>CM057456.1:1516802500-1518155000 GCA_016271365.2 Neoceratodus forsteri
ATACTCTGCTTGTGACATCATAGTTATTCCCATGACAACAGACTATGATATCACAACAGAGCATTATAATTTCAAGTAGGGAATAAGCTACAGAGGCAGATAAACTCTGAGGGAAAAAAAATTGTTTTTCTGGAAATTTCTTCAGTAATAAATAATGGAGGGCAGAAATCTGTAAAATATATATACACATATATATAAAATACAAGCTGAACTGTGTATAAATATTCTATTTTCCAATGTTTTTCCAAAGGCGTCTGCTGCTTTTTAATAATTAGACACATAGAAGTACTGTATATACATAACGTCATAACACAATGTAGTATATACAAAACTTAAAATTATCAATAAGCTTAATATGTCAGCCAGCATCAGGACTTGTGTAGAGTGTGCTGCATCGGTGGCAGAGGGGATTCTTGTCGCATCGGTGTCCATGGAGTTTCTTCTCCACATTAGCAGCCAAGGAAGGAGCAGGCCGCATCGACGGCCAGAAGTGCAGCTGGCCACAGCCGTACCAAAGGGGAGACTGGGCTGCATCTGCAGTGCCAGTCAGCAGCAGCTGTACTGAACTTTGGCTGTAGCCAATCAGGAGCAAAGGCACAGCTTTTAAATCGGCGGCCAGGCTATAAAAAGGCCCAGCCATACATAGATGCCAGCCAGTCAGCATTGGGACTTGTGTTGAGTGTGCCACATTGGTGACAGAGGGGATTCTTGCCGCATTGGTGGCTGTGTGTTTTTTTTTGCCACATCAGCAGCCAAGGAAGGAGCGGGCTACATCAGCAGACAGAAGTGCAGGTGACCACAGCCGCACCGAAGGGGGGACCGGGCCACATCCACGGCACCAGCCAGCAGTAGCTGTAATGAACTTTGGCCATAGCCAATCAGGAGCAGAGGTGTAGCTTTTAAATTGGTGGCCAGGCTATAAAGGGCCCAGCCACACATAGAGGCCAGCCAGCATCGGGACTTGTGTTAAGTGTGCCACATCAGCAGCAGAGGGTATTCTTGACACATCGGCGGCCATGGGGTTTCTTCACCACATCGGTGGCCAAGGAAGGAGTGGGCTGCACTGGTGACCAGATGTGCAGGTGGCAGCAGCTGCAACAAAGGGAGGACTGGGCCACATCCACGATTTCTGCCAGCAGCAGCTGTACAGAACTTTGGCTGAAGCCAATCAGGAACAGAGGTGTGGATTTTAAATCAACAGTCAGATTTTAAAAGGGTCCAGCTGCATATGGAAGCCTGCCAGCATTGGGAGTTGTGTTGAGTGTGCCACATCAGTGGCAGAGAGGATTCTTGCCCCATCAGCAGCTGTGGAGTTTCTTCGCTGCATCAGCAGCCAAGGAAGGAGCTGGCCACATTAGTGGTCAAAAGTGCAGGCTGCCACAGCTGCACTGAAGGGGGGGGACTGGGCCACATCCATGGTGCCAGTCAGCAGCAGCTGTACTGAACTTTGGCTATAGCCAGTCAGGAGCAGAGGTGTGGCTTTTAAATCAGTGGCCTGGCTATAAAAGGGCCCAGCCGCACCCAGAAGCCAGCCAGTATCGGGACTTGTGTTGATTTTTCTAACCCCTCCTGTCCCACATCGCCACCAGTATTAAATGGGCTAATGGACTACTCCCAGCAGTGGATCCACCTATCAGGAAGGGGCAGGAGGCAGAGTGAAAAAAGGGCAGTGGAATCTGGGGCACTGTGAGGGCATGGACAGGAAACCTTAAAGAGGAAAGTTTACTACTTGGGGCACTGTGCCTCTATTAAGGTAAGGGCAATTCTTGGGGCAGTGTTGATGTGACAGTACTACAGGTTTACAGTATTACAGTTTTAAAATTCTTAAATTAATATTGATGTAAATGTAATGATTGTGCCTTTATTGAGGTAAGGTCTATTCTGGGGGCATTGCTGTTGTGACTGTAATACAGGATTACAGTAATACAGGTTTAAAGTTCTTAAAGGAATACTGATGCAAATGTAAAGATTGTTGGGACAGTAATACAGGTTTAGGGTTCTTAAATAAATACTGCTGCATATGTAAAGCTTGTAAGTTGCAAATTGCATTACGACAGAAAAGAGAAAGTATAACAATTTTGGCTTAGAACGGAGGAATTAAGGGAAGATGGGGAGAGACTCTGAAATAGGGACACAATAAGTTACTCAGGATGGTGGAGAGGACAGGGCCATGATTTTTCTTGGAGGAAGAGGGGGGCACCCAGGGAAGGTAGGGGAACAGGCAGAATAGTGGGGTGCTACAGATATGGGGCAGCAGTTTTTATGGGAACACTGTGGAGGTTAAGGTGTTGTCCATATGTACCAGGTTGGAGTAACTTGAGGCAGAGATAGGCAAACTAAGGGGGGTATTGGAGAGGAAGTGGAAGGACATGGGGGAATACAACTGAAACAGCAGCAGGGAGATGCATAGGGCTGCTGAAAGAGAAAGGAAAGGGGCTGGTGGGGAGCATGGAGCAAAGGGACTAACCTGTGGGGCACAGGGAAAAATGGGGAGTCAGAGATAAATGGTTCCCAGAAAAGGCAGTGGGGGGAGAAATGGCTGGCAGGAAGTAAGGGGAAAGGGGACTATGAGAGCTCAAGGAAAGGCACAACCCTCAGCAGCAGGGAGAAGGAAACAGATGAGGGGAGGGGTATTGCAGTATCTAAAAGATACAGACCTCTGGCAGATAGAAAGGAGGAGGGAGTTCTGAAAGGATTAGGGGGAACAGAGTGGGAGGATCAGGGGCCGGGGATGAACAGCAGGGAAGGGAGAGATGGAACCAGGGGTAAGAAGGAGGAAAAGAAGAAGGGAGTGGAAAGTGGAGGGATGGAGGGAAGGAAAACAAGCACAGTGAAGGGAGCAGGGGGTAATAAACAAGGAGGGGAATCAGAAGATACAGAAGAGGGAGATGGATGGCAAGGAGGATAGGGATAAGGAGGAAGCAGAGTGGGAGCCAGAAGACAAGCAAGGGGCACAGGAAATCAGGTAAGGCAAAGAAGATAGAGGTAGGGGTCAGGAGGGGGGATTGGGAGTAAACAGGCCAGCATCTGTCGCTAAGGAGAGAACAGGAGGGGAACCGGGGAGAGATCTGAATTGTCAGGTAGGCAGTTCAGGGCAGGAGGATGTGGATAGGAGGAAAAGCATACAGAGGAGGGGCCTGTCGTGAACAAGACCAAATCCTTTAGCTGTGGAGGTAGAGAATGTAATGGTTTTCGGGGACTCCATGATTAAGGGGATACATTGGATTAGGAGGGGTGCTACATACAGGCAGAGATCAGTTTTCTGCAATCCAGAAATGCAGGCAGTGAGGGCAATGCAAAAAATCAGGGAAAAGGCTTGATTGGTGGGGAAACCACACCTTATCATTCATCTGGGAACAAATGATCTTTTGAGTTATAAAGTGGAGGAGGTCCAGAGGAGGTTCAGGGCACTGGCGCGGGGATGCCTGAAGGGGGCTAAATCCTTGGCTTATTCAGAGGTCTTGCCAGTCCCCTGTGCAGCACTGTTAGACAGAGAAGAATCAGGGATTTCAATGAATGGCTTCAGATATGGTGGCAAAGAGGAAGGTTTTACATGTATAGGAGAGTAGGGGGACACGTGGGAGTATGATGACTTATACTAGAAGGATAGGCTGCATCTGAGTGAGAGAGGGACAAGAGTACTGAGGGGGGTCTACAAGGATACATTGGGAAGGTTCTGAGGGGTTAAACTGGTAAGGGGGAGTACAAGGCTAGGATGGGGGATGGGTCAACAAGAGGAGAAAATGGACTAGCTAACACTCCCCTGCAAAAGGGAGAGGGGAACAGACCAGACACAGTAGGGAGGGAGAGTGGGGAGAAGGGAAGAAATTGGTGGAAAGGACTTTCTGCTAATGCAAGAAGCCTGAGGAACAAGATGGTGGACTTAAAAGCTGTAATGGAGGGGGAGGGCCTGCGGACATTGTTACCATAACAGAGATCTGGTTTTTAAAGCACCAGTCCTGGGAGTTGGGGTAAAGGGGTAACGGAGTACAGGTTATTCAGGAGGGATAGGGCTGGCAGAAAAGGGGGGGATTGCGCTGTACATAAAAGAGGGCATAAAGGCATCAGAAGGGCAGGAGGAGCAAAGGGGAGTAGAAATCTTATGGGTCATACAAGGGAGATGGGCTGGGACAGCTATAAGGCTGGGGCTGGTGTACAGACCTCCAATTCAGAGTGAAAAAATGGACATGCAGATGCTGCAAGTGGTTCAAAGGATGGCACTAAAGGGGGAGATTCTGCTGGTGGGTGACCTTAATCTCTCAGACATAGACTGGGATATCCCAGAAGCTGAGTTGTCCAGGAGTAGGGAGATCCTCAAGTCCTTCAAGGGAGCCTTCCTGCAGCAGCTGGTAAAGAACTGACGGGGGGGTAATATACTTGATGTGGTCCTCACCAATAGGGATAGCGTGGAGGGTGTAGAAATGGGGGCCAGCCTAGGAGCAAGCGACCACAACACTGTGGGGTTCAGGGTTAGAGCAGGGTACAAAGCAAATCTAACCATCACAAGGGTCCTAGACTTCAGGCCGGCAGATTTTCCCAAAATGAGGAAGGTAGTCCAAAATGAATTAGAAGGGATGGAGGGGATGGGGAGGTTAAGGAATTATGGAATAAGATCAGGGGGATACTAAAGGCCATGGAGAGCTGTATAAGAAAGGTGAGGAAGAGCAGAAAAAGGAGGAGACCACTTTGGTTCAACAGGGAAGTAAGGTAGGCAATAGGGGAGAGAAAAAGGGCATTCAGAAAATATAAGAGGACACAGGGTATGGATGACAGGGAAATATACTGTGAGAAGCTGAGGGTAGCAGGGTAGAGGATTAGGAAAGCAAAAGCAGAAATGGAAGAGAAAATTGCTAGGCAGAACAAAAGAGGAGATAAAACTTTCTTTTGATACATAAGGGGAAAAAAGGAAAACCAGGCAGGGGATAGATAAGATTAGGGGTGAGGGGAGAAAGCAAATGAAAGGGGACTTCAAGAAGGCAGGGTGTTAAATAGATGCTTTGGCTTGGTCTTCATGGTAGAGGGAGAAGGCAGGAATCCAGATTTGGAGGGGAAGGGACGAGGGGAAGTGGATGTGGATACTAGCCCAATCAGTGAGGACAAGGTCAAGGAAGAACTGGGTAAGCTGAGGGTAGACAAGGCTATGGGGCCAGACGTCCTGCATCCTAGGGTGCTCCAAGAGCTAAAGGAGGAGATGGCGGCACCACTAGTGAGGTTATTTAACTTGTCTTTGGACACAGGGAAGGTTCCATAGGACTGAAAGAGGGTGGATGTGGTGCCATTTCATAAAAGTGGCAACAGGGAGGAGGCCACCAATTATCACCCCATCAGCCTCACTTCGGTGGTGTGTAAGGTGATGGAGGAAATCTTGAAGGAAATGGTGGTTAGGTACTTGGAGGACAGCTGGCTGCAGGATATCCATCAGCATGGCTTCACATGGGGGAGGTCATGCCAGATGAACCTGATCAAGTTCTTCAATGAGGTGACGAGGGAAGTCGATCAGGGGGCTGTGGATGTGGCCTATCTGGACTTCAGGAAGGCATTCGATACAGTGCCACACAATAGGCTGGTAAACAAACTGGAAAACTTGGGGGTGGAACAGAAAATAACAAGGTGGGTGGAGAACTGGCTGACGAGTAGAAGCCAGAGGGTGGTGGTAAATGGGGTGTACTCAGGAGAGGTGAGGGTGACGAGCAGGGGTTCCCCAGGTGTCGGTGTTGGGGCCCACCCTGTTCAATATTTACGTCAGTAATATTGCAGAGGAACTACAGGGAAAGGTCTGCCTTTTTGCAGACGTTATGAAAATCTGCAACAGGATGGATATCCCAGAGGGAGTGGAGGCTATGAGGGAGGATTTCAGGTTACTGTAGGGGTGGTCAGCAACATGGCAGCTAAAATTCAACACAAGGAAATGCACGGTGATGCACATAGTGAGAAATAAGCCACGGACAAAATACATACTGGGAGGGGAGGTAATAAAGTCATCTGAGCAGGAAAGGGACCTAGTTATCATAATCACAGATAATCTTAAGGTAGGGACCCAATGCAGCAAGGTGATAGGCAAAGCGAACAGAATGCTGGCATGCATAGGGAGAGGGATAACAAGTAGAAGATGGGAGGTGATGATGCCACTCTACAGTTCCATTGTGAGGCCCCACCTGGAGCATGGGGTTCAGTTCTGGAGATCTCACCTGTGCAAAGACATAGATGTCATAGAAAGTGTACAGAGAAGGGCCACAAAGATGGTGAATGGGCTAAGCAGAAGCCATACGAAGAGAGGCTGAGGGTGTTGAATCTGTACCCACTGGAAACCAGAAGGGAGATGGGGATATGATAGAAATATTCAAGTATGCGAAGGGGATCAATAAAGTGGGGGGGACTTATTCACAGGGAAGGTAGGCACAAAAACTAGAGGGTGTGGACTGAGTGTGGCGGGGGGAAGGTTTAAGGGGAATGTGAGGGGACATTACTTTACTGAGAGGGTGGTGATACCCTGGAACAGTCTGCTGCTGGAGGTGGTTGAGGCAGGAACACTGGAGGGATTCAAGTGAGCTTGGGACAACCACAAGGGACTGTCTAGGATATGGAGTGGAGACTCTAAGGCGGAAGGGAGCATGTAAAGGTAGGAAAAGGGCAGACTCAATGGGACAAGAAGGTCCTTTTCTGCCAGCACATGTCTATCAGGGCTGTGCATGGTCCGAATATAATTTCCTGAATACCACAAATATTACGGTATTCGGGAAACACTGTACAAAAAAAAAGACAAAGAATAGCTGCCTTCCTTCTCTCTCACACCACAAGCAAGCAGCAGTAAACCTCAATCCCACCACTCTCTGTCAAACAAGAATAGTACCCCTTCCCCCCAGCACCCACAATTTTTTTTTTTTATTTTATAAATGAGCCCCGTAAACATTTTAATGCTTGCCACCATGTCGGGTGATCCGCTCAACCCGCCCACCTCCACGGCCAGTCAATAAACTTTGTAGCACTTGACTTTTATCAAAAAGAATACATTATAACCCTCCTCCAGCACCCGACCCTGGCACCCATCCAGTCCAGCACTCAGTTAATAATCCATATTCAAGGTGAGAAGGTAACCGGCACTAGCCTCCCTCCTCCACGGCTGGCTGCCTTCTCATGAATGAAAGTGCTTGTGCACTTGCTATAGCAAAACCAGCTGATCACATGATCAACCAGTTTTACTATAGCAAGCGTGCAAGTGATTTCATTCATGAGAAGACAGCTGTCTTTTCTGTTGGACTGCACAGTCAACTCTTGCCTTTCCTTGCTGTTCTTTCCTTTTCCGTTTTTGCTGTCTCTACCTCCCTAGCTTGCTTATATATAGTTATATAAAAATGCATGAAACTGGATTCCTTGATTTCAGATGTAGTTATTACTGTTGACATGATTACAGAAACAGCTATTTCATGTTATTGCATATTGCATCACCTTACAGCATCCCCTCATCCATTACTTCTGGGTTACGTCCATCTCATAGGCTGCCAATGCACATGTGACCAGAATAGAAATCTGATCCTGCCTAGGCCTCATCCTTTCCCACAAGTCTCCAGTTCATTCATGTGCATTGCAGAGGTTGCCAGCATATTGCCTAGCTCCACAGAATAATACTTAGGTAAAAATTTATACCACACTCCAATGCTATAAGTAAAAAAAAAAAAGAGGTCTATGTGCCATTGAGAAGGGTATTTAAATGGCTACTCTGTGATGTTATGTATATAGACAATGCTTGATAAGGAAAGAGAATAGTGATGGAAATAGGGACATGCTTGCTACTGTATTTAAACCAGGAAAAGTTTGCCTCTCAAATCCACCAGTTGTAGCTAACTTCACTGCAAATTATTTATAAACAGTTATTTAAGTATAGTCAAGCAGGTATCTCCTGGGCAGTCTTAGATACTCTCAGCATTTGTTGTACAGTTGCCTAGGCCTAGTTTAATTATCTACAGTTCCACAAGCTATTTTCATGGACAGTACTGCAGTTGTTACAGTAGTTTATTCATCATGTTAACTGATTTAGAAAATATCCATAGAGCAATATTACAGCAAAATTGCTTAGCTTAATTATCTACAGATCAATAAGCTATTTGCATGAATAGTACTGCGATTGATACAGTACTTTATCCATCATGTTCACTGATTTAAAAAAATACCCATTGAGCAATATTTAGAACAAGCTTGCTACCTGCTATACATTACCCCATAGCTACTGCTACATCAGCCCTTTAGGCTTAGAATCAAGCAAATCCAAATTGTGCATCCGAAAGATTGCTACAGTCCCCATAACAAAATCCTTGGTGTGTCCAATATCTAGTACGAGAGCCCCTTGCGAACGGCTCTAGTACACCCAGTGCAAGTCTGGCCTCCTTCCGAGCGGGCCCAGCTGTAAGCGGAAGGAAAAAGACCCACACCTAGGAGCTCCCTTACCTCACGGCATAATCTGACTGCCCTGAAGAGGTACACGCTCCTCACCCAACTCGGCCTCAGCAAGAGGTAAATGCCAGCACTCCTTGGCAGCCCTACAGCACCTTCTGCTCCGATTGCAGCCTGGAGCCCAAACCATATATCCAATTCCATGAGGAGCTCTAGCTGGTAGCACTATGGACCAGCTCAACATCTTGCAATGGCAACTGGCTTACAAAACAGATATCGTGCACATGCACGCTCCATACCAGTGTGCACGCACATCCATTGTGCACTACGCAATGGAGGTGATCCACAGCAGTCACTGTAGCCCAAGTTGGGTGGAGAGAGAGTCCCATTCATGTGTGTGAAGCAGTCTACACAATTTAAACAACAGGGGACACACTATCAATATCAGCGATCGCCCACTGCAGCAACTCCCCCCGCCTCCCCTTCCAACAACGTCACTCTGCACTGCAACAATAACATAGGACAGAGGCAGAGCACAAGGGGTAAATCAAGACATATATAACTGCAACTATGAGGAGACTGGGCACGAATTACGAGCGCAGCAACCTTTTTAGCCTCATTTCATAACCATAGTGACCTGAATTGCCCAAATTAAGGCATTTCCTAACCAGTACTATTATGGACTGGTGCACCCCCCCCCCCATGCTGCAGATTTACTTATAGCAGTAGCAGAGGTAGGGATTCTTTTACTGGGCTGAGTCTACCTACAGACCATGCCTCAACTGGTAATCCACACTACGAGGAACCCTCTTAACCAATCCATGCCATGTTCCCTTACCTATCTCCACAGACTAAGGGCATGGCCAAAACAAGAAAATGCCAATCTTACCACATTGCGCTAACAGGAAACCAGTCAGGCTCCCTTTACCCCACCTGCTCACAGACGGACACCGGAATGGCAAGCGACGGGGAAGAAGACATGGAACAAGAATCGAAGTCTGCTAGCCCAGCCAATAACGAACTCTCCTCCACAGCAGAGGAGTTCTTCAAAACGCAACAGACAGTGATGCTAAAAATCCTAGAAAGGATGGAAGAACTCACCCAGGCCAACAAATCAAATACCCAAAACACCAAGAAGATGAAGGACAAGGGGAACAAGAACCCCTCAAATGACTCAGACAGTGCCAAGCTGGACAAAACAGAAGATGAAGAATCCAGTGAGGAGGAGAATCAAGAGGAAGAAGAGGAAAAACTTATACTGGCAAAGAAATTGACACCAGTAGAGGCTCTCCAAGAGTTCCTAAGAGCAGTTAAAGAAACCATGGGCTTCAAAGTACCCGAGGCCCCACCACAACAATCGAAATTAAAACCCCTCATTAGAGGGAAACTAAAGAAGGATGAAACCTTCCTCATCTGTGAAGGCCTAAAGGAGGTCGTAAACAAAGAATGGCAGGCACCCGACCTATCTAGGATATCTGAGAAATGCACGTTAAACAGGTTGTACCCGATCCAAGAAGACATACACAAAACATGGTGCAATCCACCAACAGTGGACCACCAGGTAATGGGATTATGTAAGAAAACAATGCTTCCTTCGGAGACCACAACACCTCTATGGGACCCAATCGACAAAAAAATGGAAGAGCTACTGAAAAGAGGCTTTGAAATGTCAGGCATGGCCTGTAGAGCCAACACGGCAGCCACGTACACCTCGATGGCACTGGTGACATGGCTGGAGGAACTGGCCTTCTCCCTGGACCCCAAGTCCAGACAGGCAAACCTAGCCGAATACACCATACAGGCAGTGAAGTACACTGCCGACGTGTCCATCGACACATTGAAGATGGCAGCGAGGATGACAGCCCTGACCAACAGAGCAAGACACCACATATGGCTCAAACTGTGGAATGCTGACTCAGAATCCAAGGCAATAGAAACATAGAAACATAGAGTTTGACGGCAGATAAGGACCGCTTGGCCCACCCAGTCTGCCCATTTCCCTACCTAATGAATAAGCTGCAGATCCTAGTTAACCAGCAGCCCACTTCTTCCTACCCCAACCCCCTAGAATTGCCTTACGACCGTCCCATGCATGCTTGAATTCCACCACTGTTTTTGACTCCACAACCTCCTCCGGAAGGCCGTTCCATGTATCCACAACCCTCTCTGTGAAAAAATACTTCCTTAAATTACCTCTGAGCAACCCCTCCATCTTCAAATTGTGCCCCTTTGTTCTTGCACACCTCTTTTTTTGAAAGATGCTACCCTCTTGGACTTTGTTGATTCCCTTGAGGTACTTGAAAGTTTCTATCATGTCCCTCTCCTCCTTTCCTCCGAGGCTATACATATTAAGCTCCTTAAGTCTCTCTTCATATGTCTTCCAGTGCAGACCCTGCACCATTTTAGTTGCCCTTCTCTGGACAGCTTCCATCCTGTCTATGTCTTTATGGAGATTGGGTCTCCAGAACTGCACACAGTACTCAGATGGGGTCTCACCAGCTGTCTGTACAGAGGGATAATAACTTCCTGTTTTCTACTGGAGCTGTCTCTCCTATGCATCCCAGTATCCCCAGCCCTCCTTGCTGCCTCTCACATTGCTTTCCCACCTTTAGGTCATCTGATATGACTACCCCCAGGTCCCTTTCCATTTTTGTTGTTGTTAGTATCTCACCCCCCATTGTGTACCTCTTCCCTGGGTTTTTGTTTCCCAGGTGCATTACCTTGCACTTCTTAGCATTGAATCTAAGCTGCCATACATTTGACAATTCCTCTAACCTTGCCAAGTCCCTTCTCATCCTTTCCACCCCACCTTGTGCATCAACTCTGTTGCAGATCTTTGTGTCATCTGCAAAGAGACATACTTTTTCTTCCAGTCCCTCTGCAATGTCGCTTATACAAACATTGAAGAGGACTGGTCCTAATACTGAACCCTGCAGTACCCTCACTAGTAATCCCTTTCTTCAGAGTGGACTCATTTACTATTACTCTCTGTGTCCTATTCACCAGCCAATTCTTTTACCGAGGCTGTCATCTTGGGACCCACTCCCAGGCTGGCTAACTTGTATATTAATCTTTGTGTGGGACTGTGTCAAATGTCTTGCTAAAGTCTAGGTAGGCCATGTCCACAGCCCTCCCTGATCTACTACTTTGGTCACCCAGTCAAAGAATCTATCAGATTTGTCTGGCATGACCTTCCCGCTGTGAATCCATGCTGCCTTGGGTCCTGTGCCCCTCTGGCCTCTAGATACTCGACAGTTCTTTCCTTCAGAAGTGATTCCATCATTTTCCCTATCACTGAGGTTAAACTAACAGATCTGTAGTTTCCTGCTTCTGCCTTGCTCCCACTTTTGTGAAGGGGAATCACATCTGCCCTCCTCCAGTCCTTGTGAACCACCCCATCCTCCCATGATTTGTTAAAGAGGGTAGTCAGTGGAGTCACTAGTTCTACCCTTAGTTCTTTTAGAATTCTAGGATGAATCCCATCAGGCCCCATTTCTTTGTCCACTTTCAGTTTTAAGAGTTCTTTCAGAACCTTTTCTTCTGTAAATGGGCTGGTATCAACTTCTGTATACAGAGTGTTTCTACTGTTTGTTTTAGGTACCTCCTAAGCTGCCCTTTAAGGGAAACCTCTTATTCGGAGAGGGCCTAGAGAAATATGTAAAACAGAAGGGAGACAGGAAGAGCCTAGACAAAGAAAAATCAGCTTGGACAACCTACCTCCCAACCTTTCGTGGAAGATTTTGCCCATTCCGAGGGAGGCAAGACAGGAGACAAACGTCAAACTATTCCCAAAACAAAATCAATTTCATTCAAACCCTCCTACTTTAATAACGCTACCCGAGGAAAAACCCTGTGGCCAATATCACTGGGAACACTACAATACCACCTTCAAAAGGGGCAAATTCAATCAGAACTAACCATCACACAAGACACCAATTCCCAGAGTCACTTATGCAACCCACACAGTGGGGGCAAGACTGAGACTGTACTCCAGCATATGGCAGATATCAACTTCAGACAGATGGGTACTAGAAGTGGTATCCCAAGGGTACTTCATCGAATTCACCCAGAAGCCAATCACAAACAGACCCATGGTCTCCCCAGTATCCCGGCACCCACACAAAATACAGGCAGCAAAGAAGACACTGCAATCCCTCCTAGTCAACAAGGCAATAGCAGAAGTACCACAGAACCAGTTAGATCAAGGAATTTACTCCATCTTCTTTCTAGTACCAGAGAAAACAGGAGATATGAGACCCGTACTAGATCTAAAATTCATCAACCGGTTCATACAATACAAACGATTCAAAATGGAAACATTACAGCTAACACTACGGGCAATAAGACAAGGGGACTACCTCACCTCCATCGAAATGAAGGATGCATATTTACACATCCACATACAACCGACTCATTACAAATACCTCAGATTCAAGATTCTAGAACAACACTACCAGCACCAAACCTGACCCTTCGTCTAGCATCTGCTCCAAGGGTATTCACAAAAGTGTCTATCACAATCGCTGTGAACCTGAGACAAAGAGGAATCCATATAATTCCATACTTGGATGATTGGCTGATCAGAGCCAGAGACCCAACCACAGCCCAACAACATACACAGACAGTGATCCACACACTGCAGTCCCATGGATGGATGATCAGCTGGGACAAAAGCAGCCCATGCCCCAGCCAAACAATAGAACACCTAGGAGCCTCCATCGATACCAACTCAGGAAAGGCACAGCCATCCCAGAAATGAACGGGCAAGGTGTCATCACAAGCCCATGCACTCATGAACAAGTAGAACCCCACACTACATGCCAGTCTACAAACTTTGGGATCCATGGCCTCCTGCATCAGCCTTGTTCCCTGGGCACTGTGAAACATGCGTCCCATTCAGACCCTCACTATATGAGAAGGACACAAACTAAACCACGACCTATCAAGGACATTACAACTAGACAACAGCACCAAGAGGGCACTAAGCTGGTGGGCGGAAAGAAAGAACCTCACCAAAGGCATGGACCTAACCAGGCAACACTACATAGTAATAGAGACAGACAGAAGCCTGAAAGGTTGGGGGCGACACTCAACCACACTCCGGCCCAAGGAAAACGGTCTCAATCAATCAATCAATCAATCAATCAATCAAATCTTTATTTATCCGGGCGATCACCATTGAGCAAGCTCATTTACAAGGTGGCCTGCTGTTGGAAGGGAAAATTGTACAGTTACATATAAATATACATAACACAAAAGGAACAACATGTTTACAATACTGATAGGAGCAGAGTATTTACATTCCAAATCACATGTACAAGAAAGATATACATAACACAACCCGAACGTAATATATACATATATATATATATATATATATATATACTGTATATACAGTATATATACAGTTCCAACAGGAGCAGGATGTGTATGGATGTCATATACAAACCATAGAAAAAAACAAGAAAGATTATTTATATTCCTGTCCAGCAGAAACACATTACAGGCCTGGATGGAAATTCCTAAGCTATGGAGGTGAGCATAACAGTGTGTAAGCCTTAGGTAAATGCGGCAGAGGGAGGTGGTGAATAAGAGGGATGCAGAGGGTGCTAAGGGCAAGTGGGGCAGAGGAGGGGGGGAGTAGAAGTGGCAAGGTCTGATTTGGATAAGCAGCTGGGACTAGTGTTGAAGAAGAGAGGAACAATAGTCAAACTGCTAGGAGCGATAGAAGGAATTACAGATTTCAGCAAACGTTTTGTCATAGAGGGTCTTAAAGAAGGCAGGACTGACAGGTGAGCTAAGTCTCAATGATTTTTGTATCCTATTCCAGAGAGTACGCAATCATGCATGCAGATCAACCTGCTAGAAATAAGACCAGTCTACCATGTGCTACACTGCTTCCAGCAACACATCATGAACAAAAGGGTGCTTATCAGATCAGACAACAGGGCAACAGTGGCATACGTCTCGAACCAAGGAGGAACAAGAAGTCCGCACTTAATAAAAGAAACCAAGAGAGTACTAGACTGGGCTCAGACAAATCTCAAGTCAATTACAGCAGTTCACCTAGCAGGGAAGCTAAACATAAAAGCGGACTGGCTAAGCCGTCAGGACATAGCACCAGGAGAGTGGGCCCTACACCCTCTCATGTTCCAAAAGATAAACCAAACATGGGGTCCACTGGCAATAGACCTAATGGCAACAGCATCAAAAAAGAAACTCCAAACATACTACTCCAGATACAAAGAGTCTGGAGCCCTAGGAGTAGCTGCACTAACACAAAACTGGGCTTTCCGGAGAGCGTATGTATTCCCTCCCATACCATTCATACAACAAGTTCTAGACAAAATTCAGCGATCTCAGGCCATGGTTATGATGATCACATCACTGTGGCCCATGTGACACTGGTTCATGACCCTGGTATCAATGTCCATAAGCGCCCCATGGATGCTACCCCTTCAACAGGACCTACTGACACAAGGCCCCATCAACCATCCCAATCTAGCCCCACTCCACCTCACAGTCTGGCTACAGAAAGGCAGAGACTGCTAGACAAAGGATACAGCTCAGCAGTAGTCGACACCATGCTTCAATCCAGGTGCAGTTCCACCAATCGTTCCTACAAAAGACACTGGAACACTGTCGAAAGATGGTGTGCCTGAAACCACATCCAAACAGGTGCGATCACCATCAAACACATACCAGCATTCCTACAACAAGGGGTAGACAAAGGCCTTGCAACTTCATCCCTCAGGGTGCAAGCATCAGCCATAGGAGCAGGCATGAGCCTCCTCGAAGGTTACACACCGGGATCCCATCCCGACATATTCAGATTCCTAAAGGCCACATCCAGTATACGCCCCAGGAAAAGACAAGTAGTAGCACCATGGGATATGAACATGGTCCTTGAGGCACTAGCCTACCCACCATTCGAGCCTATGTCCACGACAGACCTTAAATGAGTATCACTCAAGGCCATACTACTGTTAGCAATCTGCTCCACCAGAAGAATAGTGGAAATAAGGGCCCTATCCTGCAGACTGTCCTTCTTAATATCACATAAAAATGGAATTGCACTATGAACCAACCCCTCATTTATACCAAAAATCCAGTCAACTTTTCACATCACACAAACAGTCGAACTACCAGCATGGCCAGCCAAAGAGGAAAACAAACACTGGGACATGAAAAGATTGCTTACCACCTACTTAGACAGAACCAAGGAGATCAGACTATCGGATGGACTATTCATCATATACAGAGGACACAGAAAGGGACAAGCTGCAGCCACATCCACTTTAGCCACCTGGGTCAAACAAGCTATCGCAGAAGCCTACAAGGCCCTAGACCTCTCTCCACCACAAGGAATCAGGGCACACTCCACCAGGGCAGTGGCTCCCTCCTGGGCGGAAAGAAACAATGCCTCAATCCAGGACATTTGTACTGCAGCCACATGGTCTTCAATATATACCTTCACCAGACACTATAAACTAGACATTGAGAATGCTAGCAGAGCTAATTTGGCAAGAAAGGTTCTAATCAACGTCACAGGTTCTTAGCTGCACCGTCATTCGACCCACCCTATACAGACTTTCTAGTCACTGCTTCTTACAACCCACAAGTAATGAATGGGGGGATGCTGTGAGGTGATGCAATATGCAATGGTAATTTACTCACCCTACAGCATCCCCAACCCCACCTGGGTATTCGGATGACGACCCAGCTAACGGACATTTGACTAACAGAAGTGACCCACTTACCAGCATGCCGTACAGGCTGGTTAAATATAGAGTGTAAATAATAGGAAATAAAAACATATTATACCTACTACCTACTACACACTCCCGCACTCAATATTTCATTTATTTATACAACCAACCATAAGCCTACATTTTGTCACTTAACATACTTATACAAATGTATGTGTACACTATAACCAGCTTTTCACCACAGATAACCAACGGAAGACACGGCTTTGGAAAAAATCGAACTGGAGACTTGTGGAAAAGGAGGAGACCTAGGCAGGATCAGATTTCTATTCTGATCACATGTGCATTTGCAGCCTATGAGATGGACGTAACCCAGAAGTAATGGATGGGGGGATGCTGTAAGGTGATGCTCATGCAATCACCTTTACCAGGTGAGTAAACTACCATTAACAAAGTGTATCAGAGTGTAACCTTTTGACCGCAGGCTGTTGGAATTTGTCAGCAAAAGAGGCCAGCTAGTAGCAGGGTCACAATGCTCTGGAAGCTAGAGTCTGATAAGGTTCTGAAGTTCCAGGTCACAATGCTCTGGTGGAAGCTAGAAGCTGGCAAGGTTCAGAATTTTTGTGTGAAAAGAGGAGAGCAAGTATCTTCAGGGGGACTTGGAGATCAAATGCAACAGATAGCTGGTTGATTGTAGACTTCATTTCTGAACTTAACTTCTGAATTTAAGGAGGCAGTATGTCGCAATGGTTTAAGGCTCTGAGCTACAAATCTGGAGACCTGGGTTTGAATCTCACAGCCCCCACTTGCATACTGTATGACCCTAAGCAAGTCACTTAACTTCCTTGTGCTCCCATGTTGCACCTATAATCAAGCTTTCAGCTTAGTGTGTCTCACCTAGTTAAATAATTGAAACAAAAGTCTTCAAAAACATAGACTTTGTCGGCAGATAAGGACCGCTTGGCCCACCTAGTCTGCCCATTTCCCTACCTACAGGATAGGCCGTAGATCCTAGTTAACCAACAGCCTATTTCTTCCTACCCCCCACAAGAATTGCCTTATGTCTGTCCCATGTATTCTTGAATTCTCCCACAGTTTTAGACCCCACAACCTCCTCAGGAAGGCTGTTCCATGCATCCACTACCCTCTCTGTGAAAAAATTCTTCCTCACATTGCCCCTGAACCACCCCCTCCTCAGAAATTGGACTTTGTTGTTTTGGAATGCCTATGCTGAAAACCAGTCTGTACATTTCTTCTTGTTTTTATTCTCTTGTTACTACCTATAATAAAAACACCATTTGAGAATTTTACAATTTATCTTGGTCTGCTTATGTTTCCTGACCCAAACCTCAGCAACAGGTACCCAAGCAGGAGAGTCACAGATGGACTAGGGAACTGGGGTCAGAGGCCAGGTAGGGTCTTGCTGCAGCAGGATCAGGCACTGTAGTGAACCAAAGGCCAGTGACGTTGGTGTGATAAACAGAGTTGAAAAAATGATTAAGAGGTTTGAGTCACATAATATTTGCAATTATTCAAAACACACACACACACACACACACACAACACACACACACACACACACACACACACACACACACACACACACACTAGTTTAACCCCTCAAAGATCAACGATTAGGGTTGGTTTTTGGAATGCCCTAGGTCTCTGCACCATAATCTGAGATAAATTCTTTATGTCTTGAGTACCCATTCACAGAATTTCATACTATCCCTGTCTTTTATTGCAATAAGATTGCATTTTTAACTCAAGTTGAAATTGAAAATGTGATGTCATATTTGCAGTACTGTTTCATACCTTTACAGTAGTGATTATGAAATGTCTTGAAGTTTACTATAAACAAAGAAAAACCTCTGTTAATAATAATATATTGTGTTGATACTGTGTTTCTGCAACCTGCATGTGTATTGTTGACACACTGTTCCCTCAATTATCCATCACCTGGTTGTCCAACAACTCCACTTACCACCAACTTGGCTTGCTGCCCGATTTCTAGCTAATGTTAAGTCATAGAAACATCGACAATGATGGCAGAAAAAAGACCACTTGCCCATTCAATCTTCCCATAAAACCCTCACAGACCTTTGGTCTACAATCCATACAGTGTTCTAACATACACTATCCACCTTCATGGTCACCACCCTATTGTTACCACCTTGAGCAACCTCTAAGCCCTTCATTCTGTTCCAGCCATATCTGAAACCACTGACGGTTTTGATACCCCACATCAGCTGGCAGATTGTTTCACTGCTCTATCACATTTCTGTAAAATAAAGCTTTTCCACATCCCTCTTTGACCTCCACTCATCAGTTTTCACTCGTGCCTCCATGTTCCTGATCCATTATTCATACTAAATAGTTCCCCACAATTTAACTTGTTCATTTCATTCAGGAACATGTAGGTCTCTATCACATCTCCCTTCTCTCATCTGGCCTCCAGCGAGTGCATAATCAGTACCATAAGCTGATCCTTGTAAGATCTGCCCTGATGTCCCCTAATCATTTTGGTCACACTTAGTTGCACTGTCCCCAAATTGCCCTTATATTTTCTCAGTTGGGGACTCTAGAACTGGGCACAGTACTCCAGGTGGGGCCTCACCAGTGCTCTATAGAGAGGTAGTACTGGATATACCATGAGCAATGAAAGCCTGGAGTCTCCCAGATTCAATATCTCAAGGAACCATTTCATTAATTTTAGAACAAAGGAGCCCTGAGGGAATATTTGAATAAAGGCTGGGATCCCCGGGGCATAGGATTCAAAAGGTACCAACAGGAGGTTTCTTGGCAGAAACCTATGAGGGCCATTGGGAAGAAGCCCTTCCAGTCTGTGCTGCTATACTAGTACAGATCCTGGTTGACCCAGATGAGGATAGCTATAAACAGCTATCTGAAGAGAAAGTGTCTCCAAAAAACACTGTTAATAGATAATAAGCCAGAAGTTTCAGCATACGAAAAGGTGTTGCAAAAAAAATAGCGAGTTATGAGGCAGAAGTCACTGAACACAAGAGAAATAGATATATAAGAGACACTACAAACTATGAATCAAACAGAGTACAGTACTTAATTGGGATCATCCACAGAGAGGAGAGTTGTGGCAGGACTTGCTCCAGATCAAGGAAAAATAAGGCATCCCAATATAACACTTCTGTGCACAGAGACAGCAATATAACAGCATCTTGCAGTACAGATTCAGCAACTAAGGCCCACATATTCAAAACAGATGCGTGGCCCAAAAAGGAGATGTGCTGCACAACCTGGGAAATGCATTGAAGCGCGATATTCAAAGAGTATAGATGCGCTGCATAAAACCGAATGCACAGTCGTGCAGAAATGTTGTATGCCGTGCAGGTAAAGGGGGTGGGTATATGAATGTGCCACACATCCAAATATTCAGCAGAAATGAGTGGCGCATTTGCTGCACATCCCAAAAATGATCCACACAAAGATAGGTATATAAGAAGATGGACTAAATGGTCAAGCCACTCAGAGGTTGTCTGCAGCACTGCAACATCAATGGATGAGTCAGCCTTCCACATGGCAACTGTCATGGCTGATGTGAGGAGACAGGAACAACAGCAACGTAGCAGCAGAAGGGCCCGCAGGCAGTATGCCCACCAGAGATGGTACTGGGACCATGTCACATTTGAACAGTTATGTGACAGAGATATTGTGGGCCAGTACTGTCTCAACAGGACAATTCTGAGACAGCTCTGTGAACTGCTCCATGATGATCTGCAGGCACCTACACACAAGACACATCATGATGGAGGAGACAAAAGTGACAGCAGCACTGTGCCTGCTCACCAGGGGCACCTTCCAGATACCAGTGGGCAACACCACTGGTATCACCCAGTCTGCCATGTCCTGTCTCCTCATTCAGTTCCTCACGGCTCTGCTGCCCAAGCTACAGAGTTCATACCATTCACTAGCACAGCAAAGGAGTGTACAGAAACAATGCAGCACTTCTACAGGGTTGCACATATGTCAGGCATACTAGGGGCCATTGACTGCACCCATGTAGCAATCATAGCACCACCTGGCAGTGATAAGGACATATACGTCAACAGGAAGGGGTACCACACCCTGAACTGCCAGGTGGTGTGCAATGCCACTGGGCGCATCACCAGTGTCTTGCCTGCTTCTCTGGTAGTGCACACAATGCATATGTCTGGCATCAGTCGGCACTGTGCCACTGGTTTGAGTCCAGGGAGATACCCAGTGGCCATCTAGTGGGTGAGTGGTACCTTCCCCCAAGAATGGTGCACACATATCCACAGAAAGCACTGCAGATGGCTGTGCAGGGGGTGGACCAGTATAAAAGAGCCCTCACAATGGCCAAAGACAAGCGGCGTACTGGATGGGGTGAAGGTGCCAGAGAGGCTGACAGACAGTGGATTGATGATGGTTCCAGGCAGAGTGGTCATACACATGACAGACTGCAACAGGCACATGCAACAGGGGTGCAGCCAGCCAGTGGCTGACCATGACACTGTGTAAGGGGTAGGGCAGTGGTACACATTGGGAACTGACAGCACCATGTGGTGGCAACATGCTGCACTGTAGCCAAGTAACACAGAGCAGATTCCATGCATGCTGTGGTGGCAGTGACATTGGCCACAGAACAGCAGGAAGTGTGCCACAGAGGTGAGTGAGGGTGCACGCAGGGGGGACACATTGACAGGTGTACTGTGCGGGAAGGCCCAACCAACGCACACTGGGACTGAGGGTGGGGGAGGGACTACCATGGATGTGTAATGTAGACTAACATATTCCCTTCCCCTCACAGGTGACAGTACCTATCCCCTCTGGCTATAGATGCTCACCCACATACTGTGGACCATATCTGAAGCAAAGGAGAGGTATAACGAGGCACACATCATGACACGGAACATCACTGAGTGTGTGTTCGGCATGCTAAAGATGCTATTAAGATGCCTGAACAGGTCCAGTGGTGCCCTATATTATAGCCTAGACAAAACCTGTGGCATATGCCTGGCCTGTTGCATGCTACACAATATGGCCAATGACAATGGAACTGATGTCCAGGTACCTGGGAGCAACAGTTCAGAGGACGATGGGCCACAAAATGAGGGTGGTCAGCCAGCGCTGCACCAGAGGGACCCAAGACATGCCCTGAGGGCATAGTGGCGCAGGGAAACCATCATGCAGGAGAATTTTGGACCACCAAGGTGAGTGCTGTAGGCAGTCATGACAGTGCAGTGATGCACAGATGCGCAGGTAAGGCAGTAGCATAGTGCACGTGATGGCAATGCAGCCAGGCCCAGTCACAGCGTCATGCGTGCACACACATGTGCACAGGGACCATGCACACATGTCTTCAGGAGGGGCAACAATGCCATGGATGCACATAGGTGATTGTGGAGCAATGGCATGAGTCAGAGATAGAGCAGTGGTACAGACCCACGTCAGTAGCCCACAGCCGTATTCATCACGCCCATGTCACCCACCATGAGAACATGGCCTACATCCATGGCCTGGAATACACATGGAGAGCATGCACATGCCGTAGGGGTTTGCGCAAGTGGCACAATGTATGGATAGGGTGTGGACCGCACACAGCCCTGAGACAACATGGGATGATTACACACAGCAATGGCTGTGGGCCAACATGGGCAGGCCAACAGTGCCCAGGACACCTCAGTGTGTTTACATGCAGCCACCACAGACATGTGTGCAGCCACTCACCACAGGCACAGGTGCCCCCTGTGGGAGACCCCTTGCCACAAGGGATGAAGGCTCCTCCCCTGAGGGTGTCGAACGACATGACCAGGACTGGCTGCATGAAGAGGATGATGTTGAGAACCACACACTCAGGCCAGGTGTGTTTGGTATTGCAAGGGCAGGGGACGCCATCTGGAAAATGTGGGCCACACACCGTGATGGCGTGGGTGTGCTGGGGTTGCTGCGTAAGATGCGGCGAGTGGTTCTGCAGGAATGGGGGCCATGGTTGCACAACCCTCCTGTATGGCCTGCGCTATTCTGTTGAGGCCTGAAGTCATGTCTGCCTGCAGGAGGCATAACTCCCCTATGACCTCGGCATGCCAACCGGGTGCGAGCTCATCAAGGAGACCCACCTGCACCCGCATCCCTGCACAGGTTCCCCGAGTGCCACCTGGCACTCTACAGAGGATTGCAGTAGCCATGTCTGCTCTGGCAGCTCACCATCAGGGGACATGTGTTGGGGTGTGTTTGCTGAGCATGGGGGGGGCTGTGGCCAGCTTGCCACACAGCAGGCCGCTGTTGGACCTGTGATGGTGTGCATGCAGACACACTGCATGCCAGGTCGGCCTGCCTACGTACACATTCAGGCCATTGCTGGTTCACACCACCCTGTAGCAGGGCAGGGCAGCGCTGCACCCCACTAGTGGTGGGCAAAGTGGCCCCAATTCGCTCCACGAAGTGATCCGTGGAGTGAAGGCAAATTCGTGGAGTGCTCCATAGCGAAGTGCTTAGCATTACACAAATGGGTAAAGCAGAAGTCCATTGAAAACAATGACTTTGCTACTTACTATGCAAACCACTACTCCACCAATTCTTAAGGTAAAGTATAATGACAACAATGTATTTCTACTTTACTTTACTTTGTTTTTAAGCTCCAAAGGCGAATTTTGCAGTGTTTCATGGGATTTCAGGTCACATGGGCTCTAGATTGTTCTACACAGCCTCAGTTTGGGGTAGTGTGTGTAGGAAACTGTAAGAGACAATCTGCTCTGAGAGCTCTCTGCAATTCAAACCTTTAAAAAGCTGTTAAAAAAGCCTTTTTGAGTAATTTCTTTTGCTGAAACTTCAGTTCATTGATTATAGGAAACCCTCCTGTGCTCATATCATTGAGCGTTTATTGTTTGTGTATGGATTTTGAATGTTAATATACAACATTCAGTCTGTGTACTGAGAGACAGTGGAAGTATGCTTTGGGGAAGGGGTGTATCTGTGGTGTAGGTAGATTAACTTGGAGAAAAAGACGGTGTTTCTGTTTTGGTGGTATTTTTCTTGTTTAACTGTGTTAATGTACACACAGTAATATTTTCAATATTTCTTGTCATTTTTTTGCTGATTGTTGTGGTGCAGCAGTGCATAATT
The DNA here is from genome assembly GCA_016271365.2 of Neoceratodus forsteri. Lineage (NCBI taxonomy): Eukaryota > Metazoa > Chordata > Ceratodontiformes > Ceratodontidae > Neoceratodus > Neoceratodus forsteri. Next base: position 1,516,825,717 of record CM057456.1, read on the forward strand.
TTAGTTTGTTTAAAATATGTGGTTATATTACTGAAGTTTTCAATTTGCTATGCATTACTTAGTGTGTGTGTGAGTATGTGTGTGACACGTGTCATCATATCAGACACCTTTATTGTGCCATATAATAATTTCAGCAATGTGAAGCTGCTATCCACTGCAGCTGTGTGATTTTGGTACTTCTTTGTGGTATATTTACTGGTACTGGTACTAGGACTAGTGATTGTTACTGCAGCAGTACAGTACCTGCCCCGCCTGGCCGCCCCAACGGTAAACATATTGTTTTCCAGATTTTAATTTCTGAAGGTGAGCACTGGTTAGGTGTTGTGCCTTTGTGTCTGCATCTCTTCAGTGAACAGTGCAGTCTTAATCTGTGAATTTGCATCTCTTTAGGGCCCAATTTCCATCTGTAACTTAAGTCACAGTTGTTTCTTTGGCTTCCCTTCAGAGTACTGGACAGGTTTGATGCTTAATTCTGCATGAACATTGTACTCATTAATATGCGTTTTTAAGTCAGGACCATCATCACGAGTCACTCGTGATACAAATCACATTCTTCATCATCATCACAGTTACAAATGCAGTCACAAATCACAGTTCACGATCATTCATGTTACGAATCACATTAATTTTTTTTCTAGTTACTTGGATGTATTGTAAGCCTGTTTTGTAGTATCTCTCCAGGCTTCACCACCCTATCATTGTACTCATTGATACGAGTTTTTAAGTCTGGGAGTTTTAAGCTACAGCTTATCAGGGAAGTACAGCTGTAGGCGGTAAGCATTCACATTTCTTTATCATCACAGTCACAAATCACGATTCATGATCATTCACATTACGAATCACAACATTAATTTTTTTTCTAGTTACTTGGAGGATGTATTGTAAGCCTGTTTTGTAGTATCTCTCCAGGCTTCACCACCCCACCATTGTACTCATTGATACATGTTTTTAAGTCTGGGAGCTTTAAGCTACAGCTCATTGGGGCCCAGGGAAGTACAGCCATAGGCATTCACGTTTCTTCATCATCATGGTCACAAATGCAGTCACAAATCACAATTTACGATCATGTCATGAATCACAAGATAAATTTTTTTCAATAGTTACTTGGATGTATTGTAAGCCTGCTGGTCACAGTGCAGAACAGGGATGGGATCCACACCTGGTCCCAGGGAAACAGGCACATCCTGGTCCAAAGGACCTGGTTCTGGACTTGGTGGTGGTGGTTCAACTGCCTCAGAGTCAGGACAGGAGGCGGTGCTGGTCCTGCTTCGGGGGAGGGGCACTCACAAGTTTTGAGCGGTCCAACAGGAATGGGCGCCCATGCCCTCCACACATGCACACGGTATGATGCTTACCACTACCACACTCTCCCAAAGCTGCCCCGTCCCAGACATTCCCTCACCCTGGTCCATCTCATCTACTGAGCTCCCTCAGTCCGAGCAAATCACTACTCACACTGTCACACAACACACACACACAGTCACACAGACACAGACAAACAACTAACTACTTATAAAGGTAAGAAAAATAAAATTTACAGAAAGAACAAATTAAGTAAATAGAGTACAGAAAAGACAAAAAAATGTAGCTTTTAAAAAAGCTGTTGAGTCTAAATCAAAGTTTAAATCCCCTCCTCACTCTGATGTAAAAGTATCAGCAGTCACAAAACACACTACTCTCTCTCTCTCTGTGCACAGGAGAAAGTAAAAGTGTCTGCTTGTATGACTCACTTTCTTCCTGCCTAACTAAAGAGCATGTGACTTACAGTACTGTAAGCCATGTGATGTATGGAGGGGGCTTCCAAATCTGAAACACCAAGTGGATCACTTAAAATCCTAAAGAGGAATGCAAAGTCCATTAAAAACAATGACTTCGCCTTACTTCTCATTGCCATTCCGCCTTAACGCAAAGTGGTAATGACAAGGCTTAGTGAGCACTTTGCATTGCCCACTCCACGTAGCGAAGTAGCAATGCGAAGTGCTGACTTCACGTTCACTTCGCTGGTGAAATTTAAATTCGCTGCATCTCTTCACCCCACCTGCATGGCCCAGTCCAACCACAGATTGCACCGTGGCATCCAGCATGCACTGGCCCACATGCTATGCATATGATGGGCTGGGACAGGTGCTATTATCAGTTGCTGACTGTGTGGAACTTGGAATGCCAAGGAGGTAAACTGTGTCGGGGATGATGCTGTCAAACTGGGTGGTGATGTCCTCATCCTCCTTATCTGAGGTGAGCACCTCAAGGTCATCCAAGAGGGTCAATCCCAGACAGGGTGACATCATCAGCAATGTCATCCATGTCCCCTTCCCCCTGTGTGGGTGCATTAACAGCTGTGGCCACTACATTGGCTGATGATGTACACACGGGTACCTCTGCCTACTGACCGTGTGGTAGTCCCCGTGCAGCTGCATCAATCCTAAGATGTGATGGGGTTGTGGAGGAAACACATGGAAACATGGTTAGGGCTGCAGGTCTATGGCTACAGAACAGAAACAGACACATGGAGGAGCACATGCATGTCACAGGTGTGCAGGTTGTAACACACAAGGGCAGGAAACTTGCGCGGGACAGATGACACACATGCCACATTGCATGGAGGGATTGTCAGACAGCATGCATGTGGCCACACACACAAACATTTGAGACATTTCCTAGACATCCTTCCACCCTTGAAATTTCCCGTCAGCCTGCACAGCAGTCAGCATGTGTCACCCCACCCCACTGAGCATGCTGTACACACACCGCCACCACCATGGACCCCAGAGGGGAACACCCACACACCTCTGAGGTGCCAGCTGTATGGTCCACACACAGGTGCAGGTGCATGCAGATAGAAGTGAACATGGATGGTACTGTCCCACAACAAGGCTGGACTCACCCATGTATGGATGCCATGCTTGCTAACACCACAGGTATGCATAGGTAACATGCAGCCCACACTCTGTGGCCACACAGTGCTACATGGCCTTTACAACACACATGCAAATGAGGGGAGGCTTTACCTGTAATGAGATGTAAATGTCTGGATTGGTCCAAGATTGTGCAAGGAGGCAATTAGCATATCCTGGCTGAATATTGCAATTTTGCACCTGGCACATCACATTGTGCACCACACATATATTTGTGCACTGTGTATACCCATTGAGCATCTCCACTGCAGCATGCGTGATAGCTGCACAAGTCACTGCATTGTGTGGTTGTGGTGCAGTGATGTCAGGAATGGTGCATTGCGTAGATGCTACTGTATGGTGCACATGCATGGCAGGCATGCATGGTGCATGGGGCACTTACATACATGATATGGATGGCTGTGCTCATGGCATCAGCTGACCGCTCCAATATGGCATCGCGGCACAGCTACACATGCATGGTGACGGGGACACAAACTTTGTTTCCCACATGGCCTGTCACTACCATGCATGTGCAGTAATGCACCGTGGTACTACTATCGTGCATCCTAATGGCACACACATTGGTCATGCATGACCGACCATGTGTAGCCTATCATGTAACTGGTGCAGCTCACAGGCCTGGAGTACCTCCATAGCTGGTTGGCAGTGCAGCACAGGAAGAGTTATGGGATGTGCCACACGAAGGGATGCCACCAACCCTCTCTCCCAGTGGTGGGAGGAGACAGAGCTTGCAAACCTGGTGGACCTGGAGGGTCAGCTCTTTGGGCAGGAGGAGCTCCATGTGGCCAGGTCTGTGATGTGGGCCACCATTACCAGATGTCTCAGCAGATGAACAGGCATACCCTAAACAGCGAATTGGGGCCACTTCACCCATCTCTAATTGCAGACTACATCAGTTGCAGTTTAAGTGACTTTAAATACTCTGGAATTGAACATGTACTGAAATCCCCCATGTAGTGGAGATCACATACATTTGCTGCTTCAACAAGAACACTGTTGGACTTACAATCTAAAAACACTACACCCAATGGAACTCAATAACCATACTGATATTATTCATTTTATACAATTTGCAACATATTGCTTACAATGTAGCATTAACATCTTTTCAATTGTCTGTTCTGCTCTGAAGTCTCCTCTTTTTGCATTTGTACCTTAAGTGGTCTTTTCCACTGTCTGTAATAATAATTAATTCATGATAATGTCATACAGACGTTATCTGATCAGTATTTTTACTACAGACTGGCCTGGATATTCAAAGGAGTTGCGCCATGCGCATCCCCCCAATGAGCCCTGGCATGATATTCAAAGGGGCAGGCTGCGCAGTGTAACCCCAATGCACTGGGTCGCACTGGTAATGTATGCGGCACAGATGCAGGGGGTGTGCCCATGCATATGCGGCACATTCTGATATTCAGCCTAGGATGTGCAGCGCATATGCTGGTGCAACCCCTACATGCACCGAACACTGGTGCACAAAGTTGAGCCAAAATAAACCCGGCTCAAATGCCAGCCACCCGCAGGCAGGTGGCTGTAGTGCATGGTGCAACACAACAGCCGCCAACCGTGGATGGCCACCCAGCCAGCAGGAACACCGTCCACAAGCACCCTGCCCTGGGAGCATTGTGCCCTCCCACCCCGTCACCCGATCATGGGCATATGTACAGATATAATCCCTGGGGGACTAGTGGGGAGCCCCTACCACCCAATCGCAGGCATTCATAAAACATAACCCTGGTGGTCCAGTGGTGAACCCCCATCACCTGATCGTAGGCAGGTATAAAGTCATAGCCATGGTGGTCCAGTGGCAATCCCCCCCATTGCCTGATCACGGGTAGTTGTAAACTCACATCCCTGGTGGTCCAATGGTATGCCCCTCTCACCTGATCGTGGGCACAATGAAATGACCTATCCCTGGTGATCCAGAGGTACCACCCTCCCACCCACCCACAGAGCTCCCCACCACCCAGAACCCCTCATCATTGGTGGGTGGCAACACCCTGCCCGCATGCCACCCCGCCACCCGCCGAATGACAGTGTACAGTACGATCTGTATGCCTATTGGTTCACTGCATGGACCAATGGATGTGCAGACCATACTGTACTACACAGGCCTGATATGTGATTTTGGGTTATGTTCTATGAATGCCCACAATCGGGAGGTAGGGGCTTCCCACTAGACCACCAGGGATAATATCTGTACTCTTGCCCGCAATTGGGCATATGGGAGTGAGGGGACTTCCATGGCACTGCAGGGTGTTGATCCCCGAAGGCTGCAGCCTGGCAGGGCGCCAGGTGCAAATCACCGGGGATCGGCACATTGCATGCAAATGGGGCCATAATGACATACAAATGTCCCCATTTGTACCTTGCATGCATAATGGCCTCATTTGCATGCCCCATGCTGAATATCACGGGTGATGCACCTAGCGACAACTGCACTTGCGCAGGTGCATCTCCCTGCTCCTGTTCCATGTCTTGCACTGGCGCAGTGCCACTGCACCATGCTCAGTGTGTGCACACTCTGTGCCATATTCAATGGTGCTGAGCCATGGCACAGCACCATTGAATATTGTCTGGTCCATGCCCTGGTGCAGCCCAGTTGCACTGCGCCCAGGCTTGTGCCACTGAACAGCACAGTCTGAATATCCGGCCCTGTGTTGATATGAGATAATGATACTTATGCTCAAAGTGGTCTTTTACTATGTACTGTATTAATAATAAAAACAAACGTTTATTAATTGATACAATGTTTTCAGTATGAATTTTGGCACCTTGTATGATTGTTCCTTCTTTTGTATGTTCTATGTGTCAAATAGGATATATAGTTAATACACTTCACTGTCTGAATTTTTTCTTTATATTTCCTTTGTATTTTTCTGTTTTTCCAACAACCAAACAACTGCCATTTTGGCATTATGTTTATACATTTTTCAAGGTGGTGCTCACTTACTTTTACACAACTTTATGTGCCCCTTTTACTAAAGAGGGTTGCCCAATTTAAGGGGCAGATCCCATTGTCCACAGGTCCAGACCAAGTTGTGTGGGGCACTAAAGGTTGGATTGGCAGAGGGAGAGTAAGGAAGGGAGAGGGAGGGGTTAGGGGGAGGGAGGATGAGGTCAAAAAGGGGAAGGGGCTATGGGGTCAGTGTAGGGGTGAGGTGGGAGACAGGGATTGGCTAGGAAAAGAGAGAGAGGGGTGCGCAACTAGGGTACTTAAGGATGAGCACAGGCTCAGGGAGCTCACAATTGTGCTTTAAGGAGAATTTCTCTGAGAAGTATGTCAGTTCTGGCAATATTTGGTAATTTGATTTGTTTTGGTCAGTTGACTAATTTTTAGTACTGGCTATTCGGAGTTCATTACAAAATTGCAGTCCATAAATTGTTAAATTGATTAGCTGTAATGTTACTATATTTAAGGTTAATTGGTAAGTGGTGGTAGGGCTGATTCCATCGACCTGTGTGGAGGTTCTCAACAAGTGAGTATTCCTGAATTACAGAAGAGGAGGTAAGTGTTTAAAAAACAATATATAAATAGTTATGGTAAAAAGTGAAAAAAATGCTGTGTACGTTGGGGTGTGACTGGTCTGGGGTTTATATTGCAAGTAGCTGCAGTTAGAAGTGGAAAACTGTTCTTATGCTGGAAGTTATGATGCCAACTGGGTAATATAAGCATTATCTGGAGCAGATAGCCCAGGGTAGAAATGTTCATTTAAAAAAAAAAGTTTTGTGCTGACGTTTTCTGTGTGCTGTGTCTTATGCCTGTTTTCCTGCTTGTTCCCTGCTATGGAGAGGTTCCCCCTGGTATGTACTGTAGCAAAGATTCTGGGAAGGGGGTGCCTGTTTGCTCCCAAGGGGTGTTGGTGTGGTCTGTTCTGAGCCGCTCTTGGGCCACCAGTGGATTAACAGGCTGGAAAGGCGAGCAGGGCTGAGGTTCCAGGGAGCGAGAATCCAGCTCACCTGAGGCACAGTCTGGAGTGTGCCAGACCTGTGGAGCATCTGGGCCATAGAAGGTTGCGGCGAGGAAAGGCCCAGCCAACCAACCTGGAGGCCAGAATCAGGCTACATGGTGATGACGTCTGACGTCATCACCACGTGGTCAGTTGGCTCATGAGTGGATCATCAGCCGCTGGGAAGGTGGCCACAGCATTGCCTTGAGGGAACTTTCTTTTCTTTTTCCTTGGTGCAGGGGCAACAAAAATGGGACAGAATCAAAAGAAAACTTAAATACAAAAGAAAAAGACCAAGGACGGTCATGCCTCAGGAAAGGGGTGGAGGGTTCTTTTGGATTGGATACCCACTACTCACAGGGGCAACAGATGAGACAAAATAAAAAGGTTGTTTTAACTACATAAAAGGAAAGACAGAGGTAGATCGTGCCTCAGGAATGGGGTTGGAGTTTTTTTGGGATGGGGAGCCAGGCCAATGTTATAGGCCAGCAAAGGCCATGCATTGATGGCGTCTGACATCAACACCACGTGGTCGCCCAGGGCAGACTGTTTTGAGAAGGGCAACAGGGAGCACTGGCAGGCTGCAGGAGAATGGATACAGCAGTACTGCCTCTCATGCTCCCCACAACAGGATAACATATTGGTGGGACTGGTAGCACCCAAAATTTAAAAAAAATATATATTTTTTTTAAAAAGTGTGGCTCAGCATAAGGGCCAGTGCCATATAAATGGGAGGTGCAGGGGGCGAGCAGGACCATGAGACATGGCAGGTGCTGGCCACCAGGAGCTCTTGGCAGCCGTAGTGATCCCCGATTGGCAGGGATCCACTTTCCAAAAAAAAAAAGGATAATTTTACTTAAGGACTAGATAACACAATAAGGGGAGGGGGGTTGGTTCCTACAACAAGACTTTAGTGAGCTGGATCTACTTGCTAGGCATATCCTGAGCCTCACTGGGAGACTGGGAGGATAAGCTAAGAAGGGTGGCCATGAGAAGAAACCATCAATGGTATGATATATTAACTGTGTGTTCCTGCAAGTTTTTGTATTATGGCTCCTAGGAGGAATAAACCAAACTAAGAGGAGTGCTACCAGGCAGTGATGGAGCTGGTGAGCAAAGTGAACCAGTTGCTGGAGCTGGCAGACCCACCCAACCTTGCTATGGACAAGAAGTGGAAAGGGGACAAGAAACAGGGAGGGAAAGACAGCAAAAAGGTTCCATGGGCTCCACCCATGCCTAGGCCCTTGGATCCTAGCCCAGTTGATCCAGTACCAACTGACCCAGTACCACCGCCTGCTCCAGTGCCCCTCTGGCACCTTTTCCCACCCCTTTACCTTTGCCAGAACCACCAGTCCACTTAGGGCCTGTACCTCCTGCCTTAGTAGCACCCCTGGTTCTGGTATCTGCACCCGCCAGCAACCAGCAACCAGCTGCTCCTGCTCACAGGGTCCGGCCCACAACTGGATCCCCAGCCAGGTAATATGGATATCACACTTGAAAGTAGTGTGAAGGAATACATAGAGCAGATGATTAAGACTATAGGGGATACTGGACTGGGGCAACTAGAAAAATCAGGAATAAGTAAACAATAATACCCGACAGGGTGGGCATTATTGGGAAATACCGGACGGCCAAGGGGCGTAATGAGGCCTGACGCCGCAGGCGGAGGGCCTTATAGCCCCTGGAAGGTCCAGTATTTCCATAATGCCCACCCTGAAGGGTATTATTGCGCTTATAAAATGGCCATTTAACTACATTTTTGTGAAATGTGAAAATAAAGAGGAGATGAATGTGAAAACTGTTCAAAACACTGTTAAAACAGTGTTCATTGACAAAGTAGTGCACCAGCTGTTCTAGGTGCTGTTACTCCTCTCTGCAGTGCTGTTCTGGTTTTCTGAACACCCCCACACACACACACAGCAGATTAAGTGAATGCTGCTGCCTTTTCATACTAATTTGTGGTATGGGTAGAGGTTGTTTCTGCAGCTTGTGGAAAAGTTGGACTTGTTAAGCAATGAGTAATGGAAAGGGAATGGAGAGCAGCAGCCAAACGAGCTTTCACCGAAGCGGTAATGTCTGTCTTGTTCTTTTTAAAAATGCCACGTGCTGGATGAAGCTGATGCGAATGTCGGCTTCGGGAGTACGGATTGCGAGAACGGCGGTCAGGAGACCGGTGTCATTGTGTGTTTTCAGTCTTCTGACCACAAAATGACAGGACTGCAGTTTTTTTTTGTTTATTTATTGCGTGCTGTTGACGGAAAGTGGGGAGGGGATAGTTGTCTCTCGCTAAGCGAGAAAAAAATATAAGGGATTTTAAAATTCTTAGCTGCCTTCAGCCAATGAGGAAGTAGGCTGGGCAGCAGGGTACATTGTAAAGCGGATTTTGGTGGCGCTTCTTTTTAGCTGGGCATCTATTGAGAAATAAATGCCCAGCTCGGAGGCAGTGTCAGCCAATCAGAGGTGAGAATTCCTTCTTGCCATTTTATAAGGACAAAGATAACCCAGTTGGGGTGGCAGAGGGAACCAGCAAATACACAGGGGGAAAAGCAGAGATAAGGGCACCGGGGTTCCGCATAGGGGATCATGTGCCACTTGCCATGAAGAAGATATGGAAGGGTGAATATGTCAACATATTTGCTTTAGCTAATGTGGACAACATGGTTAAGTACGAAGAAAAAGAAAGTTTTGAAAAGAAAGACATGACAGCAGCGGTAGTGCTATTGGGAAAAGGGGAGGTGAAAAAACAATGAAAGGGAAGAACTGGGACAATTGGTAAATGGGTTTTACATACTTTAGGGCCATAGTCATAGAGAAAATGCTGGAGCTGGCCACTCCCTTCCTTACCTATTCCCTAATCATAAAGAACGCATATAAAAAAGGGGGTATAGTTGGTTGAAGTACGATGAGTAGTTCAGGAAGAGGAGGACACACTTCGGGGATGTAAAATGGATGCTAGGCAAATTGATCTATGGTTGGAGATCTGTAAAGAGATGACAAGCACAGATAGTTAGAGGGACAAAAAAGGGGGACCAGTTGATGGGGATATAACTGGGCTTTTTGTTCATGGCTTAACTGCCATTTTCAGTATGCCTGTTCAAAATGCAGGGTCAGCCATCCGGCGTCTAAGTGCTGGTATTATTGGAAGAAAGGAACTGCCAATCATAACAATGCTTACAACCAGTCCTTTTGGGGTAACCAGTCAGGGTATAGGGGACAGCAGTGGGGGAGGGGGCAGGGGGAGGGGGCAGGTGGGGGCAGAGGCCAGGCCTCTACAACCAACATCAGAATAATTAAAGGTATGGGAAACAGGTCCTTTGGATTGGCAGACACACCCATAAAAGTTGATGTATTGGAAGACTGGTTGAGGTTTTATCCAGCTAGGGAGGTGGCCCACACCCTATTGGTGGGTTTTCCTGATGGTTTCAGTCTGTACTTTCAAGGAATCAGGAAAGTGACCAAGGCAAAAAACCTGAAGTCGGTAAAGGGTAAAGAGACATTGTTAGCATAGAAAATTCAGAAGGAAGTAACGGCCAGCAGGGTGGAGGGGCCATTTGGCCAGCCACCACTGCTGGACACGAGGATATCCACTTTGAGTTTGGTGCCAAAGAAGCAGCCAGGAGAATATTAGGTGATACTACACCTGTCATACATGGATGGGGCTTCCGTCAATGATCACATCAGCGAGGAAAGCAGGGTGACCTACATTACATTGGAGGAAGCAGTCAGGCTGATTAGGGCCTCTTGGGGGCATGGCTGGCAAAAACAGGCACTGAAGCAGCTGTCCACTTGCTGCTGGTTCGGCTGGAGGATTGGGGCCTGTTGGGTTTCCAGGTGAGGAATTTATTGTGATAAAGCCATGCCCATGGGCTGCTCCATTGTCTATGCTACATTGAGATGTTTAGCAATTGGCTGCAGTGGGCTTTTCAGTCAAGATATGATACAGGGCAGTGATTCATTACCTGGATGATTTTCTGCTAATTGAGGAGGGTCAACAGCAGACAGAATGGATGCTATGGGATTTTGAGACTATGTGCAGGGAGTTAGGTGTACCCCTGTCCCTAGACAAAATGGAAGGTCCTAGCCAGCAAATTTAGATCTTGGGTATTGAGATAGATATGGTGAGGGAATTATTTAGACATCCAGGTTCCAAAGTGCAGAAACTGAAAGTACTGTTAAAGGCAGTCAAGGCTAGGTACAGGGTGCAACTACAACAGGTGCAGCAGTTAATGGGGCATTTGAATTTCGCATGTAGGGCCATAGCACTGGGTCGCGAGTTTACACATTGCCTGGCTAGGGCAAGGCAAGGTGCCTCCAGGCCACATCACTGGGTGGATATAGCTACGGGCACCAAGAAGTATTTAGAGGCATGGGAGCTGTTTTTAAACAACTACAATGGTAGGACATTCTGGCAGGAAGATTGGGTTTTTAACATGGACCTGCAGCTATACACCGATGTGGCTGGGAGTATAGGTATGGGAGCATACTTTTTCTGTTGTGGCCTGGCCCAGCACCTGGTTTCAGACCAGGGTGACAAGGAATATCACCTTCCTGAAAATCTTTCCCATCTGTGTAGCAATGGAAGTATGGGGGAGGCTTTCAGAAATCAGAAGTTTGTGTTTTGGAGTGACAGTAGAGCAGTTGTGGATTTCTTAAACAAGAGGGGAGCGATGTCCAAGGGGGTTATGAGGGTCTTGAGACAGTTAGTATTAAGGGGACTGACACTGAACATGTCATTTAGGGCTAGGCACATAGAAGGTGTGGACAATGTTGTAGCTGATTGTCTCACCTGCCTGCAGATGGACAGGTTTTGTGCCATTGCCCCAAGCAGATCCCAGACAGATGGCAGTTCCATACAACATCTGGAGGATTGGATTGGTGGAGCTTAACATTTGTTTCACAACTCCTTGTAACCCAGGACCCTAAAAGCATATGAAACTTCTTGGAGGGTGTTTCAAACTCAAAATATCTGCCAGGTAAGTTGGGTTGTAACAGGGGATCATGTAGCACAATTTGTAGTGACCAGTTGGAGGAATAATATGGCACATTCGACCACAGGGGTTCATTTATTGGCAATAGGTCAGATGTTTACCCTGAAAGGGTTGGAGGACTGGAAAAAAAGTAACCTAATAAGGAGCATGATGCAGAGTTGGATGAGGGGAGCTGTCAAGTAGCAGAACAGTAGGAGGCCACTGACAGAAGCACTGCTGGAGAGATTATTAGGAATTTTACACCAGGTGTGCACATCCAGTGGTGAAACAGTTTTATTTAGGGCAGTGTATGCCACCATGTATGGAGGGGCCTTTAGGGTCAGTGAAGTGGTAGGTCACAGAAAGAGGGACAGTTGAGCAGGACTACAGTGGGAGGACATAGTGTGGACAGGAGAAGGGATATCAGTGCTAGTCAGATGGTAAAAGACTGACCAGGCCAGAAAATGTAACAGGGTTTTACTAAAACCTCAGGGGAATGCCACCTTATGTCCAGTTGGGGCCTTGTATGCCTTGTATGCGTACATGACAGGGCACCCACAGGAAAAATACCCTCTGATATTGTTGCATGGAGATGGATCCCCAGTGATAGGGTCACTAGTGGTGGCAGTAGTAAAGAAACAGTTGGCCTTCTTGGGGGAAGACCTGAATGGGTACTTATTTCACTCATTTCACATTGAGGTGGCATCCAAAATGGTGACACAAGGTGGCATGCCAGTGGCCATTAAACAGAAGGGGAGGTGGTTGTCTAATTGTTATAAAAGATGTATATGATATAACCTTTCTAATGGTGTTTTTCTTTCTTCCCTAATAAGCAGGTCTGCACAGTTAGAAAAAAGTAATGGGGGGGGGGGATGTGCCTACAAGGGAAATTTGAGATTCAATGTCCTATGTAGCCAGTATAGTGTTATGTTTCTGCAACTGTGTTAGTTTGGTTTTGGCCATTTGCACTTTCTATTCCAGAGGAATTACCACCCTGTGGGGTACCAAAGGCAAGGAACCCTCAGAGAGGGCTCCAACCCTAGAGGTCCTACAGGACAATTCCTGTGGTCAAAGGTAATTTAGGAAGGATCCTAAGGAGAGAAGTGTTGCTGCTGGAGGAGGAGGATGGGAGGATGGTGGGGCAAAGAAAAAGTGCTTCACAATGAGGCTGAGAGGAACTGTTTATATAGCTCAGGAAGTGGGAGTGGCTGGCTGCTTGGCCATTGAACTCCAGGCAAAGCCTTTCCAAGTCAATGTCCTATGCAGCCAGTGTAGTGTTATGCTTGTGCAACTGCGTTAGTTTGGTTTTGGCCATTTGCACTCTCTATTCCAGAGGAATTACCACCCTGTAGGGGTACTAAAGGCAAGGAACCCTCAGAGAGGGCTCCACCCCTAGAGATGCCATGGGATGATTCTCATGGCTAAAGGTACCTTAGGAAGGATCCCCAAAAGAATGAAATATGAAGAATATGAGCCAGCAGTAACTGTGACATAGTGGTAGATAAGCATAAACAGTTAGATAACAATGAGATGCTCAAGTTGATAATGTAATGAAATGCCCAGGTTTGCGTAGCATGATACTGATGGTTTGTGTTGAGAATGAGGGGATCATCTAAGGAGAGAGGGAATGGCAGGACATCCTCCACTTCCATCCAACAGTGGAACCTACCTAAAGAAACTAGGGGACAGTACTATGCTAACTAACAGTTATGACCTGAGGCAATGGGGGAGAGAAAAATAAAACCATATGAGGAGGAAATCTCAGGGGATTCAAGGCCTAGGTCGCCCTCCCTCCAGGCTTGGGATAGTTTATTTAGTGATGGCTCTGCAGCTGCAATTTGGAAAACCCAGTTAAAGGGAGGTGGAAAATATTCCAATTTGGAGGAAGGCCCTCACTCAGTTCCTTTACCGGGAACACCATAGAAGGTTGCCAGAAAACTCTGCAACAATACGTGCAACCAAGGTGGGAGGAGGACAGCAATGACTGCTGAGGCACTCACCTGGCCTACTTGCCCTAAACTCAAACCAGGTGAACCAGAGGCAGTCATAGCGAGAATGTAGCGAAGGTGCCTTGTGAGGGAAACCACTAAAGCCAATGGATAACTGTTATAGTGGCACACTACAGCCAAAGGAGATTGGAGTAACCACCCTTCACTGCTAGTCTTAAATTGTACACCAGGAGCTGCTGTCACATAGCGAACAGCTAAAGCCAAGCCTGGAGTGAGGACATTCCCAGCTATGGGCCAGGTGAGAAGGATCCTGCCCCATGTTGGGCATGCTAAAGTTGTAGACTAAATGCAGAGTGAGACCATCAGCTGCAGGAAACTCTGCACCAGAATGGAATGGCCGGCATGCCCCAAAAACTGAATGAGAGCTAAAAGCTGGTGAGTAGCCAAATGAGCACTGATATGCTGAATCGTAATGAGTGTGGAGTGCTGAGACTTTGCAAGGTCGAAGGCAGATTGAGTGCAGCAGACATCCCAGAGGCTGAAATCAAGAGGATGCAGTAGGCATGAGCAATTAATTGCTTAAGCAAGTGTGGACCTGCTCATAGGTCAGTAAACAGAGTAGTAATAAGTGGACCTGCATGTAGGTCTGCATAACATAGTAGCAATGAAATAGCACTGCATAGTGGGGCAAGCCAGCCAGACATTTAAAGCCACATCAAGGTGACAAATACTCTGTGGATTTTTGGCAGTGAAGGCAGGCTTTAGAACAGAAATAATTAGCCACATGGGGCCACGACTCCCCAAACACTTCCCAATCCCCACCGTAGGACAAACAAGAAAGTGATGAAAGGGCCGAGAACAACATGCAGATATAAAAGCTAGTTTTACAGCCTCAGCAGGAACTTTAGCTGACCTCAGAGTAAAACAGCGTGTATAACAGGGAATAGCATGACTGAACTGCATAGCAAGGTTCAAAGCTTGAACCAGATGAAAACAATCAGACTTGATAGCATAGGGAGCAAGTAATTCTGTGACAAGGGAAGCAGTAATTCTGGGGAAGCACAGTGAAAATAATTGAGAATGCATCATGAGCTGCTATGGTTGAACTGAAACACACAGATAACAATTGCATTTGTATTGCAGTAGTTTAAGAGTTGTGAGCAACAGTGCAAATAGTAGGAGCTCAGGAGCGATATGCTAGGAGCTTGGAAACAACCCCCTCCCAGAAAAAACAAAACCAGACACACCAGCACAGAAAACAGGAAACAAAGACAGAAGAATCACACACAGCTGAAGGCAAAATACAAACCAGAAGCAGGAAAGAAACAGAATCTGGCAGACAAGCAGGAGCAGCAAGGTAGTGGGGTGGGGTAGGCCCCAACCAGCTCAGAGGACAGACAAACAAAGCCTTTGGCTGCAGAGAAAAAGTGCTTCAAATGAGGCTGAGAGGAACTGCTTATGTAGCTCAGGAAGTGGGAGTGGCTGGCTGCTTGGCCAATGAACTCCAGGCAAAGCCTTTCCAATTAATAAACGGTAACAGGTTTGGGTTGCTGTATGGGAATTAATTTTGTCTCAGTTGTGGTTTATTCAGGAAGGGTAAGGAGGTTGGAAGCCTGGATATGCGGTCACTCTTTTGTTCACTAGGTGGAAAAATGGGCATTCAGGAGGCTCAGGGGAGGCAGCTGTATTTAGCCCTCAGTTTGATCAAGTTGACATGGAGAGGCATGAAAGGCATGAAATGGGCACAGCCACTGCTGGTGCTGAGGGAAATGAGAAGGGATCACAGCCACCCTGACCTAATAATTATCCACTTAGGAGGTAATGATTTGGGGACCAGACCATGGCTGGACATATTTTATCAGATAAAGGAGGACGTTCGTAAAATAAAGAAATGGTGGCCAGATATTACTCTGGTTTGGTCGGATTTTATTCCACAAAGGGTGTGAAGGCATGCACAATGTCATAAACCCATGGACAGTGCCAGAAAATGCATGAATGCTAGAGTGGGCAGGCTGTTTGAGGAACTAGGAGGCAAAGTCATACACAGAGGGGCGGAGAAGCAGAATGACAAGTATTATGGGGGGGATGGGGTACACCTCTCCAGACTAGACCTGGCAATGTTTAATTCCAAAATTACTGATGCAATTGAGCCCTGGATGCAGGAAAAAATGGGCTAAAGCAGGGGGGAGGTGGACTAGTGGAAAATAGGGGAGGGGAGGATAGGATTGGGGAATAAGGTGGAAAATATAATAAATAGGACATAAGACAACACAGCAGAAAGCAGGGGTATGAGTGTATGCTCGTACCCTCTTTGAACAGAAGAGGATGAAGAAAGTTGGTCCCTCATGATGTACATCTGGGGAGGGGGAGAAGAAGATAAGAGAATAAAGGAGAAGAAAATTAAGAAATAAATTAAGAAACTAATCATTGCATGATAAAGTGGTTTTGAAATGTATGATATATAGGGAAATATGTCTGATGTACAGTATATGTATATCTATGGATTTATGGATGAAAATGGATACTTGAAATCAAAGAAATGAAGTAAATTAATTGCCAGATCTGAGCACCCATACATACTTGTCTGTGTCATTATTGGTGGGGATCTGGGGAACAATTGCTTTTGTCCCTTGTTTTGGTTTATTTTCCCTTGCTCCCCCAGTCCTCTGTTCTGCTCCAACTTGGTACTTAACTGATACTTTAGAAAACCCTCCCCCTTTTTTACTTGTGCATTCTCCATGCAGCATTTTTATGTATTGTATTTTGTCTCTTATTATATATTGTAGATGCTCTTAACATTTACATATTCCTTAGCTTTGCAATTTATAACATATGCCACATTAAAAATATTTTTGGAAGTACTCACTGAGACTTTCAGTTTTTACAAATTAATTATTACAGCCCTGCCCTTTTCCTGCCTTCTCCTCTTTCTACTCATTTCATTTAATTCATTTCATTTTATTAGTTATACTGGAAAGGCATGTGAGCATTGTTGCCCTTTTACTCAAGCACCCAGTTACATAAAACAATCATGTGACATGACATAGGCTGAAACATTTAACTTACAGCTAGGGTTAAATCCAAGGTACACATACAGTCAGGACAGTATAGACAAAAGGGCAACCCAGAACTAACTTGGGTGATTTAATAAATACAATGATGACATTAGCATTCTGTGAGGGTTTCACAATAACATAATAAACAGTGGGAAACAAACATTTAAGTGCAATCAAAAAACTAGCCGAGTTGGAGTAAAAGTATTACAAGTGCTAGAAAGAAAGGGTAAGTGCCAGAGGTGGATAACCAGAGGGTGAGGACAAAAGCATGCAGTTGGGGAGCCAGATTAGGACTGTGAGCAGGTGCAGGAGTGTGTGAGGGAGAAATACCCCCTGATGTTTTGTTTGAAGGCATCTGTGGAGGGACAGAGTTTTAATTCCAGGGGGAGAGAGCTGAAGAGCTTGGGTCCCAAAAGGAGAGTGTTTTCTGGCATTGAGTGGTCCAGGAGAAAGGAACCATGAAAAAGAGAGTGGAAGACAGCCTAGTGCCGTGGTAGTTGCAGCTGTCAAGAAGAGATAGGTGAGGCAATCAGGGAGCAGCCCACGGGAGAGTTTGAAGAAGAAGGTGGCCATGTTGCAGTTGAGGCTGGCCTCAAGCAAGGGCCGACCGGTGAGCTGATAAAGGTCACAGTGGTATGTAAGTTTAGGAAGGCCAGAGGCAAAATGGATAGCATTGTGGTGGGAGCTTTGGAGTCTGGACAAATTTTTGATGGAGAGGTGGGGGAGGGAGACAAGAGAACCTTAATCAAAGACAGGAAGTAGGAACCTGAAAACAATAAGGGGATTTGAATTCCCTGTTAAGGTAATGCTTAGTTCTGTGGAGCATACCAAGGTGTTGGTGGGCTTTTTTGAATGTGAGGCTAATATGAGCATTGAAATTGAGGTGACAATCCAGAAGTAAGCCAAGATGCTTGAATTCACTGACTCTTTCAATTGCATTATCAAGGTTGTCATAGAGGGAGAGGTCAAGGCCAAGGGGTTTGTGGGGGCTGAAGAAAACCACAAACTTAGTTTTTTGTCATTGAGTACTAGACCTTTGGACATGAACCAGGTGTGGAGTCTGCTGAACTCAAACTGGAGTTTGTTAATGAGAGTGGTGGGGTTTTTGTCCTGAGAGAAAAGGGCTGTATCATCACCATAGAGAATGAGTTCAGAGGAGGTGCAGATGTCAGGTTGGAGTTAATGGCCAGAGAGAAGAGAAGAGGGCACAGGATGGACCCTTTGGGGAATGCCATATTTGATGGGGCAGGATTTGTAGAGGACACCGCCAGTAATGGTGCCATGGGATCTACCTGTTAGGTAGTCCTTGAACCAGAGGCAGACCTCTGGTGAGAAATGGAGGCCAGTCAGAATTTGGAGGAGGAATTCATGATCAATGAGGGTGAAGGCTTTTGTGAGGTCTAGAAATGCAGCCCCAGTGTAGAGGTCTTCATTGTTGGCTTTGTCAATGGAGTGGGTGAACTTGATGAGGGCAGTTTCGGTATTGTGGCAATCATGGAACCCATGCTGGGCCTCCTTGGGCAGGTTGTATTTGGAGAAGAATTCTGTGGTTTGCCTGTGGACCACTTTCTCTAAAATGTTGGAAGAAGGTGCAAGGAGGGAGACAGGGCAGTAGTTGGATACTAGATCCCTGGGACCAGATTTGTGAAGAAGTTTAATAATGACACACTTCCATGTTTTAGGGAATGACCCAGTGCAGAGGGAGTGGTTGAGGATGTAGTGAGAAGGATGGCCAGGGAGTCACAGACAAGACAGAGGACTCCAAAGTCGATGTTGTCAGCACCGTGGGATGGCCTTGGGTCATTTGTTCTGATTAACTTGACCACTTCAGCAGGGGTTAGGTATCTCAAATGGAAATTGGAGTGGGAGACTGGGGGGGGTAGATGGGGTAGGAGGGGAGCTTGGCTTGTACTGGTCAAGGTCACCAGAGTATTTATTGAAAAGGGATGCTATTTCACTTGGTTCAGTGGTAGTGGTCCCTTCAGAGAGGAGACAAATACGTTCTTCAGAAATTCCCCCACCAGTTAGGTTGTTAAAAATGTTCCAGGTCCTCCTAGGGTTCCCTTGAGCAGCACATTGTTTTTCCAGGATGACGAAGGATTTAGCAGATCTTGTAGAAGATTTGCACCTGTTCCTGAGAGTTTTGAAGTCTTGGAGGAGTTGGGGGTTTTGTGTTTTCTGTATGACTTCCAGGTTCAGTCCCTATCCCTCTTTGGTTTGTGAAGCTCAGGGGTGACCCATTCTTGGCTAGAATCTTTGACCAGGAACTTCTTAAGTGGGATGAAACAGTCACAGAGGCAAGGAACTTATTGCTAAAGGCTTCAAGTGCTTTACAGATGTCAGAAATGTTTTCAGTGAAGGACCAGTCTTGGGCTAGGGCTGCTTTGGAAAACTCAGAGGCATCCAGCTTTTTCAATAGCCTTGTTTGGATGAATTTGTGGGGGCGGAGGGGTGTTTTTGTGGACCAACAGCAGAAAACAGCACAGTGGTCACTGATTGAGCTGGGAAGAACTCCAGAGGTGGTGACGTGGGAGGGGTGTGAGATCAAGACCCAATCAATGAGTGACTGAGATTCAGTCTTGCAGTTGATTCTGGTAGGTTTAGTGATGTGCTGGTGGAGGGCAATGTCAAATAAGGATTCCTTGGTGGAGTCACAGTGAGGAGACAGCAAGTTAAGGTTGAAATATGAATAGAGACGCAACAAAATTAAATTCCGCTGGAGAAGTGAACGTGAAGAGGCCACTTCGTGTTGTCACTCCGCTATGCAGAGAGGCTAATAGAAAAGGATCATTTTGCATTGTAATTATTACTTCGCATTGTCATTCTGCCTTAACGCGAAGTAAGGCAGAGTGGCAACAATATTGGCAGCCCCTCAGTCCCCCCCCACACACACACAGTCATCAGAATTAATGTGCATCCCCAAAATCCTACTGTCTTGTGCCCAGAAAATTCCCCAGGGCTGACAAAGTGAAATTAGAGCACAACAAGAAATACAAAGTCTCCCAGAATTAATGGCACACTTAGTCATGCATGCAGTGGATGTGGTCACATCACACACAGACACCAAAATTAATGTGCATCCCCAAAATGCTACTGTCCTGTATCCAGAGAATTCCACAGTGCTGGTGAAGTGAAGGGAAATGAGAGGGTAACAAAAAATGCAAAGTCTCCCAGAATTAATGGTGCACTCCATCTTGCAAGCAGTGGCCACACACAGTCACCGGAATGAATTTGCATCCCCAAAATGCCAAAATGCTACTCTCTTGTGTCCAGAAAATTCCCCAGCGCTGGTGAAGTGAAATGAGAGGGTAACAAAAAATGCAAAGTCTCCCAGAATTAATGGTGCACTCCATCATGTGAGCAGTAGCCACACACAGTCACCAGAATTAATGTACATCCCAAAAGTGCTACTGTCTTGTGTCCAGAAAATTCCCCGGTGTTGGCGAAGTGAAATGAGAGGGTAACAAAAATGCAGTCTCCCAGAATTAATGGTGCAGTCCATCATGCGAGCAGTGGTCACACACAGTCACCAGAATTAATTTACATCCCCAAAATGCTACTGTCTTGAGTCCACAAAATTCCCCACTGCTGACGAAGTGAAATGAGAGCGTAACAAGAAATGCAAAGTCTCCCAGAATTAATGGTGCACTCTGTCATGCGAGCAGTGGCCACACACAATCACCATAATTAATTTGCATCCCCAAAATGCTTCTGTCTTGTGTCCAGAAAACTCTCCAGTGCTCATGAAGTGAAATTAGAGCATAACAAGAAATGCAAAGTCTCCCAGAATTAATGGCACACTCTGTTATGCGCACAGCGGTCACACACAGTCACCAGGATTAATTTGTATCCCCAAAATGCTACTGTCTTGTGTCCAGAATACTCCCCAGTGCTGGTGAAGTGAAATGAGAGGGTAACAAAAAATGCAAAGTCTCCCAGAATTAATGTTACACTCAGTCATACCTGCAGTGGTCACACACAGTCACCAGAATTAATGTGCATCCCCAAAATGCTACTGTCTTGTGTCCAGAAAATTCCTCAGTGCTAGTGAAGTGAAATGAGAGGGTAACAAGAAATGCAAAGTCGCCCAGAATGAATGGTGCACTCTGTCATGTGAGCAGTGGCCACACACAATCACCATAATTAATTTGCATCCCCAAAATGTTTCTGTCTTGGGACTAGAAAACTCTTCAGTGCTGATGAAATGAGAGTGTAACAAGAAATGCAAAGTCTCCCAGAATTAATGGCACACTCTGTTATGTGTGCAGTGGTCACAGTCACCAAGATTAATTTGTATCCCCAAAATTCTACTGTCTTGTGTCCAGATTATTCCCCAGTGCTGGCGAAGTGAAATGAGAGGGTAACAAAAAATGCAGTATCTCAGAATTAATGGTGCACTCCGTCATGCGAGCAGTGGCCACACACAGTCACCAGAATTAATGTGCATCCCCAAAATGCTATTGTCTTGTGTCCAGCAAATTCCTCAGTGCTAGTGAAGTGAAATGAGAGGGTAACAAAAAATGCAAAGTCTCCCAGAATTAATGGTGTACTCTGTCATGCGAGCAGTGGCCACACACATTCACCAGAATTAATTTACATCCCCAAAATGCTACTGCCTTGAGTTAAAAAAATTCCCCAGTGCTGATGAAGTGAAATGAGAGCGTAACAAGAAATGCAAAGTCTCCCTGAATTAATGGTGCACTCTGTCATGTGAGCAGTGGCCACACACAATCACCATAATTAATTTGCATCCCCAAACTGCTTCTGTCTTGTGTCCAGAAAACTCTCCAGTGCTGATGAAGTGAAATTAGAGCATAACAAGAAATGCAAAGTCACCCAGAATTAATGGCAAACTCTGTTATGTGTGCAGTGGTCACACACAGTCACCAGGATTAATTTGTATCCCCAAAATGCTACTGTCTTGTGTCCAGAAAATTCCTCAGTGCTAGTGAAGTGAAATGAGAGGGTAACAACAAATACAAAGTCTCCCAGAATTACTGGTGTACTCTGTCATGCGAGCAGTGGCCACACACAGTCACCAGAATTAAAATGCATCCCCAAAATGCTACTGTCTTGTGTCCAGAATATTCCCCAGTGCTGGCAAAGTGAAATGAGAGGGTAACAAAAAATGCAGTCTCTCAGAATTAATGGTGCACTCTGTCATGCGAGCAGTGGCCACACACAGTCACCAGAATTAATGTGCATCCCCAAAATGCTACTGTCTTGTGTCCAGAAAATTCCTCAGTGCTAGTGAAGTGAAATGAGAGGGTAACAAAAAATGCAAAGTATCCCAGAATTAATGGTGTACTCTGTCATGCGAGCAGTGGCCACACACATTCACCAAAATTAATTTACATCCCCAAAATGTTTCTGTCTTGTGACCAGAAAACTCTTCAGTGCTGATGAAGTGAAATTAGAGTGTAACAAGAAATGCAAAGTCTCCCTGAATTAATGGCACACTCTGTTATGCGCCAAGTGGTCACACACAGTCACCAGGATTAATTAGTATCCCAAATGCTACTGTCTTGTGTCCAGAATACTCCCCAGTGCTGGTGAAGTGAAATGAGAGGGTAACAAAAAATGCAAAGTCTCCCAGAATTAATGTCACACTCAGTCATGCACGCAGTGCTCACAGTCACTAGAATTAATTTGCATCCCCAAAATGCTACTGTCCTATGACCAGAATATTCCCCATTGCTGACAAAGTGAAATGAGAGCGTAACAAGAAATGCAAATTCTCCCAGAATTAATGGTGTACTGCAAATGCACAGACAGATTAAGATGGCACTGCGCACTCAAGAGATGCAAAGTCAGACGCAAAGGCACACCACCTAACTAGTGCTCACAAGTCACAAATCCAAATCTGGAAAAGAATATCTTTTACCGGGTGGGGAGGGGTAGTGCACGGCAGTAACAGTCCACTACCAGTAGAGATACCACAATGAAGTATAAAAAATGAATGCAGGTGCGGAGGATAGCAGGTTCACACTGCTGCAATTACTCTGGCACAATAAAAGTTGCCTGATTTAATGGTACGCATCACACACACACTCACACACACACACTACAAGTATTGTGTAGCAAATTGAAAACCTTTAGCAATATAACCAAATGTTTTAAACAAACTAAAATTACACACTGCTGCACCACTACAATCAGCAAACAAATGTCAGGAATTACTGAAAATATTACTGTGTGTTTAACAGAGTTATACAAGAAAAATATAACCAAAACAGAAAGACTGCCTTTTTCTCCCAGTTAGTCTACCTACACCACAGATACGCCCTTCCCCCAAAGCACACTTCACAGTACATAGACTGACTGTTCTAAATTAACATTCAAAATCCACACACAAACAATAAACACTCAATGATATGAGCACAGGAGTGTTTCCTACAATCGATGCACTAAATTTTGAGCAAACAAAATGGCTCAAAAAGGCTTTTTTAACAGCTTTTAGAGGATTTGAATTGCAGAGCTCTGAGAGACACTACACAGAACTGAGGCTGTACAGAACAATCTAGAGCCTATGTGACCTGCAATCCCATGAAGCACTGCAAATTCACCTTGCAGCTCAATAACAAGGTGAAGTACATTGATTTCAATGTACTTTGCCTTAAAATTGGTGGTGAAGTGGTTTGGGGAAGGCAGAATAATGCAAAGTCATTGGTTTCAATGGACTTCGTGTTCCCCATTATGACGCAAAGTACTCCACTTCACGTTGCGGTGCACTTCGCGGATTCCGCGTTACTCTGCAAATCACTCCGCAGAGAGAATTTTGGCCACTTCACCCATCTCTAAATATGAACATATGAACATATGAAGTTTGCCAGCAGATAAAGGCCTAGAGGTCTATCAAGTCTGCTTGAATGTGCATCTACTGTAGCACCCTTTATTTTGCAGCTGCCCTCCCTCCACCCTTCCCCTGCAATCACCATCCCCTTGCCCTGTCCCAGCCCCTTTGAAGCAGTCCACTGTTCTACTGGATACCACTTCTGCTGGTAACGCATTCCACCCATCTACTACCCTCTCTGTAAAAAAGTGTCCCCTCATCTCCCTGCTGAACCTTATTCCCTCCAGTCTCATATCATGGCCCCAGGTGTACCTCCCCTCCCTTACTTTGAACACCCTCTCTGTACCTGTCTTATTTATTCCTTTTATATACTTAAAGGTTTCAATCATGTCCCACCTGTTCCTCCTCTCCTCTAGCAAGTACATGTTCAGCTCTCTGAGTCTCCTCTCATATGGCAAGTCCCCCAGCCCCTTGATCATCCTTGTCTCCCTGTGCTGCACACCCTCCAGTAACTTAATATCTCTCTTCAAATACGTCAAATCCCCTAGGATGATCCAGTCTCTCCCTTGGGGAAGGGAGGTCTTGATATCTAGGAAGGGGTCTAGATCACGGGGTGAGGAGGAGGGTGGCAGGTACACCATGCTGACTGTGACCATTTTATCCACTCCAAGGAGGAGGTTAATTGAGATGGACTTGAGGGAGGAGGTGGGAAGTAGGGTGTTGAATTTGGTGGCAAGGAGGTGATCGGTAACCCAGATGAGGCAGCCTCCCCCATGCTTTCCCACCCTGTCTTTTCTAAAGACTGAATAACCCTCAAGGAGGATTTCATTGGGGGAGATGTCCCCCTTCAGCCAGGTTTCGATGAGGGCAATGCTATCAAAAGCATTAGCCGTAACCCAGGACTCAGTTAAGTTTTTTTTTCCAAAAGGCTTTGCACATTAAGATGAGCAAAAGTGAGCTGTTTAGAGGGTTTGGGGAGGAGTGAGGGGTGAAATGGGTAGCAGGTGAGGGGCCAGGGTTGGGGTGAACAGAGCCTGAGATGAGAAGTAGTAGTAGAAGTCTTAGGTGCCTGCAATTCGCAAGCAAAGACAGCTTAGTGGGGTAAGGCCTGGTGTAGTAATGGATTAAAAATATACGGCTTTGATAGGAAGGTGAGAACTCATGGAATAGGCAAAGGCTGATGAAGGGGCATGTGTGGGTAGGGGCAGGGATGGCATTGGAAGTGCAAGGGTAGAGGGGAAGGTGGGGTGCAAGGAGGTGTGGGTGAGTGAGAGAAAGGAGGAGGGAGGGAGGGAGAAGGATTGGGAAAATGGTGGGGAGGAGGAGGATGATAGGGAGGGGGCAGTGGAGGGGCAGTGTGAGGGCAGTTGAGCAAAATGAGACAGAGGGGAAGAACAAGGAGTGAGAGTAAATAGGGGAGGTGGAACCACTTAGACCAATCCATGCCGGCAGACAGATAGAGGGAAGGTGACAGTACAGTAATAAGTGAGGGAATAGGGAAGTAGGGTAAACAAAAGTTGAGAGTGGTAGGAGAAACTATGCCCTGTAGTAGAAAAGTGGTAAGGCACTGGTAGTAGGAGGCTGTGGGAAGGAGTGTGTGATTAAGGAAGAGCAGTCAGCAGTACTTGCCAAATCTGAGCACGAGAGGGGATTGCTCCTTTAAGAAGTTGCAGGAGTGGACAGCCCCTTCAGGAAGCTGCTAAATTTGACTGGAATGAAGACTTAGGGGTGGGGATCCATGGGAAGTGTGTTTAATAAAAGAGGGAGGTGGGGGGATAGGCCAAAAAACTGTCCAGCGAGTAGAGCAGGCAGTGGCTGAGCTCTGATTTGAAAAAGGCACCTAGAGTGCTTTCTTGATGGGGTTAGGAGCTGACCATCCATACCTGCTTTCCTTGGTCATGGAGGCCAGGCTGGATGCAGAAGTGAGGCTGCCTGCAGGGATGAGAGCTGGGGCCGCTTGGCTAAAGTGAGGAGCCCAATTTGGGCTTGTGGCTAGAAAAAGAACAGATATGCGGGCCATTGATATATAAAAAAAACACAAGACAAAGATTATGTATGTCGGTGAGAGTGTCCTGGGCAATTTAGTGCTCAGGGCAGAAGTAGGTGCAAATAGTGGGCATGAAAAGAGAGAAGGATTCCTGCAGTGAGGTCTGGTCACAGGCTCCAGGCAGGAATTAAGTAAAAGGCTGTTTCAGGAGGTTGGTGGTGGAGGGGGTGTCAGGAACAGAGAAAGCTGCCTAAGGCTCAGGAAGATTAAAAGAAAAAATATGCTGGTTCACGGGGTGTAGGGAGGAAGTAGCGGTCCAGGAGCTGGCAGTAAAACAATGTGCAAACAGAGGAAAGAGATGCAGAATGAAAAAAAAATAGTGGAAGAGGGGAATAGGAAAGGCAAGATTAAAATAAACTGGTTCAGGGGTGTGTGGGGATAGGGAAGCAGATGTCTGAAAGCTGGTAGAACATCAGTGTGGGGAACAGAGGAAAAGAGACGCAGGATGGAGAAGAGCAAGTGGAAGGGGGAACAGAAAAGGCAATTCAAGGAGAAATTCATAGTGGGGACAGAGTGAGGCAGAAAGACAGCTGGCAGTAGACAGTTATGCAGGTAGTAAATAATATACAAATTCAGTCTAAACTACAGTATTAGGCAATTTGTTTCAGCTGTAACAAATTCAACACTACAAGCAGTTAACAATATTGAAGTCAGGCAACCAGTTAAGGCAGGTTGGCTATCACAGTTAAAGCCTAGCTAGTATACAGTAGTCTAAAAGATTTCAGTGAAGCAGGTTGAACAGAATAAATATTCAAGAAAAAAATATTTTCCCAGTAGCAGTAATTCATTGAAACACTGTCCAGCGAGTAGAGCAGGCAGTGGCCAAGCTCTGATTTGAAAAAGGCTCCTAGAGCACTTTCTTGATGAAGATCCGTGGCACCCAATTGGGAAGTGACAACAGTTCCCAGGAGGCAGTCAAATTGCAGCGATGGAAGCCTGGCAGCTCCAGGCTAGGAGCTGACCATCTGTATCTGCTTTCCTTGGTTGGGGAGGGCAGGCTGGATGCGGAGATGTTCCTACCAGCAGGGATCAGTGCTGAAGCTGCTTGGCTGAAGTGAGGAGCCCAATTTGGGCTTGCAGCTGCTTTCCTTGAACAGGCAAGTTGGGCTGGATGAAGAGGTGCGGCCGCCAGCAGGGATCAGCGCCGGGGCTGCTCAGCTAGTGTGTGCATTTGCATTCTTAATTCAGAATTATCATACAGTTATTTACTGAACAAAACCTTTTCCATTTTTAAACAACCCATTTTTTACGTTCGCTTGCGCGCATGCGCAAGGAACATTTTGGGAGAGTAGCACACTTTGGAGGTGTGCTTCTCCCTTGCAATCCAGTGCTCCATTGAGCAGGTATGGCAGTCCTGCACCAATGGGTGCGGGAGCTCTGTAGTACAGCGGTGGTCTTCTGCTTCAAAGAAAACCACCGCTGTCATACCGAACACCGGCCACGCCACCCTCGCGTCACGTGTCCCCCGCATCACGCCGCCCTCCCAAAGCTTTGGTGCTAGCTGGGAGCCCACCCCAGCGTGGCAAACGTGTTGCTGACTGGGGTGCCCAATCCCCACGTCAGCTCAAAGGAACCCCAAGCCATCCTTCTGCCGCGCTGAGAGCCCACCCAGCATGGCAAATGTCCTGTTTTTTTGCCGACGGGTGCCCAATCCCCGCCGGCCCTCAGCCCCCAGCTTATTCTTCTGCCATGCTGGGGAGCCCACCCAGCATGGTAACGTCCCACGTAGTCCTGCTTTTTAAACCTGTAAAGAAAAAACAGTCCCACGTAGTCTCCCAGTCCCCCTCCCACAACCCGCACCCACCCACTGCGCACTCAGCCTCCCCACCCCCTCACCCCATACTTACCTCGGAGCCCAGCACGACGATCTTGGTGGACCAGGAACATGTCTGCACTCTTCAAAGCCGACTGCGAACTGAGGAATGCCCGTAAGCTGTATAATGGGCTGAATGAGAGGTTTCAACTTTGTGCATATCTCAGGCATTTTGGAATTTTGCAAATTTTCAACATGGGGTTTTGGGACCCCTTCTCATGAATGATGTCACAGTCATGGAGTTATTCGGGCCTGAAGGGTGATTTCTCAGTCACTGTGTGAAATCACTCTTTGGGCCCCAATAACACCATGACAGTGACATCATTCATGAGAAGGGGTCCCAAAAACCCCATGTTGAAAATGTGGTGCAAAAATTCCAAAAGATGACTGTTTTACGAGTCTGCATTGCACAGTTCCTATGCAGGCTCGTAAGTTCACGAATTTTTAATATTTTCACTACAGATTTTCAACATTGCCATTTTACCACACCTCCTTATGAGCAGTACAGCTGTCATTTTTCACATCCTGCCCAAAACGTGTTTCTGCCCATGTAGCGCACAATGGCACAGTCGGTGTGCGAAATCAATGTATGGGATGCATTAAGAAAATTGCTGTGACACTGTTCATTAGCAGAGGTCTTAAAATGGCTATGTTGAAAATTTGGTGAAAAAATTCTTAAAAATGACTGTTTTACGAGTGTTCATTGCGCAGTTCCTATGCATGCTCGTAAGTTTGTGAATTTTCAATATTTTCACTCCACATTTTCAACATTGCCATTTTACCACACCTCCTTATGAGCACTGCAGCTGTCATTTTTCACATCTTGCCCAAAACGTGTTTCCGCCTCATGAGCGCACAATGGCACAGTCACTGTGTGAACTCAGTGTATGGGACACATTAAGAAAATCACAGTGTCACTGTTCATGAGCAGAGATCTTAAAAATGGCTATGTTGAAAATTTGGTGAATGAAATCATAAAAAATAACTGTTGTCTGGCGTGCGTTGTGCAGTTCCTGCGGCTAAATGGTTTGCAATTTCAATATTTTCGCTCCATATTTTCAACATTGCCATTTACCACACCTTATGAGCAGTACAGCTGTCATTTTTCACATCCTGCCCAAAACATGTTTCCGCCCATATAGTGCAATAATGGCTAGTCGGTGTGCAAAATCAATGTATGGCACACAGTAAGACAATTACAGTGACACTGTTCATTAGCAGAGGTTTTAAAATGCCAATGTTGACAATTTGGTGAAAAAGTTCCTGACAATGACTATTTTACGACTGTGCATTGCACAGTTCCCACGCACGCACATAGGTTTGCGAATTTTCAATATTTCCACTCCAGATTTTCAACATTGCCATTTTACCACACTTCCTTATGAGCACTACAGCTGTAATTTTTCACATCCTGCCCAAAGCATGTTTCCGCCTATGTAGCGCACAATGGGGGTAACAAAAAGATCATGCTGAAAATTTATTGTGCAAATACCAGCAATCGCACAGGGCATTAGGGTAAAGCACCATACATGCCAAACACCACTGCAAATACCTGCAAGCAAACATTCGGCATTGACAAATGCTTGTGTTTGTTACATCCAAGAGAGTGCCTTTTAATGCAGCACCTCTATGAACCTCGTATAGACTGATGGTGTCACAATTTTTTTAGTAATTTACCCCCTCAACTATTTTAACTTGGTTGTCATCATTTTTATTCCCTTTTTATGCAGCAATTTAACTCTGCAATTCTAACTCACATTTTTATATAAGCCACTTTGACTCACTATTCACCTTGAGAGTGTCACTTTTTGTAGCACCTCTGTGGCTTTCACACAGACCACTGTACCAATGTTATCATTTCCTCTCTTTCTAGTTAACAATCTTTTATCTGCAATAGAAATTCAGCTATGCATTAGAAAATAAAACCAATCACCTCCCACCCCATTTTTACAGCTGTGGGCAGAGCTTGCAGTGATTTTGTGACCTGCTGCTATTGTGGCACCTTCCATTGGACTTTTGGAAGTATCCTTCCGAAAGTCCAATGGAGCTTGTAACACTCCTCCACAATCGGCTGCTACGGAGTAACAGCTGCACTATTTCAGCTGTTACTTCCGTATTCCAGGATAAGAACTTTTGAATTGCAGAATGCCACTCGCTGCAACTATGCATGTGTGAATGCTGCACATGCGCAGTTGTGTCGCTGTCACCATCTTGTGGATGGCACTCCTCCCACACCCTCCCACTGCTCCCATCCTCCCAGCTCCCTCTGTTCCCTCCCAGCACCAAATAAAACCCTCCTGCTCCCTCCCACTGCTGCTGTCCTCCCCGCTCCCTCCATTCACCGCCCCCACGCCGATATCGGGGTGCCCAATCCCTGTGTCAGCATCATGTACCCCCCACTCATGTGGCACACTGGCAGCCCACCCCAGTGTGCCCAACGTTATATTTTTTTCCTTTGTTTTCCTGTAAATAAAGAAAACTGGAGGTCGGCGCGCTCATCTTTTCTGGACCAGAGCACGTCTGCACTCTTCAAAGACAAACTGCAAACTGAAGAATCAAAGCTAAGCATGGTATAATGGAAGTCAATGGTGTTTTCAACTTATGTTGATATATCAGCCATTTTTAGGACTGTTGGCCCCAAATTTTCAACAAGGGCTTCTTTGGACCACACCTCATGAACACTGTCACTGTCATTTCGTTACTCAGTCCTGAAAGGTGATTTCATGATCGCTGTGAGGAATCACCTTTTGGGACCAATTAATGAAATGACAGTACCACCATTCATGAGATGGGGTCCCAAAAAGCTCATGTTGTAAATATTTGGTGAAAAAATTCCAAAAAATGACTGCGTTACGAGTGTGTGTAGTACCCCAGAGAAATTGGGGGCTCCACAGAAAGTAGTGGAACTGGGGGCATCACAGAAAATAGGGGATTTCCAAAGTCATGAAGGGTCAGACAGTTATGGTGACCCTGGCAGCTTAATGGGAAACTCTTGAAAAGCTTAGGGGACCCTCTGAAACACAGAACAGGCCCATCTCCATCAGACAGTCCTAGCCATCTAAATTCAGGGTTTTAAAAGAAAATCATTTTTTTCCCTTCCTTTGTCCTCCTTTCCCCCTGCTCAAGACCAACACCTAGTCAGCTAAGGCCAAGCCAGTTTGGCCACATTCATGTCCCAGCAGGGGAGAAGGAAGCCAGGCTGAGCCCTCTCAGCCAATCCCTGTGGCCAGGGTAGATTCAAATTTGGAGACTTTTTTTTAAGCTACTGACCCAGCCTCTAGAGACTAACCTCTGGATGAAGGAGCCAATCCCCTGGCAGGTAGCCAGGACTGCTCCAGCCTAGAGGAGGCTCTGCACAGGCTGGAGAGAGGAGAAAGAGTTTGACCAGGGAGGGTGAAGGACGGTAAGGCAATGGATGTTGGCTTCCCTGTTAGGAGGTTGAAGCGAATCCCCTGGGTCCCTTCGGTGTGGCTCCCCTCCAGAAGATCTCCAATAGCAGCCTCAGTCAGTTTCTGCAGAAATTTGCCATCTAGTCAGGTCCCCCAGTGTGGTGAGTCAGTCTATTTGGCTGGGAAACAGACCTAGTGAACCTTTTATGCAGCAGACTCCAGCAGAAGAAGGCCTTATCACTCCTTTGTGGTTGTGCATTCCCCAGGGTACAGAAATCCTTATTGAACTCCAGGGAGCTCCTGCACACACCTCATCTAGGGTTCCTCCGGTGCCTCTTCTTTGATCCAGGGAAGGTCCCAGGAAGACCAGCATCACCTGCACCCATCTCCACCGACCTCCACCAATCCCAAGTCTTCACCATGACACCCCAAGTTCGAGTTGCTGGATGTAAGTGGTAGCCAGCTGGTAGCTAGGCCCACTGAAGTGAGTCAGGTTAGGGGACACCCTGGCTGTAGCTTGAGGGACTTCAGTTGTCCACCAAACTTGGAGTCATGCTGCCCCTTCTCCTGCATAGATGTTGTCCCAAGGTGGCAATAGTACCGGTGGCCTATACCAAGGCCTCGCCGAGGATTGCCAGGCTGTGTGCCTTATCCCCTGAGGTAGCGTAAGTACCGGTGATCCATGCAAGAGGCCACACCAAGGGTTGCTATGCTCTTGATTGTACTGTCCATAGATGACTCATGTTCCAGTGGTGCATCAAGAGGTCACACAGAAGATTGACGGATTCTGAAGCTGCAGGGGTGAAGTGGTAAGGGTTCCGGGGACCTACTCAGAGGTCATCCAGAGGATCATCACACCCAGCACCCTTTCCTTGACTGGATATCACCTTCCCTCCTGCCCGAGGTCACCACAGCTGACAACTCCAGATAAGGGTTCTCTTCACCTATAACCAGGTGTCAACATCCATCCTTGACCAGGTGCTTCCCTTTCGATGTTGCCTCAGTGACACCAGGAGTCACCTTCTTCCCAGGGCCAGGAGGCCTACTGTGCTTTACTCTGTTTCTGGTTCACATGGGGATGCCCCATTTTATGGCCTGTATAGGAAGCGTTTCCTTGGGTTCACACCCAGTGGTCAGCCGACCAATATACTAGAAACTCAAGCTTGGTGCACTGGCTTGCTACATCCTTAGGACTTGAATCACCTGGACTTTTGTATGACATTAGTGGGGCCAGTCTGTGGTCCTGGTAATCCTATTCATTCTTTCTCTTGTGTGATAGTGATGGTGAATGCTAAGTCTTTTTCTGTGTGCTCCAACTATTGTTAATAAACCTTGCATCTTGGCTCTAGAGTACGTCTCCAGCCTCTTCTTCCAGATTTATCTGGCATCACCCTAATCTATAGGGGTATGAACCACCATAGCTCATCCACCACACGTGCATTGTGCAGTTTTTAAGCACGCTCCTAACTTCACCAATTTTTTTTTTGTGGTTAATAAGTTTTACTGATTTGACTTATTAAGACTATACAAACATTAAAACAGTCGGATACATTGCAAAGATCTTATAGACCGTTACATATGTCTGTAGAAACAGAGAACGGAACATGCTGGCCAAATAGTAATGAACTGAATATACTAGCCAGGTAAGCAGTAGGATAATACCCTGTGCCTGGATGTACAACACCTATCCAGTTGGAGATTAACTTTGAAAGTATTAGCAGTTGGTGCATTGCATTATGGCTAACTCATACAAACATATCTTACCTGGCCCAACTTCACCAATTTTTAATATTTTCACTCCACATTTTCAACATTGCCATTTTTGCACACCTTCTTATTAACAGTACAGGTGTCATTTTTCACATC
This sequence comes from Neoceratodus forsteri, assembly GCA_016271365.2. Lineage (NCBI taxonomy): Eukaryota > Metazoa > Chordata > Ceratodontiformes > Ceratodontidae > Neoceratodus > Neoceratodus forsteri. Next base: position 1,516,858,465 of record CM057456.1, read on the forward strand.
CTTCCAGAAATGTGTTTTTGCACCTGTGACTCAGAATGTTCATTTGTTCTGCAAAATCACCTTTCTGGACAAGTGAAATGACTGGCACTGTTCATGAGGTGGTGTCCCAAAAAGCTCATGTTGCAAATTTGGTGACAAAATTCCAAAAAAATGATTGCGTTATAAGCGTGTGTTGCGCAGTTTCTATGCACACTCCTATCTTCACCAATTATTAATATTTTCACTCCAGATTTTCAACATTGCCATTTTTCCACACCTACATATTAACTGTACAGCTTTAATTTTTCACATCTTGCCTGAAACGTGTTTTCACACCTGTGGCACAGAATGGCGTGGTTGCTCTGAGAAATCACCTTTCAGGATGAGTGAATGAAATGACAGTGGCACTGTTCATGAGGTGGGGTCCCAAAAAGGCCATGTTGAAAATTTGGTGAAACAACTCCAAAAAATGGCCACGTTACACCTGAGCCTTCAAAATGTTCTATGCACATGTGTAACTTTGATCATTTGGCAACTCACCACATTGTATCGGCTCTGGCTAGACCTTGTTATAATAGTCATTATGGACTGAACCTGGATTTGCATTTACCTTTCAAGCCAAAAGTATTATGCAGCAATCTAGTTAAGTAACATTAATCTCCTTAATTTTTACATATACCACTATGGCTTGCTACTTCCACAGCGAGTGTGTCTATAATGTGCACCTCTGTGGCTTCTTTTTACTTTCAACATTAGCCATACAGTAACACCAACCCCCCCTCCATGACCTTGCCTGTTCCTACCCAAGTAGTGCCTAATCTTCTGCATATTCTCACAAAGTCTTTATGACCTTCATATATAATTTTTGTGTCCCATTTTTCATTTTTGCTGTTCCTCCTTTAAAATCTATATTTTGGATTACATTATTTTGATGCATTCATGGTAAATGATATGTCCAACATGTGTAATGTGTATAATGTTTTTACACATGCTTTTAAATGTGGGATTTTTTTTTCTATGGTCTCCTTTGTCTAAACTAATTATTGTGTCTTTTTATTCACTGTTTGCACCTTATGGATTCACTGTTTTTGCATCTGGCAGATACTGTGGTTATGTTAAAAGGATACATGTACATTTAATTAAACTGTATAGACAACTTCACGTATCATTAGTCACTCCCCCCGAAGAAGACTCATTGCACTGGTGATTGTTATTCTAATTTCCGGATTTTACCAGGATTCTGCTGTCATTCTTTATGTGTATAAATAATCAGAATAAAAGAAGGGTTAATATACAGAGCATTAATAAAGCAAATTAAAAATAGTACAAAAGGCAATTATAAGAAAAATACAAGTTTCGTAGGTTTATTGATCTGATATAAAATGCCAGATTCCGTGAAATCTTTGTTTTTACTGGTGTTCAGACAGCACTAATTCTGGAATTTTATCAAAAAATAAATGCATTAAATAAACTTAATAACAAGGTATAAACCAATTAACTGTTTAAATTTAATAATTCTGTGAAAACCTTTCCACCAATGAGTGACTTCAACAGATGCAAATAATTGATTGTCTTTTAAATATTTTTTCATAAATTCCTGAACAACAATCTGACAAAAACTTACATAGGTAATTTTATTCTGATAGATCACCCATTGGCATCTTGCCTGCCGTAGGTGAAATCGGAGACAACTTAAAAAATAGACAGGGTCTCTTGATGATAATGTGCTAAGCCTGAGGGATAAATACCTAAACCTAACATATCATAGGTAAGATAATTTAACCATTTCTTTCCTAAAAAAAAACCATAATGATTTAGCATAGGAGCAATCTAATAAAAAATGTTCCATCGTTTCTTCTAAATTGATGCACTCTAGATATGGACAGTTTCTTTCAATTTTTGCTTTGTATTTTGCATAATTCTTCATGTTTAATCTGCCATACACTAATAACCACTGTGTTTCCCACATGTGGGGGGGGGATCTTTTGTTATTCAAGCCATTATAAAATAGTTTTTACTTGTAGGGCAATTTTTAAAACTAGGTTCTATAAGGTAAATTTCAGCAATGATCCAGTTGTATAATGTACGTACTGTATACTTCTGTATCAGTACCTTAGTAATGTGCCATTTGTACAGTTTTTGAACTGCTGACCTGAAATAAATAGGAATGTGGACATGGTTATTCAATTTTGGGGCCATATTGTGCCATACAGAAAAATACCTGCCTAAAGCTGTGTAAACCCATGCTTGTCCATCTCCCTGTTTGTTCATAAGCCCAATTTTAAGTGTTTGAGAAAAAAACAAAGCGTGGAAAAATACTAGTGGATCCATCTTACCCAAACCCCCTCTTTTCTTTACTAGATAAGTGTAACAGCATTTAACAGGGTTTAATCTATTCCCCCATAACATCTGAAAAAAGGAACTATATATCCAGGTTTAAAATTGTAGAGGCAAAGGAAAAATCATTGCTATGTACTACAAACAAGGGACAATAAATTGTTTTAGAATAAAAATTTTGTTTTTGTTTGGACATTTTCCACTGTTTCCACCTTGCTATTTTCCCTTCAGTTTTTTTTAGTGCAATATCCCAGTTTTCAGTGGGTAAATTTTGTGGTCCAAAAAGAACACCTAAAATAGTAAGAGAGTCAGTTGATATAGAGATTCCACTGTGTTGACACTCCAGCTGAGTACCAGTTCCAACAATTTAATCCTTAGTTTTAGTAATATTTAATTTAGCATTAGAAATTGCTGCATACCTACCAAATTCAGATAAAAAAATCTGTAAAAAAAATGCAGGCATAATCAGCATAGGCTTATAAAAGTAAATGATGACCAGAACCAGAATTTAATATTCTTGACCATCTTGGAACCTCTGTCAAAGAATGCAAAAGGGGGTCTAAAGAAAAGATGTGTAATAGAGGACTCATAGGGCATGCTTGTCTGATACCAGTCTGTAAAGAAATTCCCTGTCCTGTAACCCCTTTTATAAGTGGACAAACTGTTGCAGGGATATATAATAGGTGAATCATGTTTAATAATGGCGCTGGGACACCATATTGTTTTAAAACTTGAAATAAACAAGAGAGATGAACTCTATCAAAAGCTTTTTCTAAATCTGCTGCTACAATATAGCCTGTAACTCCTGCTAGTGTTAAATGTTCAGTCACATCTCTTATTACCATTAAAGCTGTTTGAATTCTTCTATCCGGAAGACCACAGAATCGATAAGGAGAAATTACATGCAGTGCATATAGTTTAAGGTGATTATCAAACAAAATTGCAAGGATTTTATAATCGGTCTTCAAAACTGTTATTGGCCTCCAATTCTTAATTTCATGTCTGCTCCTGATTTAAACAAATATATCATTAATCTCTCAGTAGAAGAAGTAAACATTTTATTCAAAGTCATAAAATATTGAAAAATCAATTGAAGACAGGACACTAGTAGCTTAGAACAGACTTTATAAAATGTATTTGGAAGCCCATCCAGGCCAGGAGATGTATCACTCTTAAGCTGATGACTAGCTGAGTCTATCTCCATTTCTGTAATAGGAACTTGTAAATTAAGGGCTTCCAAAGGAAATGCTGGTAAACACACAGAAGATAGATACTTTTCAATTTTTAAAGGTGAAATAGGAGACTGTGGGGTCAATGAACTGAAATGATGCTCCATCAAAGATTCAATGTTCACCACAGAATTCACAACATTGCCTGCCTCATCCTACAAAAAATCAATGTGCATGGAATCTGTGATTTGTTTGCAAGCTTTGAAGGGGTCTCCACAAGGTGATTTTTTTGTGCTATTAGATAGCGTAGCCTGTACAGTGTATGCTTGATCATATTGGTATGATTGCATTTCCCTTTTAATATTGTTAATCTGAACTGTATAATCCGCTGGAGATGTGTTTGATAAAGTATAAAGCTTTTGTAAATGATTCCTAAGTGTGAGGTATTTATGATATTTAGTATTCCTTGTATGTTTTCCAAATTTTTTAAACCAGGCACTTCGATTGGTTTTGGTATCCAACCACCTTCCCCCTAAATCAGTATATAAAAAAGCCACTGAAATGTGCTTTAATAATAGACTGAATTGTGTTTATAACCAAATTATTTGTAAGGATTGAGGTGTTTAGCTTCCATCTATGATTCCTTCTGGAAGTCAATAAGGTAGTTTTAAGAGAAAAAAATAAAAGCAAATTATCTGAGAATTCTATAGGTTGTGCAGAAAAAGTTCGGACAGGTACATTCAAGGACACAAATAAATAATCTATGGTGGATTTATAACTACCTCATTTATAAGTGAAATCTGGGCATTGTGTTTGAAATTTAGAACAATTGGTCAAATCAGCCAATCGAATAATGTTCCCTGGAGAGTTGGAATCACAATAAACTATTTTTTTTTTCAAAAGTCTGTTTCTTTGGAAGACTACAATTAAAGTCTCTTCCCCAAAAAATGTTGTAAGGGGAAACCAAATAAGGCTGTACCACCTTCATACAAGTCACCCTATCTGCCTTCGATTGAGAATTATAAATATTTATAAATCTACAATCAATATTTCCCAAACGTCCATCTAGAATCAAAAGTCTTCCAGGAAAAAGATCTATTAATTTAAATAACATAAAATTATAAGAATTAAAGAGAATACCTACACCATCTGAGCTGTCAGTTCCAAAGGACCAAAAGGAAGGACCCCATGGCCAATCCCTTTTAAAAGAAACGATTTGTTCAAAGGTGTACATCCATGTTTCCTGCAGAAAACATACCAGTATTTTCTCATCGTGTATGGATTGAAAAATACCTTGTCTTTTATCAGATTTTAATAAACTATGTGTATTCAAAGAACCCCAAGTCAGTGTGGTAAGATCCATGTCATAGAATTATGTAGGCTTTATTTTTTCTGTTTTTTTCTTTTTCTTCCCTTTATATTCCTCAACAAACAACCTTGAAGGATCTTGTGATGATTTTTGTGAATCTGAGTCTCCTAATTCCATCTCTCAATCACCTCAAAATAGTGCTGCATAAGAATTGTTAGACTCAATACTAGCTGGCTGGGGTTGGGGTTTGCTTTAATATTCCTTGTAGAACTCCTGCGAGATTGAGGAGAGGCAGGTATAGGAGCTACAAAAAAGTTATCCCTGGCTTCCTGATTTTTGTAACATACAGGTTCAAGCAAAGTGAGATTGGTAACATCTGTAGTAGTAGTTTCTGGTTTTGGTACACCAACCAAAGACTCTTCCTCCAAAGGGGAAGATAAAGGGGTACTGGGTTCTGAATCCTGTGTATCCTGTGAAGGTCTTACTTCTGTTTCAGGAGGGGTTGGAAAAGAGGGGGGTGGCTGCTTCCTGTGCCTGTTGAATTAATAAATCAGGACTGATACATGAGGCCTTATTTTTTGCTGCCCATGGACATTCATGAAACACATGACCAAATTCCTCACATAGATCGCAGCGTGTGTGATTAACACATTGCATTGTGACATGCCCTATTTCACCACAATTATCAAAGCGTGGTCTATCACAGACACTGGAAAGATGAGTTTTTGGGCCATACTTGTAGCAGGCTCTTGGCTGCCCTCCATAAAAGCAGACTCCCCTAACTCGGCCCAACAAAAAATAATTAGGGATATGCTCCACTCCAGTATCTGTTTGTCTCAATTTAACTTTGTATTTCCATCACCCACTCCAGAGCATTTCAGTATCCAAAATAGGTTCAGGAGCACTTAAGACATCACATTTTTGTGATAACCAGTAGTTGATATCCTCTACATGGACCCCCTCATTCCTAAACATAACTGTAACATATTTTATCAAAGGCTTAGTAAGGGGAATAACCAAAAGGGGGTCCATGTAGGGGAAAACTTCACCTGCCCATATCTCTCCCAAAATAGGTCCAGTAAATAAGCAGTGTGAAAACTAACATCAAAGTTGTCCTCTCCTGAAATATTTATGAAGGCAAAAACCTCCTTGGGAGAAAAATGCAAAAAATCTTTCAATAAACATTTCCCCACATAATGATGGTCAGGTCTTTCTTTAAGTCCCCCTTTATATTGAATGTGCACTGTGTTTCTCCTAGGAGCAGGTTCTTTCTTAGCTCTGGAAAATAGTTCTGACATAAGAGGTTTTTGTATAGGTTCTGTTGGTTGGTTCAAATCAGGAAGTGGTGTATCCGATAATTCAGGTTCAGGGGTTGAAATGGTAGTAGACTTTAAACTGTCAGCACAAGGTGTATCAATGTTCATTTTATTCGGTACCATAATATGTCCTGCAACAGTAACTGAAGATTTTGAGTCTATTGGAGTTGCTACCCCCTGATCTCCCCCTGGTTTCCAATTTGGGGTTGATTGGGAAAAGGAAAACGTGGAGTCCCATGAAGGGTCTGGTAACCAAATGCCTCTGGGAGTTTGTCACCAGCCTGCTCCTACCAGAACTTGTTTGGGTGTCCAAAGATCCACTGAATCAGTCAAATCAGTCACTTTTGATGGCTTAATCGCTGTTTGGCCCAACGGGATATTAGGTAGGGTTTTGGATGTAAGAAGGGGGTTTCCTGTCGTTGCTTAACTACCTCAAATTGCTCATTTTTTTGGAAAAGAAAAAGAAGTTATCCCTATTTAAGAGTTTGGTTTTTTTGAAAATATCGGGTGAGAACTTTTGGGTTTATTTAGCATTAAAATAGCAGGTGATTTAAAGATGAAACCAGCCGCTTTGGTAAGCTGGGTTTGTGATGTGGTAGGAATGCTGTGTGGAGTCAAGCCTTCAGCCACTCCCCGTCCTTCTAAAATAATCTGTAGCGGCGATATCCCCAAAGTACTTTTGTTTATACCATCCTGTATAACTGAAGGCTTTCGGTACTTGCTCACTAAATCGATAGAACTGCCAGCCTTTAATAACACATTATCCATATCAGAAGCAGTAGATTTAGGCGATGAAACAGAACTTGACTCACCTGGCCCAAGCGGGGCCTTTGATGCTAGTGTGTCATCCGTAATTTTGACAGACAAGTCGGGTTGTTTGACAGGGGATACGTCATCTACCTTCACTGGCGATCCAAGACAGGGCCTTTCCACGCATTCCAATGGCATAGGCCTCCGTGAAGAGTGTAAAAGCAAAGGTTGTGGAAATGAAGGAGATTGTATCTTAACTGTACCATCTTTATCATTAATTTTACTCAGATCCTCTATAGATAAGAAAAGCTCAGGGATTTCTTCTTCAGAATCAGCATCGGAACATGAAAGTTGAAAAGCCTCAGACGTAGCTGCAGTGGGAGAGGAGGCCTGCTCTCCGACCTGAGGAACATCCTCTTCCTCTGGAGTTTCACACCAAGTGGCCATCTTGCAGTCAGACAGCAAGTCCCCCTACTGTCAAGTAGGGGAATTTCCCCAGTGCCCTGGCCAAATTTCCCTCATTCACTAAAAATACCATCAACAGCTTACTCTGGTTCAAGGTCAGTTGGCATTTCACCTGTATCCTCCTCTCCCCGGGTCATGCCTGAAAATAGGCAGAATCTGCCTAGTGCACTTACCCAGTCAACAAAAACTAAAATAAATAAAAAATAAATAAAAATTCCTTATTGGGCACCGTTGACTTGCAGGTTGTATTGGCAACAGTACCAGTTATTTCAGTGACTGTTGCCTTTGCTCCCACCAGTGACTACAGTTACACCATTGTCAGGGCCTCCCCATATGCACCATTGTTACTGATGGGCTCCCAAATCACACTGATGATTCCTGCATCACAGCTGCTGCCATCAATGATGGCTCTGATTTAACCTCCCATCCTGATGCCAGATGGTGACAAGGTGGAATGTAACCTGATCTCCGTAACATGGAATAACATAGAAACATAGAATTTGATGGCAGATAAGGACTACTTGGCCCACTCAGTCTGCCCATCTCCCTACCTAATGGATAAGCTGCAGATCCTAGTTGACCAACAGCCTACTTCTTCTTACCCCATGCCTTAGAATTGCCTTATGACTGTCCCATGCATTCTTGAATTCCACCACTGTTTTTGACTCCACAACCTCCTCCGGAAGGCTGTTCCATGCATCCACAACCCTCTCTGTGAAGAAATACTTCCTTACATTACCTCTGAGCCACCCCCCCATCTTCAAATTGTGCCCTCTTGTTCTTGTACACCTCTTTTTCTGGAAGATGCTTCCTCCTTGGACTTTGTTGATTCCCTTGAGGTACTTGAAAGTTTATATCATGTCTCCCCTCTCCCTCCTTTACTCAAGGCTATACATATTAAGTTCCTTATGTCTCTCTTCATATGTCTTCTGGTGCAGACCCTGCACCATTTTAGTTGCCCTCCTCTGGACTGCCTCCATCCTGTTTATGTCTTTGTGGAGATTTGGTCCCCAGAACTGCACACAGTACTCCAGATGGGGTCTCACCAGCTGTCTGTACAGAGGGATAACAGCTTCCTGTTTTCTATTGGTGATGCCTCTCCCTATTCATCCCAATATCCACCCAGCCCTCCTTACTGCCCTCTCACACTGCTTGCCCACCTTTAGGTCATCTGATATGACTACCTCAGGTCCCTCTCCATTTTTGTTGTTGTTGGTATCTCACCCTCCATTGTGTACTCTTCCCCTTAGTTTTTGTTTCCCAGGTGCATTAGCTTGCACTTCTTAGCATTGAATCTAAGCTGCCATACATTTGACCATTCCTCCAACCTTGTCAAGTCCCTTCTCATCCTTTCCACCCCACCTTGTGTACCAACTCTGTTGCAGATCTTTGTGTCGTCTGCAAAGAGACATACTTTTCCTTCCAGTCCCTCTGCAATGTCACTTATAAAGACATTGAAGAGGACCGGTCATAGTACTGAACCCTGCGGTACCCCAGTAGTAACCCCCCCCTTTCTTCAGAGTTGACTCTGTTTACTTTAACCCTCTGTGTCCTGTTCTCCAGCCAATTCTTTACCCAGGCTACCATCTTGGTACCCACTCCCAGGCTGACTAACTTGTATATTAATCTTTTGTGTGGGACTGTGTCAAATGCCTTACTAAAGTCTAGGTAGGCAATGTCCACAGCCCCTCCCTGGTCTACTACTTTGGTCACCCAGTCAAAGTAGAATTTGGATGACAAAGAAGGGGAAATGGATCCCTCTGAGGGTGGTCTGGGTTCCAGCTCCACCTTATCCTCTTTCAGTGAGGACAATGTGATTTACATACTATACCCAGGTGTCCTTCTGAGGATGCCTGTTTTAAGGCATTCTTTAGACAGATGCAAAGTACAATGGCCCTTGCTGCTGAAGAGGAGACTCCACAAGACATAACTTGCTGGAGGTTTTAGAGGCTTCTACTACTCCATTCATTGTTACTTCTCCTGTGTATCCTACATTAAAGGATGCTACTCTGGCTGCATGGCATAGGCCTAACACCCTGCCTGCTTTTCTCAGAAAGGCTGACAAGCAATCTTTGGCACCTTCTGCCAAGCCTTACTATGCCTCACAGCCAGAGACTGATTCTGTGGTCATCATAGCTGTCTATGATAGGTCTATGGCTCCTAGACACCTGAGTTAGGAGGTTGGATGTAACCGGCAAAGAACACTGGGCTTTAGGATTACAAATTATAGTTTCATGTCAAAAGGTGAACGAATAACAGCGACTCGTCACAATTGTGCCGAACCCACAGGGTGAACACTTTTCAGAAAGTTTTTTCCTGTGGGGGGCTTTGAACCCCACACCCCCCTTTATTTGGATTCTTACTCTGTGGGGGGTGCAACTTGGGGATGGGGCTCCACTCATTTTCTTACTTCCGGTACCTGTACATAGCCCCACTAGTAAATCACCTGCTGTTGTCAGGGAACACAAACGCATTAAGTTTGCCATAACCCAACACATCCTCCTCCTCCTCCTCCTCCTTATTTTATCTAGGGATGTTCACCCTAACCCAGGGCCAATTACCCACACCATGCCCACTGGTGATAAAAGAAAGGCCTTATTGCTGAGTCTCTAAATATCTGTAGCCTATTGAAAAATATTTGACTATCTTCAAGGATGGATTATGCAGCACAAGCCAGACATCCTGACTTTAACTGAGACCTGGCTCTCCAAAACCAATATGGACTCACATGTGGCCCTAAATGGCTACTCCATTTTTCGCTCAGATCGCCAAAGCAAGTGGGGTGGCAGCTGCGTGCTCTACCTCCAAAAATCCCTTCAAGTATTGGCTGTCCCTTCCCCACTCACAGATGGGGCCCAAGTACTCACCGTAAAGCTTACTCTGGGCAACCCAGGTAAAACCCTGTATGTCTTAGTGCTATATATCCCACCGTGTAACCAAAAGGCAGCCTTTGCAGCAGTTGCCAGCTGCATCTCATCCCTCCCCTCCTCAAGTGAGATCATTGTGTTGAGTGACTTTAACACAAATTGGCTAGCACCACCAGCTGCCCACTATAAAGATGCCTCCTTAGCCATGGGTCTGACTCAAGTGGTCCAATCCCCCACAAGACATAACCACAGGACAGGGACTGCCACTTTACTGGACCTAATCTTCACTAACCACCCAGACAGAATCTCTAAGGTCTCAGTACTCCCGGATGCCATCAGTGATCACTCACCTGTACTCTGCTGGTGGTCCTGTAAGGCCCCAAACCCTCCCCCCAAAACCTTATACTGTAGGCATTTAAAACAAGGTTCATTAGCCAGGTTAAAAAACCTTCTCTCAAACTACGACTGGTCTCTCATAAATACAGAGAGCAGCACTGACGATGCACTTAGCTACTTCATAACCTTCTTCAACGCTGCGTGTGACCGTTTTGCCCCAGTTACAAAGCAGATGGTAAAAAAACGTAACATCCCTTGGCTATCTCAAACACTACTTGACCTCATGCACTACTCGGACAATCTTTGGCATAAAGTCCTTGTGTCAAACCTGCCTCAGGACAAGCAACCGTATAGGTAAGCTAGGAACAAATGTACCTGCGCCTTACATCAGGCCAAAGCCACTTATTATAGGGATATCCTCACCTCCTCTAGGGGATCGGGGCACAAATTCTGGGATACTATCAAAGAACTAAATGGTAAAACCCTATTCCCCCCCACCGTCCCAACTCACAGTAAATGGGACCATATCTCATGACCCCATATACATTTCTAATGCCTTAAACCCTTCCTTCTCTGACCTCAACAGTGTGCTTCCCCCTAACTTTTTTGTCCCCCCTTCAGCCTCTTCATAGGCAGACATCCCCTCACTACTGCCCCACCTTTCAGGTTTTGAGTTATAACTGTAAAAGAGGCTAAGTCTTACATCTCAAATGTCCTGGGCAAGAGCTGCCACAGTGGTGACTTTCTGGACTTAAAACTCCTTCACCTATCCCTCGATGTTGTCCTAGTCCCTCTTACTAAAACCCTAAACTGCTCCCTCTGAATGGGGGAGTTCCCCACCTCCTGGAAAAGGGCTGTCATCACCCCACTTCTGAAAGGTGGTGAGCATACCTCCCCTGCTAATTACCGGCCAATCTCTATTCTGCACCCCCCAAGGCCGTGGAAAAAATAGTAGCCGATCAGCTCTCCGAACATCTAACTAAATTTAACCTATGGGTTCCACAGGGGTCACAGCACCACCACTGCTCTTCTTGAATATACCTCCTACATCCACAAGGCTATGGATCTGGGGCACTTAGGTAGGTTTACATTGACCTAACTAAGGCATTTGACACTGACCATCATGCCCTTCTCCTTAGATCCCTGTCTGACGTTGGTCTGACACCCGATACTAGGGCCTGGTTTGAAAACTACCTATCAAACAGGTCATGCCAGGTCAAAATTGGCACAACCCTCTCCTCCCACCTCCCAGTTCACTCTGGGGTCCCTCAAGGCTCCATTCTAGGCCCCTTTTTATTTAGCCTTTTCCTAAACTCACTACCCAGAGCCTGCACTGGTCAGTTACTTCTTTACACTGACAATGCAGTCATTTATTGCAGCAACCCCCAGCCTCGACCACTGCAGGATGCCCTACAGAAGTCCTTCATGGAAGCTGAGACCTGGTTCACAGAACACAGGCTAATAATAAACTATAAGAAAACCAAGACCATGCTCTTTGCACACCATCAGAATGCCTGCCATGACTCCACTCTACTTGTCAACACCGCCTAAGGCTCCCCACTTGAGCAGGTAAATGCTTTCAAATACCTGGGCATCACCCTTGACTCCTCCCTTATCTATCATACACATATCCACACCCTCTGTAACACCATTAACTCCAGAATTGGCATCCTATATTGGATCAAACACTGTCTGCCTAATGAGGAACTGCGCCTTGCTGTGTCGTCCTCGGTCCTCTCTGTGCTTGACTATGGAATTGCGTTCTATGGCTCAGCTGATAGCACTGCTCTTTATCGCATCAAGACAGCACTAAACAAAGCCTGTCACCTGGTAACAGGCTGTGATAGAACTACACACACATGTTACCTCCACAGCCACTCTGACTAAATTTTGAATGTCACCTTAAGTACCACACATGCCTCCTAGCAAAGAAAATACAGTTAAATCTCACCCCACCTAGCCTACAGGGAGTCATCCAACACTCCCTTCCACAAAGATTCACCAGAAGTACCTCCAAGGTCTCCTTATTGGTTCCCCGCTGCAGGACATCTATGGGTCAGAGAGCCTTTTATCACAGGGCTCCAAGCTGGCTAAATGTCCTACCTGTTGCTCTGACTGCTAATACAAAAATTGGCCCTTTTAAAACCTCACTCAAGGTATTTCTTGCTAACAACTCTACGTGCGACTGCCCCTAGTAGTGCTATTCCAACCCAGTCCCTGCCACCTCCCTCATATTGTCTTTACAATTTGTATCCTGCTTTCCAGAATTTCTGTTGCTGTTGATGCACACAAGGCCGGGTTGTTTCTGCCCTCTGCTAAAGAATGTTACTCTGCTCATTCACTGTACCTACGAGGTAAGATATGGACTGATTGAAGTCCAGCACCAGTCTTGTATTGTTGTACTATCTGCTGTTTTGCACATGACTCTGGGCTGTCTAGGCCCTCTGCTATGGTATGTTACTCAGTTCTTTACCTTACAATGTATTATAAGTACTGATTGATGTTCCTGTACCTGTACTTGTGATGTTGTACTCTGTCTACCGACAAACAGCGTCTGCAAAAGAGTCTTTGACTCACAGGGTGTAATTCTGATTTCTCAAGAAATAAATAAATAAATACATAAATAAAAAACAAGGTGGCTCTAAAGTGTTGGCACATTGTTTCATAGGTTTCATAGATAGGTTCGGAGCAGATGATACATTAGTCTATGTAGCTCGCCCTTTTTTCTAGTTGTGATACCCAACTATATTTTCTTGCCCACAATATTTATCCAATTTCCTCTTAAATCTTGCCATACTGTTACATGTGACAATTTCCTCAGGTAAGCTATTCCAAACTGGTATAACCATCACACTAAACCAGTGTTTCCTTTTTGTTGTTTTAAACTGCTGTCCTTTTAGCTGCATCAAATGCGTCCTTGTACAATAGTGCTGCTCCCTAAGAGTTAGTCTAAGTTTGGCCCCAAAAGCTGGGTCCCACGATGCCCTATATACCAGACACATGTCACCTCTCAGTCTTCTATATTCCAGTGTATACATTTCCAGCTCAACCAATCTCTCTGCATAGTTTTTATTTCTTACATCAGGAATTAATCTTGTTGCTCTCCTCTGAACCCCTTCCATATCGGTCTTAAATCCAGGTGACCAAAACTGGGCATAAAACTCCAGCTTTGGTCTCACCAATGAGTTGTAAAGCGGCACAATCACCTCACTCCTCTTATTTTTTATGTGCCTACTAATACTGTTTAATATGCCACCTGAAGCCTTTATCATCTGACCACAATGCTGGTTAAACTTTAGGTAATTTGATAGCCTAATTTCCAGATCCCTTTCATCGGTTACCTTCCTTAGCTGTATTCCATTTAACACATAGTCTCCCAAAATGTTATTCCTACCAAAGTGCATCACTGGCACTGCACATTTATCTGTATTAAAGTAAAGCTTGGCCTTCCTTGCCCATGTTTCCATCCTATTTAGTGCTGTTTGTAGTTTCTGTATGTCCTCTGTGTTATCAATGGTAGAGCCAATCCTGGTATCGTCTGCAAATTTAGACTCCCAGACTTCCCCTCCTCCCGTCAACGATTATGTATAAATATATTGAACAGGCAGGGGCCCCAAGACTGATCCACTCTCCACAGTTAACCAATCTGAATACTCACCCTTTAGACAAACTCTGTGTTTCCTTTCTCTCTGCCATGCATTTAACCATTTAGTAATATGCCCAGGGATATTATGGTCTATTAAAGCATCAATTAGTTCTCCATGAGGGACTTTATCGAATGCTTTAGAGAAGTCCAGGAATATAACGTCAGCTGCCCTGCCTTCATCCAATGCCTTACTTATATGCTCGTAAAATTCTAATAAGTTCGTTTGGCATGAGAAGCCTTTCTTGAAGCCATGCTGTACCTCATCTATATCCCCAGCCATCTCCATGAACTCCCCACTGCGCCTCTAGTTGGCAATGATGGTTCTAACATCTTCCCCAGGATGGTGACCAGACATACAGGTCTATAATTTCCCACCTCTTGTCTGGATCCCTTTTTATGTATAGGTATGACGTTTGCCCTCCGCCAGACCTCAACCACCTCCCCCTCATCCAAAGAGGTTTGGAAGATTTCTGTTACAGGATCAGCCAGGACAAGTGCCAATTCCCTAAGGACTCTAGGGTGAATTTCGTCATGTCCTTGTGATTTATCGGGATCTAATTTTAATAATCTCTCTCTAATATCCATGCTATTTAGTTTGATTTTTATACCGTCTTTCTCTAGATGTTCCTTATTCCCTTTTGATTTGGCATTAAAAACTGATGAGAAGTATTTGTTAAAATAGCCGCCATTTTCTTGTTATCATTTAATAGTTCCCCATCCTGATCCTTAATGGGTCGAACAGTAGTTTGACCCCCTCTTTTGTCATTTATGTAATTATAGAATGATTTATAGCTATCCTTTACTTTGTTAACTAAATTTAACTCATGTTTATTTTTCGCCTGACCTATTGCCCTCCTGGTTTTTCTTAACAGATTTCTATAAATTTCCCAGTTGTTAACATTCCCACTTTTTCTGGCTTTAGTGTAGGCCTTTCTTTCTTGTTTATGAGTTTTTTAATTTTAGGGGTCATCCATATGGGGATTTTACCTGCACTATTGTACTTCTTCCTAACCGGTACATGTTCATTTACTAAAAAAGTAATTTTAGTAATCAGGCAGTCCCATTTCTCATTTAATGATTTATTTTCAAACTCCATTTTCCAATCCCATTTTAGAGCTTCATTTCTTAGCTCTTCAAAATTAGCCTTATCATAGCTCCTTGCCTCAGTTGAGCCTAATGATTTTAATTTCTGTCCTACAATATTAAAGGTAATCATGCAATGGTCACTAGAGCCACGTGTTTAACCTGCATTGTTGAACTGTGTCCCCCATGTTGCTTAATTGAAGATCAAAAATGTTATCCCCTCTAGTACCTCTCCCACTTCTTTGAACTACGTCTGCCTGGGGAACAACGAATAACTCTGTCCTTGTACCAGTACCTGCTCTGCCTGTTATATGATATACAGAACAATGTTGTATTCGTTTTACTTAGACTAGTGTCCACAATGTTATCTTAGCCTCATAGCTTCGGGCTCCTCTGTCTATACATTGTACTGCCTCACTAATTATAATGTATATGTTAAACACCCTCAGTATGTATTTTGTCTTGTACTCTCCCGGGTCGTGCCTGAAAATAGTCACCTGCTGGCTAGTGCACTTACCTGGTTAACAAAAACTAAATAAATAAATAAATAAATATATGCTGTTCCAATCCAGTTAACAGAAATGTATCCAAATATTTGGATTCAATATGATTCCCTGCAATTTGTTTTTTTTCCAATCTATAGTGGAGAGATTGTAGTCACCCAAAAGAATGATCCTGTCAGCTGGATCTAGGAAGTCTAGGAGGCTAAGGACACTTTCGTCTTCTTGAGGTGATATTGAGGGAGGTCTATATATAACCCCCATTTGAATATTCGGGCAACCTTCTGGCATTAACTTGACCCAAACATGTTCAATTCCAGGCAAAGGGGGGATTTTAATGGCTTCTGACGGAAAGTTGTCAGATATATAAAGGGCTACTCTTCCTCCCCTTTTATTTTCTCTATCCATGTAGTATAAGCCATAGCCAGGTATATGTCGGTCGCAGGTATCCATAGGTGACCACCATGTCTCAGTTATGGCACAGACCTGGATCTTCTCTGTGTTTAATAGATATACCAACTCTTCAAATTTATGAATAAGGCTCCTTGCATTTAGGGACAGGCATTTCCAGTCTGTATTTGGCTTTGATTCTGTAAGGCATTTAGGTATTTCCCCTGGTGCCTGGGTGGCCTGAGAATCTCCTTTCCTCACTTCACCTAGTTTAAAAGATTAGATATATGGTATTGTATTTCTTTAGCTAGTAGTCTGCTACCATATACCATATTGCCCTTTCAACAGTTCACCGTTCTTGGTTCACCCTTTTGACATGCTATCCAAATGACAATGTGTACATGATTAAATATCAGAATAGCCTGTGCATGTCTGCAATAATTACCATGTATGCAATGACTACCATGAATTCTTTGCCTGATTGCACTGCCAAGTCTGATTTGTTAAAGGCTGCTTCAGCAGGTGTTGATACTGGTAAGCATCTTTTACATTCTGCACATGATGCCTTCAATGCCTCTGCCATGGCTGCTGATGCCTCTGGGTTAGCCTTCAGAGATATTCAAGGCTCTGCCTGGCTGGTTGTGCCACTGATGTCCAATAGTCCATCCCTCAATGCTCTATTTTGTGTTTCCTGACTGCTTGGGGGTGATACTCAATCCACTTTATGCAAATGCCAGTCCTCCAGAAGGACACTCAGGTCCCCTACATCTCTGACTCCTCCAGGGGGCATGGTAGGGGTGCTTCTCATAGGCCTGCTGCCTGTGGTTGAAACCCATCCCATCAGCAGACCCATGCTCAGGGTGGACATGCTCTCCCAGGCCCCCTCCCTCCTGGTGCCCATGCCAAAGCACCTAAAGGTATAGGTCATGGCAGCCCTGCCACCCCCATTACCTTCTGATTTTTCACCTCCTCCCTCCACCTCTGTGTCTGGGAGTACAGGTGGGGGGGCTGTACTTTCACCTTCCAAAATGGAGGGAGTTCACTACTGACAATTGAGTGCTGGAAATAACAGAATAGGAATATATCCTGGAGATGCTTTCTACCCCTCCAGGGCATCCACTGCCTCCTAATCATTATCCTCTGGGCCACTTGTACCTTCTGCTGACAGAGGTTCAGACACTGATACAACAGTGTTCTATCAAACCTAGTCCCTCTCATGAAAGAAACAATTAATTATATTCCCCATTTATCCTAGTCTTCAAGAGGACAGGAAAGCTACATCTTATATTGGACCTAAGGGCCCAGATATTCAAAAGGGTTGCGCCATGCGCAAGTCCAAAATGCGCCATTCTGCGATATTCAGCAGGAGGCAGTTACGCCACTGGCAACAGGTTGCGCAAGAGAGCAATGCAAATGAATGCATGCTCAACAGGAGGGGGAGGATCCATGCATAACCTGCGCAACCCGATATTCAGTCGGGTTGCACAGAGTTCTGCATGCACAACCCCCAACCTGCGCCCGCACAAGCTTGAGCCAAAAAGGCTTAGTTGAGGGCCACCACAGGTGAGCTGCTGCATTGCAGGGCGCAACACAGCAGCTGCCACCCCTGGCTGGGCCCCCAACTCGTCCCTGTGCTCCCCACCAGGCCCGATCGCTGGCAGAACACGTACATGTCCACCCTCCTACCACATCTCCCACAGCCCGATCGCTGGCAGAACACGACATGTCGCCCCCACACATCACCCACAGCCCGATCGCGGGCAGAACCTGTATGAACCCTCAGTGCCCGATCGCGGCAGAATGTAACCCTCCCCCAACCCGAATAACTCCTCGGGTCCAGTGGACCGAAGCCCGATCGCGGGCAGAATGTCACAGCACAACCCCCAAACATCTCCCTGGTGTCTAGTGCTCCCCCACCCACCCACGAAGCCCCTCCACCTCGCTCCCCAGAGTCGCGGGCGACAGCATCCCACCCGCCTGCCGCCCCGCCGCCAGCCGACTGACTGTCCGGTAGGGCTGCACGCCCATTGGTGCAGAGCTACAGCCAATGGGCGTGCAGCCCATACCGTACATGACAGTCCAGATTTGTGAATGCTCAATTTTTTTTTATATATTTTTTTACCAGGAGAGACTAAGCTGAAAGCTTGTTAAGAGGTGCAACCTGGGAGCACAAGGAAATTAAGTGACTTGCTCAGGGTCACAGAGTATGCAAGTGGGGGCTGTGGGATTCAAACTCAGGTCTCCAGGTTTGCAGCTCAGAGCCTTAAACCACTGTGCTATACTGCCTCAAATAACACATGATAAACACCTGAGGGATAATTGAGTGGGCTTTTCTGTAAGGAAACAGCTAGAGTCTTCACTAATTATATAATTGGTGACCTGGGGTGATATGTGTGTGTATTTTTATGGTAGTGAGTAGTTTAATAAAATGAATAGCTTTAAAAACCAAACATTCACTTCTGCTGGCTGGACCCATACACATACCTAGAAAGGAGAAAGTCTGGATTAGAAAGAGTTGTTTAGGTGAAGCCAGAATTTCAGGCTCCTAACAAGAGATTGCTGCTGCAGCAGTTCTTACTCTCTGAATCAATGGTCTTGGATGCATCACTGCCACATGGGACAGGAGACACTGTAGGAAAGAGAGGAGCCATGCAATATGTGGACACGGAAATTCCCAAAGAACATAAGACTAGCAGGCAAAAAACCTCTGTACAGCAAAGAAAGGGAAAAACACTATGGCCCGGATATTCAAAAGGGTTGCGCCATGAGCAACCAGCAAGTCCCAAAATGCGCCATTTTGCGATATTCAGAAGGAGGCAGTTGCGCCACCGAAAACATGCTGAGCAACAGCGCAATGAAAATGAAGGCATGCGCAACCGAAGGGGGTGGATCCATGCATAAAGAGCGCAATGCGATATTCAAAGACTTGCTCGATGCGCAATAGCGGCACAGCCGGTTGGCGCACTAGCGGAAATGAGCCAAAATAAAAAGGCTCAAGGAAGCGGCGCAAGAACGCTACAAGGCTGCCAAGTGGGGGAGAGAGAGAGACAGACAGACAGACAGACAACAGACAGGCTAGGGCAGGCAAGGAAAGTGTGGGCCATAGGCTGTAGAGGCCAGCAGGGGGTGCCCGGTGCAGTGGAAGTAGCAGTGAGGACAGCGGGGTAACACAGCAACAGCAGCCGGGGGGTCAGAAGCCAGGAGATGGACAGTGCCAGCTTCCACATGGAAGCTGTAATGAGGGGTGAGAATGCATGCTGCAGGGGGACGTGGCCATGGAAGGGCCGTCGTGATACCCCAACAGACGTACCGTGCCCGCATCAGCTTTGAGCTGTACACAGATGTAGAGATCGTGGGCCGGTACCGCCTGAACAGGGCAATACTGAGACGGCTCTGTGAGCTGTGCAGTGATGTGATGCAGGCACCCTCACGATGGAGTCACGCTCTGTCGGTGGAGACCAAGGTGACAGCCTGCATGTGCCTGCTCGCCACGGGCACCTTCCAGAGGCCGACAGGGGACACTACAGGCATCACACAGTTGGCCACGTCACGTATCCTCACCCAATTCCTTAGCGCACTGCTGCCACATGCTGTGGAGTACATCCATTTCCCCAGCACTGCGGCAGAGCGTACAGCAAACATGCAGGAGTTCCACAGGGTAGCATGTATGCCTGGCATGCTAGGGGGCATAGACTGCACCCATGTGGCCATTCGCACGCCACCTGGCCCCGATGGGGTCACATATAGGAACAGAAAGGGATTCTCCAGTGTCAAGTGCCAGGTGGTGTGTGATGCCACTGGGCGATAATCAATGTCTGTGCCACACCCTGGAGGAGCACATGATGCCTCATATGGTATCAGTCCACACTGTGCCATCGATTCGAGTAGGGGACATCCCCACAGGACATCTAGTGGGTGAGTACACATGTATGGAATGCAAACCGGGGCAATCGTGGAATGCCACAGGTGCCATGGTAGTGGCACACAGGGATATGGGCAATATGGACCTGAACATGACACTGATCTCCACTATCTCCACACAGGTGACTGCGGATACCCACTCCGTCCCTGGCTGCTCACATCCTTGGACATTCCTGCAGGCATCCTGCACAACATGGCCAAAGACCATGGATAGCCGTACAGGTTGAAGAGGGGACAGCGATGGGGACGCCAGTGTCGCCGGTGTTGATGGTGATGAGCAGCCCCCAGGGACAGCAGGACCCCGACTGATCTGGCAGGCCCAGCTGCACGGGACACCATCACAAAGGAGCACTATGCAGAACACAGGTAAGTCAAGGGGACATGTGCAACCAACACTGTCCATGCGCAAAGCACAGGCACACAGGGTAACACACCAGGGGTGCACGACGGCCAGGGGAGTGGAATGGTCCAGGCATACAAACACACCATCAGGAAGGGGTGAGCACTCATATGGACACACACACACCAGGCACAGAGTGTACATGGGCAGATGCACAGCACAGCAGAACTGACATTGCTAACACACAGCACCACCAACCACCCCCACCACCTGTACTGTCCAAGTACGTGTGTCAGATGCTGGGCACCCTTGCACCTTGGTGTACAGTACAATGCAGGCATCATCATGCACACGCACCTGTGGACAGCAGTTGGGAGGGTGCAGGTGGTCCGTACAAGTGGGTGAGCAGAGCACCCAGCAGTGCACTGCCCACCATGACACACATTGCACACATGGCAGCACCAGACAGGGCCTGCACTGGGAGACAGCTCAGTCATGTAGCACTGTCCCACGGCCACCGTGGATGCATGGGCGGCCCCACCGTGACCCAACAGCACTGGCAGGCTGAGCAGGGGCCACATGGGGTGGCACTATTGCACCACCAGGGGTCCCACTGCGCGAACGTGACCTTGCCTGCACAGGGGTCTGCAGCATGCCGAACAAATCTGCACCAGGGGTGCTTGGGATGGCCACAGCAGAACCCGGCGTCGACAGGCCTGGTGTCACATGACGCCAGGAACGGGGAGTGGAGAGTGAACTGTGTGGGGTGTGCAGTACAGGGGCACCTGACTGTGTGCCCAATGCATCCACGACAGAGACCACTGCCTGGGTCAGCCTGTCAATGGCAGTGGTCACATCCATCCGCATACGAACCAGCTCTGCATGCTCTAGAGCACACTCCCTGCTGTGCTGCTCCACAGCCACAGAAAGTGCCTCCACGGACATTGCAACCCGCCTCTGCAGCTGTACTGATTCCTGCAGCAGGTGGGTGTGCTCATCCAATGGGTACTGTGCCCCAATGGCATCCTGTCCCCCAGGGTGTGGAAGGTCCTGATGCACAACACCCCTTGAAGGTGGGCGCTGTTCGCCAGGACCAGGAATGGGTGGATCAAAGGGTGGTGGACATGTGCCACCACTTGACACTGTACCCCCAGACCTGGTGGGTGACTGCTGCTGCTGCCCCGCCAACTGCTGTGCCCCAGGGTCCACTCGTTCCACCGCTGTGCTAGCAACAGTGCCAGACACCTGCACAGCCACCGGTGCTGCCCCACCGGTGCTGACAGGCACAGCCTGGGACTGTGCCAGAATGCTGGTACACAAGTTGGAACCAGAAAGGCCCAGGGGCACATGCTGGCCTGCTGTGTGTCCGTCATGGGACACACACCTATCACTGCCCATTGCAGTCCTTGCATCATCAATGGTGCAGATACGTGCTACAGCCATAGTCACAGCATGCTGGCATGCTTGCATGCCAGACTGCTGAGACACAGGCTGTGCACCCCCTGCACCCAAATCACCGACACCAGAGTTGGCGGCCCAGCATGCATGCTGCTGCAGTGCCTGCTGGCTGGTGATAGAGGTGGATGGACCCTCCTCCATGTCCAGCAGGTCATCATCACTGCCTGGACCCACCACCACCGCTCCTGAAGACGAACAGGATCTGTAACAGAAAGAGAGTACATGTGAGTGCATGTGAACAACCTTCCCCAACCCCCCCAACACCACCACCATGTCATACCGTGCAGTGATGGGCTTCCACCTGTCTTGAATCCACCTCCTGGTACGCCTCAATAGCGCCTGCTGCATTGATGCAACCAGTGTCTCCTCAGCTGGGGTCAGCTCCAACACCACTGGCGGGCCCCCGCCAGTGCCAGCATGTGCCGCCCTGAAGGCTGCCACCTTCTCCTTCAACCTCCTGCGGTCTGTCCCCATCTTCTTCTTGCATTCCTGCACGGAGCGCTGGTGGCTTCTGTGCAGGTTCACGGCCCGAGCTACCCTCTCCCATGCAGCCGCATGGGACTGAGGGGTGCCCCTCCGTCCACTCAGTACTGGCTCCTCATCCAGGTAGGCCCTGTCTCTGCTGGGGTAAAGTTGGGCCTCCTCCTACGCCCACCATCCTCACCCTCACCTTGGCTCTGCTCAGTCATAGCGATCTGTATGGGGGCAAGTGGACACCTGTCACTGTGCAGTCTACAGCATTTTCCCATGACTATTGTCCAAAACATCACATTGCATGCAACTCACCTCTCACCTGCAGTAACTGAATCTGGCCAGCGCAGCCCAATGTCGCACATTTACAGCACAATGCATGCAAATTAGGAGTGGAGCAACTATAATGACATGCAAATCGCGCCACTGCGCCTTTGAATGGCTGATCAGATGATTTACATGTGTCGGCTGAATATCGTGAATTTGTGCTTTGCGCAATACGGTTGAGTTGGCTGTGCCAATGGCGCAGATCTGTGACTGTGTAGTACACTGCATTGCGCATGCCCAGATAGCTTAAGCAGGCGTCTGCCGTGCTGCTGACGTGCTATGCGCGATCGGCAATTCAGGCCATGGCCACCATTGTGCCAGTGGCGCTACAGCACTGGGCACTATATGGCGCTGTGGCACTACTGCGCAATAGTCCACTGTGGAACTGGTACGCAGCTGGTCAGTCGCGCAGGATGCGTATACATCAGATGGCGCTCTGCGTGGCCTTGCGTCATTGCCCATGACCTTGTGTCCGACTTTTGCCCCCTGGCGCTGTTCGGCTGCCATGTGCATGGCCCTATTGCGCTGTCTTGTGACAGTGCTATGTGAAGTAAGCGAGCGGTGTTGAACAGCGCAATTGGAACCTGTGGTGGTAACTGCGCAACATCTCCACGGGGTATGGCGATGGGCCGCCATATTGCCTGCTGTAAAGTTGGTACCATGGCTCGCAGAAGAGCAGTACAGTGGAGCCCTGTGCAAGTGGCCAACTTGGTGGCCTCTAGTGGAGCCCCACTATAGCACTTTATGGTGAGGCTGCCTCACCATTGCCAGGACGCAGGTGTGACAGCAAGTGGCCACTGACCTGGTGGGGTCACTGGACGGTGCCGGTCAGCTAAGCAGTGCCGCAGGGTCGGTGACCTCCGCGGAGGGATCCTGATCTTCTCGATCGCTGCGGTCACGCCAGGAGGGGTGTGGTGCCTAGGCCAGGTGGTGTACCATCTATGCACCTGTATTCTCTGTAGGGTGTGAGTGTGTTTTGGTGGCTGTGCATAGGTGATGGCTCTGCCATGGTTGGTTGTGTCAGTGTGTGCAGGTGTGAGATGCATGGGTCTGGCTGTGTGGGCAGGCACTCTCACTGGGGCAGGGGGCAGTCTGCTTTGGAGTCACACTGATGTTTGTCTCAACGTATGTCTCCCACATGCTGGGATGTGAGGATGCAGGCACGGAGTGAGGAGGGCCGTGCCAGGGCTCCGGTGCCGGTGGGTGTTGTGCCCCAGCAGCAGCAGCAGCGGCAGACCCAGCTGCTTGAGGAGTGTGAGTATCATTACTTCATGGATGCTATTGCATGCTGGGGGGGGGCAAGACCACCAGCCATGCACAACACAACCATGCAGGAAAGGGGAGGTCATAATTCCACTATACAAGACACTAGTGAGGCCCCACCTGGAGTACAGTGTACAGTTCTGGAGACCATACCTACATATGGACATAGACTGGGTAGAGAAGGTTCAGAGGAGGGCAACAAAGATGGTGCATGGATTGCATCACAAGTCCGATGAAGACAGGTTGAAGGAACTGAACATGTACTCCTGGAGGAGAGGAGGAGAGAGGGATATGATAGAGACATACAAGTGTCTTACAGGGAGGAACAGGGTGCAGGAAAACACTATTTTTAAGCGAAAAGATGTTCCAAGACTAGAGGGCATGGGATGAAGTTGGAGGGAGGACGATTCAGAGGAAACATGAGAAAGAATTTCTTCACAGAACGGGTGGTGGACAAGTGGAACACCCTGCCAGAGGAAGTGGTGGGGGCTGAAACAATCACGGGATTTAAGAACACAGGATAGACATAAAGGAATTCTGGAGGTCAGAGGTAAGGTGCAACAGACTTATAGGAAAACAAAGTGAACTTACAAGCTCAAATGGGCAGACTGGGTGGGCCATAGGCCCTTATCTGCCGACACTGTCTATGTATCTATGTATGTATGCACGACACAGGTGACATGCATCACTGTCCAGTATCACAGCACGCCTGTGTATGCGCCACTGGTGGTCCATGCATGCACTGGGCACATAGCTGTGTAACTGGCATCGCACCACGTTGCCACATCACTTGACAGCCTTGTTTGTGCTGTGATGGACATGGGCAGTGTGTGTGTGTGCAGTGGTGCACATAGCTGGTGCCACCTGTTTATGATGGCCATGTGCATGTTCACTGTGGGTGGGTGCATGCCATCACAGGTGCGGGACATTGGGCTATATGGCTTGCAGGTTGAGTGGTGTTCAGGGTTGTGGTCAGTCACAGCCATTGACTGTGTTCCCATTTTCCTAGGTCTCACAGTTCTCTGGAGGATCCATCATGACATACGGGGCCTGACACAAGTGTCCCTGGATAACCAAGCCATCCTGAATTCCATAAGGAGACATGGCCTGCGGAGGAGGCATCGTAGGGAACAGCGGAACCAGGTACAGGACGACCAGCCTGCTGGGCCTTAGGCCACATTACCATTCCCACTTCATCCATCTCTACCACCCTGCCTTCCTCTCCAAGTTGTTCATCCCTACCCTTGACCACCCCTACCTTGTACCCGTCCCCCACCTTGTAAATAGTTCTTGTTTATTGTTTTGTAATTTACTCTTTGAAAATTTGAAAATACATTTATATTTTGATATGAATACTGTGTTGGTCTCTGATTTGCAGCTGGCTATGGGTGCTCAGTTGCAGTGGTGTACATGCCATCTGGGGTGGTATGGTCCTGGGTATATGTGTGTTTGTGTGTGTGTGTGTGTGTGTGTGCGTGCGCGTGTGTGTGCATGGGGAGGTATCTCCGGCATGGCAGTGACTTTCTGTTGGTCTTGCCGTCTGCTGCCACCGACTGCTGGGTGCACAGGGTGTGTCTGGCTTGTATGCTTCTCTGCTGCACGGGGTTGACGTGTGCTGGGGGGGATGCATGGTTTCCTGCAGTGCCAGTCACTGCACATGGGTGGTGTCTTGGGGTCACGGTGCAGGGTGTGCTGTGCTTACTGGGGGCTGATGTGCACTGTGGTTGTCAACCCCCTGTGTGTGGCACTCTCAGCCTGCCAGTGGTTGTGCTGGGGTGTCATGGCTCTCCTGTGCTTTGTTGGCTTGTCCC
Source organism: Neoceratodus forsteri (assembly GCA_016271365.2). Classification (NCBI taxonomy): domain Eukaryota; kingdom Metazoa; phylum Chordata; order Ceratodontiformes; family Ceratodontidae; genus Neoceratodus; species Neoceratodus forsteri. The sequence continues at coordinate 1,516,884,203 of CM057456.1, forward strand.
CATGGGCCAGTAGATCATCCGTCACACCCCAAGTGATGCTGTGCTTGGAGTGTGCAGGTGTCTTGTTGGTTATGCAGTGTGTTCCTGTGCCCATGTGTGGCATGGCTGGCGGTGGGCCCAGCCTGCCTCCCTGGATGTGCAGTTCCATTGCTCTGGGGGGCTCTGCTTGCGCTATGGCACCTCTGGACTGCTCAGCTGGGCTGCCTGGTTGCGCTATAGCGCAACATTTCTGCTCAGCTTCTCCTTCCTGGTTGCGCTATGGCACAGTATGTGCGATATTCAGACGTTGGCTGCTTGCGCAATTTGTTCTGCTCCATGTTTGAATATCGCACCTGTTGCGCATATGCGCAATTGGTTTGTGCTTGCTCCTGCTGTTGCGCACATTTTGGGCGCAGTTTGAATATCCGAGCCTATGCGTACACCTACACTTCAAAACACTCTGCACAAGATATTTACTAGTAAAATGTGTCTTTAGTTCCCCTTTACATACCTGGTACCCTGTGCCATCACACATACAATTGTTTTGGTGGACAGTGAGAAAGTGATGAGTGAATAACAAAGAATCCTTAGTACATACACATTTACAAAGCAATATAGTATAAGGTACATTTTTAAATGTTCAAATTCTGTTCTTAATATATGGCAGAAAATATTGAAAACTACTGAATCTGTCTTTATTGGTTGTTTTAAGTAATAAATAGATACTGTAGATAAACAGTTGATCACTATTTTGCATCAAGGCTTAGTTCATTAAAACATCTTTGTGTATATTGATACCAGATACATCCTATTAATATAATACATTACATTCATGAGGTACTTTTTTATATGAATTTCAATTTAAATGCTTAATGCAGAGTGCTATAGTGTATCAAAATAGAGTGCATTACTTTTGTACTCTAATATAATATTCTCAAACCATTTATTGCAAACACATTTTTGAATTTTCTGCATTTTATAGACAGTTCATTTGAAGTAGATAGGGAAAAAAACACACAGAGAAATAATTCTCCTTGCAATATCCCAGTTCCATAAAAGAAATAAAAAGAAAAAGTCAAATATGTCAAATTAAAGAAAGACGCAATGTTACATCATTACAGCAATAGTACATTTATATAACAGTCATCTTTTTTAAGGTCAAATATTCAAAATACTGTAAATACATACCCCGGTACAGACACCTTTGCTTTTAATTTATGCATACATACTGCCATTTTCCTCACTCACTGGCTGTAGCACAGGGGTTGATAGGGTGATTGCATGTCCTCTCACCTTCCCCCCCTGCTGCTTGCCTCCTCTAACAGCAGACAGCCAGTGAGACCACACAGATGCTGCCAGGTGAGCCCCGAGACAGCTGCACCTTCCACTGGCCATCCTGCCAACTAGAGGTGCAGTGGTGAGCATGAGTGGAGCAACAGAAAGCCTGTCAACTGGAACAAAAAATGTTTTCATAGAAACATAGAAGTTGATGGCAGAAGGAGACCACCAGGTCCATCTAGTCTGCCCATTGTCTTTTAGCCCAGCCTTCTAACTGCCCTTGGGTTTGAGGGCTCCCTTGTATCAGTCCTTAATTTCAGCACAATCTGGCCTTTGCAGGCCATTTTCTTCACTCACCAGCTGCAGCACAGCGCTCGAGAGGGTGATTACTAGTCCTATCATCCTCTCCCCGCCAATTGCCTCCTCCAGCAACAGCAGCCAGCCAAACCACAAATACATTGCCCATGGAGTCCTGAGACAGCTGGGCCTCCCACTTGCTATCATGTCAACCAGAGCTGCAGCAGTGAGCATTCCCCTATGGGTGGTCTTCAGCCCCGCACTCTGGATGCACTGTGCCAGACATGGGGGCCACTTGCTGTGCACTGTGCATCCAGGGTCTAATATTCAAACAGATTGTGTGGTCTGTTCTGATTCACATTCTGTTTGAATATCATGCCAGAGCTGGCCAGCACAACTTATTTGTGCAGTTCACTGTTATGTGTGTGCATCTGGCCGGCTTTGAATATAGGGCCCTAGCTGCTTTATCCCTAATTTGAGTAACTTTAGGTCAATGTTGTTTGGGCCAAATCTGGTTTTAATTTTGGTACTATTTAGGTTGGCTTGCATATCTGCCCAGGTAAGTCTTTTAAAAAGAAAGTTAGATCTAATGAGCTCATCTGGTGCATCTAATACTGGGGCAGTGTGGGTACTCAGGGAAAGTGTATATACTGATAGGTCACTAAAAGTACCATTAAAAGCATCGGCATTACTATTCTTGGCCTCATTAATTGTGGAACCACCTGCAACAATGGAGTATGCAATTATTTTTTTTGAGTTTCCCATAATTTCAATGATGCTACTCCAGAGATTTTTTGTTGATTCATAAGTTGTTTTTTTTTTATTGCTGTTTTATAATACTCAGCCGTGGCTTCCCTGGTACTGAATTTTACAGAGTTGTTTTTTTTTCTTATTACTGTTTTATAATATTCAGCTGTGACTTCCCTGTTACTGAATTTTACAGAGTTACACAGTTCCTTGTATTGTTGGAGGTATTTGCTGTGGCCCGATTCTTTATAAAGATCCCATGCTCTGTCACATTCACAGATCAAGAACTTAATAGCAGTGGTGTAACAGACTTGTGAGTTTCCCTTCCTAAGAAGGATCTTGAATGGGGCAACAATGTCATAGACCCTGTAAAACTGAAAAATATAGTACTGAAGAGCTGCATTGACATTGTGTGTACCGTTTAAAACAGATATATTATGATATCCCATAATTCGATCCCTCGAACTACACTATACCAAGGTCAGGGGACCACATTTCAAAATCACAACAGGGACTTCTGTTATGTGTGGGGCTTTTTCAACCCCACCCCCCTAACTAAAATAACCAACTCTGAGGGGGAGTGGACCTCGGAGTTGATAGTAAAGTTAGAAGGGGTGCAAAAATTAAATTTGCAAAATGTTCTCCTACAGGGAACAGAACCCCATCCCTGAAAGCCTGCTGGCTGAGCTGCAGGAGCATCAGTGCTCCACACCATGGAACAGCTCAGCCAGCATCTCGCTCCACCACCATCAAAAGGTTATGCCAGTGGAACCATGTTCCTCGGGCATAACCTAGCATTTCACCAGGCAAAATACAATTTCGCCAGTGAAATGTAATTTTGTTTTTGGGGAGAAATGTCGGATACCCCTCATTTCAGGATACTGAAGCCTGGTCCATGAATGTCAGGGCCCTCTGCTTCAGTATCCTGATAGGATACCTTTAAAACAGTTCACTCAGCTTACTGATGTAGGGCTAGAAAGGATGGGAGTTTGTGGGTGCAGAATACTTGAACTTTTGTCTTGGAGGGCTGACTTTTGGCCACTTTGATGGACCATCTGCATGTGACAAGGGAGTGGTCACTAAGAAACTCAGGCAAAGACCGCACTTGAGATGATCCTGTCAGAGTGGCTGACCAGGATCCAATCTAGTAGAGTGACCGTGCCTGTCTTATAATTGACTCTGTTAGGTGTGGTAATAACCTGGATCAGGTACACAGTCGCCAGTGTGTCCTTGTATGCCTTATTATTAACTTGTAAGCCAGCTGCAGTTAAAGTCACCAAACATAATTTTCTCATGTTGGAGAGTTAAACCAGATACCATTAATGAAGCTGTCAAAGTCATCAGAGACATTCTTTGGTGGGATATAAGCAACAAATACTTTGAGGTTTTTCTCACCCTTGAAGTCCTGCCTTTGGTTAATTGTAAGGAGTCCACATCCAGAAGGTTCTGATGTAAGGGAGATTCTGCTAGATGTAAGGAAGCACTTAATGTATACAAGACATCCACCACCCTTTTTACAATCTCAGTCTTGTCTAAATAAGGTGTAGGTCTCAATGTCAATTTCTTTGTCTAAGATCCTGTTAGTGAGCCAAGTCTCTATGACAGCTACAGCATCAAGCTGTGAATTTGTTACCCAGAGCATGAATTCATCAAGTTTAGGCATAAGGCTCCCCATGTTCACATGGGATACCTCCAGGTATCCTCTGAAGGATAGGACTGCTGAGGCAAGACCAGGATTAGGATGCACATTGTCATCAATGATTAGTAGCAGCAGTAACATTTGTCTGAGTGCAAGGTACAGTTTAAATGAGATGGTGGATACTTTTCTTCTGCTGTTAACCTTTTGTGTCATGCACTAGGAGTGACTGATGTATTGTAGTAAGGTATCTCCAGCACAGCCTCTGTAACATAGTGAGAGTACAGAATACCGTGTCATAGGATCAGATTGTTAGATGTGCTCTAAAACAACCTGAGTCTTATTATTGGTACAGGTGGCAGGGATTACAAGGCCAGACCAACTGAAGAGGTGGCAAGGGTGGGAGTGAGCATTAGTTGCAGTTGGATTATTAAGTGTTGCCCCAAAGAACAAGAACTATAAGACCTGTAGTATAAGTTTGCACTGTTAAGGTGGCTATTATCTATAATAATAATAAATAATAATAAATTTATTTGTATTGCGCCTTTCAGCATACCAAGGCACTGAACATATTAAAACCACAACATCAAATATAAATCAATAATACATATAAATAAATTCATAACATATTAACAATGATTATTAAAATCAATTAATAAATACAAATAAAAGATCTCAGCAGAATAAATTTACTTAAGCATCCAAACAGATTAAGCATCCAAAAATGCCATTTGCCACAAATAGGTTTTCAAGTTTTTCTTGAATTCCTCCATGGAGGTGCACTCCCATAACCGGCGTGGTAGAGAATTCCAGAGAGTGGGAGTAGCATAAGAAAAAGCTCTACTGACGGAAGATTTTAAACTCACTCTCGGAATCTCCAGCAACCCCTGGTCGGCCGAGCGGAGCGATCGGCCAGGGAAGTAAGGCACCAGAAGTTCTTTCAGATAGGCCGGACCCTGATGATGAAGGGCTTTGAAAGTCAGTAAAATGACTTTAAAGGTGATCCGCCACCATATAGGCAGCCAGTGCAGTTCACGCAGCACCAGGGTAATATGGGAGGACCTACTTATCCCAGTCAAAACCCAGGCTGCAGCATTCTGCACTAGCTGTAGGCAGCGGATTTCAACACCAGAAAGCCCAAAGTAAAGGGTGTTACAATAGTCCAAACACAAGGACACAAAGGCGTGGACCAACATAGGCAAAGAGTCAGATGGAACAAGGTGCCTAACCCTGGTGATATTCCTAAGATGGTAAAAAGGAAGTCCTGACAACGGCCAACACCTGAGACTGTAATGTCAGCCTGTCATCTAGGACAATCCCAAGGCTATGCACCCATTCAGAGGACGGAAGTGACACGCCACCAAGAAATATTCCAGAAGGTGTGCCACGACACGACCTCTCTATCTGACCTCCCGGGTCCACAACCAGAACCTCTGTCTTCTCTGAGTTCAACTTTAACCAACTAGAATCCATCCAACCCTGGATTTCCTCAAGACAGTTGTTAAACACTGCGAGAGCTCCATCCTGGTCGGGTGAAAAAGACAGGTATAGCTGGGTATCATCTGCATAGCAGTGAAACCTCAGCCCATACCATCTAATAATGGCTAAATATGGCTGTACTCTGAAATGACTACTGGGGCATAGACCATGCAGAGGGGGTGTATGCTACTTTTATAAAATTTGGCAAGCAATTATATACATTGAAAGTGACTACATAGTGATTAAAAACATGCACAGTCCCTGGTAGTAAGATGTTTTGCTAAGTAATATACTACTGACTAGCAAGCAGACAAGAAACTATTAGAACCATATAGGGTACTATGATAGTAAATGTTATACTAACTGCAGTACTACTAACTAGCAAGCAGACAGGAAACTATTAAGTCCATATGGGGTACTACGGCAGTAACAGTGGCTCGACAGGTTGCACACTCACCTCTGAGGCTGGGAGATCAGAAGGCTGTGGGTTCCATTCCCACTCTAGGCACTTGGGTTAAATCCTAATATTGACACTGTAGTGCAGCATGAGGGGGGTGCTGCACTCCTGAGGTGCCATCTTTCAGATGAGATGTTAAACCGAGGTCTCATCTACCTGTTCAGGTGGATGTTAAAGATCCCATGGCACTTCTCAAAAAGAGTAGGGGAATTTTATTAGAAGAATTGGACTTCATTACATCATACATACAGGAGAAGAAAAAACATTCAATACACTTTTACATGTCCGTCTCTATACAATACTATAAACAATTTATATTTGTACATATGTAATCATTTTTCAATCCAATGTCTGCAGTTGATCTATAAATGTGCTACCATTGAACTGGACCCCTGTGCCATATCAAAATTAATTACCCATTGCAAGGCTTTCCCAATATTCCCTATAATTTCACTCTGCATTACCCATCTCTGTTGTAGAACCCATAAGCATCTTGCCTGCCAAATTTGGAATCTAATGATTGCTAAGACTACATACTGTATATCATATCTTCATAATACTTCACACGTAGTAGTGAATTTCCTCTGTGCATAATTTCTGGATATTCTAACATAGCTAATAAAGGCTCCTGCCATTCTTTTGCCAATAGACCCCCACATTTCTGCGTGAAATCACGTTCTCTGAACAAGTGTTCTTGTGTTTCAATTGTCTGAAAACATGTGTCTTGTGGACAGTATCTATTGCCTATCTGTTTGTGCTTATTGTTTCTTTTTACATTAAGTCTCCCAAAATTCCCCAACCATAAAGTGTCCCGAACATTGAGGGGTATTCTAGGATTCTTCTACTGTTGTATTATCCCTAAGTTTTGTGTCTCTTGACACACTGGGAATTCAATAGGGGTTTGACATTCCACTAATAACATATGTCTATAGATTGCTTTTCTCTCCAGTGTTAAAAAATGGCTGGGTTTAAGATCCCACATCTTCAACTGTTTCAAACTTTCCTTAGCATACTTTGGTAGAATCACACTTTTTCCTAATAACCTAAGATTACCTTGTTCCCAACAGGGCATACTGGGGAGCAACCATAGATTAATCACGGGTTTCCTTATTTTCTCCCCTGGTTTGAGCGCCCTTCCTAAATTATAACTATAACAACACTAAAAAGGAAAGTTACTGGATTAACCATATCTATATCCCCTTCTGTAATTGACCTATATGTAAATTCTCTTTATAGGATTTAATCTAGATCCCCACAATGCCTGAAAAAGCACACTGTATAATTTGGTAAACAAACACTGCAGGGGGGGCACATCAATTATGTATAAGAAGCACTGAACTAGGAGGGACTTAATCAGGAGAACTCTCTTTCTTTTACCTATTTGTTTATTTTTCCAGCCTATCAGAAGTCTTTCTGCCCTCTTAATGCTGACCTCCCAATTATGGGTTTGAATATCTTGTGGCCCAAAAATTACCCTTAAGACTGAAATTGGTTCAGGAGTTATACTGATACCTCCCAGGGTCCCTGAACTTGGTACAGGAGTCTTACCGATTGGGACCTCTCTACTTTTATTTAGAGTGATTTGCGAACCAGATTCTAAACCATATAAGCTGAAAATTTCAATAAGATCTTCCTCCCTGGTATTAATACCTATAGTCAATATCAGGTCATCTGCATAGGCTAATATTTTGATTGTGGGGATGGTATCTGTTACTATAACCCCCATATGTCCTGAGACTGGCTGACAGATTTTATCAAAACATCAATGCCAAAAGTATATAATAGTGGACTAAGGGGACACCGTTGCCATACACCTCTGTTAATCATGAAACGGTTCCCTTCCCATCCATTAATTTTTGGCAGAAGGAAAGCACCCCTATATAATGCTTTAACCCATTCTATGAACATTGGCGGGACCCCAAAGACTTCCAATACTGAAAATATAAAGGAGCGTAATATCCGATCAAAAGACTTTTCTTGATCTAACCCAGTTACCCACCCATGAACCTTATGTGTATCCCCTAGTAAAAACAGTTCTCTTAAAAGTATGAGGTTATCACATTGCTGCCTCCCAGGCACTGCACATGTTTGTTCTGTGCTAATTAGATATGTTGCAACTTTGTTAAGACGATTAAGCGAAATTTTTGCCAAAATCTTACGGTCAGTATTTAGCAAGCTTAATGGTCTCCAATTGTCTATGTCTGCCTCACTACCTTTTTTATGTATTAGAACCAGCACAGCTTCTTGTATAGATGAAGTGAACTTACCCATTGTTAACATAAAATTAAACAGTAAAGCTAGGGCTGGAGCTAATTCTTCTTTAAACAGTTTGTATAACCCTGCACCTATCCCATTTGAGCTTGGCACTGAATCAGTTTTTAACCTTTCAATTGTTTGTAAAACTTCAACAGCGGTGATATCTTGTGTCATCCCTTCAATATCTGCCTGTAGTACCTGAGGTAAATTCAATGCTTCTAGTAAACCTTCAGCATCTTTATAATGATTCTGCTCCCCATATTGCTTCTGCATCTGAGCTTCTACTATCCTTAGTATATCTTTAGCCCCATTAACAATCTTACCTTCTGGAGTGAGTAGTTCAGTTATCACTCTGGATTTTATTCTATTTTCACAGTCTTTATAAGTGTCCATCCCCCCCCCTTTTTTTGTATTATATTTTTATTAGGCTTTCATGTAAGAAACCAGCTCACACAAGCATAGATACACAAGAGGTTCCATGACAATGTGATTTTCATGTAAATGTACAAGATAACATAAAACAAAGGATAGGATAAGGAACCCCTCCTAATACACTCTCTACATTGGGGAAATATAACATAAGATTTCCTAAATCGTGGCACTTAGCATGCAGCTCCAGATGTGTCTCAGAGGAGTGCCCGGTACCTTTAGCAAACCAAGCTAGCTGGGGAAAGTTGAATGACCCACCTTTCTCGGAGAGTAATTATCCCCATTATTTAGTTAACAGCCCCAAAAACCTCAGCATAAGATAGCTTGTTATTACTTTTGGATTCAAAATTCTAACATATAGGATCAGCTGACTGATGTCATAAATTTACTGATAAAAAAGTGCTCCCAACTAGATAAAGGAGAAATACATGCATAAACATTAGAATGTACAACATCCTCCCTCTCCTCTAATGCATCCAGGCCTCTGAATACTGATAAGAAAGTCCACAAGTCCCACGAGTTCTTAACATAAAATGCAGGCTGTCGCCTGAAACTCAGGAAGGAAAAAGTCAGATGGTCAACTTCAGGGAAATGTCTCATAAAAATATTAGCATGTAACCCCATCCAGGAATCAGGTCTCATTCCCTAAGGGTTTAACCTCCCATCTGATCTACCTCGTGGCCCTTAGTAATATTCAAATGTAAGGATCAGCCCCTTTCCACATTATTAGGCCGCAGCTGAATAACAACCCCAGCCAAACAATGGAAGTAAAAAGTACAATACATGGGCTTAATGTCAATGGGAGACAAAAGAAAATCAGTACACTACAAGGTTACAAGTCCAAGCAGTCAGTCTCCTTCAACTTGAATTTCTGCAGCCTTCTGTTCCAAAATCGGTAAAATCTTCTCAGCTTCCTCTGGGGACCCAAACATATACGTTTTTGCCTGCCAAACGATTCTTAGTCTAGTGGGGAATATCAACTGATGTGGAACCTTTAGGCTACGGAGCCAACACCTCACTCCATCATAACCCTTACGTCTCTGCCGTGTGCCGTAGGAGAAATCTGGGAGCACCATGATCTCCACATTGCCATATTTCAGCCATCGCTTCCTCCTGGCCTCCTGTAACACCCAGTCCCAATCTCCAGTGCCTGAGCATACCACCACCATGGTTTGCAGTGTGGTCTGCATTGCCACTCCTCTGCGTGGGGTAATCCTGTAGGCCCTCTCCAACAATAATGGTGGATCTTCCTCACTCAGCCCCAGAAGTCCTGGAAAAAAGGTGCGCACAAACCCCAGGGGTCATCTCCTTCAGCAGCCTCGGGTAAGCCTAAAATCCATAGATTTCTGTTGTGGATCTGATACTCCACGCTGTCTAATCTTTGCCTTAGCCAGATAGTGTCCTTAATTAACTTTGTTGAAATGTCAAAGGTTTTGTTAAAGCTAGTATCCATTTTGTTAAGTTTTTGATCCATGAGATCCATTTTAGTCTCAAGCTCCTCTATCCGGGGCATCAAACCTCATGTCGAGTTCCTGCACAGAGTTGACCAGTTTTAACAGAGTTGCATTTACTGTAGCCAGCGTAACTTCTCCCAGGTCCACCACATCAGAGGTCCCTGCTAAGACATTTCTGGAAGACCCCTCATTCCATTTACTCCTCAGGGTAAAAAACTCAGCAGAGGTAGCCACGTTATCATTGGTTTTCCCCATGTGTCCACCTTGTAGGCTGCTCAATCAAACGGAGATGTCAGATGCAGAGAAAAACACCAAAAGAAGCAACTTTTAAGTAATTTTAATTAAAAGCTTGTGGGATCTCTGAATATGCGCTGCCTTCTGATGAGCTGCTCAGCAGCGCCCCATCCCCCCTTTTTTAAGTTGCATACCAAACCTCACTTCTTGTCCTAAAGGCTTTGCCCTGTTATATTAGATTTCTTTCATCTGTTTACTAATCACTACTATCTGGGGACTGAAATCACCTGTAGTAGAATCTGCAAGGGATATTAGATGTTGTAATTGTTGTCTCAAGGTTAGATACTGTAAATAAACTTTGTTGCTCTCATGCTGTGACTTCCTTTGAAAAATAGTCCTCCATGAAGCTTTCATGTCTTTCCACCATTCCCCAGGATCTGTATAACAGTCTACTACTGATAATCTGGCTAACCAATTTTTTTGCCATAATTGCCTTATTTTAGGATCTTGCAACAGAGCTTCATTCATTTTCCATTTATTTTTCTTGCAATGGTGAGTATCTTTCCATGATATTTTAATTTGTAATGCAACATGATCTGAGAATTCCGCCACCCTAGTCGTACAGTCAAGAACTTTCAGTATTTTGGATACAAAAATAAAATATATTCTAGTCTTAATAGAGCTCCTAAAGTAAGTGAATCTTCCTCCTGGGTTAATATCACAGTATGCATCCTTTAAATCAGCCGTTGCTATAATCTGTTGTAGTTTAACCGAGTCATTGAACATTTTTCTGGTCTGAAGGCCTCTATCTGATTGAGATAACCCAGAGTTAAAATCTCCCACCCATAAAACCAGCCTAGAAGTGTGCAAGTATGGTTGAATGTCTTGAAATAATGAGGCTCTTAGATCTTTTGTCTGGGGTGCAAATACAGCAATTGTTCTAAATCTTTCCTTCAGGTTAATAAAATCCAACATCGGTGCTCTACCTGGGAATATCTCCACAAGTCTGCAAACCTGTATCATTGACTTGGATAAAAGTATCCCAATCCCATCACAGGGATCCAGACCCTTGGACCAAAAAGAGAATCCCTGATGCCAGACCTGTGTAGCTTGTTATAACCTGCTATGAGACTTTAGTCTAGTATCCACTAGACAGATAATATCACTAGCATTTTCTTTCAAGGTGAGCATGGTGCTTACTAATTTTCTTTTCCTTTTAGTATTATTGACATTAATTGATGTAAGTGTAAGTATGTCTGTCAAAAGGAAGAAAAGGAAAAAGGGCAGCATCTTTTATGGTCTTTCTTAATGCCTAGGGGGTCCTGGTTTTCCTGCTTTGTCTGTTTTTTTTTTTTTGCTATCAAATCAGTTCCCCCTCCATCCTCAGTGTATGTATTAGAAAATGTAGAGGAGGTATCTGTTCCCTCATCATCTGAGTCCCTATCTTTGGCCTCTGAGGAAAGAACTGCATATCTGTTCCCAGTTTTCCAAGAATTAATGGAGGTTCCAGCATTTTGTGTTTGTATTACTGCCTTACCTGCTCTATTTCTTTTTTTAGGGATGGGTTTAAATTCAGGGTCTTTTGAATTTGTAGGAGGTGGTGGTGGGGAAGGGGGTGGCATCACTGTCTGTGGACGTGTACCTTGTACTTCAGCAACTGGTGACTGTAAGGAAGAACTAGTTTCTATCAGTCCCTCCTCACGAGGTACATACTACTTTGGCATACTGGACTTCGGTAATTCATTTTGCCCCTGTCTTCTAACCTGCTGACCCTGCCTCAGAGTGTCCAGGCCTGCTCTCAAACTTTGATCTGCCACCCTTTTTGGCTTGCTGTTGCTGTGCCAAGTTAATTATTCCCTCATGAGATAGGCAGTCCTCTCTATTGTGAGATGCCCAAGACAACGACCCTAAGCGTGTCCCGTAACTCACACAACTTACATTTAAGCAGATTAAGGCATTTCTCAGATTTATAACCAAATTCCAAACAATGACTGCACGTTGCAGAGTCACAGCCTGAGCTTAAATGAGCCCAGGAGCCACATTTGAAACATGACCTTGGTTGCCCCACATAAATAATAGCCCCTCTGTCTCTCCCTAAGTAGAAGGAACTTGAGAGGTGCACTGGCCCTGAATTTGTAGTGTACAACTTCACCCTTATTCTCCACCCCATCCCAGGTTTGTTCCCTATCTAGCGTGGGAGTGGGTTTACTTAGAATTTCACACCGTTGTCATAACCAAAATAAAATGTCTTCAATGTTAACTCCCTCATTCTTAAACATTAACGTGATATTCTTAACTGCAGGTTTTGTAAGTGAGATAACATGAAATGGGGCCCAAAGGGGAGAGTTCTTGCAGGAGTTATATTGAGCCTAAAATCTATCTAGGCCTGAGAGATTTTTAAAACTGACATCGTAATTTGAATTCCCCAACCCATTTAGGGCAAATATTTCAGATGAGAAAAATCTCATGGATTCCTTTAAGAGTGTACGAGCTATATACACCCTGTCTGGTGGGTATCTTAACCCTCCTTTGTATAAGAGTCTTACTGCGTTGTTCCGGGGCTCTGGATCTCCTCTATTTTGAAAAAGGTCTGAAAGTTTAAACAAAGTATCTGCCACCCCCCTTCCCTTCGTTAAGTTCTATATATCTGCAGGGGTTGGGCCCAGTCTAACTGGTTTCTCATTCTCCACTATCTCTGGAGCGTTATTTAGTGTTATTCCCCATCAAATTATTAACCTTTTCCACCCTAACTCCTGCTCATCCTTCTTCCCTTCTATCCTCCTTTTGTAATCCAGGGTTATTTATAGTCTGGCCCTCTGTCCCAGTTATATTAACCGTCACATCAGTGTTGTCATTAATACAAATAGGTTCATTCATTTTATTTTTAGACAATGAAATGTTACCCCGGGGTATGGTGGTGCTCTCTGCGGTGGTGGCCACGTGATCCATTGCTTTTTTAACATTCAGATGTAAATCGGGTCCTGAGAATCTGGTGTTCATAATCCATTGTCCTTTAGTTCCCATCCAGTATTCTGTAACACGCGTTCTGGAGACCAATTCGGTCCTCCCACTTCCTGATTTAATTGTGTTTCCTTGTCTTGAAGCATTTTATCTGGGGAGAAACTTTGTGTTTTCTCCCTACTCTATCCAGATTTCCCTTTATCATTAGCAAACATTAATACAGTTTCATCGGGCCTCTCTGTTTCACCTGATGCTGTTTCTGAAATAAGTTTTGCTTTACTTTCATTTCCTAAACAGCAAGATTTTTTCCCTCGCTTAGCAGGTACAGGCTTTTGATACACAGAAACTCTATTTAGACTGCCATCCCTTTCTTTTCCACCAGGCAATGTGTTATCAAGAAGATTTGCTTCCCTTTTTGAATCTGCGCAGTCACTTTGATTCTGAATTGCCACGTCATCCATAGCATGACTCATCATGTTTCTGACAGCATCTAGGCCCGTTTTGACAGCTGAAGTAACCACATCAATAGTTTCCACATCCGCATCGACAGTCAATCTTTTTTCCTTATCTAAGTCTTTCAATTTCAGTACCTCTTGCCTACTTTGTACTTCCTGTATTCCTGTTGGTTTACATTGCCCCTTCCTTGTAGCAGTCTTTTGGGAAAAGTCATTCGGACATTCAAAATCCTCCTCATCTATCAAGGACTCAGTCTCAAAGTCAGCTACCACCAAATCTTCATCAGTGGCCTCTTGTGACCAAGAAACAGGAGATGAGGCCTGCTGTCCTGTTCCGTCTGTGTTCATCTCCTCCTGAGACTCCTTCAAACTGGCCATCCTGAGCAAGATGGCCAAGGGTTCCCCCTACTGGCATAGTAGGGGAATTTCCCCGGTGTCCTGGCCAAATTTCCCCAGTTCACTAAAAATACTGCCAACAGCTTAAAATCTGATTCAATTTCAGTTGCCATCCATCTGTATTCCCTTCCCCCCAGGATGAGACTGAAAATAAACTGAAAATTGTCTAGTCCTCCTTCCCAATCAACAAAAACTAAAATAAAAAAAAAAACATTTTGTTAACTACAATACTACTAGCTAGCAAGTGGACAGGAAACTGTTAGGACTGTCAAAGTTGATATGGCAGTAAACATTTTGCTAACTACAATATTAGTGACTAGCAAGCAAACAGGAAACTATTAGGGCCATTTAGGGTACTATGGTAGTAAACATTTGCTAACTACAATACTACTGACTAGCATGCAGAAAGGAAAGTATTAGGACCATATTGGGTACTGTGTAGCTTGAGCATGGTGCACCTTATAAGGCAACAGAAGTGGACAACTTACAATACATTGTTCAGCACACAGGGAGTCTGACTGCCTGATGGCTGACTCTAGACTGACTCCTGGCAGACTCCTTTTGCTGCCCTCAGCTCTTGGTCCTTCACACCAGGACCACAGTGGAGGACTGCTAGGGTCAATGATCATTATGCAGGAATGTGTTGTGCAATTGGCAGGCTTTCTGTTGCTCCACCCATGCTCACTGCTGTGGCTCTGGTTGGCAGGATGGGTGATGGGAGGTGAGGATGTCTTGGAGCTCCCTGGGTAGTGTTTTTGTGGCATGGCTGGCTACTATTGCTGGAGGAGGCGATCAGCAGGGGGCAGGGTGAGAGAACAAGTGATCATGTGATACAAGTGATATGCTGCACTTATTACTTAAAGCATAACACAAAAACCTGCAAAAATGTTGCTATTTGTTGCTTCAAACTAGAAACACACGCTTTCAGTTACCTACTTTTGGGGTGGGACGGAAAGAGGCTGTGCACTGACTCTGTATTCAAGTTATGATACTGCTGCACTCATTACAAAAACAGATCTATCTAAGGCATTTGCCAATGTGAACTATTCATTATTGTTGAACATATTGGATGGCAAGGATATTGGAGAAGGGGAACTGAAATGGTTCCATTCATATCTCCATGGATGTAGTCAGCTGGTTAGTGTTAATGGTTCAATATCTGCATCTAGGGTGATGAGTAGGGGCGTGCCTCAAGGTTCAATTTTGGGGTCACTTTTATGCATCACATTTATTGATGAACTGCCTAGGATAATCAAAAACAGTAGCATTAAACTTTATACAAATGATACTGTTTTGTTGTGTACAGGTATTAATTGCAAAGCTGTAGAAACTGTTTTGCAACAGGAATTTCTCAAGTTAGACCAGTGGTTTAAAGAAATTAGCTTGTTATGAATATAAAGAAGACAAATACAATGGTGTTTAACAATAAAAGAACGTGGGGGGATTAAGGGTCTAAGGATATAGTCATAAAAACTGAAAATGGTAAATAATTTACTCAGGTTGCATATTATAAGTACCTAGGCTTATGGTTCATTGCACAATTAAACTTTGACTCTCACATCGACCAGTTATGTAACATGGTCTCACAGAAATTGGGGGCCTTGAAAAGGCATAAGGAATGCATGACCCAGGAAACAAGAGAAAAATTGGTTGATTCAGTAATACTCCCTCTAATCGATTATGGGTGTATGGCTTATGCTAATAGAAGTAAAAATAATTTGCAAACACTTGATAGGCTTCAATACAAATTAGCCAAATTTGTATTGTATCTTAAGAGCACCTACATATCCTATCACCATTGTGATTTACTCTATCAATTAAACTGGGTTCCTCTGGGAATTAGAAGGGATCGAATTTTGAATAATTTTCTTTTCAAATGTTTCAATGGGTCTGTTCCTGTCTGTCTTAAAGACAAATTGATTTCAAATGTATCAAGTTGCTCATTATGGGATGTTAGAGGGAGAGGTTTGAAAGTACCACTTATAAAAACTAAATACAGTAAAATGAGATCTGACTACATTGCTTCAATTAAATGGAATATGCTACCCCTTAATGCATGCCATGTATTGATCCATTCAGACAGTTATCCGATGAGGTGGGCACATGGGGAAGGGCGCCATAATGGCGACTCCTTCCTGGTGCAATCCCTCATGGTGATGAGAGGGTAGGGCAACCAGATGAGGGATGGGTGAACTAGGGCAGAATGTCGTTATGTGTATAAAAGCATGGGGGGTAGAAGCGAGCACAGTGAGCATGGGCTGGGAGGTAGAGGAGTTGTAGGGGTGGCACTGCAGTGGACTGTCGAGCTGCATTGTGGCATCGGGGGTTGACTAGTGGTTGGGGTGGATGAGGTACCGGGATCGGGTTTGGGCACTGGTGCAATTGTATTGTGCCCTGCCTGAACCTTTATTTTTTAATGCTTTCACCCCAACATGCACCCTCCCGGAGTTGAAAATCCTTTACTAGAGGGGTGCAGGTGCAAAGCCCCCCATGAGAGGGATGTGGGAGGGTGCAGCCCCCCCACAAAAAGCATTAAAATACATGTCCTGGTGCCCTTGTCCTGTGCACCAGGGTTGTCAGAGTGCTGAAAATGTTTTTGGCACTCTGACTGGGCGATAATGGTGATCATCTTTAGGTGTTCGCCATTATCACATAGAACCATTTAGACATATGGTCCAGATCATTCTGAATGGATGCTATTTGCTCTGAATTGGAACATGGTCCACCGATTTTGATGTTGTCTGCGGAATTTAATGGTATTTGAACAGCAGCTGTTTGTTATATAAGCTATAAAAAGCTGAAATAGGCAGGGGCCCAAGACAGAACCTTGTGGCACCCCACTAGTGGCAGACCCCCACATCAGAAAGCTGCCCATTAATCAGAACTTGCTGTGTTCTGTTTGTCAACCAGTTAGCTATCCATTTCATAATAATGTGGTTGATGACAAATGAATAGAGTTTGTGTAGCAGTGCCCAATGAGGAAGAAGGTCAAAAGCCTTACTGAAGTTGATATAAATCACGCCATAAGGGTGTCTATTGTCAAGCTGTAAACTGACATCTTCGTAAAAACATAGTAAGTTGGTCAAGCAACTATGGCCCTTCTTAAAACCGTGTTGTTCAGCATCTGATTTAGACAGAGTGAAGGCAATCAAGTCCTTAATTAAACTTTCCAGGATTTTACACATAGGGGAGATTAAACTAATTGGTCTGTCATTTTCCCAATGATTTTCCAATGATTAGGCATTTTTTGTGAATAGGAACCACACATGCATTTTTTCAAAGTTCAGGGAAAAATTATAATTTATACAATGTTCATAAAGTAGTTTGAAAGGCAAGGACAAGCTGTCAGCCAGTAGATACAAAAGGTGGCCTGATACATCATCCGGGGATGTACTGATTTTCCCTTTGAGCTTGATTAATTTTGCATGAACTTCTGATTTAGAGAGAGTGATATGGCAACCTGTGGAATCTTTGATTATGTTAGCTGTCTGATTACTTTGAAATATATTGCAAAAGTTAGTACTAAATATGGTAGATTAGCCATATCGAGAGGGCCATGGATTAAGGTATCATTTACCTATAGTGGGCCAACCTGACATGTGGATTTCTTAAAGAATTAATATAAGAAAAGAATGACTTACTATTGTCCTTACTTGCATTCGATGCTAATTTGAGCTCCCAAGTTTTTTTTTTGCCCTTCTGATACTATTTTTGCATTTTTTTTGAATATGTAGGTATAAACACTAATTAGTTGGAGTTTGGGATTTTAAATAGGCTGTATAACATTTATTTTTTTTTCTTAATAAGTGATTTTGTTGCGTTATTCATCCATTTAGGTTTATGTTGTTTAGATGAATTTTTTAACCTATTTGGAATATAGGTGTTCCTCAGAACAGTGCTTGTATTATGTAATGTCTTGAAATACTCCTCAGTACCTATGGTGTTTAAAATAGATTGCCAAGCCACACTGTCTATACCAGCTTTAATACTGGGAATGTCAGCTTTCTCGTACATATAAATTTTGGAACTATTAGTCAACAAAGCAACCATTTGTTCTAAGTCAAAACTGATGGAGCAGTGATCACTATTCCTGATTGACGAGGATATAGTTAGGTTATTAAGTACCAGAGTTCTACTATGAAGGACAAGATCAAGGATATTGTTGCCCCAGGTAGGTTGCTTTACACCCTGAGTAAGGTTGCACTGTTGGCAAGTGTTTAATAATTTTTCCCCGAACTGGAAGTGGCCGTATGCCTTTTCTAATCAATATCACCCAGGTTGAAATCCCTGTAAGAATAATATCCCCTAAAGAACTAACTGTTTCTATTTCTTTGTTAATTATATCAAGATGGTCAGTGGGTGCACTAGGTGGGTGATAAGAAACACCTAAAATGATGTGCTGGTTTTTATTTAACATTAATATGATCCATACTGACTCAGAAGCTTCCTGCACTTGAACGGGGCTGCTTCAGCTCCCCCACGGTCAGCTGGCACCCAGCCAGCCACCGACTGAGACCAGGACACCCACCTGCAGCTCCTTGGAAGCTGTCTGCCCTTGAACAGGGCTGCTTCAGCTCCCCCATGGTCGGCCAGCACCCAACCAGCCACCGACTGAGACCAGGACACCCACCTGCAGCTCCTTGGAAGCTGCCTGCCCTTGAACAGGGCTGCTTCAGCTCCCCCATGGTCGGCAGACACCCAGCCAGCCACCGACTGAGACCAGGACACCCGGCTGCAGCTCCTTGGAAGCTGCCTGCCCTCGAACGGGGCTACTTCAGCTCTCCCATGGTCGGCCAGCACCCAGCCAGCCACCGGCCAAGACCAGGACACCCACCTGCAGCTCCTTGGAAGCTGCCTGCCCTTGAAAGAGGCTGCTTCAGCTCCCCCACGGTCAGCCGGCACCCAACCAGCCACCAACTGAGACCAGGACACCCGCCTGCAGCTCCTTGGAAGCTGCCTGCCCTTGAACAGGGCTGCTTCAGTTTCCCCACGGTCGGCCGGCACCCAGCCAGCTACCAAACGAGACCAGGATGCCTGCCTGCGCTCCTTGGAAGCTGCCTGCCCTTGAATGGGGCTGCACCTGCTATGGACATGTCAGACCCTAATCCCCTTTTGGTCCACCATAACAATGGACTGCTCTGTGGTCCTGGGAACTCCTGTCATCATCTCCAACCCACTGCTCTTGTTGGGAGGGATTTTTTACCGAGGCTGTATTTAAATTGACTTTTGGTAGCCCTTCTGGAAGCAAAAAGGCTTCTGCTAGTGTCCTGGAGACAAGCACTGCCTCCCCATCTCCCATTGGCATTCTGCTATGGCAAGACTAGCCATATTCGAAAGGCTCATGTATACTAACTGAGGGCAGCTAGCTTTATATTACCCGAAATGGGGGCCATTCCTAAACTCCGCCTGTGTAAAGTTTCCCTTCCAGCACCGTGTAACCCCCCCACACCCCTCACCTGAGTGGTGAGATCTAAACTTTCCAAAATGTCCGTAGGCAGTTTTGCTCTGTGGGTCAGGTGCTGGCATACTGAGGTGCCCCTATATTCTTTTCCTTTTATCAGCTCTATCTTCTCCTTTCCGACATCTGGTTTTTCCACTGTTCTACTATTCTTTTGTGTCGCTGTTAACTCATCTTTACAGAAGCTTCCCAGTATGCTAATATGTACCCTCCCATAAGGAGGACTGTTGGAAAGTTAAGTACTCAGTTCACATTGTCACAGTTTGCAGCTTAGCACATCAGCGCTAAACCTGTATTGGATAACCTATGGTGGGAAACTTTATGTTACTCATTGAGTTCTAGAGGATATATGTATAACTTGGTCTCTTGCACATGAGATGTTATGCTGTAGGTTAAATATCTGTGCTCTGTATCAGGAATAAATTCAATAACATTTTTCTATGATAAAAAAAAAGTCTCCGCCTGCACAAAAACATATTTGTTAGGCCTCATGTATGATAGTAAACTTTCTTAATGGTACAAAAAAGTTGCTTAGTTTGATAAAAAATGCTGGTTGCTCTTACCTCCACAAGTGCTGTATGTAGTGTTTGCTCCAGTCTGCTACAATGTGCTTGAATGCAGGGTTGTTTATTTAGTGAGGCAGGCCAAGGGGCAGAATTGCAGTTACTTCCTGGAATCCTTTTTGATAAGTAAAATTAAGGGATAAAGTATGTGCACTTTTCGAATATGGTTATATGTGTCTCCAGCCCTGCACAACACAGTCTCTAGTACCTTTACTATATAACAGATGAATTGAGGTACATGGGTAATTCCCCACTTGGGAACATTTGATTGGGTAAAACTTAAATGATTTTACAAGGTTTTTGCTAAATGAGGCTCAGTATAAAATACGTTTGGCACATAAAAAACTACTTGAGGCCAACACCGGAGCACCTTAGGGGTTGATTAATATGAACCCTGGCCTAAGTGGAAACCAACTGTTGAAGTTATTGTAATATAAATAAGAGTGACTATAGCATGTATCGAATACATTTGAAGATAAACGCTGAGTGGCAGACTATGGCAGTCATTCTCTCGGGACATGTACTAAAATTGATTGCATTTTATTAATATATAAGTGTGATATGTTCAACGACTACAGTATATACTAAAAACAATTTATGCATTGATTATAATTAGATCCATCCCCTGAAGAAGCCTGTTGAGGTGAAACATTGGGATATTAGGATCTATTGTCAAGAAGACTAAGAAATATAGAAATAAGCAACATTTGTTGAAAAAGCTAATAGGTGTGGCTGACCATTTATTTGATTTCTCCAATCTACAGGATAGTAAGGGAAGGAGACTCAACCTGGGTGTTGTATACAGGCCACCAATGCAATCAGAAGAAACAAGCCATAAGCTATTAGACAGTATTAGTATGCACTGCAGAAAAGGTAGGGGAGGGACAGCGGTACTGAGGGATTTTCAACATGACGGGGACAGATTGAAGTACCATCGCATTGGCATCAACTAAAGAACAAAAGCTAATGGATGCCTTTCAAGATGAATTTCTCAATTAACTGGTTGGGGAGCCAACCAGGGAGAGTAGCAGCCTGGATGTGGTTCTGACAGATGGGGACCAGGCAAAAACATTGGTAGTGGGGGACTCATTGGCAGGGAGTGATCACTCAGTAGTATGAAATACAAAATCACACATACCCCCATAATACAAAGCACAATGGGCTGTATATGCAAATCACCACAGTATATTATGCTGGTTCACCTTAGACTTGGGGAAGGAGTGGAATCAAACTAAGACCACAGTAGTGTACTTTAAGGGGTCAAACTTCAGGTAAATGGATGATATCCTCAGGGAACATATAGGGGAAAAGACTAGGGATGTGCATGGAGAGACAGTGGGACATTCTGAAGCTGGGCATACTGGTGGCCATGAAAACCTGTGTGAGATCCCACCATAAGATGGTTAAGGCTAGGAAACCTTGCTGGTGGACAAGGGATGTGCAGGAGGGAGTGGGAAACAAAAGGATGGCCTATAGAAGGTACAAGTGCTCCCACACTGAGGCAGACAGGGTGGAGTACCACAGGATCTCCAGGGAAGTCAGCAGGAGGGTAACAGCTGCCAAGGCTGAAAAGGAGCTTAGGTTAGTGTAAGGAATCAAGAAGGGGGAAAGTATTTCAATAGGTATAGTAGGGAGCAAAAGAAGGGAGGGGCAGATATGCAAGCTGAGGAAGGGGGGATGGGAGGAGAAAGTGGTAGAGCAGGCTAAACTGCTAAATGATTATTTCAGTGCAGCCTTCACTAGGGAAAGGGATGGACCACTGCCAGGTGAGCAGGACAGGCGTCATGGGGGAGAGGCACTCATTGATGATGAGATCAAAGTGGGGAAGGTGAGAAAAGTCCTCAAGTTCTTGAGGACAGATAAAGCTCCTGGCCCAGATGGCACCCACCCCAGGGTTCTGAAGAAACTGGCAGATGTCCTAGTGGCTCCGATGATTAATCTATTCAATTCCTCCCTCCAATCAGGATGTGTTCCTCTGGACTGAAGGATGGCACACATAGTGCATCTTCACAAGAGTGGACCTCGGAATGATCCAGGGAACTACAGACCAGTCAGCCAGACATCCATTGCGGGGAAAATGATGGAGACCATCTTAAAAGAAAGAATGGTGGAGTTCCTGGAGCCAAATGGTTTTCAAGATGAAAACCAACAGCGGTTTGTCCAGGGGACCTTGTGTCAAACCAACCTAGTCAAATTCTTCGATTGAGTGACAAGATCCCTGGATGGGGGAATGTCTGTTGATGTTTTGTACCTGGACTTCCAAAAGGCTTTTGATTCAGTCTCACATGGGAGGCTGATTTGGAAATTGAGGAACCTGGGGGTTGGAGAAAAATTAGTAGGCTAGGTTGCTAATTGGCTTTACAATGGGCAGCAGAGGGTGGTAGCAGGGGTGAAGTCTTGACTCGGAGAAGGGTATGGTCCTCCAGATAAGCTGATACCAATGGAAACTGTGGGAAGTTTCAGGAGGGGTTGGGACAGGTACAGGAGTATGGTATGGGTTGTGGGAAAGGAGAACAGCAGGGATATTAGGGAAGGGGAGTGTGGGAGTAATGGGTTATGAAAGGGAGGTAAAGCAGCTACTGTACCTTATCAGTGAGCTGTGTTTGGGCAAACGAGATAGATCGTTAGGCCTAATCTGCTGGCAACTATGTATGTATGTATATATGATGATGTATGTGTCTTGTGTCATCTGGAAAGAGTTATATGTTGTTTGTCATACCTGATGATGGCTGTCTGTAGTTGCTTTGTTGTCTTATCTTATCCCTTTCAGTGCTTGTGGGGGTGATGATGAGTTAGGTTTGGAAACCCTAATGCCACATTTCCTAACTTCTGTTGCTTGAAACTGAAGCCTAACTGGTGCATTAACACAGCTTTGTTGCAAATAATTTCCTTTCTTTTAGAAATACTATACAGAATGTATTTCTTTCCTTGTGTTGGTTTTTACACCACACAAGTAATAGATGTGTTCAGCAATATTGTTTATATGAGCTGTTTTATATCTTCACATCTGTGCAATTTAATTACATGTAAAAAGATCTATTAAGTAGGGGGAGTGTCTTAGCTAGAAGGAAGCTAGATTTAAACACTGCCCTAGATAGATTCTGCCAGAGGCTTGGCAGAGAACACCACGAGGAAGGAGTGCTGTGTGACTGGACTACTCTACTGGAACTAAGAACTCTTCTACTAGGACCTTCAATTTAGGGTAAGAAAACACACAAAAAAAAGTTAGTGTGTTTGTCTGAGTTAGCTGAAGTGAATGGTTGTCTGAGCACACATAGACTCTTAGACTCTTCCCTTTCTCTCTTTCTCCTTTATGTCTTCAGTAGAACTTCACATCCCCCACCTACCTTTGTTCTTGACCCTGACCTTACTGCCATTCGCCATACATGGCTTATGCAACACCTTTTTTCTGCTCTGTGAGTACCCTCTCCCAACTCTGGTCTGGATTCACTCCTTGCTGCTGATTAAGAGCAATTCCTTGCTACTTTAGGCATGCTGCAGTATGTAATAACTTTGCACCATATTTTGGTTAACACATATGTTAATGTTTTGCACTTTGTGCATCATTTACTTATTATAAATTACACCTTGCACTGTTTTTACTTGTCACTCTTGTCACTTTTTTATTTGTACCTTTTGTATTGTCTACTTTCTTCACCCTCAACCCCACCCTCACCTCACTATTGAAAAAATGTGACAGTGGTTCAGTACTGTCTATTTCACTAAAGTTGATTTATTATTCCAAAATGCTGATGGGGAAACATCAAAACTGCCATCACAGAGGCAACAAGCCTTTGTGTGAAGCAAATAAACAAATCAAAACAAAATAAAAAGCTACTATGGTTCTCAAAAGAGGTGGCTGGGAAAGTCAGGGAGAAAAAGATAGCATTCAGGAAGTATAAGGAAACACAGAAGAAGCAGGATGGAGAGCTGTACCAGTTAAAGCAGAAGGAAGCAGGGAGAGTAGTCAGAATAGCAAAGGCACAAACTGAGGGAAAGATAGCTAACTCGGTTAAGAAGGGGGATAAAACCTTTTATTGATATATCAGGGAGCATAAAAATACAAAGGGAGGGGTAGTGAGGCTGAATAGAATGGATGGTGGGTGGGCATAGAGGGACAGTAAAAAAGCAGGGATACTGAATGAATATTTCTGCTCAGTATTCACAAAAGAGGAGGAGGGGGAGGTGCCTAATCCAATTAACAGAAGGACTCTGAATAGGGGAGTCGATTCCAGTCCTTTCACAGAAGAAAGGGTTCTGAAAGAACACCTAAAACTGAAGGTGGACAAAGCAATGGGGCCTGACAGAATTCACCCCAGAATCTAAAAGAATTAAGGGGAGAACTAGTGACACCACTAACTACCCTTTTTAACAAATCATGGGAGGATGGTGTGGTACCTGAGGACTGGAGGAAGGCGGATGTGATTCCCCTTCACAAAAGTGGGAGCAAGACAGAGGCAGGAAACTACAGACCTGTCAGTTTGACCTCTGTGGTAGGGAAAGTGATGGAATCACTTCTGAAGGAAAGAATTGTTGAGTACCTAGAGGCCAGTGGGGCACAGGATCCAAGGCAGCATGGATTCACAGTGGGAAGGTCATGTCAGATGAATCTAATTGTTTCTTTGACTGGGTGACCAAAGTAGTAGACCAGGGAGGGGCTGTGGACATGGCCTACCTAGACTTTAGCAAGGCATTTGACACAGTCCCACACAAAAGATTAATAATCAAATTAACCAGCCTGGGTGTGGGTCCCAGGGTGGTAGCCTCGCTAAAACATTGGCTGGACAACAGGACACAGAAGGTAATTGTAAATGGAGTCCACTCTGAAGAGGGGGTTACTAGTGGGGTACTCAGGGTTCAGTACTGGGCCCAGTCCTTTTAATGTCTTTATAAGTGACATTGCAGAGGACTGGAAGGAAAAGTATGCCTCTTTGCAGATGACACAAGATCTGCAACAGGGTTGATACACAAGGAGGTATGGAAAGGATGAGAAGGGACTTGGCAAGGTTGAAGGAATGGTCAGAAGTATGGCAGCTTGGATTCAATGCAAAGAAGTGCAAAATAATGCACCTGGGAAACAAAAACCCAGGGGAAGATTACACAGTGGGGGGGGGTGGTAGTAACAACAAAAATGGAGAGGGACCTGGGGGTAATCATATCAGATGACCTTAAGGTTGGCAAGCAATGTGAGAAGGCAGTAGGGAGGGATGGGGGGATACTGGGATGTACAGCAAGAGGCATCACCAGCAGAAAACAAGAAGTTGTTATCCCTCTGTACAGACAGCTGATGAGACCCCATCTGGAGTACTGCATCCAGTTCTGAAGACCCCATCTCTGCAAGGACATAGACAGGATGGAGGCAGTCCAAAGGAGAGCAACTAAAATGGTGTAGGGTTTGCAAGAGAAGCCATACAAGGAAAGACTAAAGGAGCTTAATATGTATACCCTAGAGGAAAGGAGGGAGAGGAGAGACATGATAGAAACTTGTAAGTATCTCAGTGAAATCAACAAAGTCCAAGAGGATAGCATCTTTCAGAAAAAGAGATGTGCAAGAACAAGGGGACACAATTTAAAGATGGGGGGGGAGTTCAGGGGCATTGTGAGGAAGTATTTTTTCACAGAGAGAGTGATGGATGCATTGAACAGCCTTCTGGAGGAGGTTGTGGGGTCTAAAACTGTGGGAGAATTCAAGAATACATGGAACAGACATAAGACAAATCTTGTGGGGGTAAGAAGAAATAGGCTGCTGGTTAACTAGGATCTGCAGCTTATCCTGTAGGTAGGGAAATGGGCCGACTGTGTGAGCCAAGCAGTCTTTATCAGCCATCAAAGTCTATGTTTCTATGTTTCTATGCCCTCTGCCTCATCTGAATTGATGTCTACTGTACAGCTAAAAACTCTGTATCCTCTTTGATGAGTGTCTGTACTTTTCATTTCGGCCTGCTCTGTTTGCTTATCACAAGTTGTTATCTAAGTATCCCTTTATTGAATTGTTTGTACCTCAAATTTATTGTCTGTATTCCTCCTGGGTCATGCCTGAAAATAGGCAACTGTTTGTCTAGTGCACCAATCTGGTCAACAAAAACTAAATAAAAAAAACATAAATAACTAGTCAAGATTCCTTGGTTAGGTCATTACCTAGGTGATATATCAAACCAATTTTGTGGTGTACAGATTTAGTGAGATAATGGATATGTACTCTGAAGGAGACTTCTTGATCAAGGTATACCTCTAAGTACTTGATATGATACATGATTTATTCCTGTAGAGTGCAACCAGTTTGGGGTAGAGCTTGTGGTGGATGGCATCTATGAGTGCTGAGAAATCAAGATGGCTGTCCAGCCAAACACCAATGTACATAAAGGAGGAGAAATCTTCAACTGCAGTACCATTAAGGGTATGAAAGGAAGGAAGAGAGGTGAGCCTGGTGATCCTCTGTTGGGTACCAAAGGTCATGGAGACCATCTTTTCTTTGGTGTTGAGGAACTGATTTGTCCAGAACCAATACTGGATATTGTCAAAGTCCAGTTGGAGCTGAATAGAGAGGTCAGGGGTTGAGGAGCCAGAGGCAAAGAGTACAGCATCACCTGCATACATGTGGACGGACATAGAGACACATGCAGCAGAGAGATCATTTAGGAAGATGAAAAAGAGAATGGAACCATGGACGGACACCTGGTGTATGCCTAAGCAGATAGGAATTGAGGGGGATAGGATGCCACCGATTCAGGTAACTTGAGATACACCCTAAAGGTAGGAGTGGAACCAGCTGACTGAGGAGGATGACAGCCCTGCTGTATTAAGCTTCTTCAGAAGGAGGTTAAAGGTGACTGTGTTGAATGCTTTGGTCATGTCAGCAGAGATGGCTGAGGTGATCTGGCTCTGATCCATACCAGTAATGATGGAGTCAGTCAGCTGGAAGAGGGTGGTGGATAAGGAGCATGATTTCCTGAAACCATACTGAAAGGGAGTGAGGATGGAGGAGGAGTAAAGGAAGGGAGAAAGTTGTGAGAGAACAAAGTGTTCCTGTAGTTTATCTAGGGTAGGAGGGAGGGAGGGAGGTGAAATGGTAGCTATTAAATGAGAAAGGATCATCAGCTTTAGAGATGGGGATGACTGTAGCCTGTTTCTAGGTCGCAGGGACAGTAGTTGAGGAGAAGGAGAGTGAGGAGATGGGTAATAGGAATGGTGATGACATGGGCAGAGAGATACAGAAGCTTGGGGTCATGCCCATCAGGGCTCATGCTCTTGAGAGGGCTTAATAGACAGGAAGGCCTTGAGGAAATCAAAAGGAGCAGTAGGAGAAAATTAAACTTTCTGTGTAAGAGGGAGCAAAGGGAGGGGAGGGTGGAGTGGAGTGGTGGACTTGGGCACAGGAGGTGTAGAAAGAGTTAAAAGAAGAGGCAATGGCTGCTGGGTCAGACGTGTGAAAGTTATCAACCTTGAGGGTGGGTGAGTGACTGGGTCAGAGGGGAGAAAAGGGTGGATGTCCTATCAAAAGTTGGGGGGATGATAAAGGTTGTTCTGGAGAGTTGATTCAAAAGATTCAGATTTGTTAAGCCTGGTAGCTTTGGTACAGGCATTGCAAAGGGTACAATAATTATTGAGGGCAGTGATGTAGACAGTGAACTTGTGGGACTGCAAGGCTAGATCTCTGGCTTGAAAGCACACCAGTAGCTCAGCAGAGATGGCAGCCTCAAACTCTAGTTTTCCTAAGAGGGCATGGTGTTCCCAGACAGCCATGAATTTGTAATGGAATAAGTGGAGGACACAATTTACATTGGTGGCTGTCAAGACTGGGGACCAGTGAGTGGTTGATAGGTCAGTGTGGTGGGAGGAAAAGTCCAGCAACCTAAAGGACAGAAGAAAAGATGGATTTCAGGAAAACTTACAGCTGGTGGATCTTACACACACAGTAGTAGTAAAAGTTTTAATTTTTGACACGATAAAACTGTTAGGGCCACCATGGTCCTATTTTCAAAGTTGCCAAGTGTTGAGGTATAGTGCATTAGTTATAGCAGTGACAGTTTAAATATAAGCAGGCAAGATGCATTACATTGGTTACAGCAATTAAGCAGTTAACCATATGGTGGTTACTGAGATCATCAGGGAGGATACCTGAATCCACAGTATAACAGGGGTGGGAGGAGAGGATCCCTTCCAGGAGGAAGTGGTTTAGGGATCTGTGATTGAGGCAGGTGGGGTCAAGAATCAGTTGGGATAACTGGAGGGATTTGACATTTTGGCACATTTTATGTGCAGATAGAAAAAGACAATTAATATTAAAGTCTCCAAGGACAAGCAATTTGGCAGAGGAAGAATGGGAGCAGATGAAGAAAGGAGTTCAGTGACTGATGCAGGGGTCACACTAGGGCAGCAGTAAATCTCTATAACAAACATAGGGACTAAGACTGGGAGGGAGTGACTTATGGCCACATAATGCCATGCAAATGGGCCCCTACTGCTTTTTTAAACTGAATGTACTTCATTCAGTTTTTAAATCACATAGGAATTTTACCAGAAATACAAGCTTGAAATAGCCAAATACAAATAGATATATAGACTTCCAGTGGTCCATGCATCGTACAGCTTATCAGTATGCAGCATGGTAAAATTTAGACTGAACTCTCAATATGAAAACACCTAAAACGATGAAGAACAATAACAAAAAACAACACAGTTCACACTTAATAAACAGTCAACCAACTGGGCAGCAGATTAAGAAAATACCATAACCCATAATAGAAAAACTGAACTAAACCATAAGTGAAAGGGCAGAGAGGACAAATATCGCCATCATATAATGTAGAGGGCCAGTACCGCAACTCAAAAACAATACCTGTTAAAGGTTGATAAAAGTAATACACATCCAAAAAACAAAAAGGTCATGGCCATGGCTAACTAGATATAGGAATGGCCAGAGCCTTTAAGAGGATTGTGACAGCAGTAATAGAGTTTACAATGCCGCCTACCTTTTATGAAGGTTTTTTTTTTTTCAACATGTCTCATACTGTCTAACATAAGCCCCATGCATAGGGCTTCTAGAACAGTGGACAACCATTCCTTAAAAGAGGAAGCCTGATCATCTAACCAGTGGCTGGCAATAATTTTCCTAGCCGTGGCTGTGATAAGAGCCATATGATATCTTTGCTGGCCAGTCAGCTTCTCAATGCCTAAGCCAGTGAGGCAAAGTAGATGTTCAAAGGCATCTTGCAGATCAAGCAGTGGGTCAATTTTGTCTTTAACTTCATGCCAAAAGCCCTGGACCTGAGCCCATTCCCAAAAAACATGTTGTAACATTCCTCTCCCTGGCTTGTATTTCCTGCACATATCATCAGAAATGTGACAAAACTTTTCCAATTTAACCGGGGTATAATACATATTATTTAACTGTCTGTAGTGAGCCAGTTTCAAGCAGTCAAACTTGATATACCTGTTTAAATTTATCCAGACTTGAGCTACATTACTTGCACTTGTAGTTTTTTTCAGATTCAGAGCCCCAATAGCCTAATTTCATATTTAACTTACTAACAGCATAGTCATGCAGCCTCTTGTAGCCTAAGAAGATAGCATGCCTTTGAGTGGTGTCCTAAGAAATATTCAAGTATCATAATATTGGACAGGCCATGGACAAAGACCTATGGTTTGTCCTACTGCATGTTGAAGTTGCATAAATTGAAACGTCATTCCCAAACCTAGAGTATGTTGTGTTCAAAAGGTATTAAAGGCAATTAAGGTGCCATTATGGAAAATAGAGGATATATGAACTAAGGTCACACCTGTATAAAAGGAATTACCTATAATTTTCCCTGCAATGCAAAAACTGTGATTGTGTCACAGGGGCTATGATAAATTATAAA
Source organism: Neoceratodus forsteri (assembly GCA_016271365.2). Taxonomy (NCBI): domain Eukaryota; kingdom Metazoa; phylum Chordata; order Ceratodontiformes; family Ceratodontidae; genus Neoceratodus; species Neoceratodus forsteri. The sequence continues at coordinate 1,516,914,142 of CM057456.1, forward strand.
GGGGAGAATTACCCAGAAATTTGTGCAATTGTGAACATACTCGTAAGGAAGTGCCAAGAAGTAGATCTTGTAGTGAGGTCAGTAACTGAGAAAGCCTGCAATTGGTTAAGGCACAAATGTCGCTATTGTATTTTTATACCAGGGCTATCTCTATAACTTTATATGCAGGTATAGCTGTAGTGTCACTTCTAAGCTATTAAGCTTGACTCAACTACAAAAAGTGTGTAACATATACTGCTAAATAATACAGGAAAAAATCAAGTAAACCCAACCCTCCAGAAAGTTTATTGGGTGTCATCGTAACATAAGTCCTTTGAGGTTGTTTCCCCCCTATATAAAATGAGTAAGTATAGTATGAAGGGAAGTGAACCATTGTCTTAGTATAGACAGGCCTGTCACTGTTAGTGGGTATAACACCCTAGGAAGTATATTCATTTTAACTATATTAACCTGGGTCCATAAGGTTAAGGGTAAGTTTGTCCACCGCTCATCTGACTTAATTTGTCTGACCAGATTATTTAGGTTGGCCTCAACGTTAGCATGCATGCTTTTACCTACAATGATGCCTAAATATTTAAGTGAGTCCATACTCCTAGTACCAACCCACCTTATAACATCCACCTCATGTGTATAACAATTGAGGGGCATAAAGAGAGTTTTATTGATATTTAATTTATAGCTTGCTAGCCGCCCAAAACAGTTTAATACCTCAAAAACTGCAGGGAAGGAGGCTTAGGGTGTTTAAGAAGAAGCAATACACCATCAGCATATGCTGAAGTAACATATGCTTGACCTCCAATTCTAATCTCTTGTATTCTGGGATCTCTAATTATAACACGAGTTAAAGGCTCAAGATATAAAATAAAAAGAAGGGGGAATAAGGGGCATCCCTGACGTGATCCCTTTAATAATGAAAAAGGAGAAAGCAAACCTTTGCAATACACTCGGGCTGTTTGGTGGGAATATACTGTAAAAGTTTGATCCAGTTAATAAATTCTGAAGGAAAACTATACGCTTCTAGAGTCTCAAAAACATAGGTCCATGAGACCAGGTCAAAAGCCTTCTCTGCATCAAGGGAGACCAGCACTGATGGTGTTTTGGAATCCCACAACGCAGACATCAGATGCTAACATACAAAGATGGTCTCTATATAGCCTACCATTCGTAAAGCCAGTTTGCTCTGGACTTATCAAGTCTTTAGCACACTTTTATAATTCATCTGGCTAAAATGTTTGCCAACATTTTTGAGTCCAAATTCAAGAGTGAAATAGGTTTGTAGTTGCCAATCAGCTGTTTATCCCTGCCAGGCTTGGGAAGAACAGTTATTAATGCTTCTTGAAAATAATAGTGTAAAAAATTCATTATTGGTATTGCTGAAAAACTGCAAAAGAGGTGGGGCTATCTTATCCCTTAGAGCTTTATAAAAATTAGTTGAAATCCCATCAGGGCCCAGGGCTTTGTCCTGCAGTAGAGACTGCATAGCCTGTGCAACTTCGTCTAATGAAATAGATTGGGTAAGCATTTCACTTTACTCTGGTAACAGCTGAAGTAAATGGGCATCCATCATAAAGCTCTTTGCAATCAGATCCAAAACAATTTGTAACATCTTGGGATTGTGTTAATAAAGGTTCTTTAGGGCTCAATCTGACTGTGAGGATAATTCTGGCTGCCTCACTTTGTTTTAACCACAGAGCTAAAAGTTTGCCTGCTTTCTCCTCTTGGTCAAGATAAGATAGCTTGGTCCAGAATATTGCCCACTCTCCTCCTTCCCTAAGAAGCTCTGTATGTTCTCCTGAGCTATAGTCAGAGCCCGCCAGTCTGCATCAGAAGAAGAAGCCAAAATCCTCCATTCTAAGTGTTTAATGGTGTGCAATATTGGCACACCTTCTTGCATCTTTATTTGTTTCCTAGCTGTAGCTAGTCAAATATGCCACAACAGCTTAAAATCTGGTTGAATTTCAGTTGGCATCCATCTATATCCCCTTCCCCAGGGACAAGGCTGAAAATAGGCAACACATTGTCTAGTCCTCCTTCCCAGTCACAAAAACTAAATAAATAAAAATAATCTCACCAGGTACAGCTGCCTTATATGCTCCCCATAGGATATAAGACTTGGAGACTATGTCTTGGTTGTGTTGAAAAAAAGTTTCTTTAAATTCCCTGAGGCACTGAATGTAATTGCGATCTTGCATAAGATGGTTATTAAATCTCGAAAGCTTATTCCTTTCCCCAGAAGATATTGGGATATGGACAGGACCACTGGAGCATGATCAGACACAACCTGTACCCATTTCCCAGCTACCTATGCCCCCCACTAACTGCTGTGAAATGAGAAAACAGTTCAGTCTAGAAAATAAATGACAAACAGGGGACTAGAAAGTGCAGTGTTTTTGTGAGGGATGCAGCAGTAGCCATGGGTCAGTTACTCCAAGGGTATCCTTTAGATCACTTAGGGCCCTTTCAGCAAGGGAAACCCCACTTCTTTACAGGCATCCTATCGAAATGGGAATCCTGTACAAGGTTCCAGTCCCCACCTAAAATTAATAATGTATTACCCTGAATCACTAAAACATTTATTAACATTGTGAAAAAAGACGAGGTGTCTGCATTAGGGCCACAGATACATGCTATGGTGACCTCCATTAACCCAAGAAGACATTTTATAACAATGTACCATCCTTCTGGGTCCCTGATATCTGTGATCAACAGGACAGGGATTGAGTAAGCCAACAAAGTCACAACATTGCCCTTCTTGTTACTCCCGCCTGCAGCATTGACTTGTCCAACCCAGGTTCAGCCCCTCCTGGTTTCGTCCCATTGTGTAGTATGGGTCATTTGTGCACCCATGGATTTAAGATGATGAAGAACCATGTGGTGCTTTTCTGGGGTCTGGGCACCTTTTATATTTCAGGTAACTAATGTATGTTGAACATTAGTCATTGGTGTAAAATAAATGAGGGTACTCTTTATACATTAAAAGGTAGGGCTGCTCCCTATATATGCTACCCTGATATGTCTTGCCATAGTGAACACAATCACCTATGTCATACAAAAAAAGGAAAACAGAGTATGTACCCCAGTTACCAGATATGAAGTAACAAAACAATCTTTGACTCACCTGTCTCAACATATCATGTATGAAAAATTGCATATACCCCCAATGCACTGCCACCCTGTAAACAGCCTAATGAAGGTACCAACCACAACCATACATAATCATTAAAAGACAATAGCACTATTTATATCAAACACTGTAGCAGACTCAGAAACATAGTTCAACAACAAATGAGCACCCCTGCATAACATATTGCCCCACGTTTATCACCCAGTCGAACCCCATAACAAATGAGGTTCAGGCCTGTGGCAAACTTTGAGTGGTGTAAAGTCACCCGTAAGATTTATCTAGACCATGAAGTGTTCATCCAGCATGCTATGGACCAGTTTACCACCAAGAGGCAATGTATTGTAGGTACTGACCCTTAGAATGCAGGTACCCTACACCCCCTCCAGCTTCACTGCATATTATAACATCTGTCGGGGGAAAAAAGTGGCCTAATTTAGATCAAAAGAAGCAAACATTACTAAAAGCCATATAAGTAAACACATCCGCTTGTCCCCCGTAAACTACATAGTATACCAAAAGTAAGAGGTAACCTAGCATTCCAGGACAGAACAGCCTAGACATTCAGCTGTGTGAAAATGCAACCCCTCCCCCTTCCCAGTACCCCAATACAGGAACAAAAGAACCCTTCATCAAAATGTCTCACAGTCAAACATAAGTAAGACCTTTAATAAATGTAGGATTTCTTTCTGAAATTAATGAACGTGAAAAAATAATTTCTCAGCAATCAGGGAAGTAAAGCAGTTCAATAGAGTGTCCATTATGTTTAGTAGTTGTACAGTTACATTATCACCTTTCTCTATTCCCTTCCTGAAATTGGAGGATCCCTTTGTGTGTATAACCACCAGTTCAAGCCATGGCGGGACAATCACAATAGTCCACAGAAGCCACTCAAAAGACAGTTCAATACTCACAATGAAACAAACACAGGACTGGTCCCTGCCACACCTGGTGACTTATTCAGAATAAAGCCCCATCTATAATGAGAAACAAGGAGGGATCAGTCTAATGTAGGTACATTCAAATGGCATTCACTTGAGGAGTGTAATAAAGCTAGTCAACGAACAGAAAAGTGTGCGCTCCACCATCAATAAGTAGACAACATGGAAGATGGAAAAATGAGAGTAAGCAGTGGTGCAATCAGAAATTAAAGCAGTCATGGCACCTATCCACAGGTTCTCCTGGTGCCTTGTCAAAGTCTACTCACATACAAGCCGAGGAGGCAAACAAACATGAAAACAAACTTGTAAACCAGCCATTTAGCTTCTCCAGTCCAGCAGTCCATGTCCAGTCCACATTATGCCTGTATTAGTCAGACAAACCCCCAACAGAGTGAATACTGAATCTTTATTAGAGAACAAATCCTTTCTCAGTTAAGCAAATATATTGCAGGGTCACATTAGTAGCTGATCAAATATAAGGAAGCTGAAATCCCTGGATTAACTTTCAGAGCTCGAGCTTAGCTGCTTCAGCTGAATGGAATTCCACTGAACCCTGTGGTGTTGTAACAATTAGTTGAGTTGGATATAACATTTTAAATTTAACATTCAAAGCATGCAGTACCTTTTTGATACTTTTATAAGTCATTTGCCTGTTCCTCACCATAGGGGTAATGTCACTAAAAATTAAATATCTATGTCCCTTCCAAAATAAAACAGATTTATCTCTCTGTCCTTGCTTTGTATGTAGACCTTTTATCGAAAATCAAAGCAGCTATCAATAATAGCACGAGGCTTGCTTTTGAGGGGGGATCAGCTTTAAGGATTTATGTGTCTGTTCTATTGAATATATGTCTGAACAGCGAGGTGTGCCTGCCATTTCTAAGAGGAGATCTTGAATGAACTGAAGCATATCAGACCCCTCAGTCTTTTCAGGAATACCTACAAAAATTAAATTGTTCCTGCGACTATGGTTTTCTTGGTCCTCTATTCGATCTTCTAATTTGCTCACTTTCTTCCTTAGATCATGGATCTCATTCTTGTCTCTCCATTGCTTGTCTTCTAGGGAGTTTATTCTGGCATCAGCATCGCTGAGGTGCTAGGTCAAATTTTCTAAAGATGATTTAAAGAGCTTTAGGTCATCAGCTACTTCCAGCAAAGTAAGTTTAATAGAAACAAGCTCCATGAAAAACAACCTAAGCACTCATGGACCCCTTCAGTTTCTTCTTCCTCCTGTGTCTCGAGCATCATTTGGCACTTTGATGGCAGTGGCCATGGAGGTAAGAGGGAAGGTTCAAACACTTCCATAGCTGATATTTCTTGGATAGTTGCCATTCCACTATTACAAATCGGTGCAAATAACAACAAAAGATGTTATACCCATTAGCGCCATATGGCGTCAGAACCATCCATTGCTTAACCTGACCCAAATTGGCAGCATCAGATAGAGTGAGTTAATAAACAAATGCTTCATAAAGGCCAGTCAATAACAGTATTTTGGCATGTTAATGTCGAGGCCCAAGCGGAGTCGATCCAGACACGTTGGAGAAGAATGAAGGCATCACTTAAAATCCGGTTCCTTACTGCCTTGCAATGCTGTGTGTGGTAATTAGCAAACCAGTGCACAGGAAAATGTGACCCATTGCCTCGGCAATGCAGAGGCCAGAATAAGCTCCATAGAAGACAAGCAATGGAGAGACGGGAAGGAGATCCATGATCAAAGGAAGACAGTGAGCAAATTAGAAGATTGAATAGAGGACCAAGAAAACCATAGTCGCAGGAACAATTTAATTTTTGTAGGTATTTCTGAAAAGGCTGAGGGGTCTGATATGCTTCAGTTCATTCAAGATCTCCTCTTAGAAAGCAATAATCCAGTACAAGGGCTTATGGGCAGACTAGATGGGCAAGGCAGTCCTTATCTGCTGACAATTTCTTTGTTTCTATGTTTCTATGTTACCAGCCAACTAATATGGCTCCCTGGAGCAAAAGCACTTCCCATTAGGGGCATGCTGTCTCCCTTCACTCCTGTGAGTCTGTTGCTAGAAGGGGCTGTGTTACCATTGCACATAGTAACTTTAAGTATCACTAACACAGCCCACAAGAGAGAACACACTGCCTGTATGAATATGACATTCTGCCGGCTGTATGCTGTCTTACAGGTACCACTATTGTTTGCATGGCTCAGATGACTAGCCTTGAAAATTGGGCCCATAGAGATTTTTTTTACATAGATGGTAGCCAGCCAAGATGATCAGGGGTTGAGGCAGCCATTATTTGGGAGGGGGGGGGTTGCCTATTCCAAATAAATGCCACTAGACATCAGTCAATATATTTCAAAAGGCAATGGGTGTGAGAAAAGTGTCCATTAGGCACCAAGGAATAATTAAAAATGGGCACCATCTTTGGTAAACTGGGACAATAGGTATCCTGTGATAAGAGCACTCACTATTAAGTGCACACAAAAAGGGCGACTCAATAGCGGCACCTTATCAGACAGCTACTGGATGGGGGTGGCGACTTCAGGTATAGCAACATCCTGTTGCTATATACACACACGAGTGCGTGGGGGGGAGCAAGCACAATGGAAGGGGAGGGAGAGTTTGTGTGGCATGTTGTGGTGATGAGCTGCCAAGCTGCCCCATGGCGTGGTGGGTGGGTCACAGGCTACAGCTGTGAGGGTACCGGGTTAGGGTCCAGGTGCGCATACATTTTGTTGCTCCCAGCCCCAAATATTTGTTTTTAATTTGCACCCCCCTGACATGCACCCCCCCTGGAGTTGAGAATCTTTTAGTAGGGGGCTGCGGGGGGCTATACCCCCGTGTGGTGCCCCCCTCATAAACATAGAGAATGCAAGTCCCCAGGGCCCTCTTACCATGTGCCAGGGTGTACATCGGCGAAATTGATTTTCGCCGATGTACATTCACCGAAACGGCGATCATCTTTGTGCAATCACCATTATCACATAAATCTGGGACAATATGATGTAATTGGGTTTTTGGTGAGTACTGGAGACACACCAGTTGGCCAAGACAAAGAGGCCTTGGCTTTTGGTAGGCTCATTAAGGAAACCACTACTTAATTCACCAGCTTGAAAGTCAATAACCAGCCTATGCTTAACAAAAGAACAGTTTTATTAATGGGGGAAAACTGGATGGAAAACAGTTAGTGTACCTCTCCCACCTGGTACAAAGCTTTATCTAGATCATGATAGGAACTCCCTTAAATACAGTGTCTGGGTACTGCAAGTGCTGAACTATTTCAGACCCATTGCAGTTGCCCCTAGTTGGTCAGTATTAGTGTATGCAACAAAGAGCAATGTCGTTGTTTAAATGGCACAATAGATTCTACGGCCAGGGTTTTTATATCCTGGCCTGTGATAGTCAGCTTGCAAACATAATGAACAATCATGAGTAATCCTCGTGAGCAGGGATGCACTGCAGCATACTCATGGTTCCCAGATACAGCTGGCCCCTATTGATGCAGTAGGACATTTGGTCTCCACTCTTGCAGGCTATCTTTGTTAATAAGTTTGACAGGCTTTGGCTAGTGCACTATGTTGTTAAAGACATGTACTTCACTCCAGTGACTTTATCTAAAATGCAAAAACCTGACACAGACCTGAAGTATGTACTAAGTGTAAGACTCACAGGGGCATGTTCAAATATATCTTTTGGGACAGACCCAAAACCTCTCCCTTCCGGAAGGAAATTAAGGACAGGCTCTCTCCAATGTTAGGCCTTCAAAATGCAGTCAACCCCATAACATGTCTGATGAGCCTTGGCCTGGAAAAATTAGTAGGGTAACAGAGATATCAGATACCTGTAGCTTAATTGTTACCACTGTCAGTTATACTATAGCCAGACACTGGTTAGATGACCAGATACCAAGTTACAAGGAGTGGCTGCCAGCAGTAGTGGAAGCACTAAGGATGGACAAGATGCTGAGTTACATGAATCACAGGCGCAACACTTTTGCTACCAAATGGGAAAGGTTGCAGGTTCTTCTCCAACTACCACAGGATATAAAAATAGGGAAAGTCTGATCAGGCTACAAGTAGGTATATTGGTTAGTACCATGAATTGATGAACAACATTAAAAAGACTTTATATTTTGTGGCTCCAGGCATGACTGGTATGAATTAGTCAGCATGGTACACATTTGATTGTTTGCTTCTTTTTAATGTGTTAATGTTTTTGTTAGGTTTCTGATCTTCCTGTGCACTGTTTGTACAGTTTTAATAACTGTGTTATTGTTTTTATGTACTGAACGTGTATGACATATGTAATGCATTTGTATGTACTACAATATAGTATGCTAAGTTTTAAAAAACAGAGAATAAGAGTCCATCTCAATAATAGGCCCCACATAAATGAATACTGATGTAGATTGCTCTGAGTAAAACCTGATTTTTTTTTTACAAGGAGCAAATATGTCACTATTCATTTTTGTTCCAGTGTCATTAATGAGCTAGATACTGAACAGAGCAGATGATCAGTGTCAGAGGACCATTTTCTTTATTACAGGTCATATCTCACTTAGGTGTTGGTGGAGGGAGGATGGTGGTGGGGGCCAGAGAAGGGCTGTATGGGGGGGTTCTTATGATGACTCAACCTGTTTATGGAAATTGGGTAGTGGAAGGCAGGAGGAGTGTGTTTTGTGCATGTGTTGAGAGTAAATTATATTATTTTAACTTTTATGTAATAGTTAACATGTCATTTACCAGGTCAGAGGGCAGGAGGAGGGTGCCAGCAGGGAATGAAGGGGGGTGGGGTTGTATAATGAAAACATTTTTGGGAGGTGAGAGATGCCATTACATTACAACACAGTGCAAGGGAGAGTTTTTTTTATTACAGTTTAGCTTTTTTTGTTGTTGTTTATGTAACCAGGGGTCGGGTTGATGTTATTTTTTGTTTTATTAGCGCTGTGCAGTGCCTCCATTATGTAACCCACTACCTGGCTTCCTGGGTTCGGGGAGAAAATTGTTGCTCGGTATTTTGGCTAGGTTTGACTGCTAGTCAAGGGCACCCAAGTAATTCCAGATACAGGAAGCAATAACTGTAATGTCCAAACCAGGAGTGGGATTCTAGAGGGTGGCTTTTATTCACAACCATACAGAATAACAAAGCACAGATGGATCCCCACGGGGCTACACTCCTGGTAATGCAGATTTTCGGAGATCAGAACACATCTTCTACACACTATAACCCTCAGATTTAGAAACACACTGGGCACTCCACCAGAACTTGTATCTTCTCTAGATTTCCCTGGCCTGGCACGTCCGACCAGCCTTGGACTACTTCCCTGCATGGCACATCTGGCCAGCAACTGGACCTCTTTCCATATGGCATGGAACATTACTCAGTGGCTCCCTAAACCATCCATGAGCACATACAGGTTTCATGAAGGGAAAAATCTTCCATCTAATCCCACGTCTGGGTTCTTTCCCCAAACACTGGCCAAGTGCCCGGAAGAAAGCAACAGGCATCCCAAAATGAACCCATAGAGGTGAATCTGGTTACTCCTGATGGGGGGGGGTCTCCCATCTCTTGCTCCCATAATTCTTACCCGGCCATTCATTTGGTCTCAAACACCTCTTCAACTGAAAACTCTGGGTTTGTAGACTAACATTTAAAATGTATATCACACTCATAATCTACAGTCTCTGGAACTCCAATGTACTGACTTGCGACTTACTTTTCTAAGTGGACACGTCCATCCCTGTAGACCCTAACATATTAAAGGTGTTCAAGTCACACACTTCTTAAGCACTGTACTTGGCTGTCCTTTCCTGACCCACAGTAGCAGATACTTAAACAACATTCTTGATGAAACATAGGCTCTCTGGCAGAGCAACTCACCCTGGTTTGCAGGTGCCCATAGGCTTCTTCCACAGGAAAACAGGAAATACTTCTTGGTGCCTCAGCACAAATCTTCAAGGCAGCTTCTCTCCAGCCAGTAGGGCCAGAGGATTGCCCCTGAGAGCTGGTCTGGATCCCCCCATCCCTCTCTGGGATTGGGCCCTGGAACAACTGGAAAACAGTCTCAACCACTTCCAAACAGTATCTTCTGTGTCTCTATCTAAGTCGAGAACACACACTCATGATGACAGGTAGCTCTGGTCAGAGCTGAGGGCTCTGAGGAACTGCCCACTGCAGTGCACCTCCTCCATCCACTGAGTCTTTCACTAGTCTAAATCAAGACTGAATCCAAAATCTCCCAACATTCTATTTAACTCCCAGCTGCAACATTCCAATGTGGCTTATGCTGCTGTGAAAATTCTATATGAGTTCATCCCTCCAACTCAGCTGAGACTGAGAACAGAGTGAGACAGTGTGAAATCCATTTAACTGGAATTTCACAAGCTGCCTTCCCTGCCTGCCACTAGATCTAACTGGGATTCTTGTAACCCCGGGTGTTGGGGGGATTACATTTTAAAAAAGAAATCTGCTCAGCAAAGTGAGAAAATTTTGAGGCAGGCAGTATAGCGCAGTGGTTTAAGGCTCTGAGCTGCAAATCTGGTGACATCCAGTAGACCAGATCTGGGTTTGAATCCCACAGCTTCCACTTGCATACTGTGTGACCCTGAGCAAGTCACTTAACTTCCCTGTGCTCCCAGGTCGCACCTGTAAAACAGCTTTCAGCTTAGTGTGCTACTTCTGGTTAAACAACTAAACAAAAATGTGTGAAGTGTGTGCCAGTGAGTTAAAACTTTGGTGTATCTCTAGATGTGAGGAGATTCAGCTCAGCATTAATTCTTGTAGCACACCATTGGTGGCCCTCTGACCTCAGAATATTCAAATTAAAGGCAAGCCTTTGGGTTCTGCCAGCTAGCCAATTTCCTGTCTCTCTTATGATCTTTTCCCCACCCCCTTGTCACATATATTTTAGACAAACATTCCAAGCTGGACAGAGTTAAAGGACAACTCCATGTTAAAATCAGGAAAATATATGTATTACTACCAGTTTTGAGTTCTCACTTCATCCCAGTGTTTTGTTTCTGCCTAAGCTATGAGAGGAGTTTTTTCAAATTTTCACTGGGTGTTTTATGATATCTGGGGGCTGCCATTCATGTTTGTTTTATTGCACCTTCTCCAAGTTAGCCTTCCCAGAGTGCCCTTTGGTTTAGTGTCTAATAGCCTCTACAGCAGGCCAGTGTCTTGTTACAGTGTCTTGTTTAGCCACAGCAGAGAAAGAACACTGCAGCCAGGATTCACACTGCTAGTCTCTGTGATACGTTTCCTAAATATTGGTACCTTATCCAGCTGTGTTCTGATTAGGGAAGAGAAAGAGTGTGTGTGTGTGTGTGTGTCACAGTGGATCTCAAAGTACTATTAGCCCAGCTTTTGACAGATCTACATGTAATGCAGTATAATAAATTGAGTGGTGTGCATGCAAGCATTATAGTTCAGACACACACAAATGCAACAAAATGGTTTTGCTGTAAAGTTTGTTTAGCTGGGTGGAACATAGGGATTTCATTGGTGGTGTGTGTAGAATATGTAATTTTTTGGGAGTTGGTAACTCAAACTGACAACTCAGCCTGTCTCATTACATTGCAGTCCCCTCTAATAACATTTGGATCCTGTACAATGTAAAATACCATTGCACAACATACTACTAAAAGTTACATGTTTAAACACACACACACACACACACTTCAGCAGAACACAGCTGAATAAGGTACCAATATTTGGGAAACTTATCATACTTACGCAGAGTCTAGCAATGTGAATCCAGGCTGCAGTGTTCTTTCTCTGCTGTGGCTATAAGACACTGTAACAAGACACTGGCCTGCTGTAGGGGCTATTAGACATCAAACCAAAGGGCACTCTGGGAAGACTATCCTGGACAAGATGCAATAAAACAAACTTGAATGGCAGCCCCCAGAGGTCATAAAAACCCAGAGAAAGCAGGGGAAAGTTGGAAAAAATCCTCTCACAGCATAGGCAGAAACAAAACACTGGGATGAAGTAAGAACTCAAAACTGGTAGTAATACATGTCTTTTCCTGTTTTTAACATGGAGCTTTCCTTTAAAGGTTTTGCTGAAGTCAAAGGTACAAGATGTTCACAGCCTGACCCTTATGCACAACCTTCATTGCCCAATCAAATAAGTTTGTTTGTTGACTGAATTCCTCTTAAATTTACTGGTTGTACCTCTTATGTATTCCATTCTATTTGCCTTGACTACAGTCCTCTAGAATTGTTTGAGTGCTACAGCAATTGTTCCTTCTGTAACTCTGTCATTAATGTGTAACCTTTGTAAACAAGAATCTGTGCTTAAAAAATACTCTTAAAAATAACCAATAAATAACTAAATAAACAAATCCCTAATTCTGCTGTTGTACAGGGGACAACACTTCCTATCCTCCTGTCCCTACTGTATGTACTACACCCCTCTCCAGTGAGCTGTTAAAGAACCTAGCCAGTGGTGCATAAAGGACCTGTGCCATCTCCTTCAGTACACCAGGATCTAGCATGTCTGGATCCATTGACTTGTCTATCTCCAAAGTGTTTAATAACTTTAACAACATTACTTTTGAAATTGGATCATCATTTACACCACCACCCCTTTTCCTCTTGGCTTGGTGATAAAATCAGGCAATGGCCCCTTATCCTCCACTGTGAATACTTAAAGAAGTACTACACTCTCATGTCTTGTAAATGTTATACATTTCCTTGTCAACTGACTACTCTTTTTCATGTAGCTGTTGGGGATATATATGGTTGGTTTAGTTTATTTTCACTATTCATACCAGTCCCTGTAACTTGCCTGGGGGGTCTCCACTTTATGGTTGTTGAAATCTCACTGCACCTGGGAGGTGCATTAGCATATGAGAACATGATGTGTCAGCATCCTTTAGACTACACAGAATGGCTGTCTGCTTACTTAGAGTGCAACAAAACAAGTAGCAGCAATTTGTGAAATACCATGGCTACCTTCAAGTAGCTCTGCAAACTGCCTTAGATGTAATGCAGTTTTTTCCCTTTACTTTGCAATCAGTCTTTGTGTTTCCAGAGAGTTCTTTCTTTTTTTCAAGGTCATGTGTACTTTCAGCATATAGGTACATGGTGTAAATGTGTGCTGTGCCATCATGTTCTCATATGCTAATCCAGCTCTCAGAGACAATGAGATTTCAACAATCAGAACATGGAGATCTCTTGCTAGTTACAGGGGCTGGTATGAACAGTGAATATCAACTAAGGCAAACCTATATACCCCCAATAGCTACACAAAAAAGTTACCTGTTGAGAAGGAAATAAATAACATTCACAAGCTATGGGGCTGTAGTACTACAGAAAAACTGGTTCTGTATGGCCACATTCCCTTTATCCTTCTCCATAACCCTTCTCCCTATTTAGTGTGATTATCCTCTCTTTTGCTTTACCCTTCTCCTATGTGTAATAACACAAAGTTTTGTCCCTTCCTCATTTCCTCAGCTATCCTCAACTCAGAGTCAGATGTTTTCTTCTTCAAAGCCATGTTAGCCTCCATCATCCTGCTTAGAAACACTATGTTGTCCTCCTCTGCCTGGCTGTTTTTTTTATCTTTTGAATGCCTTCTATTTCTTCCTCACAGTGTGTCTAACATCCATTGTAACCCACAGGGGTTTCCTACACCTCCTGTTTTCCTTAAAAACCTTCTCATCAGCCTCCTTACCACTTCCAGTTTCTCCTACAACATCTCTAAAAGCAACAGCTCAAACAGGAATGAAAAACCTGTTTCGGTAGTCATTGAGGAGGCAAGACAAGAAGGCTGCAACTTTCTAGTAAGGAGGAATTCCCTTTTTATTGAATGGTTTAAGAGCTGTTGCCTTTCAGAGTCAAGATAATAGATTTTACTTCCGTGCAAAAGCCTAATATATTTCTGCTCAAATAGAGAGGACATCCATTCTTATCATATTTTGCCTTATTAGAATGCTTAGAAAGAGAGTTTTCAGTTAACACCAAGATAGACTTTGTGTTTTGAATAGTTTTTATGACATCTGTATTTAGGCAGTTCATTACCTGTATACTATGCATGTACAAAGAGAATATTATGGCCCAGATATTCAAAAGGGTTGCGCCATGCGCAACAGGGTTGCGCATGCGCAACTCCAAAAATGCACCATTCTGCGATATTCAGAAGGGGCCAGTTGCGCCACCAAAAACATGCTGAGCAACAGCGCAATGGAAATGAAGGCATGCGCAACCGAAGGGGGCGGGTCCATGCATAAAGTGCACAATGCGATATTCGAACACTTGCGCACTGCCAAGAGTGGCTCAGCCAGAAGTTGCGCAGTAGCGGAATTGAGCCAAAATAAAAAGGCTCAAGGAAGCGGCGCAAGAACCCTAGCAGGCCGCTAACTGGGGGAGAGAGACAGAGAGAGAGAGAGAGAGAGACAGGAACTGGAAGGCCAGAGAGGGACAGTGGGTCCAGGAGGACAGAGAGGCCAGTGGGGGGTGCCTGGTGCAGTGGAAGCAGCAGTGGGGGCAGCAGGGGTAACACAGGAACAGCAGCCGGGGGCAGAAGCCAAGGAGATGGACAGTGCCAGCTTCCACATGGAAGCTGTAATGAGGGGGGTGAGACACCATGCTGCAGGGGGATGTAGCCGTGGAGAGGCCCGTCGGTGGTATGCCCCTGACAGGCGGTATCGTGCCCGCATCAGCTTCGAGCTGTACACAGATGTCGAGATTGTGGGTCGGTACCGCCTGAACAGGGCAATACTGAGACAGCTCTGTGAGCTGTGCAGTGATGTGATGCAGGCACCCTCACGATGGAGTCACGCTCTGTCCGTGGAGACCAAGGTGACAGCCTGCATGTGCCTGCTCACCACGGGCACCTTCCAGAGGCCAACAGGGGACACCACAGGCATTACACAGTCGGCCACGTCACGCATCCTCACCCAATTCCTCAGCACACTGCTGCCTCATGCTGCGGAGTACATCCATTTCCCCAGCACCGCGGCAGAGCATACAACAAACATGCAGGAGTTCCACAGGGTAGCATGTATGCCTGGCATGCTAGGGGCCATAGACTGCACCCATGTGGCCATTCGCACGCCACCTGGCCCCGATGGCCAGGCATATCGGAACCAAAAGGGGTTTTCCAGTGTCAACTGCCAGGTGGTGTGCATGCCATCTGGGCTGGTATGGTCCTGGGTATGTGTGTGTGTGTGTGTGTGTGTGCATGTGTGTGCATGAGGAGGTATCTCCAGCATGGCAGTGGCTTTCAGTTGGTCTTGCCATCTGCTGCCACCCACTGCTGGGTGCACAGGGTGTGTCTGGCTTGTAGGCTTCTGTGTTGCACAGGGCTGGCGTGTGCTGGGGGACTGCTTGGTTTCCTGCAGTGCCAGTCACTGCACATAGGTGGTGTCTTGGGGTCACAGTGCAGGGTGTGCTGTGCATACGGGGGGCTGATGTGCACTGTGGTTGTCAACCCCCTGTGTGTGGCACTCTCCGCCTGCCAGTGGTTGTGCTGGGGTGTCAGGGCTCTGCTATGCTTTGTTGGCTTGTCCCCATGGGCACGTGGATGATCCATCCCACCCCCAGTGGTGCTGTGCTTGGGGTGTGCAGGTGTGGTGTGGGTTCTGCAGTGTGTTCCTGTGCCCATGTGTGGCATGGCTGGCGGTGGGCCCCAGCCTGCCTCCCTGGATGTTCAGTTCCATTGCTCTGGGGGGGGCTGTGCTTGCGCTATGGCAGCTCTGGAATGCTCAGCTGAGCTTCCCTGGTTCGCCATAGCGCAACATTTTGGCTCAGCTTCTCCTTCCTGGTTGTGTGATGGCGCAGTATGTGTGATATTCAGACGTTGGTTGCTTGCTCAATTTGCTCTGCTCCATGTTTTAATATCGCACCTGTTGCGCATTTGCGCAACTGGTTTGTGCTTGCTCCTGCTGTTGCGCTACTTTTGAGCGCAGTTTGAATATCTGGCCTATGTCTTTAAAGTAATGCACATTTTCGGAACTTGATTTTCTAAAAATATGTACTGCAGTATCTCTCCACTTCAATTTATTTTTCTAGTGTACCAAGAATGACTACACTGGATTAAGGAATTCAGTAGAATATTTAACATAACACAGAAAACGAAACAGCAGCATGAGCCTTAGGTGAAAAATAATCTCAAGGAAATTACTGGATTCAGGCACTAGCAGCTATAGTTTACAGTCCACAGTTTAAAATAGTAGTACCAAGTCATATATTAATGTTGTATTATTCACTCCTCTATTCTTCTGTAATGTTGATTAACTGAAAAATCAATAAAAATTGTTTAAAAAAATTTGTTGTTGTAAATCTTTTTTTATTATGCCTCAACCTACATCAACATTTTTTAGAATGCTTCCTAAAGGATTGTTGGCTGAACAGAGCTAATAAAAACATTAGAACCTGGAATGAAAGGAAGAGCTTACTGACGTAAAAGGGGATACAAAATTGCTGCTCTGTAACACAAACAAGATTGCTGAAGCATTGTACAGTCCTAGGGAAATCAAATAAAAAAAGGGTTACCTTGGCAACATGATGTAGCACTCCAGTGTCTAGGGAACTGAACTTCAAGCATAGTATCCATTGTTTGACTTGAGTATTCAGCAGCCAGTGCATATTTTTTTGTAGTGTGTAATCTGTTACTGGGTTTAAAAAGCTTGAATATTTTGCCTAGATGTTTTTGTCTGATATTTTTCTTGGAGTTCAGTAACCCTGACCCCACGAGTGTTGAAACAAAGTTTACTCAAAAACAAACAAACAAAAAAAAAAACAACAACAGCATAGAATCGATGTTTCCTGTTCTAAAAAACATATATACCAAATTATAATGATGTTATGTGAAATAAAAATACATACAGTATTAAGCAAACAAAAAGACTGGTATGTAATTAATCAGTTACCCCAATCTCAAAAAGGAATACATTTATGATGCAGAAATTACTTTTTCCTTTTAATTATTTTGGCACTAAAAATGAAGAACACTTCAGAGGAAGCAAATCATCCTACTTTAAACACATACTGTATACACAACCCAGAAAACAAATGCTTCCATCAGCACCTTGCTTGAAGACCCATTAGATAAAAAAGAAGAAATGAGATACATCAAGAAAGTAAATTAAATTAATATATTATTTCTACTGAACTTTTGGGAGGTCTGTGCCTGCTGTCATGCACAAGCAATCAATAAATAATAGACGAATGTTGTACTGTGGTAGGAGAATACTGTCAGCATTGATACAATAGTGCAGACTTTATTACAGAACTGGTCAAAGGTCCAGTGCTGAAATGTACTTTATTGTACTTTGTTTCTCAATTCAAATGGATTTCCTCTCAAGACAGTTTTTAAGTGTATTTTCTTCATGTAAAGCAGAGTTCATCCTCTATGTACTTGCTGATTTAATATTTACAGTGACAGTACCAAAAACATAATTTTGGTGTTATAAGCAGGGTAAAGGAGGTGATTCACCCCTTGTACAAAGCCTTGTTTGAACCACAACTGGAATGCTGCATGTAAGTCTGATCACTGCAGTATAGAAATGACAGTGAAGAGATTGAGCACAAAGTCACCAAGCTCATTTGCAGTTTCCAGGGCAGAGACTTTGGATGGGGGTTGGGGAGGAGAGGAGAGGAGAGGAGAGGTGAGGAGAGGAAAGGGATGAAGCATAATCACAGTATCCAAAATATTAAAAAGCATTTGTCAGTGCTGAACATGTTTGCTTGCATGCTCTTACAAGTTAGAACAACAGTGTCTTGAGGCTGTGGCGAGACCTTTCTTCTACCAGTAGCCACTGTCTCATGGATGTTGGGTTCCTCTAGGCTATGGGGTATACAGCTGATAAAATAGTGAGCAGAAGAAAGAACATATTTAAAAGTTCACCATCTCTTTTTTGCAACTTCATTGTTTTTTGACATTTTGGCCCTCAATTTTCAACATAGTCTTTTTATGACCTCATGTTATGGCCAAGATAGGTGGAATTTTAAAATTCCCATCTAAAAGGTAATTTCACATAGTAACTACAAAAAAAAAATCACATTTCTAAATGATTTGAAAAATGACATCTGTCATGTTCATGAGGTATGGAAAGACAAATGCTGTGGTGAAAATTGGGGGCCACAATCTACAAAAACAAACTCTGGTCAGAGCCAACATTGCTGCTTTAGAGCGACAAGTCTGAGTGAAAACTATTCAAAGGTCCTTGTCAACACTGATGGTGTACTTGAACTGTTTCAACAAATCTAGAGGAACAACAGGCACAAGACTGCAGTCCAGGAGTAACACCAATTTGTAGAGGTAAAAAAATCCAGACTGGATCAGTACCTCCAGTTTTAGGGAAATATTATAAAGTTATAACCACACAGAGATTGCTGTATTTTCCTAGAGCTTCAGACATAAACTTGGTTATGTTCTTCATCAGGGGGCCCCTGATGAAGAAGTAAGTTTAAGTCTGAAGCACCTGGTAAGTGCATTGCTCTCTGTGTGGCTATCAGTGCTCTCTATGTGGCTATAACATAATGAAATATTCCTACAATTGAAAGTGCTGATCCAATCTGGTTTTTTTTACCTCTACAAATTGGTGTCATTCCTGGAGTGTCGTCTCCCACCTGCTTTAACAATAAGAATGGCACAAGGTAAGGATCATGCATGCCAAAATAGCACATACCACATGAGCAAAGTAAAAATGTCACTCTCCACAACAGTGCCTGCCCAAAACACCAACTGCAAGAACAGTTGCACTGGTAGTAGTCACCAAAGACATGGACTGCTACTATGGAATAAAATACACAGATTTCTGTTTTCACAGGGGACTTCACCCCATGCACCCCCTGTTATGGGGGACCTTGCCTCTAGCCCCCATCTATATATAATCACCTCCAGGTGAGAGGCAACTCAGGGAAGGGGTGAAACCTTGGGGGGCATTGTGGAGGGAAAGGGGAAGGGGAACAGCACAGGACAACTGGGGGGACACAGTACCCCACAAGTTGGGAGAGGGGAGAAACAAAAAATAGCATCACATGTCCCTGGATGACAAAAAAACAGAGCATATCTCCCAGGACCAGGAATCAAACCCCGGTCCACCAGCATTCTTCTACTCTCTGCTGCCTGTGGCACTACCATCTGTGCCAGAAGAGCTGCTCAGTGGATCCCTCCCAGCACAGGCTTCATCCCTTTCTCCTCCCCAACCCCCGTGATTTCAATACAGCCACAGGGATAGCACTAACTTGTCCTGTAACATTCTATCCCTATCATGTATTGCAGTTCACTATTCGGACTGCATGCTTTACAACCACATGATTCAGGGTTTGCTCTTTTAACTGGTTACCATAAGAGTACCCTTTGAGTGAAGTAGCTTTCAAGACTCTCAGCCACTCAGGTCATGGGGCCCCAAAATGCTGCAAACATTTTCAGGTTTAGTTTAGGATGATAGAATAGAATAGAATAGAATTTGGCTTATGCTTGTAAGAGTGAATTCTTCAGTTCTTCAGGTGACAGAACTACAAAGCAAACCTGAGCAGTTCTGGAACACAAAGTACTTGAGCAGACACTGTTGTAGCCACAAGACACATTGGAACTGTACACATAAATATAAATCATGTTGAATATTTCTGTCAAGAAATGCAACTTGAATTTAATAAACAACTGTTAGATTATGTGGAAAATTAGAGAAACCACTGTGGGATGAAATGGACTACGCTATCAGAACTTAGAACAGTAGCATTAAAACTGTTTGCATGAGATGTTTTGTGGGAAAAAATAGTACTTGAAATGTTTAGAAATAAAAAATCCTGATTAGCCAAGAATGATGTTATAATTTATAATTGTGTGTATAGAGGATAGTGGATGGCCAACCATGGAAACTAAGCCTGCGTTGCCACCAACCTTGAGAGTAGTCAAAATCATGCTGGCAATGCAGGATTGTTGTACATGTGACTGGGCATCCACTGTTTTATACAGTATATATTTTTTCATCTTAAAAAAATACATTGTTGCCCCCACGCAAACACACAAAAGACACATCATTTTGTAAATTTTAAAACTAATAAACCCATGCTACACCCAACTGGTAATACTCCTTGCCATGCTACTGACAGTTTATTTGCTTTTAAAGCAGCAGTGCAATGAAAATGAGTTAAAATTTGACCCCACCTTTTTTCTTTCTAATTTTTTTTAGCTTTTGTTGACCGGGTAAGTGCACTAGACAAATCCTGCCTATTTTCAGGCACGACCCGGGGGAGGGGGATACAGATGAATGCCAACTGACCTTGAACCATATTAAGCTGTTGGTGGTATTTTTAGTGAATGAGGAAATTTGGCCAGGACACGGAAATTCTACTCTTTGATAAGTGCCATGGGATCTTTAGCATCCACCTGAACTACCACCAATCCAGGCAGATGGGACCTCGGTTTAACATTTCATCCAAGAGACGGCACCTCAGAAGTGCAGCACCCCTCTCATGCTGCACTACATTGTCAGTACTGGGATATTAACCCAAGTGCCAGATGTGGGAACTGAACCCACAGCCCTCTGATCTCCTGGCCTCAGAGTCGAGTGTGCTACCTACTGAGCCACTGACACTGTTGATGCCAGATGTCTTCCAGTTTATTTTGGTGGTGAAATTTTCTGTTTTTATTATCATTTAAGAATTTTATGAATGTTTTAAAGTAATTATTTCTCAAGAAATAAAGATGGCCGCCTCATTTTTGCATAGAAATACTACTGATAACCTGGGGAGGATTAGAATCCAGACAAAAATGCAGATGTGCAGTACAAAGGGTAGGAAGCATCCAGAAAACCCAAATCAACAGTTCTGTCAATATTTTTTTTATAACCATAGCAGAAAATCAGCTTTTTGGAATAACTTTATTCATTGCACTGCTGCTTTAAAATCATTTGAAAAAAGCTTATTCCATAACTAGAGATGCAGTGAAATTTAATTTCACCAGCGAAATTACAGTGTAATCACAAATCTTGCTGCATGAAATATTTTGAAAAATTGGCGTATTCTGTGAAATATTTTGCTGGTGCAAAATGTGGAATTTCACTGACAAAATGCAGAATTACACCTGTGAATGGAGGAATTTCACCCATGAGGGGCAAAATCCAGCTGTTCATGGGTGAAATTCTGCATTTCATCGGTGGAATTTTGCATTTTGCAGCAGCAAAATATTTTGAGAAATGTGCAAATTTTGCAAAATATTTTGTGGAATGCAATTTGCAGATTTTGTCCATCTCTACTCATAAAAGTTGAAGATCTGGGTGCTGAGTGAAAGCAAGATCTGCACTTATGTGTGTCCATTTAAATCAACACAGATTCACACAAATAGATTATAGCGCAGATCGTACTCATGCTTGTTTCCTAGTTCCTTTCATTTTTTGCAAGTAAGATTCTTTTTAAATGATTTTGAAAGCAAAACAATATCAGTGGCATTGTGTGAAGCATTAGCAGCTGGGTGTAGGGTGGGTTCATTGCTTAAAATAAAAAACAAAAATAGAAAGTTTCTGTGTTTGGGTCTATGTGTGCATACAGTATGTGATGAGGAGAGACAACTGTGAGAACAAAAGAGCACATATGGCACTGATTTTCCATTCTTATTAAAAAGTTATTACACATTATTGCAACAGCATTCTATGACCTTTGTCCTGTGATACCAAAGCTTTTCAGTTTGGATGGAAAGTCAAGCAGAACAGGCCCATCAGTAAAAAACTATGAGGCACACAGCTTCACTGACTTAAATAATTAATATAAATAACTTGTTTAAAAGACACATTTTTTTAAAGAAATCAACACAGTATCAGCTTGCTGTGAATAACCGGGCTCTGTGGAAGCCCTTCCTTACCAGCTTTGTAATTTGATTCAGTGTGTGTGTGTGTGTGTGTGTGTGTGTGTGTGTGTGTGTGTGTATAGAGAGAGAATGGCTGCAAAAAAGGCATTCGTTTTAACAAACTCAGAGTGTTTGTTCTTGCTTTTGATGTTGTTAATGTTCACACCCTGGCAGGCTACACCTTCTCTGTTTTCTGTTGGACACTCTTTCTGCTGCAAAGGTTCATAGAGGGCTTGCCTATCCCAGAACCATCCTTCCTCAGTGCTCTGTAGCTCCCTTACCAGCTCTGTAATTCAATACAGTGCACAGTGATGGGCTACTGTAGATGTGGCAGGCTGCAGTGAACAGAAAAGGTGTGTGTGTGTGTGTGTGTGTGTGTGTGTGTGTGTGGCGTGTGTGTGTGTGTGTGTGTGTGTGCGCGTGTGTGTGTGTGTGTGTTTGTGTGTGAACGAGAGAGACTGAGAGCATGGCTGGGCAAATACATTAGTTTAAACAAACTCAGCGTGTTTTATTCTTGCTTTTAATGTTGTTAATGTTCACACCCTGGCAGGCTACACCTTCTCTGTTCTCTGTTGGATACTTTTTCTGCTGCAATGGTTGATAGAGGGCTTGCCTATCCCAGAACCATCCTTCCTCAGTTCTCTGCAGCTCCCTTACCAGCTCTGTAATTTAATTCAGTGCACAGTGTTGGGCTACTGCAGATGTGGCAGGCTGCAGTGAACAGAAGAGGAGAGTGTGTGTGCTCGAAAGAGAGAGTGAGAGAGAGAGAGAGAGAGAGAGAGAGAGAGCATGGCTGGGCAAAGACATTAATTTAAACTAAGAGAGTGTTTTGCTCTTGTTTTTAATGTTGTTAATGTTCACACTCTGACAGGCTACACCTTCTCTATACTCTGTTGGACACTTCTTTTCCTGCAAAGGTTCATGGGGCTTGCCTATCCCAGAGCCATACTTCCTCAGTGCTCTGTAATGCACATGCTCTGTTTTATGGCTTCAATTTTTCAAGAGCAAATTTCTATATGAAAGAGCCCTCGTTTTTAAAAAATTCATATATTGTGGAAATCAGTGCAGTCAGCACTATTCACAAGGCTGTTTATCTTACATGCCCTCAGAATGAGGAATATGTGTGTCAGTAGGAATCAGAGCAATTACTGCCTAAAGTTCTCGTAAAAGGCACAATTATTAAAGGGGCTGTAAAAATGGCTTAAAAAGATGTGATAGGCCTGCGATGATCTACGGCACCGTGCCCTGGAGTCTGGTTGCTCTTCTGACTGCCAACTGTACTGTGCTGCTCGAAATTCATGCACCTGGGCTATCCACCAGGCTAAGGCAGCATATTATCAGGCCAAACTTACTGCCAGCTGGGGAAATGGGAACAGGTTCTGGGAGAATATAAAGGAACTCAGTGGTAAGGCCACCTCCCTTCCCCCCTTCATGTTGATTATTGGTGGTGCTCCCACCCAAGACCCTAGCAAGATAGCAAATTAGTTTAATGCATCATTCTCAGACCTCAGTTCTATCCTCCCCCTGACTTCTTCTCTGCATCTACTGGCCAGTTCCTACCCCCCCCTTGTGTTCCACTTTTTCCCTTAGGACGATTTCTCCTGGTGTTGCCCGCACCTATCTCTCCATGTTCCTCAGTAAAACTAGACAGAGTGGTGACTCCCTTGATAGGTTCATAGGTTTTATATAAGTTCGAGGGACATGCCCATACTGAACTTGTCACCTACTGGCAAAAGTGATATTTCTTTTCTCCCATATAGTAATCTAGTTTATACTTAAAGTCTGTCAGACTATCACTTGTTACTACATCAGATGGCAAAGTATTCCAAACAGACTGTAGTCACTAGGTAAAAAAGGTATCCCTTTTATCAGTTTTATTTACTTTAGATTTTAATTGAAATTTATGTGATCTGGTATTACAGCCAGATGCAGTTATTTCAAGACAGATGGCTTCTCATAGAGCAGGGTCATATACTGCTCTGTAAGCCAAATACAGGTCACCCCTCAATGCTCTATATTCCAGTAAGTATAACCCCAGAGCACGTAATTTATCAATGTGCTCTATGTTACTTAGTCCAGATACCTTCTTAGTAAGTCTTCTCTGAATTTTTTCAGTGGATGCCTTACCACCCAAGGAAGTATGTGTACAGAAGGGGGCGCAATAGTTAATATGTGACCTTACCAAGCCTATATATAAAGGTATTAGAACCTCTGCATCCCTACTCTTAATATGCTTCAGGATACATGACAGTATACCATGAAATGTTTTTATTATATTATTGGTATGGGAGGTGAATTTTAAATCATTAGTAATAGTAATGCCAAGATCCCTTTCAGATGTAACAGTTTGCAATACAGTGATATTAATTTTATAGGTTGCCAGTTTATTGCCTTTGTCCAGGTGCATAACCTTGCACTTAGTAACATTAAAAGTAATTTTGTTCACTACTGATCAACTGGGGAAATTATCCAGATTAGACTGTAAAGACCTCACAGATTCCAAATCATTGACAATACACCCAAGTTTGCTGTCATCAGCATATTTGTGTATCCAGACTCCATCATTAGTCTTCATACTAGTTATTAAGAAATTAAATAATAACGGTCCCAAAACAGAACTTTGAGGGACTCCACTGTTAATGAAACCCCAATCTGACATTTGCCCCTTAATGCTGACATGCTGCTTCCTGTCACATAACCAGAAATTGATCCATCTAATAATATTGGGATGGAAGTTATATCTTATAAGTTCCCCAAGTAATACACTATGAGAGAGACGGTATCAAATGCCTTCTTAAAATCAAGGAAAACAGTATCAACTGGGAAACCCAGATCCGGTGCCAAACTCACTGGCTCAAAAAAGTTAATTAAATTATGCTGACAAGATCCTCCCTGGGTGAAACCATATTGGGAAATATCAGTGATATTCATTTTTTTAAGGTGTTGTGCCAGTTTATGTTGTAAAAGTCATTCCATTAGTTTACCTAGGCAGCTGGTAAGGCTGATAGGCCTATAGACAGTTACTATATGTTTATTATCACTCTCGTGAATTGGTATTGTTGCCAACTTCCACTCAGCAATAACTCTCCCCTCCCTGAGTGATGCATTAAACAATAAAGTGATTACCCCAGATAATTCAGTTGCTAGTTCTTTAATAAATTTAGCTGTTATTCCATCAGGACCAGGAGAGGAGTTCATTTTAGTGGCCCTAATGGCTGTCATGACTTCCTCCTGTGTAATCAGTAGATCAATAACATCAATAGAAAGATTAGCCAAGAAGACAACATCCCTTGGTTTATAAACACTGAGAAAGAACTGATTACATTCATTAGCCATATGTAAATCAATGGTTATTGGTACATTTTCCTTAACTAGTGGCCCAATATTTGGTTCATTTCCCTTTAGGGACCCAATATAATTATAAAATTGTTTTTTATTATCTTTGGTTATTGTGGCAAGTTTTACTTCAAGATTTTTTTTTTCAGATCTTATTGCTTTCTTACATTGCTTGGATTTAACCTTGAAGTTTTGCCATTTAACCTCAGACGGCTTTTTTATATTTGTTAAAGGTTCTTTTTTTTGTTTCTGATCAGACTCTTAATTTTATTATTGAACCAAGATGGAAGTCTTTTGTTATTACCATTATATTTTACATGAGCAGGTATCCAGGTGTTAATACAGAAATTTATTTTTTTCTGTAAAACTTTCCATATCTGATCACAGTCCAGATTATATAGTTCCTGCATCCATTGCCAGCTGGATAAGTGTTTCTTGATTGCTGTGTAATCTGCTTTATAGAAATTCCTAACCCTAGTCACCTCCCTATTTTTGGACGTATAATATTTAATATTCCATAGGACCATATTGTGATCACTATCCCCTAGGGGTGCAATTACTTGGGGTGGATTTCCTAGATCTTTAATATTCATGAGGATAAGATCCAAAATATTATCTTTTCTGGTTGGTTCATGTACAATCTGCTCTAGATCATGTTGCGATATTGCTTCAATAAATCTTCTGTCCAAGAAATTTGTCCCAGTTAGGGTTTCCCAGCAAATGTCTGGTAGATTAAAATCCCCCATTAATACTAGATCACCATAATTTTCCAGATTTTCAATAACTTTCATGAATGTGTCATTACTAGTGGCATCAAGGTTAGGAGCTTGGTAACACAAGCCTATTGTTAAGGGTCTTTCGCTCTGCACCTTGGCCCAAACAATTTCAGTATCAAAATCTGTGTTTATACTGCTAAGGGTTTCAAAACTAGCCAATCTCTGGCTAATATATAAAGCCACTCCTCCACCTTTTAGTTCTTTGGTGATTTTTAGTTAAACCTGAGTAGTGCAGGATTTTAATTCCCCAGCTGGAGTTAGTAAACCAAGTTTCCATTACACCACATACATGGATGTTATCACAGTTGAGGATGTATTTTAATTCATCTATTTTATTATTGAAACTTCTGGCATTGACCAAAATAATTTTTAAATTTGTATTATGTAATATAGGATTAGAGTGGTTAGGTACATCAATTTCACTAATAGAGGGAACTATAGGGTCATTATTTGGATGGAGTATAAAAGAGTTTAATATCCCATCTGCCCCTGAATTAGTTTACATTGGTGTTAATGTAGTTGTTTATATGTTGCCCTAGTAAAGAATAACCTTGTTTGCTGAGATGCAAACCATCACTGCTTACTAGTTCCCTTTTGTAAACAAAATCCTCTCAATGGCTAATACAATCTACTTGCTTGAGGCACCAGGTACATAACCAGTTATTTAAAGATTACATTTTTTCATAAGTATACTGGTCAGCCCTTGACACAGGAAGGATCTCCAAGAATGTGATTTGACAACCAGTTTCAGTCAGTAAATTATGCATACCCACAAATTCCTCTTTCATGGTTTGTATGTTCTGTTTGAAGACATTATTAACCCCTGTGTGAATGATTACCAAAGGCTCCTCACCACTATTTTTAAAAAATATCTTTAGTCATTTTAGTGATATTCACCACTTTAGCACCTCTAAAACAGGAAACCATCCTATTTCTTTTGTCCTGGTCACAAATTAATCTATCCAGGTTTCGGATAATAGAGTCCCCCAAAACATATATTTGTCTAGACTCTTCTTCAGGGGTTACTGTTAGATCCATAAGGTTTTCAGAAATTACCTGAATATTAGTGCAAGATGGACTAAGGTCATTAGTAACAGTGTGTTCAAAACTCATAGGTTGTAGTGCGGGAAGAATAATAATAGAAGCAGGGGATGTTGGGATAGCATCATCCAATAAATATCTTAATGGGTCAAAGCTATTTTGGGTTGGTACTTGAAATAAATCCACTTTCCTTCCCTTTTTGCAAATTTGTTGCTCTGAACCTGATACCAGAGATTCTCACTTCCTGTATGATCCTCCTCAACTCTGGCACACTTTCTATTATGGGTTCCTGTATGTAAGATTGGGCAGTCATTTTTAGGATTTTGCTGTTGGGCCCTATGATAAGATGCTTGTGTAGAACTTTCACAGATTCCCAGTGTAGTTATGCCACTAGAGGGATAATTTTTATTTAATCTCTCAAGTGTATCAGCATAGTTCTTTTCCAATTCAGTGAGTCTATTATTAAATAAACTAATTTCAAGTGCCATATCCTCATTCTGTTTACATTTAAAACATTTATATATTGCTTATGATAATATCAGGATCTAGGCAGTACATGACACAACTACAACATTTATACAGTTCCCCGCCATCCTTAAGACTAAGTAACTCATTCATTATCATCTATAAAGAAGGTAAAGATAAGACAATTAGTCTCTATCAGTACTTAGATACTTTAAGTAATAGTGATATACAGCCTCACGCCAGGCCTGCCAAACAAGCAAAACATGCTTTGTGCGTGCCAACGCACACTCGCCCTGCTCTGGCTCGCCCTGCTCGCTGCAGCCTGAGTTAAAATATGACGCAATGAACCAGAAGTGGCAATCGAGTCAAGAGCACAAGTCAGGTCAATAAAACACTTAAAAGGTGCTGAAAAGCACAAATAGTGGTACAACCCTGAATGTTTAAGCACAAGAATGCCCGAAGGAGTTGCACAGAAATATAATAACTAATATAATATAATAACTAATAATGAGCTGTTAGTAGCTACCATTGTGATTTCAGGTCTACAGCTCCTCCTCCTGCTACCGGATGGTGTCAGCAGGGCTCCAAACAAAGCAACATACAAGATAAAATAACACAGACATTATTTCAATGTTTCATAGACAGTATAAACAGTTCAAGGGAGGGTAGGGAATACACCATCTACACTCACAACCTCTGAAGCTGTTCTTTCTAACTCTTGATGCAGTACTAATGCCCCTAACCAAAATACTCAATATGTCTCCATGACTAGGTCAGTTCCTTTCACTGTGGAAAAGGGTGGTTGTAACTCCTGTGCATAAAAATGATGATTGTACCTCTAGTAGTAACTATAAGCCTATTTCCATCCTTCCTCCCCTATCAAAGGAGTTGGAAAAAATTGTTGCAGATCAACTTATTGAATACTTGGACTCGCACCACCTACTGTGCCTGCAACAGCATGGTTTCAGGAAAGGGCAGAGCACAATCACCACCCTCCTGGAGTTTACCTCCTTTATCCATGATGCCCTAGACCAGAGAGCCTTGGACAGATCTATCTCTATCGATCTCTACAAGGCTTTTGACATGGTTAATCACCCTATGCTCATCAACTCCCTCTTCTCTGTTGGCGTATACCAAGAAGCTGGCTGGTTCTCCAACTATCTCCACGGATGTACCCAGCAAGTGAAGTTAAATAACACCCTATTCACAAACCTTTCTGCCCAATGGGGTGTCCTTCAAGGATCCATCTACTCCTCTTTTTGCTGTACTTAAACTCCCTCCCTATGGCCTCCAGTGGACGTCTCCTCCTTTATGCAGATGATGCAGTGACCTTTAGTCAGCACCCAGACCCTACCCAACTCCAAACATCCTTACAGGACTCCACAGAAATAGAATTGTAGTTTGCCTCCCACAAGCTTGTTCTCAACTATAAAAAAATAAAGGTCATGCTATTTGCCACCCTCAACATAAACAAAACTTGACCAGCCTATATATATAAAATTTCTAGGGTACCACTCTGGAATCAGTTACCAGCTCTAAATATCTAAGGTCACCCTTGACTCAGCCCTTACCATCTGTGACATCCTCTGCAATTAACACCAAAATTGGTGTTCTGTATAAACTCAGACCCTGTCTCCCGCCTGATGCCCTCCCACTAGCCATCTCTAGCTCCATCCTTTCCCTGGTAGACTATGGCATATTCCCCTATGGAACCACCTCAGATACTGCCCTGACCATTATCAACTGAACCCTGAATAAGACCTGCAGGCTGCCACAAACAGTGAATGGCTCACACATACCTGTGACCTTTACCAACGTTTATCATGGCTTAACTTTCAGGGTGTCTAATCAACCAGACCTGCCTTCTGGCCGGAAACTTCCAGTTAGGCCTATCTCTCCCTGCTGTCTCTCGCTTCTCCAACCATGTTTGTTGAGATGGACCACAAGGCACTCTGACGCTACTGCCTTTCACATTCCTTTTGTCAAGACAAGTGCTGGCCAAAGGTCCTTTCGCTATAGGGCTCCACTCTGGATGAACTCAGTCCCTGGACCTATCCCTATCAATCCCCAGACTGGGGCCTTTTAAAACTGAGCTACATGACTCCATTATGTCCAGTTCCAACTGTGACCACAGGTGACTCCTTGTTCCATGTAACGACAAGTGCCTCTGCTGAATATGTTCTTGATTCTATTGTATGATTGAACTATACACACTACTGGTGTTGCTCTATGTATTATGCACTTTGCCTCTGTATTTTATTCTCTGCATTTCTCTTCATTATTCTCTGTATTTGTCTTCATTCTCTGTAAGACATGAAGCCTTTGTAAGTGAGTCCCTGACTCAAAGGGTTGTAATTCCTAGACTTTTATAAAAAAATAAAATTTAAAATAAATGATAGTAGAAGTAACTAACTGAAACTTACAGTCCAGCAATGAAATAGTGCAATGTAGGAGGGGCCAGACACAAAAATACCACTGTCATAAATGGAGACAATGCGAAGAGTTGTGAGTCATGTCCAGCTGAACCACTTTGGGAAGAAGACAGTCTACTTATCCTGTCACTGTCCCTTCTCTCTCTCTCTCTCTCTCTCTCTCTCTCTACTCACAGCAGTATGTCAGCATGGTGACATCTCCATGTAGTCCTAAAAAAGTTATGAATAAATGTTGTAAAAATTCAGTTTTCATTACAACTTAGTTGTTTTTTCACATTTTGACCAATTTTCAACATCATCATTTTTTTAACCCCAACTTATGATCAAAACAGGTGGGATTTTTTAAATCCCATCTGAAAGGTGGTTTTGTGGAGTGACTGCAGATACATGTTTATTTGAAATATGAGATCTCCCATATTCATGAGGTAGGGTAACACAACGTCTATACTGAACATGTGGGATCAAAATCTGCAAAAACCACAGAGGTGTGAGTAAATAATGAAACAAAATGAATGTATTTACATAACTTTGTTTTTTTTATATTTAACCTCAAATTTTCAAATAGTTGTTTTATGACCCCACTGTATGACCAAGAGAGATGACATTTTTAGAATCCAATTGAAAGATGTTTAACGGAGTGACTGTAAATATATGTTTCAGAGTAAATTTGAAAAATTACACCACTCGTGTTCATACGGTGGCATAAAAAAGGCTCTGTTGAAAATCTGGGGCAAAATATTAAAAAATGACAAAGTTAGGAGTACAGGTTCAAAATGCATTAAAAAAGCATTGACTATACTTGTTTTCAGTCAGTTTATGGACAAGTTCCAGAGCAGCAGGATGTTCATTGGTATAGATAAGTAAGGGTGCTGGTGTATGTGTGTGGGGATGCTGAGACAGGGCAGCACAGGACCAATTTAAATCATGTTATCTGAAAAAAAATAACAAAAAGCACTATATAAGTGCAATGCAGAGCAGCTTTATTAAGAAAAGGCTACAAAACTTCCATCTGTTGTACTGTCCCAGATTTGACGTGGAACCTTTGTAAAAGAGCCTTGGCTCAAAGGTACTTGTAATCCTAGAATCAAATAAATAAATAAAATAAAAATCTCTTTGAATCCATGTGGATTCTTCCTCTTCCTAACAGCAGCATAGTCTGCTTAAATAGCAGAAGGTCTTAAAGGCATACATACCCAAATAGCATTGTTGTTTTACATTTTTAAAGTTGTTACATATTTAACCCTATATAAGATCAGTATTAAAAAAACACTCAATATTGCAGAAAAAGAACACAATTCTAATTTCATGAATATTACAACAATCCATAAAAATACTAATAAAAAGGGAAAACTGTGTTTTGACAATATGTAGCCTGATTACTATAAGGGATACACTTATAAAGTGCAAGCTAATTAGATAGATCAAATTAATCAAAATATAAGATCACAGTCATATAAAAATTCAGTTGATTGGTTGAGTCATATTAAAAGGCAATCCTGGAAAAACACAAAAATGGAGGCCAGGCACTCACTGCAGCTTATGAAAAAACAATATTTATTAAAATTGCATGTTGGGAATGAAACAGAACAAAATCTGCACAAACTTGATGTGTTTTGAACTTTAGCAGTCCTTTATCAAAGGCTGCAGTGTCTAGAATAATTGGTTTTGTGAGTTCTCCACCTCTGGTTTGTGTTGTTCTTGCTTTTTGCCATGAGCACCACTATCCCAGTGCGTACCTTTTGTGTTTGAATACCAAAAAAAAAAAATCCTGGAACAAACAGCATGAAAACCTGAAAAGGAGACAAAGATCAAAAGATAATAAATATTCTTATAATAATACAAATGTGTATATCATTCTTAATACTGCAAACAAGTTAAAGAAAAGGTACTATGCCCCATCTGTTATTTAGTCCTTTTGGGTATAAAGCACCCATGGTAAAGATGATTTTGTAATCTGTCACCTTCTCTGATTGGTGGCAGCACCCAGTCTAGCCCCATAAATCTAAAGGTTCTCACATTTGAATTATGGACAGTGGTCCAATGTGAACCAACTGGTGTGTCACACCTTTTATTGAGGATGGACAGCAAGTGTTCCTGAATACATTCTTTCACTGGACGTATACTGTAGTGTATCCAATGTACAGTTTGGCACAAAGGTACCATAACCCATAGTTGTCCTAGATTCTGACTTTGAATATGCAGTTATTTGTGGGACTTGTGAATTTGTCACCGTCTTGAGCATACTGGCAAACATTACAAGAGGAACATTTACTGAAGCAAGTGTAGAAAGTTTAAAGGATGTTGCCAGTTTGTGTTAGAAGGCTTTTAGCAACAAAATTATGTATTCTTCCCCTACAGTAAACCACATGGGGATGTTCATCTATAATTTTCTAAGGTCAGAATCAGCATAGAGAATAGGCCAAAATCTCTTTAAAATTCTTACCACCCTAGGGTCTTCTGTATTATGTTCAGTAATAAAGCTGATTTGATTGGGTGGCATGTCCTTTTTCCCCTTTGGGGTTAAATGTTCTTCCCTGTCTTTATTTCTAGCTTTTTGGTTAGTTTTGACAAACAACTCACATTTATATCCCCTCTTAAGTAACCATCTTTTCGGTTCACTAGTATGGGGTAAGGTGCAACAGACTTCTAGCAAAACAAACTAAACTTACAAGCTCAAATGGGCAGACTGGGTGGGCCATAGGCCCTTATCTGCTGACACTGTCTATGTATCTATGTATCTATGTTTGTCACAGCTCTGGACCTCAGAGCAATTTTGCCAAAGATGAAGGAACTGACTGTAAAATATATTTAGCAAACAAATGTGTAGCATGTGAGCTGTCAGATCTAAGAATGGTGTTCCCTGCAGCATTTTTTGTTATAATTCTTAGAAATGATCATGCCTGTCTCTACATTGCCTTTGATTGTAAGATCTAGGAACACTGTTTGAAGTGGATAGACTGAGTAAGTAAATTACAGTTTGAACTGAATTGACTGCATAAGTAAATTCCAGGTTCCAAACATTGTTACTAATCATGGTAACACAAGCCCATGCCTCTTCAATAGTACCAGTCAAAATAACTAAGATGTCATTAATAAAGTGGCCTCAGTACTAGATCCTGCCAGCATACGAATACTGCCTGGGGTTGTAGATGACAAACTCCTCCCACAAACCTACAACTAGGTTGATGTAGGAGGAATCATTGCAGACCCCATGGCAGTTTCACAAATGTGAAGGTAGTGATCATTATTGAAAGTAATTGCTGGTCAGGATCAGGTCTAGGGCCACCAAAACAAAGTAAGCAGATAAGATGACATTGATGCCTAGCAAATCCATAAAGAAGTAGACAGCATTAAGGTTCAAATGATGTATGATGCAGAAGTAAAGCAATGTCACATCAGTTGTGAGCCAAAAGTAACCTACATCCCATTTAAAGTCTCATAAAGCTTCCAGCAACTCTATGATATGCCTTAAGTAAGGAAGGGAGACAAATTACAAGTGTTTGCAAAAAAGCATCCATAAAGTTTGATAGGCCCTCTGTGAGGGTACCTGTCCCTGACATAATGGATCTACCAGTTGGGTGCTGGAGTCCTTTGTATATCTTTGGTAGTAAGTAGAATGTATGGACTTTAGGGCTATCCTGCTTCAGGTATAGGTATTCATCCTTATTGATGAAATCTGACTGTAAACTGTCATCCCAAAAATGATTAAGTCATCGATTAAACATTTGTGTTGGATCTTGGAGAAGAAGGCAGTAATTCTTGTTATTATTAAGTGGGACAAGGGCTTCCTCCAGAAAATGGAAATGGTCCATCTCTACTACCTGTCCCCCTTGTCAAATGATTTAGCTACAATCTGGCCATTTTCTGCAGTTCTTGAAGTGCATGAGGTTCAGCTTCCCTTACAGAAATAATTATATGAAATGTGTTCATACTGTGCACATAAAACTACTCAAGTGATTTGTGTGCTGCAAGTGTGATTTAAATGTTAAATTGGAACTGATTCCATGCATATGGCATGCATGCAGCAAGCAAGTGTGGAAACCATGATTTTTATGTTAAATTGGGAAAGACCGCATGCATGTGGCATGCGTGCAAAAACCAAGTGGTCACTGATAACTGCACACATAAAAGTTAAGTGGCTTGCTCAGGATCACGCCATACACACATGGGGGTTGATGAGATTCAAACCCAGGTCTTTATGCCTCCAAGTCTCCTGGCTTGCAATTTAGTGCCTTTAACCACTAAGCCATACTTTTCAGTTTTCTTCTCTCCCTTATCTCATTTTCACAGTTGAACTATAGCACACATACCAATGGAAACATATGTGGTTTTTCCCATCCCAATACACAATCTTACCCAGAAAACCACTTAATTACTTCTGTCTAGCCTGTACACCTACTATTTTTTCTCCATAGTTTTGAATGCTTCCATGCAAACACTTTAAGGTGCAAACACAAAAGTAGCAATAACTTCACACACACACACACACACACACACACACACACACACACACACACACACACGTGGCCAGTCCCTCCCCATGTGCACACACTGTAGTGGGTATGGCCATGCTGCTACAGACAACCCACCAAGTATTACTATAAGTAAAATGTCTCTTACTTGAGTACTAAGGAGAGGCAGGAGTCTTTAAGAGA
Source organism: Neoceratodus forsteri (assembly GCA_016271365.2). Lineage (NCBI taxonomy): Eukaryota > Metazoa > Chordata > Ceratodontiformes > Ceratodontidae > Neoceratodus > Neoceratodus forsteri. Next base: position 1,516,948,686 of record CM057456.1, read on the forward strand.
TGATGTCCATGGGTCATAGTGCTGAGGTGTACCACCTTGAGATGAATGGAGTTATTTTCTATTACTATTTTATATGTTATGATGGTGAGCTGGAGAATAATGAAGGCCACTGTTCTACTAATAAGGCCCTTTTAAGTCGAGTGGTGGCCTTCATTAATCTCCAACTCTCCATCAATTATGTATAAAATAGTAATAAAATATACCCCCATTCATTTCAAAGGTTCACACCCCTACAGTCTCCTTTGTCCTTTGTCATAATCTGCCTGAGCATGGGGATGTGGGGGTCAGCTTCACTTGGGGGGGCATAAGCTTGACTATAGTGGGGCTCCAATATTCTGCCCATACCATACTGCTCAACTGTCCATGAATACAAGGGACAGCTCTAGAACATCTGTAACATCTCTAAAAGGTACAACCTATTTGTTTTGACTGAAAAGTGATATGTAAATCAGGAAAAATTAAAATGTATAAGATTCTTCTGTATGTACCCCAGAGCAGTGGATCAGATTTCGGCTTAAACCACCCAGTTACAAACCAGTTTTTTTCTGGGGTACAGTTCTACCCCCCCCAAAAAAGAACTTTGTCCCAGACGCCATTCCATTCAATACCCATCCTCTGTGGGTCATAAAGCCACCCAAAGGTGAAGAAATGTGAAAAAACATATCAGTATTTCAGTCTTTCCTCTTTCCCCAGTCCCCCTGTAAAAGAAAATATTTACTGTTACTTACCTGGCAATATAGCAAGAACCTGAAGCCTAGCATAGTGTGCCACCAGCCCAGTTTTCAGTCTGCTCCTCCTCTTTCCTTCCACCAGAAGCTGGATGCTAGAACTGACCATCACATGTCCCCAATGTGGTCTGCGACCAAGTCACCTCACCAACCGAACCCACCCAACCTGGGTTACTTGCTTCTTGCTTGGTTGTTGCTGTGGCTGCTGCTGCACTGCACTGATCAAGGCCTATGAAGGCCACCCACACCACTGTCACCACTGCTGCTAAGCCTAGCTTGCTGCCATGGGGTCTGTGCAGTTTTTTTTTAAGGTGAGCCCAGTAGAGTAAGCATGTAGCCTAGTCTTGAGTTAGCTTCTAGCTCATACTCTGCCCCTTCAGCCACCAGGGGAGATAGAGACTCACTAAGAGTATATCAACAAAAATATGCTGCTACAATGCTGCTATTAAGAGTTCAGTGCTCACTGACTCCTCTGAGCTGCAGAATGCAGTCTGTCTACTCTGTGGCGGGAAAGACAGCGTTGCACTTACAAGGCTCTTGAGTTCTTTCTTGGCTGGAGCTCATCCACATCACATGTGATTGTGCTGCCACTAATAAAGACACAGTCGAGTCTGGAGAGTACCTGCAGCATGAGCACACACAGGCCAGGTGTACAGTTATTGTGCAAAAGATTTAATCCAATTTTAAAGCCCTCATTGCCACTCCATAAGAACAACCTAGGCACAAATACTGGGGAAGGGGCAACTTCCCCCTCTGCCCTACCTAAATGGCATCCCTGCTTAATGGTAGAAATTCATTCACAGGTGCTAATGCATAGGTTTCCTCTGTGTTCTGAGGAACTGTATCTCCATGTTTCATGATGTGTCCTAATCATCATATGGATTAGTGTCCCTAATTGTCCCTCATTTCGAGTGTCCATGTCCCTCATTTCAGTGACAAATGTGAGGCATGGTGCATGCTTCCAGGACCCTACTCAGCACAAAAAGTGATAAACATGGCCATGGCGTATATGCTCAATACAGAATGACAAAAGGAAAGTAAGTGAGATGAAACAGTCATGGAGAAACAGATTTGTAGCACTAAATATGCTTTAGGGTTTTACATAGTCCAAAACAAAAAGGATAGGCTTCACAACATAGAGTCCCGTCTTTGTACATCTGGAATGGGGATGTTGACTGGCTGTATCTTAGACATTTAATGCAGTAAGCAAACAGTAGTTTACAAATTAATGGTGATTTAATGACAACAATCCAAAGCCATTAAACAACTTGCAAAAGGATCAGAATTAATGAGTTTATCTAATTTTTATGGAAATTCAAATACAAATATATTTTAATGACTATAATTGCTAGCAGTAGTATAAGAAATAGAAACTGATGTGTTTTTTAGATGAGATTTGCACATGCTTAGCTGCTGCACACATGGCAAACATGCAGCACATGAACCTGATGTGATGTTTAAATGATGTTCACACCAGCTTAACTGCTACACTCATGTCAAACATGCAACATGCAAACCTGCTGTAATTTTTAGAAGATGTTCACACCAGCTTACCTGCTGCACTCATTTCAAGCATGCAACACGTGTTCTTGATGTAATTTTTAGAAGATGTTCATACCAGTTTACCTGCTGTGCACATGTCAAGCTTGCAGCATACGAACCTGATTTGCTTTTTAGACCTGGTTCACTTAGGATCACTTTGTATATGCAAACTGCACGCAAACATTTTGCAATTAAGCATGTGGCATGCATTCTGCATGTACACAGCACACCTATATTTCTGTAAGGGTTTAGATAAATTAGAATGCCTCTGGTGTTTTGATTCTCCAAGCATCTTCTCTGTCTCTTGCGTCACCAATTTTTCAAATGTTGTTATAACTGGAGACAAAGATTTATTAAAATAGATTATGGATTGTGATGTATATGATTTTTAACATAAAGTCAGTTATACTCAAGATCAATCTTTTCTTCATTCATAAGTGCTGTGTACATGTCCATGTAAATATCAGGTGAAGAAGTCCAGTCAGAATGGGAATCAGGTGCAGTCTCCAGTCTGAGGTTTAGGACAGGCCTGCAAATATCACCTCTAGTGCAGATGAAGACAGCTCTGTATCTGTAGAATTCATAAATGAGCTCAGTACACCATCAGGTCCATTAGCCTCAGGTGTATTGATGTCAATAGGGGCAGTCCAAGTATGGAGGGACACTACTATTAATAATCCCACTTGGGTCAGCTTCATGTAGGACTTCTGGTCTGAGGCACATGTTGGTCTTTCTGGAATTTTTTTTTTTTTTATGAATTTGGTGAAATGTTTTTTTCTAAATTTCTTTGTAATTGAAAAGCATCCACTGGTGGTTCTGGAGCAAATGAAAGTTTTTTACTGAGGACAGTAAGTTGTGCTTCAGTGAGGGAAATACTAGATAAGCTGACCACTTGGTATTTTTCTTTCTCATAAAATGTTAATTGCCTTGTTGAATTATCTTGGTGTTTCCTTTTGCTCCCTCCCCTACAGCCTCTACATGTTTTCCTTGTGGACTTGCTTGTTGGATTCATACAGGTTTAGGATTGGTCTCCATTTCTCTCTCCCTCCTCTATGTCTGAATCATCTTCTCTTCTTGTTAAAACAGTAACTGATTTTACACTGCTTGAGTTACCTTTGGCTGAGGGTTGTTTTTTATTGTTGCTGTTCTTGTTAGAAACTCTAGGGCCCAATATTCAAAACATTGCCCAGGGCAAAATTTGCACTGCCCAGAGGCAAATTAGTCGACAGAGAATGGCATGCAATATTCAAAGGAATAGCCCAGGGGATAACACAGCTGAATATAGCCGGCAAACAAAGGAGGGTAAACATGGCTGAGAGTGCAGTGCAATCACAGCCTGGCAAGAAAGAGAGTTCTGAATATAGCAAAGATGACAGCTCTGAATATAGCAACCAGGCAGTGCAAACAACAACAGCAGCAGAGTGCTCACAGAGGTGGAGCCAGGCACAGGAGAACCACATGGCCACTGGGTGCTCCTGCAGAGAAGGAGATCAGGAAACAGATAGTATGAACATACAGTAGTGGAAAAGCTAAATAATAGCAACAGACACACCAAAGGCAATGTCAAGAAATGTAAGTCAAAATGTAGCTGCACACGTTGGATCTGTAGTGTGGAAAATGAGAGTAGACAGGGCAGTGAGGTCGGGTCCCATACAAAGAAATAACCCTGCAGGAGTGCCAGTCTAACCCAAACCTGTGCCCACTGTGCACAACTGGAGGATACAGGGCACCCTGACATGGAGCAGGGGACAGCACACCAAAGGACACACAGCAGTAGGTCACAGGGGGATGGAAGTTACCAGAACAACAAGACAAAGGCCATGGATAGGCCCACACACCGAGGCCATGCAGCCATGCAATGTGTGGGGGAGGAGTTGCCCATGAAACAGGGACCATACCATCAATATGGACAGCCACAACCCAGAAGGTGGCTGGCACTCACCGAGGAGTTGCTGAAGACACATGGAGAACAGAATGGAGAGCACATACCCACCATGGCCAGAGCACCATACATGCAGATGCACAGGCAAAGACACTGCAGGGGGAGCACTGGGAAACCCCATGCATGGATTAAGCAAGAATGTCACCCACCAGGGTGATGTAGGTGGTCAGTAGGAGCAATACTGCAAACCACAGACACTGTCCAGATTCAACCACAACCTAGAATGAAGAGTGGAGTCCTTAATATTTGGCAATACTCTGTACCTAAGAAATTATTGTCTACAAAGTGATTGTGCCCTGTTCGACCAAAATACTTATGTACTCTTTCATATAATGTCAATATCCCTCCTACTGCAGTAAGGCTGCAACGTTGCATTCATGTCTGCAGACTACTGCCTGGCTATCCACTCTGTTAAACTGTATGTATATTTTACTTTGTAACCTCCTGGGTCATACCTGATAATAGGCATATTCTGACTAGTGAGCTTATCTGGTCAACAAAAGCTAAATACATAATGAAATAAAGACCCAGTACACTGGATCACAACAGTCAATAGTATATTAACAACAAAAAGAAAACAACAGAAACATTGTACAGTGAAAATCCTTAAAAACAGCAGAGAACAACAAGGGGGAAGAGTGAAAACTGGGTGGGTGAAAACTGGAACAGGGGTAAATAACTGGTGGTTATATGGTGGTGCCTGCCATGAGTCCACTGTTGCTGGTCAGGCTCTCACCAGCTCCTCCAAAAGCTGAATAGTCCTTTCCCCCAGGTGCACCAACTGCTCCTGCCACTCCATTATAACATGCGTCTGATGCACAAGGCGATGAAGGAGGTTGTCCCGGCCTTCATTCTCCTCAGGTTGTCTTGCCCACACTGATGAGTGAAGCGTACCTATTGGGGTAAAGATGCCCATGTAAGTATGGTGAGCTGACACAGTGGAACAATGTAGAGCCCAGAATGTGACACCAAAGAAGGACAGCATGCCCCAGCTAGTATGCTTATATACCCAAACATGGAAACAATGCAGATACCACTGGACATGTGCCAGTATGCAGCATCCCATGACTCCATGATAAAAGCATGCCCATCCCCCACAGACATGAAGGCCAGTATGGCTATTGCCCCAAACACCACCAATGGAATGCCACCCCATGCATTTCCAGTGCTGCCTGAGACATAGCACTGCCACACAGCTCACCTGAGGTAACCCCCTCAGCCCCATAGCATGAACAAGTATACTGAGGCATCATACTGTCAGTGAAGTGCTCCCACTGGAACACAATGTAGCCCTAGGAAGCATCTCAAAAGCACAGTAAGAAACCCTGTAACCCCTATCCACAGGTCAACATAATCTGGCCTGAGGGTATGAATCACAGGGCTGTGATGCAGACCCAGTACAAGTGGCCCCTGGGCAGCCACAGCCACTGTCTATGCCACATGTGTGCTGTGTGGTTGTGTATCGGACACAGTACCCTAGGTGATGACACAACATGGAGCTAAACAGTAGTGGCAACAACACTCCTCACTCAGATGCCGGGTCGGTGGCTGCAGTGTGCAGCACAACCCTGATGTGGTGAAACAGTGGATCAGCACAGTGCAACATGACTGGTATGCATGGCTGCTTCTGATGGCACTCACATGGTCACAACACCATTGGCACACAACATCTGAATAGTCCATGGCCAGGCCATTGACATAGCATGTGAATGACACATGCTGAGAGCATACACATAACCACAGGAACCATACAATACACCCACCCATAATGACACAGTCATGATGACCACATACCTGCCATACAATGTGTACACTGCACATATGCTTATGGCATATGTATGGGTGTAGTACAACTCAAGCCACAGGAGGAGACAGCCTCAATCAATGGTATAATGCAACTGTAGAATGGTAGCAGATGAACAATGCACAGCACACTAGGGAACACAGTGGGAGAACAGTGCGTCACACATAGCCCAGTGGCATTGAATGTACGTGCCCATTGTTGACCGTAGGCCACTAGGTGTAGTCAATGCGCAAAGTGCAAGGAGGCAGACATGTCCATGGCAGTATGTCACAGACACATATGTGGGACTGGGCCACTGTATAGCTAACATGCATCCCCTCAAAGTGCAGATGCAGGTCAGAAGGACAGCAGCACCAAGAAGAGCATGTGCCCATGTAGGCAAGTGCTATGTGTAGAATACAAGCACTCCATAGTCTGGACATGTATGACACACCATGTTGCAGCAGTGTAGGGCTGTGAGTTAACATGTGTGTACACAACACAGGCCTACAGGCTGAGCAGCTAGTGGAATCACTGGCCAGGTGAACTGTTCCACAGGCTGCAGTTGGTGTGTGCGATGCCGTACCCAGCAGCACAGCAGCATGGTCACCACATGGCCACGTGCCCCGGGACCAGTGACATGATACAGAGCAAACACACATATGGTGGTGACACTATGATGTAAAGGGGTATCATACATGCCTCACCCAGAAAGGAATGCAACATATGTAAATCACAAAGGAACACATTCACATGCAGCATCTTGCTGCCCATCACCTCCTTCCTGAGCCTGCCAGCTGTGAGTCATGGTCCCCTGGGTGCGCCTTTGCCTCTGCTGTCTCCTGGCAGTGTGGTCTGCAGAATGCAATGAATAGAACAGTGTCAGTACCCATGTAGACATCAATAATAACCCCCCATGTGCCAGTGACACTGTGCACAACCGTCAAACAGTGTACTGTGTCCTGCCCCAACCAGCATATAGGACACATGTGCCATTTTGATTTAATGTACTGTAGTGGTCTGTATACAGCACACATGCTAGACCACCTGATGTCATCTGGAGGAGCAATGCACAGACCACAGTGGGATGGACATGCACACAGCTGTATGCACCCAGCACATAAGCCCTGCGGATGACAGACAAACAAATGGCACCACTAACAGTGTACCCCCAACACACAGCATGGATGGGCCACACCTGTCAACCACCTGTGCCCCCCAATGGACTATGCCACAGTGTCAATATGTACCAGGGGAGCCCATTGATGAGCCCATAAGTCCTGAATGACAGTATGACCATGGTAGAGTGGGGATACAGCAGCACAGCTGTGGCTAGCACACACTACACAGACAGTGACACTACAGTGCCAACTACTGTGATTGACATGTGTATCGACTGACCATTGGACAAAGCAGGGCCTAATGTCTCATGGCCCATGGAGCACATGGACACATCACAGTGAGCCCATGGAACACAGTCAGCAGCTATTTGTCACTCACAGGCATATGTTTGCCCACACGGGGAGGATGTTATCGACATATGTGGCAGTGGTCAGTAACAGTCCAGGCCCTGTCACACAGCATGCACCATGTTCATCTGCTGGGAGGGTCCATTGCCACCATGCCAGGAACACAGGCAGCATTGTGTCTGTAACTTACACACCTGTCTGGACAGTGTATGGTGAATAGGCCCCCAGCAGCAGACCTTGGCAATATACAGAGGTGTGGCTGGACAAGTCAGTGTTGTACACACACCATCCATCTGCACAGCTCTTGTAACATACATGTGCACATGTCCAACAGTGGCTCCACTACCAATGACAGAATACAGTGATACCTATCACATGATACCTCTGTGCACATCAAATGTACTACCACATACACAGGAACTGCTGACTCACACATGGACACTACTGTACCCATAGTGGTCTATACATACCAATGTATGAGAATGACTCTGTAGCATGATAGGCATGTGTGCAATGAGCTGTCCTACAAACGTGTACCCACATGTGCACTGTGTACATGCCTGCCCACATTCTTTGACATGTATAATTCTAGGCTATAAAAAATGTTTCCACTTATCTGGCACAGGCGCAGTACCATCACACACCATGCACTGGAACCTGTCCATCCTCTGCCTCTCTCTCTCCACTGCAGGTCAACAAATGGATGCCTGCACTGCTCCCCTGTGTGGTGAATTCCTGTGTGGGAAGTGAGATGGTACGCCACAGATGCCCACACCTCACGCTGAGGCCTATACCCCTTGTGCACTTCTACAAAAAGCTGGTACTCCCTGGCCAGCACGAGCTGCACCATGCTGGCCAGCTCCACCTCCACCCACCACTGGTCCCTATGAACCACTGCCCTGAGCCTCCTCCTGCTCACCATAACTGCACAGACACTGGAAGAAGCACCACCCTAACACCACTGTGCATAGAATGCTGTCCAGAACACAAATGGAAATGCATGTAACTTAGGGCGGGGCTATCAAAGGATGGCCCTGCACACAATACTACAGCACCGCACTAATGCAAAATGGCCCCACTGAGCACGCACTACCCTTGCATGACCTTTCCAGTGATTACATCATTGAACATGCATGTTTTGAGTGGCGCAAACACATTTTGTGCCACACAATTCATATAGCGCTGTGCCACAGTGCTAACTGCCCAGTGCAAACACGTTTGCCCAGTGCAATTACATGCAATATTCTGAAGTCCTATGCAAATGAGCCTACTTAGGCAGTTGGAGTGCAAACCACCACATTAGCATATAATTATGGCCTGATTTTCATGCATTACCATGTGTAAACTGCCTAGGCTGTTTCACTGGGGACACAGCACCACCTGCACAGCTCACTGGAACTCAAGCAGTAGTCTGACATCTGTGATTGCAACAATAGGCCTCACCGTGTCCCACGAGATTAGTTCCACAGGAACAGGTAGGTGTTCTTCAGGCAATATACACAGTTATCATGGTATACAACAGTGTGTGTATTCTGCTACAGTGACCTGGGGCTGCAGTATTGGATAGGGAACATATGTGCAGCATTTTTGTAAGGTACTGCCTAGTGATGCTGTCACACATACACCAGGCCCATCTGGCAGGTGTGTACTAACTGTGTGCTGCACTGCCGTACTATCCTATCACATGTATACATTGTGACAGTGGCACTGGAGTCACACAGTATGACACAGAAACATATGCCCATGTACATCTATAGGTATGCTGTACATGCTCCGGGACGGTGGAGAGACTGACAGGACACAAAACACAGGCATACTGGTCCCATGGCAGATCTCTGTGACAATATAATGTGGATGTGTATCCCATGCCATGCTGTGCAATGACCAGGACACTGTGGTCACAAGGCCAACAACACAGGTCTGTGTGTCCAACACACATCCCACAGCTGTTGGTGTAGTGTCACTACATGGGGCCTGTTGCAGCCCACACAGCGCAGGCTGCTACTGGTATGTATGTGGCACAGAAACACCGGCAGGTGTCTGCTGCCCATGGACAGACATGTAGGGGCCATTGCTGGGCAGAGATAGCCTGGGGGGCCAAACCCCTACATCCGTGTAATGCATGCCCTCAACCAAAACCACAGTGTGGATTATTGGTTGTGTGGAGTCTCACACACACACACACACACCACTTATAGGACAGCCACTGACCACTGGATCATTTTCATCCTCCAACAGGTGCTTCTGGTGGCCATGAACTCCTCAGAAGCCACAAGTTTTCTAGGTAGGAGCTGATGGCCCTGGCTCAAGTATACAAGGCCAGGGAGCACAACATGTGGTGCTACAAGACAACAGATGCTGCAGTATGTGTATTGTGGAGAGAGATCACAGCTGAAGTCAATGCTGTTGGTGGCAGGGGTCACACAATGGATGCTGTATGTGAACAGTGGAATGATCTACAACACTGTACAAAGGATGACCTGGGAGCACACCACCATGCATTGCACGCCATGGATGGTGGGCCATGGCCATAAGAGGTTACAGGACCTGTCTACCCTGTAGTGAAGGTGGTGGTGTCAACCCTCAGGACTATGGCCATGGAAGGTGCTGAAGGCAGTGGGAATGAGACACAGGTGGCATCCCACAGGACATGTGAGTGCATGGCAGTGTACCAGCATGGTGTGCATGGGTGTGCATGGGTATACGTGCAGCTCTGTGTGTGTTGTGGCACAGTGCAGCAGTGACCAGTGCACTTGTGTGCATTGGGAAGGCCTGTGTGCTGTATGGCACTGTCTGCTGCTGTGGTTTCAGCACTATCAGCCTAGCAGCATGTGCCACACTAACACAGTCTTGTATTGCTCTGTGCACAGCTGCTCTTTACCTATGCAAATAGTGTATATCACTGTTACAGGTGTTCTATCCACGTGCGGTGTTGCTTGCTGCCATGTGTGTCACTGGGTGTGTTGACTATGCCATCCCTGTGGGTGATGGTCTTCACGTCTGTAGGGTGTGTGGGATACAGTGGTGTTAGGTGTGGGCATGCCTGTAGGTTCCACATTTCACCCATAGGCGTGCATGCACCCTGGATGTGTTGGTGTATGGGCTGTAGTCACCTGTATTATGCTGGCACTGGGTGACATAGGCAGCATTGGTGGGGAATGCATATGCCAGCACTGGTACAGGACCACTGTGTACAGTGCAACACACTTACAGTGTTCTTCTCTGTTCACAATGCAGGGAAATGGCACTACAAAGGAGATCGACCTGGAGGAGGACACTGTGCCATCCACATCAGGTGTCCAGCAGCAGGCGGCACATGAAGAGGACGGGGAGTCCTTGGACACCTTACTGGATGAACTGCGCGACAGTGATGAGTACACCTACATTTCTGCTGGGGACTATTTAGCTACCATTGCTGCAATGGCGGGGGGTTCTCACCATCAGCGATGTCCCTCGACTCTCCCAATAAGGCTGGGGTGGTCACCAGGGGGACCATCACCACCACCACTCACCGCACAGTCACCTATCAGGCACACTGTACCATCTGTGCTGGCATAGTCTCAGGAAGGTCATGCCTCCTCTACCTCAACTGCCACCACCACTGCCACAGGTGTGACCTTCACACTCGCCAGCTCCCACACCACATGGCCTACACCACAGGTGTCTGTGGGCAGCCAACATATTGCCTCATCTACCCACTCTGGTGACATTCATGGCCCCACAGCTGGTGATGCACTGCCACAGCCATCCACACAGGGTGTGAGGTGCATACACCCACATGTTGACCATGCCAATATCCACATACTGTCTCTGGTGACCATGCATCCCTGAGATAGGATAACTCTGAGGTCCAGCAGCTTCTCCAGTCTATGGTGGACTCACAGTCCACTGCACAGTGGGAGCTGCATGCATTCCAAAGGGAATGTGACAGGAATTGGCACACCTCTTTGAGACCTGCTGCCAACCTGCAGCATGCAGAACAGTATGTGGAGGAGCATGAGGCACGCTTCCTGGATGCCCTCTACCAGGTGTTTGGTGAGCTAACCTGGACAGTGAGAGAGCTCACTACCATGGTGCAGGAGGTTGGGCTGGCCAAGCAGCATAGCCACACCAGCCAGGCTGTTGACTGTCAGCATGAGGGTACTGTCCCCCATGTGTCATCAGTATATATTGGCAGAATGCGGTCAGCCAGCACTACTGCAGTGGTGTCTTCTGTGTGCTCTCCCCAAACCACTGGGCGATGCCTGGCCTTGGCATCACTCAGCCTAAGACATGGGCGTGGCTGTCCCAGGGTGTCAGCTTCTCCGCAAACACAGCCCTTTAGCTCCTCAGTCCACATGACCCCTCCTACACTGACTCACGGTAGATCTGTCTGGACCTGTGGCAGGAGCAGGCATTGATGTTGTGTGCTGCACCTTACATTCCCGTTCCTCACTTGCACCCTTCCCATGCACCCTGTTGTACTTGCCCACACCCCACACCTATCACTGTATCATCACTGCTGTATCCTGTATTACTGTTTTATGTTGTGTTCATTCTTTCACAGTTTTATGTTTGTACATATATTGACAACACACTATTGCAAGCATGTCTGTTGTCCATGTTGTTTTCACTCACCTGCTCATCCATGTTAGTGTTCTGATGATGTTCTGGTGATGTTCCTGGGACCTCCTGGCCATGCATGGGTCATGTTTATAGAGCTGCTCCACTATCCCATGCACATCTGGCTCCATGTCACTGTCAGCATGTTCCTCAGGTTCTGACACGTGTATTCCATGGTTTAGTGCCATGTTGTGTAACACACAACAGGCTAGTAATATGCGACATGTCTTCTGAGGGGTATATTGTAGGGCACCACCTGAATGGTCCAGGCATCTGAAGCACATTTTGATCATGCAGAACCCTCACTTAATGATATATCATGTTGTGCTGTGTGCCTCATAGTATGTCTCCTCGTCCACATCTGATGGCTGAAGAACTGGGGTAAGGAGCCAGGGTTACAAGGGATAGGCACTGTCCTCTGTAGGAAACATTACCAAATGTTAGCACTTGTTCACTGTGTAGCTCACTTTGTGCACTTGGTAGAGCCTACTGTGTTGATCATCCTGTGTTCCTGTACACCCTTGCCTTCTTGCTCTCCCCTGTATACCTCTTGTGGGTGCTGTATTGTGGCACTGTCCCACCACTGTGGTGGACTGTGGTTGTGCCTGCTGCAGTTACTCATCTACAAGATGTCCACTGGGCTGCCCTCAACTGCCTGGCACAACTGCGACTGGTGAAAGATGAAGATATCATTGGCACTGCCAGGATAGTGTGCTAGGACATTGATGATGCACCCAGTTGCATTGCACAACACCTGGCAATTGATAGAGTGGTACCCTTTCCTGTTCAGGAAGGAGTCTCCCACTTCACCAAGGGGTGCCTGGATGGCAGCGTGGGTGCAGTCAATGGCAGTATTGCTGGTTGTTGCACAACCTGATAGAATTGCTGTATTGTTTCTCTGTGCTCTGCTGCCATGCTGGGCTGGCAGTATAGCCTAGAGGTTAGAGGAACGAGGTGTGAATGAGCTTGATACATCCAGCAGACCAGAACTGAGTTTGATTCTCACAACCTCCACTTGCATACTGTGTGACTCTGAGCAAATCACTTAACCGCCCAGTGCTCCCAGGTTGCCCCTAAAAACAGGCACTTATGCCTAGTGGGCTTTACCCAGTTACCAAAGACTAAAATAAAAAAAATAAGAAAAAATGCTGGGCAATATAATGAATTCACCAGAATGTGGTAGCTAGGCTTCTAGGAATTGGGCCAGGAGGCATGAGGTGGCAGATTGTGGCACACCAATGGTATCCCCAACTCGTTGGCTATGAAACACATTGCAGCTGTCACCTTTTCCTCTACTGACATGGCATGGCAGTGCTGGGTGGTAGACTGCAGCTGCTCATGCAGGAGCTCACAGAGCTGCCTCGGCAGGGCCCTGCTGAGTCAGTACTGGCCCACAAGGTGATCATCTGTGAGTGTCTCAAAGGACACTCGAGGCTGGTACATTCTGTTTGCAGCATATCTCTTCCTTCATCTACAGAGTGGCCCAGGGGAGCCTTCTTCCCTCTCATCCTCCTCGAAGACTGCAGCCATCAGATGCACCATGATGCTGTTGTTCCATACAGCCATGTTGCCTGTTGATGCTCTGTTCATGCCCCCCTCCTTGTTTTGCCCAGAGTTAAGACTACCTTTTTTATGGGCATTTTAATTTGCTCCAGGCTGAATGTCATGCTACCACATGTTATGTAGCACTGTGATGCTGACTATACCATTGTGCTCGCATTCATGTCCCCACCCCTCACTTTTCCCCAAGCATACATTATTTTTTTGCACTGGCGCTATTCTGTTGTGCTGACACTATTTGGTCTTTTGAATATTGCAACCCTGTGCAAACTGGGTGCAATCTGGGTACAATCCATTTGTACTCAGTTGCAATGTTTTGAATATTGGGCCCCATATATTTTATTTTCTCCTACTACGTGGTTGACCAAACTGTTGTCTAGAGTGACCTGTGATTTGTGGCTGTGGATCCCAGTTATAGATGTGATTATTCTGGTAATTTTGAATGTCACATTGGTACTTATTTTGTTTCCTCTTAATAGCTTGTTTTTGTGGACCTTAAGATTCTTGTGAAGTCTTTCTGTTAGGTCCTTAAATTCAATTGAGTCAGCACACTGGGTAATTTCTTTTTTGATGTCTTTTATCTGTTTCAATATATCTAAATGCTTTTTTATCCTGGTCACATAGTATTTTAATTAAAGTACTGGAACATGTATTCAATGCTTCCTCCCAACACTTTTGGTATATATCCTTATAAACCCCCACTGCTGGAGCTTTATATAAACAACAAGAAAGGCATTTGATCTCTGAATACTTATTTAAACTCTATAATGTTTAGTACAAATTTATCTCCATGAACTTCAGTTTTAATTTTTTTTACTGAGTTTTATGCAGCAGACAATACAAGGCACTTCAATAGCATGAAAGGAAGCTGCAAATGCAATCAATAAAACAAGACAGAACAGAAAAAAAAAAAGACAAGGAACTCCCCTTCTCTCCCTCCCCGCCAAACCCACTCCCACCTCTAAGTCTCCGCTTCAATCAAAGAAAGAAAAAAAGGGGTGTTCTAAGGGTCCAGTTGAAGCAGGGTTGCTGGTTCAGACCTCCAGAGAGAGATCAGAGTCAAAAGGGGTTCCCATGTGGACTGGAAGGAGTGGAGTCTGTGTTGCATACTTGCTATATGCTTCTCCAACTCGATTGCAAGCAGATCCTCATGGTACCACTCTAGTACTGAGGGAAGGGAATCCTCCTTCCAATGCCTTAACATTACTAACTTTGCTGTGGCAGCCACCAGGACAAGGTAAGCTTTCCTTATCCTGGTCGTTGCAGGAGGGTACAAGATTAAAAGGCAGCATTCCAGAGTGAATAAAGGGTCCAGGCCTAAGAGAGGATTGAGGGCCTGCTTTACGGAGTTCCAGAAGGATTTCAGTCTAAGTGATGCTTCTTCAGGTCCTGCAGGGTGTCTGGAATCACCTTGAAGTCATCAGAAAAAATATTCCTTGCAGCTTCTTTTCATCTCAGTTCTGCAGCTGTTCTTTCAAAAGGTAGAACTTTTATAACTTTAGGGCTATAGACTCATTGTGCTTGGGCTAGCAGTCCTGTTAAAGAGTCAATCTTGGACTCAGGTTCTCCATTCATTGTTAACAAGGAGACACCCTGCAGAACATGTGTTTTAAATCAAAGCCTCAAAATCCCAAACTAAAAGACAATCCAGGAAATCAGCAGTCATCTCACTAAAACAAACAGTCACTCTACACACTAGTTATGCCTAGGTGTCAAAAGTCAGTATAAAATCCAAAAACCACAGAATAAAATGCTAGGTACGTATTTTATTTGTATCCTAGTAGCAAAACTGTGGACCTTGAATATGTAAAATAGTAGACTGGGCAGACTGGGTGGGCCACGTGGTCCTTATCTGCTGTCAAAGTCTATGTTTCTATGTTTCTATGTAGTAGGAACCAGTTGTCTCCTACCTGGCTACAAACAAAAGTTGCTGTCTGTGGCTCCTTGTGCAGCTAAGCAGATAAAATTTGGCACAGAAACAAACAACACAGTCAGTGCAAATGATGAAAGGGAAGCAGCAGTCAAAAACACAACACAGGACCACCTTAAACGATGTTATTTAAAAAAATATATACTAAGCACTCCATAAGTGCAATGCTCAGTGACTTTGATAAGAAGAGGCTACAAAACCCCAATGTTTCAAATCCATGCAGATTCTTCTTCAGGGGAAGAGTCAACATAGTCTGGTTCAATTGTAGATGGTCTTAAGGGCATACATACTCAGCATTTATTTATTTATTTTGCATTTTTAAAGATGTTACATATTTAACCCTATATGAGACTAGTATTAAACAAAACAAACACAACACTTGATAGTGCAGAAAATGCACACAATGCTTATTTCATGAAGAATACAAAAATCCACAAAAAATCCTGATAAAATGGAAAAAAAAATGTTGACAATATGTAACATGACTTCTGTAAGGGGTACATTTATAAACTGCAAGCTAATCAGATTGATGGACTTAATATAAATATAAAATCACAGTTAAATAATTATTCAGTTGATAAAATGATTCACATTCAAAAGCGATCCTGGAACAAGAAGCATGAAAACCTGAAACAGGAGGAAAAGATAATACATATTTTTTATATCATTCTTAATTCTGTAAGCAAGTTAATAATTAGGTACTATGTCCCAAATGTTGCTTATTCCTTTTGAGTATAAAGCACCCAAGGAAGCTACATAACCTGTCACCTCTTTTGATCAGTAGTAGCACCCAGTCTAACCCCATAAAACTGAAGGTTCTCACATCTGAATTATGAGCAGTGGTCCAATGTGAACCAACTAATGTGTCACATCTTTTATTGAGGATGGACCACAAGTGTTCCTGAATACACTCCTTCACTGGACGTATAGTGCATCCAGTGGACAGTAGGAATGCAGCGAATTAAAATTTCGCTGGAGAAGTGCCAGTGAAGTGGCCAAATTCACCTGGTGGAGTAATTCGCAAAGTTTTGCCGCATAAGGTGGAATTTCGCCTAGGCAAAATTTCACCTTCTGCGGGCGAAATTTCATCATCGAAGGTGGAATTTCACTGCAGAAGGTGAAATTTTGCCACAGAAGGTGAAATTTTTGCCACTTCACTGGGCGAAATTTCAGCACTCCACGAGGTGAAATTTCGCATTTTGCTCCATGAGATGGGTGAAATTTTGCAGATTACTCCTGCTGAGCGAATTTCGCTCAGTTCACCCACCACTAATGGACAGCTTGGCAAAAGGACACCATAATGCATAGACATCATAGGAACTTCTGCACACATGATCCATGTTCTGACTTTACGTACGAGATTATCTGTGGGACTTGTGAATTTTTCACCCTCTTGAGTATACTAGCAAACATTACAAAAGCAACATTTACTGAAGCCTGTGCATGAAGTTACAAGGAGGTTGCCAGTTTGTGTTAGATGGTCTTTAGCCACAGAATTGTGTATTCTTCTTCCCCTACAGTAAACCATATGGTGACATTCACCTATAATTTCTGTAAGGTGCGAATCAGGGAAAAAAAGGCCATGCCACCCAATAAAAACAACACAGTCCTGCACAAAAGATTAATAATCAAGTTAGCCAGCTTGGGAGTGGGTCCCAGGGTGGTAGCCTGGATTGCAAACTGGCTGTACAACAGGACACAGAAGGTAATAGTGAGTGTCACACATTCCGAAGAAAGAGGGGTCACTAGTGGAGTACCTCAGGGCTCAGTACTGGGTCCAGTCCTCTTTAACATCTTTATAGGTGACATTGCAGAGGGTCTGGAGGGAAAGGTATGCCTCTTTGCAGATGATACAAAGATCTATAACAGAGTTGATACGTAAGGGGGATAGAAAGGATGAGAAGGAACTTGGCAAGGTTGGAGGAATGGTCAGACATATGGCACTTAGATTCAATGCAAAGAAGTGCAAAGTAATGCACCTGGTAACAAAAACCCAAGAGAAGAGTACACAATAGCAGTGGAGGTACTAACAACAACAAAAATGGAATGGGACTTGGGAGTAATCATATTGGATGATCTAAAGGTGGGTAAGCAATGTGAGAAGTCAGTGAGGAGAGCCAGGGGGATACTGGGATGCATAGGAAGGGGCATCACAATTAGAAAAAGGGAAGTGGTTATCCCTCTGTACAGACAGTTGGTGAGACCTCAACTGGAGTACTGTGTGCAGTTTTGGAGACCTCATCTACGCAAGGACATAGATAGGATGGAAGCAGTCCAGAGGATAGCAACTAAAATGGTGCAGGGTCTGCATCAGAAATCATATGAAGAGAGACTGAGAGAGCTTAATATGTAAACCCTTGATGAAAGGAGGGATGGGGGGACATGATAGAAACGTTCAAGTACCTCAAGGGAATCAACAAAGTCCAGGAGGGTAGCATCTTTCAGAAAAAGAGATGTGTAAGAACAAGGGACACAATTTAAAGATAGAGGGGGGACAGCTCAGGGGTAATGTGAGGAAATCTTTTTTCATGGATAGAGTGGTGGATGCGTGGAACTGCCTTCCTGGGGAGGTTGTTGGGGCTAAAACAGTGGGGGAATTCAAACATGCATAGGACAGACACAAGGCAATTGTAGTGGGGGGTGGCAGGAAGTAGGCTGTTGGTTAACTAGAACCTGCAGCATATCCAGTAGGTAGGGAAATGGGCAGACTGGGTGGGCCAAGTGGTCCTTATCTGCTGTCAAAGTCTATGTTTCTATGTTTACTCCACAAAGCAAATTTCGCTCAGTTCGCCCACCACTAATGGACAGCTTGGCAAAAGGACACCATAATGCATAGACATCATAGGAACTTCTGCACATGATCCATGTTCTGACTTTACGTACGAGATTATCTGTGGGACTTGTGAATTTTTCACCCTCTTGAGTATACTAGCAAACATCACAAAAGCAACATTTACTGAAGCCTGTGCATGAAGTTACAAGGAGGTTGCCAGTTTGTGTTAGATGGTCTTTAGCCAAAGAACTGTGTATTCTTCTTCCCCTACAGTAAACCACATGGTGACATTCACCTATAATTTCTCTAAGGTGAGAATCAGGGGAAAAGGCCATGCCACCCAATAAAAACAACTTCATTACTGAATTTACTACTGGAGTCTCTAAGGTGGCAATGATTTCAAAGAGATTTGGGCCTGTTCTCTATGCTGATTCTGACCTTAGGGAAATTATAAATGCATGACCCCATGTGGTTTACTGTAGGGAAAGAAAAATACCCTTTTTTGTGGCTAAAAGCCATTTAACACAAACCGGCAATCTCCCTGTAACTTTATGCACTGGTTTCAGTGGTATCCTGTGAGTTCAGTGACTGTGATTGGGCACCTACCGAAATGGCAACTCAGTTGCAACACCCTACACCACAGTGATGAGGGAGGGAGGGCGACTGGAAGGGGGGGTGCACGAATATAGCGACATCCTGTTGCTACATGTATATGCACACGAGGGGAAGCAAGCACGCTGAGCTTGGGGTGGAAGGGGAGGGAGGAATTGTGGGGGTGGCACCACAGTGAGTTGCCGAGCTTCTCCCATGGTGTGGTGGGTGGGTTCAGGGCTGGGGTGGTAATGGTGCTGGGTTCGGGCCCAAGTGTGGGTGCCTTTTGTTGCGCTCAGCCCAAAAGGTTTTTTAATGGGTTTTGCACCCCCTCCCCGACAAGCACCCCTCTGAAGTTGAGAATCCTTAAGTGGGGGGGGGGTGCAGGGGCACAGCCCCCTGCATTTGCATGTAAAATCTACTGTAAGTCCCTGGCACCCTTTTACTGTGAGCCAGGGACTGCATCGCCAAAATGTTTTTTCTATGATTTCCATTTGTACTAACGGCGATCGCTATTCTGTGATCGCCGTTATCAAATAGATCCAGTTTCAGTAAATTGTATTCTTGTAATGTTTGCCCATATGCTCAAGAAGGTAACAAATTCACATGTCTGACAGATACTCATATATTCAAGGTGAGAACACAGGTCACCTGCTGAAGTTCCTATGTTTTCTTTGCATTCTGATGCCTTTGTGCCAAACTGTACATTGGATGCAGTACATGTCCAGTGATGGAATGTACTCAGGAACACGTGCGGTCAGTCCAAGAAATGACACACCAGTAGGTTCACATTGGATCACTGCTCATAATTCAGATTTGAGAACCTTCACATTTATGGGGTTAGATTGGGTGACACCTCCATCAGAGGAGATGACTGGTAACATATCCTCCTCCAAAAAGAAAGCAGAATCATCTTCACCATGGGTGCATTATACCCAAAAGGACCAAATGACAGATTGGACATAGTACTTTTTCTGTAACTTGCTTACTGTGTTTTGACCTTTTTCTCTTTTTTTCAGATTTTCACGTTGCTTGTTCCACCTTTGAATATGAATCAACTAATCAACTGAATCACTATTTAACTTTGATCTTATATTTTGATTAAGTTGATCAATCTGATTAGTTTGCATTTTTAAATTTATCACTTACAGCACTCTTGTTATATATTGTATTATAAAAGAACAGTTTTCCTTTTTATTAGAGTTGTTATGGATTCTTGCATTTTTCATGAAATTAGCATTTTGTACATTAGCTGCGCTAGTAGGTGTTGTGTTTTTTTTAATTCAGTAAGCTTTATTAGTTTCAAATAACATAACAAAACACAACACATATTCCTCAAGAGGGATGCCATTAATATTAATACACAGCATACATAATATAATTCCAAGGCAGTCCCCCACCCCCCAACCACCATTTACCGTCCCTCCCTCCATCCCTCCCCTTAATTCTAATCCTCCCTAACTCCCCCAGCCAAGTGTTAATCGTCCACTGCTCCGACAAGTATGCACACAATAACCTATACTCAAACCTATTGGGTCTTCCAAACTGATAACAGGGCATCTAGCACTCCCCATCTACTCTGGAAGGTTGCATATCTATTGCGTATCAGGCAAATGTGCTTCTCCAACTGGATGGCCAGCAAAATTTCTTTATGCTATTCCAGAACAGAAGGGGGAACACTGTCTCTCCAATGCTGCAATATAATCAATTTTGCGATCATTGTAACCAGGATCATATGGTTCTTCCTGACCTTGGGCATACCCAGAGCAAAGTAGTTCAGTAGGCAATCTTCTGGGGTAAATAATGGATCCAACACCAGAAAAGAATCTAGAGATCATCTAATTGCCTGCCAGAAAGCTTGCACTTCCGGGCATGTCCATATCATGTGAAACAACGTACCCAGCTCCCCACCACATCTGGTACAAGCAGGGAAGGAAAGCCACCCCAAAGAATAAAGCTTCACAGGGGTGAAATATAAGTTGTGCATAATATTAAACTGGGTTAGACACAGTCTATCTTGCTTAATGTAAATATAAGAATTGCGCCACAGTCTCCTCCAGAAGTCAACTTCTGTGCTTAGTGACAATTCCTGAGTCCAGTAATGGCAAACCCCTTGAGGTAAGTTATGCTGCAATGCCTGTAACTTCTTGTAAACCAGAGAGATGGCAAGAGGTTGTCTAGCCAATCTGAGGATAGAGGGCAAGTCAATATTCACAGTGTCTGATCTTGGGATTTTACCTATATGGGAGACAACAGCCTCCTTGAGCTGCACATACTGAAATATACCACTCATCTGTACCTTGAATCTATTTTGAAAAACAGTAAAGGAGATTATACCTCCATTATCGTACATGTCCGCAGCTTTCTCCTCCCTCAGGTTAGGCCGGTAGGACAGTGGGATAGGCCGATGCCCTATTTTAAAATGTGGGTTGTCCAAAATAGGTTGATCTAGGGAAACATGCCAATTAGCGGCCATCTCTACTTGCAATTGGTACAACACTTTGATGGACCATCCCAGCGGGGTAGATCTGAGGGACCTGGGAATGACCCTAGGAGTCGCATATAGGAAAGCCTGGAGAGTACACCTATGCTGAGATGCGAGATGCTGTTCTATTTCCAACCACTCTGGCGAGTAGGAAAATGGGTCTAGGGCCAGTGGTTCCTGCGCCCACTGGGCGAGTTTACTCAGGTGATGGGCACAATAGTACAGGAAAAAGGAGGGAACTGCCAGGCCACCTAGCTCCCTTGGGGTGGTTAGTTTGAAATAAGACCTCCTAACTTTCTTACCCTGCCATAGGTATGTGTTCAACATTGCTTGCAATTTAGCGAACCATCTCTTGGGGCAAAAACAACCCATAATGACCATTGACTATAGGATACGGGGGAGCACATTAATTTTCACTGTGGAGACTCTACTCTACAGCGATAAGTGAAAAGCACCCCATCTCTCCAAGTCAGCTTTGACCTTGGTCAATAGGTCCGAAAGGTTAGCTTTCAACATGGAGGTTCTATCTCTTGCCACATTAATTCCCAGGTACAAAAGGGATTTCGATTCCCACGACAGAGCAAAGTTGGTCACCTCCCCTCGAGAGACACGGTTGTTCAAGGGAAATACCTTGCTTTTGGTGAGGTTAAGCTTGTAGTATGAAACCTTGGAGAAGGCCCCAACCTGGTCTAGCAGCACAGACAAACTGTCACTTGGGTCTTCCAAATGCAACAACAGATCATCTGCATATGTAGAATGTGTATATCTTCAGCCTCCAATTGAAATCCCTCAGATCTTTGGAGAGGCTATCAAATGCCGAATAAGGGGTTCTAAATATAGATTAAATAAAAGAGGGGAAAGGGGGCAACCCTGCTGGGTACCTCTGTGGAGCGAGAAAACCTTGGAGTGAACTCCGTTACATCGAATTTGGGCGGAAGGAGAGGAATATAGTAACTTGATCCACCAAATGAAGCCCTCTGGGAACCCAAACCACGACATGGTGGCGAAAAGGAAGTCCCATGACACCCTGTCAAAGGCCTTCTCGGCATCCAGTGACACCAAGATCATTGGCAGTTCTGAGTCACTGGCGACTGAGAGGAGGTTCATTAGCTTCCGCATTTGGTCCCCAGAGGCGTGACCTGCCATGAAGCCCACTTGTTCTTTACTTACCAAAAAGAGGCATAATAGGCCCTAACCTCTTGGCTAAGATATTGGCCAAGAGTTTAACATCAGTATTAATCAGTGAGATAGGTCGATAACTCTCTGGATATTGCAGATTTTTACCCTTTTTAGGAATAAGCATGATTATTGCTCTTAAGAAACTGGGGTCAGATAGCCCTTTATCGAATCAGTGGTTATAAACCTCTGCCAATATAGGGCTAACTCTGGTGTACAGGCCTTATACAGACCATTAAGAAGTCCATCCGGCCCTGGGGACTTATCCATTGGGAGAAGTGCCTCAGCACTTGTCACCTCTTCAGCCGTGATGGGGCCAGCCAGAGAGGAGGAGTGAATGGGTGACAGCTTGGGCAGGTCAACTGAGTTGAGATAGCTCAGGATATCTGCCATGGAGGGATGAACATCTGCTTCCTCAGCATACAACCTCTGATAATATTGCCTTAGTACCCCTGCTAAAGCACGAGGATCAGTTACAATGGGCACATCCTTATCCGGCTTGATACCCGGAATGAACTGAAATGCATCCTCTTGCTTAAGCCGTAAGGCCAGCAACATGCCAGCCCTTTCCCCAGACTCCAAATATTGAAATTTGGTATGTTTAAGTGCAAGCTCGGCTTTTTGGGAGATAAGACTGAAATACTGAGCTCGCAGTCTTTGCAACTTGGTCCAGTCTTCATCGGAGGATGAGCAAGAAATAGCGGATTCCAATTGGCTAATTGAGGAAAGCAGGGAGTTCATTTGCAACTTGAGCTGCCGGGACTTTGTTGAGGATAATCGGATACACTCCCCCTGCAGGGAACACTTTAAAGCCGCCCAGACTATGTCAACCCTACTAACTGACCCACTGTTGTTTCTAATGAAGTCAGTAATAAAGTTTTGTATATGTTGCAGAGAGTTAGATTTGTGCAGTAATTGGGTGTTTAACAGCCAGAAGGTGTCCCTTTTCACCCCAGGTCCCACTAGGAAAAAAAGGGAGACGGACGAGTGATCTGATATAACTCTGGCATGAATATCGACATCAATTACTCCAGGAAAGGCAAAGGAGCTGATAAGGAAAAAGTCAATTCTCAAGAATGTTTTGTGCGGTGGTGAGAAAAAGGTATACTGGCGCTCTTCTGGGTGCAGGATGCACCAAACATCATTAACATCCGCCCCCCTCATGAGCTCATGAAGGGCCCTCTGCGCAGGGGAAAACCCCTTTTTCAGGAATCAGACCTATCAATGTGTGTGTGTGTGTAGGGGGTGATATTCCAATCCCCACCCAAAATGGTAAGTTTGGGGGGGTTGGAAATAACCAATCTCAGAAGGTGAGTGAAAAATTGGGGGGATTCAGCATTTGGGCCATAGACTGCACCCAGCAACAGCTGGTGCGATTCTAGTAGACCAATCACTATAATGTACCTCCCATCAGGATCCCAGATTTCTTTTCCTAAGGTAAAGGGGACCTTTTTGCTTATCAGGATAACCACTCCCCCTTTATTGGTGGAAATGCCTGCCCCATAGACATAACCGACCCACTGTTTACGAAACAGTACAATATCCTTCCGTTGGAGATGCGTTTCTTGAAGGAGAGCAATTCCGGTGTTTAAGTGTTGCAAATGTCTAAGAATAATGTGCCTTTAGCGATGATCACGGGCGCCCTTAATATTCCAACTTATGAACTTATGTAGGCCACTCATAAAATAGCTCCAACTGTGCCCTTATTCCTGTCACCGCTCTGAGATAGAGCGGGACGAGAACACTTGGCCCTCCCCTCCTCCCCTCCCATAATACCCCCCATCCAACCCTCTATATACCCAAACTCGTAACAATACACATAAATTGACACATAAAAACAAAATTCAACTAGCTCTAACTACTTACACAACTCTATCCCCCAGTTCTAACACTGCACTGCACTCCAACCCCAGGTACGTGATGTTAACGCAACCTGCTTCCCATATCACCCCACCCACTTCCTCCCACCCCCGCTATAACTAACCCTGAACTGAAAGCAGGAGGATAACCCCTCCCCCAGCACATTTGATACTGCCCCACCCTCATGTCTTGTGCCATTATTTATATATTAGAGCAGTCCACTGAATCTACGGTCCCCCATCGGAAGAGAAGAAAAAAAAAAAGGGTTGAAAGAAACCCATAGGCCTCTAGGAATACAGGGCAGGCAGGCGACCCCCTTACTATGCAGGCGCTGCCCCGCTAGATAATTATAACAGTGACAATAAATGACAGGCAGCCCTCTGGATTGAGACTGGTCCTTATCTATAAGCCTGTCAAACTCACTAGTGAGGCTGTTGGCAACAACAATGAGAAAGCAGGAGCATAGTCTGCCTGCCCCGCACACCCGTTGCCCCTGAAAGATTGTAACAACGTCCATCGTATCTTATCCATGCTAACCCAAGCATTTAGATACGAGTCCAGTAACCGGGATTCCTGATGAGAGCATGGAAAGTCCTCGTATGGTTTCACTGAATCAAAGAGGGGCAGACAAGGCTTAGCCTCCTGTAACTTGCTGATGTGGCCAACCCCCCGATAAGACTCTCACTGCAAAGGGGGCTGCGTAATACAGGTAAGATGGGAGTGTAAGAACTCTTACAAGCTCAAATGGGCAGACTAGGTGGGCCATAGGCCCTTATCTGCCGACACTGTCTATGTATCTATGTCGATGTATCTTCCAGCTGTCAAAGGTGGACTCCTTCTGCCAACCTCAAATAATAGTACCAGAGAGTAGGGATAAACTATATGTCCAACCAGAAAAACAGCCATGCGTATAAGCGCTTAACAAGGGAGACACATTGCCATTTTGCCCTGACTTGAAGAGATCAGGGAACAAAACCTTAAGTTCCTTCTTTGCCTGATCCTGAGACTCAAATGAGTGCCATTTCTCTCCAGATTTGACTTGGAGCATTGCTGGATATCGCATGCGAAATGGCAACCCTGCGGTGATCAGCTTGGACACTGTCGGATGCAACTCCTGCTGTCTTAGCCGAACAGACTGCGGGAGATCTTGAGTAATGCGAATTTTATGCCCTTCCCAAAGGATTTCCTGCAAAGCCTTGATTTTATTCAGGATAAATTGTTTATCCTGGAAGTTGAGCAATCTGAAGATAAAAGGCTGAAGGGGGGCATCGGGGGCGGAAGAGGGCACAGAGCTCGGTGGGCATGCTCGGTGATGTAAACCGTGTTGTTTGGCGAAGACCCGGCTATCTCCTCACAAAACTTCTGAGCAAAAATGACCGGGTTGTTCCCTTCCTCCTTTTCTGGTAAACCAATCACCAGAAGGTTGTTCCTTCTGCTCCTTCCCTCTAAATCTTTGAGCTTCTCCTCTAGTCTCTTCACCCTGCAGCCCAGCTGAATGGTATCTTGTTCCATTTTCCCCTGTTTGACCTCCAAAGAAATAATGTTAGCCTCTGAATCCCCCACACGCACTGTAAGCGATTGAACCGATGTTTTGATTTGCTGCAGGTCATCCGAAATATCCAGGATCTTTTCTTGTAGGGGCTGCATGATTTCAAGAAATCTCTCCTCAGAAAGGGCTGTGGTCAATATAGTCGACTTGGCTCCCCCCATAGCTTGCTGCTTCGGCCGCTTTGCGGCCTTGTCCTTCTCGGATGTCAGTGGGGGAGAGTTCCGCGGAGGAGCCTTCTTCATGAAAACATCCATTTCTGGCTCACCGGTTCCAAAGCCCAGCAAATGCAGAACACTCTTACTTTTAATCGGGACCACTTCTCAGGCATGAGCAATTCTTGATGTGGATTAAAGCACGGGAATTGTTAGTGGGAGAGCAGAGCCACGGGCGAGAACTGCTTCACCTCAGGCTGCCATCACGTGACCCCCCAGGTGTTGTGTTTTTTCACTAATGTCCCATAATGGGTTCAATCAATCAATCAAGCCATCAATCAAATTTTATTTCTAAAGCACTTTTCAGAAACCAAAGCGCATATACAATATAAAGCAGACATTTAATCAAATAAAACATATAAAATAAAAAGGCAGCAGTAATAACACTAAACATTATCCTTAAAAGCCAAGCCAAACAAATATGTTTTCAATGAGGATTTAAAAGTCTCGGTGGACAGGCACTCTCTAATCCGACAAGGTAGAGAGTTCCACAGGGTTGGGGCTACCAAAGAAAAAGCCCTAGCACCTGATGTCTGAAGACAGACCCTGGGAACCTCTGCCAATCCCTCGTCAGTGTAGCGGAGTGGACGGAGGGGGCAGTAAGGCAGAAGGAGGTCTTGCAAGTAACCTAGTCCCTGTCCATGTAGGGTCTTATAGGTCAGCAACACGACCTTGAAGGTGATCCTTCATCACACCGGCAGCCAATGCAGTTCACACAGTACAGGCATGACATGGCAAGTTCTTGACAACCCTGTCAACAACCTGGCTGCAGCATTCTGCACCAACTGCAAGTGATGGAGATCCACCCCCGGTAACCCTAGATATAGAGCATTGCAATAATCAAGGCGAGAGGACACAAAGGCATGAACCAATATGGGAAGGTCATCCGGTGGAACAAGGTGCTTTATCTGGGTGATGTTCTTCAGATGGTAAAATGAGGACTTGACAGCTGCTGACACCTGTGTTTTTAGCGTCAGTTCGTTATCAAGCACAACGCCCAGATTTCGCACCCGTTCGGAAGGTCTCAACTGGTTACCCCCTAACACAAGGCCAGATGGTTACCCATTAGTCAACATCTCTACCCGGTGATCTGGGTCCACCACTAACACCTCAGTCTTGTCCAGATTCAGTCTCAACTAGTTAGCACCCATTCAGTCTTGAATCTCATCAAGGTAGTTGTTAAAGACCGAGATTGCACTATTCTGTTCGGGTACAAAGGACATGTAGAGCTGAGTATCATCTGCATAGCGGTGAAAACTCAGCCCATACCACCTTATAATGTCTCCTAACAGCAACATATACACCATGAACAACATGGGGGACAGCACGGAACCCTGCGGAACCCCACAAGGCATGAAGGGGGCCGAGGAAATAATTCCTGACACCATCCTCTGAGTCCTGCCTGTGAGGAAAGAATGGAACCACTTGAGGACTGTCCCTGACAGTCCACAGAGTAGCTGCAGGCATTCCAGCAACACCCCATGATCCACAATGTCAAATGCTGCAGAGAGATCAAGGAGGACCAAGATTGAACTACTCCTCCGATCCCTCGCTATTAGGAGATCATTAAGTACTCAAACTAATGCTGTCTCGATACTATGCCTCTTCCTGAGCTGGACTGGAGAGGATCATAGACTTCATGGGTGGTAAGAAAGTTCTCGAGCTGCAACGCAACTACCTTCTCAATAACCATGCCCAAAATGGGCAGGTTAGAGACCTGTCTGTAGTTCACAAGACAGTCTGGGTCGCAGGAAGGTTTCTTTAAAAGGGGTGTCACCGCAGCCTCCTTCAGGGGGTTTGAAAACACCCCCTGGTCCACTGAGCACCAGACTATATCAGCAAGGATCGGTCCGATGACATCCATACACCCCACAAGGAGGCGCGTTGGACCAGGATCCAAACCACAGTAAGTCGGTCGCAATCCCCAAACAATCTTCATGATATCCATGATTGCTGGCTGATCAAAATCTGTCCAGACAGACCGGGTGCCTGTGCCCTTGCATCAACCACCGCTGTACTCATTTGAACGAGTTAAGCAGATCTCCGACCTGATGGAAGGCACTTTATCAGCAAAGAACTGAGCAAACTCATCACACTTAGATTGTGAAAAAGCTCTCCAGCCCTGAAGGCAGGCTGGATTGCACAGCCTGCCCATGGTCTAAAAGAGCTGAGCCAGTTGATTCCTTTCTGCAGCAATCTCCCTGAACAGGAACTCTGCCTTCTTACGGGAGATTTCAGATTGATAGTCTGAATAATGGGTGATCAACTTAAGTCTGTCCTCCTCCAGGCCAGATTTCCGTCAACAATGTTCCAACCTTCACCCCACTCTCCTCAACTCCCTCAAAGTCCCATCAAACCAATGGGACTGAGGACGGAGAGGAAGGGGGTGAAGTCGGACAGGAGCTATGGAATCCAGGGCCCTCAGCACCGTACTATTATAGTGTACTACTAGGTCTCCTCGATCCAAGCATTCCAATGGCCAACTCAATAGGTCCAGCACCGCCAACAGACCCTCTGGGGTTACACCCCTCAAAGGTCGTAACCGGACCATCTCCAAAGGGGGCTGATCTCACAGGGGGAGCTGCAAAACTGAACCTTATAGAGTGATGATCCGACCATCCAACTGGTTCCACCACCAAGTCAGAGACCTCCATCCCCAGGAGGAACACCAGGTCCAGGGAGTGACCCTGAATATGGGTTGCAGCAGTAACTGCCTGTGTGAAGCCCAACAAAATCATCAGTTGGAGGAAGTTTTGACCAAAATGCGAGAGTTCATCATCAGCCCAGGCATTAAAATCCCCCAGGACCATCCACCTGGAGGATTCCAATACCATGTTGACCATGAAGTCTGCAACTTCCTGCAGGAAAACTTTCTCATCTCAGGGTGGACAGTAGAAGAGAAGAATCCTGCTACCCACACCTGCTCCCATGATACACTCAAAGGATCTAGTGGTCCCCACTGGAACCTCTACAAGGCCCAGTCCCATCTTAAAAAGATGCTTACACCCCCACCCCTTCGATTCAATCTCAGGCAGTGTATCACTGAGTACCCAGCTGGAACTAGTGACTCCAATACTGGACCAACATTCTCATCTAGCCAAGTCTCAGTGATGCAAACAAGGTCAGTCTAAAATATGTCTAAACCAATACCCCTTGAACTCTCACTTCGAGGGTTTAGAATATATTGAGTTCCCATGGGGAAAATAAAACACTCATCCATATGAACACAGTTCATTCAGTCAAGCTAGCAATCGAAACCCAAAAGTTAAATTCGATCCAAATTAAACACACAGCCCAAATCACTTATTTCGGCCCATATATCATAATAAAAGGTCCAAATATTTTCAGAACAATCACAGTCAAATTTCTTCAGGCCTTGTAGTAGTAGTAGTGTCCATTAGACCTTTCTAATGGAGGCACTGATAAGCAGCAGGAAAATCCCAGCCTCTCCCTACAAAACAGGGTACTAAATGAGAAAGAGACTGAGGTAGAAAGGTCAGTGGGGGATGCTGCAATGGAAGGTAAAGCCATCAGAAAATAGAGAGCAATGAGTACCAATGCCCGTAGTCTGGGTAACAAGCTTCCTGAATTAGTGGCCTTGATGGAGGAGGAACATCTGGATATCATGGCAGTCACAGAAACATGGTACACACAAAACCATGACTGGGACATAAACATACCAGGATACACTATCTACAGGAGGGACAGGGAGGGTAAAAGAGGAGGAGGAGTAGCTCTTTACATAAGGGCAGGAATAAAAGCAACAGAACAAAAGGGTAAACAGGGAGGAGGAGAAGAAGCACTGTGGGTAAATTTGGAGACAGGCAACTGCACCACAATCCACACAGGGTTAGATACAGACCTTCTCTCAGGGGAGAAATGGACAAGGGAAGTGATAGAAAGTATACTTAGAATGGCAGAAAAAGGGGAGATATTGCTGATGGTGATCTGAATATGCCAGATGTTAACTGGAGTGCAGTTGCAGCAGCCACTCGAAGAGTGGGGTTATTCCAGATGCCCTACAGGGGAAGGAACTAGAAGGGGGACAGAATCAGATCTACAGTACAGTAGCTTCTTGTTTTACATTGTTTTTCATGGATTCTACTTGGTAGAATGTTTATTTTCTTTCTTACTACTAAGGGGCTAGCAGGTTATTGTTTGGGGCTGCTGGAATTATGAAACCTGTTTTGGTAGCTAAAAGTGGGCTCATTTGTTTGGTTTACGGTGTGGCAGGCTGCATTTGTAGAGGCCTATTTCTTCTCTTTTAAACATAATTGGTGTAATTTAACTGGTCTGTTTCTTTGAATTGAGACCTATATCTTATAATTCAAACCTATTTTGATGTATTGTTGGGAAGCTGTTTGAATTGGTGTCCTGTTTCTTTGGGTAGCAAACCTATGTTGGGGGCTTTGAGTAGAATTGATTCATTGTTGCTGGCTTCACTAGCTGCAAAGTTTTGAGTGGAGGAAGGGTGCTAATTGTCTGACTAGAGGCCTCAGCTACCTGATTGTTTCGGAAGACTTGGGCTGGTCCCACCCACCCAAACCCTCACCCCACCCACCCCTGGTCAATTATTCCCTTTGTACTAGGGGTTCTGACATCACTTCTCAAACAGGCAAAGGATTTGCACCTGTTATAACAGAAGCAGACATCCAGGAAAGGAACTGCAGCAAGTGAAGAGGTGACTGCTCTCTCAGTGGAAGGAAGTAAATGCAAATATAGGCGCTTTCATTATTACTACTTCACATAGTTATTGCATTGGGTAAAGGAGGAGTAGGAGTTGAAGAAGGTTGTGCAATGGCTACTTAAAGTATTTTTGAGTGTGGATAGGAATATAAAAAGCAGTTGCTCAACATATCTAAACGTGTGCAACAAAGGAGGTAAGGGACATAAAGAATGTTTTGCACTGATAGAGGGGAGAGTGGGGACTTGGGGAGTGTTTGGTATCCCACATCTGGAAGGGTGGGGGTCGCTGGGCAACGCAGCAATGGGTAGGGTGGTAGGTTGCAACAACCGCGGTGCACCAATCTTTCTAAACATTGCCTGGAGAGTGGGAGGATGTTTAGTGTGCAACCACATAGAAAAACTTAGAAAGGAGATTGAGGGTCTGCAGGAGGAACTAAGACAGGCAAGGCAGATTGGGGTGGGTTTAGCCCAATACTGAGGGAGGAAGAAGGGAGATGAGGGAGGGCAATTTAAGCCAACAGTGGTGAGGAGAGGCTCAGAAGAAGGGAAGCAGAGACAAAGGGCCCAGGCCAGGAAGTACGATTGCCGGGAAACCAGGTCAGGAGACAAAAGTCAAATGGAAGGAGGCAATAGGGACTTGTGAGGGGAGGCGAAGAAGTGGCAAAAGTCATGGAGTGGAAAGGAGAGAACAGGTTACTATGCAGAGAGAGGGAGCAGGCATTTGTGAATGATCTTCAGAAAATAGTTTTGCACTGCTAGAGAGGAAGAAGGTGCAGGAGGAAGTGATGAAATTAGAGGAGTAATTGATAAATGCCTGGACCAAACTGGAGTGGGGGAAGTTCTGCTGGGAGAACTGCAACAGGGGTAAAGGGCATAATAATGTGCAGGAGGAAGAAGAGGAGCTGGAAATGAGGGAGGGAGGAGATGAAAGGAAGCAAGCAGGGAGTAGAGGGGTGGAATCTTAGTGCGGGGGGATTCAATACTAAGAGGAGTTAGGTGGGTAGCAAGGTGGAGAGGCATAGTCACATTTGGGTGGAGGCCATGCCAGAAATGACAGCGAAAGGGTGGGACAGTCTGTTCTGAAATATGCTAGAAGGGTAGGGACAAGCCTCATTTAATTATACATCTTGGGACAAACGACCTGGCTGACAAGACATGGATATAGTCAGAGGAGGTTTGAGGAACTAGCACAATTATGTGAGGGGCAGGAAGATCAGTAACTTTTCCGAGATACTTCTGGTGCCAAAGGCAAGCACAACAAGAAAGCTGAGAATAGAGGAATTTAACAGATGGCTAAGAACCTGGTGTTGTGCTAAAGGGTATGGGCTGTTGGGGGTGGGAGGGACCTAGGAGGACAGTAGTCTCTATGCCAAGGACAGACTACACTTGAGTGAGGAAGGAAAGAAAGTGTTGAAGCAGAGGATGGAAGAATATATGAGGAAGTTGGGAGTTTAAACTAGGAGTGGGGGTGCAGTTGGGAAAGAGATATGCAGAGACCACAGGTTGGGAAATCATATGAGCTTACCCTCCATAACAGTGACAAAGGACAAATGGCAAGTACTATTGGTGATGCTAGGAAAGGAGGGCAGGATGGAGGAGGGGAAGAGTGGAAGGTGGTTACCCTAATGCTAGGAGCCTTGGGAGGAAAACTGCAGAGTTGCAGGTTCTCATGGTAGAGGGAGAGGTGGACATTGCAGCCATCACGGAAACATGGGCCACCCAATATAATGACTGGGACCTGTCTGTACCAGGGTACAGGTTATTCTGAGGGACAGGGTGACTGGGAAAGGGTGGCACTATATGTGAAGGAAGGACTGAAGTGTGTAAGGGAGGAAGGAGGAGGGTAGTACAGAGTCACTTTGGGTGCAAATCCAGGATTCCAAGAATAGGATTCTTAGAATGGGAGTGGTGTACAGGCCACCATCTCAGATGGAGGAGTTAGACAGGAACTAGCGGGACAGATCAGGAGGACCTGCGAGAAGGGTAGTGTGGTGATTGTGAGGGACTTCAACATGCCAGGAGTGGACTGGAGCACCCCAACAACCAGGAACAGAAGGGAGCAGGTACTGCTGATGCCTTCCAGGACAGCTTCCTGCTGCAAATGGTCAGTGAACCAACCAGGTTAGGGAACACCCTTGACCTTGTGCTGGCAAATGGGGACTTTGAGAGAACTTACAGTGGAAGAACCGCTGTCGGGGAGTGACCACCACTCAGTATGGCTCACATTGGATATGGGCAAGGAAGGTGGAATCTGGCACAAGAGTGCTGGACTTCAGGAGGGGCTGACTTTGGGAGGATGGGGGAAGTGGTAAAGGGTACCTGGCCAGAATTCAATCTAGTATGGAAACTAACCAGAGATGGGAGCTCATAAAGTTGGGGATAGTGGAGCCAACAAAACCTGCTGCAAAGCCCAGAGCAAGAAGGCTAGGGCTAAGAAACCGAGCTGGTTGAGCAAGGAGGTCATGGAAAGGTAAGGAGGAAAGAGCTGCCTTTAGGAAATACAAGAAAACAGGGAGGGGGAGCAGAGGAGTACTTGACAGAATGAAGGAGGTGACAAGGGCAGTAAGGGGAGCCAAAGCATCTACGGAACTCAGGCTGGCACAAGGCATTAAGAAGGGGAGAAGGACTTCTTTAAGTACATCAGGAGAAAAGGAGATGTAAGGACCACATAGTAAGGATTAGGAAGGAGGGTTGGGTGGAAGCAGGTGCGATAAAGGCGGAAGCACTAAATGAGTACTTCTGCTCAGTATTTACTAAAGAGAAGAGGGGGTGACACCTAAGATGGGTGAATTGGCAGAGCTAGGTGGGGAAGTGGTGACAGATGAAATCATGGAGGGCAGAGTTCGAGAGGGTTTGAAGGCACTGAGGGTGGACAAGGCACCAGGCACAGATGGCATCCACCCCAGGGTACTGAAGGAGCTGGCAGAGGTCCTTGCAGGACCTTTGGCAGACCTATTTAATGCCTCACTACATTTGGGTGTGTACCTCAGGACTGGAGGATGGCTCATGTCGTGCCCCTCCACAAGAGTGGCCCAAGGATGAACCGGAAACTACAGACCAGTGAGCCTCCACATCCATCGTGGGTAAGCTATGGAGACTATCCTGAAGGAGGCTGGTGGCCCTCTTAGAGGCCAAGGACTACAGGACAGCAGACAGCATGGCTTCATACGTGGCGATCCTGCCAAACCAACCTGGTCGGGTTCTATGACTGGGCAACCTAGGCAGCTGGACAGGGGACATGCAGTGGATGTCCTGTATCTGGACTTCAGTAAGGCATCTGACTCAGTGCCACATGGAAGGCTGGGAAGGAAGTTAGTAGGCACAAAGGCAGGTGCAATGCTGGTGAGATGGGTAGGAAACTGGCTGCAGGGAAGGCAACAGAGGGTGGTGGTGGATGGGGAGCTCTCACACCAAGGGCAGTGAAGCGGTGTCCCACAGGGGCTCGGTGTTGGGACCAGTGTTGTTTGGGATATTCATTGCAGACATATCATGGGACATCAAGAGCAAGATCAGTCTGTTTGCTGATGATACCAAGGTTGGCGCAGTGGTGGATGACCTAGGGGGATGGCAGGGGTTGCAGGATGATCTGGCAAAGCTTGAAACCTGGTCAGACACCTGGCAACTGGGCTTTAATGCCAAAAAGTGCAAGGTGATGCATTTTGGGATGAAGAACCCAAGGAGGACTTACCAGCTAGGGGGGAGTAGCTAGCCCAGACAGGGAGGAGAAGGATCTGGGTGTGCCCATCACAGGGTCAATGAACAACTCGGCACAGTGTAGGAAGGCAGCTGCAAAGGCCAACAAAATGCTGGGTTGTATTGCAATGGGTATATCCTCGAGGAGGGAGGAGGTGATTCTGCTGTATAGGTCATTAGTTAGACCACACCTGAGTACTGCGTGCAGTTCTGGCCGCCTGTATCTGAAGAGGGACATTAAGTTACTGGAGGGTGCAGCGCAGGGCGACAAAGATGATCAAGGGTCTGGGGACTTATCATATGAGAGGAGGTTGAAGGAGTTGAACATGTACTCACTGGAGGAGAGAGAGACAGGGGACATGATTGAAACCTTTAAATACATGAAAGGAATAAACAAGACAGGTACAGAGGGGCTGTTCAAAGTAAGGAGGGAGAGGCCACCAGGGGCCATGATATGAGACTGAGCGAGGAAGGTTCGGAGGGAGATGAGGAGACACTTTTTACAGAGAGGGTGGTGGCTGGGTGGAATGCTTACCTGCAGAAGTGGTATGCAGTAGAACAGTGGACTGCTTCAAACGAGGATGGGACAGGACAAGGGGAGGGTTAATGAAGGGGAAGGGTGGAAGGGAGGGCAGCTGCAGAATAAGGGTGCTAGCTGCACATTCGAAAGCAGACTTGATAGACCTCTAGGCCTTTATCTGCTGGCAAATTTCATATGTCGTATGCCTTAGACAACTAGTATTGGAGCCCACCGAGAGGGAGCACTTAGACCTGGTTCTCTCAAATGGAGATAGGATGATCACAGATGTAGAAGTGGGTAGCCATCTGGGGAACTAGCTACCATCAAACAGTATGGTTCACAATAAACACAGCAATAGAGTCAAGCCATACAAAAGGCAAAAGTACTGGACTTTAGGAGAGGCTGACTTTGGCTAAATGGGTGAGTGCCCAAGGGAATGCACTAGCAAATGGGCAGGAAGGAGGGGTAAAGAACAATGGGGAATAATAAAACTGCCATCACAGAGGTAACGAGCCTTTGTGTGAAGCAAACAAACAAAACAAAATGATGTAAGAAACCACTATGGTTCTCAAAGGAAGGCAGTGAAGGTTCAAGAGAAAAAGAAAGCATCTGGAAGTACAAGGAATTGCAGAAGGAGCAGGACAGAGAACTGTATCAGTTAAAGTAAAAGAAGGCTGGAAGGCAGTCAGAACAGCAAAGGCCCAAACCAAGGAAAAGACAGCCAACTCAGTTAAGAAAGGGGATAAAACCTTTTATAGGTACATCAGGGAGCGAAGGAAGACCAAGGGAGAGATAGTGAGGCTTAATAAAGGGGAAGGAGGGAGGGTGGGCAGAGGGAGACTGTGAAAAGGCAGAGATACTAAATAAATATTTTTGCTCAGTATTTACAAATGAAGAAAGGGAGGTACCTAAAACAAACAGTAGAAACACTCTGGATACAGAAGTTGATACCAGCCCATTTACAGAAGAAAGGGTTCTGAAAGAACTCTTAAAACTGAAGGTGGACAAAGCAATGGGGCCTGATGGGATTCATCCCAGAATTCTAAAAGAACTAAGGGTAGAACTAGTAACACCACTGACTACCCTTTTTAACAAATCATGGGAGGATGGGGTGGTACCTGAGGACTGGAGGATGGCAGATGTGATTCCTTCACAAAAGTGGGAGCAAGGCAGAAACAGAAACTACAGACCTGTTAGTTTAACCTCGGTGATAGGGAAAATGATGGAATCACTTGAAGGAAAGAATTGTCTGAATCATCTAGAGGCCAGAGGCACAGGACCCTAGGCAGCATGGATTCACAGCGGGAAGGTCATGCCAGACGAATCTGATAGATTTCTTTGACTGGGTGACCAAAGTAGTAGATCAGGAGGGCTGTGGACATGGCCTACCCAGACTTTAGCAAGGCATTTGACACAGTCCCACACAAAAAGATTAATGTACAAGTTAGCCAGCCTGGGAGTGGTTCCCAAGATGACAGCCTGGGTAAAGAATTGGCTGGAGAATAGGACACAGAGGTAATAGTAAATGGAGTCCACTCAGAAGAAAGGAGGGTTACTAGTGGGTACGCATGGGGTTCAGTATTAGGACTTCCTCTTCAATGTCTTTATAAGCACATTGCAGAGGACTGGAAGGAAAGTATGTCTCTTTGCAGATGACA
The DNA here is from genome assembly GCA_016271365.2 of Neoceratodus forsteri. Taxonomy (NCBI): domain Eukaryota; kingdom Metazoa; phylum Chordata; order Ceratodontiformes; family Ceratodontidae; genus Neoceratodus; species Neoceratodus forsteri. The sequence continues at coordinate 1,516,985,445 of CM057456.1, forward strand.
CAAAGATCTGCAACAGAGTTGATGCACAGGGTGGGGTGGAAAGGATGAGAAGGGACTTGGCAAGGTTAGAGGAATGGTTAAATGTATGGCAGCTTAGATTCAATGCTAAGAAGTGCAAGATAATGCACCTGGGAAGCAAAAACCCAGGGGAAGAGTACACAATGGGGGGTGAGATACTAACAACAACAAAAATGGAAAGGGACCTGGGGGTAGTCATATCAGATGACCTAAAGGTGGGCAAGCAATGTGAGAGGGCAGCAAGGAGGGCTGGGGAGATACTGGGATGCATAGGGAGAGGCATCACCAGTAGAAAACAGGAAGTTATTATCCCTCTGTACAGACAGCTGGTGAGACCCCATCTGGAGTACTGTGTGCAGTTCTGGAGACCCAATCTTCACAAAGATATAGACAGGATGGAAGCTGTCCAGAGGAGGGCAACTAAAATGGTGCAGGGTCTGCACCAGAAGACATATGAAGAGAGACGAAAGGAGCTTAATATGTATAGCCTCGAGGAAAGGAGGGAGAGGGGGGTCATGATAGAAACGTTCAAGTACCTCAAGGGAATCAACAAAGTCCAAGAGGGTAGCATCTTTCAAAAAAAGAGGTGTGCAAGAACAAGAGGGCACAATTTGAAGATAGAGGGGGGGCAGTTCAGAGGTAATTTAAGGAAGTATTTTTTCACAGAGAGGGTTGTGGATGCACGGAACGGGCTTCCGGAGGAGGTTGTGGAGTCAAAATCAGTGGTGGAATTCAAGCATGCATGAGACAGTCACAAGGCCATTGTAGGGGGTGGGGGTAGGAAGAAGTAGGCTGCTGGTTAACTAGGATCTGCAGCTTATTCAGTAGGTAGGGAAATGGGCAGACTGGGTGGGCCAAGCGGTCCTTATCTGCCGTCAAATTCTATGTTTCTATGTTTTCACCTCCGAAGGATAAAACCAAATGATATTTCAGACAAAGACAGCTCTCACCTTGCCTCTGAATGAATACTCTAATTTAATAAATAAATTTTAGGCAGATTGCAGCACTCTCACTGCCTGGGACAGGTCTTTACATAGGCAATCTTAATCCAAAAGTAAAGTAAAAATATATTAAATCTTCACTTAGACAATTTTCCCTGCAGTTCAACTTCAGTTTCCAGCAATCTAACAGTTTCTCCGAGATAGACAGGAATAGGGAGTCCCAGGAGCAGTCAGTCCCGCATTCACTCAGGAGGCAATCCCAACCACCTAGGCAGACCCACTGCTATGGCTTCCAGCTTGCATCCCACTCTACAGCAAGCCCCCCCCCCCCGAGAAAACCTAGGAGGCCCAGTAAACTGCATCCACCCTCCGGTGGACCCAGTGTCTCCTGCAGTGGGCAACCCTAGAGCGGTCACCTCCCACATCAGCACTGTGCAGACCCTCCAAAGTACCCCCCACCTTCCCAAAGCACTGACAGTCCACTTAATCCACCCATAAGACCAAAATGTTCTCAGGTTCCAACAAAAGCATCTCTACTCAGTAGTCCATCCTAGTAATGCAGAAATACTCTTATCTTCAATTTCCCCCAAACCGAGGAGGTAACGGGCACTCAAAACTCCACTCACGACTCCAAAATCCACGGTTAAATATGTAACAGCATTGAAAGTGCAAAAAAAGGGCTAATTGAGTGTCTATGCCTTTAAGATCTTCTGTTGTTTAAGCAGTCTATGTTGGTGTTATGACTCTTCCCCCACAGAAGAACCTGTATGAATTCAAAGTGATGGGGGTTTTTGTAGCCTATTCTTAATAAAGTCACTCTGCATTGCATTTATGTAGTGCTTATTGTAAATTTTTTTAAAATAATGTGGTTTAAGTTGGTCCTGTGTTGCTTCTGTGTTTTTGACAACTGCTCCTCTTTCCTCATTTGCACTGTGTTGTTTGTTTCTGTGCTGAGAGGGCCAGGTTCGGGGGGTCACAGAGTCCAGGGGATCAGAACATGTTGATGGACCATTTTTTTGTTACAGGTTTCCTTGAGAAAAAATGACAAGGGACTGTTTTCCTTGTTGCAGGTATGTGGTGGTTGCTGGCACCATGGTTGGGAACCCCGGTGTTGCATCTTGTTACAAAGGTTTTGGCAGCACAGGGAGGTGGGCACCCTGGTATCAGTCTGTGTTTGGGGGGTTAAAAGCTGGGTTGGGTGTGAGGGGGGATATGGAAGCAGGGTTGAGCACCCACTGCTGGTCTTATTACAACAGCTAAGTAGGAGGAGGAAGCCACTGGCGGTGGTGTTGAGCACGCGCTATCGAACATATAACAAAAGTTGGATTGGGCAGAATGGGGGGAAAAAAACAGCTGTGGCGTTAGCCCCCACCACTTGTTAAAGTGAATCAGATAGGAGGGGAGGTACTGGCAGTGGGGTTGGGTACCCACCACTAGTGAAACCTTGGTTGGACAGCAGAGAAAATGCTGCTTCACTGCTTGATTGCAGCACTATGAAATGATGCAACTACACTCTGATGACCTATCAGAATGTTGCTGCATCCTTTCATATGTGACAAATTTCACCCATCAGGCAATGAAACAACATAAACAGAAGCCTTGTCAGTGTTGAATGCAGACTCACACACCTCCTGCATGCGTAACTGCATTGGGTGTTTATAGCAAACACCTCCCCAGATCCTATACTGCCACAGCAGCACCAATAAGTTCTGCTTGTGCATGTGCAAGCAGACATAAAAAAAGATACTCAGCATGGAGTACACACAGATGTCTGAGCTGCTATGGGAAAGCAGAACCAGTGTAAATACACTCAAACTGAGGGTTGGGGTAGGTTAAGACAAAACATTAGAACACAGTAATTTACACAGAGGGTGGTTAACGTATTTAAAAGTATATTCATTGAAGTTGTAAAATGTATTACTGTTCAGACTTTTAAAGTAAGACTAGACAGAGTTCTTAAGGTCAACAGCACTGAGGGTTACGCAGCATACAGTAAGTGGGAAATGTAATTAGCCTGGTTAAGTTTGAAGGAATACCGATATTAATAACTTGTATAATCATTACCATACAGCAGGAGGGATTGATAAGATGGTCACTAAATCCCTCTGGTTATAACAATACTATGTTATTTTCATTAAAATGTGCACTAAATGAGCATACATTTTTGTCTATCCACTGTGCAGTTTGATTGTTAGTTCTGTAATATGCTCCTTCAGAAATCCTTTTTCCCACTACACATGAATCAGTCAAAAAGAGAATTTTAACATTAATAATATACTTTTGAAGAAACACTGTATGGAATGTTTATTTTCTCTTTTATTGCTTCTGTGCCTCCCCCACTCTAGCTTAGTGGCTATAGTTGCCTTCAGTATGGATGCACCAGACTTCACAGAGCTACGGCTGGAGGGCAGTTTTTCATCCTTTGTTTCGTTTTCCCTGTTCTCTTTGCATCATGTGCCCCATGCTCTGTAGGAATAATGGCATCTGAGATGCAGTCCTCAATGTGAGTGTGCATTGGCACCCTCAAGTGATATGCTACATGGCATCCCTCCCTCCCTGTGTCCCAAGCACTTTGTCGCCTATACATCGACAGGTGACAGTAGTGCTGAGGGATGTGACACCCACCCCCTGACAGGAGGAAAGCATCACCTGGGATGCTCAATCCTCCTCGCCCCCATCAGCTCCCAATGACCCAGGCTCGTTCCCAAACCTGGGTCAATGGTGCTGCAAGCGGTAGCCCTATTGCAGCATGGATTGGATGGATAGGAATAGTTTATCTATTTATTTATTGATCTATTTATTTATTTTCGCAGTTAGGACATAGCATATTTAGTATTCTAAATGTTAATTGACTGCATTAAATGGTGTCACATACTGTATAATTATCATAAGGGTCTTTCTCAAGTCAATTCAGAGTGAGTGGAAGAGCATTTGGTATCATTTTAAAAGATGTCTTTGCTGCTTTTAATTTTCATATATGTGATTCAAGGACAGAATAAGTAAATTCCACTTGGAGGAAGGGATAGCAGCTTTCCTAGTTCTAAATTTGTTACCCCATTCTCTTCTTGTACAGAATGTCTCCTTTTTCATTTCTTCCCTAACATAGAAACATAGACTGCATCGGCAGAATAAGACTCATAGGCCCATTTAGTCTGTTCTATTTTGCCTGCTTGTCACTACACTGTGGTCTCTATTTGGTCATAGGTCTTCCTCCCTGCTCCCTTACTTCTATTTATTCTACCCATGTGCATACGTCATCCATGTTTGAAGCTCCCCACTGTCTTCATCCCTACCATCGGTTCTGGCAGACTGTTCCTGGCATCCAAAACCCTTTTTGTGAAGATGTATTGCCTCCCATCCCTCTTAAACTACCCCCACCACACATCATAGCATGCCCCCATGTTCTGGTGTTCCTCCTACAGTGAAAGGGACTTCCTCTTGCACCTTGTTCACTTCTATGAAGTACCTATAGGTCTCAATCATGTCCCCTATCACTCTCCTCTCCTCCAGGAGTACACGTTAAGCTCCCACAGCCTCTCCTCTTATGGTTTCTTGTGCAACCCCTGCACCATTTTGGTAGACCTCCTCTGGACCCTTCCACCCTGTCTATGTCCTTGCAGAGGTGCGGTTTCCAGAACTGGACACAGTACTCCAGGTAGGGGTCTCACAAGTGAGTAGTACAGAGGCAGCACTACCTCCCTTCTCTGGTTTGAAATACCCCTCTCTGTACACACCAGCATCCAGGTCACCTTGCCTACTGCCTTGTCACACTTCCCTGCCACCTTGAGATCATCAGATATTATCACCCCAAGGTCCCCCTCTTGCTTGGTAACCGTGAGTACCTTATTTTATTTATTGAAGTCTCGGAATTGCTAAACCTTTGAACCAGAGGCTCATTTACAAAGGCTCCATGTCAATATTCTAAAATAACAGTTGGACAGAAAAAATTACATCAATTGTACAATGACTGAATGAGAAAAAAAAGAGGACATAGAATACAACAGTACAATATAAGTGCTACAAAATATCATGGTTTACAGGTAATGGCATGTTACAATTTGAGTAGTAGTAGTCAGAATAAGAGACCTTGTCAATTAGTCATAGGTAGAAGTGTTGAGGGAGGGGAGAAGGTAGTAAGGCTCCAACAGGAAGGACAGTAGAGGATAAAAGCTCAAAGGGGAGAGGTGAAATGGAGGGTGTGAGGAAGGGAAAGGGGAGTAGGGTATGAGAGATATACCAGAGGGTGACTAAGCAGAGGTTGGGGGGTAAGGTGGTGTAAAGCGGAGTAGAGAATAGAAGGGAGTTAAAAAAAAAAAAACAAACTTCCCCCATCTTATACACAGTCCCCAGATTTCCCTGCCCAAGCTGCATGGCATTTCACTTTTTGGCATCGAAACCCAGCTGCCACTCCCTAGACCACTCCTCTAGTTTCCCCAGATCCCTTTGCAATTAGTCCAACCCCTACTGGGTGTCCACCCTGTTGGAGAATTTTGTGCCTTCTGCAAAGAGGCACACCTTCCCTTCCAGTTTTTCAGCTGTGTCACTTATGAAGACATTGAAGATGGCAGGGCCCAATACCAATTCCTGTGATGCTCCTCTGGTCACTCTGTCATCTTCTGAATGACTGCCACTTACCACCACCACCCTCTGCCTTCTATCATTCAAAAAGTTAGATAATAAACTCACTACCTTCTCCCCCATGCCAGGCTTTACCCAGTCAAAGAAATCTATGAGATTTGTTTTACTTGACCTCCCCATCCCCGTGAAGTTGTGCTGCCAGTTGTCCTGCAGCCCATTGCCAGTCCCTCTAGCCTTTAAAACTAGTGAAGCGTTGTGTGTACACAACTTACTACACTGCTATGGGAGATCTAACCAATTACATCTCTGCTTTCAATCAGTCAGTGGTTCCTGATGTTACTAGTTGCAGTTATTACTTGGGTGAAAATTAAGCAAGTTGAGCTGCTCCATTTTCTTGTAGCAACCCATGCAAGTGGCAATATCAGTGTCAGCAGCCACTGACTGATTGCAACTGATGATGTCACTGATTGGAAAACCTGTAATGGTACAATAAGAGCTACACAGAGTGCTGATTTTAATTATCAAGGAGACAGAAAACAAAACAGAAACATACGTACAGTACATACTGTAAAGGGAACAAGGAGTAAGCAAATGCCAACAGGAATGGTGAGAATGCTTTCCTTCCCCTTTAATGGTTGGTCACTTTCAAGGATTTTCCTGCTTTCAACAAGGTGACTTTTACTGTACCTTACCAGTCTGCAGGAAGCAAATATTCACAAAAAAATGAGTTCATTCATATTCTCTCTGGCTTTAGAATTAACCAACATAGACTACTGAAGAGTATCACATACTCTCTGATATGCTGATCAATTGTCTTATGTCCTCAACCTCTTTCAAGGTATTTTTGTTTCATGTCAGTGGCTTGTCACTCAGATTCATTCATCTCATCTCATATATACCACAAGCACAGGAACCGGTCTACAGGGCTCCTGTGAATTACTGTTGATGTCTTGTAAGATGGCCAGTCTTCTTTAACAATACATTTCTGTTCACTTTTTTTCCTGATATATAGTGGAATATAGTTTATGTCCATCTTTACTAGAAAGTCTAAGCTCCAGGCAATTTATTTCAGATGTACTGAGCTCAACAGTGACATTGAGGCTACAGTGGCTAGAACAAAAACATTAAAAAAAAAAGCAGTTTTACATAATATATGACCAGATTGCAGCAGTGTAGTGCCCTTGATATTGTCAGTCATAGTTGCTGAAACTTAAATAATAAACTCAATTAAGAGCCAGCTATAGGTCAGCTATAGTTGAGAGGTACAGCACAGAACTGAAGGAATGCTTTAATGTGTAGTATTAGCTGCATTACCTTATTGATCAGTTACTAAATTAGAGTATGAAAATATGACACAGAAAAGCAAACTAGCTGTGAGACTGTGAAGAATATACACCCAAATGCGGCTTAATGAAGGTACAGTTGTACTAGGCCCTCTCTGGGTCCTAAGCACAATATTTATTTCACTGCCACTGCCACATATAGTGTGCATAGAATATGTTGTTTAAAGTGACAGCCTGGAGCTTCTCTCAAAAGGGCAGATGACCACTCCCAACTGAAAGAGGTGTATCCATTGTATCGCAAGAAAATATCCAGTTTACTTGTATGAGCTAGCTGAAGTTTATTATAGTTTAGAAAATGGGTAAGAGAATCCTAGCATTCTGATTGGTTAGGACACTGACCTAAGCAGGCAGGTATTTTTCAGTAGAGCCCACTAAACAATAAGTGCCAATTTGGGGTGCCCCATTATGTACGGAATCCATGGGCACCCCGAATTTTGAAGCTGAGCAGTAGCCATAATTGCCACTTGCTAAGCAAACCATGAAATATCAACTGATTCTGACATTTCCTCCTGGCAAGTTCAACAGTCAGAATGGGGAAAAAAACAAAACAAACAACACACTTGCCAAGAAAATAAACTTCGCTGGTATGAGCCGAAATTCACTTCACTGTGACACAGTGAGTTACGGAGTGCTACCACCCCTATCAGACACACTGGCAGTACCGGAGGCAACTTGCGGTGTGTGTGTGTGTGTGTCTCTCTCTCTCTGTCTCTCCCTCACCTAACGTTTAAAGCATATGGGTCCCTGCATATCCCTGCTGCAGAAATAAATGGGAAAAAAAATCACAGTACCTTATATAGGCAGCTTCCTGATGCGTTTAGTCCTGACACTGTCCCGACCCTACCAGTGAGCTCCGTGATCAAAGTCACAACAGAAAACAAACATTTGTCAATGCCGAATGTTGTCGCGCTGTCATTGGCTTTGGTAGTGCAGTGTGGAAACACATTTTGGGCAGGATGTGAAAAATGACAGCTGTACTGTTCATAAGGAGGTGTAAAAAAAATGGCAGTGTTGAAAATGTGGCATGTAAATATTGCAAATTTGAGAAGTTATAAGGGTGCAAGGGAAATGCGCAATGCACGCTTGTAACACAGTCATTTTATGGACTTTTGGCACCAAATTTTCAACATAGGCATTTTAACACCTCTGCTCATGTACAGGGCGACTGTCATTTCCTCAAACTGTCCCAAAATGTGATTTCGCACAGTGACCACGCTATTCTGCGCCGGACGTACAAAAACACATTTCGGGCAGGATATGTAAAATGACAGCTGTACTGTTCATCAAGAGGTGTGGAAAAATGCCAATGGTGAAAATCCGGAATGAAAATATTACAAATGCATGTTACAAGCGTGGGTGCAAACTGCGCAATGCACGCTCATAACACAGTCATTTTATAGAGTATTATGACCAAATTTTCAACATAGGCATTGTATGGTCTCTGCTCATAAACAGTGTCACTGTCATTTTTGTAATCTGCCCCAAACACTGATTTCCCACAGCGACCGCGCTATTGTGCGCCGGAAGTGTGGAAACACATTTTGGCCAGGATGTGAAAAAAATGACAGCTGTACTGTTCCCAAGGAGGTGTAGAAAAATTAGAATATTGAAAATCTGGCATGAAAATATTGTGAATTTGTGAAGTTACGAGTGTGCGTAGCAACTGCACAATGCACACTCGTAACAAAGTCATTTTATGGAGTATCGTCACCAAATTTTCGACATAAGCGTTTTAGGACCTCTGCTCATGAAAAGTGTCACTGTCATTTTTGTAATCTGCCCTGAACACTGATTTCCCACAGCAACCGCGATATTGTGCTCCGGAAGTGCGGAAACACATTTCGGCCAGGATGTGAAAAATGACAGCTGTACTGTTCACAAGGAGGTGTAGAAAAATGACAATGGTGAAAATCTGGTGTGAAAATATTGTGAATTTGTGAAGTTACGAGCGTGCGTAGCAACTGCGCAATGCATGCTAGTAAAACAGCCATTTTGGGGGTTTCTACCACCAGATTTGCAACATAGGCTTTTTGAGGGACCATCTCATGAACACTGCCACTGTCCTTGTGTTAATCAGCCCTGAAAGGTGATTCTGTGCAGTGACTGCGAAATCACCTTTTGGGACTGATTAACGTCATAACAGTGACATAATTCATGAGGGGGGGGTCCCAAAAACCCCATGTTGAAAATTTGGTCAAAAATTCCAAAAAATGCCCACGATATGCATCAAGGTTGAAACACAGAAACATAGAAACACAGAATTTGATGGCAGATAAGGACCGCCTGGCCCATCCAGTCTGCTCATTTCCCTACCTGATGGATAAGCTGCAGATTCTAATTAATCAACAGCTTACTTCCTCCTACCCCCCACTAGAATTGCCTTATGCCTCTTCCATGCATTCTTGACTTCTCCCACTGTTTATGACTCCACAACCTCCTCATGAAGGCTGTTCCATGCATCCACAACCCTCTCTGTGAAAAAACACTTTCTAACATTACCTCTGAGCCGTCCCCCTTCTATCTTCAAATTATGCTCCCTTGTTCTTGTACATCTCTTCTTCTGAAAGATACTACCCTCTTGTACTTTGTTAATTCCCTTGAGATACTTGAAAGTTTCTATCATGTGCCCCCTCTCCCTCCTTTCCTCAAGGGTATACATATTAAGCTGCTTAAGTCTCTCCTCATATGTCTTCTGGTGCAGACCTTGTACCATTTTGGTTGCCCTCCTCTGGACAGCCTCCACTCTGTCTATGTCTTTGCGGAGATGGGGTCTTCAGAATTGCACACAGTACTCCAGATGGAGTCTCACTAACTGTCTGTACAGAGGGATAACAACTTCTTGTTTTCTACTGCTGATGCCTCTCCCTATGCATCCCAGTATCCCCCCAGCCCTCATTACTGCCTATAAAAAACCCTATTTATTACATTATACAGCTTACCGGCAATTCCTCAGTTCGTGGTCAGCTTTGAAGAGTGCAGACGTGTTCCCGGTCCAACGAATATCATCACACCAGACTCTGGAGGTAAGTATGGGGTGAGGGGGTTGTGGGGAGGCAGGATGCGCAGTGGGTGGGTGCGGGTGGTGGGTAAGGAGACTATGAGGGACCGTTTTTGTGTTACAGGGTGAAAGAAAAAGAAAACATCATGGGACAGTTTTTTTTTCCTCAGAAGATTTGGCACACTGGAGTGGGCTCCCAGCATGCCACCTAACTGTTTGAGGGAGTTGCTGCAGCCAATGAGGGATTGGGCACCCTCATTGGCACACAACATATGGGGGGTTAATTTATGCTGATGAGGATTGGGCACCCCTGTCGGCACACAAGGAAAGTGGGGAAGGGGAGCTGAGGGGGATTGGGCACCCCCTCGGCATATAACACATGGGGGGAGTGCTTTATGCTGATGGGGAGTGGGCTCCCCTGTCGGCACATATATTGGGGCCACGGTAAGCCAGCAGGAGGATTGGGCATCCCCAAAGTCGGCAGTTGGGTGGCCACCCGCCATACATACAATATGGCCGAGCACATCGGGAGGTCCACTGCGTCTGACAAGCTTTGCTCAGATTGCAGCAGACCTTTCCTTAGACGTGCTCACCACATTAGTATGCATGGTGTGCCACTGGCATGCAGGCTGATTGGGGAATGAGGGACGCACCTACTGTTGCATGCCCTGCATTCGCCCAACAGCGACCGCACTTCCAAATCTCCACTACTGCAAGATGTGGGCTGTGCAAGCGCACCAACATAAAAATGGTAGCTGGAAAAAAAAAGGTCAAATCCATACATTAGTAAAACTGAAAAAAAAAACAAGCAAAACAAACATGTTACCTCTGTGTGTCTGTGTAGTCGAGTACAGGGGTAACCATAACAACCAATTTCATACAGAAAACTACAAGGAGTCAACTAGGACAAAAAAAACAATACTGTAATGCAGATGCAGGAACTATTTTGCCACAAAATGAATGAAAGACATAACAGATTCAACATGATAACAAAAAATTTTTTTTTCAAACATATATAGAAGAGTGGCCCATTTTCTAAACACAATAATACCCTCCAGGATGGGCAGTTTTGGGAAATATCGAACCTACTAGGGGCTCAAAGGCCATCTGCCTGTGGAGTCAGGCCTCATTATGTTGCTGGGTGGTCCAGTATTTCCCAGTACCACCCACCCTGGAGGATATTATTGCTTACAAATACAATATCACTGAAGAAGTGGCGGTTAGTCTATGAATCATTGTTTTGTTTTTTTTAATAGTGGAAGAAATAAACTAATATAATGACAAAGATTAATGGATTAGAGCCTTTGATACTTTAAATGGATTTTCATACTGCACTGGAAGTAGTCTACTCGAACATATCCAGTCTTCAGTACCCTTTGGGTATAGTGGGTATCCTGAAAATAGTCCATGTTGTAGATTACAGACAAATAACAATGTTCAACCACTAGGTGAAAGTGTGGACTGCTGCAAAAGGCTTTAAATGACTTCTCAATGCAATTTGTTTGCAAGGCTACAGTAATGATGTGGATGCTGGTAGAAACTGGAAAGACATAGTGCCATTCGCTTTCTGGGTGGCCTGGGTTTGGTGGTCCTGAAATACTGCTTTGTAAGTTTTTTTTCATGGTACAACAATAATACTGTAAGTGTTTGGGGGGTTCCGAAGGGAAATCTCCTCTGTTGCTGCCAAAGATGATAGCCACCACTGAAAACAAAGCAGGGAGCACCTCTTAACACTACAACAGTAAACCTCTTTTACTAAACCTACAGTAAATGTCTAGTTACAAATAAATGCCTAAAAGAGTTTTTGAACTTAAAACAAAAGTGAACTGAGCAAGCAGAATAATAACAGAGAGATAAATGTCTCAGCCACACTAGGGCTCCTATACGTCAGCTTAGACAGTAACTATAAGAATGTGAAAACAGCTTAGAAACCAGTTAGGATATGTAGATTATTTTGAATAAAGTATTAATAGAAAGGCAGCCAAGGAAAAATAACAGGAAGGTTGCTGAGAGTCAGAAATAAACATACAAAATGGCAAACATATGCAAATATAGAAAAAACAAAATGTTCAAATTAAAAGTAAGCAAGCAGGAAAATAATGTATATAATTAGCAGTTTTAAGCCAGACTTTAACCAAGTATTGTGATATAAATACTTTCAGGCACAGAAACGGACCGAGCAAAAACAGACTGTAAAGGAAATGTAGACAAAGTTCATTTAAAAGAACAAGTTACCATTTTAGCAATAACAAAATACTATGTGCTAGAAAATGACAAAATTGTATAAAACTGTATAAAAATGTAAACATCCATTGTCCATTTAACAGACAGTACATTTGAGGAAAGAATCATAAAGATGAAAAGCTGAATGTAATCACATGTACTGGTGTAACAGGTGAAAATACTGATAAGAAATAACATTGAATGCTGCAAAATCAGATAAAAGCTTTGATTAATCAGAATAATTTCAAGCAGAAACAAGAATGTTTTGCTTAATGTCTTACATACAGTAACACTCTTATGACCTGAAAGTGGCAAGAATCGCTGGTAGACACAGGAGCCATAAGGCCAAGACAAATGACAAGTAGTGTCATTACGATACTAGATGAACACAGGTGGCTGCAATAGAGGCGCTAACCATATAAATTAATAATTTGATGATATTCATAAAAAGAGAAGAATGTAAAGTAACAAAATTATAGAAGGTATTGTGAAACCAGTGTGCAAAAGAACTGGGCATAATGCCAAAAACATAATAAACACTATGGCCTGGATATTCAGTGGGGTTAGCCTGGTGAGACAGAGTTGTGCTAGGCGCAACCCGCGTCATCAACAACAGGATATTGAGGGGAGCTGTCCAATGCAGCATAAATCCAGATGCATCGGGCCCAATGTAATGGTATGCGGCCAGATGCAGGGGGCGTGCTGACGCAGATGCGGCACATCCCACTATTCAGCCCAGGATGTGCAGCGCATATGGTGGTGCAGCCCTGCAGTGCACCGCATAGGAGAGCTCAAAGTTGAGCCATGGAAGAATGGGAACAAATCCAGGCCACCCACAGGCAGGCTGCTGTATTGCAGGGCACAACATAGCAGCCGCCAGCCATGGGTGGCCACCCACCCACCCTGAACACCATCAACAAGCACACATGCCCCCCTGGCAGTCTAGTGATACCCCCTCCCTCCTGTGTCCCTGATCACTTGTAATTGACAGTATACAACTCCCTGGTAGTCTAGTGGCACCCCCCCATCCCTCCCATTGCCACGATCTCTGGTTAATACCATAGGAAATCCCTTGTAGTCCAGTGGTACCCCTGCCCCAACCCTGATTGTGATACAGTGTCATATGTACATTCCCTGGTGGTCTAGTGGTCCCCACCCCCCTCGCCCATTGCCGCAATCATGGTGCAACTCCACAAGTGATTCCTGGTGATCCCATGGCACCCCCACCCTCCCACCCACAGAGAACCTCTTGCCAACCTCATCTCCCCCATGTCATCGGCAGGCGGCCACAACTTGCTCAGAGCACATCCTGCTGCCCGTCAATGACATGTACCAGTATACTTGCAGGGCATAATGTATGATAGTCCCAAATATGTGGATGACTTCATTCACATATTTGGGATCACAAGTACAGTATTCCCTGTAAGTCCATACTGTACCTGCCATTTGGCTGGCAGTCGGGTCGGTGTGCTGGCGGGTTGTGACTGCCCACCAATGACGGGGGCAGGGGTGGGAAAGGGTTCTCTGTGGGTGGGGTGCCACTGGATCACCAGGGAATCACTCTGTGGAGTTGTACCATGATCGCAGCAATGGGCGGGGGGGGGACCACTAGACTGCCAGGGAATATACATATGGCACTGTACCACAATCGGGGCTAGGGGCAGGGGGTACCACTGGACTACCAGTGATTTCCTATGGTATTAACCAGTGATCGCGGCATCAGGAGGGAGAGGGGTGACACTAGACTACCAGGGAGTTTACTACAGTCATGTATGGCCAATCTGGGACATGAGAGGAAGGGAGGTACCACTAGACTATCAAGGAATTGTCCTATCACATTTTACTGTTAATGCGCCTATGGGGCAGGGGATGCCCCAAGACCCCCACTGCCCACTTCATGCTGTGCAGGGTGCCAGGCGCAAGTCGCTGGGCTGCCCTGCACAAGGCATGCAATTGGGGCCATGATGTCATGCAAATGACCCCATTTGAACCTTGCATATGTAATGGCTTCATTTGCATGCCCTGGCTGAATATCACAGGTGATGCACCTAGCACAACTGCACTTGCGCTGGTGCATCCCCGTGCTCCCTATCTGTGGCTTGCACAGGCACAGTGCCACTGCGCCATGTGCAGTGTGTGTCCTGACCTTGCCATATTCAATGGTGCTGCACCATGGTGCATCACCATTGAATATCGCCTGGTCCTGGCCCCAGTGCAGCCCAGTTGTGCTGCGCCCAGGCTTTCTCCACTGCCTGGCACAGTCTGAATATCTGGGCTTATGTGTATCAACATATTTTATTTTGAATTAACAGTTCCCAAGAAGAAGCCTGAGTAAAGGTGAAATGTTGGGACTAACACAAAGAAAGCAAAGAATAAAATAATTTAAGATATTATCACTGTGTTGGAGCATTTGTTTGCTTGAGCTGCCAGAAACCCTTTTTCTGTTACAATAATGAGGACACCTTTTTAACTAAAGGTCTCTAAGTGAAATGTGTTACAAGATTGGCAAGCCAGATAGAAGAATAGTAGATAACATTTTCTGTGGTCTAATGGTCACTTCACAAGTGCAAATGCCATACAAATGTGCTGCATGCCTTGGAAAATCAAGCCCATGATATCTAAAAGAGGAAACGTGCCAGATTCAATAAATGCCCATTCACCTAAATGTGTGACATTGTTACAGGAACATTGAAGCATTTGAGATGGTAGAAGCTTGGACGGCACGTAAAGGTCTGACCATTTTCTAGTCCAAAGACAGTGTCCATTTTTAGTCTAAGAGTGATGGAAAAGTTCCCTCCAGTTTTATAATAGATTCAAATTACAGTTGTAGTCATCAAGTTGTCTGATATTCAAGTGATAATGCACTAGTTGAGTGACTGTTCTTATCTTGGGCAATAATGTCATTGTCTTTTGAAGATAAAGTATGAGACCAAACAAGAAAAAACACATTATTGCCAAAGATAGTGACCCAACTAGCACATTATAACCATTATGCTTAATGTGTTTGCATCATTGAGCATAGGTCAATGAGAATGCAAGAAAGATGATGATGTTACTATTGCCATTTTATTGACAATAAAATGACTGTTCTGAGCATGGATCAGTCATTGTAATGACAATAAAATGACTGCTGTGAGTTTGCAAAGGAATCGACAGTTTCTAACTCTGAGTTCTGATTAGAGAAGAGGGGCAACATGTAATATAATTACAGATATTTCATAATATTTTCAAGATTTTTTTTTTTCTTTGGTAACTAGGTAACATCCAATAAGCATAATGACTGTTTTCAGGAGTGACCCAGGGGCAGCAGAGAGGTTAAGTGACTTGCTCATTGTCACATAATATGCAAGTGGAGGTTGTGGGAATCAAACCCAGGCTTGCTGGATGTACCAAGTTCAATAACAGCTCATTACACTAACCTCTAGGCTATACTACCAGCTATTTCTTTTTGGTTTTTTCTAGAAGTAGTCTGTGTCTTCTACTAGAACAAATTCTAACAATTGTCAGAAGTGCCTCTGTTGACCTTGCAGTGATTCAGCTGTTAACTTCAATGAGACGTATTTTTATACAGGTGGGCAAAGTTAGAAAACTTTGCTCCATGGAGAAATTTGCAAATTGTACCAAATTTGCAAAATTCTGCTTTAAGGAGAAGTCCTACTTTGCCATAAAGGAGAACTTTGCGAAT
This sequence comes from Neoceratodus forsteri, assembly GCA_016271365.2. Taxonomy (NCBI): domain Eukaryota; kingdom Metazoa; phylum Chordata; order Ceratodontiformes; family Ceratodontidae; genus Neoceratodus; species Neoceratodus forsteri. The sequence goes on from CM057456.1 coordinate 1,517,001,231, forward strand.
GGCAAAACTCTGAACTTTTCCTGCAAATTTTAGCTCTAATGTGAAGTTTGCAAGGATCTATGGGCTTGAAGGCCACAATCTACTGCAATAAGCTGTATTATGTAGTACCATAGGGTTCAATATATAGAGAGAGGCGAGAGTGCAGACTTCAGTGGCTCAGTCAAAGCCTCGAGTCCACAATATTAGGGGAGGATTGAGGTGCCAACACATAGCAAGAACACTTCTTGAAATGTAGATAGCCACACCAGCACATTGTTCTGACAGTAATTGAGAAATGTACTGCCTATACAAGCAAAGGGAAAATGAGCATACCTTGTTTTCGTCACCACAATGTGTGTCTGCTTCATCATTTCCACACTGTCAGTGGTGCTTCTTTCCTAATCTGATCAGCAGATTGCAGTCAGAACAATGTGCTGGTGTGGCTATTTACATTTCAGGAAGGGTTCCTGCTATCTGCTGACACCTCGGTCCTCCCCAAATATAACAGACACATGGCTTCAACTGAGCCTTTGGAGTCTGCACTCTGACCTCTCTCTATATATTGAACTCTATGATATTACCATGCATAGTGCAGTGTGAGGAATAGACAGTTTGTGTTAAGTGTGCTCTTTATCTTTGTGCCTAAAAACCTGTGAAAGGCATTTAAAACACACAGGGCCTGATACCCAGCGCCCTGAGCATGATGCAAGGTCCCTGCACCAAACAAATGCCGCAAGTGGTACCATGTGCCAAATCTTGCCCATGGAGCTATTCTTAAAGACAGCCTGTGTCAGCCCTAGGCTGCCTGCCCCAAACAGGGCTTGCACCACATGTGCACCCTCAAGGCTGATCTAAGTGTACTTAGAAAATCTCCATCTGGCTAGTTGACCCATATTCAGCATTGTGCAGCTGGCCCCCCTCCCCAGCCCTGACTGTGCCACTGTCACTATTTAATGAATCTATTATGCCCTCCATTCCTGATTGTGCCATGCTCTTTATGTAATCAACATATCATGGCCCCAACCCCAGATTGTGTCATGCTCTGTATATAATTAACTCATCATGCTCCCAACCCTGATTGTGCCAATAATGATACTGCATAATAATATTCATGCCCTCCCATCCCTGATAGTGCCAATAATGATACTGCATAATAATATTCATGCCCTCCCATCCCTGATGCTGCCATTGACACAACCAGCCCCTTATTTTGGTGAACTTGTGGCTCCTACCCCCACCCCAGCAGGTAGTGACTGCCATCCAGCTCCCTATCCTTAGAGTTGGCACTGGCAAGCTTCGCCCCACCTACATGGTTCAGATGATCGCACTGTCATTTTGCTTGCTGTACAGTACAGTGTATGCAATGCACGTACACTGTACAGTACAACTGTCAAAATAACAGTGCAGTCAGTGATGGCCATGAAGGTGAGAGGAAGACTGTGCCAGTGCCAGCTCTATTATGGGACAGTGGGAGCTATATGGTGGGCACTACCTGCTGGGGTGGGGAGCCACTAGATTACCAGGATAAGGGCGTCATTTGTGTCAACAGCAGCATCGGGGATTGGGGATGGGGGAATGAATATTATTATGCATTTAGTTATTGGCTCAGTTGGGGATGGGGAACATGATGAGTTGAATAAAGAGTACAATCAGAGATCAGGGACATGATAAGTTACTTAAATTATGATCATGGCACAACTGCAGATTGGGGAGGGTGCCACAATGCTACCAACTTAGGAGTGTCTGTACATCAGGGAAGGGGGCCACTAGCCCAACAGAGACTAGAGCGGTGCACAGTCTCCCCCCAGCTTGCGGTTCACAGCCACCCCACAGCTTGCGACCCATGCTGCCAGTGCGCCATTTCTTTGGTGCCTGGCTCTGGTTGCCACAAGCCATGAGATTTAGCTGCTGGGACACTGTCCAGCTGAGAACTGGGTGCAGGGTCCCTAACACAGAGGCCTTGGCACAAACTGCTTTGTAGCTGCAGCTTGTGCTACTCCAAGCCCCATATGAGAACCAGGCCGACAGTTTTTTTCCAACAAATCACTCCATTATATGTTTACTGTGCCTTGTGCCTCTAGATAACCAATTATTAGTGATATTAATGAGAAGACTGGATGACCCTTTGCAGTCCTTACCTGCCATCATCTTCTATGTTTCTATGTATTTTTTTTGTGTGTGATTTAGTTAATTTAAAGTTGTAGTTTCATTTTCTGTATAGTGTAGAGAGGCAGTGCTGTGGTGTGGGGGGTTGGCAAGAACAACTTAGCTGCAGCACCTTCCAGCAGGAAAAAGGCAGTTTAGGCAGCCTTTTCTGTCTTAGCAATACTAGCGCTGTTGTAGTCAGTGTTTTGTGTGATTTCTTTCCCATTTTCTTTGGTCTGTAATTTCTGTTCTGTAGAACAGTTAGGTGTATTACTGAATAATTTGTGTTACTGTAGTTTGACTATATTGATTTAATTTTGTTTATTGCTTGAAGCTAGCAGTTTTTCATGTACAAAGTAACATCACCATAATTAGCCAAGTTGATGCATCTTGCATGTGTCCCCTTAGTCCCTGAAATCCCAGTCATGCATTGTTTGTGTAAAAAAAAAAAAGAAAAAAGTTGGTGGCAGTGCTAGTGCTGCTGGTGATGTTGGTTGAGAAGAAGAAGCTTGAACTTCAATAGAAGGCACTGCCACTGCTGCAGGGTCTGCCTGCTGCCCCACCTTGACACAGGAATTTCCCTTACACCCTCCATGAACTGCTGCTGGCACAGACAGACCACCACCTTCAGCACCTCCGATTACTACTTTCCTCTGCTTTTCCTCCCACTCAGTCAAGTGATTTGCCATTAGATGGGTTCTGTAGCCCCCAGTACCCATGTTGGTCCTCTGCTCACCCAAAGGGACATGTGTACTGCATAGGTTGCATGTGACCACACTAACCCTAACCTTAACTCTAATGTCCCATAAGACTACACTGCAACTTTAACAAGCTCTAACTCCACCAGTCTTTTGAGCTATGGGACACTCTGCATATACAAACACATGTCTCAATGAATACTACAATAGTAACACATAATACCCTAGACAAATTCATGGGGTATGCACAGCACCCCAAAATTATCACCCAACTTTACCATGGTGTCATATCCACAATTTAAGTCCAATAATAATCACAAATGTGCCAAATGTGCAGCTCATCTTGAACCATAAACATACTAGTGTTGCTTGGATAGTATCCTGAGCAATCTGGATACACCAAATACCTGTTACTTTGGCAGGACAGTGGATCCATCAGAAAGCAGCAGCTATCCGACTGTGAATCCAACCCCTCAGATCCAGGTTGGATCCCCCATTATCCAATGCTGGATCAGTATCCCATGAGAAAGCCAATCACTGTTGAGCAGAGGGCTGTTCTGGTCAACAGCTCGGGGATGGGATGGGGGGTGTAGGATGGTGGAGCACTGACTAGTGGGGTTGGGGAATGGAGGTCTACTAGACCAAAAAGAGAGGATATATTTACATTATATGGGCAGATCAGGGATAGGGAGAGGGGTCCACTAGACCAATAGGAATATTATTTCTTTTCATATAAAGGGGATCAGTGCTGGGGGGTTTGGTCTATTTGACCACTAGGGACATTATTTATTTTAAGAAAAAAGGGGAATGGAGTTGGGGGTCCTGTAAACCACCAGGGGCATTATTGCTTTAATTACAAAGGGGATCAGGACTGGAGGGGGTCTGCTAGACCACCAGGGACATTATTCCTTTTAATACAAACAGGATAGGGGCTGGGGAGGTCTGCTAAACCACCAAGGATGGTATTTATGTTAATAAACAAGGAATCAGTGTTGGGAGACTGCTAGCCACTAGGGACATCCTAGAGTGAAACAGGGCTGCACCACAGCTTGCAGCACACCAGCCAGATGTGTCATCTGTTTGGCGCATGGCCACAGTTGTTGCAGGCTGCAGGACTTTGCCACCAGGACCCTACCCAATAGAGAATCAGGCTCAGGTCCCTGGTGCACCAGCAATCAGCTGAAGCCATAGTTGGTGCGGCTTGTGCCTAGTTTTGAGAATCGAGCCTGATGGGCTCCCTATGTCTGTCAAATTCTGCTACCATGCACATTTTTGGTGATACTGTAATTAGACATCATTTACTACAGTGTATGGGATTTGCTTCCTCCACAAGGAGAAGTATATTTTTTTTCATTTTTTATCTGTTGTTGTAGATGTAGAAACTCTATGTGAATAATGTGAATGTGAATATTTTTTTTTGATGACTACATCTGTATAAGTACAAAAAAAAGCACAGTATGAGCACCCAGAATGTTTCTTGCAGTACTCTAAATTTCCCCCCAAATTTGATTCTCCACAGATACAGTAGTTACTGTGATAGTACCTCCAGCATCATTATAATTTGTCTAGCTGGAGTAACTACTGTGACTCTTAATATAAAGGGCACTGGAAATTAGTGAGGATTTATAGTAGGACAAGATTCTGAATAGCTATTTAGCTTTACTGTATATGTCTAGCCAACATATTCATACTAAAGAGGTCCAGGGAAGGGATAATGAGTAACTTGTGACTTCTAGAAATGAATATGCCTAATGGTCCAATTCCTAGGTATTGCAGAGTAGATGTGCACCAAAGGCACTTCCAGTCTACCCTCCCCATTTCTTAAAATCAAAGTTAGCAACAGGGGTTCTGGCCCCAAGACAGGCAGTTGCAATGCAGCTAGTTCCAGCCAGGTAAGCAAGAACAACAATGAGGTTGGCAGAAAAGACAGAATCTCAAGAGTAATCATGTGCAAAATCAGAAACCTCCACAAATTGGTAAAGTTTAGGAACTTAGTGAAGTGACTTCATGAAGTTGTGAAATCGGAACCTCACTATCATAGTTCATTCAGACGACATTGGTTGCCTACTCAATGTGGAGGGGAAACATAGGGACATGTTTTAAACTTGTTCTGCCTTATATTTCTAGCATGTTCAGTAGATTTTGTTTGTATATCATTTTGTACTCTTGCACTCTAAGCACTTTGTCATTTTGCACTTTATTTGATTTGGCTGTTTTTGCTATAAGCCTTTTGTCCTGGCTAAATGCCTGCATAAATTATATACCTGGTTTTGTGTTTCCTGTAGGCTAAGAGACTACAATAAAAACAAATTCTAGCCACAGGCGATATGGCTGGGGGAGCTTGAAGAAGCTCCAAGTAATGAGCACCATGAGCGACACTGCATGCCATCTCACATATGCCATGCTAGGACACCTTCAGCATTGACAAATGCTAGTTTTTTTTTTATCTTTGCATGGCTTCCAGCAGTATAACTGAGATGAAGACATAATCTCTGATTGTACACTGCAGTCACTAAATATTTTAGTATAATTCATCTTGCTCTGTGCTGTATATTAGAATGTAATCCAGTCTACCTGTTGCTGACCAGGGAAATTCTAAGTTGGAAGAGCATCTCTGACAGATAGCAATGCTCACAGACAGGGGTGCTGGAAGATTAAAATAGATGGGGGTGCTGAAAATTGGAAGGGTATTTGTTAGGGTACAAAAAGCATTTTTTACAAACCATTTTTTGATATACACCATAATAAAACAGTATAAGATCCTGTCAACCACAGAGATTAAGTATTAGCAGTGGCAGCCATTCTAATGTCTTCAGCCATTAATTGCAAATACTTTATAGTTATAAAATCTGCTTTTAAGTATGTGAGATAGAAATATATTGATTATGAATGGAATGCACCTTTTGCTAAAAAAAATTTAATTGATGTTGATTAACAAATACTGCTGCCTTAAGTGAACAAACTCCTAACATAATTTCATGGAAAAAATATGCAGAAGTGGGACGTACCAGATTTTAAAAGTGTGAAATTATTACCATTTATGTGTTATTCAGACTTTATAACATAAGAAGTATTACTCCACTGAAAACAGGGTGGTGCATCTCAAATGGACAATCTGTGTGTCTGTGTATATATACACACACACACACAAATGTGTTTAGCAAATATGAGCTATGCTTTAAACTTTGACTCTGAGGTGTGAAATGGTCATGGTGCCCCTAGTCCAGTAACGCAGAAAGACTTAATGAAAATTAATACAGCAGGCTATCCTAAATCTTACCAGCAATTGCACAACATGACATTGCTGGAGGGGTATGTTTATATCATTGTACTACTTTTGTTTTAACAAATATGACTTCTTTTAGATTCAGACAGAAAGACTGTATTTTTCTTACCAGGAAGCAGTATATCACAGTGGTTAAGAGCACTGATCTACAAAGCTAGAGACCTGGGTTTGAATTCCATCAGCTCCCACTTGCATACTATGTGACCCTGAGCAAGTCACATCACTTAGTTGTGCTCCCAGGTCATACCTGGAAACAAGCTCTGGATTAGTGTGCCTTTCATGGTTAAACACGCCCCCCCCCCTTTACTGTACATTGGCTTGCTAAATGAAGTTTGGCTATAAATAAGAGCTCTTGCTTGGACATTCAGGACTTTATGTAGTGTAATAGTGTACTGAAGAAAAAAAAAACATTTTGCAAGAGAAATGCTGCATGTAGGGGATACATGTCTGAACCAAAACAGAAAATGTATATTGTCTATACAAGTAGGCAGTATAGTGTTGGGGTTAAGAGCACTGAACTGCAAATCTGGAGAGTTGGGGTTGAATCCCATCAGCCTTTACTTGCATACTGTGTAATCCTGAACAAGTCACTTAACTTCCCTGTGCTCCTAAATCACACCTGGAAACAAGATCTTGCTTAGTGTCCCTTTCCTGGTTAACCAATTTCCCCTTTTCCTTTCCATGTATCTGTCTGGGTTATATCAGCAAGCTGGTATGCATAAGAAAGACAGCAAATAAAGTGATATTGGAGGCAGCCACATTTGAATGAAAATAAGTGCATCAGATTGTATATAACATTAAGTGGTGCAAATATAGTTCTATTTGTCATTCATGCTAAAAAAATATTAAAGTGATTACAAAGTCTTATAAAGGTGATGATTTCTCTGTTTCACGAAGGCATATTTACATCTATATCAAAATTAAACCATCACTGGATCTCATTTTCAGTACCAACCATATGGCTGTTTAATATAGCAAAAATCATGGTGGAGGTGTCAGAAAAATACTCTTTCAACAAATGTATTTATTTATTAATGCACCATTCATGGTTGCATTCATTGGGTTTTGATTTATTCAATTTTAGAAAAACATATTGCTGCAAGAAACACAATGTGCTGGACTGCTTTGAGGGCTATTAAGAAGAACTAGCAACTGGCTAATTAATTATGGTCATAAAACTCTCAGTCAGCCAACTTCAAAGGTATAACTCAGGATCTGCTGTTTAATTAGGCATGACAAAATATAAACCATATGTTGGTCTCAGTGTAGTAATTTCACAAAGCAGGCTGTCTGAAATGCAATAGAAGTTAAGCAGAAAGCAGGGAGTATTTCTTTAACTGCCTAGAGATTTGCAGAATGGAAGGATACACTGAAAACTCCTAAAATATGTGTTCCATAGAAAAACCTTTTTTCAAGAGAAAGCAGGATGCTGTAAGTTCCACCCACAGCCATAAAAAGATCACTGAGAGCTTTCAATGTTTGCCTAGTGTCTTGTGTGCCACTAACATCTTGTTTTCTTTGTTTCGGGATTTTGAGATAACTACCTCTGTCTGTGGCTGGCACCTTAGATCCAGAGTAGCAAGCTCATTTTCCCATTTCTTGACATCAAAGTCAGTAAAACAGCATGCACCCTATGACCTGCAGAGTCTGCAGTCTAAGCAGGTCAAATGGTCCAGTAAAAGAGGATGCATATCTTGTTGTGCCTGTGCTCTGTGTAGCCCTAGATAGGGAGTAGAGGATTTAGGTCTGCATTATGTCTATTTCCTAAGTAGTAAATATTTATTCCTTTTTGAAGCAATGTTCATTAAAACGTGTTGCTCTGAGATCATAGTCTCACAGCTGTACATTTGTGGAGTGTTTTTATTTTGGTTATTCATTGACTTCTGGTAAGTTCATTAGATGTTTCGCCAGGCTTTCATTCTGAGTCCTGCTGCTACTGCTGCTGCTAGAGGTGTGCAAAAAAAAAAAAATTCTGCTGGCAGAATTTCTGCAAAAGTCAGAATTTTGCTTCCACAAAAGTTCGGAAATAATTTTGGAAACTTTTGTAGAATTCTGAGTTAGAACTGTGAGATTTTGGTATATACTGTGCATTTTTATATTAAATTGCATTTAAGTTCTGCAGACCAGATTGCCCTGTTTATCTGGAAAGGTGAAATAATTTGTAGATTAATGTGTATTTATCTGCAGCCACACTCACCATGATGGAATTCTGACTCCGCACATCACAGATTATTCCAAATGTTCTAGTAAGTAGCTGAATGATTCATAAAAACCTGCGGTTGCAGTAACATTTTTCACACATTGCGTATTTATGTATTACACATATTTGTGGTAAAATAATTCAGCACTTTGTAAACTATATCCCACTGTGAACTATAAAACTTTCTGTAAACTGTGTTATAAACAATCTGCTTATCAGCATGCAGAAATTGTACATATTTGTTCTGCATGGAGAGAGAGAGTCTGAGAGACAGAGAGATTAAGATTCAAGAAAAAAATTATACTTTTTGAAGTTTTTGAAGAGACCACCGGTCAGGACTCAGTCAGGAGGGAGTCTAGAGAGTGAGACTACTGTGGAGAAAGAGTGTTTGTTCAGTTTCATTTTTTTATGTTCATTTATTTTCATAAATAACATCGACAGAAGGATTTGGCAGGGGCCAGGAGGAGGAGGAGGCAGATCAGCTGTGTGGTGGGGACCAGTGGGGGCAGCAGGAGCAGGGCGAACAACAGAGGGTGGGTCAACAGCCAGAAGGCCATGGGGTGGTGCCATCAGTGCAGCAGATCATGGAGTAGCAGGCCACCACCTCCTCTGCCAGCACAGGGAGAAAGTTGGCACCCCCTTCTCCCATAAGGAGGTAGTATTGTTGGTTAAGGAGGTCACCACCATGCATCAGAACCTTATGGACCGGAGAGGCTGCCTCTAAAGGAGTGTGAGAAATTGTAAGCCACCATAAAGGCCACCCTTGATGCAAAGGGAAGGGTAGTCATCTCCAGGACAATCCAGCAAATAAAGCATAAATGGAATGACCTTCAAAGAAAGGACCCCCAGGTGCTAACAGTGATGGGTGGAGCGATCACCATTGAAGATCAGGGCCAAAAGAATAGCAGTTGGAGGAGTCCACAGGTTCTCCTGCAGGCAAAAGGATGTGGGTGGAGGACGGCATTACCAATGAGTATACTAACTTGATCCTTCAAAGCTATTTTCAGCAGTCAGTGTTGGAATTACACTTTATGGTCTTTGTGACTGTGAGCTAGGATGTCCCATAAAAGCACAACTGTTAAATACAGGCCTTTTTCTCATTATAATTCAAAAGTGAATAACAGTGATGCATGAGTTTGATCTACCAGGGCTTACTGCAGAATTAGGTAGGGCTTAGCCCTGGCAAACCCCCTTCCCCCCATAATTCCAACACTGATTGTCATAATAAAAAAAAAAATAACATGTACCCTGATACACTACATGGAATGTTGTCATCCTGTGCTTAGGAATTCTATTTATGTACTGTCAACAAAATGTTAAGAACAATAAACAGCTATGTATTTCCTTACTGTACCTTCTTGTGACTGCATGCATGATGAAAAGCACCTGACCTGACTACAACCACTCTGTGAAGCTGATGGTGTGTGTGTGTGTTACATCATGAGTGTACTGTGACTGTAACAGTATCATCCAATTGCATGTGTGTGCTGCAGCACCACCATATTCCATACCTGGATCCCAGCAGCTAGAGGTGCATGAACTGAGAGGATATGGCATCTGTTTTGGATTGCTTTCCAATTCGCTGTTGTGCTGTTGTCCAACCTCAACATTGTTAACATTTGTTGCATCTGTAATCATGTGCATGGTAACTGTCTCCATTGTGACTATCTCTGACTTGCCGCATGTATCATGCCTTCCATCTGAGTCCTCATCCAGATTGTACAGTAGGAGTGGGCAGCATGCAGAACTGCCCACCGCTCCATACATCCCCTCTCAGGATAGCCCCTATAGCAGTGAGTGAGCAATACTGTTATCCACTGCATATGTTTGCTGTACAGTGTGCATCTTGATTCCCAGTCCTCACCCTGAACAGTCATGTCACTCCAAGGCTGCTTCCAACAGCCCTCCTTATCTAAATAGTACATCTGCACTTTTCTTTGCTGGAAGTGGACCCCTTAGAGTGTATTCTGACCTCCTTTCATGGGATTATCTGTTGTGTTCCATGGTTAAGTACTATGGCACTTGGTCTTCCTCACAGGATGGTCATGGAATGTGTTTTTGATTACTGCTGCTTTAATCTTATGTGTTCCAACTTCCAACACTGATTTGGACTGTTGCTGTCCATTTGTAACAGGTGCCATAGGAACCTCAACTGTTCCGGCAGTCAGCAGCAATTCCACCACCAGTGTGGCAGGACCAGGAGGACTGAGCACAAGAAGTAGAGAGCCTGTGTCTGGTAAGCTATTTATATTAACAAATTAAATATAGTGATGAAAAACTGAGTGGAAAGACTACAGTTTTTGGTGTCCCACTATAACAAACCACCAGAACTTTGCCTGCAGCCCTGCATTGAGGTCAAAAGGCACCACTGTAGAAAGTTTTGATTTGCAGTGTTGTGAGGTTGAAGTGTTCCTAAGGAACAGCTGGCCACCCAACCCTTTCCCCTGTCCTGGTGCTGAAAAAACACTGATAGTCCCCAAGGGGCCCTATGTAAATCTTGACACAAGTCATCAGAAACCACACCTTTACTGCAATCTGTGCAGCAGGATGATTGTGGCATGGGGTGGTAGATCATGACACTGGTAAGGGTGTGTGGAGCTCAACATAATTTGAAACAAGCAGGGGATGGCATCGGGCGGTCAGCTCGTCTATACAATCCTTATGACATCTCATGAAATACCAGATGACAACTGTTAAAATCAATGCCTTTGAAGTCAGGTTATCTACCCATGGCTCCATGGTTGTTGGACGAGGGGGTCACTAATTCCATGGCCAAGGCCATGTGCATTGTCTTGCCTGCACCAGTCAGTTTTTTGGGAATGTTGGTGATCGTTACTTGTGATGCCCATGTCTGTTTCACCAAACTGCAGCACTGCAATAGGCACTGGCAGTTGAATTTGTCATTATCCCCTTAGTCGACAGCGTGGTGTCATCTGCAGTATTTTGAACCATGAACGGCTAGTCAGTTGAGAGGGGGTGTGGGCTGATCATGGCCTGCAGAGTTATAGCATAGTGGTCAAATGGTGAAATGAAATAGAAGAGCCATCACAAGCCATCAGGTGGATATCTGGAACTAGTCAGCAGAAGCTGCTGTCAGGATGAGGGGGGCTAGTGTTGCCATCTCTGGGTGAGGTCAGATAAGACTTTAATAGTCATAGGAACTCATTTTTGTACTAGTATGTATTTCTGTGTTAGCAAGCCAGGTAAGTAAGAGGGCCATTGTGCACTAGGTTATTTACAAGAGTGACCTGGGAGCACAGGTAAGTAGAGTGTGTTACTCAAGGCAGGCCACACAGTTTGCAAGTGGAGGCTGTGAGAGTGAGAATCCAACCCTGGTCTGCTGGATATACCATGCACATTCATCACAGCTGAATCACTGTAAACACTTGTAAACCCCCTACCATTTTCTTGTTGTTCAATGAATTAGTGATGTATTATGATAAAATGTTTGACATAACCACTTATTGATAAATTCATCATCATCATCAGTGTTTGTCATACTATATTAAAAGTGCATTGTTTGCTTCCCAATTGAAGCTGCCTGTGATTAGTGCCTACTGCTGTTTCATTTCCTATGAAAAACAAATGGCACAACTTCTGACAGTCATCACCATGTGTCATGCTGAGTACAACACTGTGCCCAATGTCCAGTTATGGGATGCTTTAGGGGAGAGATATGTACACGCTATATATATTGCAACATACACAGTTTCATATCTTAAATGAGTAGTGGGTCCAGTCAACCATGGACATTGTATGAGGCTCAGGTTGGTCCACTAAACATGTAGTCACCACAGGCTGGAAAGGAAGTTTGTGCTCTGTGTGGGCAAGATGCACTTGACAGACAGATTCCCATTCAAGAAAGGGATAAACATAGTGGAAAAATGTTCAGAACTATACAGGTGGAGTGGGTGACAAAACACAAGGTATATGAAAGTAAGGAGAGGGCTTTCAATGGATGGTACACCTTAGAGTGACAGTGTTTGAGGTGCTGATGAACAGACAGCCTAGCGGAACATGTGGGTGCTGAAACATCAGATAAACCTCAGCTTTCTTATACTCATAGGCTTTATATTTCCCATACTTTGTGAGATGTGGTAGGGATGGTACACATGCATCATGGACCAAGAAGAGTAGGCGAGGGCAGATGTGGTAAACCATCAGCAGATGGTCAGGGTACAGTAAGGCTACAGTGGACAGAGTACTGTACAACAATTACTAATGATGTCATTAATTTAACACTTGAACAGTTCATTCTGTTCAAACTGTATATTTCTTTCTGTACTGCAAACAACACAGACATGCTGCCAACACTGATGCCAGACCCAGAGGACAACCAGAAGGTGACGCTGAAGATGACCAGCACACAGTCAAAGAACCATGTGCTGAAGATACAGCAGGAGCTGGAGAGGCTGGCAGTGAGGGAGAAGCACCAGCAGTCCTCTGAGAAAGATACAGTGCCAGTGCCATGTGTAGCACCAGCTGCCCAGGACACACCCTACCACCAACGGCACCCACTCATCAGGAGGAGAGCTGTGCCATCTACACAGACATAATAAATTACAAGAAAAGGCGGTGCCACTGCAGGCTGGCCAGGCAAGACTTGAGGTCAACCAGTGCCACATTTTGCAGCTGGTTAAAAAACTGTCCACCACAGGGAGGCTACAGCATAGGCCAGCCACTGGCCACCGATGTTGTTGAGTGCTGTTTGGGAGCACTTATTGCTAAAAATTGTAAATAGTTCTAGTAAGTAGTAATAAAGCTTTTTTTATTAATTCATAAGAATAATGGATACATTCAATTGAGCAAGATCATTTCCAATGAAGTTCCATATCAAATACAAAAAACAGATTTACCCATTATACAATAAACAACAATTACACACATTATACAAACAATATACAGCACATTATACATAAAAAGGAATAAAACAAAAAAGAAAAGAACAATCAAGAACAGATAGAAACTTCTAATCTGCTAACAATTATTGTAAGTTTTAATATTATTCAGTCCTGATGTGCACCATTTTATTAATTTTGCATTGTTACTTTTAGTTCTATGGCTTCTCAATTCTAATGGGATTTGTTCCATAGATTAATTCCCCTGAAAGGGACTGATGTTCTTCCTATATTCAAGTTGCAGCTAGTCGTGGCAAATTGGGTTCCAACAGAGGTCCTCAGGCCTTCCTTTCCTGTTCTAATTTTAAAGAAATCAATGACATAATCAGGGACCTCCCTGTTCCAAACTTTAATCATGAACTGTAGTAAGTGTAAATTTCTTCTTACTGAGGGTTTAAGCCAATTCAATTCCCTAAATAGCATACACCTATAGGTTCTATAAGGTGCATCCAGCACAAAACAGGCCATTCTGCAGAAAACCAGATCTACTTTATCAATATGCAATCCAATAGCCCCTCCATAAAACAGGTCTCCATAGTCAATTACTGGAAATAAAAGGGAGTTAACCACTCTTAGCAGCACCTCTCTGGTCATAAATCTCTTACATCTATATAGAACACCTAGCTTCCAATTCATGCCTCTTACAAGGGAATCTATGTGGGAATCCCAACTCAAGCAAGAGTTTAGCCAAACACCAAGATATTTTTATGAATCAACTTGCTTAATAGCAATGCCCTCCAAGGTATTAATTTCCAAATGAAGAACTTGTTTTTTATTGTTTTAATTTTTAAATAAGAGTGACTCTGTTTTATTAGCTTTTAAAGTAAGATGATGCTTCTTTAAAAAATCCTGCATTTCATCAAAGACTAATTGCAGCCTTGTATTAATTGAGTCTAGCATAACCCCTTCTACATACAATATGGTGCCATCTGCATATGGTGCCTAGCATCAGTTGATGCACTCTTAAGTTCATTTATATAAATGTTAAATAGCAGGGGCCCTAGTATCGAACCTTGATGTACTCCATTTTTCATTTCTGGTACACCAGACTTATAAGGGCCCACTTCCACAAATTGGCTATAACCCATCAGGTAAGAAGAAAACCATTTAACTGACTTGGGGGATGAGCCGATCTCACTGAGTCTGTACAGGAGCACCTGATGGTTAATGGTGTCAAAGGCCTTTGAAAGATCAATAAACAAGGCTCCTATCATTGACCTCCTGTTCAGACTCAGCTGAAGATCATACAACCCTAGTAAGAGCGGTTTCGGTGCTATGAAGCACCCTAAAGCCCGATTGAAATGGTGACAATTTGTTATGTTATTCAAGAAATCCCTTCAGTTGGCAAGAAACATTTTTTTCAAATATTTTTGAAATATGAGACAAAAACTAGACGGGTCAGTAAATGCCCAGCTCACTCTTGTTCCCAGACTTAAATATGGGACTCACTTTGGCAACCTTCCATCCATCTGGAAATTCCTTGCCATCAATTGACAGATTAAAAATATAAGCCAAACGGTATGCTGTACAGGGGGCCGCATCGTTCAACAGTCTAGGTGGAATCTCATCAGATCCTTTAGCTTTAAAGATGTTTAACTTCAAAAGTTCTATACATACTTCCTCCGGAATAATATAATCAAAATCAAAGTTCTGAATCTTTTGTTGTTATTATGCAATTAGTTTTGTTTTCCTGTTTGTCCTGTTTATTGTGTTGTTCTTTTATAACTTGTTTCTTTTAAAACAAACATTCCCCTGTTGACACAAGACTTCCTTATAATGGTTCTCTTTACCGGATGTGTAGGTCAACAAAAGTTCAATGAACATATTGGGCTGGATTTTCAAAAGACTTGTGGATGCTGCATGTCCCTGGTGTGTTGAATAAACAGTGCAGGGGGCTTTCAGCATTCTGCCAATGCAGATCGCAATTATTGGTCCACTATGCCAAAGGGCAAAAGTTAGACCAGCTCCCCCAGTCTAAGTATGCACCAAATAGGGACCCCATTTTCAGGTCTTGCAGCAAACCTTTGGCGCCAGCCACCGTAAATTGTGGAAACTGACGCAACTGCACCCGATGTACCAAAATCAGGCACAGGCTGTGGCAAACTGTTTGGTGCAGCTGCACCAGACACTGCAGCTGATGGCTGGCTTGACACAAGCCCTGAGTCGACCTCTGAAAACCAATCCCATTGTCTGACTGCTATTGTTTGATTCACCTTCAGTTTCCATTTACAGTCACTCTTGTTTAACTTTACGGTACATGTGTTTCAGTACAGAACATAACCCACCTAAAGAGATGCTGATCTTGGCTCCAGGGTTCATGTGATGATGAGTATGACTGGACTGACTGAGTCATAGGGACCCTTGTTGGGGGGGGGAACGAGGCACCTTTTTGATGCAGAACAGGTGCACGGGTTTGGACTGCTGTGGACCCACGTGATGGGTTGCAGAAGTCAATTGAAAGCGTGTTGCATGGAGTTGCACAACAACTTTTATAATACAGAAGTACATGTGAGAGGCAGCACATGCAGCATTTCTTATTGGTGTCCTGGTGGTTATTTGTACTGGGCAGTAATGTGCTATTGGCACAAATTTGTTTTTTATTTATTGGCATTTGCGACTGTGTAGGTTATTGCTTTACTGTGATCTGCTGCATTCAGATCATATGCAAATGAGAATGTCACCTTCTGCTACTTGTGATGCATGACCATAGAGATGTGCAAAATTGGAAAATTTCATTCTGTGAACTAGCTCATGAAATTTGCTCATTTCGTGAAATATTTTGTGCGAGCAAAATGCAAAATTCCAAGAGCAAAATGCAATATTTCACCCACAAAATATTAAATTTCACCATGAAATGTGAAATTTCCCCTGCAAAATGAGACATTTTGCCCTCAAAATGGTGAAATTCAGGCACAATTTGGTGAAATACGGGCTACATTTGGCTAAATTACACATTTTGAGTAGAAATTTTGCATTTTGCGGTGACATTTTGCATTTTGCGAGTAACATTTTGTGATTTTGCACCCAGCAATAAATTTTGCGGAATGGTGGAATTTTGCAAAATGTTTTGCGCAGCAAAATTGCTGATTTTGCTACAATTTTGCAAGTGAAATTTAATTTTATAACATCTCTATGCATGAGTCATGCCTGACAGACCCACATTATTACAGATTCCAGTAGGCTAAACTTCATGTTGTTTGATCCATCATATACCCATATACACAAAATCAACAGATTTCTGTGAAGGTTGCTGTCCAGCAGTGCAAACATGGAGCTGTGGTTCATGGTGGCAGCAACACCACATGGTCAGAGGAGCAGGAATAGGGGCATGGAACATCATCGGCACAGCAGGAGTATGTTGAACACTCCTGGTTTGGTTATTTGGTTGTGCAGCAGAGACACCACATGGATCTGGACTAAGAGGAACAGGACACTGGGGATGGCCTTTAGTAAAACCATCATCTGCTTCAAAAACAGCAGAGCAGCTCTGCACAGACAGGAAATATCAAAAACTGTTTTAGTAACATGATGGCACAATGCAGACGTGCATACACACACACACACCTCTTTTCTCAATAATGCCGCGATGATGTTAAGACTGAGTGGTAGATAAATATAATACAGGATGGGACTTTTTTTCCATAGAAGTGATTAGCAATCATTTCCCTGTATACCTTTTCCCTGTTTACACAATTGTGATTAAAACTAACAGTAGCCATTCAAATATAATGTGATGGGTAAGTGTGGCATACAAGGACATAAACCCATCAAGGGGGCTAAGCAGATCATAAAACCACTCACCCTTCAGGGTTGTGGCTTTACGATCTGGTTTGGTCCCTCGATGGGTTCATTTCTTTGTATACCACATCTGCCCATCACTTAGTCTATATGTAATTTATGTCAGCAGAAGTATGGATAAAGCTCTGTTCCCTTTGTAGAAATCCTGAAAGGGTTAAACACAGACAGCTCTGGAAGCATCCAGGTATGGAGCTAATCAAACACAGAAAGTTCTGGATGCTTCCAAGTAGGGAACTAATCTAACACAACTGCAGTCAATGTTGATTAGGAGCAGTGTATATTTTATTTATTTAGTTGATTAACTAGGAGTAGCATACTAAGCTGAAAGCTTTTTTACAGGTGTGACCTGGGAGCACAGGGAAGTTAAGGGACTTGCTCAGGGTCACACAGTATGCAAGTGGAAGATGTGGGATTCAAACCCAGGTCTGGTCTGCTCGATGTCACCAGATTTGCAGCTCAGAGCCTTAAACCACTGCGCTATACTGCTTCCCCACCTAGACAGAGAGAGACCTAGCAAAAGCCAGAAGCAGTGCTGCAAATGGCAAGTTCAAGCTGCAGAGACTTTTGAAAAGGACCATGGAGTATGTAAGTTGATGGTGTGATACTACCGTGTGATACTACCTGTAGGCTGGGAACCACAGTAGCTGGTAACCAGAGGCAGTGAGCATTTATTGTGTTTAATTGGAACTCTGGACAAGAGTCTTTTTTTGCTAAAAGGGCTGCAACCCCAGTCAGTTGAAGACAAAGCTGCCTTAAAGAAACTGCATTGTTTTACTACCATGGGCTGTGTATATTCACCTTGGACACACATACACCAGCTCACACCGGAGCAGATGTCACTGCACCTCTTTCTTTGCCACAACTGAGCTAATTTTTTATTTAAGTCTTTGGTAACCAGGTAAAGCCTATGTGCCTGTTTTCAGGGGTGACTTGGGAGCACTGGGGAGGTTAAGTGATTTGCTCAGAGTCACACTGTATGCAAGTAGAGGTTGTGGGATTCAAACCCAGGTCTGCTGGATGTACCAAGCTCATTCCTCTAACCTCTAGGCTATACTGCCAGCCCAATGAAATCAGTATTTGAAGAAGGTTAATAATAGACTATGACTGAACTTTTTAATTTCCTTGGCAGTTGCAATGGACACACCATGAAGCCATAGGCCTGGCAGACTACATCAGAAAAGCAGGAGCAGCAGCAGCAGCAGCAGCATCTGTTAAACCTTACACAGACAGACCTGAAAAGAAAATCATACAGAGAGTTACACAAACACACAGGAAATATGGCATTGGTTAGCAGAGGCAGAATGCCTGTGAGGCTGGCCCACCAAGTCTGAACATCCTCTGACTACATTATCTGCCCCCACAACTGGCCTGTGCCTGCAGCAGCCCCCACCACCCCGCCTGCCTTGATGTCAGTCTGAATGTATACCTATCCCATTCCCATATAATGACCTGTCTGAAAATAAGGTGCAGAGTGTAACAAACATTGGTACTTACCTGAGCACTTGTGATGTACACACCATGAAGCCATGGGGCTGGCGGACTACGTGGGGATCTCAGCAGCAGCAGCATCCTTGAAGCATTATACAGACAGACCAGAAAAGAAAATTATACAAAGAGTTGCATAAACACAAGAGAAACATGGCAATGTTTAGCAGAGGCAGGCCACCTGAGAGGCTGGCCCACCAAGTCTGAACATCCTCTCACTACCTAATTTGCCAACACAAATTCACAACTGGACTGTACCTGTGGCAGGCCCCACCAATCCCCCTGACTGCCTTGATGTCAGTCGGAATGCATACTTATCCCATTCCCATATGATGACCTGTCTGAAATACCATGAAACCACAGGGCTGGTGAACTACATGGGGATCGCAGCAGCAGCAACAGCAGCAGCAGCATCCTTAAAGCCTTACACTGACAGACCTAAAAAGAAAATCATACAGAGAGAAGCAGAAACATATGGGGACACATGGAATCAGAAGAATGTCATGGTAACCTGGACATGCAGCCAAAACATCACATGATTTGATATAGTCATTTATGAGTGTCATGATCACTACCTGAACATGAGCTAAAAAACAGACTACATTGAATTGACACTAGACTTGATGAAGGAATATCGAAACAGGGACCCTAATAATGGGAATTATCCTGTCTAAAACAAGACAGCTGGCAACACTACCCATGCTGGAGGACTGCTACTCAAATTCAGCAAAACCCTCAGTGAAGAAATAGTGCAATTCTGCAATTCTGCAATTCTGCTTAAAGTTGGACCAGCATAGCATTCTGTGGTGATTTGCATATGCAGCCCATGATGCTTTGTATTGTGGGGGCATGTGTGACTTTGTATACTGTATTTAATATTCATTTCAGACATCTTACCAGGCAAGATGTATTGAGCTGTTAACAGCTCCTTTCCAGATGCATCCTGGGGGAAAGGGACAGTAGAGTACATAACAAACTGACAACTTTGTGATAAATCTCAAAATAAAAAATAATATAAAATATCAGGTTACAGTTGAAGAATGTAAAGCAGAAATATACAAAACACACACTAGCAATGACCAATGGACAGGTACATGAATAATGTTTAGTATAGACCATGAACAAAAATCATGGTTAATCTGGTGTATAAGAGGTGGTGGTTGGGGGTTTGAAAGCCAGGTCAAAATGTAGTCAAGGGCAATTACAGGAGAGAGTAGAGAAGTCACAAAGAAGGGATTTAAGGGAGAAGGATGAAGCAGAGTAGATAGCAAGAGGAAGAGAAGACCACAGCTGATTAGCATAAATTTGAATTATCTTGTCATCATTTATATGTGTGTGTATACAAGCGCTTTTAATGAGTGAGACTACGGTCATGAAAAAATTGATTGTGATGTGGGTGCATGTGGATGGGCGAGAGACTTGGAGACTCCAAGGCCGATCTCTGTTGTGGAATGTAATCAGCAAACACAATGTGGTGCTGGGGCACCATTTTAAATCTGTTGCAGAGTAAGTGAGGCCTTTGGAGTTAAGATAATGTCAAGGTCTTAAAATGATGGAATGTATTCAAAATCTGTTCTTTTTTAATGTAAGATGTAGCTAAAGTGGAGGGTGGGGGAGTGTAAATGTATATGCGTAGTTTGTAAAGTGAAATAGTGGTCTTACTGCACAAACATGACTATATTTGACATGACATTTTTTTTTTCAGAAATGCTTTTGAGGAATTAATATGACTATGTGCTGCATTCTGATTGCTGGAAGAAGTCCAAAGCCACTGGCTTTCTTTCCTAAACTATATGGCTGTAGTATTTTCTCCTTCAATAAAGATGCAGTAAATAACATACCCCTTTTATAATTGTCTATTTCAACCTCCCTTATAAAACCCCAATGATGCAAACCACAGAATAATGAGACATGGGCAGTTGAGGGCAAGCAAAATCCAACAATTTTTGCTTCTGTGTTTACAATGTAAGCAATTCTTTTTTTTTTTTTTTTTTTTTTTTTTTTACTTTTGCTGCCATAGATACATATGGATATTCAAGATCTTCTTTGAGGACATCTCCCTCCATATAGCCACATCATTGGAACTATAAGCTATGAGCATCAGGACCACTCAGAAACTTTTGCCAAGCTGGGGATGCCCACATTGACATATGCCAGTGCAGCCTGTGTGACATGGCAACTTAATACTTGCCCCCCCCCAATCAAGTGCTTGTGGATCAAATAAAGTTTCTTTGCATCAGTGAATTAACATTTTCTTTTCCTTACTTTTCATAATTACAGCAGGCTTCCACTAACAACTTCAAAGTATCCCCTACATGTTTGTTGCCATCTCTGTGACATGAAGAATTTGAGTGATGACTCTTACACTCTCTGTTTGCTGGCTGGTCCTTTCACATGATGTAACAAACAATGTTGTTTGTCAGGGTTTTAACCAGGCCATGAGGAAATGACACTGGAAGGCTCTGGAGACTTTGCTGCATAAATTGGAGACTGCCAAATGGACAATATCAACATCTACACTGGGGTCACTGCTTCATTCTATTGGATCTGCCATGGCAGAACCTCATAAGGCTCCTCCTGAGGCAGTCACATTGTTGACTAAGTGGAAAAAATACCATTTATGGAAAGACAAGTCATAAAAGTCTTCCTCGATGATGCATCATTACAAACAATCCCAGTTGCCCTCCTGGTTTATCTCACATTGAATCCCCATGAGGGTATATCTCAGACCACTTTGTTGTTTTTTCTCATCACCTTAACTCTCTTTGGGTCACTAAGGTTGAGTGCAGGCTACAGCTGGGCCTATCTTTTGCACTCAGCATCTTACCAGCATATTGTTAACTGCCACTGCCCCAGAATAACTTTTTTTGTCAGCTCCGCCAGCAGGAGGAGTCGATGCTAGAATTTTACTGGATACCATCAACTGATTTTTTTTTAAAGGTGTTTACTGTCCCTCCAGTCACAGATTACTCTATCAGTGCCACAGCCTTTAACACGAGTCCCATTAATGTCAGCTGTGGGTGTCTCTGGGAAGACAATCCCAGCCACTGCTCCACCCCCCACTACCTAAGTAGTCTGTGGCTGCTATGGTCCTTCTTCTCATTTTCAGTCTGAGGAAGAGGATGACAATTATAATCCAGACCTTCTGGATATAGAGGAAGGTGATGGAGAGGAAAAGCAACCTATTTATGGATTTGTTTGACTCTAGTTCCACTGTCTCCTCCTGTAGTTAAGCCACCATAGAATAAACTCCCAGGTCTGTCCCTGAAGCTGTTTCATTATAGGCTCTGCCACACCTCATGCAGGACAAGCTAAGCTTTGCTACTGGAGAGGAGGACTTCACTAAGAGGAATCTTAAGAATTCATGTAGGTACCCACATCTCCCTCAGTGATGATTCCTTCTATTTACCCTGCTTTGCAAGATACTACCAGTGCTGCCTGGCAAACACAAACAGTAGAACTTAACCAGCTGTTTTTACAAGGCAAATAAAAATGTCTTGTCTCCTCTGCCAAGGCCTTTTAAACACACAGTCTGACACTGTCTTGGTGATCATTATGGCTGCTCATGAATCAAAGGCTCTCTGTCACATAAGCTCTATGCCTACAAAAATATTTCAGAAAATGGATGTTTTGAGCAAACAAACATATGCCATTGCCCCAGCTGGCCTCAGCATTTCTAATTACCAGGCTTACATGATTAAACATCAGAATCATCTGAGGAAGCCTTTGTCTAATGTGGCAGAGAAATTATCTAATGGCAGTACTAAGACTGGAGTCCAGACTATGATGCACATGGCTCGGATGTCACTAAGTATTTCCTGTATTCTGCATCCAATGCCTCTGATTCTTCCTTTAGTGCAGTTGCTTCTGGCATCTTCTTTTGCAAACAGTCCTGACTGATTGTTGCTGGTGTTGCTACCAATATTCAACAATTGTTCTCTAACCTACCTTTCAGTGGTCAGAAACTATTCACCATGATGCAATGCTCACTCTGAAGGACTTAAAATCTGAAAACAAAAATATCTCTTCCCTTCTTCAAGCACCTTGCTCCCCAGCCCTAACACTGGTGTTCAGGTGGTACTTTCACAGAGTCTCCGAAACATTTCACATAGTCTCCCACTCCTCACATTCATGTGCTTCCAATTAGCCTGTTGCTGGGACCTCTGTCCGAAAGCACCTGTCAGACTAAGTTTCCTATTTTAAGAAGAAAAGATTCTGCATGCTGGTATGCCCTTGCTGCTTCCTTCACTTTCTGAATCTCTTCCAAACCCGTACCACTCTTTCAGTGGTTCATGTAAGGAGCAGGATCTCCCTGTTTCCGACAAAATAGCAGGAGATAGCATCAGACAGGTAGGTCCTTCTATAGATATTATTCAGGAGAGTCATGCACTGGAACTGAACCTTGTCAGTGCAATCTAAATAACTTATCAATCGGAATGACTCAAGTACATACTCTCTTAGACAAGAGGGTGATTCAACCTGTACCCTAGTTGAATGAAACTGGGGTTCATGTTCAAGATAGTTCTTGTTTCAAAAAGGTGGATGATCTACCATGCATTCTGTATTGGATCTTAGAGGACTGAATGAATACATTGTGCAGCCATGAAAGGTACCTGCTCTTACGTTCTTGAGTGCAGGCACTACCAATTTCATATGGTTCCTTTTGGCTTATCCTCAGCAATATAGGCCTTCACCAAGTGCTTTACTGTAGTGGCCACAGCCTTGGGCCAAGAAACCCTGTATGTATTACATTACCCGAATGATTAACTCCTCAAGGGGCCTTCCAGGGAAGTGACAGTACATTGTACCATCAGCTGTTTGACCAACTGGGTATCCTAATCGACTTATCAAAATCAGTCCTGAGTCCATTCCAGTGCCTTCTGTTCATACAGTATGTGCTGTTTTGGACACAGTTCAAGCACAAGCATTCCTTCTGTAACCTTGTACCAACACTCTGATTGTTCAAGCAAAACTGACTACCTCCAAACACTGAGCCTCTGTGAGGTCAACGTTTCAGTTCCTGGGACTCATGGATAGGGCTGTTGTGATGGTTCTCATGGCCTGATTCCACAAGCAGATTTTCCTGTGGATGCTGTATGCCAAAATGAACTCAGGTTTCCTAGCACCTAGTTTGCCTTTTTCAGGTCAGGTGCCCCTTACTCAGGGCTCTGTGTTGGTAGCAAGTCCTTTCCTATCTTCTTCGAGGGTCCCCATTTCTTCACCCATTCCCTCTGAAATCCTCACCATGGCAGCCTCCAGTAAAGGAAGAGGGCCCACTTGGATGGTCTAAATACCCAGGGTGTCCATCTGATCATTCTCGCCACATCAATATTCAGGAGATTAGGGCTGGTCTTTTTTGGCAAATGGGCCTTTGTCCCACACATTCAAAGTTATTCTCTGATGGTGAACAATGTCCGTGTCATGCATTACCAGAACAAACAGGGAAGTACCCACTCCTACCCCCCCCTGAAGAGAAGCCATATGGTTGTGGGAATGGGCCATAGCACATGACATACACATCATGCTATGTTTCTGCTGTGGTCTCTGAGCATTCTGGTGGACTCCTTCAGCAGACTGATTGGTCAGTTCAGTGAGGGGGAACTCATGAAAGATATTGTCACAGATCTCTTTGCCTGTGGGGTCATACAGAGACAGAGCTTCTTGCATCCCTACTTAATGCAAAACTGATGCATTTCAGCTTACTCACACAGTGGCTGGATTTCAAAACTTTCCAGTTTAAAACACATTCTATAAACTCGACACACAATGGCCTGTTTCAGAATATGCCACTTAACATCGCTTGTGATGGGACAAGACTTATCTTACTCACTTGTTGCTCTGCCACTCACAAGGTGTGGTGTTGCACTGCCACCTCAATCATAAGATAAATGGTATATTTTGATTCAGATCACTGGGCATCCCCAATTTATCCTGACTCATTTTGGTTTTCCCTTTCTGGCTTCACTTGTGGTTATGCTTTGTTTTGTCAGTTGTGAGGTTACAAAGGTCAAGCAAAAACTAATCTGGATAATCAGTTATTTATTCCAGCCCCATTGCATATATCTCATTTATTTACTGTCAAACACAGTGTTTCTTAATATACCATTGATGGCATGATGTATCTGTTCAAAAAAGCCATTTTCTTACTTCAACAGTAAGATGGTTTTCTAAAATGAACAAGTTGATTGTTTTCACCAAACGTAAAAGACTGCTGTATTCGCTATACAAAATACAAACATGCTAGCCGGGATTTTCAAACTGCACCCAGAAAGGGGGCAAGTGTGTGTGTGCTGCACAACAAAGTTGCGCTGGAGAGCAAACTTGCTATATTCAAATGAGATGCGCAACACACATCACATTTGAATATAGCAAAAGATACAGGTGGCACAAATGGGGGTTGTGAAAGATGCACTGGTGCATCCCCCTGTGTGGTCTGAATACCTGGAATAGGGATGCATGGCACATCTTCGGGATGCACAGGGTGCAAATTCCAGATATTCAGACTGTGACATGCAAATGGAGCCATTGTGCATGCAAGGTGCAAATGGGGACACTTGCATGTTATTATGGCTGCATTTGCAGGGATGCACCTGGCAGAATGTGCTGGGCACCCTGTAAGCAAGCCGTGATCGTGTCCACACTGCAGTCATACATATGTCCCCTGGTAGTCTAGTGGCCCCCCCTCCCTTTCCTGATCATGTGTTAAATATATTTTCCCCACACATCCCTGGTAATATAGTGCCCCACCCATCCCTGATTATAGAATAAATGATAAATTACCCCATATCCCTGGTAGTCTAGCATCCCCCCATCCCTTCCCCATATCAGATTGTAGTGGAAAATGTGTCACAAAAGACTCTCCCTGGTAGTCCAGTGGCCCCCTCCTTTCCCTGAATCCTGTCCATAACATAATCCATATGCAAAAGTCCCTGGTGGTCTAGTGGTGCCCCCTGTCCTTGACTCCATCCGTAAAATGATCATAGATTGAAATACTCTGGTGGTCTAGTGGTTCCCCTCCCAGCTCCAATCATAAGAGAAATGTAACTCCAATATTTCCCTGGTAGTCCAGTGGACCCTGCACACTCCCACCCACTGAGTTACCCACACCCCAGCCTGCTCCCACCATCCCAGCATTTATTTATTTAGTTTTTGTTGACCAGGTAAGTGCACTAGACAGACTCTGCCTATTTTCAGGCATGACCCGGGGGAGGGGGTTACAGATGAATGCCAACTGACCTTGAACCAGATTAAACTGTGGGTGGTATTTTTAGTGAATGGGGTTAAATTTGGCCAGTGCACTGGGGAAATTCCCCTACTCTTTTTCGAGAAGTGCCATGGGATCTTTAACATCCTCCTGAACTACCACCAGAACAGGCAGATGGGATCTTGGTTTAATGTCTCATCTGAAAGACTGCACCTCAGGAGTGCAGCACCCTCCCTCATGCTGTCCTATAGTGTTAGTATTGGGATATTAACCCAAGTACCTGGAGTGGGGATAGAACCCACAACCTTCTGATCTCCCAGCCTTAGAGGTGAGTGTACTACCTGCTGAGCCACTAGCACTGTGTTAGTGCACTGCATGGCTATTGAAGCCGGTGGGCAGCAAAACCAACCGCTCACCTCCTGTCACTGAATGACAGCTTACGGTAAGCACTGTGATACCACTGGCCGACACTGTTTAGCAGGGACTTTCACATATGGATTATGTTCGGGAAGGGGGGGCACTGGGCTACCAGGGAAGAATCTTTTGTGACACATTTTCCACTACAATCGGGTATGAGGCAGGGAAGGGGGGACACTAGCCTACCAGCAATATGGGGTAATTTATCATTTATTTTATGTTTGGTGCTGAGGGGTAGCCACCTAGGGGTTTCCAGCTGCTCTGTGCAGTACAGCAGCCTGCCTGTGGGTGGCTATGACTTAGGCATGGTTCCTCCATGCCTAACTTTGTGTGGCACATCTCTGAGATGTACGGGCAGCTGCGCCACACATCTTTGCTGAACATCGAGATGTGCCGCATATGCAGGGAAATGCCCCTTCCAGATGCGCCACATACATTATCATTGCACTGCAGCACATCCAGAATTGCACAGTGCATCCCTGCCCTTTGAATATAGCCCAGGGGCACATCTCCTTTGAATATTTGGGCCTCTGTGATTTTCACAGTGAATGAGTACATTGTTACAAACTTCAGTTCTTCACTGATAATCTTATTTTGTCCTTACGACCAAGGAACCCAGACATCACTTTTTTATTGTTTTGACTACATTTCTGACATTTTGCATTTTATTACTGTTATATTTACTAAATGGTGTATTATTATATTTATTTCTAGTTTTCATATTAATGACTCCACCTACCATTGTTGATTTATCAGCGGGAATGAAGAAAGAGAGGGATTCATCCATCATACTTTTATGTTCTGGTGATCAAGTGGGCTTGATTAGATATCACAGACATGCTCAGACTATAATAAAGGATGCAGTATTTTTATTTAATCTTAATATTTCCTGTGGGTAGAAAATGTGTTTTAACAAGCAACTTTTCATTTATTCACAGAAAATTATAAAACCCTTCAGTCAGACTCCTTTACATCTGAATGTTCTGACTCTACAGATAGAA
Organism: Neoceratodus forsteri; assembly: GCA_016271365.2. Lineage (NCBI taxonomy): Eukaryota > Metazoa > Chordata > Ceratodontiformes > Ceratodontidae > Neoceratodus > Neoceratodus forsteri. The sequence continues at coordinate 1,517,028,342 of CM057456.1, forward strand.
AGAAACAGATCTGAATGAGACAAAAGGGTGGCAGTATTATGGAAATCTTATAAAAGGAATGCGTGAGCATTTCCAAAATGATGGCAGATTAGTTGCAATGATGAAATCAAACCACTACATACTTGCAACTCTCTTAGATCCCAGGTTCAAGGCTATACGTCTTCCAAAAACAAATGATGTAGAGCACTACAAATTTCTGTTGCTAGATGAGTTGTAGCAGTCAAGAGACACACACAGACACGCACTGTAGCTTGGACTTCAACTTGTCATCCCCACAATGTGCAGGTCCATCTTCATGAACAGATACAGAGCAAGAAAAGTCACCAAAAGTGAGCAATACTTCTTCCATAGGTTCTATTTCCATCCCTAGTAGCAAGCTAAATCGATGGCAAAACCTTTTGCAAATTTCTGACATACCAACTTACACTGTTTCTTCTTCTGAGCATTCTCTGTCCATTGTGGTACACAATTACCTGCAAGAACCGTTTATTCCTATTGATGCATACCAGAGATCAAAAATGTTAATATGGCCCGAGCTATATGACGAAGCCTTGAAATATCTTGGTTGTCCTGCAACAAGTGCCTCTTCAGAATGCCTGTTTAGTACAGCTGGCAATATTGTGACAGACACCAGAAGTGGGTTACTGCCAGAAAATGTACTTATATTAAAATTTATTAAAGTTAATAAGGCAAGATTTTCATATCCCTACAAAAGTATAAAAGCTTATCCTGAAGTGACTGATGTTGTAGATGCTGATGGTGATAACGCAGACAGCGGTAGTTGGTAAATAGTGTGTGGGACAGCATCTCTCTGGAAAAAAAGAAAACTTTACACACTGATGAAATGTGTTGTCTGTCTCTCCTCTTTCGATCTACTACTTTGGACCACGTACAAAAAACACTTTCATCACTTCTGTGGCAAACTGCTTTGTAGGTAGGGCGTAAAGTCAGCATGTTTTTTTTGCAGGAAAAATTTTACATCAGTGAGAACAGAACCAAATTTGGCATGAAAAGGACACTGCCAACTCTTTTTGTATCATATTTGTAGTTGAAATGCAAACCCATATTTTTGGATTCCTTGCTTTCTATAAAGTTCATTGATGTTGCCGGTTGTGTTATTTGTTTCCTTTTTAGTATCACTTGTGGCAGAAGTGCAATGAAAAAATGTTTTCCTAAAAGAGCAAGTTATGCTACAACTACATAGTAACATGCCTGTCAAATCCTGCCTTGATCAACTCTAATTACATATCTTCTGAATCATACAAAGTCACCACCAAAAGCAACTCATGATTCTGTGTCCTCTTTCTCTCCTCCCACTGTATCGTGATTGGCTAGACTGTGTGATGGTATTCCCACTCCAGCCAGGAAAGATGAAGTCAATCAAGGAGTGCAACACTGCAAACAAACTTTGATGTGCACCAGTGTTGGCCAGAGGTGGTCCTATCTTTCACTTTTACAAAGAAGAAAAGAATCAGAATTAAAGCACTAGCTACATCAACAGTCTTTACAGAATGTGAACAATCATAAAGTGTGTTTGTTTTTAACATAGGGACAACCTGTGATGCCTAAGGGGGTTAACAGATACCATCCCTTAAAACATCACGTGCCAACTGCTGTAGCTACATTAAATATTCCTTGACATATTATGTGATGAGGAAACAATTTTTTTGTATTTGTGTAAATGAGGTACATGTTTTACTCATGAAGCAGCTGATGCATTATCTTAGAAAGTTGCATGTATTATTTCTATTTGCCAACAAGAGTGTTGGTATGTTTATGCATTATCTTAGAAAATGTAATATTTTCCAACAAGAATGGAGCATTTACTCATACTCTATGAATGTTGTATGTATTATTACAATTTGCCAACAACAATGCTAAGTATATTTTTTTAATGTCTTGATTGACTGCACTTATGACATAATACATGGTGCACCAGTTCCAGGTGCTGTGGCTGCAGTGCCTTGACTTTATGCAACATTTTTAAACATAGCAACTTTCAATTTACTTACTTTAAAGCAACAGCAGAAAATATCAAATAGCTGAGGTTAGCTAATGTCAGTTTTTTACGTACCTGTACTTCATGATAATAAGGATAAAACTTAGTACATAAATGTACCACTTATTTTTTTCACTCACGAACTGTAATGCAGCTGCAACAGGAAAACTTTTAACGTATCAGTGGGTAAGTGGCTCTGTTAGCAGTGAGCCCTTATAACTTGCTGGCTTTATCAAAGAGAAGAAATCATAACTAACTCTAGCTACAGTCATACCAAAGTCACATATGATCATTTCACTCTTCCCTTGTACTGAACAGATTTTATTTAGTTTTGTCCTCAATTTCACATGTATTTCATTATTATCTTTATTACTAGCAACATGTCCTCCTCAATTTCCTGTATATTTCACTATTATCTTAATTATCGATAGGACAATTACTAAAAAAGGGTTTGAATTCTAAAAAATTCTAAAAAAAACCTAGAACTTTTTCAAAAGTTCTAAACTACAACTAGAACCCAGAATATTAGAGGGTTCTGACAACCCTAATCTCAACACCTATCTCTTTTTTTTCATATGCATGCTTCCTTTAAGGTGTGTGCACTGGTGATTAAACATATTACAGGTTACACATTTCAAGTGTTCTGGCAGTCTGTCAAACTCCTTTTGTTTCTCATTTTCTTTCAAAACACATTTGACTTTGTCCTGCAAGTCAGAACCAAAACAGTATTTCTATCACATTCTAAATAACACTGTTGCTCAACAAATATCCAGGTGTCCCTTTTATGTCTAGCTTCCTTGCTTAGATTCGGAGCCCTAAGAGTACCAATACATTCCTCCATCCTGCCTGGCTAACTAGGTCCTTTTGAACCATGAACTGGAGACCATAATTCTGGGGATATGCCTAGTTCTTCCCCTAGCAGCTGCAATAAGGCTATGAACCTTTTGCAATTGTCAGCCCCTGGCTTTTAATCCTAATGGCACAACTGCAATTGGGTTCAGACCCCTCCCCCTTTCACAAGGTTCCAGGAGAACACACCAAGAGTCACCAATATGTAATGAAATTTTGTGTATTCATTCCAATATGTAATTACAAATAACCACACATGACTCAGACAGTTGTTTGGAAAATTTCCTTATTCGATGGTTTGTACACAAATAGCAGTACAAAGCAAAGTGCAGTCTTCTAGACAGACTTCTATGTAGCAGTTTTCTTATCAGAGATCAATAGCTTGGCCAAATATTATCTTCCCTGGGAGGGCAGCAGATCATGGTGGTCCTCTTATGATGGAATCTGTCTCTCAAAGTCCCTTCTCCTTGGACCCACACTTATACCTGGCTTTGTGTATAGTTACGTGATACATCCAAGGACTCTTATGAATCTCAGATGTCTTAGCAACATTTCTGAGGCTGTTTATCCACATAATGTCTCACATGTCATCCTTGGAGTTTTCAGCACTACCCCTTATCAGTAGGTAACTATGCAACCCTGTTTTCTGCTATGTTTCCTCAGAGTATAAAACAACTTCATTCTCATGGACAGTATAATTCTGGTGAATTTCCACTCTCTGAAATTAGGCTATATATATATATATATATATGTGTGTGTGTGTGTGTGTGTGTGTGTAGCTGCTGACTCAACAGAAGTAATACAGAAACAGTTGGTGTGTAAGAAACTGATATCCAGCTATACACAGAGATCCAGAGGTGCCTAGGCTTGCATTTGGTACATGTATTAATAAGATCTATGTATTAGCAAGGCATTATTATAGTAGTAATAATAATAGATGCAATAAATTGTATGTATCTACTCCTAATAATATTATATAAGCAGCACTAAGCTATCTCCATGCAGTGATGTCTACTCAAAGTTTAAAAACCAGTGTACAACTGATGATTTAAAATGTGAGCATGGTATCCTCCCAACATCCATATCTACTCTCAGTCTCCATTCAGGTCAGATGAACCAGCAGCAGTAGGGACAGTTGGGTCCTGTTAGCTATATGAAGTGGTGGGAGAAGATGGCCATTCAAGTAAAAAACAAAAACAAATTGACATTGTAAAGCACACAGTGCATATGTAAAACAGGCAGTGGTAGACGTGCTCCCATGGGTTCTGTTTTAAAAGTAAGAAAAGATATTTTCTTCATCAAGCCAAAAGTATTGGTATTCAGTTTCTGGCACCTGTAGTCCAGCTATTTTCATCCTGAGTTCTTTCAAGTAATCATGCAACCATGGGTAGCAGCAATCTGAGACAACTGATTCATCCCTTATTACCAGATTAGCACTGTATCACAAAAGATCCAACAGCCACAATCCAGAGCCAGGCCCAGCATATGCACTGCAGCAAGTTTTGAATTTGTTTAGGAGCCATTACATGCCTGCATTAAACTGTCAAACTCCTCTACTTCTTCTTTAACTGCTGACTGTTCCAGAGACATCTTGCCTCGAGTCTTGCTTCCAGCAACAGCACAGTCCTTTTATCATTTTCCTCCTCCTTCCATCTTGAATCACATTTTCCTTGTCATGTATCACTGTGGTGTGAGGTTGACAAAACCATCTTCCATACACACTGCACAGCAGGATGGAACAGTAGTTTTGATATCCATAACTATATGAGGTGGTGGTATAGGACCTCTAGATCATCTAAGTTGTCATAAGCAGCAGCAGGATGTGTCTCTTCACAAGCAACACTAAGATCTGTGGCAGGGTACAGAGCAAGAAGAGGTTTAAGGACAGAGACTTGCTAGGCTAGAGAGGTGGTCAAAGGTTTGACAGTTGAAATTCAATGCTGAAATGTGCAAAATGATCTATATAGAGAACATGAGCCCCAGGTCAGAGCACTGGATGAGAGTGGTACAGTGATCAAAGAAGTCCTGGCAAGAAAAGTGGGGGTTGAGGAGCAGTGGGCACACCTAAAAGGAGCCATAGTGGAAGTGACAAAACAGTGTATTAGGCTGGGAAAGAAGGGAAAGCGAAGGAGTAAACAGTTATGGTTCTCAAGGGATGTGGCAGAGAAAGTAAGGTACAAAAAGGTGACTTTCAGAAAATACAAGGAGTCCCACAGGGATGAGGATAGTGTGGTGTACCTGGAGAAACAGAAGGAGGCAGGAAAGGCGGTAAGGGGTGCAAAGACAAAGACAGAGGAAAGATTAGCACAGACAATAAAGGGGACAAAGGATTCTATAGGTACATCAGTGACAGAAAGAAGGCATGGGGAGGAATTGTAAGACTCAGAGGGGAGGATGGGGGAGTATGGAGTGGGACCTAGAGAAGACATCTATACTGAATGAATACTTCTGCTCTGTATTCATTGTGGAAGAGAAGGGAAATGGACTAACACTGGACAACAGAAACAATTGGGGTGGGGGGTTAACACCAGTCTATTTTAAGAGGAGAGAGTCCTGGAGGAACTCACAAAACTAAGGGTGAAAAAAGTAATGGGACCTGATGGTACACACTCCAGAATACTAAAGGAACTTCAGAAGAAGTTAGCAGCACCACTGATAGCACTGTTTAGTGAGTCACTCAATACTAGAGAGGTTTTGGAAGACTGGAGGAGGGCACATGTAGTCCCTTTTCACAAGAGTGAAAGCAGGGAGGAAGCTGGTAACTATAGGCTGGTCAGCCTCACCTCAGTGGTGGGTAAGATCATGGAAGTGGTGTTTAAGGAAAGGATTGTGGAACTCTTGGAATCCAGCGTTAACACAGAATCCAAAGCAGCAGGGATTCACAACAGGAAGGTCATGTCAAACATACCTGATAGACTTTTTTGACTGGGTGATGAAGAAGGTGGATCAGGGAGAGTGATGGATATAGCCTACCTCGATTTCAGTAAGGCTTTCAACATCATTCCACACAGAATGCTGGTAAGCAAATTGGGTAGTCTGAAGATGGGCCATAAAATGGAGAACTGGGTTAAAAATTGGTTGAGGCACAGAAAGCAGAGGGTGGTGGTAGTAAATGGGATTAAATCCGATGAGAGTGGGGTGTCCAGTTGAGTGCTACAGGGATCAGTCCTGGGGCCAGTCCTTTTCAATGTCTTCATTAGTGACATTTTGGAAGAAATAGAGAGGAAGGTTTGCCTATGTGCAGATGACACCAAGATCTGCAACAGGGTAGACACTCCAGAGGGGTTCGATAGAATGAAGAGGGATCTAGTTAAGCTGGAAAGATGGTCCAAAATAAGGCCTTTGAAATTCAATGCAAAGAAGTGCAAAATCATGCACCTGGGGCACAAAAACCCTGCAGAGTTACAGGATGGAGGGGTAGTTGCTGATGTTTACCAGAGAAGAAAGGGATTTAGGGATATTCATCTCAGATGACCTAGAGGTAGCCAAACAGTGTACCAAAGCTATGGGGAGGGCCAGTGGCATGTTGGGTTGCATAGGGAGGGGTATCACTAGCTGAAGAAGGGAGGTGGTGATGCCACTGAATAAAATGCTTGTGAGGCTTCATCTGGAGTATGGGGTACAATTCTAGAGACTGTGTCTTTGTATGGCCATAGACAGGGTGGAGGCAGTCCAGAGAAGGGCAATGAAGATGATGCAGGGCTTGTACCTGAAAACATATGAGGAGAGACTAAGGGACCTCAATATGTACACACTGGAGGAGAAGTGGGAGAGGGGAGCTATGACTGAAACCTTCAAATATCCTAAGGGCTTAAACAACATATAGGAGGGCAGTATCTTTCAGTATAGGAGTTGTACAAGGACCAGAGGGCATGATATGAGATTACGGGGGGGGGGGGAGGATAAAGGGAAATGTAAAGATGTTTTTCTTCACTAGAAGGGTGGTGGATGCATAGAACAGCCTACCCCAGGAGGTAGTAGGAATTAGCACAAACATGTATGGGATAGGCATAAGGGAGCACTAGTGGTGGGTAAGAGAGGTGATAGCCAATGACCAAGCAGGGTCTGCAACTGCTGATACAGGCAGGGAATTCGAGCAGACTAGGTGGGCCAAGCAGTCCTTAACTGCCTTCAATTACTATGTTACTATGTAACTCAGCACATGCTAAACATTTGCTGAGTACATTATTGTATTTCCGTGGTATGAGACTGCACATCTCGCATAACCCTTGCTATCTTTAATTTTGTGTATGTTAAGCATTTTATCATAGTAACAAGCTGTACACAGTGTACTAATTAATAAGTCTGTATTTGCAATGGCAAAGACATTAGCACAAAAAGAAGAAAGCCTTTAGCACAGAACATATTCCCATTGACCCTTTGCCTTCAACTGCCAGCACTTTATTTAAAATGTTCATATTCCTACAGGTTTGTTATTGTCAGGATTTCTTGATACTGGATGGACGAATGATCATTTTCTGCCATCATTGTTTATGTTTCTATGAAGTGGCAGAGATGTTTCTGGCACAACTTGCAGACAGGTTTGACAGTATTAGACTGGGCATGTAATGTAGCATGGCAACGCTTCTGGAGGCCAGATGTAAGGATGTGGTCATTCTTCTTTGAGGCATAGACTGCATCAAATTGAAACTTGCATACAATTATAGGGAAGCAGTAAAAGTTGTTTGAACAAACCAGCAAGACTGTATACATAACCTCCTGGTCATCGTCCTCCTCTTACACATAGAAACAGAATTTGATGGCAGATAAGGACCACTTGGCCCACCTAGTCTGCCCATTTCCCTACCTGATGCATAAGCTGCAGATTCTAGTTAATCAACAGCTTACTTCCTCCTACCCCCGACTAGAATTGCCTTATGTCTGTCCCATGTATTCTTGAAGTCTTCCACTGTTCCTGACTTCACAACCTCCTCAGAAAGGCTGTTCCATGCATCCACAACCCTCTCTGTGAAAAAATACTTTCTAACATTACCTCTGAGCCGTCCCCCCTCTATCTTCAAATTGTGCCTCCATGTTCTTGCACATCTCTTTTTCTGAAAGATGCTACCCTCTTGAACTTTGTTAATTCCCTTGAGATACTGGAACATTTCTATTATGTCCACCCTCTCCCTCCATTCCTGAAGGGTATACATATTAAGCTGCTTTAGTCTCTCCTCATATGTCTTCTGGTGCAGACCCTGCACCATTTTGGTTGCCCTCCTCTGAACAGCCTCCACTCTGTCTGTCTTTGTGGAGATGGGGGTCTCCAGAATTGCACGCAGTACTCCAGATGGGGTCTCACCAACTGTCTGTACAGAGGGATAACAACTTCCTGTTTTTTACTGTTGATGCCTCTCCCTGTACATCCCAGTATCCCCCCAGCCCTCCTTACTGCCTTCTCACATTGCTTGCCCACCTTTAGGTCATCTGATATAATTACTTCTAGGTCTCTTTCTATTTTTGTTGTTATTATCTCACCTCCCCCATTGTGTACTCTTCCCCTGGTTTTTTGTTTCCCAGATGCTTTCACTTGCACTTTTTTGCATTGAACCTGAGCTGCCATATATTTGACAATTCCTCCAACTTTGCCAAGTCACTTTTCATCCTTTCCACCCCACCTTGTGTATCAGCCCTGTTGCAGATCCTTATGTCATCTGCAAAGAGACATACTTTTCCTTCCAGGTGCTCTCCAATGTCACTTATAAAGACATTAAAGAGGACCAGTCCCAGTACCGAACCCTGTGGTACACCGCTAGTTACTCTCCTTTCTTCACTGTGGACTCTGTTTACTATTACCCTTTGCGTCCTGTTGTCTAGCCAGTTTTTTATCCAGGCTACCACCTTGGGACCCACTCCAAGGCTGGCTAACTTGTATATTAATCTTTTTTGTGAGACTGTGTCAAATGCCTTGCTAAAATCTAGGTAGGCCATATCCACAGCCCCTCCCTGGTCTACTACTTTGGTCACCCAGTCAAAGAAATCTATTAGGTTCATCTGAAATGACCATTCTGCTGTGAAACCATGCTGCCTTGGGTCCTGTACCCCACTGGCCTCTAGGTACTCAACAATTCTTTCTTTCAGAAGTGATTCCATCACTTTCCGTACCACTGAGGTCAAACTAACTGGTCTATAGTTTCCTGCCTCTGCCCTGCTCCCACTTTTGTGAAGTGGAATCACATCTGCCCTCCTCCAGTCATGGTGTTACTAGTTCTACCCTTAGGTCTTTTAGAATTCTTGGGTGTATCCCATCAGGTCCCAATGCATTGTCCACCCTCAGTTTCAAGAGTTCTTTCAAAACCCTTTCTTCTGTGAATGGACTGGTATAACCCCCATTCAGACAGTTTCTCTTCTTTGGTTTAGGTACCTCCCCCTCCTCTTCCATTGTGAATACTGAGCAGAAATATTTATTCAGTATCCCTGCTTTTTCACTGTCACCCTCTGCCCACATTCCATCCCCTTTATTAAGTCTCTGTATACCTCCCTTGGTCTTTCTTCACTCCCTAATGTACCTATAAATGTTTTTTATCTCCCTTCTTAACAGAGTTGACTATATTTCCCTCAGTTTGTGCCTTTGCTATTCTGACTGCCTTCCCAGCCTCCTTCTGCTTTAACTGATAAAGTTCTTTGTCCTGCCCCTTTTGTGTTTCCTTATATTTCCTGAATGCTGTCCTTTTCTCCATACCCTTCCCTTCCACCTCTTTTGAGAACCATAGTGTTTTTTTCCTTCATTTTGTTTTGTTGATTTGCTTCACACAAAGGCTTGTTGCCTCTGTGATGTCTGTTTTAATTATTCCCCATTGTTCCTCCACCCCTCCTTCTTGCCAATTTGCTAGTGCTTTTCCGAGGCACTCTCTCAGTTTCCCAAAGTCAGCCCTCCTAAAGTCCAATACTCGTATTTTTTTATGGCTTGACTCTCTGGCTGTGTTTACTGTGAACCACTCTGTTTGGTGGTCACTTGTTCCCAGATGGCTACCCACTTCTAAATCTGAGATCCTTTCTCCTTCCCCATTTGAGAGTACCAGGTCTAAGATTGCTTCATCCTGAATGGGTTTCAACACTAGCTGTCTGAGGCATGCCCCCTGTAGTGCATCAAGAATTATTTCTAATTTCAAAACAAAACAAAGGCAAGATCCTGAGAATCTTGAATTCATAGTCTTTCTCAAACTTAAGTTACCAAGAATCAACTTTATCTATTTAGTTGATTGATCACTTGTCTAATAGCCAAACTTATGGAATATATCCTTACACACAATTATTTCAGCTTCAACACCGACATTTACCTTCAAAATATGGGAATGGCTATTGGCATCAGGATGGCACCACAATATGCCAATCTGTTCATGGCAGATCTAGAAGAAAAATTCCTCAGCACACAACATCATAAGTCATTAAAATACTATAGATATATTAATGACATCTTTATCATATGGACAGTAGGAGAGGAAAACTTAAAACATTTTTTTTTACAGCGTCAATACCTTCCATCCTTCTATTACATTCCAAATAAATTACTCTAAGTGTGTGCATTTCCTGGATGCCAGAGTCACACTAAAAAATGGAACACTGCAAACAGCTGTGTACAGAAAACCTACAGACAGATGCAGTTACCTGCACAGCTCGAGCTACCATCCCTCTCATACCAAAACATCCATTATATGCAGCCAGGCCATCCGGTACCACCACATTTGCTCAAATCAAGATGACAGGGACAGACTCCTTATTAAACTAAAAGAAGCTTTCAGACAGAAGGGATATTAAACCAGCTCCATTGACAGGGATATACATTCTGCACTCCGTAGGCCTTGGGAAGAACTACTACAGTACAAGCCACAGAGAATATCTGATCTCACACCTCTGGTAGTAACCTACAACCCAGAACTGGAAAAACTATGGAAAATAATTAAAGATCTACAGCTACTACTGTCTGAAGATGAAACACTAAAAAATATATTTCCCACTCCACCAGTGCTTGCTTTCCACCAACCACCAAACCTGAAGCAGAAACTGGTGCAAAGCAAACTTCCCTCTGAGCTCCAACCAAGTGGCAAAGGTACAAAACTATGTACACATATCTCTTCTGACATATGTGCCAATCATAATGGAAAAACATTTACAGTCTAAAACTTGTATACATGTCCTTCTTTCAACCTAGTATGTATGATACAATGTAAAAGTGTGAGGGCTGCTATATTGGTGAAACTGGACAGGAACTCAAAACAAGAATGAATCACCACAGATTCACAGTGTCCCATAAAAATACACCAATAGGGGAACATTTTTCAAAACCAGATCACTCCACCAGTGGTTTTACTGTTGGAGTGTTAGACAGCAACTTCAAAAACAGCCAGGAATGGCAAACATTTGAAATAAAAATGATACAATATTTTAACACTAAAGAAAAAGAACTTAATAAAGATGTTGGTTTTCTAATACACTACCAGTTATTATGCTTAAAGCAGTGCTTTAGAGTTTCTTTTTAAACCCCCACATCAGCACCCTCTTGGCTCTTTTAACAGGTACCTTCTTAAGACAATGGTACGTATTTTTTCTTTCTGTTTTAACTTTTTAGAAATGTTAATCGATGGTCTAGAGTCAGAGTAGAATTAAGCAGCCTTTTGATCTTACAAGTTGATCTCTCCATCAGACACACACACTCCAGTGAAAATTAATCTTCCTGTTTGTAAGAGGTGCAAATTGACTGCAATGCTTTGATCTGTAAACCGCTAGTCTATGTTTTGAATCTACATGCAGCCTTTATATTTGTCATACTGCTCAGCTGTTTCCACGTTGACCTGAGGAAGAGGGTTTTATCTCCCGAGTGCTAGTGTTAGAAATAATTTTATTAGTCCAATAAAAGGTATCACCTACAACATCTTTGTTGTTTTTTTTTTCACTCGTCCAACACGAGACATTTACTACTATTGCCAGTCCTATACCTCTTGGTAGCAACTCGCCCAGGACTTCTTCTACTGGCACTGTCATGTGGCACCACAGTGCAGCTCACCACTATCCAGCAGCAGCAGTGCAATACCACCTCCTGATGACACCTACAAAAACTTTCATATCAGCACCAGCAATCTTAACATAATCAGGTGTGCTATTGAGTACATTGAGCACAAGGAGTCAGTATCAGTCAAAGAAGACCCACCATCAACAATGCAAGACCCTGCATTTAATATATTTTCATGTATTTTTATTTGTTATGCACTTTGCTACATAACTTGTTTTTTTGGTGGGGCTGTATGATTACATAATTTAAAAATCTATGGGACCAGACTCCAGAGAGAATATGATAGTTGTCATGGAGATAAAGCAGTAACTTCATGGGGTGTATACCATGAGGACAGAAATGAAGAATAACTTACACTGTAGCTCACACTCAGCAGCGGCAAACTCATGGGTTATGTAGACTGTGGCAAAGCAACACAGTCAGTACTCCACAGCAGATCCATGCCAGCACCTGCCAGAAGTAAGCAACAGTAATTACTCTTATATTAATTGCAGACCTCAAGGATGTTTTATACCCATATCTGCATTCTGCTTTACCACATGTCAATTAGTGCACTGGGAGAAGAGATGTTGCAAAGTTTTAATTTGCCAGTAAAGTTTGTGTGAATTTGAGAATTCACAACTCATGAAACTTTGTAAATTCCTGGTGGGCGCTTCAACACTGGCAGTAATTTTTTTTGTTTAGTAAAAAAGAACCTCTAAAACTACATAAAATCCTCCTTTTTATATAAGTCTACCCCCACCTGCCAAACACTTCTAAATTTCATAATCCCCCCCCCCCATATCCCCACTAGCTCCCTCATCCCTCCTCCACCTCTTCCCTGGCAAATTTATGTAAACATTACCAAGTCCAGTCTGACCAGAGTGAGTTATACTTGTGCATGAAACACACTCCCCCACCTTGACCAACCAACCAGACCTTATTTTGAAAGATGACCCCAGCCCTCCTTTGGCTACCACCTGCACCCTGAAAAAATCTGTTGCAGTGACCCTGTCATAAAGAAAACAGTCCCCCAGTGCACAGCATCTGCTCTGCTCTGTTCAGTGTCTATCTTGGTAATGACACTGACATACGAATGAATGGTGATGTTTTTGCTCAAGTAAAATCAATTTTACTGGGAGGAAAGGCATAACCATTTATCATGTATTCACTGGCCAGCATCATTAGTTCTCAAAAGCAAAAGTGAACAAAGCAGATGATCTGCACTGGGTGATTGTTTTGTTTATTGCAGGGTCATTGTAAAAGATTTCTTCTGGGTGCTGGTGGGGGAGGAGGGTGGAGAGGCCTGTGCAGGCCGGGGTTGTGCAGCGATATTCTTGTAAAATAGAGTCGGACTGGGTGGGGGAAGAGGTGGAAGTGTGTTTAATGCACAGGTGGGCGAAGGATATGTAAGTAATTATAACTTGCTCTGGACTTGCAGACATTTACATAAATTCACCAGGGTAGGGGAAGAAGGGTGCTAGCAGGGGGATTATAGGAGGTATGTGGTTTAAAAAGTGTTTGGGAGTTTGAAGGAGAGAGTAATTACACCACATTGGGTGGAAACAGGATTTTATGTAATATTAAGACAGAAATATTTATATTATTCACTGGCATTTGCACAAATTCATGTGACAGAACTACATGAATTGCCTACTTTACCCATGAAATGGAACGTTTCATAGTTTCAGCCCACATATTTGTGTAATTCACCAGGTGAATACATACATGAATTTTAATACTCTTTACAGTGCTTTTTTTAAATTTGCAAACTTTTTCACATACCACTAATTGGGAGAAGTGCTTAAGCTGAATATTCAAGGTCAAACCAGCTCCAGCTCTAGGCCATACCAAGTTTGCCAATTACACACTTCTCTTATCCTTATTTACAAGACCTGCAAGCCCCCAGAACCAGTCTGACCAAGCCAAGCACTCGAAACTCTGGCTACACCCCAACACTGCAGCTGATCACCAAAACCCTTTCACTTGACAGGTGCAGTAACAAGATATTTTCTTCTCACTTCCATGGTTTTGCTGTGGACTTGAGAAATGTTGGTAGTTTCATTATATTTTGTATTAGATTGGATGAGGTGTGGGCATTTATAGCATTTGTGTTTCGCAACTCAGCAAGACAACTGTTTGATATAGTTTTTTATGTGCCAGCATTTTGTTTCAACTTACATTCAAACCACGAGGGTGAAAAAGATAATAATACTGTGGCACTAAAGTTTACAGTTTTGCACCAGCAGCACTAGGGTACAAACTGTTCTAGAACAATGGGAAGAGCTCAAAATTCCCTGCATCAAGAATTACAACCTAGCAAACTCTGCTCCACACAATTTATTCAGCTTCTGTATAAATTCCAAGAATTCATTATGGTTTGATGAATATGATGATACAATTGCTGGATGAAGACATTGTAGGTTTTCTGTACACAATCTAGATTTAGTCTTCAGGAAGGTTTTAGAATTAATGTGTGACAGCATAAAGAGATTACTAGCTCTAGTGCTATTGGTATGACCTTATTTTTTTGTAACCTTTACATCATTTCCCTTTAGCAGGGAAGAGACAGTAGAGTACTGTACTTGAATAATGTGTTTTTTTTTTAGTTTATTGCCTTTGTCTTTGGCTCAGAGCTGTCCCTTATTACCTGGTTCAAATTATGGAGATTATTGAGGAAAGGAAATATAACTGGGGAACTTATTATTCAGTCTGTGAAGTAGCACAGACAAACCTCTACAACCCTGTCAATAAATAATACATCTGTAAGTCAGACTGTTTTATAGGTGCTGCCACATTGAAATACTCAAAAATGTTTTTTGATTAAAGAAAAATGAAGGCACGTTACAGTTAGTCCATTGTTTTTTATGGTGCACAGCATTTCATATTCTGAATGGTGTCTTTTGCTATATTGTACCAACCAACCTGTCATTTGACCAGTAAAACAAATAAAAGTGTGCTGTTAGGTGCTTTATGATTTTACACATACACATGCATGACTGCATGTACACACACACACACACACATAAACACACACATGCAAATACACGTGTGAATGTACGCACAGACACACTATGCAGTCCAAACCTGTTACTGAAACTTTGTCAGCATATTAAACTGAAGGTTAAACTTAAAGTCATTTTTTTTTTAAATAACAAAATAATGGGCATTATTTTCGAATGTGGACATTTGGCACAAGGTGCCTGTGCCACAAGGAAGTGATGCAAGAGGCACCTTGCACCAGATGTTGTGGAAATCCTGATTTTTGGAATGCAGGATGCATCAAAAGTGATGCCATCTGCTGAACCCACCTGCATCGCCCTTTTACCTGAAGATGTGGTGTGCTAGGATGTAAGGGGGCTTGAACACAGTGGGGATGCAACATCCCCTTATTTGGGATTTTGGAAGCCCCACCTCTGTCGCATGAGTGGGCTGAGGTTAGACAAGACAGGAGCTGGTTTAAGGGCCCTGTGCCAGTGGTCTAGAGAGAGAGAGTAGAGTGGGAAGGGAGTCTGCAAGGTTGGGAACCAGGGTAGAGGGATCTGTGGGGTGCCAAACTAGGTGGTGGTGGCACAGCTGATGTGGCAGAGTACAGAGGTGGCACCTGGAAGAGGTGCCCTGGACAGCTGGACAGATCCACTTGGATACACTGTGACAAGCACACACAGACCCTGTCCTTGACCTCCAGGTGCCACCAGCCACAGCACCTGTCCATAACTGACACAGTCCCCAACATGCAGCAGTTGGCATTGACTGCAGGTTAAAATGTGCAGTTGGTGGATGGGGATGTCCCCCAGACACAACAACATTCCCCTGCTAAATAGCCCCAGAATGGAGCCATGCTGATTGCTGACTACACTCACAAGGATTGTGTAAGCACTGGAATAGGCACCAGGCTGCTAGTTCCTGAAGGTCTGGGACTGAGTCTTTGCATGCCTACCAGGTCATACCTGGTCCTAGCAGCTCAGTTCGACTGAACAGGGCACATCCACTCAGTGCCACTCTTGTACCCTGCCACAGTTGTTTTGACCCTGGCACCCACTATGGCACCCCCACAGGTCCCACTGCCCTGTGCTATGTCCTTACATACTTCTTCTCCCCCAACTATGTGGCTGGTCCAGTGTTGCACCAGGCAGGGCACTTGAAGGGACCCTCTGTCAAACCCCTCCAGTGCACCAGTTCTTTGCTGCTACACTGCAACTGTGGCAACTCTCAGGACTTTAGTGTAGAGTTTTCCTGTGTACTGGAATAGGGTGCAGGGTCCCTGACACACGCAGAATTTACCACAGCCATGGATTGGTGCAACATGTGCCTATCTAGTGATCCTTTGAAAACCAGGCCCAATATATATATATATACATTATATCTATCTGTAGCTATCTTCTTTCTATCTATGCCTATACACATACTGAAAAGTGAAATCTGCATATTTTAAATTCAGCCTTCTTGACAACCAATTAATTACTGCATATGGTTAAGTTTGAAGCATCCTGCATTACCTATCCATGTACATTGGAAATAGAGAGGAATGGGGAAATGGTTTAGTACAAACATGAAAATATTGCCTTTAGCTTGAGTGAAGCAGATCTTGCAGTCACTGATGGAGAAGTGCTGTCAGATGATGAAGCAGGTCTTGTAGTCACTGATGGAGAAGTGCTGCCAGATGATAAAGCAGATCTTGTAGTCACTGATGGAGAAGTGTGTCAGAGGATGAAGCAGCTCTTGCAGACACTGACAGAGAAGTTTTGGCTGTGGTTTGCAATGAGGGGTGTGTTGTCTGTGCAATGATTTGTTACACTACTTTGGTGATGCAAGTACACTCATGGATCCTTAAAGTAGTATGCAACAGTTTGTCTCTTCTTCATTCCACACTCCAATTCTGATATCCATATGGCATTCTATACCTGCTCTGTATAATACTAAAAACTGGAAAACTCTAAAATTCAAAATGTTTGTGAAATTTTGTGTAATTGAATTCAACTGATGGCAATTATGAAGTTTTTAAATAAGAAAATGACTTTAAAGGGACACTGTCAACTCCCTTAGGCATCAATTGTTTCTACAAGCAGTGGCCAAATCCAGATGTTCACTTGTTTGCATTTTCTGTGTAGCTGTTTGGCAGAGTCAGCACAGCTGTTAAAATTAACAAATCGGGGGGCGCTAATGAGCAGCCATCGGTGAAGACGTAGGTTCCTGCAGCTCCCTTACCCGCAGTAAACAAAAGCATTATTTTGGCAGATTTTGCAAACTAAATCGACTTCTGAGGGTGAGGAACAGTGTTAGAAGTGCAATGGACAACTACTTGCTGCTGGGAGGAGGGAAGAGCTCGAAATCCACCTTGAAAGGGCAAGGGAAGAGAGCAGCAGTAAAGGACCGAGAGACACCAGGCCAGATTTCGCTCTCTGCTGGTGAGGTGGCTTTACTAGGCCGTGAGGTCTCAGGCCAAGTTATGGAAGTGCTCAAGGAGAAATGGGACAGCCTAGAAAAAAAGATTGAGAGCAAATTGCAGAACTTGATTGAGATACTGAATGCACAGTTGGGCAGAATTACAGAAGTGGAAGAGAGTGTGTCTAAGCTGGAGGATTAAGCGGATCCCATGGCTGCTCGTGTGGGGAAGCTTGAGAAGGAGCTGGCAGAGCTAATTGAGCAGCACGATTATCAAGAGAACTAAGCGAGGTGACTGAATTTAAGGATCAGAGGTTTGTCAGAAGGGAAGGAGTGCTCAGATATCATGACCTTTTGTGCAGTTAAATTCCCTGATATGTTGGGAATGAAGCCCAAGCATGGGAAGCTGAAGCTGGAAAGGTGCACAGAGCAGTCACAGCACGGCCCCCGGCTGGGCAACCCCCGAGGCAAATTATCTTCTGTTTTCATAATTTCCAGGACAGGGAGGAGATGCTGCGAGCATATCAGAATATGAAGGAGCTGCGATATGAAGGGGAGAGGTTTTTTCTAGCACAGAACTACTCGAATAGAGTCCTGAAGAAATGCAGAGCTTTTGGCCTATTGCTGGCACAACTTAGAGAAATGAAAGTGGGGGGATTCATGCTGTACCCTGCAATATTGAAAGTCAAGCACGAGGGAGCAACATATACCTTTTGGGTACTGGTAAGGGTGATGGTGTTCATGGAGGAGCTTAAAAAGAAAGCAGGATGAAAGTGAAAAGCATGGTTGGTGGCAGAGATGGTAGTCGGCTAAGCCGGAATATTATACGGCTTGCACGAATAAAATTTTGTTGCAGTTACTGCTTTTTGGAATCCATGCTTTAATGTTCTATAGGGCAGAGTTTTGAACTTTGGTCCAGTACTTTGGTCCTAGAGATTCCCTGTCGGGTCTGGTAGCTCGAGAGGTGGGAGAGGGCCCCTGCTAAGAATGGATTTGTACAGTGGAGCTGAACAGAAAGGTGGAGTGGAGCAGCAGAAATGGAAGGGGAGATGTTTGATGAATGTCTACAGAAAGACCAAGGAAGCAGCGATTTGGCGGGGATTTACTTGAGACTGTGAGGCGAGACTGTGCTATGCTCCCGCTAAAGAAAAGAGAACTGATTCCCTGGTGGATGCGAGGACCCTGAGGTTGGGTAAGTGGGGGGGGGGGTTGCTGGCACCACATGTGCTTTGAGGGTGGGGCCAGCATCCTCTCCACTCCTATAAGCCCCCAGATGTTTAAATTGTTGGAAGAAGGATGAAAAAGACTGGCGAAATATGGGGGGATGGGGGGTCTCTGTGAATGAGAGAAGAAGATATAAAAATGCTGCTGGTATGGGATATTGGTTAGGACCAGGGAAGGGGCAGGGACCAAGACTGGAACAAGGATTCATATGTTATATGTTGTTTGTTCTTCACCTTTTGAAGTGGGGGAAACCTTTTACTTGGGTATGTGTAAAATTTGCCTGAAAAGTGAAGCGGAAGTGAATGTTTACAATGTGTGGCGAGTGGGTTATCTTAGTCATCGAATGTGGAGAGGGAGGAAGAGCCTGGAAGGCCTATGTGGAGGAGTGAGGAGGTTTTCATAATCTAGGCGGGGGAGGGGGCAATGTTGAGGGTGGAATGTTTGGGGAAGGGTTTTGTTTGTCGAATTATGTGGGGTATATTATATGTTTCTGTTCTTTAGGGTTAAAAAGGGGTTTGTGTGCCATCTCAAAGATGTTGTGTCCAGGCTTAATGAAATCCGAAAACAAGGAGGGAAAAGAAGGGAAGAGTACACAAAACCAACGATGAGGGGTAAAACTCTGGGGGTTGTTTCTTGGAATGTAAAAGGGATCTCGACTCCAACCAAAGGGACAAGTGTGTTAACAGCATTGCACCGTCAGGGAGCTCAAGTAGCCCTTATCCAGGAAACACATTTAACTAGCAGAGAGCATGAGAAGCTAGAAAGAGGATGGGTGGGTAGATGTTATGC
Source organism: Neoceratodus forsteri (assembly GCA_016271365.2). Taxonomy (NCBI): domain Eukaryota; kingdom Metazoa; phylum Chordata; order Ceratodontiformes; family Ceratodontidae; genus Neoceratodus; species Neoceratodus forsteri. The sequence goes on from CM057456.1 coordinate 1,517,047,577, forward strand.
ATACATAGAAACATAGAAACATAGAATTTGACGGCAGATAAGGACCGCTTGGCCCACCCAGTCTGCCCATTTCCCTACCTACTGGATAAGCTGCAGATCCTAGTTAACCAGCAGCCTACTTCTTCCTACCCCCACTCCCTAGAATTGCCTTATGACTGTCCCATGCAAGCTTGAATTCCACCACTGATTTTGACTCCACAACCTCCTCCGGAAGGCCGTTCCATGCATCCACAACCCTCTCTGTGAAAAAATACTTTCTTAAATTACCTCTGAGCCGCCCCCCATCTTCAAATTGTGCCCTCTTGTTCTTGCCCACCTCTTTTTTTGAAAGATGCTACCCTCTTGGACTTTGTTGATTCCCTTGAGGTACTTGAACGTTTCTATCATGTCCCTCCTCTCCCTCCTTTCCTTGAGGCTATACATATTGAGCTCCTTTCGTCTCTCTTCATATGTCTTCCGGTGCAGACCCTGCACCATTTTAGTTGCCCTCCTCTGGACAGCTTCCATCCTGTCTATGTCTTTGCGGAGATTGGGTCTCCAGAACTGCACACAGTACTCCAGATGGGGTCTCACCAGCTGTCTGTACAGAGGGATAATAACTTCCTGTTTTCTACTGGTGATGCCTCTCCCTATGCATCTCAGTATCCCCCCAGCCCTCCTTGCTGCCCTCTCACATTGCTTGCCCACCTTTAGGTCATCTGATATGACTACCCCCAGGTCCCTTTCCATTTTTGTTTTTGTTAGTATCTCACCCCCCATTGTGTACTCTTCCTCTGGGTTTTTGTTTCCCAGGTGCATTACCTTGCACTTCTTAGCATTGAATCTAAGCTGCCATACATTTGACCATTCCTCTAACCTTGCCAAGTCCCTTCTCATCCTTTCCACCCCACCCTGTGTATCAACTCTGTTGCAGATCTTTGTGTCATCTACAAAGAGACATACTTTTCCTTCCAGTTCTTCTGCAATGTTGCTTATAAAGACATTGAAGAGGACCGGTCCTAATACTGAACCCTGCGGTACCCCACTAGTAACCCTCCTTTCTTCTGAGTGGACTCCATTTACTATTACTCTCTGTGTCCTATTCTCCAGCCAATTCTTTACCCAGGCTGTCATCTTGGGACCCACTCCCAGGCTGGCCAACTTGTATATTAATCTTTTGTGTGGGACTGTGTCAAATGCCTTGCTAAAGTCAAGGTAGGCCATGTCCACAGCCCCTCCCTGATCTACTACTTTGGTCACCCAGTCAAAGAAATCTATCAGATTTGTCTGGCATGACCTTCCCGCTGTAAATCCATGCTGCCTAGGGTCCTGTGCCCCTTTGGCCTCTAGATATTTGACAATTCTTTCCTTCAGAAGTGATTCCATCATTTTCCCTATCACTGAGGTTAAACTAACAGGTCTGTAGTTTCCTGCTTCTGCCTTGCTCCCACTTTTGTGAAGGGAATCATATCTGCCCTCCTCCAGTCCTCGGGTACCACCCCATCCTCCCATGATTTTTAAAAGGGTAGTCAGTGGTGTCACTAGTTCTACCCTCAGTTCTTTTAGAATTCTGGGATGAATCCCATCAGGCCCCATTGCTTTGTCCACCTTCAGTTTTAGAGTTCTTTCAGAACCCTTTCTTCTGTAAATGGGCTGGTATCAACTTCTGTATCCAGAGTGTTTCTACTGTTTGTTTTAAGTACCTCCCCTCTTCATTTGTAAATACTAAGCAAAAATATTTGTTTAGTATCTCTGCCTTTTCACAGTCTCCCTCTGCCCAGCCTCCCTCCCCTTTATTAAGCCTCACTTTCCCTTCCTTGGTCTTCCTTCGCTCCCTGATGTACCTATAAAAGGTTTTATTCCCCTTCTTAACTGAGTTGGCTATCTTTTCCTGGGTTTGGGCCTTTGCTGTTCTGACTGCCTTCCCAGCCTCCTTTTGCTTTAACTGATACAGTTCTCTGTCCTGCTCCTTCTGTGATTCCTTGTACTTCCTGAATGCTTTCTTTTCTCTTGAACCTTCCTGCCACTTCCTTTGAGAACCATAGTGGTTTCTTACATCATTTTGTTTTGTTTATTTGCTTCACACAAAGGCTCGTTACCTCTGTGATGGCAATTTTTTATTCCCATTGTTCTTCCACCCCTCCTTCCTGCCCATTTGCTAGTGCATTCCTTAGCACTCACCCATTTTAGCAAAGTCAGCCCTCCTAAGTCCAGTACTTTTGTCTTTTGTATGCTTGACTCTATTGCTGTGTTTATTGTGAACCATACTGTTCGATGGTCGCTAGTTCCCAGATGGCTACCCACTTCTACATCTGTGATCCTCTCTCCATCTCCATTTGAGAGAATCAAGTCTAATATTGCTCCCTCTTGAGTGGGCTCCAGTACTAGTTGTCTAAGGCATGCCCCCTGTAGGGCATCTAGAATAACTCCACTCTTCGAAGTGGCAGCTGCAACTGCACTCCAGTTAACATCTGGCATATTCAGATCACCCATCAGCAATATCTCCCCTTTTTCTGCCATTCTAAGTATACTTTCTATCATTTCCTTGTCCATTTCTTCCCCCTGAGAAGGGGGTCTGTATACAACCCCTGTGCGGATTGTGGTGCCATTGCCTGTCTCCAAATTTACCCACAGTGCTTCTTCTCCTCCCTGTTTACCCTTTTGTTCTGTTGCTTTTATTCCTTCCCTTATGTAAAGAGCTACTCCTCCTCCTCTTTTACCCTCCCTGTCCCTCCTGTAGATAGTGTATCCTGGTATGTTTATGTCCCAGTCATGGTTTTGTGTGTACCATGTTTCTGTTACTGCCACGATATCCAGATGTTCCTCCTCCATCAGGGCCACTAAATCAGGAAGCTTGTTACCCAGACTACGGGCATTGGTACTCATTGCTCTCCATTTTTTGATGGCTTTACCTTCTGTTGCAGCATCCCCCACTGACCGTTCTACCTCGGTCTTTTTCTCATTTAGTACCCTGTTTTGTAGGGAGAGGCTGGGATTTTCCTGCTGCTTGTCAGTGCCGCCCCCTTTGACTAGTTTAAAAGCTTGCCTATGAAGCATTTAAACCAATTGCTCAAAAGACTTGTTCCCTTCCTGGACAGATGCAGACCATCCTGCCAGTATAGGCTGGTGTCCCTCCAGGTGGAACCCCAGTCCCCAATGAAGCCAAACCCCTGTGCTCCGCACCATTTTTTCAACCATTCATTAAACTGCATGGTGCTAATTACCCTTGCCTCCCCCATGCCTTTGACAGGCAGCACCTCTGAGAAGGATACTGTGTGTGCTACTTGTCTTAGGCCCTTCCCCAACTCTGCAATGTTTTCCTGCACTGCTGTAATCTCATGATGAGCCAAGTCATTTGTCCCTAGGTGGGACAATTGCATCTCCTTATAAGGCCCACAAAAGAGGGGTGGTGGTCCTGGTGGGGAAGAGAGTTCCCTTTCTGAGCTCTAGGATAGTTGTTGATAAGGGGGAAGGCAGGTATATATTCATGTAAGGCGAGCTGTATGGAGAGATGGTCACTTTCGGCAGCGTCTAAGCCCCTTCAACATTTGATCCAGCCTTCTATCAGGAGGTCCTCGATGTACTGGTGAGGGAACAATTTAAGGGATAATCTTAGGAGGAGACCTCAACGCGATTATGCAGGAAAACCTAGACCATTCAGAGGGAAAAGATAGGAGGGCAGGTAAATTGAAGAGGTGGCAGGAGGGGATGCTGGAACTGGATGAAATAGACAGCTGGAGGACCAAGCACCCAGGAGAAAAGGGATTTACCTTTTATTCTAACCTGCACAACACTTGGACTAGAATGGATTATATTTATATACCAAGGTCTTGGTTAAGTAGAATACAAAGCATTGAACACAGCCCTATAATGCTCTCGGACCATGCTATGGTCAGGATGGAGGTGGAAATGAGAGAGGACAGGGAGGACCCCCCCCATGGAAATTTCCTAGATACTTGCTGAGAAGTGAGGAATTTATAGAGCATGTGGAACAGCAGTGGCAGTATTATTGAGAGATGAATGAGGGGTCTGTCGATTCCCCTGGGGTATATTGGGAGTCTGGAAAGGCATATATCAGGGGATCTATTATTAGATATGTGGCCCAATATAAAAAGGAAAAGGAAGCTACTAGAAGGCAGTTGGAGGATGAGGTCAAAAGATGGGAGAGGGAGGTGGTGGAGAAGCCAAAGGGGAATGGGGGTAAGAATTTGAGGGTGGCTAGGGAAGTCCTAAATGCATTTCTCCTCAGGGAGGCCTGTTCAGCTGGTATGCTGGCCAGGAGTAGGATGTTTGAGTGGGGTAATAGACCTGGCACTTTAATGGTTAGATTGATTATGGGTAGAAGGACTTGTGAGTATATACCAGGAATTAAGGGAGAGGAGGGGCGGTTGGTCACAGAAAAGATCGCAATCAGAAATAGGTTCCAGCAGTTTTATGAATGGCTGTACCAAGCTGAATGTGAAGGTATGGGGGATATTGCTGCCAGACTTCTGGAAAGAATTAAATTACCTGGCCTGAATGAGCAACAGCAGGAGCAGTTGAATGGGGAAATTGCGCAGTTGGAGATCAGGCAAGCCATAAAAGGTATGAAGCAGGGTGAGGCGAGTGGTCCGGATGGGTTTCCGATAGAATTTTATCAAAAATTCTCAGGGCAGGTTGTGGAACACCTCCAGAGGGTTTTTGGCGAGGTGGGGGGGGGGCCTCCTGCCCTCTTTTGGGGAGGCAGTTATCTGCCTAGTACCTAAGCCAGGTAAGGATGAGCAAGAGTGTTTAGCATACAGGCCGATCTCACTGCTGATCTGCACTGCTAAAATACTAGCCAAGATTTTGGCTAGGAGACTGGAACAGTTTTTGCCGGAACTGGTGCATCCAGACCAGACGGGCTTTGTAGGGGGTAGGTACTCATACCATAACATGAGAAAGCTCCTCAATGTGATATGGAGGGCAGCCCAGGAACGTAAAGATATTGCGGTGCTTACAATGGATGCAGAAAAGGCCTTTGACCGCAAAGAGTGGGAGTACCTATTTGGGGTGTTACGGAAATTCGGCCTGGGGGATAGATTTATTGGGTGGGTGGAGAGTTTATATGAGGCCCCGGTGGCAAGGATACTGGTGAATGGGGGTCTAACTGGGAGGTTTGCTCTTCATAGGGGGACTCGGCAGGGATGCCTCCTTTCACCCCTGCTATTTGCTATAGCGATTGAGCCTCTGGCGGTAGCCATCAGAAGTTCTGTAGGAATTAGAGAGGTAGTTGGGAACTCAGGGGAAGAGCATAAGATAACACTGTATGCTGATGACATGTTGCTGTTTGTACGAGACCCAGCCAGGTCTGTTCCCCCATTACTAGAAGTAATAAAGGAGTTTGCAATATTTTCTGGCTATAAAATCAATATCCATAAATCTGAAATTATGTTGTGGGGAAGTATTGAAAGAGAGCATGGGGAAATGGCATGGGGCTTAAAGAAGGTAGAAATGGAATTTACATATCTAGGCATTCGAATAGGTCATGAACTGAGTCAACTATATAAACTTAATTATGGGAAATTGGTCCAGAGTGTGGAGCAGGAGCTAAGAAGATGGAGGGACCTTCCGCTGTCATGGTTGGGATGGATAAATCTCCTAAAGATGAATACCCTACTACGTATTTTATATCTGATGCAGATGCTACCAGAGGGCTTCAATAAGAAGGATGTTACGAGATTAGAAAAGGCTTTCTCAGGGTTTGTGTGGTGTGGAAAGAGGCCTAGGGTGAGCCTCCATAGGCTGCAGGCAGACTCGGATAAAGGGGGTCTGAATTTCCCAGATGTGAGGAATTATGCACTGGCTATGCAGTATAGGTTGATGGGGGACTGGGTGAATAGACCACCGGAAGCTAGATGGCTGGACCTGGAGGAAGGGAACGAGGGAGTGAGGCTGTCAGCGTTTTTAAGGACAGGTGGGAAGAAAGCATATAGAAATCCATCAGACCCGAACCCTCTGGTGGTCTCGGTGCTGGATGGATGGGAACAACTTCATAAATGGATGGGGGTGAACACGAAAGAAGAGACCTTGCTGCTCCCCCTCAGAGGGAATCCAGAATTTATAGTGGGAATGGAAGACACTGAGTTCCGGAGGTGAGAAGAGAAAGGGGTAAAGTGTGTTCGAGATTTTTGGAAGGAGGAAGGGGTAGGGACAGGGGTAGAGTCAGGGGGGAAGATGGGCTTAAGTATGTTTCATATTTTTCAGGCGAGAGACTATGCCAAGGCCATTAGGAAAAACAGGGAGAGGGACTCCTCCCTTGAGGAGATGGAACAATTAGTACTTAGTACCCGGAAGGAGGCGAAGGGCATTATAGGTAGAGCGGCGAAGGCAGGGAGGAAATATAGACCCTCCTATGTTTGTAAAACCAGAGCATTGTGGTGCAGATACCTGGGAAAGGAGATTCCTTATCAGGGTTGGGCGGTGCTGTTGCAACAACACAAGGGGCTATTGGTCTGTAACAAGTATCAAGAGTCCTTTTATGAGTTCCTTCATAGGACATACTGCCCCCCCGTACCTGGTGCACAGATACCGTCTGGAGATTTCACCCCTATGTAAGAGGTGTAAGAGCGAGGTTGGCACCTACATACACTGCTTTTGGGAGTGCCAACAACTGGCTCAAGTTTGGGAAGGTGTTGCTATGGAAGTGGGCAAGGTGTTGGGGAGGCAATTAGGGAAAAGTCCATGTTTCCTCCTATTTGGGGTAGATGATTCGGAGGAGGAGGAATGGAAACCCCTTCCGAGATGGATAAGAATTCTGGTTGCAATGGCCAGACATTGTATATTAAACACTTGGATATCAGGGGATGTTCCTACCCTGCAGCAGTGGAGGAACCTGTGCCTGCAGGCTCTCGGCATGGAAAATCTATATTATATGACAAGGAACAGGGAAGTTCAATTTTGGGTAACGTGGGGGACATATGTGTTTTCTCTCTCTCCGGTTGAAAGGGAAATCATGGAAATAGGGTTGGAGAGCTGAGGAGGATAGCTTGGAATGCCGAGAGGTTGGACGACTAATGAGGTGTGAGGATGAAAGGCTAAAGGAATAAAATGGACTAGAGGAGGAGCCTGAATCCGAAGCTGGAGCATTACAAATTATAGAGTTATATTATAATCAAGACCGATGGCTAAGAGATGTACTGCATGTTTGGAAAAGAAGGCGCAGATGGCAAGAGTGATGGAAAAGGGGGGTGTTTTTTTTTCCCCTCTTTAGGATGGGGAGGGGGAGGAGGGAATTGTTAATGGGTTAATGTGAATGGTTTAAGACAAATGGAATATAAGTATGTATATGTAGTTGTATTATGGAAAAAACTTAATAAAAAATATGCAAAAAAAAATTAACAAATCAATAACATGAGTTATAATAACGAAATTATGAATGGGAAATTAAGAGGTTCTCACATAACATTACATTGTTGTTTTCTCAGATTCTGATCCTGAATTCTCAAGATATTATTTTTGTTACCCCAAGAACGTGACAGGTGTATTAAAGGGGTATTTAAAAATGACAGCTGCCATGTTCATAAGATGGGGTAAAGAAATGACTATGATGAACATGTGGGTTCAAAAAGTAAAACAAAGAGTTGTATTCAGTGTGGCAGCAGGAGTGAGATCAATTGTTCCTAACAGACTACTTGAGATGATTGGTCTTTTTCCCAGCAATATTTAGTGCCCTGACCACTGTGATACTTTGGAGGAGTTCATGCACAATATCATTATGTTGGTGATTAGAGTGATCTGGGAGCTAAGGTAGGAGTTAGCTGCACCTGTGACAAGCCTATTCAACCTGTCCTTGGATTCGGTGAAAGTGCCAGAGGACTGGAGAAGGGCCACAGACATGCCAATATACAAGGGGGGGTTGAGAGGCAAAGAAGAATTATCGTCCTGTCTGCCTTATCACAGTAGTGGGGAGGGTCATGGAGGCACTCACCAGGGACAGGGTAGCACAGTACCTAGAAGGGATGGATTGCTGAGCAACAACCAGCATGGGTTCACTAGGGGGAGGTCAAGCCAGTCCAATCTTATTGAATTCTTTTTTTTTTACATTCAGTTTATTAAGATTTTACAATGCAGAGAACAGGTCCACAGCATACATGGCATTGTCAACATTTAATCAGATGTATAAAGGATCTACTCTCCTCCTTCCCCTTCCCCTCTTGTCCCCCCCCCATATGTACCCAGCACAGAGCTACATTCTAATCATCAGTCAGAGGTGGAGGTATCATTACCAATAGACTGTAAGGAACACAGGGATTGCAGGGGACCCCAAATTCTGTTAAACTTTTGGACCTATTCTGAAGACTAGCAATGGTCCACTCAGTTCTAAGATTTGCCAAAAGTGCTTGTAACCACTCAGTATAAGTAAGTTCTATGCTATATTTCCAGTGCCTCAGGACCCTTTTTAATGGACAACAATATTAACGCCATGTGATATTTTCTGTTAAGGACTGGAATATGTGAAAAATCCCCCAATAGGCATATTTCTGCTGAAAATAGGTCAGACATACCTAAAAAGGGGTCTGCCCTCTGCGTAATAATGGCCCATAAGGGGGCCACTTTTGAAAAAGTCCAGAAAATGTGGAGCAGATTTCCTTCCTCCTGCAAATACCGAGTACAAATGGGGTAAAGTGCAATACCCAGTCTAGCCTGTTTCTGTGGGGAATAATAAAGATTGTGCTATACTTTAAATTGCATAAGCTGGAGTCTATCTTGAGTGAGGAATTTGTGACAATTTTTCCATAGGAGAGGCCAATTTATGATTTTATCTGGGAAAAGAGAGGACCAAAAAGCTGTAGGACCAAAACTGTTAAGACAGATCCAGTTATAGAGACTACCATATATTTTGGAAACTGCTTGTGGGAAGCCCACAAAGGATCTTAGTTCTGACTGGAAAGATAGGTTTGCAGGTTGAGGGGGTATGACCCCTATGACTTTTATCAGGAGGTGGTGTAATTGAAAAACTCTAAAAATGTTGGTTTTTGGAATATTGGATTTGCTCATAATTTCTGGAGAGGAGAGCCACCTCCCATCTTGTTTAACAAAGTATTGGAGTTGACAGTCTACTAGCTGTGGGAGCCATCCAGGTGGGAGAGTTTTACCATGTATCTGAAGATTAGAATTGCCTCTCAATGTTTGAGATAGATCCGTAGTGTGATTATACTTTAGGAAAGAACAAAGCTGGGAATGAACCCTAATGGAGGTTACTATAGGAGGAGCACGTAGTTGTGGAGTAAGGGAGCGCAATTTTGTGTATAGCATTGTTGACAGAGAGAGAGACCCTAGTCTTTTTTTAGAGCAAACTCTACATTAAACCAGACCGGAATAAAGGGAAGATGAGACTGGGGATCCTCCATAGTCATCTATCTAAGATACTTATTGGCACGACAGGCCCAATAGTAAAGCCCGATGTGTGGCAACCACAACCCACCCTTAGCTTTGGGTGCAGCCAACTTATGAAATGACATCCTAGGCTTTTTACCCACCCAGGTAAAGTCTGCCAGGATGCTATGAATTTTTTTAAACCGGTTCAGGGGAAGCCAGATGTTCAGGAGATTGAGAGGATAAGAATCTGGGGAAAAATTCATTTTAATCAGATTTATCCTTCTCCAAAGGGATATGGGGGGAAGGGTCACCTTTTCAGGCCTTGGCTAATTGTGTGAAAAAGTGAATCTAAATTGAGCCGTTGAAGGTGAGTTAAATTCCTCATAAGTTCGATTCCAAGATATTGTAGAGTCAGATCTCCAGGAAAGCCTCAAGGTAGAGATTTCATGTTCCTGCACCCTATGGTTAAGAGGGAAAACCACTGTTTTTTCAATGTTTAGTTTATAAATAGAGACTTTACTAAACCCCTCGATGGCGTCCAACACTGGTGGGATAGATACTGCTGGTTGAGACAGTTGGAGGAGAAGATCATCTGCATAAGCAGAGACTTTAACTACTTGACTATACAGAGGTGTGCCTTGGATCTCCTGGCATTCCTTCAACCTGTGTATGAGGGGGCCTAGGTAAATATTGAAGAGAAGTGGGGATAAGGGGCAACCTTGCCTCGTACCCGAATATAACATAGATAAGTCAGAAATTACCCCATTACTAGATATCCGTGCAGTCGGAGACTTGTAAAAGAATCTGATCCATTTCTGAAATTCTGAAAAGAAGCCAAATGCCTCAGGGTACTCAATAAATAGCTCCAGTTAACCCTGTCAAATGCCTTCTCTGTGTCCAGGGAGACCAGAACTGCTGGAAACTTGGCGTCCGTGAAGGCCAAGAAGACATGAGCGAGGGTACGCAGATAATCTGTTGAAGACCTTCCTTTCATAAAACTCACTTGTTCCGGTCCTATGAGATCTGGGATAACCTTGCTCACATGATCTGCCAAGAGTTTTGTCAGGATTTTAATATCTTGGTTAAGAAGTGAAATTGGCCTATAACTTATCACTAACTCTGGATGCTTGTCGGGTTTGGGTAAAAGAACAATCAATGCTTCAAACAGAGATTTGTCAGAACTCAGCGCAGGATCATCTTAATAAATTTTTTGACTGGGTGACACAGGAGATAGACTGTTGGGGGCTATGGATGTGGCCTACCTGGGCTTCAATAAGGCCTTCAACACAATCCCCCTAAGAAGATTGATCAATAAACTGGGAAAGCATCAGGGTGGGGGACAAAATAACTAGATAGATGCAAAGCTGGCTAGCTGATAGTTCCCAGAGGGTGATAGTGAAGTGGGAGCACTCTAGCAAGGGGCAAGTATTGCGTGGGGTACCCAAGGGGTCGGCGTTGAGGCCACTCTTCAGTATCTATATATGCAACATTATGGATGGACTGAAAGGATGGGTGGTGCTCTTTGCAGATGACATGAAAATCTGCAATAGGGTGGACACTGAGGGTAGGGTGGAGAACATGTGGGAGGACATAAGGGCACTAGAAGGGTGGGCAGAGACCTGGCAACTAAAATTTAACATCAGGAAGTGTACAGTTATGCACCTGGGACATGGTAACCCGAGAACAGAGTACAAAATGGGAGGGAAGGGAATCAGGGCAATGGAGCAGGAGAAGGATCTGGGTATAGTAGTCTCTAGTGACCTTAAGGTGGGGAAACAGTGTACTAAGGCAGTGGGGAAGGTCTATGGAATGCTGACTAGTATTGGCATGGAAAACACCAGCAGGATGAGAGAGTCCTAGTGCCCCTGTACCAGGCTATGGTGAGACCACACCTGGAGTCCAGTTCTGGAGGCCTCACTTGAGAAAGGACATAGACCTGACTGAAAGGGTTCAGCGAAGAGAGACCAAGATGGTGCTAGGGATGAAGGTAAAACCATATGAGCAGAGATGCTGTGAGCTGGGCCTATACACCCTGGAGAATAGAAGAGAGTGAGGAGACATGATAGAGACCTTCAAATATGTTAGGGGGTTAAACAAAGGGGACCCGAGGACTTATTCAAAATGAAGAAGGACACCACTACTAGAGGGAATAGTCTAAGAATACAAGGGGGAACGTGAGGGGGTGATTCTTTACAGAGAGGGTGGTGGATGCCTGGAACAGGCTTCCAGAGGAGGTTGTGGGGGGTGGAGACAGTGCCTGGAATTAAGAGGGCTTGGGACAGGTATAAAGGGCTATGGGGGAAGGAGGGGTGGGTTCCCAGGGAGGGAGGCAGTATTCTCGGGGGGGGGGTGGTAAGGGCAGACTGGATGGACCATGGGGTCTTTTTCTGATGTCAAGTTCTATGATTATAATATAAAATGGAACTGGTGCTGTTATTTATTTAGTAGACCTTGATTAAACCACTTTTTGTTGGTTTCCTTACACCACTATCTGGTCCTCCCATGACACTGAGATCTCAAGAGCAGGTGTCTTAGTATTTATAATTATTCTTCGAAAAAGAAGCAGCACTAACAGTCTATGAAAACAGTGTATTTTTAAGTTCATGCATGCATGGCAAACCTCTTGCTATGACTGACTTTTGAGGGGTGTGACACTGTCAGTTCAATTTAGCGTGCTCTGCAAGGGGCTCGACCATGCCACACCAATCATCAGCCAGGCTGATCGTGATGTTGTTTTGCCTGACACCGTCTCAACTTGAAAAGAAAATGCTGCACTAATCATATGGCGGCTTTTTCTTTTCATCTTCATTAGCCTGGCTGATGCCCTGGCTGACATAACCCCCCCCCCCCCACCACCCCACTGGAGCTGCATACCTCTGAAGTGCTCCGCATGCCACATGATGTCCTGAATTTAGGCTGCAGTGAGGCAGTCCTATGAATCTGAGTGTGGGGGACAACACGCTAAACCATGCCCACAGTTATTCTTTGTTTGCCCCTAGAATTCTGCCCACAAGTGTAACTTGCAAGATGTGCATCTCTACCAACAGGTTGCAGCTCAGCTTCCAATTGGCTCAGGCTGCAGCCTTCAGTACTCTCTGACTGGTGGAGGTTGAGTCCTGCAGTACCACTGGTGGTATTGGAAAGGAGGCGGTCATTTCTCTGCTGACTGGCTGTTTTGTGTGTGGCTAGTCAATCAGTGGGAGGTTTAAATTGCCATCCCTGTTTCCTATCCAACAACATTTCATTTTCAAACTGGATTGCAGGAATGGACGTATTGCTGGAGCCAGTGGAGGAGAAGATTGCGGTGCAGCAGAGATCACAGTGACCGCCAGAGACTGGAGAGGAATGGGAAGCTTCAAGCTGTGAAGCCGTTGACTTTTTCCCAGTCAGCCTGAGCTGACAGAACACCATCTGAGACTGTGACCAAGGAGTATACAGAGAAGAAAAGAGCAGTTGCTGAACTGAAGACTACTCTGGAGCAAGGAAGCACAGAAGAGGATGAGAAGGATGGGAAAGAAAGATGCTTCACCAGACCATCTCACACACTGAGCATGAAATGGCAGCTGATCCAGCAGGCAGCATGCAATAGTCAGTAGCAGCAAGGAGGTAAGTCTCCCCAGTCCTCCTGCACTTGATGCGCTTCACCACACAACCTTGCCCTTGATTCTGTGGTCAGTTGCTGGGCTAAGAGACAGCATACAGTAAATATATCAAAGTTGAGGGACAAAGAAGGGAAATGGGAAAGAGCGGATCTCCTGAAGCCAAATAACAGGTGTCTCATTTATTTTATTTCACAGCAAGTGCACAGCTGTAATATATTCAAGGGTGTTCGAACTGGAGTCTGTGGGGTTGCAGTCCTCCTGTCACTTTTCTGACCCCAAATGACATTGCCCTTTTCTGTCCCTGCAGCCCACAAGAATGTGATTGCCCATTAAATGTGAAAAAAAAACACAAGCTACTGTCTTGCTGTATCTCAACCTTCACACTTCAGACACTGCATGCACGACAGTAGCTGGTTCAGACACAGCAAGACAGTATGCGAATGGTTAACAGAAGGACTACAAATTCCATCAGCTCCCCTTTCAACTGCCCCACTGGTCCCCAAGCCTGGAAAATGACAGATTTGAATTGGCTGCACCCCACCCTGCCTGTCACATAAAAAACAAAGAGGTGGTAGGTAATTGCCTTGCTGTCTGCCTCTGGAAGGGAGTGGGATGTCAAGAAGTGTGAAGTGCTTTATAGAGAATAATGCATATGTAGGTGGTTGATATGGGGTTTTTTTACACACCCAAGATATGTGATAATATCTAAACCTCGAGAGCATACAGTAGCTCGAGAGGTTTAAATATTATCTCACATTGAGGTGTGAAAAGAATCCATATCAACCACCTATTTTTATATAATGCCTGCCTAAAGAAACAAAAAACTCTCGCATCACTCCATAAAACAAACAGCTCTCACATCACTCCATATGCAGTGTTTATTATTTCTTATAATAGAAGGCAGGCAAAGTAGATTTCAGTACATATTTTACTAACAGTGGAGTGAACAGAATGCAATAACAATTTAATGGTACCTTTTTTATGTTCATTTGGAGAGACAGAGACAGTTCAAATATATTGTGGTTGTATCATCTAGATGTCTCGGGATAGTTTCAGTACGAGGGCAAAGTTCATGAGACTTAACATTAACTCTATCCAATAAGATCAGCAGGAGACCACTTACTGTTTCTAACAAACTTTTATACTATTCTTTAGTGAATTACATTTTATTCAACTAAAAAAGTTGTGACTGGTAGAAATCCTCAAGCATTGCTTCCTCAGATCTGAGGTGAAAGGTCATCCAACCTGGGACTAGAGAAAGGGATAATGGTGAAAGTATGTGTTTTCTTGGATTGTGAATGTATTTTACGATGTTAACTCTCCCTGGTTTGTGTTCTTTTTGAGATGAGCGAACTGCCTGTGTGTATTTGTGGAGAACTGTCTCCTGCTGCCTGTGACTGTGTGTGCTGATTTATTATGATTCTCGGTGCGAGGATGTAGAAGTCGTATCAACTCGCAGGTTGATACGAGTTTTTTCGTCTGTTAAAAACGTCTGGAACTTTGGGTGCTAGGATTGTAGAGTATAAAATTGGGTCTAAGGGAGGGCCTGGTCTGTGACCTTCCAATGCACTTGTTACACGAGGCCCCTCAGAGGTACACCATAGACAGCTAGCACTTAGGTATATATATTATATTAACATATAGAGCTAAGGACATCTACCGTACAAGAGTAGATGTCAGGATATGAATGCATATTGTTGTAATATACTTTGCTTGCTAATACATACATTCTTCTGTGTATTTTCTGTGTATTTCTTACTTGTAAGATGCCAAGGCATCTGTGTCCTTTGAATAATTATAGTACATAAGTTGGCATTGCCACCTTTTGGTGATTTATACTACTACACTGAGTTATGTAAGACTCTGTATAAGAACTCCTTTGTTCATAAACTGATGACTATATAAAATTGCATAATGTTATCTTGGACCATGGAGCCACCTCTAATTTAGCCAATAGGGCTCATCTCTGTAACTAGAAATGTTTCTGTCTTACAGTAACCATAGTAATTATCATAGGCACATAATGTAATACACTAGTCTTGTACCTCAGAGATCCCAGGAGACACAGAGAAACCTCGAGGTATAGGGAACGCTTAGCACTGGCTCCAGGTTCGTATTGGTAAGAACTGCTTAGGCAATTGTGATTTATCCTTTTGGTAGTAATAAACTTATTTATTACTCTTATGCAACGTGTCTATGATTACTTGCATTTCCAATATTGCCAAGAACCTGAAAGTGAGGTTTAGACCTCCTAACACACTCCTAGCAGCCTTAAAAATAAACAAATCCTGCATAGCATAGTCAGATTCTTCAGTATTATGAGCTGCCCAAGGCCAGTCAGTAAACAAATGACCCATCTCATCACAAAAATTACATTTAAATGAAATTTCATATTGATAACCTGAATGCCCTAGTTCCCCACATTGAAAGCACATAATGTGCTCACAGTTTGTACTAATATGCCTCGGGGATATACATTTATGGCATTTCCTCAGTTGACCAGGATGAAACAAAAAACTTTAATCCCTCCCACAAAAAAACATATTCAGTAAATGAGTATATTTATTGTGAGAACTATGGAGCTTAATTTTAATCCACCACTCCCCATTCCAATATCCTTCCCATCCAAAATAGGTTCTGGGGTGCCCTGAACCTCACATCGTTTGTCTAACCAGTAAAGAATAGCAGCCACATTCTCGCTTTCATTCCTAAATAATACTGTGATCACTCCAAAAGGTTGTTTAATCAAGGGAATAACCTGGAAATGAGACCAAAAAGGATTAGTTTTCAAAGATGCATACTTTGACCAAAAAGATTCTAAAAATAGAGGGAGTTCAAAAACTTATATCAAAAGAGTGCTCTCCAGGAGCATGTATAAGTACATAAATATCAGCAGGTGTAAAACCAAGCGATTGTTTAATCAAAACTCTTCCCACATAAAATTTAGCTGGGAGTTCTTCCATCCCTCCCAGATATCTTAGTCTGATGGCATTTCTGTGTTTAGCTTGTTCCAGAGGTTTTGCAAATAAATCAGCATATTTGGGCTTAGGTGCAGGAGAGTCTGTGGGGAGGCCTACAGGTACCTCTGGAAACCCTGAATCCATATTCCCAACATTAGTTGGAGTGTCAGCAATTGAAATGTCTATTTGAGCTTCTATGGGTGAGGAAGGTAAAGTGCCTGTATCTGAGTCCAGTACAGCATCTGAAAAGTCCCTGTTAGTACTATGAGTTACTGCTGAAGTTGTAGTTTTAGCTGGCATACAGGAGCGCTCAGAATGTGCCAGTACATCGACCAGTTTAGAGGCATCCACTATCCAGGAACCATATGAAATCTGTTTCTAGCTGGCGTTAGAAAGGGCCTGTTCAAGTGACCAAGAACCACTGCCTGATATTGGGAGCTCCTCACGCAACAGCGGGGAACCATGTAGCAGCACCCTTATGGCTTCTGTTGCATCATCACTTGTTCCTGGACCTAGTCGGCAGACTTTCTGAGCTGCACTCGGGGACAAACCTAGTAGATGTTTTTGTTTTTTTTCCAGCAATTCCACTTGAGCCAATATAAGAGCCATCTCGGCTTGCAAAAGCTGAGCTTTTAACATATCATCACATTTAGACATCTCTGCCAAGGAGCCTTCATCCATCACATCCATCTCCTATTCTGGCAGTTTGGACAAACCTGAAATTTCATTCACTGAAATGGACTGCTCACTTGAATTCTGTGTGGTAACCTCCTCTGCCATACCAGCCTATAGTGGACATCTTTCCCCTTCCACAGCTGGTTGCACACTGACCTCTTCCATTGTGACAATGTACAGGATAGCGCCCCCCACCAAAAAGTAGGGGAATTTACCCAGTGTCCTGGGCAAATTTTTCCCATTCACTAAAAATATACCACCAACAGCTTAATGTGGCTCTATTTCAGTTGCTTGCCATCTGTATCCCACCTCCCCAGCCCCTGAAAAACCGACTTCTAGGCCCAGAGGGCTTACCGGATCAACAGAATTCAATAAATAAATACATAAATAGTTTCAGAGTTAGCCAAATATATTTCATTGCTTTTCAATCATTCTATAAGGTTTAGCATCTTTCCCACCAAATGGAAAGTAGCCACAATTAGATCCATCTACAAAAGTGGCAACAGGGAAGAAGTAACTGATTACTGACTTATCTCCTTATTGACACCCCTGGCCAAAATTCTTTGAACAAATAATATTTGGCCAGGTCACAGCTTTTCTGGAGGAGAATAAAATAATGTCAGAGGCCCAGCATGGATTTAGGGCCCAACATAGTACCACAACAGCCTTGGTGAGGTTAACAAGCAGTAAACAGTGTTTCACAGATAAAGGTCACTTTGCTGTTGGTGGTGTCTCATTGACCTCACCAAGGCTTTTGATTTGGTAGATCACTCCCTGTTGGTTGACACACTATTAGACTGTCTTTTTTTACCAGATGCTACTAATTGTTTTTCAGACTGTCTATCTGAAAGATTTCATGTTACGTCAGTTGCTGGATTCACCTCTGATCCCCTTCCTATTCGATGTGGAGTACCACAAGGATCCATTTTTGGTCCCCTTCTCTTTACACTATTCTTAAATTCCATTCCCATCTCCTGCAAAAATTCAGAAGTTATCCTGTACGCAGACAATGCCGTAATAATTACAATAGACCAGGTTCAAACAGATTTTAACTTATTTCAGACATGGCAATAAAACCAAAAGATGGATCTCAAAATAAAAACAAAATATATAATCTTTTCGGAACTAAGGACAGCAAGGAACTTTAAAAAAGTGATCTGTGATCTCAGTGGTGAACCACTTTAACAAGTGGAATGTTTTTAGTACTTTGGCATAACTATTGATGAGGCTTTGAAATTTGAGCAACATACTCCATCAGAAATTGGGTGCCCTCTTTAGGATCAAGAACTGTCTGACTCCAGAGACTTGAAATCTGCAAGCAAGTAGTTTCTAATTTTCTATGGTGGACTAAGGGCCTATTGTTTACTTAGGAGCCACTGAAACTGTCATTTCTAAGCTGTCAGTGGCATATAATGGTATTTGCAAGTTCATAACCTACTTCCCAAGACATACTCACCATTTCATGTTATTTAAGATCAATGCACATTCACGCGATACCAGATCAGCTCTGCTCAGGCAAAATACAGTTCCATATTCCATATCATAGGTCTTTTTTATATAGGGCCTCACTATATTACACCTGTTTTCCAATTGAAATTAGGAATGTTAATACTATTTACATTTTTAGAGGTTTACTTAATGATCATTTTTGCATGAAATCTACCTGCCAGTGTTTTGATACTTATTGATTGCATCGTCTCTGCCATGTACCTGATTTTGTATTTGATTGTGTTTTATTATTATATGTTAAACTTGTCACTAATGAAAATGGGCATTTATGCCTACAAGTATAAAAAAATAAAAATGAAAATGAAATGAACATTTAGTTGTATATTTTAAATAACAGTAATGTATTATTAACCCTTTTTCTAATAGGGAGTTTGCATAAATAATATACTGTCTCAACATATTATAGATATTACTTGTTCATGGATCTGGACTTGATCGGGGTTGGGGGGGGATTGAAAACATTGGGTAAGTCTGCCCACTTGAGAAAGACTGAAAGTAATGACCACAAAAGAGAAAAGCCAAAGTAAGTGAAATTAGCTTTTATAGTGTATGGAGCACATATACTATAAAAGTTAATGGATGGCCATTGGACAATAACCTCACTGCAATCACTTCTTGAGGTTTCCATGACAGCAGTAAACCTCTCCAGCTATGTTCTTAAGGTTTATCAAGGTGTCAATGGAAATGTCTTGTAGTAATTACAGCATGACTATTGTCTGATGGCCATCCATTATGCTCTGTATTACTCTATATGGTTTCATTATCATTGTAGACCTGCTAACCCCAAAACTCTATATTTGGTGCAGCATATTGTACACATATGTTTATTCATGATATATTTAGTAAGGTATGATATAGTGTAATACTATGTGATATAGTAATAAGACATGCACATATGATTGTAGCATGGACTGATGGTAAAGATCAAATCCCAACAGGGCTATGTGCTAGTAACTTCTGGCCATACCAGTGTTATTATTGTTTATATACAGTAGGCCTTATGGCACAGTTATTTTTCCTTGCTATGTAGCTGCTATTATTTTGCTAACTAAACGCCTTTTGTATTGTATTCCAAAACTAGTTTTAGCTAGTTTTACATTTATCAGACAGTATGTGCAGAGAAAGTGGTGAGCTAACCATCCTCTGTGCTGACCTTCTACCAATGAGGTTTCCATATTTTGTGATTTTACCTAATTTTGCAGACCATTAGCTAGTAACATATATTTCTTATCTTAAGAGTATTAGAATGACACTCACACTGTATTTTGCTGAATTCAAATCCAGTTTGGAGGGATACCATGATATCTGGGGTCCTGCACCTGACTCCCAACAGACATATGCTATGTTTTGTGTTTTCTGGTAATGAATGAGTTATTCCTGCTATATCTTTGACTCTCTGTCATGTTTCACCATCAGGTCCAGAACAATTCTGATAACAGCATGTATGACCATCACTATATATCAAATTTCTAGAAATCTACAGGTATTTCATCCAGACCCAGTGATTTATTGTTTTTGAATATAATTATGGCTTTCCTTACTTCTTGCTGATTAATCCCAACAAAATGCTTTTTTCATTATATATTTATCTGTTAAGGAAATGTGCAATGGGTCAAATATAATGCCTGTATCAATCAATCAATCAATCAATCAAGTCTTTATTTAACCAGGCGTTCTTCGTTGAGCAGAAGCTCATTTGCAAGATGGATTTGGGTAATAAGTCTTAAACTTTTCTGGTTGAATCTGCAAATCTATTTGGTTTCTGTAATACATGGTTTTTGTGCAATCAATTTCCTCATTTGTTTGCTATCCTTCTTCATTACTTTATCTAGCATCTTATCTCATAAGTTTTGATAACTCTGTTTTTGTATTTTAACATGAACCTTATATTGTTTTCTATGTCTGTTTAATTTATTTAATTTAATTTAGGGCTGCTTTATTTGACTTCTTTTTTGCTGACCATATGAGTTTTGCCAAGCTCTTTTTCACCTTTTTATATGTTTTATCAACCCAGCCTTCATACTATATTTTGTGCATAGTATTGCAAAATGTAAGAACATAAAAGGTCTGGTTTTATACCATCTTGAACGTTTCTATTTATTTCTTGAATATATGTAATGCTCATTTGCTGTTTTCCATTTTCTGGTAATCTGTTCCAACATTTTCTTTTACTATTATTTCTCTCCAGTGATGCTAGTTTAATTTAATACATTTTTTGTCAAGTTCCTATCAAAAGTGTAACGTGGTCACTCTTGGTTCTCAATATTACTTTTGGATCTATATATTTGTTAGAGTCAAATAGGGATCCATTTACATAATCAACTATTGAGGTGCCTCTGTAATTGATACAACTAAATTCCCCAGTCAGATCACTAGGGTTTTTTCCATCTATATAGTGCTAAATCAATGATTTCTAATATTATCTTACTTGCTCAGTATTGCATGATTTCCTCTTATTTCATGACTCCCTCACTCTCTCATTCAGTACTTCAAGTCTGATTTCCATTTCTTCATCTAGTTATGTCTCACATTTACCAGATCTGATATTGAGGTGTCCCTAAAGTAGTAATTCTCCATAAGTATATTGTTTTCGTAGATAGATTATATAGTTTATCAACTCATTGCAAATCTCTTTATTGCATATTGATGAATTTGTTGGTGGGAGTCTACATAGAAATCAAAAGAACAATATTATTTTCTACTATGAGTATTATGAACATGTAAACTTGTTTGTCCCATATCGCATCCTTCCATTACAGAAATATAGGTATGATGTGTACATGCAGAATGCATGCCACATGCTTAATTGTGGAATGTTTGCACACAGTTTGCATACAAAAAGTGATCCAAAGTGAACCAGGTCTATAAAGCAAATCAGGTTCACATGCTGCAAGCTTGACATGTGAGCAGCAGGTAAGCTGGTGTTAACATCTTCTAAAAATTACATCAGGTTCGTGTGTTGCACGCTACTTGAGTGCAGCAGTTAATCTGGTGCAAACATAATTTAAACATCACATTAGGTTCACGTGCTGCACACTTGCATGTGCACAGCAGCTAAGCTGGTGTAAAGCTCATCTAAAAAAGCACATCAGTTTTTATTTCTTATACTACTGCTAGCAATTAGAATAATTAAAATACATTTTTATTTGAATTCCCATAAAAATGAGGTAAACTCATTAATTCTGATCCTTTTGCAAGTTGTTAAATGGCTTTTGATTTTTGTCATTAAATCATCATTAATTTGTATTGTTTGCTTACTGCATTAAATGTCTAGGATATAGCCAGTCATATTAATTTGGAAATTAATGTTTGCTTACTACATTAAATGCCTAGAATATAGCTAATTAATATCTCCCATTCCAGATGTACTAAGAGGGGCTTCTGTGTTGTGAAACCTATCCTTTTTGTTTTGGACCATGCAAATCCCTTATGCATATTTAGTGGTACAAATGTGTTTCTCCATGACTGTTTCACCTCACTTACTTTCTCTTTGTCATTCTGTATTGAGCATTTACACTATGGCCATGCTCAGCACTCTTTGTGCTGAGTAGTGTCTTGGAAGCATGCACCATATCTCACATTTTGTCACTGAAATGAGGGACATGGACACTCAAAATGAGGGACAATGAGGGACACCAACCCACATGATGATCAGGACTCATCATGAAACATGGTGATACAGTACCTCAGAACACAGTGGAAACCATCGCATTAGCACCTGAAAATGAATTTCTACCATTAAGCAGGCATGCCATTTAGGTAGGGAAGAGGGGGCAGTCACTTCGTAATTGTGCCTAGGTGTCTGTGTAGCAACAATGGCTTTATATTTTGATTTAATCTTTGCACAATAAGTGCCCACCAGGCCTGAGTGTGCTCATGCTACAGGTACTCCCCAGAGTTGACTGTATCTGTATTGTATTGTCCACTCTCTCCACCTATTAGCAGTGGCACAATCACATGTGATGTGGGTGAACTCCAGCCAAGAAAGAGCACATGAGCCTTGCAAGTGCAACACTGTCTTTCCCTCCACAGAGTACGCAGACTGCACACTACAGCTTGGAGGAGTCAGTAAGCACCAAACTCTCAATAGCAGTGTTGTGGCAGCTTTTTTTTGTCGTTCTACTCTTAGTAAGTCTCCACCTCCCCTGGTGACTGAAGGGGCAGAGGGTGAGCTAGAAGCTAACTCAAGACTAGGTTACCTACTAACTCTACTAGGCTCGCCTTGCAAAAACAAAAAAAGCACAGGCCCCCACAGCAGCAAGATAGGCTTAGCCACAGTGGTGACAGTGGTGTGGGTGGCCTTCATAGGCCTTGATTAGTGCAGTGCAGCAGTAGCCACAGCAGCAACCAAGCAAGAAGCAAGTAACCCAGGTTGGGTGGGTTCTGTTGGTCAGGTGACTTGGATGCGGACCACGTTGGGTACATGTGATGGCCAATTCTAGCATCCAGCTTCTGGCAGAAGGAGAAAGGGGGAGTGGACTGAAACCTGGTCTGTGGCACACTATGCCATGTTGCAGGTTCTGGCCATATGGCTGGGTAAGTGTAAGTAAATAATTTTTTTTACAGGAGGATTGGGGAAGGAGGAAGGACTGAAATATTGATGTGTTTTTCATTTTTCTTCACCTTTGGGCAGCCTCATGACCAATAGGGGATGAGTATTGAATGGAATGATTCGGGGAGAAAAATCAGGACAAAGTTCTATTTTTGGGGGGATGGGCAGAATTTCAACCAGGAAACAAACTGGTTAGTAACTGGGTGGCTTTAATAACAAATCTGATGCACTGCTCTGGGGTATATACAGATGAATTTTATACATTTGAATTTTTCCTGATTTACATATCACTTTTCAGTCAAAACAAATAAGTTGTACCTTCTAGAGATGTTACAGACATTCTAGAGCTGTATCTTGCATTCAAGGACAGTTGAGTGGTACAGTATGCACATACTATTGGAACACCACTATAATCAGGCTTATGCCCCTTCCCCCTCCAGTGAAACCGACCTCCATATCCCCACACTCAGGCACATTATGACAAAGAACAAAGGAGACTGCAGGTGTGTGCACCATTAAAATGAATGGGGGTATTTTTTATTACAATTTTATACATTATTGATAGAGATTTGGAGATTAATGAAGACCACTGCTCGACTAACAAGGGTCTTGTTAGTAGAACAGTGGCCTTCATTATTCTCCAACTCACTATAATAAAGAATAAAATGGTAAAAGAAAATAACTCCATTCATTTTAATGGGGTACACCTCAGCAATCAGACCCATGGACATCATCTCTTAAAGACTCCTGCCTCTTGCTCCATCGTACTCAAGTAAAGAGACTGTTATCTTATATCTATACTTGGTGGGTTGTCTGTAGCAGCATGGCCATACCCAGTACAGTGTGTGTGCATGGGTGGACTGGCCTTGTGTGTGTGTGTGTGTGTGTGTGTGTGTGTGTGTTGAGTTATTGCTACTTTTGTGTTTGCACCTGAAAGTCTGTTTACATGGAAGCATTAAACACTATGGGGAGAAAATAGTAGGAGTACAGGCCAGACAGAAGTAATTAAGTGGTTTTGTGGCTAAGTTTGCATATTGGGGGTGGGAAAATGACATGTGTTTCCATTGGTGTGTGTGCTACAGTTCAACTGTGAGAATGAGATGAGAGAGAGAGAAGACAACTGAAAAGCATAACAGTGGCGACAAGCATGCCGCATGTGTGCAGATGTATTCAGATACAGTATGTATTAAGTACAAGTGAGCCATATGTGTGCAGACAGTATTGCTTAGTGGTTAAAGGCACTGAACTGCAAGCTAGGAGACGTGGAGGTATGAAGACCTGGGTTTGAATCTCATCAACCCCTACTTGTGTTTGGTGTGATCCTGCACAAGTCACTTAACTTTTACATGTGCGGTTATCAGTGACCACTTGCTTTCTGCACGGATGTCACATGCATGCAGTCTTTCCCAATTTAACATAAAAATCATGTTTTTCACACTCTCTTGCTGCACATATGCCATATGCATGCAATAGGTTCCAATTTCACATTTAAATCATACTTGAAGCACGCATATCACTTGGGTATTTTTATGTGTGCAGCATGAAAACATTTCATATAATTATTTCTGTAAGGATTTACTTCCAAAAATTCAAACACTTTGATGTGTGTTATTAAACTTCCACTCCTTCTACCCATCTTCACAGTTTTTTGTGCAGCAATTCAATATGTTTGGAAGTCATTATTATTTATGGTGTCAAATTGCTCCTGATTGTGCCAAGTCTCTCGTAAATTAGTTATATCTGATGTCATCAAAGACCGACAGTATTCTGGATCTATTAATTTGATGCAGGCTCAGCTATATTCCATATTAGTATGCCAAGTTTTTTTCAGTTCTTTTCCAAAGACTTTACTGTATTATCTTCCATAATGTTCAGTTGTGATTTATCCTGTTGATTTTTTTTATTTATATATTGTTTTTATTGGTTTGTTCTGATAGGCATCTATTCATATACAGTATGTCAGAACTTGAAATGTACTACTAAATCTTACATTATAAGCACATTCTGTTGCATCTCTCTTTGTCATCATTGTTTTTCTTACTAGATTTTTGCTTCATTTGTTCTTGATTGGTCAAAAGTTATAATCGGAATATCCAATTTATCTAATTTGGTCTCAGCCCTAAGGTTATATTTGCTTGGATCTGATTGTGTAATATCAAATCAACATAGTGGAATATTTTGTTTTGCAGAATAGCAGTGTATAGTTTGAATTGTGTTTGGACATATATATATATATATATATATATATATATGTTAGATTTACATGTACTGATGTACATTCCATTTGCTTGGGAAAGTAAATGTATGCACAGTACCAGCATGCTGGAATAGAAGAGAATGGGAGGAGAGGGATAGAAAATAAAAAAGGAACAGTAGGTAATGTGAATGATGACAGATTTCAGCATTTAGGAAGAGCAGTGATCAGATAGAGGGAGAGAAAGCAAGTGACACAGAACTGCAAAGATATATTGAGACTGGGATCGTGTTGGATCCTTGGGCATGGAATAGGAGAGAGACGGAAAGCAAGTGGTAAGAGAAGTTAATGTATAGTGAGAATGTTAGCAATTTAGAGCTGAAGGTAGAGATGGAGGAGGGAAGAGATACAGAGTAAGTGGAATAGAGAGTAAGTGGAACACAGATGGTAAGGTGAAGTAATGCTGAAAGTGGCAGAATAGAGGAAAGTTGGTAGGGGTGAACAGTGGTGTAGAGCAGGTACTATAAAGTATGGGAAATGGCAGAAGGTTGGGGAAGGAATTTGGGAGAGGTTGAGAAAGCAAATGCTGGAGGGCATGTGATGTATATGGAGAATGGCAGTTTGCTGAAGGACTGATATATGGAGAGGAGGAAGACTGGGAGGGGTGAGAGAGGCAGTTCCACAGAGCAGCTAAAATATATAGGGTATGGCAGTGAATTGGGGGAACCCAGATTAGTGAGAAGAAGGATAGAAATCAAGTGACAAATAGCGCATAATGTGACTCCTCCACATAATATGTCATGTATACATTTTTGGAGCATAAATATGGTGCAAAAATAAAGTAAAAATATAATTTGTGAGAATGCCAGTAGCATTTGTGCAATTATGAGCTCAGTGAGAATGCATATGGTGGTGCACTAGAGAGTTTAAAAGTAGAATGATATACTTCAAAGACCATGTCAGTGACAGAGTCATTATTTTTAAAACAATCAGACTGTATCCTATGATAGATGTGCATTGGTATTATTGGTGGTGTCAATATTAAAACAGTGTATTTAAGGGATTATACAAGCTTACATGCAAGACATGTATGTTATGAGAAGTAATGTGGAATGGTGGTGGCTATATGGAGATTATGTTCAATAACAAACATGGTCAGGGTGAAATTACTTGCACCGAGAATGAATATTGAAATTATTCACATTTTATAAAACTGCATACTGGTGTTGTGTTGCAAATTTGTTCTGGACCATTTTATACAAGTTCAAGACAAACTTTTTTAAGAGGCATTGGGGAGATAATGACAAAAGGAGGAGGAGATGGTGAATTTGTTGAGAACTGGACAGAAATAAAAATTGAAGGCATGCACCTCTTATTGATTTTTTCTTTATTTTTTTTTTAAATTTATAGTAGAAGAGATTGGGTTGCAGGTGGAGTAATGAGCAAGATTAGTTTGTCTTCCATGGTAGAGTAAATGAAGTGTAGGGTATGCATATTGTTCCATAAAAAGAAAAAGAATAGCTAAATAGAATGAATGAAGACAGATTAAATTAGAAATGTACCAAATGAGAACAACTTAAATGGGAAACATGAGAAATGTAGATAGAAATAAAAAGGATGTGTACCTAAATACAAGTATATGGCAACACTACTGTATACTGGGAAAAGTAGCAGTAAAAAGGAGTATAAGCAGTAGAAATGTGTTATAAACATTACAAACAGCAGTAACAAGCAACAGAAAGTAACAGCTAATGAATACAGACAATGGCAATATGGGGGGTGAGGATTGGGGATGGTAGTGATGAAGAGCAAGTATGATAACTGGCTAATGTGTATTTTAATGATTAGCAGCAGACTGTGGGCAAAGATCAAGATGGGGGAGAGAGAAACTGCTGGAGATTGGGGGGAAGGAACTGCCACTGGGTGAGTTAATTGATATGGAGAATAAGAATTTGAGACTGCTGGGGGGGGCAGTGATTGGGGAGAGGAGGAATAGAGAGTAAGTGATGTGGGGGGTCAGAGAGAGGGAGAGAAAATGCTGAAGAGCAGCTAATGTGTAGGGTTAACATCAGCATGTTGTGGGTGAGGGGGACAGAAATTGTGGAAATGAGGGATAGAGACCAAGTGCTACAGAGTGGCTAATGTGAATGACAATGAATGGCAGAAGGTTTGTGGAGGATGCAGAGACTGAGAGAGAGGAGAGAGAATAAATGCTGCAGAGCAGCTAATGAGTACGGACAATGCTGGCATTTCGAGGGCAAATATCAGGGAGGGATGGAATAGAGAACAAGGGCCACAGAGTGACTAATGTGAAAAATAGTGAGTGATGGCAGGTTTGTGAGGGCAGAGATCAGGAAGGAGGAGGAGGGAGAGTTAGTACTGGTATACCGTGAGTATAGTGACCGAATATGGGTGCCACATCAAAATGGTGACTCATATTGGGTGCTATACTCTTGGGCTACCCTGCAAGGGTAGCAACTGTACACAAATGCAAGGGTAGTGGACAGTGACAGGAAGGGGGGGATAGTGAGGAGAAGGGGAAGGACAGGGAAGGGGTTTTGAGGGATGGGTGTGCCTACTGCCACCAAGCTAACAATGTGGTGTGGTGGTGTGTGTGACTAGCTCTGGTGCAGCAGGTACAGGGTTCAGAACCAGGTGTGTAGAAATTTTGCCACTGCCTGCAGCTGTGGCACTTAATTTTCATGCAATTTAAGATTTTTCCCCCTCTCCAACATGCACCACCCTGGAATTGATAATCTATATTCAGGGGGATGTAGGGGGGGCACAGACGACCCCCCCCATAAAAACACTTTTTTCCTTTCTGGATGTCAGGTCACCTGGAAGGGTATAGTGCTAAATTGCTTTAAGATGATATGCACTTACCATAATTGCGATCACTATTCTGCAATCCCTATTATGACATGGAACCGTTTGTACCACAGAGTGACTAATGAGTAAGGACGATGTTGGCCGGAGGGGCAGATATCAGGAAGGGAAGTAATCCAAAGCAAATGCCAAAAAGCAGCTAATGTGAATTACAGTGAATGGCAGCATTTTGGGGCAGACATCTGAAAGGTAGGGGAAAGAGCAAATGCTGCAGGGAGGCTTACGTATACGGAAAATGTTGGCAGGTTGTGGGGGGCAGAGATTGGTGATGGGTTGAATATAGAGGAAGTGATACAGAGTAGCTAATGTGAAGTATGGTGAATGGTGATAGTTTGGGGGGCAGATATAGAGGAGGGAGAAGACAGCCAAGGGCTACAGAAAGAGTAACAAGAATGACTGGGAATGGGGGGCATATTTTGTGGTAGAGATCATGGCAGAGAGCAAGTGTCACAGATCAACACGTGTACATGGAGAATGGAGGCATATTAGGGGGTCAGAGGTGAGTAGAACAGGGACAGAGCAGGTGTGTGTCATGAATATGGAGTATGGGAATTGAGGAATAGACAGCAAATGGCACACAGAAGGTAACATGAAATTCTAAGAGTGCAAAGACATTTGAGTGTGGGTGGAAAATAAGTGCCACAGAGCAGCTAATGCGTAGAGACAATGTTGGCATTTTGGGGGATATATATTGGGGACAGCATAAATAGCAAGTGCAGCAGAGCTGCTAATATGAATGACACTGAATGTCAGCATTTCAGGAGCAAAGACTGGGAAGGGGAAGAACAAGTGCTGCAGAGTGGCTAATGTATAGGAACATGTTAGCATCTTGTGGGAGCAGAGATTGGAGAGGGGAAGGATATACAGCAAGCGGTGCAGAGCAGCTAATAGGAAGTATGGTGAATGGTGGCAATTTTGGGGGCAGAGATTAAGGAGGGGGAGAGAGGACGTGCTATACAGAAGGTAATGTGAAATACTTAAATTAGTCACTTGAGAGCAGAGGTCAGTGAGGAGGAGAGACAGCAAATTCAACAGAGTGGCAAATATGTACAGAGAAGGGTGGCATGCTGGGGGGCAAAGATGGGGTAGAATAGGAATAGAGATGGAGAGCATGCTATGTATATGGAGAATGAGGTATGTTAGGAGAGAGAGATCGGGGAGGGCAAGAATACTGAGCAAAGTGACACACAATGGCCAATATGAAGTACTGGGAGTGGAGAGACATTTAAGGGTAGGATGGAGAGTGTCAGCGCTGCAGAGCTGTTAATGTTAGGGACAATGCCAGCAATTTAGTGGTGGCAGATTTCTGGGAGGGAAAGAATTGGAAGCAAGTGCCAAAGAGCAGCTTATGTGAATGACAGTGAAAAGGAACATTTTGGGGACAGAGATTGGGGGGGTGTAAGAAAAAGTGCCACAAAGTGGCTAATATGTAAGGAAAATATTGGCACATTGTGGATGGGGGGGCAGAGATCAGGGAGGAGATAGATATACAGCTGAACAAGTCATGCAGACCAGCTAAAATGTATTACATTGAATGGCAACAGTTTGGAGGGCAAATATTGAGGAGTGGGGGAGACAGCAAGTTCCACAGAGCAGTAAATGTGTATGGAGGATGGCAAAATGGTTGGAGGGGTGGGCAGAGATGGGATAAAGCTGGAGAGCATGTTGTGTATACATCGCATATGAAAATACATTAATTCCATGATTTGCAGGCACTGCATCATGGATATGCAAATTATATAAGTTGTGCATCATCTCTGCCATTTCCTGAGAAACAAAGTACCGAACTGCACCACATACTTTTATTAAAGAAATAAACAGTGGTTCATATGTGGAACTGGAAGCAGGGGTAAGGTTTCAAGCAGTCAGAAGTAGGAGTTATACAACTTACAGCTTGCATTTTCCAGCCGTGTGATTGAACTAGGACTTTAAAGAGAAAAAGAAGGACAAAGGCAGAGAGTGGGGTGAATTATGGAGGAGAGTTGGTCTTAGGTTGGTCTTGACTGTGTTAGGTAAAGGAGTGGTACACCCCCAAAAAGAGTAGAATGCTCCAAAAAGCCCTTCCCACAGTAGACTAATACCTATGGGGCCTATGCACAAATGGGTGGGAATTACGTGCATAGCTTCTTGGCCCCAGACAGGTGCAGGGTGCAGGGTGCAAGCACCCATGGGGCATCTGTTTGTGGACCCACCCACCCAACACTCAGGACACTGCAGGGTGGCTGGGGGTGGAGTTACAGACCCAGGCAAGCATCCAGTCGGATACCCGGCATGGGTCCCATAGTGGATCCCTTACATGGTACAGTGTGGTTCACCATGCATGAATACCCACTAGAGACACCTGGACCCAGGTGGCCAGTCACTGTCTGAGAGTGTTCTCCCCTTGCTGAGCCCATGGCTCACGTTGCCTGCCCATTGCAAGAATGGACCTCCAGCTGTGCGCCCCGCCCCATCCTGTGTGTTGCCCATCTCTGCCACACATCGGTGGCACATCCCCAAAGTAGTTGTCCTTTCCTCCAGCAGAACAAATCCCCATGGAACATGGCATGATGTGGCAGGCAATACCCCCCCCACCAACCATTGAAGTTAGCCCCCTCCAGTTCTGGCAACACGGAGCCCAACCCCACCCGACAACAGAGGCATGGCCTTGGTAGGCATGACAGTGGTGATCCCCATCTCAGCACCAGTAGGCAACCCCCCACTCACACCACAGCTGCCCCATTCCTGGCAGTGGCCATCCCCAAGGTGCACAACCCTAACCTGTCCCCTGATCCTGTGCCTGTGTCCCACCCCCAACCTGATCCTGGCGCTCCTGCTGGCACATAGGTGGATGGAGGTCTTCCCCGTGGCATGACAACACCAACCCCAACCCCCAAACCTAGCTTTTAGTGCCGTGGCTGTGAACAGACAGCGACACATCCCTCCTCACATCTCCACAGTCACTGGCCATCAAAGTGATGCTGGGATTACAACAGCTATTTATAGTGGCGATCTCCCGGCATCACTTGGATGTAGCCGTGAAGGTGTGAGGAGGGATGTGCCACTGGCAGGCCACAGCCGCAGCACTGACAGTTAGGTACAGGGGTCAGGGGGGTCATGTCGTTGGTGCCACAAGGGGTGAGAAGGGTTGCTGCTGGCCACCAATGTATCTGCAAGAGTGCCTGGATCAGGGGTCAGGTAATGGTTGCCTGAGGCAGCACTGTGTGTTTACTGTTGGGAGGTGTTCTTGTACATCACTGGGATCAAGGGGTGCCATTTTGTTGGGGGGTTTGGTGTCACTGGGGCATACAGGGACTGTGCCAACATGCCTGGGGGAGTGAATGGAATGTACGAGGTCAGGGTGGTCTTGTGTCTGGGGGGGACTGGCACATATGAGCATGGGGCAGGCTTGTGTGGGGAGGGGGTGTGTTTGGTGCAGGGACTGTTCAACTGGGCACACATCACAGGTGTGCATTCCCGCCCTGCAGGGCACATGTACATATGATGAAAGCACAAACAAAAAGCACTCAAAAGCCAAAATAAGCAACACAGAAACTCAGTATCACGGGAGCAAGTGAATCCAACAGCACACTACCCCAGCACTTCATTTCCTCTCTGGAACACTTTGTCAGGAGGCCTTGGTTTGAAATTAAACACCCACTCAATTCATGTAGGTGCAAAGGCACCCATGTTGTTTTTCACATGTACATATGGGCACCCAACTGATTAGCTGCCCCAGCCCTCCCTATCTGCTAAGCTGCCTAGTGGTCTGGGGCAGCACAGATAGCCACTTCCCTGTGTGACCATGACTAGTGGGTGTAATCTGTGGGGGTATGCAGTCAGTTATGGTCTAACCAGCACCCACCTATGCCTCCCAGTGCACAGCACTATGCACATTAATGCATGGTATGTAGTGCAGGTCCACCCCCAAAATGCCCCCACCTGCCCCGGCACATTGCTGTCTGTGTGGCCGGGGGATTGGGTGCATAGGGGGTTGAACGCTCTTTGGTGCATCTCATGTGGGAGGCGCAATGGGTGAGGAGTGGCTATGTGCTGCAGATATGCACTGCATAGGCACTCTGAACATTCTTGCATAGGCCCCAGTATGTTTGCATACTTTGCAAGTTATCATAAAAACATATGCTATAATTGTTCACGTTAAGTAAAGATTGCTAATTTAACTTATAGTTTGATTCTGATCCATTTTATTTTCTTCTTAAAAGTCAAAAATATTCTGCTCACCATACTGATATTATCACAAGAAAGTGTGTTTGTTTACAGTCCTTTGTCAAGTCACACTGTATATTTGCTGGACTTGGGAACACCCCCAAAACAGTCTGGCTACTCATGATGCAGTGGGAGGAGAGATGACTATTGCATCATGAGTGGGTGCACTGTTTGGGGTGTTTCTAATGTTCAGGATGTATCCAAAAAGAATTAAACAAGGATGTCAAGTAAAACAATGTTGTGTATAATTGAGTATAATTACACCATTAGCAACATTTCAGTTCTACTAGGAAAGGAAGCAGCTAAAACAACCTACAAATGCAAATACATTTGAAAGCAGTCATAAGGGTTTTCAACTAGAAATAATATGATGCAAAATGGGCTGACAGTGACTATTTAAGGGCAATACATAAATAAGCAAAATAGCAGTTGACCAGATGAAAATATTATTCAATATTGCATTATAAACCAATCTGCTTGTACAACAATGAAAATAATTTCCCTTCCTATCAGAAAATCAAGCTTACTGAACTAATGATAGAACAAAATCAGAAGGGTTACTCCTGAAATTTAGGGTAGTGTACAGTAACTGAAAGATACAGGAAGATATTCAGTTTTATTAGAGAGTAATGCATCATTCCCTTATTTTCTGTAATGTCTGAACCCACCAAGGCCATTGATTGATACCTAAAAGTTGATACTTAAAAGAATTCTTGTACTCTCAGGAAATAAACAGGCATTTTCTTTGAAAGCAATCCTATATTTTATTGGTTACAGCAAAGTGACTTATGCTCTGATGTCTAGGAAAGTTAGCAAGAAATTCAATTATCTTCAGACTGCATCTGTGTCTCAAGAGCATTATCTGGAGAACAATAAATCATGTAACCCTCAAAAGGAACTTTCATTTTTCTTTTGTCCTTTTGAATGTATTCTTTTTCATTTGCAGAGTTTTGAGTCAAAATCTGAGTCAAAATAAAACATAAGAATAGCTCACACTGGATGTGCTTCCACATTAGGGTGTTAAATCTGATTATACATTTTATTAAATTGAAAAAAAAAACAAACTTTAAAACCAGAAAGTCTCTTTCAAATAACATTCTTAGCAACTGTACAGAGACATTTAATAATCTATATTTAACAAGGTCTTGGTGAACCAAGAACCCTAGACTCCTAAAGTTTTTTGACACTGACAGAGAATGGAAGAAATCTATTTAAAAATAGGAACCCTATTGTTTTTTTCTCAGTGTGTTGTTGTCAATGCACTGTAATTTCTTTGCTGATGTCTCATTATCAGGAATGAAACTGAATAGTTTTAAATAATAATTTAAATAGCATCACAACTGCAAATGAATTTAAAATAACACAGAAGGGTCTGTAGCAAACCTCAGGGGCAAATCAATGTCTTGTCAGTTACATTGCTGGAGACATGGTAGATTTAACGATGTGATACTTCTATAAGACAAATAATTTACTAAGGTTTTATGCAAGTCTTCAAGATTAAGGGCCCTGGGACTGATTCACAAAAGTTTCAGAAATGCCACAAGCCCACAGGTGTGCTACACATATGGCGTACAGGGCTTGTGGTATTCCCCGGCCTGCGATTCGGATTCTCAGTCTAGTGCACAATTTCCACAGTTAGACCAGCTTCTTCTGGTCTAACTTGAGGCAATCTTGGGTACACGTGTTATGGAGCTTGTGCCAAATGTTTGGTGCAAGCTGCCAAAAATTAGGAAAAGTGTCACAAATATGCTCGATCTTCATGAACTGGGTGCATTTTGTGAGGAAGTGTTTGGTGTAACTATGGCAAACAATAGGTTTGACTCAGGCCTTGATTCAAGCCACATATCACCATTTGTACATCAGGTCCCGATTCATTTCCTTAACTTCATGGTCCTTTTGATGGAGTCTGTGTTATAGAATAACCTAATGACGTACTCTCCTTTGCTGTTGGTCAAATTCTGTTGTTCCTGATGTCCCATAGTAGATGTATAAAAGTCCAGTTGTGAGACTGTACAGCAAAAGAAACAGGAGGGAGAGAAGAGTAATACACCTGCTCAAACTGAAGCATGAAGGAGTATAGAAAAGGGAACTAGGAAATTGCTTAACTAGGAAAGACACAATAAGCTGGAGCATGTTTCCAGGTGTGAACTGGGAGCACAAGGAAGATAAGAGACTTGCTCAGGGTCTTACAGTATGCAAGTGGGGACTGATGGGATTCAAACCCAGGTCTCCAGGTTTGCAGCTCAGTGCCCTTAATGGCTATTCTATAGTGCCTCACATATAGAGGGAAAGCATGAGGATTTCTCTCTCTCCACTACTACCTTAACACTATTCCCACTCTTCCAGCATCCACTTTGTCTTTCCCTGACACCTTCTCCACTCTCCTCCTCCTCGTTATACTACCCCTTCACTTTGTTCCCCTCCACACCTCTACACTTTTTATTCCTAACCCAATACTTGTTATTCTCCCTTTTCTTCTATCCCTCCACCTGTCTTCCTCTCCTTTCTTCCTTTCCCCCTTCTCCTATCTCTCTCTACCCTCCCTCATCTCTTTCCTCTCCCATATTCCTCACCAGTTGATCCTCCCTGTTGCCCCTTCTGATTTAATGACTACTTCCTACTATGTCCTGTTACTGACCTTAAAACCTGTGTGTACCTGGTTTCCCACACTCCTGATGTAAAACATTTTATATTATAGTGTATGGTAGAACATTCGTATGCATGGAAATCAATCAGGACAATAGTGCTGTTATGCTGCAGTAGCCTCTTAACTTTTCATTGTTATGCTGCACTGACTACATAGCTACTGCAGCATAACAGCATGTCTCATGCTCTGTCAATGAGCTTGTGCCGTACGCTCTCCTCAGCTGTAGTTTGACAGTTACAGTGGTGAATTCAAACTGACATTTGCCAGCTGTAGACATGATGAGGCCATACACTATATAAGACAATGTATATCTCCTGGTTCATAACAAGTCAGTGAATTCATCTCACGGTTGGTGTGATAGCAGAATCTCTCAAGCTGCGCTCTCGAGGTTCTGATGGTCACCATGACAACCACTCCATGAAATAACTTGCTTGTTATAAACCAGGACGCGTACACTATCCTCTATGTTATTAATTCTGACATTACAATACTGTGTATTACTGTACATTGTTGTGCCTTATTGCTTTATCATATTATTGCACTATTTTTTACTTGTTATTATGTACTTATACCTTCCCCATCTCACAGGACACATCTGGAAATGAGCTTTATGGCTCAGTATGTCTTTCCTGTAAAATCTCTTTTAAATAAATTCATAAATGAAATGAGAATAGGAGGGGAGCTGTTAAGAGGCGAGGTAACAAAACATGGAAGGCCATGTGCATGAATGCCTGCAGCCTGGGAAATAAAATCCTAGACCTAGTGGCCTTGATGGCAGAGGCAGACCTGAACATTGTTGCTGTTACTGAGACATGGTACACTGGGAACCATGACTGGGACACAGCCATAGCGGGGCATACTGTATTCAGGAAAGACAGGGTGGGTAAAAGGGAGGAGGAGTGGCTATCTGCGTCAGGGAGGGAATTAAAGCTACTGAGGTTCAGGGAATGAAGGAGGGGCAGAGGCATTGTTGGTCACCCTGGAGATGGGAAATGGCACCACCATTCACACTGTTATAATCTACAGACCTCCAGAATAAGGGGAAGAGCTTGATAGGGTAATAGTGGAAGTCATCCACAAAATGACAGCTAAAAGGGAAGTACTGTTGGTGGGGGACTTCAGTTTGATGGATGTTGATTAGAGTACCCATGCTGTAGCCACAGCAAGGAGCAGAGGCATCCTGGACACCTTGCAAGGGCATGCCTCAAATAGCTAGTGGTTGTGCCCACCCACTAGAGAGTGATATTGGACCTGGCACTCACCAACAGGGGCAGAGTTACAGATGTAAAAGTTGGTATCCATCTGGGGCCCACTGGTCACCATACAGTGTGGTTCAATGTGAGAACACTGGAGGATTCAAACCACATGACAACCAGGGCCGGCTTTAGGGTTTTAGGGGCCCCCAGCAGAATTAGTGAAGTCATGGGGCCCCTCTACTTGGCCCACCTTTAGCCCATGTGTTTTACTGTAGCCCATAAGTGCAAGATTTTATTTGTGGTGATACTATACGCAGAGAAAAATGGGCAGACTAGGTGGGCCAAGCAGTAGTTAATCTGCCAGCAAATTTTATATTTCTTTGTATAGCTTTAGTATAACCAGTAGTATTCTAAAAAATTTTTAGGAGGACACAGCAGTGTCGGTTCTTGGAGCTGTTCTTCCCATACGATCCATTGCTGCCTATCCACCTCCTATTGACTGGATCATAGCTTGTTGAGGTATTTCATGACAGAACCAGAAGGATCTGCACAGTCCTTTACTGATGTTTTAAAAATATATTAAGATAAAAAAATGTTTAAAAATGAATAAGGTAAACTTCTCTGGTTGGGGCCCCCAGGAGGAGGGGCTCCCAGCAACCGCAGGGTTCGCTGGTGCCTAAAACCGGCTATGATGACAACAAAGCTCCTGGATTTCAGATGGTCCAACTTTGCAAAGATGGGGGAATGTCTCAATAAAGCCCTGGCAGGGAAGGGGGAAAGGAGGGGTGTAGAGGAACAGTGGGGGAATCTTAAGGGAGCTAGCCATAACAGATGCAACAAGCCTTTGCATTAGGCAATTAACTCATTGTCTCCTAGCCGACGCCTGTAGTCGTCAGTAAAAAAACACTGGTGTGTCCTGAGTACGTCTGCAGAAGTCGGCTACTGACTCCCAGTGTGCCCAAGCAACGTCTGGAGAAGTCACTTATATATTTTAATATATAGTATAACAAAATATAATATATATTTGACTGCATGGCACCTTTGGAAAGGTAATGTTATGCTGAACAACTCTGTCAATTATATTTTGTGCACATCATGCATACGTTAGGAGTTATTTGCATTTGTTTATGGTATGGTGTGTGTGGCTTATGTTGCCTGTTTTAGTGAAAAAATATTTTTTTTGCTGTTTCAAACAGTTTAAAAATAACAAAACAAAATTACATATTATTATTTGCATACCACCATTGGGAAGGTAATGTTGTGCTGAACAACTTTGCTACTGATATTTTGTGTATATCATGTATACTTTAGGAGTTATTCACATTTGTTTATGGTATGGTGTGTATGGCTGACATGTTTTCTATCAAGATTCACCTAAGCAGCTTGAATAAAATTCACTTTTTTGGCACTTCAGCAGGTATAAAATAAAAACCGTATTGATTACAACTGGTTGCATAGCACCATTGGAAAGGCATTTATGTGCTAATCAACTTTCATGCTGATACTTTGTGTGTATCATGTATACTTTTGGAGTTATAGACATTTGTTTATATGGTGTGTGTGGTTCAGATTCAGCCCTCAAATCTCACCAAAGCACCTTGACTAAAATGGGGAAAAATTACATGTTATAGTAAAAATATATCTTTTTTTAAACTAACATAATATTAAAACACTATCTAATGTCTATGCTTAATTTGGTGTTGATATTTTACATATTTTCCAACAAAAAATGGCTTATGTTGCACTTTTTTAGTGAAAAAAATGTTTACTTTGCTCTTTCAACCAGCATAGAAAAAAAATTAAATTACTTATTATTACATGCATGCCACCATTGGAAAGGCAATTTTGTGCTGAATAACTCTGCCACTCATACTTTGTGTCTAGCATATACAGTTATTGAGCTATTAGCATTTGTTTGCAACATGCTGACTATGGCTTGATTTTGCTTAGAAAGGCCCAGGATTCACTGTTAAAAGTATACAGGAGATTCAGGAGACAAGTGGTGTAATCTCAGAGTGAGCCTGTGGAGGCAATGAGTTAAGCAAAACACAGAAAAGGAAAAAAAAACACTATGGTTCACAAAGAAAGTGGCCAGGAAGGAAAGAGTGAAAAGTCTGGCATTCAGGAGGTACAAGAAAACACAGAGGGAGGACGATAGGGGACTGTATCTGGAAAAGCAGAGGGAGGTGTTAAAAGCAGTCGGCAGAGCAAAGGTGCAAATGGAGCAAAAAATAACCCAGGTAATAAAGAAAGGGGACAAAACCTTTTTCAGGTACATTAGTGAAAGAAAAAGACCAGGGGCAGGATTGTGAGGATAAAAAGGGAAGAAGAGGGGTGTGCAGAGGGAGACCAAGAAAAAGCAGCAATCATGAACAAATACTTTTGTTCAGTATTCACAGAAGAAGGGGAAGGGGATGACCACAGCTAGGCAGAAGAAGCACCAATGGAAGGGAGGTGGACACCAGTCCTTTTACAAAGGTAAGAGTCCTAAAGGAACTCGTAAATCTGAAGGAGGACAAGGCAATGGGACTGGACAGAATACATCCCAGAATCTTAAAAAAACTTAGAATGGTGCTGGCAGCAGCACTGACAGCCCTGTTCAACAAATCACTAGAAACAGGTGTGGTTCCAGAGGACTGTAGAAGGGAGAAAGTAGTCCCTCTTCACAAAAGTGGGAGCAGGGAGGAGGCTGGAAATTACAGGCCAGTTAGCCTGACCTTAGTGGTGGGGAAATCAATGGAATCATTGCTAAAGGAAAGGATTGTGATACATCTTGACTCCAGCAGAGTGCAGGAGGCACTAGGTCATAGACCGCCAACAAGAACAGCGCAGGCTAGAATCGTGCCTGCAAAAAATCAACCATTTTTTGAGCCTCCCGCATCCCCAATGAGGGGGGCTCTGTCCCCCCCCCGCACCTCCTACTACAATATACCAGCTATGGGGGGGAATGGATCACAGGGAAAGAAAGAAATTGTGGAGCCGTGGAATACTCATTTCCAAAGCCCCTTGTAAACCAAATAGAATACCCGATCAGCAAAAGCAGGGAGACCAGGAATAGAACACTGGTCTCCACTGCCACCTGGCTGAGTTACTCCATGTCTCAACCTTCCACACCATGTTAGCAGCTCCACCAGCCCACTGAATGCTTCTTCCCTTCTCCTGTGGCAGCACCATGGACAGCTACCTAGGGAGCGCTTACTGCAAGCGCTGTAAATCCCCTCTCACTGTTCATGGCAGCTCTGTTCAGAGAAGCGCTCTCTTTCCTTGTGTTATTCTGACAGCACTGTACTAACTGGGTATGGTGCAGGATCTGAGGCAGTATGAAATCACAAGAGGGAAGGTCTTTCCAAACAAATCTGATAGATTTCTTTGACTGGGTGACCAGGGAAGTAGATCTGGGAGGGGTGGTGGATATGTCCTAACTAGATTTCAGCAAGGCCTTCGATACCATCTCACATAAGAGGCTCGAAAACAAGTTCACTAACCTACACAGCCAGTATAGTGTTATGCTTGTGCAACTGTGTTAGTTTAGTTTTTGGAGTTTGCACTCTCTATTCCAAAGGAATTACCACCCTGTAGGGGTATGAAGGCAAGGAACCCTTGGAGAGGGTTCCACCCCTAGAGGTGCAATGGGACAGTTCCCGTAGCTAAAGGTACCTTAGGAATCCCCCTAAGGAGAAAGCACTGCCATTGGAGGAGGAGGTAAGGATGGTGGGGCAAAAAAAAAAATGCTTCACTGTGAGGCTTAGAGGAACTGCTTATATAGGTCAGGAAGTGGGAGTGACTGGCTGGTTGGTCACCAAACTACAGGCAAGCCTCCCATTTCACTGATCTACACAGCCAGTATACTGTTATGCTTGTGCAACTGTGTTAGTTTAGTTTTTGGTGTTCGCACTCTCTCTTCCAAAGGAATTACCACCCTGTAGGGGTATGAAGGCAAGGAACCCTTGAAGAGGGTTCCACCCCAAAGGTGCAACAGGATGGTTCCCATGGCTAAAGGTACCTTAGGATTCCCCCCAAAAAGTAGTATCATCCCCATAAGGGAGGCAACATGGAGCATAATGCAAGCAGCAACAGAGACGTGGAAGCAGTAAATGTAACATAGTAGTAGAGAAGCATAGGCAGTTTGATAATGCAATGATATGCTCAGTTGTTGCAGTAACAGCCCAGGTTTGCATAGCATGATACTGATGGCTTGCATTGAGAGAAGGGGATCCCTAAGGAGAAGGAATGGCAGGACATCCTCCATCTCCAGCCAACTGAACCTGCCTAAAGATACTAGGGAAAACAACTATGCTAACTAAGAGTTATTACCTGAGG
Organism: Neoceratodus forsteri; assembly: GCA_016271365.2. Classification (NCBI taxonomy): domain Eukaryota; kingdom Metazoa; phylum Chordata; order Ceratodontiformes; family Ceratodontidae; genus Neoceratodus; species Neoceratodus forsteri. The sequence goes on from CM057456.1 coordinate 1,517,087,642, forward strand.
CAACATAGGAGAGAAAAAAAAACCCTATGAGGAGGAAATCTCTGGGGATCCAAGGCCCAGGTCACCTTCCCTCCAGGCTTGGGAAATTTTATTTAGTGACGGCTCTGCAGCTGCAATTTGGAAACCCAATTAAAGGGTGGTGGAAAATATTCCAATTTGGAGGGAGGCTCTCACTCAAACCCTCTAGCAGGAACATCGTGGAAGGTTGCGACAAAACTCTGCAATGCAACAATACATGCATCCAAGACACAGAAGGAGAGAAACAACTGCTAAGGCACTCACCTGGCCTGTCCACCCTAAATGAAACCAGGTGAACCAGATGCAGCCGTGGGGAGAATGTGGTGAAGGTGCCTTGCTAGGGAAATCACTAAAATCAATGGCCAACTGTTATAGTGGAACACTAGAGCCAAAGGAGATAATTGTAAACACCCTTCACTGCTAGTCTTAAATTCTACACCAGGAGCTGCTGTCACATAGCAGGCAGCTAAAAGCCAAACCTGGGGCTAGGACATTCACAGCTATGGGCCAGGTGAGAAGGATCCCGCCCCAAGTTGGACACGCTTGATGATGCGGATTAAGGCAGAGCGAGACTGTCGGCTGCAGGAACCCTGTGCCAAATAGAATGGCTGGCATGCCCCAGAAATTGAGTGAGCTGAAAAGCTGGTGAGCTGAATGAGCACAGCGTGCTGAAATCGTAATGAGCAGTGAGTGCTGAAACCTGGCAAGGTCGAATGCAGATTGAGTGCAGCAGAATCCCTGGTTGAGTCAAGGGGATGGCAGTAGGCATGAAGCAATGGTTTGTGCAGGCAAGGAGTAACAGCTGTGTAATCAAGTGAAGACCTGCATGTAGGTCAGTATGCAGTAGTCTTGATAGGTAAACCGGCATAGCAGACTTGTATGACAATGAAACAACTGAAGTGGGAACAAGCCAGCCAGACAGTACAAAGCCAAATCAAGGTGACAGACTCTGAGGATTTTCAGCAGCGAAGACAGATTTTTATTTTAAAATCAAGCTATATTAACAGCCTCAATAGGAGCTAGTTGGCTGACCTCAGAGTTATAAGTGCAATAAAACAGGGAGACAATGCTTGAAGGCAGGTGTAGCCAGGCAGTGCAGAGAAGATGCAAGTAAAATAAGAAGCACAGGTAGGGTCAGAGTAAACTGTGCCAGGTGAAAAGAATTGAGTATGCAACATGAAGCAGCTAAGGCAGAGCTGAAACACACAGGTAATGAATGCAATTGCATTGCAGTAGTTAGAGTGTGGTGAGCACAATGTAAAAACAAAGGCACTGGGTATAAAATAGTAATTAAAGTAAACAGCAGTGGCTGCAATTGTAGGTAACTGAAAGTAGTAGCATGAGCTCTGAGTAGGTTTGCAATAGTAGTGCAAGTAATTTGAGAGTTGCAAATGAAGGCCAGCAGTATGAGCTCTGTAGTAGCAGAATGCTAGGAGTTTAGAAAATAAAAGCCCCCCTAAAAGACTAAACCAAAACACAGCAAAACAGAACAAGGAAAGGCCCCTCCAAAAAGAAACAAAACACACAGAGAAGCACACAGCCACAGGAATACAAACCAGAAGCAAGAAAACAAACACCAAAGTCCAGCACACACACACATCAACAGCAGGCTTGGGAGGGTAGGCCCCAGCCAGCTCAGAGGACAAACCAACATAGCCTCTGGCTGCAAAGAAAAAATGCTTCACTGTGAGGCTTAGAGGAACTGCTTATATAGCTCAGTAAGTGGGAGTGGCTGGCTGCTTGGTCACCAAACCACAGGCAAGCCTTTCATTTGGGTAGCCAGGAGTGGGTCCCAGGGTGATACACTGGGTCAAAAGTTGGTTGAACGGTTAGACATAGAGGGTGGTAGTGAACAGAATTCAGTCCGGGGGGGGGGTGGCCAGCAGAGTGCCACAGGGATCGGTGCTGGGGCCAGTCCTCTTTAATGCCTTCATAAGTGACATTGCAGAGGGGCTGGAAGGGAAAGTATGCCTCTTTGCAGATGACACTAAGTACTGCAACAGGGTTGACACTCCGGGTGGGGGAAGGGGATGAAGAAAATAAGAAGAGACCTAGGTAAGCTTGAGGCGTGGTGAATAGTGTGGCAGCTAAGATTCAATGCAAAGAAGTGCAAAATCATGCATTTGGGGCACAGCAATCCAGTGGAGGAGTAGATGATTGGGGGGCACGTACTAACGGCCACCAAACAGAAAAGGGACCTGGGGGTAATCATATCTGATTACCTGAATCTGACCAAACAATGTGAGAAGGCTGTGGGGAGATCCAGTGGAATGCTAGGGTGCACAGGAAGAGAGAGCACCAGCAGAAAAAAGGAAGTGGTTATGCCACTGTACAGACCATTGGTGAGACCTCATCTGGAGTATTGTGTCAAGATCTGGAGGCTACATCTCTGAAGGACATAGACAGAGCAGAGGCAGTTCGGAGAAGGTCAACAAAATTTGGTGCAAGGGCTGCACTAGAAGTCATATGAGGAGAGATTAGAGGACCTCAATATGTATTTTCTGGAAGTAAGGGGTTGGGTATAACAGAGACTTTTAAATACCTCAAGGGTATAAATAAGGTACAGGAGGGTAGCATCTTTCAGAAAAGATGTTCTAGAACAAGGGGTCATGATATGATGCTAGAGATGGGTAGACTGCAGGGTAATGTCAGGAAGCATTTCTTCATGGAAAGGGTGGTTAATGCATGGAACAGCCTCCCAGTGGAGGTGGTGGGGTGAAAATGCTGGGGGAACTTAAGAATGCATGCGATAGACAAAAGGGTTCCCTATTCACAGAAAAGACATAGTAAGCCGCAGATCAATTAGGGTCTGCGGTATATGCAGTAGATAGGGAAAATAGGCAGACTAGGTGGGCCAAGCAGTCCTTATTTCCTGGAAAATTTTGTTTCACAGCCAAAATCAATGCTTGGAATTGAAAAGACCAGATGTATGAGCCTTCCTCTGTGTAAATTTGTGGAATACCTTTTACAGACTGTTCCCCCTACACACACATACACACAGGTATCTACCTCTTGGGCTAGGACTAGGCCCTCCTTTCATGTCTGTAAACCAGGCATGGCATGGGTAAACATTTCATAGACGTGCCTTATTCACTGACATGAGACCTAGGCAGACTTACTGCTGAATCCCAACATCAGTGAGAGCTCCATCTGTTCTTATACAAAGCCATCCTGACCAGTACAGCACACATCTGTGAAGCTCCACAAAACAGAATGCCCTTAGAGGCTCCACAATTACACTTATCTGGTTGCACCACTGTGAGTAGAGCACAACAGCTGCTCCATTTCAGAACAAACTCTGGCCAGAGCCAACACAGCTGCAGCTGCACTTTAAGGTGCTTGCTGAGCTCACGACGGAACAGTGCACCATGCCCAAGATAGCCACCTGAGCTCTGTACACATGCATGAGCAGCAGTAAAGTCATGCATGTGCACTGAGCTCTAGAGGTCATCTTGGGCATGGCGGACTATCCCACTGTGAGGTCACTGCGGATGAATGATGAGCAGGGTTCTCTCACTGACTGGAATGTGTTACAGCTCCAAATTTGTGCTGCGATCAGAATCTGGTCAGTCATTTTTAGAGCTGACTGCAATACAGCTACAGGATCTGCCAACAGCAGCCATAAAAAGCAGTGTAGAGGAAACATGAGCTTGTCCAATTCATCTGTGCTAAATTACTGTGGTGGTGGTGAGCTAAAATGCTACAGGCATTTTCTGTCCCCATGTGGATGCACTACACACATGCAACATTGTTATGATTGTGGTTAGAAGGGAACCTGCAAAGGGAGAGATGGAAAAAGATATTTTTTTTTTAAACAATACACAATTCAGGACTGGAACAGGTAAATGAGCCAGTAGATAGAGTAGTAGTGAGATTTTTTTTTAAATTTACACTTTACTCACCTCAGAGGAGTTGGCAGTCTGCTCTCCTTCGGAGGGGCTTGTCCTCCGACCTTGACCGTCCCATGCCCAGCCGTAGCCCTGAGTTCCCCTGCAGATTGCCCCCCTCAGTGGGGCCACAGAGAGGAGCATTGGCTTACTCACTCCCCCAGAGCACAATCCATAATTGGGGCAGATTGTGCAGAGGTTGTGTCAGGCCATCATGGAGCCTGTTAACTCATGGTTTATTCCTCGTGTTTTTTCTTTTGCTCTCTGGGCCCTCAAACGTGCAATGGGCAGAGCAGCTGGGCTCCACCTCTGTGGAGGCAGCCTATGCCCTGGATGTGGGGCCCTTCCATTCTGACAGTGTGCATGTACTGACACCCAGCGGCCGCTGGATGTCAGGCAAATAGCGAGCCATACTGTCCCCCTTCCCCAAGGAAGAAGCACTGTCTACAGACGCTTAATCTTCGGAGCACCAGAATCAGGGGAAATCATCTTCCCTGGATCTCCTCAGAACTCCTGGCATGTCAAAGGGCCCATGTTCATGCCTGGAAAATGCAAAACACCTCTAAGCTTCGAAAGGATTATGAAGCCTATCGTTTTTTACGAAATAAATGCACAAAAATCACTCGGTTGGCCAAAGTGGAATTCTTCAACTTGACCTTTCAAGCCAATATTAATAAGACGGTCCTATGTCATAACAGCGATTGCAGAATAGTGATCGCCATTAGGACGAGTGTACATCACAGAAAATTAATTTTGACGATGCACACTCATGACGAATAGCAAGAGGGCACCTGAAATCTATGGGTTTTTTTTCTTAATGCAGGGGGTTGTGCCCCCCACACCCCCTACTAATGGATTCTCAACTCCAAGGGCTGCATGTCGGGGTGTGTGTGAAATACTTGGAAAATAAAAAGTCGTCTGCCAGCAAAAAAAAACAAAAAACACACTGTGCCAGACCCGAACACTGCACCCTGCACCTCCCAACCAACAACCCCCCTACCATGCTAGCAGACCAGCTTGGCAGCTGCTTGCCAGACCCTGTCCCACACACCTTCCCTTCTCTTCCTCTTCTCCCTCATGCATGTGCGCTTGTGTACACGCTTAGCTTCCCATTGCCCTACCTCGCCCACCCAGGTATCCAGGCGCTACCCTGCCAGGCAGCCCTGAACACAAGTGCCATAACTGAGTCACCATTTTTGTAGGTGCTCAATCACAGATACCTTTTTCACAGGATACCTAATAACCCCTATATATTCTGGAAGATTATTAAGTCTCTTTCCACCCCACCATCTTCCCTTCCTACTTCCCTCCTCAGTATTACTAATTCATTAATCACTGACCTTCTCAATGTTGCTACCAAAGTTAACTCCTATTTCACATCCTGTGCTTCTTCTCTACTATCCTCCTTACCCCCTCCCCAGTCCTCAGTCCCCTCCTCCTCTCCCTGCCATCCTTCTATGCCAAAGCGATTCTCATTCTCTCGTATTACTCCTGAGGATACCCAGGCTGCCTTGTCCTCTCTCAACCCTTCCAAAGGCAACTGCCCTGATGGCTTAGACCTTAAACTTCTATGCTTATCAGCACCAGTTATCTTGGCCTCACTTTCAATCTTACTTAATCACTCTTGATTTGGTGGCCATCTCTGTGATCTGGAAGCATGCCATTATAATTCCTTTTTCTAAGGGTGGGGATCCATCTACACCAGGGAACTATCACCCCATATCTCTCCTACCCACACTTACTAAGCTCCAAGAACAGATTGTCCTCTCTCAACTCTCTTCCTAACTTTTTCACACCTTTCTAATCTGGGTTTCAGAAAAGCCACTACACTATTACTTCCCTGATTAGGTTCACAGACTCTATCCTCTCTGGGATGGATCGTAGCCAAATCAAGTCTGCTATTTTTGTCGACCTTGCAAAGGCTTTCGACACTGTTTCTCACTCCCCGCTGCTAGACACTCCATCTGCTGCTAGCCTAACTGACTCTGCAACAAACTGGTTGTGAGTGTATGTAGAAAGTAGACCCAGTCAGTCAAATACCAGATGCCACATCCTTCCCCCCAGTTAACACTGGTGTCCCCCAGGGATCCGTGTTTGGCCCTTTATTTTTTTCTGTCTTTCTAAATGACCTGCCTTCGGCCTGTACATCTGCCTCTATTCATATATACACAGATGATATGGTCCTTTTTTTCTTCTGGCCACTCTCCTGTGGAAGTTTCAGCCAGCATTCAGCATGACTTCAATAAAGTTCAACACCGGTTTTGCTCCCACCAACTCACCCTCAATGCTAAGAAGACAGTCTCCATGACATTTGGCACTAGGAAGAAACTCACTAGGCTACCTTCCCTGCCCTCCTTCCATACACTTGATGAGACAGTCCTGGAGGACACCTCCTTCTTTGAATACCTAGGTGTCTGGCTTGACCAGCATCTAAACTTCTCTGTTCATGTGGACGCCATTCTAAAAATACTGTGCCCCAAGCTTGGTGCACTATTTAGGAACCGTAGCTGTCTCCCACTACCGGTATGGTGTGAACTTGTTCAGAAGATGATCCTCCCTATCTTTAACTATTGTGATGTACTCTACAGTGTTGCTCTCAAGGCTTCGCTAGCAAAACTGGACACCCTCTTTCACTTCTTCTGCCATTTCACTCTCGACACCCCCCACTCATTCATCACTGTAATCTCTACCACTCCCTCAACTTTACCTCTCTTGAAAACAGGTGCCTCCTCCATTGTGCTATATTCATCTCTAAATACTGGTTTGGCTCTCTCCCCTCATATCTTACTACCTCTCTCACTCCCCTCTCTCCACCTGCCCACTCCATCAGATCTTATGACACTCATTTTCTTGCTGTCCCCCGTCACTCTACCTTTGTCGGCCAGTCTGCTTTTTCTCATCGATTTCCTAATCTGTGGAATGCTCTTCCCCCTCAGATTCACCACTCATCCTCCCCTTCTTCTATCTTCTCAGGCCTTCTCAAGCACTTTTCTGTAAATTTTTCCAATACCTAACTCTGTCCCTAGCTTTGGTCATTGACCCCTGTTTGCTTGACTGTTCACCATTAAAATTTTACTACTGTTTGCACTTATCATTTGTTCATGCTACTGTTCAGCACTTATACTGTGTAATTACTAATTGTAACCTTAATTTGTATCTTTACCTTATCTTGTAATGATTGTGCAATGTTGTGACAGGTTTTATGTATGTACTGTGCTTCCCTCTTCCCCTTCCCCAGGAAGCACCAGGAGATGAGCAACTTGTTGTTCAGTGTGCCTTTCCTGGTGAAATGTTTCAATAAATAAATAAATAATCTTTCCTCATCCCTGCCAACCCCTGAGTGACCCAAGTCCATTCTCAAACTCAGGTTGCCAGTGTGGTGCAAGGTGTGGCATCCAGCACCTCAACCCTCAGTGCCACCGGGCCGGCAGAAGTAGTGAGATTTTAAAACAAATTGCACCATGTAGAGCCTCAGTCCCTTTTAGGAAGGAAAGGAGACAGCAGAGAAAGAGAGCTTTGCAGAAGTTTCTTTTTTACAAAAAAATACATCAGAATAAGGGTTGGGTCAGTGAATCATCCCACGTGCAGTAGTCCACAGTTCCTGTGTGTGGGCATGCACAGAACAGGTTACAAAAGTGTGCACCACACACTGAATCTGATATACTACAAAAAGCAGCATGTGTATAAATAAATCTCATTCCCACAAAATTCCTAAAAGGCAGGTCTGAACCTTTCTCCTCACTTGCTACAGAAGCAAGCACATGCTAGTTAGAATTTCTAACTATGGCAGTAGTTGACTGCATTTGAAGGCTTAAAAGCACTAAGTAACTTAGCACCTGAAAACCGTCAATACCGTATTCTGAATACCAAATGGCACAATTTTGTTACAGAGAGTAAGCTAAAGAGAGTTCTGACTATACGAATCATTCTGCATTAATTCATTAGTAGACAAATAATTACTAAAGGAGACAGTAACTTGGAAGCACTAATATTGTGTTTTTCATGTTCTGAAGCTGAAGATTAGTTATTTTACCAGGTCAACTTGCACACAAAATAAAATATGTAACTACAAAAGATAGCAGCTATTTCTTGGCATATGTACATATATATATATATATATATATATATATATATATATATATATATATATATATATATATATATATATATATATATATATATATAGAGGATACATGATGGGCATGAGTGTGGTATGGCAAATATTGTCACTCCTGCAGAGTGAACTCTGGATATCTCAAGGCGATGAAGGTATGAGTGAGATATCCAGAGCTCTCAATGCCAGAGTGACAATATTTGCCATAGCACACGATCTGTACATCATTTATGCAATAGGGCTAGGAGTTTCAGAAGTATTGTTATGTTGTCTTGTGTTCTGTTCCTATTTATGTGTTTGCTCATTCTGTGTGTGTTTTTTCTGAATGGGCTGGCAGTGTTACAAACTCTAGGAAACAGATGTGTGTTTTGCAATGCTAAATGAGTTAGTTTAAGGTGGGAGTGAGAAACAGACTAATTTGTGAAGATGTGCTCTTTAGAATTCTGGCTGCAGTCAAGCTGAGAGTATCACAGTAATGAGCTGGAAGTTAGAGTGTGGGGAATAGGTGAGACTGTTTTGTAATGCTGAGTTAGCTGCAGGCAGTAGTGAGACCTCTCACGCAGTTTTGCATTTGTGTCTATGGTAACAGCACAGGTGTTTCTTGTATGCTGAGGGGAAAGATGCCTAGAGTGATGATATCAGTGACCTTTGTGTGACCTGTGTGTGTAAATGGCTGATATCATCAAAGCACAGCAGAGGGTAAAAATATCACACTGCAGTGGATGATACATTGTTTTATCTCACTCATTTATCACTCACCCCTATTGTGTATATATATATATATATATATATATATTATACCACGGGTGAGAGTTTTCTCAATAGGATAACCCGTGTTATTTCCACTGCAGTGAGGATAAATCCTGATGACATCAGCAGAGTGAGGATATCGACAGTTATCCATACTCTGCTGATGTCATCAGAATGAGGATAAATGCACAGCAGCTTGCATTCTAAAGGAAACTGCTTCAGAAAAAGTTTCTCTTTCTCACTGAAGCTGCAACTTACTCAATTAGCTTTGCAAAAGACTCTTACCTGTGTTCCATTGTGTTTCTAACATTGCTAGCCCATTACTGTGCTGATCTCAGCTTCAAAACAACCTGAATTCTAAATGAGTCTTTTACAAAGCAGGTTCTGTTTCTCAGTGCTACCTGCAGCAGTTTGTCTTTCTCACTGAGCCTCTCACTCACTCAATTAGCTTTGCAAAACACACTCACCTGTGTTTCTGACTCCCAGTTCATTCAGAACACACACGCACACACACACACACACACAAACAGATCACAGCACAGCACACACAGAATGAGCAGGAAACACAGAGACTCAGAAAAAATGTTCCTGCAGCTCTCACCCCGGTGGTATAAATCGCACACATGATGGACAGATCATGGCATATGGAAAATATTCTCACTCTTGCCTTGTGAACTGTGTATTGTCACTCATGCCTTCAACACTCATGAGAATACACAGTTTACTCTGCAGGAGTGACAATATTTTCCATATCCCACTCCTGCCCATCATGTATCCCCTATATACATGCATCACATAAATCAAACAAAACATTATAAGGATGTGACCACAGCTTTTAAACAATTTATTTTTTATACAGTTTAATTTTTTCAGTGCGACAAGCAGGTAATGTTACCCATTTGATGTCCATTATAGGACTGAAATCCATGCAGATCAGTTCCTCCTTCAAGGAAAAAAAATACAGTGAATATGTTTTTTAAAAGAAAATCACTATCAAATTCTTACTAAAATTGAAGCATATTGTCTGCTGCAATATATTTTATTTAAAATTGTTTCCCATATGCTCCCTCTTATTTAGCTATTAGTTCTGATGAAGAGACATGCTTGTTCTTGAAATGTTAATGAGTACTAAATACCTAAAGACAAAGGGGAGCAAGTGTTGAAATGTACACAATTCATCTTGGGAACTAAAAAGCTAAGCATTGAATTCCTGAAGCATTATAATGAAATGAAATGCTTGAAAATGGAGCAGTTTATGTTCTGATATAGGACGTACCAAGCACTACAGTTTGTTCATTTAAAATTTTATGAAACTGCACCAGCCCAGTGGTACTGAAGGCTGAGGCACTGGACAACTTACCTCACGTCATGCCAGTGACCTGTGTTTGGAAACAAGTCAGGGACATTGGGAGATAGCCAGGGGGGAGGGAGCAGTATCAAGCAGCTGAGAAGCAGCTCTCCTCTCCTGGGGAGGAACCCTGTCACCCACTGTAGTTTCACTGACCCCGGGTGAAGATTTGCAGGCAGTGCAGGTGGGCGGGTGGCAAGCAGAGGGAGGGCATCTTGGCACCACGGCACATACATGCCTCCATATGCATGCGCACGGCTGAGACTCAGGGCAGGGGGAAAAAACGGGGGTAAAATCAGGATAAAATATAAATTAAACAAAAGAGTATTATGAAACTCATAAGAGCTGCATTTTTGATTTACCCTAAAAATCCTGTATTTTGTCTCTCTACTTTTGTCAATTTGTTGCAAAATTTTTTTGACGTGGAACCTTTGTAAAGGAACCATTGGTTCAGAGGTAATTGTAATCCAAGGTATCAATAAAATAAAATGAAAAAAAAAATTAAAGAGTGCAACATTTTTAAGAAAGCACACAAGGGACAATTAAGTATGGATGAACTTATTCAGTAAATACATGGTTGAGAACCTATACTGCCTCCTTACTTTTGTCAAGTATAAAAAACCTTCATATTCACACAAAATTCCTAAGTGGCAGGGCTGGGCCAGTAGCATTGTATGTAGTGCTGTAAGAAAAAATCTTCTGCCTGCGGAATTTACATGGAAACAAAAGTCTGACTTTCATGTAGATTTGTGTAAATTTCACTGGCAGAAAATTTTTTCTCACAGCACTACCTACCATGTTACTGGCCCAGATGCTGCACTCTGATGCCCTGTGCCCTTAGATGCTGCGGGCTGGTACCCTGTGCCTTCCTTAGCCTCTCTTGATCTCATTAACTCCATGTGAATGTGGCTGCCTGATATCTGCTGACATTCATGCAATTTTTAGAATAAAATCCATGTTATTATGACTGTGCTTGCAAAAGTACAGTGCACACTTTATACTTCAGAGAGGTGGGAATGCACTGGTAATGCACCACATGCTTTCCAACTCTGATGAAGTTGAAACAGTCTGCCTGTGGCCTCTGCCTGTCATTCTCTATCTAGGTTCTCCACCAAGCCGACACCCTTCACCCCACCCCAGCACCAGGCATTTGCATGTTTAATGTGTCTTGGTTTTACTGGGAAAAGTGACACTGGAGTCTCATAAAAACAGAAAACTGATGGCAGATAAGGACCGCTAGGCCCATCCAGTCTGCCCCTTTTTCCCTACCTGTAGCAGCGGCTAGTGACCCTATTAGGTCATTGGTTTAGCCTCCTTCCCACTTCTAGGGTTCCTTCATGTTTATCCCAAGCATGCTTGAATCCCAGTACTGGTGTTGCCCCCACCATCTCTTGAGGCAGGCTATTGCATTTTTCCACCACCCTTTCAGTGAAGAAGAACTTTCTCATGTTTCCCCATATCCTGCCTCCCTCCTATCTCATATCCTGCCCCTTTGTTCTTGTACTTGTCCTATATTGAAAGATGTCCCCTGCCTACACCTTATTTATGCCCTTAAGATACTTCAAGGTATCAATTAGATTTCCCCTCTCCCTCTGCTCCTCCAGTGAATACATGTTGAAGTCCCTCAATCTCTCCTCATATGTTTTGAGTTGCAAGCCCTGTATCATCTTAGTCACCCTTCTCTGAACTGCCTCCACCCTGTCAACATCTTTATGAAGATGTGACCTTCAGAACTGTATGCAGTACTCCAAATGAGTTCTCACCAGCATTTTGTACAGTGCTATCACACCTCCCTGTTCATTCACAAATCTGGACTGTCATGTACGGTATGGGCTGCATGCCCATTGGCTCTAGCTCTGTACCAATGGGCATGCAGCCCTACTGGACAGTCAGTCGGCGGGCGGTGGGGCAGCAGGCGGGTGGGATGCTGTCGCCCGCCGGCTGCCGGGGGGGAGCAGGGTGGTGGGGCTTCGTGGGTGGGTGGGTGGGGGACACTAGACACCAGGGAGATGTTTGGGGGTTGTCACTGGACATTCTGCCCGGATCAGGCATTACAGTCCACTGGACCACCAGGGAGATATTCAGGTTGGGGTCTTTACATTCTGCCCACGATCGGGCACTGGGGGTTGTTTCATGTGCTGCCACGATCGGGCATTGGGAGATGTTTGGGGGTTGTCATTATACATACTGCCTGCAATCAGGCATTGGGAGATGTTTGGGGGTTGTTTTATGTTCTGCCCACGATCGGGCTGCAGGTGCGTCGGTCCCCAGCGGCTGCTGCCTGGCAGGGCGCCAGGCGCAAGTCCTCGGGGATCGGTGCACCTACATGCTAATGGCATGCAAATGGGGCCATAATCAGATGCAAATGGCCCCCCCTGCGCCTTGCATGAATTATGGCCCCATTTGCATGTCACCTTTTGAATATCGGAGAATTTGCACATGGAGCAATGGTGCTTGTGCCACTGCAAGGATTTAATGCTCGCTCGACAGCTTGCGGTGGCAAGTTCCACTGCGCCATGCAGATAACTGTGGCTGGGGGTGATATTCAAAGGAGTTGCTCAATAGCACAACTCCTTTGAATATCGCCCCGGCCACACCCCTGCTCAACTATTTTGAGCAGCGCAAGGGCTTGCGCCTCAGAATGGCGCAGTTTGAATATCCAGGCCTATGTGTTTTGTAATTTTCAGTACATCTTTACTATCCTTTATGTATGATGGGAGACTTACTACTTGAAACTGCAAAAAGAAATCTATGAATTTACCTAGATTTTGTGTAAGAGAGCCACAGCCTGATATTATAGGTCTACCCAGTGGATTGTGCAGATCTTTGTGAATTTTAGGTAAGATATAAAAGCTTGGGATGGTAGGATTATTTTGCCAAATAAAATTATATTCTTTTTCAGAAATTACACCACTATCTACAATGTGTTTAAGCAGTTGGAAAAGTTCTTTTCTAAAATCCTGAGTCTGGTCATAGGGTAATTTACAGTAGTGAGTTACATTATTTAGTAAAGTATAAGCTATGTTATTATAATGTTCACTATCCATCACTACGATATTACCCCCTTTGTCTGCTGGTTTGATTATTTGTAGATTTTTAGAAAGAATTTTCAGAGCATTTTTTTCTTCCCTTGTTAGATTACAATATCTAGGGTTTGCTCCATTTTTTTAAATTTCTTGTACTTGTTTCCATACAACCCTTTTAAATACATGAATATTGGGATTGACTATATTTGGACAAAAAGTAAAAGTGTCTGTAAATTTACTTTTTCTCAACATTGATATACATCTATTAGCATTTAATATGGAAGTAACTACCAGTTCAGACCGAGAAATCAATGAATCAGTCTCCACTTGTTCATCTAAAATTAGTCTTTCTAACATATCCAAATTATGCTCAGAGTCCACATCATTATTGGTTGTTTCAAAAATCTGCATTCATATCTGATCCAATTTATGTTGATTGTACAGCCTCTTCTTGTATGGCAGATATTAATAAATTCAAATCTTTGGTGTTTCTTGGGTCTTCTATTGGTGTCCCTCCCATTGTTGTAGATGTTTGTTTTTGGTGGAAAAAATGTTCTCAATCTGATTTTAATAAGAATTTCTGGAGATCTATATGTATTTTAAATTCATTTACCAGTGGAGTAGGTACAAAGTTCAGCCCTTTATGAAGCAGAGTGATTTCCGTAGGAGTTAGAATATATTCTGACAAATTCACAGCTTGTAACTGATCTCCTTGTTCCATGTTCTCAGTGCTGTTTCTCTCCTTGAAGGCTGTCTGTCCTCTTCTTCTCCCTCTTCTGGTCTTTCTTTTCCTTGTTGTTGTCTTACTATGGTTCGATCTAAAAAAGGCCTAGTTTCTGCTGATTTTCTTCCTGAGTTTTTATGATTACCACCTGCTCATTTTTTGTTTTAATTTTTCGATTGAAAACGTACTCGAGAACGACCTCTACTTATGGAGCATTTTCTAGCCCAAGCAGTAATATGGCATTTCTCATAGTCAATTTTATCTCGTAGAAGTTTAGTGTTTTTTTCTCTATAATCTCAAGTTCATATTTTTGGACCTTATGGCTCAGTTTCTGCTCCAAATCTTTGTATTCGACATGATCGATAAATTTTTCAAGTGATAGTTTAACCTCATTAAGGTCCTTCACTCGTTGGTCATATTTCAGTTTATCGAATTTGAGCAGTAATTCTAAAAATATTTTACAGCATTCACATGCGGCACAAATCCATTCTTCTTCAAATGGAAATTTGTCAATATCACTCGAGGGAGATATTTGTATACACAGCCCCCTCAGTGCCAAACCTCTCTCTATATATATTCCTCAAGAGTAGCACTGTCATACATGATGTCAGTTTCTTTTAATAACAGTTTTTCAAATAAGTTGAATGCTGACCTGATGGTGATAGTGCTGGAAATGTTGCTCGTTGTAGTCATTGTCTCAGAGATGTCTCCTTCTACACCCTGCAGTCTCTCCCTTGCTTTTTTCCTTTTAATATCCCAGTCATCAAAGGCATTCCATGAGAATCCTATGGCTCCAATTACTTCTGTATTGTTTCTTTCCATTTGCTGCTTAATCCAAATACAAATTCACCCTACAGTCAAATATATGGATATTAAGGAAATAAGGAACCGTAAGTAACCAATTGCTATAAGCTTTGTATATTTTGCAAAAAACCCCACAAGCCGTTTAATCATTCTAAACACTAACCATTAACAGCACTACAGGCAAACAAGCAGAAAAACCAAACAAACACACTGCGATCAGGAGTGAATAGAGTGGTGCTGACAATAAGGGTAGCCAGCCCAAAGATTAAACAAGGACTTGTACAGTATCTGATGCCAAGTTATGGTCCTTGACCTTCGCCTTCTTCAGTGAATACTGAACAGAAGTATTTGTTCAGTATTGTTGCCTTTTCCCAGTCTCCCTCTATGCTCTCTCCTTTCCCTCCTCTGAGCCTTACAATCCCATCCTTATCCTCTTACTGTCACAGATGTACCTATACTATGCCTTGTCTCCTTTCTCCACTGTCTGTGCTAGTCTTTCCTCTGTATTCATCATTTGGAGTGGACAGTGCAGGGTGTTTTACTAGGCTCTCTCCAAAAGGGTTTTTTCTTCTTTCTGAGGCTTTCTCAGAAAGACCCACTCCACTTCAGTTTTATGGAGGCACTACTATACAGAGCAGCATCCTGAAAAGGGGAATTAAAGCAATGAGCAATGACTATTATAAAACTGCCAATTAATTATAAGCATGTTGATATTGTCCATCTGAATTGTTTGCACCTACATGATTTTTCTGCACTACGATGCTGATTTTACACCATGATTTCAATCTTAGATTGTCAATCTTTAATAACGTTTTGCATATATATTGAGCGCATTTGCACTAGGCACATTGTAGTCCCACTCTTTGGAATTGTGGATGGCACGGGAGTGGGTGAGTGAGAAATTCTGCATGTTTTCCCTTTCAATTGCGTCCTTGTTTTCCCTTATCTCTCCAGCTTTTCCTTTCATCTGTGTTCACAATCAATGATTTAATTCCCCTTTCAGGATGCTGCTTTTACTGGACTGTGAGAAAAAGTAAATTAAAATTGTTCTGTATCTCTCCAACAGACATAAAGGCAGGGAGAATACAGTTTTTCTGAACATGTTCATTCTTTCGTACACATCATTTGGAGTGGATGGACAGGGTATTTTACTAGCCTCTGGCTAGTAAAGAGTTCTTTTGTGTGTGTGTGTGTGTGTGTGTGTGTGTTTTACACATAAATTACAAAGGTTTAAATCATGCAATACAGTGGTACCACAAGAGTTTTTCTGGTTTCCCATTAGTGCTGGTACTGAGTCTTGTACTGTGTAACATTTCAGTGTACAAAATAATGGTGCAAGAGTGTTCTAGCCTGTAATGTGAATTAGAAAAGGAAATGGTTCTAAATCATGTCACAGCAATTTCCTGCTCATATGGTCAGACAAAATGCACCTAGAAATGTACTATTGGCAGACAGTAAAGGGATGGGTAAGTTGCTTTTTGTAATCAAGTGTCTGTCTATTTTTCCTCATGACTTTCATAGTCCATCATGGGATGCACAGTCAAGTTGGGAAAGTGCTCACCAAAGCAGAAAACAAATTTTTACCACCAATACAAGCCTCCATCAGTCAGTGGAGAAATCAGCACACTCCCCCTAACACTAACATGCACATACACCAGTTTGCCTTATAAATATATAACTATAGCACAAATGTTGAACAAGGTTTTTCAATCAAACTGGCAGCACATTTCTGCACAAGAAAAAATATTCAAGCATGAACCTTGAGTCCTGCTGCCTCTTTTCACTAGTGCATGAGTACTGGAATGGATTAGTGCCTGTTTCGTTTATCATAGATTCATCGGTCTTTAGCCTGGCTCATGTAATTATGCCTACACACCCCACAGCTATATTCTAATCTAATTATGCTGATAACTCACACGGAAAACAAGGTTTTCCCCATCACAAAAAAATTAACATTTCAAAACAGAAGAAATGAGTTTTCCATTTTTTCTTTGTAAAATTATCTAGTTTATGTGCACAATAATGACATCAGTTGTTGGGGGTTTTGATGTGATAACCAATAACATGGCTAATTGATGGCTTAAGTCTTAAGACAAAGCTGAGTACCATATAGTACTTTATGTGGCATGGGCTATATTCTGTAAGAGGTTGTTGTTGAATAAGTTAGAGTTCAAGGGGGAAGCAGCTGCTAAACAATATTCTGGGATAACTGTGACACTGGACAGGCTGGCAGGCTCTTGGGAGGGGCTGCTTTTGGTAGGGCTTCCTGAAATGGATGAGCAGGGCTTCCATGATAAAGATCCTACTGGTGCAACAGGTACTCCTTTACATCCATTGAGGGCATGGTCAGAGATCCAGCACCAGCACACTGTGATCTCATTCACTCAGGGATAAATTTACTATGCTGCAGGTAATAGTGATCTGTCACCCTGAAATGATAATGGGAAGGAAGATCAATTATTATTTGCAGCACACATGTTATCCCATAGTGAATGCAATGACAGTGTTTTTAGTGTAGGACTGCTAGTTAGGTGTGTACCTTGAATTCTATCATAGGTCTTCATACAGGATGATCTCACAGAGAGCCACCAGTAGATGTCGCAGTTTTCATTTACACACAGCTTTGACACATATGACTTGTCACTATCATTGCCTTCTGAACAAATCCAACGTCCAAACTGGATGTAGCATTCTTTAGATTGCCATCATAGAGAAAAAGTTGTGAATTCTGCTTTAGTTGGTGCCATTAGACATAAAGAAGATTTCCAATTTCACCAAATGTGGAAGTTTGGAAACTTCCGTAAAAGTTGTAAAATTTTGTGGAAGTTCCACGAAAGCGGAACTCACATTTTTGCCCAGCTCTAAAGGTGGGTTAAGGTACTAGACACCATATCACCAGCCATGCCAGTGACCTGGGTTCACAAATGGACCTGGGTCACTCAAGGCCGACTAGAATAGGGAGGATTGCACAGCTACTGAAAACTCTCCTCCCATGGGGAGGGGTGTTCCAGGGTTTCAGCAGTGACAATTGGGACAGTACATGGGAAGGGTGTTGTCTGGTGTGGCACGTCCATACCCTGTGTGTGAGCATTCCGGCACATCACTACATGTATAATGCCCGGGGGAGTCAAAAAAGAGGGAAAAAAACCTTAGCTTACCTGGTGTCCCCCACAGGCTCCACATGACCCTATGGGGCAGGCATCCTTTAGGTGATTAACCTCTATGTTCCTGAGATGGGTTGGTGATGGGGCTGAGATACAGGGAAGAAAAGCAGAGGAGAAACTATATATGGAAATAAAATAATAATAATCTTTACTTTTATGATGCCTTTTTAAAAACCAAGGTGTCTAACAAAGTTTAGAAACACATCAAACATCTCAGCATCTTAAAAAATATATAAAACAACTGATACAGTTAGAAAGAAGAAATTAGCCACCAAATGCTTGGTACCACAGGTATGTTTTCCGGGCCTGTTTAAATCCCTCCATGGTCGCGCACTCCTGTAATTGACGGGGTAGAGAATTCCAAAGGGTTGGGATGCATGCATAAATACCTGGGCTCCAGAAGATTTCAAGCCCACCCTCAGAATCTCTAGCAACCCCTCATCAGCTGAGTGGAGCGATCACCCGGAACAGTAAGGAACCAGGAGCTCTTTCAAGTAGTGCGGGCCCAGTCCATGTAGAGCTATAAAAGTCAGAAGACTGAATTTAAGGGTGATCCACTACTGTTCTGGCAGCCAGTGCAGTCCGTGCAGCACCGGTGAAATATGACAGGACCAAGAAGTTGCTGTCAAAACCCGGGCCGCTGTGTTCTACACCAGCTGCAAGCAGCGGATTTCCAACCCAGGTAGCCCTAGGTAAAGGGAATTGCAATAATCCAAGCATGAGGACACAAAGACATGAAGCAGCTTAGGAAGATCGCCAGATGGAACAATGTGCTTAATCCTGGAGATATTCCTCAGATGGTAAAAAGAGGACTTGACAATAGCAGACACCTGCAAATTAAGAGTCAGCCCTTCATCAAAAAGTACCCCCAGGTTTCGCACCTGTTCAGAGGTCAGGAGTGATAAGCCCCCAAGGTAGAGCCCAGAGGGTGAACCAACCCCCGGTCCCCCTATCAGGCGCACCAGATCCACAACCAGCACCTCAGTCTTTTCTGAGTACAACTTCAGCCAACTCGAATCCATCCACTCCTGGATTTCTGCAAGGCAGTTATTAAAGACTGTGAGAGCTCCATCCTGGTCAGGTGCAAAAGAAAGGTAGAGCTGGGTATCATCAGCATAGCAGTGAAACCTTAGCCCATACCTTCTTACAATGTCTCTGAGAGGCAGCATGTACACTGCGAACAACATGGGGGACAATACTGAACCCTGAGGAACCCCACAAGACAGAGAAACTGGGTCAGAGGAATAAACCCCAGACACCATTCTCTGAGTTCTTCCAGTGAGGTAAGATGTAAACCACCTGAGGACTACACCCAATAGTCCACAGATGAACCTCAGGTGATCAAGTAGGACCCCATGGTCCACAGTGTCAAAAACTGATGAGAGATCTAGAAGGACCAAGCTGGAATGTTTTTTCCAATTCCTAGCCATCAGAAGATCATTAAGCACCCGAACCAGTGCTGTCTCTGTACTATGCCTCTTTCAAAAACCAGACTGGAATGGTTCATAGATATCATGGATGGTCAAATGGTTCTCCAGCTGTACATCCACTACTTTCTCAATCAACTTCCCTAAAAAGGGAAGGTTTCAGATTGGTCTGTAGTTCGCATGGCAGTGGTGGTCTAAAGAAGCTTTCTTCAAGAGGGTGTTACCACTGCCTCCTTCAGGGAGCCAGAAAACTCACCTGTTTCCAGGGAGCACCAGACTATCTATGCTAGGACCAGACTGATGGAATCAATACAACTCAAAATCAGGGAGGTTGGTCCTGGGTCCAAATTACAGTACGTAGGATGTGCACCCTGGATAATCCGCATGACATCCATGAACTCCAGTTGGTTGAAGGTACTCCAGGAAAGCTGAGAAGCAATGGCCATATGCTGATCCAAAGCAACACCCTTAGAGTGTACTGGATGGAGTACCACCCTGATGTCAGCCACCTTAGTTGCAAAGAATCGAGCAAATTCTTCACACTCTACCTGTGAAAAAGCTTTTTGGACTTGTAGGCAGGCTGGGTTGCACAGTCTGTCTACAGTATGAAAGAGCTGATCTAGTTGATTCTGAGCAGCCACAATCTCCCTGGACAGGAATTCTGCCTTCTTACGAGTGATTGCAGATTGATAGGCTTGGTAATGATCCAACAATCTAAGGTGGTCGGCATCAAGGGGGGATCTCTGCCAGCAATGCTCTAACCTTCGTCCTAGTCGCCACATCTCCCTCAAAGTCCCATCAAACCATGGGGACTGAGGGTGAAGGGAGAGAGAACGAACACAGACAGGAGCAACAACATCCAGGACCACCATAGCCATGTTATAGGCTACCACGAGGGCCTCTGTGTCACTGTTTGCCACTGGGAGGGTAGATAGGTCAAGTACCACTGCCAGACCTTCAAAGTTAACATCTCATAAAGAGCGATACCTGACCATCTCCACAGGGGTAGGTCTATGAAGGGAGGTGCTAAAACTAAACCCCACGGTGTAGTGATCGGACCATCCAACTGGTTCCACCCCAGATCAGAGGCCTTGATCCCCAGGAGGAAGACTAAGTCAAGGGAGTGACCATGTTTATGGATAGCAGTGGTGACTATCTATGTAAGGCCCAGAGATGACATCGACTAGAGGAAGTGTTGTCCAAACTGTGAGAATTCATCATTGACCCAGGCATTGAAATTGCCCAGAACCATCAGTCTGGGCAATTTGAACACCATGTCGATGACGAAGTCCACCACTTCCTGAAGGAACCGCTTCTCATCTCTGGCGGACAGTAGATGAGAGCGAGCCTACAACCTACACCTGCCACCACAGTACACTCAAATAACTCAGTCTCCTCAACTGGTACACTTGTGAGGTTAAGTTCAATCTTGAAACAGACCACAATCCCCCCACCACGTGATCCAATCTTGGACAGTGAATCACCGAGTAATCGGCTGGAGTTAAAGCCTCCAAAATGGGGCTAGAGTTCTCAACCAGCCAGGTCTCGGTGATGCAAGCCAGATCTACCATTTCTACTAAATCTGCAATAATTGTAGTCTTGTTTTTAATAGACCTGGCATTGCATAGCACCGCCCGAGTTGGATGAACCTCCAGGGCCTCCCGAACCAATTGCCCACCAATATTGGTAGTGCCCTTGGATATGGAGACCAGACATGGCAAACCATGTTCTTGGTTCCATTTCACCCCAGGACTTCTCCTGGATCTCATGACCCTGATGCAGTGGCCCCACTCATTTACCCTCTGCTGTTCACCCCCAACCCCCCATCTCCCCTTACGAGCAATATCCAGCGTCCTACAGCGCTGGTGCATGGTAAACTGCAATGTGGGAGGGATGGAGGATGTAAAAAGCAAAGGGAGAACAGTGCACAACCATGGGGGCAGGCTTCCAACACATTCTGCTGACCAATATATCAAACAACTCTCACTTAACTAACCAATAGAATACAAATAAAAAAAATGACAAAATATAAACTCACAACATTTATTTAAGAAAATTAAATAACCCCAAAACACCCATCCCCTGACATAAAATAAATAACCCTCAATTAACCCTACCTAAGCATAAAATTCTAAAAGAAATTGAAATATGAACAACTCAGAGTCTTGGGCTGAGGTAGATCTGCTTGAAACAAGTTTCAGTCACGGATGGATGATAAATCTCTGATATTGTAAATTAAATCCAAGTGATGGGGAATAAGTCAAACATAAATAACAGATGTCTTCAGTAAATATCTTCAGCTCCCCAGGCCCTGTCACTGACTCAGGGAATTAACAAAACACAGGCACTCTCACTGTCTGTCAAAGAATAATACTAAAGTTATGGATGTTTTCAGTCCCCAGGCCTTCTCACGCCCTGGGGAGCCAGTAAAGAACATAGGCACTCTCACTGCCTGACAAATAACAAAATGTCTAAAAGGCTCAGATATTTATTTGTTTATTTTATTTATTTGTAACAGCTTCTTCAGGAAAGACATGCTGAGCTGGTAATAGCTTGTTTCCAGATGTGTCCTGGGGGAAAGGAATAGGGGAGAAACATAAAAATATTTAGAACAGGGTGTCACGTGATGCAGCCTTTGGGGTAGACTAACTATTTAGTGCTCTGTGTCAATGGTACAAACAACTACTTTAAAAAAAGCAGAACTTGGTACTGATTGCTTGCTCCAGCAGCTTACCAAAGCTTCTAACAAAGGCAAGATGACACAGAAAGCCTCCCAAGCTGACGTAGTGCAGAGGGATTTCAACACTTCGTCCATGATGGAGGAGCCAGATGAGGATCAACTGCCTTCCCTGGATGCTAAGAGGCCCCGATGGGATAACTCACCAACGCAATCCCCATGCTCCAGCCAGAATGCCTCGGCAACCAAGCACATAGTCCTGGAGTTTACTACCATTAAAATGGCAGTTTTTACAATACTCAAAGATCTTAAGGAGTTGAAGCCTGTGATGAAAGAAATAGCCCGAAGAATAGATGATGCAGAAGTTAGAATATCCTCAATAGAGGACAAACAGACAAAGATGGAGCCAGCCATTACAGTCCTAAACTGTAGATTGGGGAAACTGGAGGACAAGCTAGATGACCTAGAAGGTCGCAATAGGAGAAACAATCTGGTGCTACTTGGTTTACCGGAGGGCCAGGAGGGCCCAAACACTAGAATTCTTACAAAAATTTTGTAAAAAGGTGGTGGGACAGAGTCCCAACGGTCCAGCATACATTATAGAAAGAGGACACAGAACGCTCTGGACCAAACCTTCCCCATCCAAACCTCCGAGACCTATAATTTTTAAATGACTCAATTATCTTGACAGAGATCATATCCTTCATAAAGTTCTCCAACTGGATGTCATGCAGTGGGAAGGGAAAACACTGAGAGTGGTCCCAGACCTTACCTACAAAGTCTGCCAAGCACGGCAAGCTTACCGACCTATCCTTTCAAAACTGTGGGCAGCACAAATTAAGCACAGGCTATTACATCCAGCCAAACTAGAAGTACATTTGCAGAGCAGTACAGTCAAATATGAATCAGCTGAACTGGCCCAGAGGGATCTCGTTAAGCAACTCCCCGATCTGTGTAAAACCTGAAAGTGGTTGTTTGTTTGCCACTAGAAAAATTAACTGCTGGCATGACCTGGCAGACTACGAATGGCTAATAGGCTTTTTTTCAAGTTTACGGTTTGGCAATGAGTCAGAACTATCAACGTTGTGGAAGTGACTGACCTAGTTCTCCTGACTTCTATGGTTATGCCCATAGATGTTTCACTTCTGCAGCTATTATCTCTGATTCCTGGGGACATAGGATGTTGCCACCAATTTTTGAGTTTGACTGATTCCAGCTATTTTGTGCACTTTTGGACTGTTTCTTGCTTATTAATGTTAAGTTAATGTATCATCAGATGAAAATAATTAATGTAATGTTATCTGTTTCTCTTTGTCATGACTGATAATGATTGTACCTGGCTGTATACTGTTCAAATGTTTGTTCTCACCTCAACTGCATCATGAAATACTCTTTAATGTTGACTCTGGTCTCCCCTGTCTGTACTCTCCCGGGTCGTGCCTGAATATAGGCAACATTGTTGTCTAGTGTACTTACCCGGTAAACAAAAACTAAATAAATAAATAAGTTCTATTATAAATCAGTAAGCAGTGCCCTCTAGTGGCTGACGTCAAAATGACATTCTCGGCTTTCTAGTCTCTCCTACGCGAATATGCGCATCTTCAAGGAGCTTCATGAATAATATTGTATGCTGTCCAGATAGTTAAGATCAAGCAGCGACCATTAAGGATACGTACCGAAATTGTTTTGGCAATACTATCTCTACAAAGACAGACACCTTTAGTTCGGAGTTAATTTTTTTGTTTAGGTTTTAAAACTGTTGTAAGCTTAGACTGTATGGCTGAAGATGTGCAGATCTGGCTGACTGGGGATAACATAGGACTACTTTTTTCTTTTGCCAGAAGATTTTGTACATGATCCTTGAGTCCTGATTGCTAGCAGATTAGAAAATATTTTTTGCAGTACAGGCGAGTCTTTTAGATTTGGCAGATAAAGTGGCATTATTAACTTATTTTCTTTTTCCTTTTAATGTAAAAGAGCTATTAATCATTCTTATTTGGGAAAATGTTAAAGAATGCAGGATTTACTGCATAATACACCAAACAATACAAAAGGACGTTTGTATACTATTGCCGTAAGCTAATCTCAACTAGCCCTAAACCATGGGCTCATGCTTAGAGTATGGGGGTATTCCCCACTTAATTACAAATTATAGTAACTGACTTTATAGATAAGTAATGGTTTAATAAGATTAATGTTTGCCCTCACAGAGCTGCACTACAGGCTCACATAATTGAAAAAGCTCCTGCTTTGGATGTTCTTCAATATTCTTACCTTATAGTAGTTACTTTAGCCAATGTTACCTTAGGTGTTACGCTAATTAATACTGACAGAAAGTTCTGTGATTCTTGTATACTTCCTATTACTTAATTACCATTGTCATGGAGACCACGAGGTCTGCATATAGACCAGTGGGTAAGGAGAGGGCTTCAGGCCTGGTGACTGGTGGATGTATTTAATTTAATTTGGGATCTTGCATTATTGTTTAGTTGAGAATTTATTGTGATTAGGGGTTGAGATGGTAGTGGGAGGGTAGGGTATTTGGAGGGGTATAGGGCACCACCAATAAGGACAAAGTTGAAAAAAAGAATAACCTATTGTACCTGTGGCTCTAGGTATTAAGTGTATTACCTGGAATATCAAAGGAGGCAGAGATAACAAGAAAAAATATATGGTTCTGAGACATATGAACCAATTCTCCCCTCAGATAGTGTTCCTACAAGAAACCCATCTCCCTGAGTCACAAGTCTCACTACTCAAGAAATTATGGGTTGGTCAAGTTTTGGGGGCAGGGAAGATTGCCAGGAAAGTTGGGGTAGCCATTTTAATGGCAAAATCTCTACCTTTTAGATGTGAAGAGGAGATTAAGGACCCTGAGGGAAGATTTTTGATTCTCAGAGGAATATTAGGTAATATAGAAATAGTAGTTAGTACTGTTTATGGCCCAAATGTTGATTCCCTATCCTTTTTTACCAACTTATCAGTGACCCTGGCACCATTCTCTCATTTACCCTGTTTGTTGGGAGGAGATTTTAATTTGTTTTTTTCTAACAGTATAGATAGATCATATAAGACATTGGCAGGGTTATCACCTGCACAAAGAGCCCTGACAGACTTAGTAGACACCTTAGGTTTGGTAGATGACTGGAGGATACTAAATCTGAAAACCATAGACTACACTTTTTATTCTACTCCACATAAGGTCTTTTCCAGGTTGGATTACTTTCTCATCAGTAAACTGCTGCTGGCCAACGTGCTTGGCTGTACAATACATTCTGGAGTGATCTCCGACCACTCTCTTGTCCAAATCACATCAGACCTCCCCCACATAAATATCCATCCACGTACTTGGTCACTGAATAATCTACTACCAAAAGAGACAACCTTAGTTGACCACTTCAGGAGTTATATGCAACAAACAACACAGATGAACTGGGCTACTATTCCAGCCTTTGATATCCTTTGGGAAGCATTGAAAGCTACATGGAGGGGAGAATTAATTTGGTTAGCAACCCTAAAAAAAAGAACAGCCCAAACCCAGGCAGACACCTGTCTTAGAGAAATTTGCTCCATAGAGCAATCTCTTTTCCCTTCCTTACCAGAGGAGGAGTGCCTCAATCTAGCAAAGCTTCATACCCAATATTCTCACTACTTATTGGATAAAGTAGATAAAGCTACCTCCAGACTGAAAGCTACCTACCTGGGCCAAGGCAATAAAACTGGTAAACTTTCAGCACTATGGCTAGAGCAGCAGAGTTGCTGTAGGTGGTCTCTGATCTGACGCATCCTGAGTCAGGACAAGTCAGTAGTAATCTAAAAGACATATTGGAGATATTCCAACAATATTACCAAGCTCTTTACTCCCCCCCATCTCAAGGGACACTAGAGAATTCCCAAATGACACCATTTTTACAGAAAATCAATCTGCCTACAATCCAGCTAGACTTCCATGTTTAGTTAGCCAACCCTATTACAGAGCAGGAGGTAAGCCAGTCTGTAACATCTCTACCCTTAGACAAGTCTCCTGAACCTGATGGTTATACGGTACTACTTTATAAAACATATTCTTCACTACTAACTCCACTGTTAACTTCCCTATTTAATTACTGCACAGCATCCCTGGTGAAGGAAAAGTCACTTTTTGAGTCCCAAATCATCTTAATTCCCAAACCAGGGAAAGATCCAATGCAATGAGAAAATTATCGTCTGATCTCACTTATAAATAATGATATTAAAATATATGCAAAAATCTTGGCAAACCAGTTAGCCGCTGTATGGCATAGTTTAATAGGACCTCAACAAGCTGGATTTGTTGCAGGATGAAATGCTACTGACCACTTTAGGCAGCGTTTCTCCTTAATCTCTGCATCTGGGAATCCAGAGAAAGAAGCTGCTCAGGTATCCCTAGATGCAGAGAAAGCCTTTGATAGAGTGTCGTGGCCGTATTTATTTCTGGTCTTAAAAAAGTATGGTCTCCCGGCAGACTTTATCCAGAAAGTACAGGTGCTATACCAATTTACTTCAGCTAGGGTATCATGCAATAATGAGTTGTCTGAATTATTTTGGCTAGCTAGAGGAATGAGACAAGGATGCCCCTTATCCCCCTACCTCTTTAACCTTTATATAGAACCTGTGATACATAGACTAAACATGGCTGAAGGGGTAAGAGGAATCTTGATAGCCAACTAGCAATTTAAGATCTCTGCTTTTGCAGATGACATATTATTGCATATAGAAAACTGGCACCCCACCCTGATGGAAGCCCTTGATATCATTGGTCAATTTAGTTCCTTCTCTGGTTATAGGTTAAATAAGAACAAAACGATGGTCTATGCTCTTTCACCACTTTGTACTCAAATAGAAGTCAAGGAAATGGGATAAAGTGGGAATCTAATGCCCTAAACTATTTAGGTATTAAGATAACTCGTGATCTTTCAAAGTTAAAAGTCCTTCATTTGGATCCCTCAATCAAGACCCTGACAGAGGGCTTACACCGATGGCGAAGCATGCCCTTCTCTTTGTCGGGAAGAGCAAATGTTGTCAAGATGATGGTCTTTCCCCATCTGCTATATCCTCTCTCTATGCTCAATTTGCCACTTCAAAAAAAATAGTTTACATGGCTGCATTCCCTATGTTCCCTATTCTTATAGTTGGGGAAGTCTCCAAGAATGGCATGTGCAAAGCTGACGAAATCTAGACAGGTGGGAGGACTGCAACTCCCAAATTTTTACTTATACTACCTATTGCTCCATACCTCTAAATTTTTAAAAAGATTGCACTCTAGCTCAAACCTGGAATTTCTAGCTGGTTGGCAGAAAATAGAGCAGACATTACTTCGGAAATACCAAATTTCTTCAGCAGCCTTAATCTATCTCACTCACGCTCGTCTCCCTAATGAACTCAAAGAAACACCACTGTACTGGGATTTGCAGTCACATAAGCAACTTTGCAGCAAGTTTGGGTTAAACCAAATCAGACATTTTATGCAGCCATTAATTGGTAATCCAAATATTACTATAGCTGGTAAACTAATTACAAACTCTTTCTGTTCATTACCGTCAGGCAAAATTCTCCGCGACCTAGTCTCAGACTCAATACTTCTATTTCCAGCTAAACTTAAAACTACTTTTAACCTGCCCTCAAAAGAAATCTTTAAACTAATCCAAATAAGATCTTCGGTTACCAGGCATCTCAGCCCTGTCCCATGGCTTTCTCTGACAGGGGTGTGGTTTCACGACCTATCAACAATAGCCCTACAACCCAAACCACTCTCAGGCATATATAAGGAATTAATCCTTCAAATTCAAAAAACTGTTCTTCCTGCAGCCTTCTACTGGAAATCTGAATTAAATATAGATAAACCTCCGCAGTTTGGCAGCGAATTTGGAAAAATGTGACGCACTGTCTTAAACAGGACAGATTACATCTCCTCCAGTATACAGTAATACCTTACACAATCTATATTGTACTCTAGTTAAACTATTTAGAATGGGCAAAATGCCATCATCAAGTTGTGATACATATGGAGCTGCACTTGGTTCATTATTTCCGAAGTTATGGACCTGCTTCAGTGCTAAAGGCCTATGGCAAATTGTCAAAACCAAATTGTAGGGTATTCTCCCCCTTGCAACATATTTTACACCTCAAGTATGTCTCCTGGGGGACTATTCTCAAATCCCTGTATCCCATCATAGATATTACATGGCCTTAGTAGCATCAGTAACCAAACTAATAATCTTGCATCAGTGGAAAGATCCCTGATGCCCTTCTTTTTCAGAATGGTATCAAGAAATTCTAACAGCCCTAGCAGCAGAAAGAGCAGTAGCATAGGCTACAGGAACCTGGGAAAAATTTCAAAAATGTTGGTCTTAATTCAATACCAAGCTCCAACAAGTGTGAACTTCTACAAGCCTCCCTTACACTATGATTTGCAGACTTTATGATCCGCCCCAGGTGGAACTAAGGCAATTTAATTGCAGTAATCTATTTACAGTATGTCCTTGATTTTACTTAGATTCATCATCTGGGTATCCTACGATGTGGTGATCCACAGGACGGGGGGGTAGGGAGGGAGGCATTTGAGTTAGGAAGAGAGTCGAAGGGGTGGGGTATTATTAATTTTATTATTTGTTTTGTTGTATATTGTCTTAACTGCATTAAATTGTTTAGTCATAATATTGTATTTTCTCCTTTTTCATTTATTATCTTGTAAGGACATGGCAATGTAAGGTTAACTACTTGATGTAACAACAACTGTATATATATATTGGTTGTCTTTTTTGTTTTGTTTTTATTTCCTGAAATACAATAAAGTGTATTAAATTGAAAAAAAAATATTTAGAACTGAATACATAGCAAGTAAAAAACATACTATCACCTAAGCATCATATAACAAGCAACATCAAGGCAATTAAAACAAAATTATCTACATTGGCATAGATAGATACAGCAGGATGCATCTTGAAAACAATCAGGAGGATGCAGTTAAGGGCACAGTGCAGAAATGTAGGCAGATAGTAGCTAAGCTAATCAGTAATAGTCTTTTTGGAACTGGGAAAAACGAGGGTTGGCAGCTCGATAAAGGGCAAGGAGTTAGAGAGAGAGGGTTAAAGACAAGATAAGGGAGCTCCTGTTTGGATGTGCAGACTGATTAGTGGAAAGCTCCTCCAGTTTAGAGACCAGAGTTGCCCCTCAGAAGTATGGTGCAGAGGATACAGTATATCATTTGCCTCATTCTTCATGTTTTCTCCCTGGTACCTGGTCCCACACTGCACCCTCCTCTCACACATTGGGAGGGCTAAAGTCCAAGATTCAATGTTAGGGAATAGCTCCTTCCTCATCCCCTATAAGGGCCAGCCTCCCTCAGCAGCTAGCCACTTAGAGTGTTGTGAAGCTCTCCCCCCCTCCCATTTTGCAAGTGCTGAGTTCCTGCATGGTTTGCATGGCTGAGCCTCCTTTTGTTTCTGCTTCCCACCCCTACTTGTTTGCCTCTCCCCTTTGCTCCCTCCTGTGCCCCATATTCCTCTCTTTCCCTTCTCCCTTGACCTTCCCTTATGTTTTCCCTTGTTTTACTAGTGGCTGTTTTGGCCCCTTCCCACATTCTTGTCATCTCCCCCTTCCCTTGTACCATCCAGTTCCCCCTTTTGCCTGCTGTCTCCCTTTCCTGTACCTTCATTCCCTGTCCCAGTCTGTCCCTCTTTTTCCATTCCCTGTGCTTGCCCTGGCTGTTCGGTTTGGCCACCCACTTACCATGTCTTTCCAGACCCTCCAGCTGCTCCCCTCTCTTTCTGCTGTTCTCCCCTTCCTGTCTGTTCATTTCCCTTCCCTCATTGCCTGGTTTTAGTTTGGCATCATTCTCTCTTGTCTCGTTCCCTTTGCTGTTTCAGTATTCTTTTTTGGGAGCCGCGTGTGGTCGATTGGCAGGCTTGGCTTCAACAGCTGCAGTTTTCTCATCTGGTAGAGGTGAGCAATGTATTTATCTCTCGTAGCTACTTGACTGGAACCCAGGATTGCTCCTTCTGTGCCATGCTTAATTTGTTTCCCCATATGGCCTGACAACACCTTGCTTGCTATTTCTTCCATTTCACATTCATGACAAGGATACTCACCATTCCTCCATTCCTGGATGTTCCTTTCTGTGGCCTGGACCCATGTATCAGCCCCTTGTGTTATTTCTTTAATTGGATTCCGCTGCCTTTCCCAAGCCAGAATAGTCCATGGTTAT
This sequence comes from Neoceratodus forsteri, assembly GCA_016271365.2. NCBI lineage: Eukaryota > Metazoa > Chordata > Ceratodontiformes > Ceratodontidae > Neoceratodus > Neoceratodus forsteri. Next base: position 1,517,117,805 of record CM057456.1, read on the forward strand.
GCAACACAGGTGCACTCTCTGAATTACTCTTCTTGTGTCTTCAGTTCTGATGCATGCTCTGTCCTGTGTTGACTCCTTTCTTCTCCTGTCTTGTGTTTCCACGTTCCCCTTACCCCGATCCTTTCCTGATAACTTTGACACATGCTATTCCTCGTATTGGAGGGCTGTTGTTTCTGTACTACTAGAGAGAAAGTCTGTGGGGTGACAAACAAATCAATGAAAATATTAAAAAAAACACCTGCTCTTCTGGCTCCCTGTTCTGCCTTCCCTTGCCCTGCCATTCCTTTCTCCTTGCCTCCATATTGTACCTCATCTCCTGGCCTTGTTTCTTATTTGCTGCACTACCTTGGGTACATGCCTTCCCATTTCTCTTCCCATTCTCTCACTGGGGTGCGCTCCTTGAGTATGCTTTGTAGGGGCATGTCATGCTCCTTGTTCTGCCCTTCCCTGTGTGCTATACCTCCATTTCCTTGCCCTGCTGCTCTTTTTGTGGTACTTTCCCCTTTGACTGTGCCAATATCCATATAACTAAAACACAATTCCTTGCTTTTTGGCCTTTTTGCTGTTTTTGGCTCCCCACTCCAGTGCTTCTGGGATGAGACATTGCACACTGGTGCTCAGCACTCAGCTACAGCACCTCATCTGCCTATTTCAATTCCTTCCCGTACTTTTTTTTTAATTGTTTAACCAGGAGAGACACAATAAACTGAAAGCTTGTTTACAGGTGTGACCTGGGAGCACAAGGAAGTTAAGTGACTTGCTCAGGATCACACAATATGCACTTAGGTGGCTGTGGAATTCAAACCCAGATCTCCAAATCTGTAGCTCAGAGCCTTAACCCACTGCGCTATACTGCCTCCTACCTCTTGACGGACCCTTCCATGTGCATGTTTCTCTGTTGTTTGCTCTCTTTGTCCTGCCTTTTAGATACAGTTTTCTCAGTTATTTCCTATGCCCCATTCCTCTGATTTTCCCATACATTTCTCCCCTTCCATACCTCATGATACCTCGTGCAGCTTGTTCAACTCCTTACTACTCCCGCTTGTCTATTTATTGCTTCTGTGTACCATGTCTTGATCATTCTCACAGATTTTGTCTGGCAGTGTATGTTATCCCTTGGCTGCTTTCTACCCTCCTTCCTTGCTCCCCTCACCCTTCTACTCCCTCATTATACATTGCCTTCCCTTCCAGCAGCCTCGGTTCCTCTTTCCTCACTCAGCTCATAATAGCAGTTTGCCAGAATCCATCCCTAACTCTTCCTACTGAGACACAGCAGTGCAGGTAGTCTTTTCTTGTTGAAGATGAGATCCTGTTTCATCTCACTGCCAGTCTCCATCCCTAACTCTGCCCAGTGTGACATTGAGTGAAGGTTAGCTCACCCCAACTACCAGGGATGGGAGCCTGTGGCCTCCATCTCCTGTCTTATATGACTGCATTCCATACCTACTAACTGGTTGCTGCATTCCCTTTGGGAACATGACTGCTGCACCCTACTAATACCCAGTCTTACAAATCAGTTTTCCTCTATAAAAAGCAAGTGCTGTGAAGAATTAAGCAAAATTCACAATCTGCATCAAGTTCAAGGTAAGTCAACCAGGAAAATAATGGAGACAAATGCAGAAATATGGAGACAAATAGTTTTTCTCGCTTTGAGTCCACAGCAGCGTCAGTAGGTCACCATTTGAATTTAAATGTGGACACTGACAGCATCACTGGCAATAGCAGCAATTCTGACTTAGAATTTGAAGCCATCTTTCAGAAATAAGAAAAATTTAAATTTAAAAGAGTCAATGTATTCCATAATAAAGACTCTCTAACTGAATATAACAGTAAAGATTGGGTCCCAAGAGACTTGACAATTGACAAGTTACTATCAGGGTTTTTTCTCAATGAGCATTATCAGAAAAGATGTTAGGATTCATTAAGCACCTGTTCATCTGCTTTGGTTGACATTGGTTAACATTATTATTGATCAGGACACTGAGATCAATGAAAACCTGGGTAAAGGGATAGATGAAGTGAAAGCACAAGTCCTGTAACAGTCTGCTACATCTGTTGTTCAAAAGCTTTGAAGCTAATCTGAAAAAAAAAGTTTAACATATGAAAAAGATGTGTGTGAAAGAAAGTAAACCAAGACAATTTGGGATTCAAGAGATTACAAACTGAAACAAATATTTCCTTGGCAGAGACCACAAGTAGATAATAATAGAGGGAGGTCCAAAGGGAGGTCACACTCAAGAGGGATATCTCAATCCAGAGGCCAAAGCAAGAATAAAAACAAGGAAATTCAGCCCCCCCAATAGACACAGTCAAGGAGTACAAGCCCAGAATAAACAAATTACTTTTTCTATACAAAAATCACAACTTCCAAAAAATAGTAAAAAAAAAGGCATAAGACATGCCGAGGGAGAAGAGAAGAGAAGAAAATAAACAGAATAGGGACTGTTGTAGAAGATTTGCACAGCAGGACACAGAAGTCCTGAATATCTCACAAAAAGAACTAGATGAGAGTTAGTTCCTTACGTTCATCTAATGCTGTTCTTCTTCAAACTATCTCACATCATTCCTAGATTGGTTCCCTGTCATTTTCAATTGATGCCCCCATGTTTTGCAATTTATTACCTGTAGATCTCTGCTCTTCTAGTTCAATGTTGCATTTCAAACAAAAGTTCAAGTTGCATTTGGTATATTTAGATGCTTGTAATTGTGTTGTTTAGTTGTTCTGCATAATATTGCTATGTGTTATTGAAATTGTATTATTATTGCTTTGTCTTATGTGTCGGGTTGAACCTGAAAATGGACTGGTTGCAGTGTTCTTACTTGGTTAACAAAATTTTAGCTAAAAAAAAAAATAAATGAATATAAAGAATCACCTGAAGGCATTGGGCAAAGGACTCACTTCTGTTCCTAATCCAAGGGCCCATCAATTTGAAAGCTATTTTGAGTTAAGAATATTTTTCTGCAAGTTAAGCCTCAAAAAATATTATTGCAAGAAAAACACAAAGGGGCAGGGTATAGTTGAAAATATAGATACCCTCCAAGACATTAATACTTTGCAAACCTTGATGGATCTCTTGGCTTAATCTGAGGCAAGCCACTGTGATGACTAGATTGTAACCTGTAATGGTCAAATGCTCCTACTTGTTGTGTACTTCCTCTGTGTTAGAAATGCTTTACTATGTAACTAACTCCGGATCACCCCTGAAAAAGGGACCTTCGGGGCTCAGCGTACTTACCTGGTTACCAAAATTGAATAAATAACTAAAAATATTGGGGTGGAGGCTTTTTCTCAAACATCAGTTATTCAGTTGACTGGGATGCCTATTGCACAAACAGCTACATATATGAACACAAACAAGGAGTCTAGAATGCAATTTAGGCCCAAATCTACTTTCAACTCACTGGCTTTTTCCTCTGCAGCACTTATGACATATCAGTCTCTGGTATTACAAGATTTTGAAAAATTATTTTTATCTAAATGGCCCCCAGAGAAACAACATCTTACGCAAGAAGAACAAAAAGCACTGGAGGAATTGAAACAAATGAAAGACATAGAAATAAAATATGGACAAAGGGGGGTAATGTTATAGTAATGAACAAACAAAAGTATGAGGCAGAAATCTATAGACAGCTGGATGACTGCATCAATTATAGGAGACTAGATGAAAATCCAACAAAAATGTTTAAAACCAAAATTGATTTGTTTTTGCATGAGTCTTTAGTGGAAGAATATACAGTATTACTGAAAAGGAAGAAAAGTGTATGAAGGTGGAGCATCCCACAGTACCCACTATTTATGTTCTACCTAAGATCCACAAGGACCAGACCAACCCCCAAGGACATCCCATTATTTCCAACAATGGCTCTTTAAATGAGAAGTTGTCCATTTTCGTGGACCATTTCTTGAAACAACTAGTTAATCAGTGGCCATAGATACGTGACTCAGGTGATATCTTTTTGAAGCTTGTGGGTTTGGTCTGGTCCTCAAATTATGTATGGATCATCATTGATGTGACTGGTTTATACACATGCATCAGACATGTGTTGGGGTTAACAGTGATAGTGTACCATTGAAGAAACAACAGTATAGCTTCTGATTTTCTGCATGATTTTATTTTGGAGACTATTAGGTTATTGCTAAAAAGCAAATATTTTCATTTTTGATCAGAAATACTACATTCAAATGTGAAGTACCACTACGGGTACAACAATGGCACCCTCATATGCTAATTTATGAATGGCATGGTGGGAGGAAACAGTAGTATTTGTGGAAAATATAAAGCAGTTCTTGCTCCAGATTGCTTTCTGGGGCAGGTTTATAGATGATTTGCTAGTAGTCTGAAGGGGGGACGCTACATCAGCATCTAATTTTGTTGAATTTTTGAGCACCAATGATTTGGGTTTAAACTTTACATGTTCTATTGATTTTAATAAGACTACCTTTTTGGATCTTGCTTTGGAAGGGATGGAGGGAAAAGGGGTTATTTCTTCAGTGTTTAGAAAACCTATCTTAGGCCATACACTGCTTCATACAGAAAGTGCGCACCCCAAACATGTTACACGAGGATTCCATATGGTCAATTCATGAGAATCAGGAAAAATTATTCAAATGAGAGTGATTTTGAGAAACAAGGGGGTGAGCTAAAAATGTGATTACTACAAGGAGAGTACTCTGAGAAAAGAGTTGATATAGCCTTCTCTAGAGCCAGACATTTAGAAAGAAACAGTTTGCTGGTTCCTAAAAGAAAAGATGAAAATGCTGAACAACCAGTTACTTTCGTGACAGAGATCAACCGAATTGCAAATAAGATCTCTGACACTGTGTTAAAATACTGGCATGTCCTTAAGGGAGACCATTTTTAAAGTAAACAGTGGAAGAAAGGCCCAGAATCACATACAGAAGGGGAAAACATTTAGGTGGTAATCTTACACAAAGTTACTATGAAAAAGAACTCACAGATCGATGACCAAATTGAATGCCACCTAAACCAACTGCATGTTTTCATTGTAGTTGATGCAATATATGCCATTTTTGTATCCAGGGTGAGACATTTTCACATCCCCTTAATCAAAAGCAAGTGAAGATCACTGAATTTTTTAACTTTTCAACTAGTTATGTGGTGTATATTGTTAAATGTACATGTCCTATGCTTTATGTGGGTACAACAAAGCTATCATTGAAAGAAAGAATGAAGAAGCATATATGTACTATTAGTATGAGTAGGAAGACTACCCAGATGTGAGGCAAAATGGATTTATCTGTTAAAGGCTTTGATTCCCAATGGTCTGAATGACTGTTTAGATATCACCCCTTTTTTTTAATGTAGGTTTACACAGAAAAAGCAATCTGTTTCTGGGACAGCAACATTTGTTATTTATGTTTTAAGCCTTGAGGATTTTTGTAGGCTGTCAATTCTGCACCCCCCTTTCTTTCTACCTTTTCCTTTTACCTTTTCTGTTTTGGTGTATTAAGAGAATTTTATTGTTTAGCAGCTGAAGACTTTACATATATTTTCTATGTGTTATTTACACACTTTATGCACTTACTTGTTTGTTGCAGAAAAATATATTTTAGAAGAATTTCCTTGGGCTTTTTATGTGCTTGTTGTAGGTCTTAGTTTTAGACCTAATTTTCTTTACTTTCCTTCTCTTCTTTGTTTTCCTTTTCCCCCTTCCTCCCTCCCCCCTTTCCCCATCTTCCTTTCCACCTCCCCTTCCTATTTATATTTGCACTACTGCTTTATCCAGTGTGGTTTACCAGTGTCCATTTGATTTACTAAATAATGTGTTTAACACATACAGGGTTGACAATGGAATGTTGTACATTCAGATTGTGCCTTACCACATGCTGGGAGTACATTTGGTAATGTTTGGATTTATATAAACTGGTTTTATATATGTTGCACTATAAGACTTGAAAATAAAATGAATGCCTTTGCACCCTTGGCCACACCCCTGACAATGGGAAACGAGAAGACCTGAAGTGCTAAAAAAAGGGGTTAGTGCCGTGGACTTGGGCTTTTGCTGAATACACATTTCCATGTTGGTTTTTTTTTTCTTTTGATTTATTGCATCATACTTATTGCTTTATTTGTTGAATGCTTTTGTGAGTGCAGCCACTCCTGCTGATGGTAGTGTAACCCCCAGTCTTACATCCTCCACCTACTGTCTCATACAACTGCATTCAATACCTATTGTCTGATTGCCACATTCCTACAAGAAGGGGACCACTGAACCTTATCAACCCTCAATCTCTGACTCATCACTAACTGCATCCTAAGCCAGCAATCTGAGTTTGCCACTTCTCTTCAGGAATGGAACCTCTGTTCTCCATCATCTCAGCTACTTGCATCCTGAACCAGCAATCTGAGTTCACCACTTCCCTTCAGGACTGGGTCCTAAGTTCTCCATCATCTCAGTGTGCTTCATCATATCAACTACCTGCATCCTGTACCGTCAACATGGGTTCACCACTTCCTTTCAGGAATGGGACCACTCTACCCCTGCAATCTCCTGTCTCCTGCCTCAACCACCTGAATTTTCAATTGGTGACCTGAGCCTGCCCCTTCCTTTGGACTGGATCTTCATATCCTGTCAGCCTTCGAGCGCCTCTGCTTGCACACTGGGATTTGTCTGCCTATCCTCGTCTGGCCTCTTTACATTGTTGATTTGCACCCACTGACTTGTTTGTTCTTGATCTCAGCCCTGTTCATTGGACTTCTGGACTTTTTTGCTGTGCATTTTTGTCTGTGGCTTACCTTCTAGCTCCACCTCTCTCGGTCGCTGGACTTTCAGCTTCCTGCTGCCATCTACACCACCATTGCTACCCTGGATGTTCCTGTATTCCTGAGGTTTCCTCCCAGACTTGTCTCTCCCAACACTTGCCCTTGCTTCCTGCTCTATGTATGAAGATTTGTCCATTTTCCAGGGATGTGAGCCTGTGGCTTCCTCCAGTATTCCACTACTGCTGCCATGGGTCAACCATCAGTGATTCTAGTTTGCAAACTCCTTCCCAGGTAAGAACCTCATCCCCACCACCATTGCATCTTCTCCTGCCAGCAATTCCTGTTTTTCATCTCCTTCAGAGGTGGGAATCTAATACCCCATCAGTGCAGTGCCTCTTGGGCTGTCAGCACTTCCTGTTCACCATCTCCTTTGGAGATTGGTACCTCATACCCCATCACTGCAGCACTTTCCTATCAGCTATTTATGTTCACCGTCTCCTTCAGAGGCAGGAACCTCATGCCCCAACTTACCAACATCTTGTACCTGGTTTGCCTTTCAATTTCTGGGATCTACCACCCAAGGCCTATTTCAACTTTTCTGCAATATATTCCATTATGCTGTGGCATCTAGCCACAGTCCTGTACCTTGGCTGCAACTTTCAATGTTGGTACTGCTCTCACTGCCCTAGCAGCTTGGGGCTCCTACTCATTTGCTGCCATGTCTCTTTTGGACATTCTTCACAACTAAGGATGTCCAGCATCCATGCTCATTCAATTACCCCTACCTATTCATCCAACCTATATTCCTATCTCAACTGACACTATTGCTCCCATCCAGTGCTGTAAAGAGTTCCTGTTCAAACCTTCATCCAGTTACATCCCATGAACAGCATGCAATATAGAGTCTATATCACTATACAAAATATCGGTACTTCCCGATAATCTCCCCAGGATCAAATTCTGGATTCCACTCATCTGGATGACAGAAGATTTTACCTCTAAATCAACTTTGTAGGATCCTTCTTTCCATATTCTAATTAATAAAAACAGCATGGACATCACTACACATGATATCTCCATAGTATCCAAGCTTAGTGGAGTCTTTTTCACACCCTTCATCTTAACTTGGAATCATGAACCTCATTCCCTCCTGGGACATACCTGGTCCATAATAACAATACCCCTCAAGGATAATGGATACTGCAGGATACTTCATAGCAGTACTGGCATCGTCCTTCATGCCTTTCATGTATAGTCTACTCCCTAAAATGCTGACTCACTTCAACCACAGTATCCGACTTGTATTTTGGGTCATGCCTGAAAACAGTCACTTGCTGGCTAGTGCACTTACCCGGTTAACAAAAACTAACTAACTAAATAAATAAATAAATAAATTTCCCCAATTAGTCATTGAATGCTCCTAAGATTCTTCCTTCATCCATTATCTCAGAATACATACTGTCAGATCTCCAATGCATAGCTGCCGTGCTAAATGTGTAGTAACCCATGTCTCTGCTCCCTGGTCTCTGGACATTACTATACTCACAACATTATCTACATCGCTTCATCACTATACTCTAATTATACCATCTGCCCATCCAGTGGTCCTTTCTAAACCATCTGATGGGATCTATCCCCTCCATACTCCCTCCTGAAAATACTATCACCAGGACCAGGTCTCCGTTTGATTATCATCCTGCTCATCCACTATTGACCTGGCTGGCTTCCTATCACAACTACGTTCCACAATTGTTTTACATCTGACAAAGCAGTCAATACACCCATTGTGTCCTTCTTGCTATCTAACCCCTTTGCCTTATTAGTCAGTAGACTCTGTCAAAGATCCCTCTTTTTCAGGCTCCCCACAGCACACAGATATTTGATCCACCAGCAAGGCACAGCTGCAATGATCACTTAAGCTCCCGCCATGGATGATTAAGCTGCAGCAACACCATATCCATCGTCTCGCATACCAGTCCTTCCTCAATATGAACCCATGCAAACCTCATCATAGCAACTCTAACTCACCTTCAAATCTCAAAATTATTGTACTGAACATTTCCTTTGTACCTTTTGGTATCCAGTTACTGCCTTTACAACATACGTCATCCTTTCCTTATTGATCTGAAATCTAGCATTAGCCCCTCCTACCAGGTACCTAAAGCTGCTCTCCGAGTCTCCCTATAGATGACTTCATTGCAAAACATTGTGAATTTCCTGACTTCAAGCCATTAGACCATACTTTAGATATTGGAGCTTCAACTACCCCGTCTTCTAGCTTTTATTCAATTCCTGCATTATTCCTAAACAGTACGAGAGCAAGCTTGTCCAGAACATTGCAAATATCCGAACCATTTGCCACTCTACAAAGGAAATAAATATTGTATCTTGCTCTTACGTCCTTTGAAAGTCTGACAGATTACTTTAAGGATCTCATAAACCATCATACATCCCAAAGTTCAGAGTTTGACAGCCCAATTAAACCCATGCTCCTCATGCTCACATCCATCTGTACTTCCATCAAATATCAACCAGTATTATACATGAATCCTGTATTTTGTTCAAACCCCTTTGCCTGCTGAATATAATCCATCTTCAGAATCTGGACATTCCTTCATGCTGGACCTGCCTCTTCAACCTCAAGAACTGACCCTCCTGAATGCATCATTCAATGGACTCAGAAGATGGAACTTCATCTCTATGACCATTACACACTACATAAAATTAGAACATAGTTTTAAACAATTAGGATAATCTCCTCATAGTTTGTCCTGAGTACAGGTGGATCAGTAGCCAAGGGTCCTCAGAGGTTTCTTCCACCTGGGTTATGTTTCCTCTTCTGCTACTGGTCACACTCTCCCTGAGTTAGAGGAGGTAATCTTTTTGGGCTTTCTATTCCGTACTTGCTTCCCAGCTTACCTACCAAGTGTGGCAATAGAGAAAGGCCAAAGTTCAACCTTTTTAAGTTTACACAAGCACTACCTTATTCACCAAAACATTGAATGGGAGAGCTACAGCCCAAGGTTCAATGTGGGGGAACAACTCTTCCAACATCCCCTATAAAGAACTGCCTCCCTCAGCAGCTCCCCACTTAGCACATTGTGAACAATCCATCATCCTTTTCTGCCTCCTCCTCCTCCTTTTCTGTCACTCTACTCACCATTGGTGCTGGGCCTTTTATTCCTTACTTGGTACCCAGCTTACCTACCACGGGTGGGAATAAAGAAAGGCCAAAGTTCAACCTTTCTAAGTTTACACAAGTACGACTCTATTCACCAAAACATTGAAACAATGATAACTCTGAGTATCATTAATATAGACATAGCCTTTTCAGGCACCATGAGGTAATCCATGTAGGCAAGGCCATGATGTTGAGCCACTGAATGAAGCACTCATGTAACAGCTGATCCTACTCCTTCAACAGAATCTGAATGTGCTACCTCTGCAGTACATTCCAGACTTCATGGACCAAGAGCAAGGGATAAGGTCTGTGTGGCATTCATTGAGGTTATCTGCTGCACAACTGGGCTGGATCTAAGCTTTTTTACAAACAAAAATAAAGATACAACTTACTTTGCCTCTGTAGGACAAGTTTGTTCTGCAGAGGTGCCATGATCCACAGGCATGTATAGGGGATGTATTGGCTGCAGGGTGAGAGCAGCTAGTGGTGGTAAGGAACATTCTCTGGGCACTGCTACAGTTCTCTGGCACTCAGCTTACCCCCCCATGTCATGGCAGGCCACCTCCCCTCTACATGCTTGTGGATCATGGCACCTCTAGAGGAGGTGCCATGGCAGTTCCAACCTGGGGCCAAGTCCATTTTCTCACTGTCAACCCTCAAAAGACTGCCAGTCAATCAGCTGCATGGCAATTCACAATGCACCCTGGTCGGGTGCCAAATTACTACACTGAACTTCCTCCATCTCCCTCATGCCCCCCAAGAGCAACCCCCATTCTACGTCTGCTCCCTGCCCCCTCATGGCATACACAGTCACACAAACAGCCACCTTTGCAGCCACTCCACTGTTGCACCAGGCGGAGGGGCCAGATCTCTGCATCCCTTCCTGCAGATGTGCCAAGTGCCTGACACAAGTCTGCAGCTATGGCAACTGTTTGGTTTTTAGTGCAGTGACCCCCTTTAATAAAATTGGATGCAGGGTGCCTGATGCTCCTGGAGTTTGCTGCAGCCCTAGAGTAATGCAACTGTGTTGCTCTAAGGGCTCTTAAAAATGTTTCCCATGGATGTGAGCTCTCACTCCAGACTGGTGGACTCTAGGATACTTTGAATAGGTAGATTGTTCAGTCTTTCAATTATGGAGCACGGATATATGCTACATAAGGGTCTCCTATCGTAGCAGCATTGACTTGGCTGTATGGGTGAAATCATACAGCCAGTCTCACTTATAGGAACATGCTTGGAGGTATCTCTGCAACTATGGGAGGAGGTTGGATGGTGGGCTCAGGGTGAAAATAGGCAGAACTACAAACATGAATTAGCTACTGCCACCATTATCTGTAAGAGGACATAGCATCTCTCTTCACCCTTTGGATGGGTAGGTCTCACCCATGATTGGTTTTCCAGTCCTAAGTGGAGAATCTCACCTACAGTAGACAGGGCAGTGCTTTCCGGCTCCACCCAGCATTATCAAGATGGACAAAGCAATGAATCTGAAGGCAGCCATGCCAGGCAGAAGAAGTCTATAGTGTACACAAAATCAAGACAACCTAAACTAACCAGCACCTGCTGCTGTAATCCCTTGTTATTGTGAGGGAGAATCAGTCCTCTGAAGGAATCTCATTTGTTGTTTTCACCTGGCATGGACTTTACAGTTTTGCAGGTGGAGTATAAACCAAGGTGGAGCCATGAACAGTTAAGGGTAGCAGGAGTAAGTCTGACCAGGTCTGGTGTTTTTATGGCACCCAAATGAACTTGTTACCCAGACCAAGCATAGCTTCTACACCACAGATGTAGGGCTTTGCCCTGGTCAGGAAAAAAACAAGTTCTGAACACCCTGATCAAGTAGGCTGGAATGCTAGCTGAAACAAAATACCATAGAGAAAAAAACACAAAGAACTGTACATCATGCTAGAAATAAGACATGCTACAGTAATGTATTACTGAGAAAATTCACAGTTTATTCAGCTTCCCATGCAGATAAATAAAAAAGCGTAACCCTAAACCCTAGGACTAAACTCCTTGTCATGGTCAGGTTTGAAACTTTAGGAGAAAACATCCTGTCAAGAATAACCCTCACATTTACACTATGGAATGCTTATACACCCCTTCATCCTATAGTCAGGGGATCAATGTTGGCTGTGATATAAACTTCCAACTGGGCCTTCTTAGCAGCACTTTGGGGCACAAGGGTAAGCAGAATGCAGCATGGTAATAGCTGCAGAGGGGTTCTGCATCAGGGACCCTATAGCATGGCTCATTTTGTGAGTAGGGCCTTTAATTTCTAAGGCTTGCTTCAACCCTCGGTCAATTCTGTTGTTGATGCCAAAGACAGATCACAGCTTTTCTGGTGCCATGCTTCCTGGAATGAAACTAGCAAGACATTGCTAAGCCCAGTGGGGACTTCAACATGCTACCTTTAGTCTGATTCCGTTCACAATTATAATCTATTATAAGACTTTTGTTCTTTGTGCTTTGTCATGTTGTGGTATTATTATTTATCTTTCTGAGATTTATGATCTGAAATCAAAGACCTCTGACAGCTTTCTTAATGCCTGTTGCATTTGACAGTCAATACATTGTTTTAAAATTTGTACTTTATACTCTGCCTCCGTGGAGCCAACAGGTAGCTCTGGCCCTCCCTTGGAGGGGTTCATACTCAGACGCTGACCATCCCCTGCTCAGCCAGACCCCCTAATTCCTCTGTGGATTACCACCTGTGGTGGAGCCAGGGTGAGGAGTGTCAGCTTACTCTCCCCCAGAGTACAATTCAGTAGTCAGGGTGGCATATTGCAGGGGACGCGTCGGGTCATCATGGATCCTGTTGGTTCCCTGTTTTTCCTTCTGTTTTTTTCCCCGGGCCTATTAACTTGCAATGGGAAGAGCGGCTAGGCTCTGCCTCCATAGAGACAGCCTATTGCCCTGGATGTGGGCCCTCCCCATTCTTGGGGGTGCACTTGTGCTGACACCCAGCCACCGCTGTGTGTCAGTCTATAGCGCTCTGCACTGTCTCCCTTCCCCGAGGAAGGAGAGCTGTCTGAAGACAAAAATTGAAGAAAGTTGCCAGATATGTGGCTAAATCCAACTTGAAAAACAACATAGAAATTTGGGGAAAATCCAACCGGGCCCAGAGATTTGTCCAAAGTAAGATCAGCAATCGCTCTCTCAACCTCTATCAAAGTGATAGGCGCAATTAATCCTGGAATTAAAACAGGATCAAGTTGAGGTAATGCTGCTCGCGCCTTAATACTTGTGTCTGAAACAGGGGAAGATGTGTCCTCACTATAAAGGGTTTCATAAACATTTTTAAATTCTGTAACTATAGCCCTTGGGGATGTGAGAATGGCATCTTCTGAGCTAGAGCGGATCCCAGCCACCAAGTGAGCCATCTCCTGTTGTTCCACTTGCATAGCAAGCAGTTTGCTAGCTTTTCACCAAAAGACTCATAATTAACCTTTGCTCAAAAAATAGCTAGTTCAGCCTGCTCTCTGTTCAGTTCAGCATAACAAGCACACTCTTGGTAAAGGTGGTCCACTTCTGCTCGGTAGAAGCCGATGTAATTGATTTTTCCAACTGGCATATTGAATCTAGCAGGTCACAGAGTTGTTCTCAATGCTTCTTCCATGAGGTTGCCAAGCAAATCAATTCCCCTCATACCACACACTTACAGGCACTCCAGCAACTAGAAAGGGATGAAGCAGATGAACTTTTGAGAGCAAAATATTTTGTAATAAGGTGCTTAACTTTGCTTAGACACCAAAGATCCTTAAAAATATTGCTATTAAGTCATTAAAATTTATATCTGTCTTCTAGAGGGGTTAAACAAATAAGGAACACGAGAGTGATCAGAAAGTACCATAGAGTAAATTTTGCAACAAATTACACCAGATATGAGATTGGGGCTTATGAGAGCATAATCAAGTCAGGAGAATGTGTTATGCACAGAGGAATGAAATGTAAATTCCCTAGCATGGGGATGTAGGACCCTCCAAATATCCACTAACCCATACAGGTCAAGAAGCTCTTTTAATGCTCTCTGTGCTGGAGAAAGGCCCCGCCGCACAGTGCCTAACCTTTCCAGGTCATCTTCCAAAGTTAAATTCCAATCTCCCATTAAAATGTTAGGTAAACTGGGGAAAGAAGACAAAAGTTCATGCAACTGAGAGAAGAAAGAAGGGGTATCTGCATTTGGACTGTAGATAAAGCACAAAAGGAGTTCCATGATGCCCAACCTCACGTGCAAAAATAAAAAATGACCTTCTGGATCTCCTTGTTCCTAAAGAACCTGAAAAGGCAGGGATCTATATACCAAAATAAGTACTCCTGCTCTTTGCTTGCTGACTCCAGCACTATAGGATTGCTCAATCCACAACCATTTAAAAAAATGCACATCCTTCATCAAAAGATGAAATTCTTGCAACATTGCAATATCTGGTTTGTACACAGCAAGATACTTCAAAATATGGGTGTGTTTGGCTGAAGAAGACCCTCCTCTAATGTTCCACATCGCACATTTGAGTTGCATAAAAAACAGTCAAATAAAGTCTAGAATATGGTCTGACATAACCACTTCAATAACATGCAGGAAAACAGGGGGAAGCCACTCATTCACCAAATAAAGAAAAATAATTTATTATGCTCTTGCAAAAATAATGTACCATTACAATATCTACAAATATTAGCTAATGGATGTTCCCTAGTAACAATAAACTTAACCCAAATATAGAATAACTGCAGAACAAAAGAAAATGACAACACAATCTCCTTCCCAATAAGGGGAAGAGGGGGCTGTGGACTGCCCCACAGGGATGACGTAAAGACATCAAGATCCATTAAGGCCGTGGTGGTTCCAGACAGGTGGGAATGCACCAGCAGATGCATCCCTTAAAGGCTTCCTAGAATGCAGTCATAAACAACAGGCTATCAAGGTTTTAAAAAAAAACATAGCTAAAGATATCCCCAAACTAACACTGAAATAAGAGTCTGTCTGTTAAATATCAATACAATTATTCTAAGTAGGAACACTTTGCAGAGCAAAAAAAAAAAGAAAGGATCATTTACCTCAATGTAATCATGTTCAAGAAAATATTCAAGCACATAAACAGATACATAAACCTGTTATATTATATATAGGAAAATGTAGAAATAATAAGCCTATCTGGAACTGTCCTACAACAGGATATGGAAAACCATTGTTTTCCATCCACAATAAACCCTAACCTTATACTATAAAAAATATAGTGTTCCAACATCTAGTACCCTGATAACACATTTACAGTTGGAATTAAAAGATGTATCATGCAAGTAAAGCATAATCACCCAGCACCCCAAATGGGGTCACTTCTGTGCTCCCACGAAGACCAAACCTGCAGCCACAACACTCCGCACTTCCACAACCTGCTACTCCAGTAAGCTGTTGCAACATGTTTCTTGCGCATGCACACAAGCAAACATAAAAAGGGCATAATTGCCATTGGATTACACTTACAATAAAATGTACTGCAGTTTTTAGTAAAATTAATTTTTACAGCTACTTTTAAACTTTGTACAAATGGCCACTTATTTCAGACATTTTTTTAAAATAAATGGACTTCTTCACAGTAATATGTTTCAAGCGTTTCTACAATAAATAACCTTGGCCCACTACTATGTAATAGGACTACTTATTTTCCTGCAAGCAAAATGTAAATTATGCTTAATTATTTACAGTAAAAAAAATTCAAGATAATAATTTAACAAAGCTGCTAGCTCAACTTATGATCAATATTCTTGCAATTTCTTAAACTGTTTTCAGATACAGTATTTGGATCTTCTCTTATAGTGAACTTAATTGTCATTCATTTAAAATGCTTTTCTGTCTGAAAGTACAGTATGCTTGTGTTTATTCATTTGTTATCGTGGTGCCCTTCAGATTTGGGTGCCCAGGTGCTTCAGGGATTCCTTAGAAATAGGTGCCTCAGGGCCACAGCATGGGGAAAATAGGGGGGCATGTTTAAATTAGGCCCCTGAACAGCTTAGTTGCACCAGCACAGGTCCTCTGTAAAGCCAGAGCTAGACTTGCATTTTAACATTTTTTTTATCATTTTCTCTCCATGCCTGCCAGTGTCCAGAACCCCTCCAATTGCCAGGAACCGGAAATCTGCTCAAGTGGGTCCCAAGAACATGGGTAGCCAGACAGGATAGGGCTCATGAGATTCTAGAACATAATTCTCAGCCCATTTTGAATGGCAATTGCCATAGTCTTGTGAAGGGGAACCAAGAAGAAGCAGCTATAGGAGCAAGGGGAAAGATCAGCCGGCCGGGGCAGAGCCAGAAGAGTGGCACTTACCTTCAGCTCCTGCATCCCTCACGATGTCCTGGCTGGTCCAGAAGTGCAGCATTCTCTATCTCTCCCTCCTTCTCCATGTGTCAGTAAGCAGTCAGGTGGTTCTCCAAGTCCAGCGGTGGTGTAAGCCTGTCAGGGAGGGGTGACAGTGAATGGCTATACCCTCCATTCAGCAGCAGTCCAGCAGCAGCACCATGAGAGGTGGTCAGTGGGAGGAGGTGGGTTCCAGGCCTCCTCCTAACCACGGCACCAGCAGTACTTTGGATCAGTTCAAATGATTATTAGCACAGCATTTTAGCTATGAAGAACTTTGTTGTTTCAAACAAGTTAAGTATCTTTTTTTATCTTCACTGGAGATTATCAAATCTCCTTGCTCTGGAGTGCAAACATTAACTTTGTCTTTGGAGTAGGTGGGTTCCAGCCTCCTTCTGACCACAGCACCAGCAGTACTTTGGATCAATTCAAGTGATTATTATCACAGCATTTCAGCAATGAAGAACTTTGTGATTTCAAACAAGTTAAGTATCTTTTTTTATCTTCACTGGAGATTATCAAATCTCCTTGCTCTAGAGTGTAAACATTAACTTTGTCTTTGGAGGAGGTGGGTTCCAGCCTCCTTCTGACCACAGCATCAGCAGTCCTGGCCCAGAAAGTGAAGCTGGCTGCACAGTGCATGGCATCTGCACCACAGTCAGATACTGGCCCCCCAAAAAGAAACTGTTTTTTCTTCATTTAAAAAAAAGAAGGAAAAAAAATACTTTTTCATTTTCCAACACCAACTGAAGTGGTGTGGCTGCATGGGGTAAGCCAAGCCCTGAAAGGAAGGCTCATCTATGGGGTGGAGTGTCAAGAATAGCTCCATAGGAGGCAGCGATTGTGGGGGTGGGCCATGCCTCCATCACTACCACCTATAAGGCAGGGTTTGAAAGATAGCTCCATAGGAGCTAAGACAAGAGGTGCAGGGGTTATGTAAATGAATTAGTGAATATGTATGAAGGAACTACATGGATGACAGGCAGCATGGGTTTACTGGAGGAAGATCATGCCAAACGAACCTGATTGAGTTCTTTGATGATGTGGCAGAGGTCTGCAATCAGGGAGGGGTGGTGAATGTGGCCTATCTGGGCTTCATTAAGGCCTTCAACACTGTCCCTCACAGGAGGCTAATAAACAAACTGGGAAGCCTTGGATTAGGGAGGAAATTAACAAATTGGGTGAAAAACTGACTGGAGGGCAGAACTCAAAGGGTGGTTGTCAATATTACTTGCTCCAGGGAGGAAAAAGTGACAAGCAGGGTGTCCCAGGCATCAGTATTGGGCCCAGTACTGTTTAATATCTTTATTGGGGATATCACAGAGGGTCTGCATGGGAAAGTGTGTCTATTTACAGCCGACACAAAGATATGTAATAAAGTGGATACAACGGGTGGTAGAAATAATGATGGAGGATCTGGACAGGCTAGAAGAGTGGTCAGAGAGATGGCAATTGAAAGTGAATGCAAAAAATTGCAAAGTGTTGTGCATAGGGAGCAAAAATCCAAACGTAAACCACAGGATGGGAGAAAAGGAAACTGAAATAACAAGGCAGGAGATAGATCGGGGTGGGGTCATCATTTCAGATTACTTAAAGGTGGCAAAAGAGTGCAACAAGGCAGTGGGGAAGGCAAACAGAATGCAGGTATGCTTAGGGAGAGGAATCACAAGCAGGAGGAGGGAGGTGATCATGCCACTCTACGGGACCATGGTTAGGCCACACCTAGAGTAGGGGTACAGTTCTGGAGACCACACCTGCAGGGGGACAAAGATAGAGTGGAGAGGGTCCAGAGAAGGACTACCAAGATGGTACAGGGCCTACACAAGAGACCATATGGGCAACGTCTGGAGGAGCTTGACCTGTATGCACTGGAGATGAGAAGGGAAACATAGAAACATAGAAGTTGACGGCAGATTAGGACCGCAAGGCCCATCCAGTCTGCCCATTTCTTTTTCTACCTTATAAATGTGCCATCGGCCTTTGCTCTGTCAGTGGCCTATCTATTCACACTCATCTGTATTGCTCCCTTATTCCTATCCCATGCCTGTTTGAAGCCCTGCACTGAATTCATAGCCACCACTTCCTGAGGTAGACCATTCCATGCATCCACCACCCTTTCTGTGAAAAAGAATTTCCTCACATTCCCCTTTAATCGGCCTCCTTCTAATCTCATGCTGTGTCCTCTTGTCCTGCTATTTTTCTTATATTTAAACATGTTAGACTCTTTCACCTTATTAATGCCCTAAAGGTGTTTGAATGTTTAGATCATATCACCTCTCGCCCTCCTTTGCTCAAGGGTATACATATTGAGCTCCGTTAATCTGTCCTCATATGTCTTCTGATGCAGTCCCTGCACCATTTTGGTTGCCCTTCACTGGACTGCCTCAATTTGGTTAATGTCCTTGTGAAGGTGTGGCCTCCAGTACTGCACACAGTACTCCAGATGGGGCCTAACCAGTGTCTTGTTACGACTTGTGATACCCCTACTAATACACCCTAACATCCCCCTTGCCTTACCTACTGCTTTAGAGGTCTGCTTGGATGATTTCAGGTCATTGGTGATGATGATGATGCCCAAGTCTTATTCTTCCTTTGTGACTGCCAGCAACTCCCCTCCCAGCCTATAGGTGGCTTCAGGGTTTCTCTTCCCTATGTGCATGATCTTGCACTTCTTTGCATTAAATCCCTGTTGCCACTCTTCTGACCATTTTTCTAGTTTATCCAGATCTCTTCTCAATTTGCCCACCCCATATGGATCATCTACTCTGTTGCAGATCTTGGTGTCATCTGCAAACAGACAAGCCTTACCCTCTAGTCCATCTGCAATGTCACTAATGAAGATATTGAAGAGGACTGGCCCCAAGACTGATCCCTGAGGTACCCCACTTGTGACTTGCATCTCTTCTGACTGTATACCATTTACCACCACTCTCTGTTTTCTGCCCATCAACCAGTTTGCCACCCAGTTGACCAACTTCTGACCCACCCTGAGCCTACCCAGCTTATTTGTCAATCTTCTATGTGGAACAGTGTCAAAAGCTTTGCTGAAGTCAAGGTAGGCGACATCAATTGCTCCCCCTTGGTCTACCACTCTGGTTACCCAGTCAAAGAAATCTATGAGATTAGTTTGAAGGAGACCTTCCTTTTGTAAACCCATGCTGTCTTGGATCCCGTACCCCTATGGATTCCAGGTGTTGCACTATCCTTTCCTTAAGAAGTGCCTCCATAATCTTGCCCACTACTGAGGTAAGACTGACTGGTCTGTAGTTCCCTGCATCCGCCCTGCTACCACTCTTGTGGAGCAAGATCACATGAGCCCTTCTCCAGTCTTTTGGGACCTCTCCTGTGCTCAGAGACTCACTAAACAGTTCTGCTAATGGCTCTGCTAGTTCCACCCTTAGCTCAAGTACCCTGGGATCTATGCCATCAGGCCCCATTGACTTGTCCACCCTGAGCTTAGCGAGCTCTTGTAGGACCCTTTCTTTTGTGAAGTGTGTAGTGCATCCGTCCCTCCCCTCTGTGTCCATGGTGCTGAGCTGTGGGCCCTGCCCTACCTTCTCTTCAGTAAACACCGAGCAAAAGTATCTATTTAGGAAAGATGCCTTTACATGGTCCTCCTCCTCACATGCCCCTTTTCTCCTTTGAGCTTAGCGATACCCCCTCTGGACTTTCTCCTTTCACTAATGTATCTATAGAAACTCTTGTTACTTTCTTTTACTGTTCGTGCTAGTGTTTCCTCAGTTTGGGACTTTGCCTGCCTTACTGCCGTCACTGCTTCCCTTGTGGCAGTTTGGTATGCCTCCCTATCTTCATACCTCTGTGTTCCCTTATATTTCCTTAAGGCCAGCCTTTTGGCTGTGGCCTTTTCTGCTACTCTATTTGAGAACCAAAGTGATTTCCTTTGCACTTCTTCTTCTTCTGCACTTCCTTTTCTGTCTAACAGAGTGGGATGTTGCTTCAAGTATTGCATTCTTAATGCTTGCCCACTTTGCCTGTACCCCCTCACCTGTGTTTCATTTTGCCAGGGCTAGCGTAACTCTGTTGGCCATCTTATCAAAATCAGCTCCTCTGAAGTCCCATATTTTTGCCTTGAAATAGGATGATTTGGATGTAGTGGCCAAATTGAACCATACCATGTGATGGTCACTGGCCCCCAGGTGACCTTCTACCTGGAGATCTGTGATCCCTTCCCTGTTGGTCAGTACCAGATCAAGGATAGACCTGTCTCTTGTGGTTTGTTGTACCAGTTGTTTGAGGCCCTCCCACTGCAGGGAATCCACCATTTGTCGAGTTCTGGCAGATGTTCCTGCTGGTATTGACCAATCTGTATCCGGCATGTTGAAGTCTCCCATTATCAGAACCTCCCCTTTAGCTGTCATGTTTTGTATATCTTCTAACAATAATGTATCTATGTCCTCCACCTGGCCTTGGGGCCTATAGACAACCACAGTTCTTATGGCTGTCCCATTTCCTGTTTCCAGGGTGACCCACAGTTCTTCTGGCTCCTTATGTGTATTCTGAATGTCTGTAGCTTTGATATTTTCACTGACATACAGGGCCACTGCCACCCCCCTTTTTGCAACTTGGTCTCTTCTGAACAGTACATAGCCAGGTACTGAAGTCTCACAGGTGTGGTTACTGGTAAACCATGTCTCACTAATTGCTACTATGTCCAGTTTAGCCTCATACATTATTGACTGCAGGTCTGGGATCTTATTTCCCAGGCTGTGAGCATTTGTGTGCATGATTTTCCATTGGCCAGATTTCGGTGTGTTAGTTGTTGGGTGAGGTTTGGCATTTCCCCTGTGCATCGTATGGGGAGATGGACCTTTTTTCTTACCTGGTGATGGAAATGAACTGGAAACATGCTGAATCCCTGTTTGACCACTAGCTGAGGGGGGACAGATGTTCTTCCCATTCAAAGTTTGGGGTGCTGCACCCCTCTCCCCATTTGCTAGTTTAAATATTCTGCAAAAACGTCAAACTTCTGCCCCAATGCACTGACTCCCTCCTTAGTCAGATGCAGTCCATCAAATTTAAAGAACTTTTGCTCCCAGAACTGTTGCCAGTTCCCTACAAATCTATGTCCTTTTTCCTGGCACCAGCCATTGAGCCACATGTTTAGCTCCCCTATCTTGCCTTCTCTGACCTTCCATCCATCTGCCCCCCTCTCCCAGACTGGCAGAATCACAGAGAAGGAGATGTCAGATGAAATGGATGATAGTTTGTCACCCAGCCTGGTCAGGTGTTCCTTGGTCTCCACAACTGACTGGCTGGCAAGATCATTAGTCCCTATGAGTACCAGGACATCAATGTTTTCTCCTGCTTCCTGTACAGTTTTAGCAATGCAATCAGTGTCTCTCCATGCTGATGTACCTGGAAGACATCTGACCATTACCCCTGGCTGGAGATGGTATCAACTCCCCGAATCATGGCGTCTTCTATGATCAGAAGTTTTTTGAATTTCCTTTTTGCTTTTTTTGTTTTGGTTCCTGATTTGGGTGAGTTTTGTTGTGCTAGCTCCTGTGCTGCAGTGTCCTGCTCTGCAGTGTCCTTTGCCCCTTTGTTTGATTTTGGAGATAGAGGCAGATACCTGTTTGTAGTGTTTATATGGTTTTTGAAGGTAATATGTTGGAGAGCACAGAGTGATGGGGCACCCGATTTGCCCCTCCTAACCACCTGCCAACCTCCTGGACCAACTACCCTCTGCGGTTGAGGTTCTTCTGTTGGATGTTGGGGAAATGGCGGGTGGTTCTTATAATGTATTTCCTCTTGAATATTATATTTGAGGCACGCAATCTCTGCCCGTGCTGCCTGGAGCTGAGCCCTAAGATCGCCAATGGCCCAGCATGTAGGACAGTGTCCTAAATCCTGTAAGTCTGTCCTTCTGAAAAGTGTTCCACAGTACCTGCAGTTAATGATATCCATTCCAGATAAGTTGCTGGGTTTATAACCTGGTCAGAGTGATTAGAAGGAAGAAAATGCAAGTAATGGTTTGATTTTGTGTTTTGTTTTCATATAACTTGTTATAACAAGTTAAATTACTAGTGCCCCTGTAAATGAGCTCACCTTGTGGATGCCCCACTGATCTGCCCCTTCCTGCTTTGCCACAGGAAATGTCACAACTGTGGTACCCTATAAAAGGAGTGTAATGTGGGGTGCTTAGGAATGGGGTGGATGGCTGGGCCCTTCCCCTGCCGAAAAAGAAGAACCACAGATGAAAGAGCAAGGAGGTAACAGCAGAAACAGTCAACAACAAATGCAGTAACCCTGAAAGCTTATCCTAATGTTAGATAAAACTGTAAAACCTGTAAAACACCACGTGTAATAATTTCAGAGAAGATATACCCTGTAAGAAACACTTTGCTACAGAGAAAAATAAAGCAGTAACGGAAGATATACCTTGCAAAAGATAATTTGAATCAGAAGATTACAGCAGTAATCTGTTAGCACACACCTGTAGGCACACTTTGTAATAATGCAGAAGAAGGTATACCAGCAACAACAATTTGAATCAGAGAAAAATAAAGCAATGAAATGTTTGCAACAAACAGTAGCAATCCCTTTGAGTACAAAATAAAAATAACACACAGTAAATCTGCTTAGCCAAACGAAGTCTTAATCCTTTTCCCTTGCTCTGGTAAGGTTCTCTGCTCTGTCCTTTCAAGCAATCTTAGAAGGAAAGAGCTCAAGTGAAGCTAGATGCCTTGCCCAGCAAACCAAGGGGAGACATGTTAAGAACATTTAAATATCTGTAGGGAATAAACAAGGTCAGTGAAGGAAGCATTTTCAAAATGAGTGATAACATGGCAACAAGAAGGAACAGCTTAAAACTGGAGGAAGTCAGTTTCAGAGGAAATTTGAGAGGACTGTACTTCACTGAGAGGGTGGTGGGTCCCTGGAATAGGCTACTGGAATGGGTGGTGAAAGCAAAATCAGTTGGGAAGTTCAAGACAGCATGAAATACTAATATGGGACTGAACATGAGAGGCAAGGGTACAAAAAAAAAGGAATAAGGTCAGGATGGCAAAAGAGCTACAGGGAGAAAAAAAGACAGACTAGATGGGCCAAGTGATCCTTTTCTGCCAAAAGATTTCTATGTTTCTATGTAACTACAAGGCCACTTTTTAAAGAGACAGTGCACCTGATAAAAGCTAGCAATGAAGAATTTGTGCAATGGCTAAATATACAATTCTTTCTGTAGTCCTTCTGAAGGTGCATAACTCAAAGTGTGGAAAGTGCTGTAGAGGGACTGCTGTGTTTTGACAACCATGACCTCAAACCAAAAGATTCTCTTCCAAAATCTTCTTTATTTTATGACAACTCCAATGTTTCACCTGTACAAATTCAAGCTTTTTCAAGAGGAGATTTTCATCAATTTTACTAGAAAACATAAATAGTCTTTTATATTAGAATACATCATTGAACATAACATTCTACGGTTAACTAATTACAGAGATTCTGCTCATTGTTCCTCAATTAATGATAAGATGGATCTCAACCATAAGAAGCCTCTGCTTCCAATATTTACAAATGCTCTAGAGACAACAAATTTATCTTACATTTACAAAATGTTTACACAGACCAGACAAAAAATTCTACAGTGCTAATTCATTTCATGCAACAGTGCTTCCACACCCCATCACCACAAACTCCATTGTAGCCAACTGTTAAGTTAAATATTATCAGTAACGATACCCCTGTTGCTGGAAATAGCCAAATTCATCCATTCATTTTTATGTATATTTTATATAAAATACGTGATAAAGTCCATTATGTTATTATGGTTAAAATACTATTGACTTATAATATTCAGTGTACTTCAAATAGCCTTGTACTCTCATAGAAAATATTGTAAAGTGTAAACAAATACTTAAAAAATAAAGTTAGCTCAGATGGACTTACTGACTTCTTGAGCCTGCACCTGCTTGTGATGTCAGTAGCCACAAGGCTTAGACATCATGGATGACCACTTAAACAGCTGGAAAACAACTTATAACACTAGGTAGACTTCCTAACCAAGCTTCAGGTGCGGGATCCTTATGCACTGAAAAAAGTAGAAGCAAGCTTTCAGAAAGTTTGCAATATTTGAGTCACATTCAAAAACTTCTGAAGTACAAAAAGAGATTGTGAAAGGACATGTTCCTTAGGGTTATTTTTATGTTTCCTTGTGTAACCCCCCTGCAAATGGGGGTTCCCAAAAGACTTCCAGGAGCTTGCTTGAATGCTCCAAGCCTGAATGGTGTTTGGCATTTAAGCCATTTATCAGTGAGTGTTTTTAGAACCTCTGGTACTGTCTCTTTAAGAGCTGTCTGCTTGCAGACATAATTAGTTGTATGGGGACTGTGTGTTTCTTTGATTGAGTACCACTCAAGCTGCTGCCAATTCACTTCATTTTGCAGTCACTAGGGTGCAAAGGGAACCTATCTGAAAGATGTAACTGTTTGCCAGAAATTATTTAGAGTAATAATGAAATTACAGTTTGTCTAACCTGCTTTCTTTGCAGTCAGAACTGTGTCTGCTAGTTCCCCATTCTAGTTTTGAACTGCTGAACTGGACCAATCAGTGTAGGGTAAGCTAGCTCTAAAATGGTGCCTTGGACGAATCAGAACTTGGACTCATAATCTGAGCCAGCCACAAGAGGATTGTATGGGCAGTGACTCTGGGAGATGTAGTTTAGACTTCAGTGCCTTTTGGACCAACAGCAGCAGTCTATTGTGTGACAGCCAATCCAGTCAAGAACTGGGAGGAACTCAAAGGAAGTGCCGGTTTTGTCAGTTGGAGTTTCAGTTGAGCTTTGGCAGTGAAGAAGGAAGGAGCCCTGTGCTTTTTCAGTGTGCAGTTTTAGTCAAAAACGTGTGTAAGGCCCAGAGTTCCGGTCTGCAGCTTGTTGGGACTGAATCCGTCCTGTAGAAAAGAATCAAGGATCTCTGAAGAGTAGAAACCAGGCTCACCTATAGAAGACTGGAGGAATTGCTGAAAATTGCACTCGGTCTGTCAGAACTGAATCTGCTGTGTGTTCTCCGGGTATTGTGCAGTAATTGCGATCGGGATACAGATGCAGCCTGCCTGGTATAGTGCTTTCTTTTATATGGATGTGTGAAGAGGTTTGTGTACCTCAAGTGAGCCCTGCTGACATTGAAGGACCTTATCTTATTTGGAGTCGTGAGTACTAATTCAGGGTCGCTCCCTGTTGTTGCCACATTAAATCCAAATGGAATTACTGTACTGCTGACTGTTTAATTCTCCCTTTTCTCTGTGTGAAAGGGTCCCTACCAGCTGCCACCGGTTTGGACTAGCCACTAGGGCTTGGGTACCCAGGGACAGTAACTGATAGGGATAGGCCTGTGCACAGAGCCATAGGTAGATTATTAGAGTGATAAGCTAATTAACTCTGATTTCCCCTGTCCTTGTTATATCCCCTAAATAAATCAGAGCTGCTTGTTTCAGCAAAGTTATACTGCCTGAGGTGTTTGTCTATGTTAAAAGTACTGTACTGTGATTGTTGCACTGTATCTCATTTCACAGGAGGTCCCAGTGCGGAACCAGACCTGGGGTAAGTGTATACTGTGAAGGTAATTCTGATATATTGTGTGGGCCACTAGTGGGAAGAAAGGGGTTGCAGTGTCCCAGAGGGCTGTGACCAAGTTAGTTAATACTTGCAAACCCTGAACTCTGGGTGGAGGCACCCGCCATTGGATCCAGGCCCCTCAACCTGTTGGTGGCAAATCAGGCAGGGGTAGTGCCCTGGGATAGCGCCATCTAGGGGTTACATCTTGGAGGCTCACCGCTGGGATTGTGTGTCCTCTAGTGGCCATATTACGAACCACTGTTAAGAAAAAATGGGTACCCGACAGAAGTGGCATGCACCGGCTGGTGGAGTGGTGTACTGGGAGAATCGACCCCAAAATGCTATGCTTATCCTGGACATCCCCCTGGGTATCAATACGGACACTGTGCAGGAGTACTTTCCAAGGTGGAAGGTTTACAAAACCCCGTGGTGGTGGTCGGCATGCTAATCTGCCCACCCACACTTTCCTGGCCCTAGTAGAGTTTAAGGATCCCATAGATAGCTCAAGTGGGACCCCATTACCCCAGGGAGCCCTCACTGCTTGGAGAGTGATAACTAAGGACAGTAAAGACCGGGGAATCAGCCCCACCACTATCTGAAACTTTGAGGAGAAATTTGCTGAATGGTTGCTGGGAGAGGGAAAACTGTGGAGACTTGAAGAAACTATTCTTGCCACCTGGGGGTGTTCCTCCCCCAACACCCTCTCCTGCTCCAGTGCCCGTAATGGTGGCTGAACCAATGCAGACTCCTATTTCTGCACCTGCCATTAGTCACGACTCTTACCGAAGGTTGAGGATCTTCTCTGGCACCCTCCCCACCCCCCAAGGGGAGGATGACTGGGAGACCTGGATAGACTATGTTGCCCCCCAAGTGCTAGAATGGCAATGCTCGGAAGGCGAAAAGCGAAGGGGTTAGTGAGCCTCAGGGTCCCTGCCCTGGCTACCATCGTGCTAAATGGGCCAGTAACCCTGGCGACTGCACAGGCCTATCTTGAGGCCTTGGAGAATGTGTATGGGAGCCCAGATTCTGATGAGGACCTATGGTGGAGAGTAAGAAATGCACAACAGTACCAAGGGAGTTGTTGTCTGTGTATGTCTCGGCTGGGAAAATTATTGCAAATGCCTCAGAAAGGGTAGTTTGCCAGCGATTGAACTGGACGAACCAGACTGGACAGAATCCTTAAGTCTGCCCCTTCTCAGAACTGCTGTTGCTTCAGTTCGCCTGGCAAATCGACTGGAATCCCACCCTCTTATGATGAGTTAATGAGAGAAATTGAGGAGTTGAGAAAAGGCGACCTCGGAGGTACCTGAACCAACAGCTGTAGCTACGACCAGTGACTGAGGGTGACCCATCAAGTGAAGTTCAGGGCAGAGGGTTGACAGTCAATGAGTGCTCTGACAAGGTAAAAGATATGCCACAATGGGGCGAACTGTTGAGAGAGATCCAGGAATTCAAAAACAGTCCCTTTATGAAGGCCACGCCTGCAAGTACGGGCCCTGACCTATATCCGACTGCATCTGCTATGGGGTTGGGGGTACCCACCCATGTATCTCCTGCTGATAACAGCTCCAAACTCAATTCCTTGATCATGGAAGTGGAGAAACTGACGAGATGTCTCCAAATGCTTATCACGCCGCAGACAGAGATAGCACCCAGGTTTCCAGTTAGTAATACCCCCGCCCTGGCTCCCAGTGTGGCGCCTCGGCCAGCTCAAACTCCAGAAAGTATGTTTTGCTATAATTGTGGGAAAGATGGGCACATGAAAAGGGAATGCCAGTCCCCAAAGACACTGACAAAGTTGCATATAGGCTACAAGGAGAGCTTGGGAGAAGAAATCAGTGGTTAAGAGGTGCACGACATGATCCCAGTGAGGGCACCAAAAATGCTAATTCACGTCCTTTTGTGGCAAGGTCAGTTGCCCAGGCCCCACTACCGCCTCTCCAGACTGGTCCAGAATAGTGGGTCCCTCCATGGAGACCACTGTAAGGTGAATGGAGTGTCTACAAGAGTTGTATTAGACAGTGGCTCCCAAGTGACAATTATGTTCCAGGATTGGTATCAGAAGCATTTGTCAGACGTACCCTTACAACCATTAGAAGGACTGCATGTATGGGGGTTAAGTGAGAAGGCCTACCCCTATTCCGGGTATATCCAAATTTGGCTGTCTTTCCCCACCTCCGTGGCTGGGTGGCCGAACAAGTAGAGACCCTAGCCTTAGTGTGTCCCCCACTGGACTGTATGATGGTGTCCCTTTGTTGATTGGAACAAATGCTCATATGTTGGAAGGCTGGCACAGTTGTGTTATGAAAAACAGGGTCAAAGACTAGTAGAGCTTTAAGAGTTCGGCTTTAATTAAGAAGGCCTATGAGGCACAGAGATGCTGAAAAAACAGAACCAGAGGAACCCGGTCGGAATTGTATGGAAGAAGGATCCTGAGTCTCTGATCCTGGGCCAAATGCCCAGTGTACCTTACAGGAGGAGGTCCATATCAAGAAAGGATGTTAGAATAAAATATTAATGTTGGATGCACCAGGCGATGGAAAATTGCCAGAGGGACTGCTGGTCAAGCCTAGTATTTTGCGCCGCTAGAGCCCATGCTTATGCCAGAAGGGTAATGGTCCAAGTTCATAATGTGTCTGAAAGAGACATTCGAGTAAACAGAGGTTGCATCCTGGCTAATGTGCATTGTGCAGACACTGCAGTGCCACCCAGCAGCAGAGTTCAAGGAAGAATGACAGAGTAGCGCCCTGACTTGTTTGATTGTGACTCCCGCTGCCAGCTGAATGGAAAGTGAGGATCAGTGAGAGCTTGCCCAGAGAGACCAGGTGTTTTCTTTAAAGGAATGGGATGTAGGATGCATGCAGGAGCTGAGCACAATATCCGGCTGCATGCGAAAGACCATTTCGTGAGAGAGGTCTCGACGCCTGGCACCTGCTGACATAGATGATGTGAGACGGCATCTGCAAGAGATGTTAGCTGCTGGTGTAATACAGAATCCAGAAGCCCTTATGCTTCCCCATTGTGGTAGTGAGGAAAAAGAATGGAACAGTAAGGATGTGTGTGGATTGCGCCTTTATGAACCGGCGGACTATCCTGATCAGTACACAATGCCCCGCATTCAGGATGCTTTGGACTGCCTAAGCGGAACAAGTGGTTCTCTGTGCTGGATCTCCGCAGTGGGTACTACTAGATCCCGATGGCCCCAGAGGACCGTGAGAGCCGGCCTTTATCTGTCCGCTGGCTTCTATGAATTCATGAGGATGCCTCAAGGGATTTCAGGTGCCCCAGCCACTTTTCAGCGATTGATGGGCGTGCAGTGGGGACATGAACTTACTAGAGTGCCTGGTATACCTAGATGATGTTATTGTGTTTGGCAGCTCACTGGAGGAACATGAGAGCAGATTATTTAAGGTATTGGACTGACTGGAGGACTTTGGCCTTAAACTGTTCATTGATAAGTGTCAATTCTTTCAAACATCAGTAAAGTATGTGGGACACATAGTATCCACCGAGGAATAGAGACCGACCCAAGTAAAGTTGAGGCCTTGACCACCTGGCTACAGCCCAAAATCTAAAGAACTGCAAAGATTCCTGGGATTCTGTGGTTATTATGGCTTCATCAAGGACTATTCAAGAGTGATCCGCCTTTACTTAACCTTACTCAAGGGTATCCCCCAACCCACAAAAATACAAAAGTCAGCGTCCCTCAAGACTGAAAGAGTGTATTTTCATCCGAGTGAAGTATTTGGGGCCGCTGGACTCCTGATTGTGAGACTTGCTTTTCATGAGATCATATATCAACTTACCCATGCTCCAGTGCTGGCCTATGCGATCCAAGAAAACCTTACGTCCTGCACACTGATGCTAGCTCGCAAGGTTGGGGGCTGTGTTGTACCAAACACGAGAATGGCCTGAGACCAGTGGCCTTTGCCAGTAGAAGCCTGACCCCATCCGAAAAGAACTATCCTGTACATAAGTTAGAGTTCCTAGCTTTGAAGTGGGCTGTGTTGACCAATTCCATGAGTACTTGTATGGGGCTAAAATACTAGTAAAACTGACAATAATCCTTTGATCTATGTGCAGACCTCAGCTAAGTTGGATGCCACTGGCCATAGGTGGCTTTCGCATTATCTACATATGACTATGCTCTCGAATACCGAGCAGGTCTGAACCACATAGATGCTGATGCTCTCTCCGGAGGCCTGTTCCCCAGAATGTTTGGGTCGATTGGCAGAACCTGACATCGGGCACTCTGCGGAAGTTTGACAGGGAGGAACAAATGTCCGCGGACGCAGTGGACTGCATGGTGGATTGCTTGGGAGCCTCTGAGAATTGCATACCTGCTGCTTGTGCCACTTTTCTGCAATAGACATTGGTGCACTGCCTCAGCTGGACAATGACAGTATTCGGCAGGCTCAATCCCACGATCCCATGATCAAAGCAGCTTTAGAAGCCCTCTATGCAGGAAAAGATGTGTGCCAAATTACATCCACTGATTTGAGAACTGCACTGTTATACAAAGAGGCCCTAAGTTGAAACTGATCAATAAACTGTTATACAGAGAAACAGTAGACAGAGGGAACAAGTAGACAAACAACAACTAGTGCTGCCCACTGCCTTTGAGACTCAGTACTGAGGTCCTTGCACAACCACATGGGGCACCTTGGTATAGACAGAACACTTGACTTGGTGAGATCCAGATTCTATTGGCCTAAGATGGGGCTGATGTGGAGCAACACATTTGAACTTGTAGTTGCTGCTTACAGAGGAAAGCTTTTGCCCAGAGGGCTGCCCCCCTTGTTAACATCACCACCAGTGCACCCATGGAGCTGGTCTGTATTGATTTTCTGAGTTTGGAGTCAGATCAAAGAAATATCAGTAATGTGCTGGTGGTCACTGACCATTCACGAGATATGCCCAAGCTTTCCCCACCAAAGACCAGAAAGCATCCACTGTGGCCAAAGTACTTGTAGAAAACTTTTTGTTCACTATGGGGCTCACAAAGAATCCATTCTGATCAAGGGAGAGACTTTGAGAGTTGTCTGATCAAAGAGATGCTTTCTCTGTGGGGAGTCACAAGTCCAGAACCACTCCTTACCACCCCAGGGGACCATAGCCTGAACGTTTCAACCGCACTTTGCTAGATATGCTAGGGCACCCTGCACCCAAAGGACAAGCCTAGATGGAGCCAACAAATTAGCACCCTGGTACATGATTATAACTGCACCAAAGTGATGCCACTGGATTCTCGCCCTACCGCCTGATGTTTGGAAGAAGCTCGACTACCAGTAGATGTGTGTTTGGGTCTCTCCTGATGGGGCTCAAGCTGACAACTATTTACAGTATGTGCAAAGTTAAAGGCCCAGCTAACTCATGCGTACCAACTGGCTCAAACCATGGCTGCCAAAGAAATCTGGCCAACAAAGAAAGGTATGATAAAAGGTGAAAGCACAGGAACTCCAGGAGGAGATCGGGTATTGCTAAGAAATCTGGGACTGCATGGCAAGCACAAGATTGCTGACAGATGGCACCATCTCCCTCACATTGTAGTGGGCAAACTAGATGATCTGCCAGTGTACAAAGTAAGGCCTGAGAATAATTCAAAAGATGTAAAAACAATGCATAGAAATCATTTACTGCCCATTGGACAAATCTTAATTGAGTCTGAGCCCTAGAAGATGCCCCTCTGGACCAGTGACTAGAGCTGCTGCTAAGAAAAGATCAAGAAAGTCTGCACCTACAGAAGCAAAGTTAAAGTGTTCCCTCCACAAGTCCCAGTTGAGCATGACTGTCAGTCCATATCGGAAGAAAGTGAGAGTGACTTTGAATACTATCCTTCTTCGAACTGAGTCAATTGTTTCAGGGCAATCCCTAGTCAATACTGGAGACAAAGCTGGGCCTTCTGGACTGTCTAAGCCCCCAGCTTCATCCCTGGAGCCAATGCTCCCAGAAAGTGAAGTGCAAAGCATCAGATCAGATGAAATGGAATCATTGTGCATGGTTGAACTGTTTGAGCTTTCAGGAGGAAAATGATAGATTGGGGCAGACTGGTGATACACCGAACAAGAAGAGTATTTTGAGTGCCCTGACAGTCCACTGCCAGTGTCGAAGCTCTCCATGCGAGCCAAATGTTGTGGACTCAGAAACTGTAACTCCTGGAGCTGAAAGTGCCCCAAGCTCTAGCCTCTCTACCCCCATGGAGACTCCCCTGACAGTGAGGACAATGCTGAAAATGAGGCTCAGAGTGCAGAGACTATAACAGTTCCCCTAGAAAGACTGGTCGAGCTGTAAAGCCTGTGGTGCACCTCAGTTATGATTCACTTGGGAGGCCTGTGGACTTGCCTCTCAATGTTGTCCATAAAGGAGTGTATGTGTCCCCGAGCTCATTGCCCAAACTGAGCATCAGTGCTAACTCCAAGTTACTTGTGTTGCCCTCTAAGTATGGTGCCCTTGCCCCATCCAGCCCCAAGGTAACTGATAGGGAAGGGACCCCTCTTTTCAGGTTTCATGTACAAGAGGTAATAACTTGAGTTATGGTACAATGTGTGTGTAATACTGTGTAAAGAGTGACGTACTGCAATGTTTCAGAAATGTGTTCTTGGTAAAATGATATATTGACTGATGATTACATGTGCGAGCCTAATGCAAATGTATATGGTTGCAGTTGAAACTTATGGGGGTACTTGCTTGACGCGGACGTCAAGCTTTCCCAGGCTCAGGAAGGGTGTAACCCCCTGCAAATGGGGGTTCCCAAAAGACTTCCAGGAGCTTGCTTGATGCTCCAAGCCTGAATGGTGTTTGGCATTTAAGCCATTTATCAGTGAGTGTTTTAGAACCTCTGGTACTGTCTCTTTAAGAGCTGTCTGCTTGCAGACATAATTAGTTGTATTGGGGACTGTGTGTTTCTTTGATTGAGTACCACTCAAGCTGCTGTCAATTCACTTCATTTTGCAGTCACTAGGTGCAAAGGGAACCTATCTGAAAGATGTAACTGTTTGCCAGAAATTATTTAGAGTAATAATGAAATTACAGTTTGTCTAACCTGCTTTCTTTGCAGTCAGAACTGTGTCTGCTAGTTCCCCATTCTAGTTTTGAACTGCTGAACTGGACCAATCAGTGTGGGGTAGCTAGCTCTAAATGGTGCCTTTGACGAATCAGAACTTGGACTCATAATCTGAGCCAGCCACAAGAGGATTGTATGGGCAGTGACTCTGGGAGATGTAGTTTAGACTTCAGTGCCTTTTGGACCAACAGCAGCAGTCTATTGTGAGTGACAGCCAATCCAGTCAAGAACTGGGAGGAACTCAAAGGAAGTGCCAGTTTGTCAGTTGGAGTTTCAGTTGAGCTTTGGCAGTGAAGAAGGAAGGAGCCCTGTGCTTTTCAGTGTGCAGTTTTAGTCAAAAACGTGTGTAAGGCCCAGAGTTCGGTCTGCAGCTTGTTGGGACTGAATCCGTCCTGTGAAAAGAATCAAAGGATCTCTGAAGAGTAGAAACCAGGTTCACCCTGTAGAAGACTGGAGGAATTGCTGAAAATTGCACTCGGTCTGTCAGGAACTGAATCTGCTGTGTGTTCTCCCGGTATTGTGCAGTAATTGCGATCGGGATACAGATGCAGCCTGCCTGGTATAGTGCTTTCTTTTATATGGATGTGTGAAGGGTTTGTGTACCTCAAGTGAGCCCTGCTGACATTGAAGGACCTTATCTTATTTGGAGGTCGTGAGTACTAATTCAGGTCGCTCCTGTTGAATTGCCACATTAAATCCAAATGGAATTACTGTACTGCTGACTGTTTAATTCTCCTTTTCTCTGTGAGAAGGGTCCCTACCAGCTGCCACAGTTTGGACTAGCCACTAGGGCTTGGGTACCCAGGGACAGTAACTGATAGGGATAGACCTGTGCACAGAGCCATGGAGTAGATTATTAGAGTGAGATAAGCTAATTAACCTGATTTCCCCTGTCCTTGTTATATCCCCTAAATAAATCAGAGCTGCTTGTTTCAGCAAAGTTATACTGCCTAGGTATTTGTCTATGTTAAAGTACTGTACTGTGATTGTTGCACTTATCTCATTTCACAGGAGGTCCCAGTGCCGGAACCAGACCTGGGGTAAGTGTATACTGTGAAGGTAATTCTGATATATTGTGTGGGCCACTAGTGGGAAGAAAGGGGTTGCAGTGTCCCAGAGGGCTGTGACCAAGTTAGTTTAACTATTGCAAACCCTGACCTCTGGGTGGAGGCACCCGCCATTGGATCCAGGCCCCTCAACCTGTTAGTGGCAAATCAGGCAGGGGTAGTAGCCCCTGGGATAGTGCCATCTAGGGGTTACACTTGCATGTGCTCAAGAAACATTTTGTTACAGAGAATGGCATTTCAGAGGTATGTCACTGACTAGCCCAATGCAGGGCAACATACATTGGGCTTGTCCTTGACAGACCAATGACCACGCAAGCTTAGTATGATGGTGGCCACAGATTTATAAGTGGAAACTTTGTGTACTTGAAAGGACTGAAGCACTCCAATGAGAGAGTGCTTCAGTATTTTCATTGCATAAATCCATCCGGCAAGCAGCTGAGGGGCTTTATTCATTTTTTTAATCCATGCTTGCACCTGATGTCTGTGGAATGCAATCAGCGCCCTACAACAAACAGAACAGTCAGGCACAATTTTGACCAAGAACAGCCCCCATACTGTGATCCTCACTGTGCTTTCCCTACCTTGCTCTGCACGACTGCAATAAGGATGCAGCACCTGCCGCTCTGCCTCCTTGCTGCCCTCTCCAAGGCTTCACATATGCTGCAGGAGTGGATTTACTTGAAACAGCAGCTCCTTGCTGCTCTCTCTTTTAACACCCCCCCAGTCTTTTACTTTAGCCATGGTGTGGCTTTACTTGAAACAACAGCTCCTTGCTGCTTTCTTTTTCAAAACTTCCTCCCAGGCTTTTACAGCTTTCACCTACTGGCAGGTCCGGCATCCCTGCAGACTCTGCTCCCCACCTTGCACTGCCACCTGAGTGACTTTACTTAAACAGCAGATTCCATGTTTCTTCTACAGCCCCTTTTGGCCCCTGGCTGCCTTTTGAACCATGCAGCGCATCAACTAAACTGCTGGAACAGCTATTTGGGAAGGTGGGAGGGCACTTTCCTCCACTGCCTCCTCCACTACCCACTAGCTTCCTTTATCCTCCTCTACCACCCATGCAGAGTAAGCCACAGCCTGAGCTCCATATGTACTGGGTGTTAATAGTGTCCAAAGGCACTTTCACTTTGAGCAGGGTCACACTAGAGGCAGGCCACTTTGCAGCCCCAAATTCTTTTCCTGCTACCAACACCAGAATCAGAATCAGAAATGTTATTGACCTGCTAATAGCCATTACAATACACACAAAATAAAATGTTAATATCTGGCATGTGAATTACAATCAATAAAGTGCAATTTCAGATAAACATTTAAAACTCTGCATTCTATTACTGCATATTGAGAAAATGTAAAATAACAACCAGTCAATGTCACAAAATAGTTGTAGTCATAGATCTTATAAATAAGTTGTTTCCAACAAGCGTGATAATCTTTCTAAAACATATTCATCCTCAGAATTAAGTAAATAGTTTATCATGTTGTCAAGAGGGAGGACGAGACCAGCCATTATGTCACCAAACTACTTTGTCCATTGTAGACCATAAAGTGGGCAAATTAATAGTACATGTTTAAGATCATCTTCTAACTGTTTCCCACATCTACAGTGGGGTAGATGGCTTCTTGCCTCTTCTGTCTATAGTGTATGTAGTTTGCAATGTAAATTTCCACCCTAAATTTAGTTAGTGTTTGTCTTGTTCTAGGGTTAGACATCTTTAGTAAATACAGTTCCAGTCTATGTATATTTTTTAACTGTTTATACCACCTAAATAATTTAAGGCTATCTAGTTTTTCAAATTTTTTTGCAGTATCCGAGCCCCTAAGTCTGCTGCCACCACTACAAAATGACCACACCATAAAACGACGCTGGGAGCCCCCACTAGACCCCAGGGAAAAGGATTATTTTATTAAAAGAAACAAACACTTGTCAAGCCACCTGATGGTAGCCCCCTAGATTGCACTAGCTCACCTGGGCTAATAAGTATATAACTGGCCACTCAGCCACCATTAGTGGCAAAGGGGCCTTAGCCGATTCCCCCTCCCCCACACCACACTCCCTTTTCTTCCTTTTTCTTTTTCTTTCATGATTTCCTTTTAACTAACCTATTTTTGTTTTCTTTTGTTTCTACAGGTCTAACAGGGCAAGAACCCCTACCTTATTAGATAAGTATATTTCTTACCAAACCAGTACTTTCTGTCCTATTTGACCCTCCTTAAGAGCTGCAGATCCTTTGTGACTCCCTTTTCCTGTTTGTTTTTTACAGGTGCATTGGACATCACCCCTTCGGACTCCTACCTTTAGCTCCCTGCACTTAGTTAAGCCCCTCTATTTTGCATATATAGGGTGGATTGACTGCAACAGGGCTAATGGTCCACCCTTCCTATTTGCTACAATATTGTGATCCATACTTTAAGTGGGCCCTCTGTTGCATACATTTGTTTTTTATTTATTTGATAATTGATGACAGGGAGAGGCATGCTAAGCTGAGGCTGGTTTTCAGACTTATTCCAGGGAAGGGAAGACAAAATGAGGTACATGAGCAAAAACAAAGTAGAGCAAAGTACTGTACATAACGCAAAATAAAAATACTATCATGTACCCTATATACATATGGCATATTGCAATAATTACATGATAAACAAATGGTAGAACAATACATTATGCCATAAACATAAGTGCAACACTTTAGTGGAAGATTCTATCATATAAACTGAGCGGTCTGAGTACTGATTTCTGAGAACATATGCAAATACTTAACGGCAGCTGAATGTACTGTATACTACACAAAATCCCTGAGCTACCAGTATCTAACTCATTACTATGTAATGCACTTTGGGATATAGTCGGTATTAATGGCATTACATAAAACCAAATTCTGTTCTAGTCTAAATAGAAGGGACTGTGCAATACACGTAAAGAGCCAGCTTTTGAAAGCCTGCAGGGATGCCTGTTCAATGGCAGAGTCCAAGGTTCAGATGCTTCTTAGACCACTTATTATGTTGTGTAACAACATCCAAGCACTGAACGCCTTTTGTACCAATTTGCATTAAACAGTGATGCAATTGTCACTTTCTTGATGCAAACAGAAACTGTTTCAAAAAGAAGCAGAGAGCAATGTCAGGACCACAGAGCATGGTTATTGGTGTAGACTGCCAAGCTCCTGGTGTTTTGAACTGCAATGGCCTAGGCAGTAGCACAAACCAGAAATCCCTTTCACTCTCACAAAACATTTGGTGTGCATGTGCAGCAAATGAAGGGATCCATTTAAAACATGTATCACACGTTTTGGCACAGCCAGATGGATCCAGACAGAGGCATTTACTTTTTAGTCCATTCTTTTGAAAATCATGCCTCAGATCTTCACTGTTACAAATTTTCCATTGGAAACAAATCCAAACAGTATGTTTTACAATTTATGTACCCCCTGAGAGCCCTGTAAAGATGCAGTATCTTATTGTCAATGGGGTCTGGTTCCATGTCATTTCAGTGAAGGAATAATAGTGACGGCAATATCAGCGACGACAGTACATCGACTGCACCCATACATATGAGCAAGCACCATTAAGGCAACATTATTGCAAATGCACCCCCTTTCCTAAAATAACCAACCCCGAGGTCATAGCACCTCAGGGAGGGAGGAATACATTTGTTGCCGTAATGGTGCTTGTCCATATGTACGGGTGCCGTAATTGCAGTCACTGATATTACCAATGCTAAAATTTCCATCACTAATATTCCTTCACTGAATTGACGTGCTACATGGGTGGAATAAATCAATGAGAGGTTAACTGACCTGCTCTGAGTCACACAGTGAGTAAATGACTCTGATGGGATTTGAACTTGATTTCCTTGTTTATAAACATATAGAAACATAGAAACATAGAATATGACAGCAGATAAGGATGGCTTGGCCCACCCAGTCTGCCCATTTCCCTACCTAATGGATGAGCTGCAGATCCTAGTTTACCAGCAGCCTACTTCTTTCTACCCCAACCCCGTAGAATTGCCTTATGACTGTGCCATGCATGCTTGAATTCAGCCACTGTTTTTGACTTGACAACCTCCTCCGGAAGCCCGTTCCATGCATTCACAACCCTCTCTGTGAAAAAAATAAATCCTTACAATACCTCTGAGCCACCCCCCCCATCTTCAAATTGTGCCCCCTTGTTCTTGCACACCTCTTTTTTTGAAAGATGCTACACTCTTGGGCTTTGTTGATTCCCTTGAGGTACTTGAAAGTTTCTATCATTCCCTCCCCTCCTTTCCTCGAGGCTATACATATTAAGATCCTTTAGTCTCTCTTCATATGTCTTCTGGTACAGACCCTGCACCATTCTAGTTGCCCTCCTCTGGACAGCTTCCATCTTGTCTATGTCCTTGTGGAGACCGGGTCTCCAGAACTGCACACAGTACTCCAGATGGGGTCTCACCAGTTGTCTGTACAGAGGGATAACAACTTCCTGTTTTCTTCTGGTGATGCCTTTCCCTATGCATCCCAGTATCCCGCCCTCCTTCCTTACTGCCCTCTCACATTGCTTGCCCACCTTTAAGTCATCTGCTATGACTACCCCCAGGTCCCTTTCCATTTTGTTGTTGTTAGTATCTCACCCAGCATTGTGTACTCTTTCCCTGGGTTTTTGTTTCCCAGGTGCCTTACCTTGCACTTCTTAGCATTGAATCTAAGCTGCCATACATTTGACCATTCCTCTAACCTTGCCAAGTCCTTCTCATCCTTTCCACCCCACCTTGTGCATCAACTGTGTTGCAGATCTTTGTGTCATCTGCAAAGAGACATACTTTTACTTCTAGTCCCTCTGCAATGTCACTTATAAAGACATTGAAGAGGACCGGTCCTAATACTGAACCCTGTGGTACCCCACTAGTAACCCCCGTTTCTTCAGAGTGGACTCCATTTAATATTACCCTCTGTGCCCTATTCTCCAGCCAATTCTTTACCCAGGCT
Source organism: Neoceratodus forsteri (assembly GCA_016271365.2). Taxonomy (NCBI): domain Eukaryota; kingdom Metazoa; phylum Chordata; order Ceratodontiformes; family Ceratodontidae; genus Neoceratodus; species Neoceratodus forsteri. The sequence goes on from CM057456.1 coordinate 1,517,156,728, forward strand.
ATCATCTTTTGACCCACTCCTAGGCTGGCTAACTTGTATATTAATCTTTTGTGTGGGACTGAGTCAAATGCCTTGCTAAAGTCTAGGTAGGCCATGTCCACAGCACCTCTCTGATCTACTACTTTGGTCACCCAGTCAAAGAAATCTATTAGATTCATCTGGCATGACCTTCCCGCTACGAATCCAGGCTGCCTTGGGTCCTGTGCCCTTCTGGCCTCTAGGTACTCGACAATTCTTTCCTTCAGAAGTGATTCCATCATTTTCCCTATCACTAAGGATAAACTAACAGGTCTGTAGTTTCCTGCTTCTGCCCTGCTCCCACTTTTGTGAAAGGGAATCGCATCTGCTCTCCTCCAGTCCTCAGGTACCACCCCATCCACCCATGATTTGTTAAAGAGGGTAGTCAGTGGTGTCACTAGTTCTATCCTTAGTTCTTTTAGAATTCTGGGATGAATCCCATCAGACCCCACTGCTTTGTCCACCTTCAGTTTTAAGAGATCTTTCAGAACCCTTTCTTCTCTAAATGGGCTGGTATCAACTTCTGTATACAGAGTGTTTCTATTGTTTGTTTTAGGTACCTCCCCCTCTTCATTTGTAAATACTGAGCAAAAATATTTGTTTAGTATCTCTGCCTTTTCACAGTCACCCTCTGCCCACCCACCCCTTTATTAAGCCTCACTATACCTCCCTTAGTCTTCCTTCACTCCCTGATGTACCTAAAAAAGGTTTTATCCCCCTTCTTAACTGAGTTGCCTATCTTTTCCTCGGTTCGGGCCTTTGCTGTTCTGACTGCCTTCCCAGCTTCCTTTTGCTTTAACTGATACAATTCTCTGTCCTGCTCCTTCTGTGATTCCTTGTATTTTCTGAATGCTTTCTTTTCCTCTTGAACCTTTACTGCCACCTCCTTTGAGAACCATAGTGGTTTCTTACATCATTTTGTTTTGTTTATTTGCTTCACACAAAGGCTTGTAACCTCTGTGATGGCAGTTTTTATTATTCCCCATTGTTCTTCCACCCCTCCTTCCTGCACATTTGCTAGTGCATTCCTTAGGCACTCACCCATTTTGGCAAAGTTAGCCCTCCTGAAGTCCAGTACTTTTGCCTTTGTATGGCTTGACTCTATTGCTGTGTTTATTGTGAACCATACTGTTCGATGGTTGCTAGTTCCCAGATGGCTACCCACGTCTACATCTGTGATCCTCTCTCCATCTCCATTTGAGAGAACCAGGTCTAAGATTGCTCCCTCTTGAGTGTGTTCCAATTCTAGTTGTCTAAGGGATGCCCCCTGTAGGGCATCTAGAATAACCCCACTCTTAGAAGTGGCTGCTGTAACTGCACTCCAGTTAACATCTGGCATATTCAGATCACCCATCAGCAATATCTCCCCTTTTTCTGCCATTCTAAGTATACTTTCTATCATTTCCTTGTCCATTTCCTCCCCCTGAGAAGGGGGTCTGTATCTACAACCCTGTCTTGGTGTGGTGCCGTTGCCTGCCTCCAAATTGACCCACAGTGCTTCTTCTCCTTTTATTTTTTTTATTTTTTTATTTAGTTGTTTAACCAGGTATAGCACACTGAGCTGAAAGCTTTTTTACAGGAGCGACCTGGGAGCACAAGGAGGTTAAGTGACTTGCTCAGGGTCACACAGTATGCAAGTGGATGCTGTGGGATTCAAACCCAGGTCTGGTCTGCTGGATGTCACCAGATTTGCAGCTCAGAGCCTTAGACCACTGCGCTATACTGCCTCCTCCCTGTTTACCCTTTTGTTCTGTTTCTTTGATTCCTTTCCTTATGTAGAGATCTACTCCTCCTCCTCTTTTACCCTCCCTGTCCCTCCTGTAGATAGTGTATCCTGGTATGTTTACATCCCAGTCATGGTTCTGTGTGTACCATGTTTCTGTGACTGCCACGATATCCAGATGTTCCTCCTCCATCAAGGCCACTAATTCAGGAAGCTTGTTACCCAGACTATGGGCATTGGTACTCATTGCTCTCCATTTTTTGATGGCTTTACCTTCTGTAGCAGTATCCCCCACTGACCTTTCTACCTTGGTCTTTTTCTCATTTAGTACCCTGTTTTGTCAGGGAATGCTGGGATTTTCCTGCTGTTTATCAGTGCCTCCCCCCTTGACTAGTTTAAAAGCTTGCCAATGAAGCATTTAAACCGACTGCCCAAAAGACTTGTTCCCTTCCTGGACAGATGCAGACCATCCTGCCAGTATAGGCTGGTGTCCCTCCAGGTGGAACCCGAGTCCCCAGTGAAGCCAAACTCCTGTGCTCCACACCATTTTTTCAACCATTCATTAAACTGCATGGTGCAAAGTACCCTCGCCTCACCCATACCACTGACAGGCATTACCTCTGAGAAGGATACTGTGTGTGCTACTTATCTTATGCCCCTCCCCAACTCTACAAAGTCCTTCTGCACTGCTCTAATCTCATGATGAGCCAAGTTATTTGTCCCTAGGTGGACAATGATGTCCAGCTCAGACGCCCGTGTAACTGTTCTCAGGATCCTAAGGATGCACTTCCTGTCCCTCCAAACCATGGTACCAGGCAGGCACCTGACTTCAGTTTTCCCTGCTCCCCCAGTTCTATCCCCCTAATAATTGAGTTCCCCACCAGGAGCTGCTTTCTTTCACTGTGGTGACCTCTGCCTCCTTCATGTGGGCCTCCCTTGTGACAGTTGTCTGCAACCTCCTTAGTCTCCTCTGCGGGTGCATCCATTGGGGAACTATGCTCCCCCAGAATGGTGTATGGATTGTGGAGTGGAACAACTGACTGGATGTGCCTCTATTCCACCACCCTTACCCTCCCTGAGCCCACTGTGGTCCAACTGCTGTGCTTTCTTCACAACCTCTGAGGTAGTGGTGGTGGCTGTGGTGCTCCCTGGATGGGGAGGTTCCCTTACTACTGTCCAGTGCAGCTTGAAGACTGGGAACTTCCTCCCTCAGGGCAGATAGTTGTCTGCAAACAGGGCAGCATCTCAGCCTCCATAAAGACTCCTGGAAGACTGCTGCCCCACAGCAATTACATTTCACTACTCCCCACATGTCTGTCTCCCTTGTTTAGTTTTTTTTTGTTTTTTGTTTTTTGTGTGTGTGTGTGTGTGTGTGTGAGATTGGTTTGTTATATAGAAATATATGAATTATATAATGTGTATGCTTATATTGTCAGTGCAGTGTGCTAGAGAGGATATGACAGTGATATGCACCTTGCCCTCTTGAGGAAATTATTTCAGAACCCCAGGTATAAAGGAACTATTTCCAGATGTGGATGGGGTGAGGGGTGGGAAGGGTTTGGGCCTAAACTGTGCCCTCATGAAACAATCAGCTAAAAGCTCTGACCTACCGCTGCGATGAGTGCCTTCCTGTCAGCAAGATGCCCTACACGACAATTTGACAGAGAAAATACCCTGCTAATCAAACAGAGAAAAATCCAAACATCCAAGTCAGACAGATGTAAACCTCCCCAACCACAAAACAGCCTGGTGACTTGTGCTCTGAAAGTAGTCAGCCCCAAAACACATCAGCTGTAGAGAAGGACAGACACAGAAAACAGTATTCAGCCCCTGTGGGTTTAAACCCTTCCTACACTGAAAAGCTTAACAATTGTAACAAAAGTAAAGCAAGGTCCACCTCCCTTTGTTGGTTGAAAGACTGCCTTTTCTGATAATTCTAAGTTCCTTATTTCACCCTTCAGTTAGAAGTATCCTCCACCTGAAGAATATTAACTTCCCTAAGGAATCTGCTTCAAACCAAAGACAATTGTAAATTGTAAGGTTCACCTCCCTCTGTTGTGAGCACAACTCGCTTTCTTGCAAATCTTAAGTCCAGTGTTGCAGCTTCCAGCCAGAGGTAGCTCCACTGCTTCCATTTGTTGTAGTACATTGAAGATCAAGTCAGCAAAAACTACTGATTGACTAATGTTGGCAGGTAGGAGTAATTTATTCACCAGTTTTAAAATGTTAGTACAACAAAATTGGGATGCATATGCATGCTGTAAATCTGGAATAAAATGCTCCTTTCGAATCATCCATTGTGTTATGAAGCACTGTTCTTTGGAGTGTGGAGTATTTACAAATGTTGGGTGAGTACTGATACTCATTAAAAATGTTTTTGAAGACTATTTCCTAAAATGAGGTGAGTAAAACAGGTCAGTACTCCCCTTATCTGGAGTACTGGTAACAAGTACTGATGGCCTATGACAGGACTGAAGCTGATGGCAAGTATCGTTTAGAATGTTCTTTTCTCTTTTCAGCATCAGTGTCCCTCATGGAGGGGGAAACTGTCCTGGACATCTAAAGTGGATCATGATCCAGTTTCTGTCCCTTTAATTGACACACTCAGTAGTGACTGGACTATAAATGGACTTTAAAGCTTGTGTCATGTTTTATTTAATATACTACAAACAATCTCAAAGTAATACAAATAATTAAGTTGCTTTATGAATATTTTAGAGTTAAGATGCTTAGCATAGATGTTGTTGTTACATTAGAAATGTTTAATATCTTTTGGTTGCATTTGAGTCAGCTTCATGTGTCTCTCTTGCAGATTCCAGTTAGTGGCAATTGGCTTGGGTTCCCTTCCCCTAAATTCCCTGATGCCCGCTGACTGGGTTGCACCCAAAAATCCACCTCTATGTACAGGTAGTTGGCATAGTCAGAATTTTCTTTCTCTCCAAGATGTAGCCTAGTGGATCTGCACTCTGACATGATTTATTAGAGTATGTTCAGCATCAGTAGCCTTTCTCACCACTATATTTTTCTTTGTCATTACAAAACATTTAAACATAATTTGTTTGCAAGAGACAAGAAAATGCTATTAATTAGGAATATTAATTCCTGACACAAAATTGGTAACATTTTTGGTATTGATTTACTGTACTCTTTTAAGTGATCTAGCAGAATGATATCATTTTAGTTATACATGTAGCAAACAGTTTCCTGCTTCCACTCCTTTACTATGGCTCCATTATATACTCCTTCACTCCATCCCTTAAGACGCTCAGTAGGCTAAGAATCACATACCACAGCATTATTAGGTTTGTCACAGGACTCCCCAGAAGCATTTACCACTGCCACCTCTATAAGGCTTCAAACTCGCTATCCCTCAAAGATAGAATTAACTTTAAACTCCTGACCTTTTTTATAAAGTTGTCTGGGGTCTGGTCCCAACAGCATCACTTACTACTTCCAGAGGCCAGCTGGTGTTCACACCACCACAACCTCCTCCTCCATCTCCTTTTTGGTTCATTTCTTCCACACCACCCATGGACTGCACTTTCTCCCCTCCAAGGGTAAAAGACTCTTTAACAACCTCCCTCTCTTCCTTGTTCAATTTACACCCCTAGGAGCCTTCAAAAATAACCTCATATGTTACCATCTTGAGAAGTTTGTCTGTTCATGCACCTAATTACTGTCCTCCTCTTACTCCTTACCCTCTACTGCAATCTTCATTGATGAAGTTACCTATACAGTTATTTTATTATCATCTCCATTGTTAAGTTTCTCACTCCATGCTATGTATTATGTTGACTGGACACTTGTGGAAATGGGCAGTTGCGCTTACATGCCTTCCAGTATAAAAATTAAAAAATAAACTACTACAGTTCTTCTGCTAAATATGATCCTCAGAAAACACTTCTTATCTCAAAGGGTAATCAGTCTGTGGAACAGCTTTAAGTGCTGACATTTAAGACTGGACCAGATGTACATGTTTATGACTGACTATATAAGAGCTGAGTATACCTACCAGAGCTGGCAGGGGAATTAATCTGACAGGGCACATGTCCTTTTTTCACAATAAATGTTCAGACATTCAGAAAACAAAGCAAACTAAATGCTGGGGAGTTGTATTAAACAATCTGTTACAAATAATATAAATCCAGTTCCTATGCTTGAAAAATAACATTTCATAAAGTTTTGTGGCAGAACTAATTAAAGACTGGTAATAAAAATAACATTGCTAGAACATTGTGTACTTGTACAATCAGGAATGAGGAAGCAATAACAAGCTACTTTTACTTAAACCTATTATAGTACTGTATTCATGAAAGTTTAAAAAAATACAGCAGTATTGTATTACCACTTGTGCTATACATAGTACTAGAAAAATAAAAGAACACATATTTTGTTGCTGGTGATCTTTAATTATATTCCCTAGTGTTTCAGATTTGCATTTTTCTGATTCACCTCAAAAATATTTTCAAGAATGCTTTCTGCACAAATATATCCCTTCATGTATCAAACCATTATTACAAAAAAGGATTCCCACAATTATGCTAGGTCGACCAAAGGCTGTAATTTGAATGACAGTTAGAAAATCAGTTTCTAAAATTGGAGCCATTGGCATCTTTCAAGGCACTCCAAGTACATGTCTATCTGTCTTGGATGTTTTTGTTATTTCTTTTATAATAAATTCTTCAATAATTAAGTATATACTTTTGAAATTTTTGAGTGGCATTTGGGCAAGTTATATTTTTGCTATATTTTTTGTTTACAGTATTTACTGTAACCATCTCCGAACCTGCTTCTTTGAAAACAGGTGCAGTACAACTGTCAACAGCATGACAATCCTTGTGGCTAGCTGTACTTTGTTTTGATAAATCTACTAGCAGATTCTACAGCAGTCATTAACAACAAAGTTTAACGAATCTGACATGGAACATATGTGGTTTTATGCGTTAACACATGACATTTGTCTCATTTATGAATGTCAGTAAAAGTGGGTTGTCACACTACTGATACTGAATGTTACACTTTATTTTGCTTTGGTAGGAAAGAATAAAGCAAACATCATGACACATGATATTTCCTTATATTATTGTTTCTTTAAGACACATGCCAACACATAAAACAATGATGTTGTTAAAAATAATCTGACTGTCCTGATGTTTTCCCAGTAAGAGACATTACATCTTACTATGTAACTCAAAACAAAAATGGTTGATTTTGTGGATTTTTTTCATAAATGTATGGATGACTATCAAGTACTAGGCAAAAATATATAGATTTGACATGGGAGAAGATGCACTAGGGAATATCCTTAAGTCCAACTAGCACATTCAAGAGAATAACAAAATATAGTCAGAAACAAATTATTAAAATGATGATAGCCAGAAGTGAAAGTTTAACCCCATGGACAGCACATAAGTGCTATGTGACAATAAAATGTTGATATTCCTACATGCCCATTCAAACTCAGCTGCTTTATATTTAACAGAACAGGCAGGGGACACCAAGAAGAAGGAGCTGCTGTTATAACTATACTTCTCTACTGGGACTGAAGAACTAGAACTCTATCACTGGGAAATTCAATTTAGGGTAAAAACAAAACAAAAGAAAGTTAGTATGTTTGTCTGACTTGACTGAAGTGAATTGTTATCTGTGCATTATCTAGGTGTCTGTCTCAGGTGGCTGAAGGGATTTGTTATCTGTACAATTAACTAACTGGCGAAAAAGCTGTAAAGTAGGGGGGGTGGCTTAGCTAGAAGGAAATCAGGTTAAAGCCAGATTTAAAAACTGCCCTAGATAGTTTCTGCCCGAGAACAGGCAGAGGACACCAAGAAGAAGGAGCTGATGTTATAACTACTGTATAGTTCTCTACTGGGACTGAAGAACTAGAACTCTACTACTGGGACCTTCAATGTAGGGTAAAAACAAAACAAAAAAGTTAGTGTGTTTGTCTGACTTGGCTGAAGTGAATTGTTATCTGTGCATTATCTAGGCATTTGTCACAGGTGGCTGAAGGGAATTGTTATCTGTGCAATTAACTAACTTTTGAAAAAACAGTAAAGTAGGGGGAGTGGCTTAGCTAGAAGGAAGTCAGGTTAAAGCCAGATTTAAAATCTGCCCTAGATAGCTTCTGCCAGAGAACAGGCAGAGGACACCAGGAAGAAGGAGCTGCTGTTATAACTATACTTCTCTACTGTGACTATATTGCCCTCCTTCCCTCCCCTCAACCCCCCCACCCTAAGCCAGTTATCCTTCTATAGGCACAGGATTTGACTGACCACAGAAATTTCCTGTTTGGGAGCAGGAAGTGAGTGATCACAGAGCCACATAAGACTCACCATCCTAGAAGAAAAAGAGTAGCTCTTGGCCCCCCCCCCCAGCTGCTGGAGGTCTGACTCTGAGCAAGTAAGGAGACTACTGAGAAATATAGAAACTTCTTGTCTCAAAACAGGAATATCAGGAGCTTAAAGGGCACAGAGACAGTAAGTAACTAGGGAGAAAGAGTAAGTAGTCCAAACAACAGTTAAGGGGCCAAAAATAAGACATGATGGTAGTGGTGCTGAGAAGTGGCTGTAGAGCCAAAGTCTTCCAGGAGACATTCTGGAGGATGCGGTGTTGTCCCATCTGCAGGCACCTCTCTGGGCTGAGGGAGGAGGTTGCTTATCTCCAGGCTGAGTTAGCCAGGATTTGAGGGCCTCCTCTCCCACCCAGGGACCACCAGGACCCCTGCAGTAGCATCAGAGGTTGCCAAGAAAGAGGAGCAGCTGGAACATGGTGAGCTCAGAGAGGGTGAGGGTGGTGAAACAGAGGTGCATCCCTCCAACTGTACCTCTCCACAGTTCATATGCCATTCTGGCAAAGTGTGGTTCCCCTATGGAGGCACCCACAGTGGAGACCAAGGAGGATGCTAGGAACCTCCACAAAGGAGAACCACAGGAGGGTGGCATGGGACCCCACAGGAGAAGGAAACAACTCCTGGTGGGTGACTCCATTGGTAGGGGTAGAACTGGGGGAGGAAGGGGAGAGGGAGGTAAGGTGCCTGCCTGGTGCCATGGCTTGGAGAGACAGGGAGAGTATCCTCAGGATCATTGGATCAGCTGCATGGAGGAGGGAGCTGGATGTCATTGTCCACCTAGGGACAAATGATCTGGCTGAGAAAGGGATCAGAGCAGTGCAGGAAGAGTTTGTGGAGTTGGGGAGGGGCCTTAGACAAGTAGCATGCAAGTAACCTTCTCGGAGGTGCTGCCTGTCTAAAGCAAGGGTGAGACTAGGGTGCTCCACACCATGGGATTCAATCAGTGGTTGAAAAACTGGTGCAGAGCTTAGGGATTTTGCTTCATTGGGGCCTGGGGGTCCACCTGAAGGGATGCAGGCCTATACTGGCATGATGGTCTGCATCTGTCCAGGAGGGGAGCCAGAATCCTAGGTGATAGGTTTAAATGCTTCATTGACTAGCATTTAAACTAGTCAAGAGGGAGGAACTGGAAAGGAGCAGGGAAATCCTAGCCCCCCCCCAAAAAAAAATCAGGGTAGTAAGTGAGGTAAAGACCAAGATAGAGATGTTGATAGGGAGAAGGGCAGGGGTAAATGGAGAAAATGACAAAGGGAATAAGGACAGGGATAGGGCAAAAAGAGTTAAGGCCATCAAGAAATGGAGGGTAATGAGTATCAATGACCATAGTCTGAGCAACAAGCTCCCTGAACTGGTGGCCTTGATGGTAGAGGGATGACTGGATAATGTAGCAGTCACAGAAACGTGGTACACAGAGATCCATAACCAGGGCCACTGGAAAATTGCAGAAAAGGTTACCCAAAATTGTGGAGCGTTTTGCAAAAATTGTGGGACATTGCAGAGGGTTTACTATAGACCCTCAGTGCTTCACAATAAATCTTTTAATGTTTTTTGCATCATATATTAGTCAGTATAAATTGCTAAATGAATACACTGACACCTGAATATGTTTAAAAAGTAAAGAAAAGTTTATGTTCCTAAAAAGAATACTAAACTAATAAGTTATTGTATAAGTTGCCTATCTTCCAAAATTTAAAAGCATCTGCCTCATATAGTGCTAAACACATTCTATAAAGTGAGCCACAGCAAATCGATATTAAATTAAGCCAGAAGAAATATATTGTTTTGTTGTTTCTGGCTGTAGAATAATGAAGTCTAATCAACAGCTGTTTACAGTGCTCTGGCAGCTATTCACCCACTTTGGTAAAAGAAAAAAATAAGCAGATAGAGTGGTGAATAATTGAGTTTTAGTAAAATGTTGTTAAAATATTTAATGGACATAATTTGTATTGTAGATAGTGTACAGTATTTTTGAAATCATATAGTTAAACATTGAATCTGGGGGTTATTGGGGCTGGCAGTCTCATCTAGAGGTTAGAGTAACAAACTGAATGAGCTGACAACATCTAGCAGACCTGGGTTTGATTCCCACAACCTCCACTTGCATACTGTGTGATTCTGAGAAAATCACTTAACCGCCTTAGTGCTCCTGGATTGTACCTGAAAACAGGCATGTCTGCCTAGTGGGCCTTATGCAGTTATCAAAAAAATGTAAAAATAATACCAATATATTTTTACTGCATCATACAGTAGTCAGGGTACCCTATAATTTACCTTTGTTTTACTCTTTCAGCAATGATTTTGTTTAGTTAAAGATAAATGTTCAGATACAGTTTGTGTTTTATAAGCTTGTTTTTAGACTTTAGTCAGGTTTTTATTGTAGTCTTTGCATGTGAGCATCTAGGAGGTAGCTGCTAAGAGTGAGATCACTGTTAGCAACTAGCTATTCAAGTTTAAAATCAACAGGGCCATCCAAAAATCCTCAGCTGTTTGAATCAAAACTAGTCTGAATGAAAGTATGCTCAAAAGGAAAAACTTGCTCTGCCACTTACAAAAAGACTTCATAGTTAGCATCCCATTTAAGTGAATGGGATAATTTGCACCTTTTCTTCCATCTTTTGTTTCAGTTTGTGTGGCAACAAAAAGTTTTCTGATAGACTGCTTCAACACAAAACAAATGTTAATTGCTTAAGTGTACTTATGCTTGGCCAGTGGATTTTGAAACCAAACAAGACAAGGATTCAAAAGAAATCAGAAGGCCTTTTTACACACAGTGGTTTGTATCAGAATGACTGGTACAGACTCCCTGTAATGTTACCTATTTCTGCGTGTACAGTCAATCCATGCCGCAACATAGTGAGCGCTTGCTTAAAACGGGTTCCCTGTTTTTCTTAGTTTGCGGGCTTCTGTGGCACTGTAACCTGGCATGTAATCATGCCATGTCTGTCATTTTTGCACACTACTCTATTTTTACTACAGATATCCTGTTTGTTGTTTCTGTGCTGGTATGCAGTGAGAGGGAGATGGCAACGAAACATGAACTGCGTGTAAACGGGAATGAAGAACGCTATACTTGCAGTGGAATGACTGCGTACCAGAACAAAATTTAAAAGTAAGCGCTGTGTAAAAGCAGCTGATGTCACATAAAGCCCTTGCCCTACCTTGCACTGCATTGTTTTGGCCAACCCCAATTCTGCATGCAAATTGTCAATATATTGGAGAATATTTTATTACAAATGTTAATATTTTTTACACAGTTCAATATAAAAACTCAAAAATTACAAGAAATTGCAGAACATGTTATTTTTTGTGGAGAATGGTGAAAATTGTGGATTCCACAAAGAAATTGCGGGTGCAATTTTCCAGTGGCCTGACCATGACTGGGATGTTAACATACCAGGGTACACAACCTACGGGAGAGACAGGGAGGGTAGAAGAGGGGGAGGAGTAGCTCTCTATGTAAGGAAAAGGATAAAAGCATCAGAACAAAAGAGTAAACGGAGGAAAGGAGGCACTGTGGGTCACCTTAGAGGCTGGAAATGACACCACAATCTGCACAGGGGTTGTAAACAGGCCCCCATGTCAAGGGAAGGGAATGGAAAAGGATATGATAGAAGGCATCCTTAGGATGGCAGAGAAAGAGGAGATACTATTGATGGGGGACCTTAATATGCCAGATGTTAACTGGGACACCTTTACTGCAGCCACATCCAAGAGCAGGGTCATTCTCGATGCCCTACAGGTGGCATGCCTCAGACAGCTAGTTTTGGAACCCACTCATGAGGGATCAATCTTAGGCCTCATACTCTCAAATGGGGACAGTGAGACAATCTCAGATCTAGAAGTGGGTAGCCATCTGGGAACAAGTGACCACCAAACAGTGTGGTTCACGATAAACTCAGCTATAGAGTGAAAACATACAAAAGTGAGGGTGCTGGAGTTCAGGAGGACTGACTTTGGCAAGATGGGACAGTGCCTTAGAAAAGCACTAGCAAACAGACTAGAAGGAGGGGTGGAGCAACAATGGGAAAACATCAACACTACCACCACAGAGGCAACAAGCCTTTGTGCGAAGCAAATAAACAAATCAAAACTAAAGAAAAAGCCACTATGGTTCTCAAAAGAGGTGTCGGGGAAGGTTAGGGAGGAAAAAATAGCATTTAGGAAGTAAAATGAAACACAGAAGGAACAGGACAGAGAGCTGTACCAGTTAAGGCAGAAGGAAACAGGGAGGGAAGTCAGAATAGCAAAGGCCCAAACTGAGGGAAAGATAGCCAACTCAGTTAAGAAGGGGGATAAAACCTTTTATATGTACATCAGGGAGCGTAGAAAGACAAAGGGAGGGATAGTGAGAGTGAATAGAATGGACAGTGGGTGGGCAGAGAGGGACAGTGAAGAAGCAGGGATACTGAACGAATGCTTCTGCTCAGTATACACAAAAGAGGAGGCAGGGGAGGTACCTAATCCAATTGACAGAAGCACTCTGGATGGGGGGGTGATCCCAGTCTTTTCACAGAAGAAAGGGTTCTGAAAGAACTCCTAAAACTGATGGTGGACAAAGCAATGGGGCCTGATGGAATTCACCCCAGAATTCTAAAAGAATTAAGGGGAGAATTAGTGACTCCACTGACTACCCTATTTAACAAATCATGGGAGCCTTGGGAGGATGGCATGGTACCTGAGAACTGGAGAAAGGCAGATGTGATTCCCCTTCACAAAAGTGGGAGAAAGACAGAGACAGGAAACTACAGACCTGTCAGTTTGACCTCTGTGGTAGGGAAAGTGATGGAATCACTGCTGGAGGAAAGAATTGTGGAGCACCTAGAGGTGAGGTACAACAGGGCACAGAAGGTAGTAGTGAATGGAACACATTCCGCAGAAAGAGGGGTTACTAGTGGAGTACCTCAGGGCTCAGTACTGGGTCCAGTCTTCTTTAACGTCTTTATAGGTGACATTGCAGAGGGTCTGGAAGGAAAGGTATGCCTCTTTGCAGATGGCACAAAGATCTGTAACAGAGTTGATACACAAGGGGAGGTAGAAAGGATGAGAAGGGACTTGGCAAGGTTGGAGGAATGGTCAGACATGTGGCAACTTAGATTCAATGCAAAGAAGTGCAAAGTAATGCACCTAGGAAATAAAAATCCAGGAGAAGAGTACACAATAGCAGGGGAGATACTAACAACAACAATAAAGGAAAAGGACCTGGGGGTAGTCATATCAGATGACCTAAAGGTGGGTAAGCAATGTGAGAAGTCTGTAAGGAGAGCCAAGGGGATACTGGGATGCACAGGGAGGGGCATCACAAGTAGGAAAAAGAAAGTGGTTATCCCTCTGTACAGACAGTTGGTGAGACCCCATCTGGAGTACTGCATGCAATTTTGGAGAACTCATCTACACAAGGACATAAACAGGATAGAAGCAGTCCAGAGGAGGGCAACTAAAATGGTGCAGGGTCTACATCAGAAACCATATGGAGAGAGACTGAGAGAGCTTAATATGTACACCCTTGATGAAAGGAGGGATGGGGGTACATGATAGAAACTTTTAAGTACCTCAAGGGAATCAACAAAGTCCAGGAGGGTAGCATCTTTCAGAAAAAGAGATGTGTAAGTACAAGGGGGCACAATTTAAAGATAGAGGGAGGACGGCTCAGGGGTAATGTGAGGAAATTTTTTTTCATGGAGAGAGTGGTGGACGCATGGAACCGCCTTCCTGGAGAGGTTGTGGGGTGTAAAACAGTGGGGGAATTCAAACATGCATGGGACAGACATAAGGCAATTATAGTGGGGAGTTGCAGGAAGTAGGCTGTTGGTTAACTAGAATCTGCAGCTTATCCAATAGGTAGGGAAATGGGCAGACTGGGTGGACCAAGTGGTCCTTATCTGCCGTCAAAGTCTATGTTTCTATGTTAGTGGGGCACAGGACCCAAGGCAGCATTGGTTCACAGTAGGAAGGTCATGTCAGACGAATCTAATTGATTTCTTTGACTGGGTGACTAAAGTAGTAGACCAAGGAGGGGCTGTGGACATGGCCTACCTAGACTTTAGCAAGGCATTTGACACAGTCCCACATAAAAGATAAATAATGAAATTAACTAGCCTGGGACTGGGTCCCAGGGTAGTAGCCTCAGTAAAACATTGGCAGGACAACAGGATGCAGAAGGTAATTGTAAATGGAGTCCACTCTGAAGAAAGAGGGTTTACTAGTGGGGTACTGCAAGATTCAGTACTGGGTCCAGTCCTTTTTAATGTCTTTATAAGTGACATTGAAGAGGGACTGGAAGGAAAAGTATGCATCTTTGCAGATGTCACAAAGATCTGCAACAGGGTTGATACATAAGGAGGTGTGAAAAGGATGAGAAGGGACTTGGCAAGGTTGGAGGAATGGTAAGAAGTATGGCAGCTTGGATTCAAAGCAAAGAAGTGTAAAATAATGCACCTGGGAAACAAAAACCCAGGGGAAGATTACACAATGTTGGGGGAGGTAGTAACAACAACACAAATAGAAAGGGACCTGGGGGTAATCATATCAGATGACTTTAAGGTTAGCAAGCAATGTGAGAAGGCAGTAGGGAGGGCTGGGGGGATACTGGGATGAATAAGGAGAGGCATCAGCAGCAGAAAACAGGAAGTTGTTATCCCTCTGTGCAGACAGTTGGTGAGACCCCATCTGGAGTACTGCATCCAGTTCTGGAGATCCTGTCTATGTCCACAAGGACATAGACAGGATGGAGGCAGTCCAGAGGAGGGCAACTAAAATGGTGCAGGGTCTGCAAGAGAAGCCATACAAGGAGAGACTAATGGAGCTTAATATGTATACCCTTGAGGAAAGGAAGGAGGGGGGAACATGATAGAAACTTTTAAGTACCTCAGTGGAATCAACAGAGTCCAAGGGGGTAGCATTTTTCAGAAAAAGAGATGTGTAAGAACAAGGGGATACAATTTCAAGATGGGGGGATGGCTCAGGGCAATGTGAGGAAGTATTTTTTCACAGAGAGGGTAGTGGATGCATGGAACAGCCTTCCTGAGGAGGTTGTGGGGTCTAAAACTGTGGGAGAATTCAAGAATGCATGGGACAGGCATAAGGCAATTCTTGTGGGGGGGTAGGAAGAAATAGACTGTTGGTTAATTAGGATCTGCAGCTTATTCTGTAGGTAGGGAAATGGGCAGACTAGGTGGGCCAAGCGGTCCTTATCTGCCATCAAAGTCTTTGTTTCGATGTTTCAAATGTTCACTCATCTCAAAGTATGAAATGCTGCTTGTTCTGACATCAGTTTCTTTCCCAGATATGTGATATGAAATTTGGCACACTCTTTGGTGATACTGCCAAGAAAAACATGCTTTATTAAAAGCTATAAAAATCTCATTGCAAAATAAGAAACAGAAATAAAGAAAAGATAGCTTTATTACCAATCAATCCCACTGCAAAATAGGAAAAGGAAATGAAGAAAAGATAGCATTATTACCTATCAGTAAGTTAGGTGAGTCACACATCTTTATTTCTTTTAATGAACATTATGTAATAAAAACATAACAAGCAAATTATGACCATGTAATGAAATCATTTTCTGTTACTTTGGTTACTTTTTCAGGGTACTCATTTATTTATTTTGTTTTGCTCCTGATTCATTGCTGCATTTCTGCAGTTCCCATGGCTGCACCACTAAAGAAAAAAATGTCATTTTTCATTTTCAGTTTATGATTTTTAGATGTATCTGTTATCTCATATGTACAGTAGGTAGATGTACACATACAAAGGTAGTGTGGTTGAGCAGTTAGAGCAGCAGCTTGGGAACTGGTGGAATCACAGGGTCAAACTGTGCTAGAGGCAAATATTCATTGTATGACCTTGGACAAGTCATCTACCCTCTCAGTGCTCCACTTCACCAGCTACAAAAATGGGTAGCAACAGAAACCCACTGGAAATGAGATGTTGCATCTCATATCTATATCTATATCTATATCTATATCTATATCTATATCTATATCTATATCTATATCTATATCTATATATATGTAGCTATATCTATAGCTATAGCTATATCTATATTCTTTGCAATACACTCATTAATGCACTGGCTATGGTTCAATTTACTGCCGCAAAAGCAGGGAAATGTTGCATTAGTGTTTTCAACACTAACTCCTCACCCCCAAGCAGCAAAGGGGCACAGCCACATAAACAACCACAGATAGCCTTCATCAGTTAAGGCAGATAATGTACAACTGTTTCCAGATGACACAGATGCAGTAGTGCTAATATGCTATCTTTGTGGATTTGTATCTGTGGGTCACACACTGTGAGACATACACACTTTTGGCTGCAGGTAGAAATTCACAATACTAAAACCACAACACTGCTTCTGTGTGCAGAAGCACAGGCCCCTGCAGTTATGAATACAACTCTGCGATACAAACATTATAAGCCTTCTTTTGTCTGAAGAAGTGCAGACCCCTATGGGGCCAGTGCTACTGTAGCCAAAGGTACTCATCCACACTGTAAGAAATACATAAAGTTTTTTCTTTAGAAGTGCAGGCTCCTTATTGACTTGCACATCTGCACCTACATGTGTAAGACACATACCCTGGCTTCTGTCTGCAGAAGTGCAGGCTCCACAAAATCCATGAGACCAGAATTACAACAGTACTTCTGTCTGCAGAAACATGGGCCCCTGAGGGTTCTGCACCTCTTCAGCCACTAGTGTAAGACATAAACTCTGACTTCTGGCTACAGAATCTCAGTCATCTGTGAGGCTTGCACTTAAACAGCTGTGCATAGAAAACCAAGATACCCACATTGCAACAGTACTGCTGTAGACAGAGGTACTTATCCACTACAAGACATACAAACACAGTTGTGGCTACAGAAGCCACAGATACAAATCCACAGAAGTAGCACATCAGTGCTACTGCATTTGTGTCATCGGGAAACAGTTGCATGTTGTCTGTCTTACCTGATGATGGTTGTCTGTTGTTGCTTGTGTGGTCTTGTCCTTTTACTGTCTGAGGGTTGGGGAGTTAGTGTTGGAAACTCTAATGCCACATTTCCTTACTTTTGTGGCATTAAGTTGAACCCTAAGTGGTGCATTAATGTAGGTTTTTTTTTTGCAAATATATATCTTTATATTCAATGTAAAAATGTTCTTAATGCACCAGTTAGGGTTAAATCATCAAAAGTAGGGAACTGTCGTTTTAGGGTTCCCAATCATAACACCCCCCCCCCACCCCTTGCAGGCAGCAACAGGAAAACCTATTACTGTTTCACCTCTCCTGAATCTTCACAGATCAGGCATGGGATGTACCTTGGGTTTGAAAACTCTAATGCTGACCCCATTAGATCAGTAAATAAGCTGCAATGTGCAGAGTATATGAGCAAGGGTGAGCATTAGGATTCTTTCTCCACTGTACACCCCACCTATGATTTGCAAAGACGCAGGGCAGGGGAAACTGCAATGTTTTTTCCTGTTGGTGCCTGCAGGGTGGAGGTGAGATGTTTGGCATGGGAACCATAACACTATATTTCCCTGCTTTTGTCACTTTATCCCAAACTGGTGAATTAATGATGTTTTTTGCAATTAATTTCCTTACTTTTTGAGATAGTATATTTATATGTCTGTGAGAGCACAGGGCCCTCTGGGCCCTGCACCTTCATCCCTCCATAGATGCATACATCAATGTTGGTTTGGGCAAGGCCCTCTGGGCAATGTGTGCTTCCATATCTGGCAAAACAGTAATTTATTTGCTTGGTTGTATAGCTTGTTAAACGAGACATCAACTTATACTGCCCTTGTATAACTCTCTGGTGATGCCACATCTACGATATGGACTTTGTTACTGGTGCCCACACCTCAAAATGCACATTAACATATGGGATAAGTTCCAGAGCATGGCTACACAGATGATAGTAGATCACCCAGGTAAGGCATACTATGAAAGGTTTAGGGCACTGAACATATACTCAGTACAGAACAGGACAAAGAGAGGGGACATGACTGAGACCTTCAAGTACTAGAACCAGATAAACAACATGGATATGGAATCTCTCTTTAACTAAAGTGCTAACAATAACATGATAGGTCACAGAGTTAAGATGCAGTCAGGGACATCTAAGAGCAAACTGACAATGCACTTCTTCATACATAGGGTGGTAGACAGATACAATATGCTGTACTTAAAGAGGGGCTAGAATAGCTATGGAGGAAGTATTGTAGAGGAGTAGTAAAGATGGCAAGCATGGGAGGAGTGAGGAGATAGAGCAGACCAAGTATATCAACCTCTGGACACTGCAGTAGGAGCAATCTATATAGACCAAATTGCTTCCTTCTCTTGCTTCTACATAGTTTCATATTTTCTACTTCACCAAAGTAAAGTTGAGCTTTAAACCACATTCTGTGCATCATGAAACAGAAGTAGTTGTTTCAACTACAATTTTTGATTAATTAACCAAACAGTACTTTGGAGCATATTTTCTTCTTTGCCTTGAGAACCAAAGGTACTAGCTGGAATCACATTTTCTGGGTTGTCAACCAGAACACCAAGTTATAACCACATTTTCTGGTTCATGAACTAGAATTAGTAGTTTAAACCACTTTTCCTGGTTTGAGAACCAGAAAACGTTTAGTTCAAAATAAAAGAAGTGGTTTGTACCAGAAATCGCTCGGAAGAGATTATAAATGTGTGAAATATAAAATAGTGGCAACTTTCTTCATAAAAAAGACTATACAATCTTGCTTAGGGAAAACATTGTACATCAGGGATGTTTTAGTTTTGCTGAAACTATCTCTTTACAAGTATTTTACAACTTCAGTACTAACAGAAATAAAGAAACACGATGGCAGCCATCACAAACCAAAAAAAAAAGAGTTATGAGACCCATTTTTGGTTCATGATGCAGCAAATTTGAAAACCAAAAAAAACAATCTCACAAACCAGAAAGTTCTGGTTCATATGGGGCATCTATCTGAAAACAATTTTTAAATCCTTAGAACTCAGGAACCATTAATATTTTTTTTACCAAACATTTAAAGACACTACATCAGCACAGACCACATGAAAGTTCTGGGCAGATATTCAGAACTGTGTAGCCTGTATATGAGAGGAAGAAAAAAAAAGAAAAACAAAAGAAACATGTTAAGTGTAGGGGAAAATGTAACTCTTTTACAAAATAAGGAGAATCCAAATCTCAGGAAATGGACAAGATGCCATCATGAGACACTTCACATTTCTCAACATGGCACACACACACATATATATATATATATATATATATATATATATATATATATATATATATATATATTAAAACAAACAACTCCATTTAATGCATCAGTTAGGGTTGTTCCACAGTACAAAAGCAAGGAAATTCAGTGTTAGGGTTGAAAACCCCTTGTACCCCCACAGCCCTCCCCAAACCGGCATTGTGGTGTGCCATAGGGTCATCAGCCTTAACTCACACCCCATAACATGTGTAATGAATCTGAGGTGTAGGAAAATGGGGTGAGAGTTAGGACTGACAACCCCATGGCTCACCACGATGCCGGTTGGGGGGGTGGGCTGTGGGGGGTCCAAGAGGGGTTTTCAACCCTAACACTGAATTTCTTCATTTTTGTTGCTGTGGAGCAACCCTAACTGATGCATTAAATGGAGATTTTTGCCTCTAATTTCCCATCTTTTTTAGAATGATGACAAGAAATAGTGAATGTAATGGGCAGGAAGGAGAGAAAGGGCCCCACACTCCCTCCACATGATGTCTTGTGACATAGTAACAGGAACGGCAATGCAAACAGAAACGCCAACAGTGGTGCACATGGTAATTCAAACGTAAATGGTAAAGGAAATGTTTATAGAAACACAAACGCAAAGTGACGCTGAAGCAAACAGTGATGCAAACTGACATTGAAGAATGTACGAAAATGCAACTGGTAACATGAACAGTGATGGCAGTGGTATTTAAAATGGAAATGTTAAGTGTCACAACAAAAAGGACGTGAAGGGGAACAGAAATGGAAACTCGAACACAAGTGCACACGTAAACGCAAACCGTAATGCACACAGGCATGGTACAGGAATTGTAAATGCAAATGGTAAAGATAACAGGAAGAATAATGCCAAAGGAAACAGAAACGGAAAAGGGGAACAGAAGCATGTACAGAAACGCAAACCGAAACATGCACTGGCACAGTACCACAATTGTAAATGCAAATGGTAACAGTAACAGCAACAATAACACCAAAGCAAACAGAAGCACAAAAGGAAATGCAAGCCGTAAAGTGCATGGGCACAGTAAAGGAATTGCAAATGCAAATGGTAACAGTAACAGCAAGGAAGACACAAAATGAAAGAGAAAAGGAAATGCAAATGAAAGGGCTGCCATAAACAGAATGGCAATGCGCATGGTGACACAAACAAACATGCAAAGAGAAACAGTAGTGTAAAAGCAAATGGTAACAGTAATGAAAACACAAGTGCAAATGACAATGCAAAGGGTAACACACATGGTGGCGTACACGGGAAAGTAAACGCAAACAGGGACAGAAGTGTAAGTTGAAACAGTAACTGCAACAGTAATGGAAGTGCATACCCTGTTTTTGCTGAAAAGCTGCATAGAGAAACACAGTGTGTACAAAGAATGCATGCATTGTAATGGGCATAGAAGCTGAAAATGAGCATTGGAAGTACTTAATTGCTAATACCTCAGCAACCGCACGACGTTAGAAAAAAATTTTAATTTCACAAAAATCATGATTTTTCTGGTTAGGATTTTGCTATTAGTAACTCGCAACAAAAAAATCTGTATCTCGCATCGTTTTCAAGATACGAGCCCCGAAAGCCATGACGTATGCCACCATGTTAGTCTGTGGGAAAAAACGGCAATTTCAGAGTATCGTAACTTTGCAGCCATGCAATATTTTTTCACCAAACCACAAAAAGCTACATCTGTAAGATGTTGGCTGCATTCCTGCTAAATTTCAGGCCAAAAAACCTAACCGTTCTTTTGCAGCAAGGTGGCAAAGAACTCCTGCCATTTTGGCAATAATGTTGCAAAGTACTTTTGTGATTTGTGAAAGCTTTCGCACGGATTTGCGAAAGTGTCGTGAGCATGAAAGTACTTTGTGAAAGTACTTTTTCCAGAACTTTGAAAAACATATTTCTGGGGTGTTTAACCCCAAAATAAAGACATGGCTAGCATCCTCAGGCTCCGACTAGGTAAACACAAAAAATAGTTGTGTCCCTAGATGGTCCCAATTTTAAATGACAAGCATTTTTCTAATCACCAACTGAAAACAAAATGGTGGATTTGCAAAGGTACTAGGGCCGTTTGCGACAGTAAAAAGTGCATTTGCAAAAGTGTCAGACTTTTTGTTAACGTTTCCCATTGACTTATAATGGGAAATTGTTTTCTGAATAACTTTTGAACTGTTCAATATTTTTTGATGAAGTCTTCAAAAGGCATATCAGTCACATCGGCCGCATGCTCCCTGAAGTTTTCAGACCGCTCACGCAAGCCATGTGACCTGTAGGCACAAGCAAAGAATTCACCATATAGCATAAATGTGTGTGCAGATCATGCTTAATAACTCCACAGCTGTATACCCAACTCTTACAAAACTTGGCAGATCCCAAGGTGTATGATTCTTGATCATACATTCCAAATTTCAGGCAAATCTGTTGAACGGTCGCAAAATTATTAAGGTGTAAAATTTGACCCTTTAACCTTAGAAGGGCTCCTCAACCCTATATATGGGGTGCAGTAGTGCCCCTATAGTTAAGAGTTACATGTGGTGCTCAGTGTTAACCCCCCCCCCCCATTTGCAGTTTAATAATTTTGGTGGTGTTTGTCAGAATAGATGTTCTTTGCAAGAAAAACTTCATTAATGCACAAGTTAAGGTTAAAGCAACAAAAGTAGGGAAATGTGACATTATAGTTTCTAATCCTAACACCCCTACACCCCACCCTCTCCCTGCTGGCAGTAACAGGAAAAACCATTATGGTTTCACTTCTTTTCACTTTGCAAATCAGATGTGGGATGTGCATTGAACCCCAATGCTTACCACATTCTCATATACTGTACCCAGCTCTGCTTATTTACTGATGGAATGTGGTCGGCATTAGGCTTGACAACCCAAGCACACACCCCACACCTGATCTGAGAAGAGGCAAGAGAGGTGAAACAAAAAGGTTTTTTTCTAGTTACTGCTCGCAGGGTAGGGGTGGGGTGTTAGGATTGGAAACCCTAGTGTCTCATTACAGTACTTTTGTCTCTTTAACCATAACTAGCATATTAACAAAGTTGTTTTGCAAAGAATTTCCTAACTTTTTGAGATAGTAAGACCCAGTCTCCACAAGGACATAGACTGGATGGAAGCTGTCCAGAGGAGGGCAACTAAAATGGTGCAGGGTCTGCACTGGAAGACATATGAAGAGAGACTAAAGGAGCTTAATATGTATAGCCTTGGAAACATAGAGACATAGAATTTGGTGGCAGATAAGGACCACTTGGCCCACCCAGACTGCCCATTTCCCTACCTACTGGATAAGCTGCAGATCCTAGTTAACCAACAGCCTACTTCTTTCTACCCCAACCCCCTAGAATTGCCTTATGACTGTCCCATGCATGCTTGAATTCAACCACTGTTTTTGACTCCACAACCTCCTCTGGAAGGCCGTTCCATGCATCCACAACCCTCTCTGTGAAAAAATACTTCCTTACATTACCTCTGAGCCGCCACCCCATCTTCAAATTGTGCCCCCTTGTTCTTGCACACTTCTTTTTTTGAAAGACGTTATCCTCTTGGACTTTGTTGATTCCCTTGTGGTACTTGAAAGTTTCTATCATGTCCCCCCCTCTCTCTCCTTTCCTCGAGGCTATACATATTAAGCTCCTTTAGTCTCTCTTCATATGTCTTCTGGTGCAGACCCTGCACCATTTTAGTTGCCCTCCTCTGGACAGCTTCCATTCTGTCTATGTCCTTGCGGAGATTGGGTCTCCAGAACTACACGCAGTACTCCAGGTGGGGTCTCACCAGCTGTCTGTACAGAGGGATAGCAACTTCCTGTTTTCTACTGGTGATGCCTCTCCCTATGCATCCCAGTATCCCCCCAGCCCTCCTTACTGCCCTCTCACATTGCTTGCCCACCTTTAAGTCATCTGATATGACTACCCCCAGGTCCCTTTCCATTTTTGTTGTTGTTAGTATCTTACCCCCCATTGAGTACTCTTCCCCTGGGTTTTTGTTTCCCTGGTGCATTATCTTGCACTTCTTAGCATTGAATCTAAGCTGCCATACATTTGACCATTCCTCTAATCTTGCCAAGTCCCTTCTCATCCTCTCCACCCCAGCTGTTGCAGATCTTTGTGTCGTCTGCAAAGAGACATACTTTTCCTTCCAGTCCCTCTGCAATGTTGTTTATAAAGACATTGAAGAAGACCAGTCCTAATACTGAGCCTGCGGTACCCCACTAGTAACCCCCATTTCTTCAGAGTGGACTCCATTTACTATTACCCTCTGTGTCCTATTCTCCAGCCAATTCTTTACCCAGGCTATTATCTTGGGACCCACTCCCAGGCTGGCTAACTTGTATATTAATCTTTTGTGTGGGACTGTGTCAAATGCCTGCAGTCTAGGTAGGCCATGTCCACAGCCCCTCCCTGATCTACTACTTTGGTCACCCAGTCAAATAAATCTATTAGATTCGTCCGACATGACCTTCCTGTTGTGAATCCATGCTGCTTTGGGTCCTGAACCCCTCTGGCCTCTAGAAACTTGACAATTCTTTCCTTCAGAAGAGATTCCATCATTTTCCCTATCACTGAGGTTAAACTAACAGGTCTGTAGTTTTCTGCTTCTGCCGTGCTCCCACTTTTGTGAAGGGGAATCACATCTGCCCTCCTCCAGTCCTCAGGTACCACCCCATCCTCCCATGATTTGTTAAAGAGGGTAGTCAGTGGTGTCACTAGTTCTACCCTTAGTTCTTTTAGAATTCTGAGATGAATCCCATCAGGTCTCCATGCTTTGTCCACCTTCAGTTTTAAGAGTTCTTTCAGAACCCTTTCTTCTGTAAATGGGCTGGTATCAACTTCTGTATCAGGAGTGTTTCTATTGTTTGTTTTAGGTACCTCCACCTCTTCATTTGTTAATACTGAGCAAAAATATTTGTTTAGTATCTCTGCCTTTTCACAGTCACCCCCCTGCCTACCCCCTCCCCTTTATTAAGCCTCACTATCCCTCCCTTTGTTTTCCTTCACTCCCTGATGTACCTAAAAAAGGTTTTATCTCCCTTCTTAACTGAATTGGCTATCTTTTCCTCGGTTCGGTCCTTTGCTAGTCTGACTGCCTTCCCAGCTTCCTTTTGCTTTAACTGATACAATTCTCTGTCCTGCTCCTTCTGTGATTCTTTGTACTTTCTGAATGCTTTCTTTTTCTCATGAACCTTCACTGCCAGCTCCTTTGAGAATCATAGTGGTTTCTTACATCATTTTGTTTTGTTTATTTTCTTCACACAAAGGCTTGTTACCTCTGTGATAGCAGTTTTTATTATTCCCCATTGTTCTTCCACCCCTCCTTCCTGCCCATTTGCTAGTGCATTCCTTAGGCACTCAACCATTTTGGCAAAGTCAGCCCTCCTGAAGTCCAGTACTTTTGTCTTTGTATGGCTTGACTCTATTGCTGTGTTTATTGTGAACCATACTGTTCGATGGTCGCTAGTTCTCAGATGGCTACCCACTTCTACATCTGTGATCCTCTCTCCATCTCCTTTTGAGAGAGCCTGGTCTATGATTGCTCCCTCTTGAGTGGGTTTCAATACTAGCTGTCTAAGGCATGCCCCATGTAGGGCATCTAGAATAACCCCACTCTTAGAAGTGGCTGCTGCAACTGCACTCCAGTTAACATCTGGCATATTCAGATCACCCATCAGCAATATCTCCCCTTTTTCTGCCATTCTAAGTATACTTTCTATCATTTCCTTGTCCATTTCCTCCCCCTGAGAGGGGGGTCTGTATACAACCCCTGTGCGAATTGTGGTGCCATTGCCTGTCTCCAAATTGACCCACAGTGCTTCTTCTCCTCCCTGTTTACCCTTTTGTTCTGTTGCTTTGATTCCTTCCCTTATGTAGAGAGCTACTCCTCCTCCTCCTCCTCCTCTTTTACCCTCCCTTTCCCTCCTGTAGATAGTATATCCTGGTATGTTTATGTCCCAATCATGGTTCTGTGTGTACCATGTTTCTGTGACTGCCACGATATCCAGATGTTCCTTCTTTATCAAGGCCACTAATTCAGGAAGCTTGTTGCCCAACATGCCCGTAGTTTGTTACCCAGACTACGGGCATTGGTACTCATTGCTCTCCATTTTTTTATGGCTTTACCTTCTGTAGCAGTATCCCCCACTGACCTTTCTACCTTGGTCTTTTTCTCATTTAATACCCTGTTTTGTAGGGGGAGGCTGGGATTTTCCTGCTGTTTATCAGTGCCTCCCCCTTGACTAGTTTAAAAGCTTGGCATTGAAGCATTTAAACTGACTGCCCTAAAGACTTGTTCCCTTCCTGGACAAGTGCAGACAATCCTGCCAGTATAGGCTGGTGTCCCTCCAGGTGGAACCCCAGTCCCCAATGAAGCCAAACCCCTGTGCTCCACACCATTTTTTTCAACCATTCATTAAACTGCATGGTTCAAAGTACCCTCGCCTCACCCATGCCACTGACAGGCAACACATCTAAGAAGGATACTGTGTGTGCTATTTGTCTTAGGCCCCTCCCCAACTCTGCAAAGTCCTTCTGCACTGTTCTGATCTCATGATGAGCCAAGTCATTTGTCTCTAGCTCGACAATGATGTCCAGCTCAGACTCCTGTGCAACTGTTCTCATGATCCTAAGGATGCGCTTCCTGTCCCTCCAAGCCATGGCACCAGGCAGGCACCTTACTTCTGTTTTCCCTGCTCCCCCCAGTTCTATCCCCTTAATAACTGAGTCCCCACCAGGAGCTGCTTCCTTTCCCTGTGGTGTCCTCTGCCCCCTTCCTGAGGGCCTCCCTTGTGACAGTTGTCTGCAACCTCCTTAGTCTCCTCTATGGGTGCATCCATAGGGGAACTATGCTCCCTCAGAATGGTGTATGGATTGTGGAGTGGAACAACTGGCTGGGTGTGCCTCTGTTCCACCACCCTTACCCTCCCTGAGCCCACTGATGTCCAACTGCTGTGCTTTCTTCATAACCTCTGAGGTAGTGGTGGTGGCACTGGTGCTCCCTGGATGGGGAGGTTCCCTTATTACTGCCCAGTGTGGCCTGTGGGAAGGTTCCTTTACTACTGTCCAGTGTGGCCTAAAGACGGGCAACTTCCTCCCTCAGGCAGAGAGTTGTCTGCAAATAGAGCTGCATCTCACCCTCCAGAAAGACTCCTGGAAGACTGCTTCTCCACAGCAATTACATTGCACTACTCCCCACATGTTTGTCTACCTTCTTGGTTGTTTTTTTTTGTTTGTTTTGTTGTGTGTGTGTGTGTGTGTGTGTGTGTGTGTGTGTGTGATTGGTTTGTTATATAGAAATATATATATATTATATAATGTGTATGCCTATATTGTAAGTGCAGTGTGCTAGAGAGGATATGACAGTGATATGCATCTTGCCCTCTTGAGGAAATGATGTCAGAACCCCAGGTATAAAGGAACTATTTCCAGGGTTGGGAAGGGTTTGGGCCTAAACTGTGCCCTCGCGAAACAATCAGTTAAAAGCTCTGACCTACCGCTGCAATGAGTGCCTTCCTGTCAGCAAGATGCCCTACACAACTATTTGACAGAGAAAATACCCTGCTAATCAAACAGAGAAAAATCCATATATCCAAATCAGACACAGGTAAACCTCACCAGCCCCAAAACAGCCTGGTGACTTGTGCTCTGAAAGCAGTCAGCCCCAAAACACATCAGCTGTACACAAGGACAGACACAGTAAACAGTATTCAGTCCCTCTGTGTTTAAACTCTTCCTGCACTGAAAATCTTAACAATTGTAACAAAAGTAAAGTAAGATCCACTTCCCTCTATTGATTGAAAGACTGCCTTTTCTGATAATTCTAAGTTCCTTATTTCATCTTTCAGTTAGAAGTAGCCTCCACTTGAAGAATATTACCTTTCCTAAGAAATCTGCTACAAACCAAAGACAATTGTAAATTGTAAGGTTCACCTCCTTCTGTTGTGAGCACAACTCACTTTCTTGCAAGTCCTAAGTCCAGTGTTGCAGATTCTAGCCAGAGGATTAAACATATGGGGAGGGCAATTATAGGAAGGAGACACCACTAGATACCAGTGAACAATATTAAACATATGGGGATGGCAATCAGGGGATGGGAGATGCCACTAGATACCAGTGAACAATATTAAACATACAGAGATGGCAATCAAGGGAAGGGGGATGCCACTAGATACCAGTGAACAATATTAAACATACAGGGATGGCAATTATGGGAAGGGGGATACCACTAGGTACCTGTGAACAATATTAAACATATGGGGATGGCAATCAGGGGAAGTGGGATACCACTAGATACCAGTGAACAATATTAAACATATGGGGATGGCAATCAGGGAAAGGGGGATGCCACTAGATACCAGTGAACAAGATTAAACACATGGGGAGGGCAATCAGAGAGTTGGTAGGTGCCACAAAACACCAGGGAACATGCAAAATATGGGGGAATGCCCCTTAAGGCTTTTTTCTCTGTTTTATATCCTTTTTGGTAACTCACTTTTTTTTGTATTAATGGCCAAAAATCCTTTTTCATTTGCTGCCACCTTATTCTCCTTTTGTTCTGATTTCAGACACAGCAAACCAGCAATAGGCACATCTGTGAGCCAGCCCTTCTGTACCCTGAAAATCTCAGATCAAAATTCCAAACTGTGTGTGTGCTACAGGTGTCAGAAGTTAGCAGAAAAATGGAGAATCAGATGTTGGCAAAGCAAAAAGGATTTTCAGCCATTCATATGAAAAAAGAAGCGATTGACGAAAAGGATGTAAAAAGTAGAAAAACACACATTTTGAGGGCATTCCTTCCACATTTAACTGCAGAATCCACCTAAGGGAATCCTAGTGACCAAGACAGATCACTTGGTCCCTCTCCAGTATGCCATTTTTCTGGATTTTAAAGTTAAAAGTTTAGAAAGAAAGAGTAGAAGCAAGTCACAGAAAATGATATGAAACAATACACATTTTGGGGCCATTCCTCCAACAGTTTATTGTAGAATTCACCTAATGGAGTCCCAATGAGCAAGATCTATGTGTTGGTGTCTCTGCAGGATATCATTTTTGTGGTGTTTGAATTTCTTTTACACAAAAATAGAAAACAAGATGGCAGCAAATAAAAAAGGATTTTCCCCTCAAAAAAAGGATGGTGTCAATATGAAAAAGGATTCTTTTTTGTTTCGTACAGCTTTTTTGAAGTCCTTTCTGAGCATGCTAAGAATTAATTTTTAAAATTTCAAAATTAAGTAACTTCAGAACAGACACATTTTTATTCTATTTTGTTTTTTACCAAACCAGCAAAAGGCACATCTGTGGCCCAGACCCTTTCTATCCTGAACATTTTAAGCCAAGATTCTAAACTGTTTGGGTGCTACAGGTTTCAGACTAAAACCGAGCAAAACCAATGGGAAAATTCACTTTATGCACTATCCAGTACTCAGAATCCAGACATCTGACCAAAATGAAACTTGGCACATCCAGAGATCTATCCCTTGAGATGGCACATGCAAAATTGTGTGCAAAGCCATTAAACAGTTTTCAGAGTTATTAAAGTGCAAAAACTGGGGTTTAACATTAAAGTGTCTACTCAACCCTAACTACAGTATAATGATGCTATTGCACCACTATTACAGTGTGTGTATATATATATATATATATATATATATATATATATATATACACACACACAGATAAGCCCTCCAGGATGAAGTGCAGTGTCACAGGTTTACTGCATGACAAAAGAGATTAACGATAATTGAAACTGCATTGTTTACTGCAGTAACTCTACTGCAGAATTCTGCAGCACCGCACTTCGTCCTGAGGGATTTATCTGTATATATATATATATATATATATATATATATATATATATATCGAGAGAGTGAAGAGAGAGATAGAAAGATATTCATTGCAAAAACTTTGTTAATGCACTAGTTAGGGATACAGCTAAAAATGTCAGAAAATGTGGTGTTAGGATTTCCAACCCTAACATCCCACTCCCATCCTGCAGGTAGCAAACCAGGTGTGGGGTGTGCCTTGGGGTTCTCAAGACTACCACTCATACCATTCCATCAGTAAAGAAACTGAGATGTGTACAATGTATGAGAATGGGGTGAGGGTTAGGTTTGAAAACCACAGGGCACAACCCATATCTGGTTTGTTGCCTGCAGGGTGGGTGTGGGATGTTAGGATTGGAAATCCTAACACCACATGTTCTTACTTTTTTAGCTGTATCCCTAGCTAGTGCATTAACAAAGTTTTTGGCAATGAATGTCCTTACTTTTTGAGATAGTATATATGTATCCTTATTTCCCAGTGGACATGCAAGACCCCCTGGGCCCTGCACTCCCACCCATCCATAATTTTTCACATAGTTTGATTGCATCCTTATTTGCCTGTGAGAATGCAGGGTTCTATCCCTCCATAAATGCATATATGCATATTGCTGTGGAAGCCCAGGGCCCTGGCTTCCATTTGTAAGACAACACCAACAAAAGCACAACCTTCTTATTATGCCACCTCATTTATGCATTACTGAGCCTTTCAAAATCCCCAGCCAAATATGACCCCGTGCCACCGGAACATCACTCCACACCACATGTGCAAAAAGACAGCTTTGGCAGGATTTGAAGAATGTCTGCTGTCATGTTCATGAAGTGTTGTAATAAAAAGTCTATGTTGAAAGTTTGGTGTCAAAATATTGAAAATTATCAAAGTAGCAAACTTTTAATGTATGTGCATAACTTTGCCATTTTTGCATATTTTGAGCCCAAATATTTAACATCCCCTTCTAGTGACTCCACCTCATGAACAAGGTTGGTGACAGTTTTCTAATCGCTACTGAAAGGTGATTCTGCCAAGTAACCATGAAATCACCACTCAGGCTGGATCTGCGTAATTCCACTGACATTACTCATGAGGTGGGATCTCAAATTGGCCATGTTGAAAATTTAGGGTCAAAATATGCAAAAATGACAAAGTTATGCATCAAGCAGCAATAACACATGACAATGTCGCTGGGTTACATGCTGATAAGAGCACTCACAGGGTGTACTAAGGCCACGAGGCGCTCCACGCCCGGAAGTACTCATATACCAGGCGTGCTAATATGTGTCTACCTCAGAGTGTATTATTGCACTTATAAAATGGGTATAAATAATAAATGAATAGAGAGAACGTTTTCGTCAATGCTTTTTTTTTTGTTGTATGTTGAACAAGTTTATTAAAGTAACTTTTGTTTTGTATGTGGAGCATAAAATAGTCCCTTACAACAGTAACAGTAACATTAAAACTGTAATGAATGATCTCTTGGTTTAGGTTAATACATTTTTAAACTGTAGTAAATAAACATAGAAATGGATTTGCAGTAAAAGATTAATTGTTTTTTAAATGTTAATTTATTAAACAAAGTTTGTTTTTGTGGTTTGCTTTTTTTTCTTTATCTTCATTATTTCAGCATGGTTTTACTTCAAGAATTAATTAACTCTATGTGATGCATCACGCAGTTTTGAATTAGGAATGGAGTATTTGTGGTGGTGTCTTTAAATTGTTGGATGACTGCTGTAGTTGAGGGGATGTTGTTGCATGATTGGTCTTTCTCCTCGGATGTTGCGTATCTTTTTGATTGGGGTTTTTGAGTCACAATGCTGCAACTTGGCTGATCGGGGAGAACTGTTGCAGAGGTAGTGAAATTTTGGAGTATTTCTGAGTCATTGGTGCAAGTTGATTGATCGGGGTTGAAGTTTGTGGAAGTACTTAAGTTTTGCATTTCTGTTGCTTTGTAAGATAAGATATGCCTGCAGGATGGCTGATTAGGAGGCAGTGTTTTAGACCAATATTACAGGAAAACTGGTGCAAGTGGCTGCTAGGGGGGAAGCGCAGTAGACGTTGAGAAGTTTTTGGCTATTTTTTTACTTTTGTGGGATAAGATATTGCTCCATTTTCCTCTGTCTTCTGGCTCAGCCACCAGTAGGACCGGAGGCTAGATTCAGCCTTATGGCCGGTGACAGTCATGATTTCATGAGAATCTAGTCCAGCTTGGGATGGGAGCTGGACTGCTATTGCACAGATTGAGTGGGTCATGTATCTTCTGCTTAAGTTCACTTCCTCACTAATTTTAGGCATCATATTGGCTAAGTAATTAATGCCTAATGGCTCTCTTGTGTACTAGGTTCGTGCACTGTTTAGTAGAGAGTCTGGTATTCGTCTTGGGTGAAGGTAAAAAGCAGGAGGGTCGGGGGCAACATTTAAATATATTTTTTGAAAGGGGCAGAGTGGATTTTGTGGCAGTTGGTAGATGTAGTCACGGTGTTGTTGTTTAGTATAGTCATTTTTTGTGAGATTTTTTGTATACTCGTTAAATGTCAGTGTTACAAATTATAGGCCATACTCATCGGTTTGGATTTGAAAATGTTCCAGTTTAAGTTGCCGTAGTCCCTCTCTGCCTCTGCGTGCCATGCACTGTTGAATAGCTAGCTACTCCTTCAGAAGTAAGTCTCTGGTGTGTTTGGAGATAGAGCTGTGGAGGTTCAAAGCTTGGCGCAGTCTTGTTCATTGATTGCTGGATGATGCTCAGCTCAATCTTTCCCTTCCCTCCTGTATTTTTTTAAAACTGCTGCAAATGTATTGTTTGCAGTGTTCAGGTCTGAGTGGCTGTGGAGATTTACATTGATACTTAGGGGTGGTGCATTTATATATTGATTTAGTCCTGCTCGTATTGATATTAAGCTAGCTACACTATATTGTGTGCCATCTGCTTGACAAATTTCTGCATAATATTTTTGTAGTAGTGAAGACAGCTCCATTGTTGGAATACCTTTTAAGTCAATTTGCATGTCTTTTGTTGTGCACCAGCTTTCGAATACTGATACTGCCCAAATTGTAGTTTTCTTCGTGTTTAGTTCATCTTTCTGTTTTTCTTGGTCTTGCAGTTCTTCATTTGACAGTTCCGGTTATGTACAGTATCTAGGTGTTTCATTTTTCTTTTCTTTTTTGCAGGTTCGAGTACTGAAGCGGAGGTTCCTGACACTTCGGTGTTGGATGAAATGATGTCCATTTCCACAGAAGAAGAGGTTGGGAGCAATGACAGATGTGATGCTTTCATTGAAGTTCTCGTGTCCGTGACAGGAGGGTCTTCATGAGAGGAACTTGCAAGGTGGGTGCCAGCACTGTTCGGAATGTCTATTATAAGGTTGTTTGGTACTGTATTTGTGCTGCTGGTTTCTGTTGTGGAGGTTACGGCAGTGTCAATTATGGCCGTGTGTGTGTTGCTGTTGTTAAGGTCTCTGTGATAGTATCAGTTGGGTGGACAGTGCTGCCAGTGTCTGTGGCTAGAGCCCTGTTGTCAGAAGATGTGACAGGTGTACTGAGAGGATCAGTGTCAAATAGAATGGCAAGATTACTTAAGTCTAACTCGAAAGTGACTTCTGACATGCTTCTTCATTTTTTTCTTTATCTTTTTAGTCAGAAAGGTTTTGAGGTGCAGTTCTGTGTCGGCACCAAAAGGCTCGTTCCCTGTAAATTAAGCTGTAATTAATGATTTTATAAACTAGGCTCACTCGGTAAATGGTTTCTGCATGGAAATTACTGCTCTTTGTATGGTTTTGAGGTTTTACGATACTTTCCCGACAGCTATGAGTTTTTGTATGGATCTGTCTTTCCCACTACCGGATCGCTCACCTATGATATGTTTTGCTTTGAGTTGACAGTGCTCAGTGATTTGTTGGTGATATGTGGCTATTGGGCAGATGTTAGTGCCGGTTGGCTAAAATGTCTGCTGATAAGGACATGGGCAACAAGGTGTTGTATCAATCAAATGGTTAGATTTTTTTTTACTCATTTAATAAAGTTGAAAACACATTGAAATGCATTGAACCACACTTACTTTAGTTTCTGATATAGCAGTCAGCAGTTCCAGCAACAAGATGTGTCTTTAATGGGAGAGTGGATCTTCACGCTGGCATCTGTTCAGGTGAGTGAGGGGGTGTGGGTGGTGTGGGGGAGTGTGGTTGGTAGGTGCTCAGTGGTAGTTTGGGCTGAGGGGTGGTGCAGATTGGCGAGGGACCTTTTTTTTACGTTTAACAAAAAAGATATTGAGGGACCATTTTGTTTATTACAGGTACACCAACAGGAGAGTGAATCAATGGGTGGGGGGATGCCACTGGACACCAGGGACAAAATAAATTATTATTGGGATGGTGATAAGAGGGTGGCAGGTGCCACTGGACACCAGGGGCAAAAAAAACCAAAAAACAATACATTATGGAGACAGAGACTGGAGGATGGGTAGTGCCCCTAGACACCAGGAAAATAAATAATTATGGGGGCAGTGACTGGAGGGTGGGGGGGTGCCACTAGACACCAGGAAAATAACAAATAGTTACAGGGGCAGCAATCAAAGGTTGGGGGAGCAACTACACACCACAGGAAATATAAAATACATAATGTTAAAAAAATAAGGTGAGGACAATTGGAGGGTGTGAGAGCAACACTAGACACCGGGGTAATATACTGTTATTATGCGGATGACAATTGGAGGGTGTGGGTGCCACTAGACACCAGTGAAAAGATGCCAGCAAAGGAAGAAGGATTTTCTCCTGACAAAAAAGGATCTTTTTTCATGACTCATGATACAAAAAAAAATCTTTTTTCATATTATGAGTCATGGAAAAAGATTTATAGACTCAAAAAAATGTTCAGATGCATTTCTCCAACTGTTAAGTGCAAAATCCAGCTAAGACACCACACCTGCTCCCCTCCCTTCCCCTTCCCCATCCTATTCTTGGCTCTCTCTACGTATATATTACTTCTCTCACTCTTCCAAGCCTTGATTACTTTGTTTATCCTTTATTCCCTGTCACTGTTCACTATACTAAAATTATTTATTGCAAACACCAGTTACTTGAAGTGCTTCACACTATGTACCATATGTCTTCTCACTATCTATCGTCATCCAGTGTTGTATCCTTTTATGCAATATCCTCCTAGTTCTAAGACTACACATGAATACAAGTTATACTATTGTTCTATCAAGTATTTTCATTTTATGTAATGTTCTTCATTAGTGTACATGTCTCAGGACCTCCTTGTGAATGAGCTTGCTCAGTGGAGTTTTCCTGCAATAAACTTGAACTTGAAGACAGTCCCGATAAGCAAGCTACAAGTGTTGGTCACTCTCCAGAATGTCATTTTTGTGGTTTTCAAAATTTGAGTTTTTAGGGAAAAATGGAAAACAAGATGGCAGCAAAGGAAAAAAAAAGATTATTGCCCTCACAAAAAAGGATTCCCCATAAGAAAACTTTATACAGCTATTTTGAAATGCTGACTGAGAATGCTCAGAATCTGAAATTTTCAGATTTAATAATTTTGAAATGGATTAACATTTTTTAACAGTCCAGCAAAGGAAATCCTTCTGAGCCAAACCCTTTCTACCCAGAAAATTTCAGACCAAAATTCCAAACTTTTTGAGTACCACACAATGGCAAAAAAACAGCCACTTTTTTTTAAGTTGTTTCAATATCCACATCTTGGAATATGCACATCCAACTGGAACGAAACTTGGCACGTCAAAAGATCTATCACATGAAAGCAGGCATGCAACAGTGTGTGTAAATCTGTTGAACAATTACAAAGATATTGAAGTGCAAAATTTGGGGTTTAACATTAACCTGCCTACTTAACCCTAACTATAGTGGCGCTACTGCTCCACTGTAATATATATATTTATTTATTTTATTTATTTAAATCTTGAAATTAAACACATTTGAGTCAGGGACTCATTTACAAAGGCTCCATGTCAAGTGAACAAGATTACAAAGGCAATGGACAAGTAAACAATGTGAGATACAATAAGACAAGCAACTTCATTTAACAGTAAAGTGAGTAACACATAACAGGTAGGAAATTCACACAATAAATGCAGTTACATACACATAAATCAAGTAGCAGTCAGAAATTGACATTGTCATCTGGGGCATACAGCAATGTGAATAACCCTTAACAGGGTATGAAAGTTGTTCAATAAATGCAGATACACACATTGTAAAACAAATGGCAGTCAAGATTGACATTGTCATCAGGGGTGTACAGGTCTAGCAATTGGAGGGAGAATAGGAAACACAGGAAGAATTAAGCAGTCACAGGAGCTACTGGCAATGAGGTGCTGCCACAGCTTTGCTTTAAAGGGCCCTAATTTAGGTTCAGCCAGGACTGCAGCAGGCAGGCTGTTTAACCAAACTGGTGCCCTGAACATGAATGGCCACTATATATAATGATGACAATATATATAAGATGCAAAAAACTGTGTTAATGCTCCAGTTAGGGTCAAAGTGACAAAAGCTGGGAAATGAGGTGTTAGGGTTTCTCTAACACTCCATCCTCCAAAACCAGGCAGAAGAGCATGTGTGGGATGTGCCTTGCACTTCTGAAGCCTAACACTCACCCCATTCCATCTGTAAATGAGGTCAGATGTGTAGACTTTATGAGAATGGGGTGAGCATTAGACTTGAGAAGCCCAAGGCACACCCCACACCTACTTTCCTGCCTGGTTTAGGAAGATTGGGTGTTAGGGAAACCCTAATGCCTCAATTTTCCAACTTCTGTCACTTTGACCCTAACTAGAGCATCAACAATGTTTTTTGCAATGTATGCCCTTACTTTTTGAGATAGTATAATAGTATCCTTGTTTTACTGTTGGAGCACAAGGTCCTTCAGACCCTGAGCTCCTGTCCCTCTGTAGATGCATATATGTATGTAGCTGTGGAAGCACAGGGCCCTCCAGGCCCTGCATTCCCATTTATAGGACAACAGTGACCAAATTGTCAGCATAGCCATCTTATTACCCCACCTCATGTACCTGGTACAGAAAATTTTTAATCTCTGCCAAAACATAGTTCTGAGCAACTACAACACCATTTCATGCCACAGGTGCAAAAGTACATTTTAGCCAGGATTTGAAAAATGACAAGAGCAAAAGGCAGTATGTCACTCTGAAAAAATGCAGCACCCAAAACAGCAAAGTGATCCAAAGTCCCAGAACAGTGCCCAAATAAAAACTAAAGTCCACAGGGTAAAGTTGCAATGATTTTATCATGCTCAAATAACACAGCTGAAAACAGCTACCCCAGAGCTTTGAACCAAATTTACGTTCTTCATCAGGGAGAGGGGTGAACATAGTCAGCAACTGTATTATAAAGGGTACTAGTTAAAGTAACAGAACCTAATAATGGAAAAAGTGCCATCAAAAAACATAAACTTTTAAACATCTAGACCTTGTAGTTCTACTGTAATATATATATATATATATATATATATATATATATATGAAATGCCTGCTGACACAGAGCAAATTGGTGGATTAAGCCAAAAAATAGTAAATTACTTTTTATAGCCAGTACCCTAAGCTAGACTATAAGTAGTCTATTATTATAGAATATAATAAACTCTGCAAGGGTAATGCATGAGATAAATGATGGTAGGCTATAAAAAAAAGGCTTGACATCCAACTCTGCATACTCAAAACAAGGTTCCAGGGTGCTCTGTAAGGAAAAAACAGAAAGAGACAGACAAAAATGTTAAAAAATGTTGTAGAGAATGAATCAATTGAAATAAAAGCTGCAGATGAAGGGGGAGCCATGGTCATCATGGACATAGTTAAGTATAAGATACAGATGACTAGAGAACTTACTGATCTTAACTTTTATAGAAAGCTTCCAAGAGACTTGACAGTTGAATTTAAAGCAGCCATTGATACTCACTTAAATGAATGTTTGATTGAAGGTTTAATAACACAAAATAATTTAGAATTCATGACGGTGCAACACCCAGTTGGAACCGTCTTTTACGGCCTGCCCAAAGTACACAAAAAACATGAAAATCTCGCCTGCAGACCGATTGTGTCCAGCATTGGTTCCTTAATGGAGCCACTAGCACAATACATAGATCAGCACATAAAAGAATTTGTCACAATGGGACCTGCTTACTTAAAAGATACAACACATCTTTTACACCTGCTGAAAGAAATAAAAATGGAGTCAGATGACATGTGGGCAACCTTAGACATAACATTTCTTTATGAGGGAGGAATTGCTGCATTGGGGGAAACCCTATATGAAAAATCAGATTTTTCAGCTGGGTTTAGTGTTTGCTGACATTGACAGAGAAGGTTTTAAAACATAATGGGCTAGATATTCAAAAGGGTTGCGCCATGCGCAATAGGGTTGGGCCTGCGCAAGTC
The DNA here is from genome assembly GCA_016271365.2 of Neoceratodus forsteri. Classification (NCBI taxonomy): domain Eukaryota; kingdom Metazoa; phylum Chordata; order Ceratodontiformes; family Ceratodontidae; genus Neoceratodus; species Neoceratodus forsteri. The sequence continues at coordinate 1,517,194,271 of CM057456.1, forward strand.
TGAAATTGTGCCATTCTGCCATATTCAGAAGGAGGCAGTTGCACCCCCAAGTCATGCTGAGCAACAGCGCAATGCTAATGAAGGCATGCTCAACTGGAGGGGGAGGAACCATGCATAAACTGCACAGCCCGATATTCAGCGGGCTGTGCAGAGTTGTGCAGGCACAACCCCCAACCTGCGCCAGCACAACTTTGAGCAAAAAAGGAGTAAGTCGAGGGTCACCCACAGGTGAGCTGCCACATTGCAGGGCACAACACAGCAGCTGCCACCTGTGGTTGACCCTCAACTTACTCCCTGTTCTCACCAGAGTCTAACTGTGGGCATATTAGATCTTCCTGATTGGCTTGATCGCTGGGCTAATCAGATCTCTCCTCGACTGGCCCGACCGCGCATAACTGAGTCTCCTCCTCGACGTTTATACTGCTGGAGCAGAATAGATTAGCCTAAAACAATATCCCGGTGTCCAGTGGACAAGCCTGTCAAGGGCATTAGATTCCACTTTCAGTTCAGCCATCCAGGCCCCTCTGCCCACTCACAGAGCCCACCATCCCTGCCTCGTCAGTTGCTGGGTGCAGCTTTGCCCGCCTGCGCTCTGCCGCCCGCCGACTGACTGCTCGGTAGGTTGCATGCCCATTGGTTCAGGCTGGGGCCAATGGGCGTGCAGCCCATACTGTTCAAAGCAGTCAGATATGTGAATGAATGAATTAATTCACATATCTGGACTGCCTATATGATTATGGGCTGCACGCCTATTGGCCTTGCTCTGAACCAATAGGCGCAACCCTACCGAGCAGTCAGTCGGCGGGTGGCAGGGCAGCAGGCGGGTGGGTGCTGCCGCCGCCGCTGATTGGGGGGAGCGTGGTGGGGCTCTGTGAGTGGTGAGGTAAATACTAGATCACCAGGCTACTTGGACCTTGGGGGTGTACTCTAATGCCCGCTGATTAGCTTGGTGGTCCACTGGACCAGCAGGGATATTGTTCTTGGGGGTTGAACTCTGTTCTGCCCACGATCGGGCTAATGGGGGCAGGGGGTTACTACGGTTTTGCCCAGATCAGGCCAGTTGGGGAGGGGGGATTATTACAGTTATGCCCGCGATCGGGCCAGTCGGGCGAGGTGGGATTTCTACAATTATGCCAACGATTGGGCCAGTCGGGGAGTGGAGATTTCATAAATTATGCCCCGCTGATCGGGCCAGTCGGGAGGGGGATTTCTACACCATGCACGGATCGGGCCAGTCGGGGAGGGGGGATTTCACAATTGCGCCGCGATCGGGCCAGTCAGGGAGGGATTACTACAGTTATGGCCGCGATCGGGCTGCAGGGGGAGTCGGTCCCCGACTGCTGCTGCCTGGCAGGGCGCCAGGCGCAAGTCGTCGGGGATTGGCGCACCTGCATGTTAATGGCATGCAAATGGGGCCATAAGTAGAAGCAAATGGCCCCCCTGCACCTTGCATGAATTATGGCCCCATTTGCATGTCACCTTTTTAATATCGGAAATTTGCACGTGGTGCAATGGAACTTGCGCCACCGCATCTTGAATGCTCCACTCTGACCACTTGCGGTGGCGCAAGTTCCACTACGCCATGCACAGTGGCTGTGGCCAGGGGGTGATATTCAAAGGAGTTGCTCAGTAGCACAACTCCATTGAATATCGCCCCGGCCACACCCCAGCGCAACTATTTTGAGCAGCTCAAGGGCTTGCGCCACAGAATGGCGCAGTTTGAATATCCAGCCCAATGTGTTCATGTTTAATGAGGATTTTTATTTGCAAGTCAAGGGCACTGCAATGGAGGCCATGTTTGCCCCTAATTACATGAATGTTTCGTTATCCAAATGGGGAAACACAAAACATACTATGTGACAAGAATCCGTATGTTAAAAGTATTACATTTTATAAGCGATACATTAATTACTTACTTTTGATCTTGGGGGGGCAAACATGGATGTAGCTGAATTTGTTCAATATCTTGAGTCTACAAATGTTAACTTGAAGTGTACTATGAACTCAGATAGTAGAATGATCAACGTTTTAGATGTGAACATTTCTAGAACAGAAGATGTGATGATTGAAACAGATTTATACAGGAAGGAAAAAGACAAAAATGCTTCTTTACAATTTAATAGTTGCCACCCTAGACCTTTAATCAATTCCACTCCGAAGGGACAATTTATGCATGTTAAAAGGAACACCAGTAACTAGAACAATATGAAAAAAATGCAATGTGTTTGAGAAAGTGTTTTTTAGATAGGGGATACAATGAGAAATGTTTGCAAATTGCACAAGAATAAGTTGAGAATATACTGTACTAAGGGAAACCTTGTTACAACAAAAAGTTAGAGACACACAAAATAAGCTCAATTTAGTCATAGAAACATAGAAACATAGACTTTGATGGCAGATAAGGACTGCTTGGCCCATCTAGTCTGCCCATTTCCCTACCTACAGGATAGGCCGTAGATCCTAGTTAACCAGCAGCCTATTTCTTCCTGCCCCCCACAAGAATTGCCTTATGTCTGTCCCATGCATTCTTGAATTCTCCCACAGTTTTAGACCCCACAACCTCCTCAGGAAGGCTGTTCCATGCATCCACTACCCTCTCTGTGAAATAATACTTCCACATTGCCCCTGAACCGCCCTCCTTCTGCTTTTAAATTGTGTCCCTTTGTTCTTGCAAGTCTTTTTCTGAAAGATGCTGCCCTCTTGGACTTTTGTTGATTCCACTGAGGTACTTAAAAGTTTCTATCATGTCCCCCCTCTCCCTTCTTTCCTCAAGGGTATACATATTAAGCTCCTTTAGTCTCTCCACATACGGCTTCTCTTGCAGACCCTGCACCATTTTAGTTGCCCTCCTCTGGACTACATCTATCCTGTCTATGTCCTTGTGGAGATGGGTGCTCCAGAACTGGACACAGTACTCCGGATGGGGTCTCACCAACTGTACACAGGGATAACAACTTCCTGTTTTCTGCTGCTGATACCTCTCCCTATTCATCCCAGTATACCCCCAGTCCTCCCTACTGCCTTCTCACATTGCTTGCTAACCTTAAGGTCATCTGATATGATTACCCCCAGGTCCCTTTCCTTTTGTTGTTGTTATTACCTCCCACCCATTGTTATTCTTCTTCCCTGGGTTCTTGTTTCCCAGGTGCATTATTTACACTTCTTTGCATTGAATCCTAGCTGCCCCATTCTGACCATTCCTCCAACCTTGCCAAGTCCTTTTCATCCTTTCCACACCTCCGGTGTATCAACCCTGTTGCAGATCTTGTGTCATCTGCAAAAGGCATACTTTCCTTCCAGTCCCTCTGCAATGTCACTGATGAAGACATTAAAAAGGACTGGACTCAATACTGAACCCTGCGGTACCCCACTACTAACCCCTCTTTCTTCAGAGTGGACTCCATTTACAATTACCTTCTGTGTCCTGTTGTGCAGCCAATGTTTTACCCAGGCTACCACCCTGGGACCCACTCCCAGGCTGGTTAATTTGACTATTAATCTTTTGTGTGGGACTGTGTCAAATGCCTTGCTAAAGTCTAGGTAGGCCATGTCCACAGCCCCTCCCTGGTCTACTACTTTGGTCACCCAGTCAAAGAAATCTATTAGATTCATCTGACATGACCTTCCCACTGTCAACCCATGCTGCCTTGGGTCCTGTGCTCCACTGGCGTCTAGGTACTCAACTATTCTTTCCTTCAGAAGTGACTCCATCACTTTCCCTACCACAGAGGTCAGACTGACAGGTCTGTAGTTTCCAGCCTCTGTCTTGGTCCCACTTTTGTGAAGGGGAATCACATCCACCTTCCTCCAGTCCTCGGGTACCACACCATCCTACCATGATTTATTAAAAAGAGTAGCCAGTGGTTTCACTAGTTTCTCCCTTAATTCTTTTAGAATTCAGATTTTTCTACCCAGAGTTATGAGATTAAGAATACACTGCACAGAAACTGGCACATTTTAAAAGCAGAGCCAAGATTGGAAGAAATAGTGAAATTACTTCATCCGGATGGTCCACAGACGTGGAAGGAATATTGCCAGCATGGTTACGAGAAGCACTTTTGTGGAGAAAGGTACAAATGAACTTGAAAGAAATCCTTTACCATATGGGACATTTACTTGTGGACACTGCAGCTTTTGTCAGTATATCCAGACTGGCAAGGAGTTTATACATCCGGACAATGGACAAGCTTTCGCATTGAGTAACCTTTTTAATTGCAGCACAGATCACATTATTTATGCTGCTACTTGTGTAAAATGTAACTGTTTTTATGTTGGCAAAACAAAGTGACTATTTAAAAATAGAATTGCTGAACACTTAGGATGTATTAGGAAACAAGATGGTAAAAATGCTTTGGCAACACATTTGATGCTCAAGGGGAAAGAGCACATTTTTTTATTTCAAAGGCTTGAAAAAGTGTTGCCTCATATATGGGAGGGGTGACTAGGACAATACTCTGCATCAGAAGGAGAGTAAATGGCAGTATAAACTGCATGCCAACTCCTGTGCAGGTCTTAAAGCTAAATTCAGTTTAGTCCCATTTCTGAAGTGCTGCAGTTGAAGTTATAGAAACTGCATATGTATGGCTATAATATAGAAGAGGTTTAAATGTATATATGTTAAACGTGTAAATGTATAATTATGTATAGACTTTTGCACATATACGATACATGGTTTGGTTTGGGAATATTTAGAGTGCCTTCCCTCCTCTTATTATAAAGAGTGAGGGATGTGAGTGCAACATGGGAATTAAACTAATTTTGTATGCATTGAATAGGGAATATTTCTTCCATAGAATGAGGATATAAGGGAGACCACATGATGCAGCACACCTGAAGGAAGCTTCTCTTATCTCCTCCAGCCACCCACTTCAGCAAATCTCATTTTCTTCCCTTGGGAGACTACTAAAACTTGTCAAACTCGATAAAGAAACTCCCTAAATAGATGGGTGAACTCTTGTACTGACTCAGTGGTGATGGATGTAGAAATAAAGAAGTTGCAGCCAAGGCACACTCCTCCGGTAACACCGGAGAAGGCCCCCAAAAAAACACGAGCTAGCAGTGTCACCAGTTCGCACAGCCTGATTCTACAGAAACCGGATCAAGAACCACTAATGCTCTCAGGCTTCTTAGCCAAATTTCGACCCTTTTAAGAGGAGCTTAAAGGAATGGCCACAGAAATCAAATCTTTATCCCAGGCAATTGAGGACATTGCAACAAGAACATCAGGTAGCAAAGCCCATATTATTTCTTTAGAAAGATAGAGATGGGGTGAAAGGCTTGACCCAGAACTGGTTGTAGTGAAACAAAAACTTACAAAGACAGAGCAGAAAGTAGAGGATTTGGAAGGGTGTAGCCGCTAAAATAACACAGTTATTATTGGACTTCCAGAGATGGAGAATGGACAGGATATCATTCTTTTTGTCCAGAAGTTTATTGAAAAAATAGTAGGGCCTTCCCCTTTTGGGCCTCGATATGTAATTGAGAGGGCTCACAGGGCTCTCTGACCTATTCCTCCCCTTGGGGAAACTCCCTGACCTCTCATATTCTGCATTTTAAACTATCCAGAGAGAGACAACATTTCCTCACTAAAATAAAGGAAATCCAAGAAGTGCAATGGAAGGGGAAAAAAAAATTTGTGTGGACCAGGATTTGCCTCTCACAGTCAGGCAACAGAGCTCTGCTTTCCATCCTTTGGTCACCAAAATAATCACAGCAGGCTTGAAGTTTAAAATGATTTATCTGGCAAATTACAGGTGCTCATCTTAGGATCCTGGCAGTCCTATGAAAATTCAAAGTCTGCAAGCATAGGCCTTAAAGCTGCTTTGCCAAATCTTTTTTGAGGTACCTGAATTCAAGGGTCTGGCTACTCAGTGGGAGTATGCAAGGTCATTTCTAATCAAGGACTGTGCTACAAGAGCATGGATTAACAGACCAGCAATTTTGTGTTATGGGAACTGTGTCTGTGACTGAAAACTTAACAGGAACATTCTAATAGACTGTTTCCTTTGCCTAGAGATTGGTAATTGTAAGGTCAAAGTTTTTCCTTATTTTCAAACTGATTTCTACACTTATTAATCCTAAAGAAAGGATTGTTTTATTTTACAAATAATGTAGAGATCTCTGGGTTAGACCTGTTTTCAGTGCCTTCTACCTAGGAGGCCAAAGAAGAATTACAGGACTAAAGGCAAAGAGAAGGATATGTTCCCTCTTAGTACCAGGAATACAGCTTCAACAGAGGGGTTTCTTGTCTTGTAGTTCTATAATATTACCAGATAGAAACACAAGGACTTCATTCATTCCACAAAGTTTTGGGTTGCTATTGCTTGTTTATAGGGCTGCAGGACAAAGAATACTTTTTTTTTTAAAGTTGAGGTGTTTTCAGCAGCTTCACTTACCAGGGCCAAGGGAAAGTGTAGTTCCTTCTAATGTCCACATTAGGGGAATACTACCGGAAGACGTTTTTCAACTATATACCTCAGAACCAGAGCAGAAGCAGCAATGTTTAGAATGGTAATTTCAGGTCGTTGGAAGAGGAGGTGACTCCTTGTAGGATGGGTTATTTGTATTTGATAAATATAGGTGGGGATGGCTGGAGGGGAGAAGCAAAAGTATGGGATACTGCAAAACGATATTCATAACAGTAAGGGGGGAGGGGAGGCAGGGATTGTAACTGGTATGGTCATTTTGTGGGGTTTTTTGGGGGGCTTATTGTTGGAATTATGGGTTTGTGACAGAGGTTTGGGAAGGGGGGAAGAGAGGGACAGTACATAGTCCACTGATCTTGAGGGATACCAAGAAATACTGTTTGCACTCCTTCAATGTTAATCTATGATTTTTCTGTTTACAAGAAAAATTACTTATGATCTGAGATTTTCTTCATGGAATGTTAAAGGGGTTAGATGAAAAGTGAAACAATACAAAGCCCTAAAGCATTTAAATGTTTTACAATAACAAATTTATTTTCTGTAGGAATCCCTCTTCTTAGATGCTGAAGCCTTACAAATGAGGAGACAGCAAGTGGGACATGTGTTCTCTGCCCAAGGTACCACAAGTAGCTGTGGTGTTATGATTTTAATTAATAAAAATGTCCCATTTAGCCCCATACAGATCATTAAAGACCAGCAGAGCAGGTTTATTTTAGTCCAGGGTACTATATACTCAGTAGAGCTTCTAATTGGCAGTGTTTATGGCCCTAACAAAGATGATCCCCAATTTTTTATGCACCTTATTAACACCGTGCTGTCCTTTCTACCCATCTCAATAATTCTAGGAGGTGAACTGAATTTGGTATTTGACCCCAATGTGGACTGTACAGGTTCCACTCCCAGAGGACTTTCTCCAACTCAACGTGCACTTTGTGATCTAGTAGATTGGATAGGCCTGTGTGATGTTTGGAGAGTTTTGAATCCCAAGGACAGGGAATATACATTTACATCCCCAGTCCACAGATCATCTTCCCATATCAATTACATTTGGATATCCCAAGCACTTCTTCCTGGTGTTTTGTCCTCTTCAAATCTGTCTGGACCTCCTTCCGACCATTCCCTTGGTGGTCTGGCTTTCTCTTACTTTCCTACCCAAATGGTATCCACGTTGGAAATTGAATGGCCAGTTGTTCAAGGACTCAAAGATTTCTGACAGCCTGGGAGTGGGTCCTAGGATGGTAACCTGGTTAAAACACTGGTTGGAAAACAGGACACAGTGGGTAATAGTAAATGGAGTCCACAGTGAAGAAAGGAGGGTTACTTGTGGGGTACCGCAGGGTTCAGCACTGGGGCTGGTCTTTTGTAATGTCTTTATAAGTGACATTGCAGAGGGATTGGAAGGGAAAGTAAGTTGCTTTGCAGATGACACAAATATCTACAACAGGGTTGATACACAAGGTGGGGTGGAAAGGATGAAAAGGGATTTGGCAAGGTTGGAGGAATGGTCAAATGTATGGCAGCTTAGATTCAATGCAAATAAGTGCAAAATAATGTACCTGGGAAACAAAAACCCAGGGGAAGAGTACACAATGGGAGTTGAGATACTGACAACAACAAAAATGGAAAGGGACCTGGAGGTAGTCATATCAGATGACCTAAAGGTGGGCCAGCAATGTGAGAAGGCAGTAAGAAGGGCTGGGGGGAAACTAGGAAGCATAGGGAGAGGCATCACCAGTAGAAAACCGGAAGTTGTTGGCCCTCTGAACAGACAGTTGGTAAGACCACATCTGGAGTACTGTGTACAGTTCTGGAGACCCCATCTTCACAAAGACATAGACAGGGTGGAGGCTGTCCAGAGGAAGGCAGCCAAAATAATGCAGGGCCTGCATCAGAAGACACATGAAGAAAGACTAAAGGAACTAAAGATGTACAGCCTCGAGGAAAGGAGGGAGAGGAGGGATATGATAGAAACTTTCAAATACCTCAAGGGAATCAACAAAGTCCAAGAGGGTAGCATCTTTAAGAAAAAGAGATGTGCAAAAACAAGGGGGCACAATTTGAAGATAGAGGGGGAATGGCTCAGAGGTAATGTGAGGATGTATTTATTCACAGAGAGGGTTGTGATTACATGGAACAGCCTTCCTGAGGAGGTCGTAGAATCAAAAACAGTGGGAGAATTCAAGAGTGCATGGGACAGACATAAGGCAATTCTAGTGGGGGGTAGGAAGAAGTAGGCTGTTGGTTAACTAGCATCTGCAGCTTATCTGTTAAGTAGGGAAATGAGCAGACTAGGTGGGCCAAGCAGTCCTTATCTGCCATCAAATTCTATGTTTCTATGTTTCTATAACCTTGTTAAAGAACACATTGAACAATTTTTTGATATTAATTCAACCCATAATAATAAGCCTGATATTATTTGGTGTGCCTTTAAAGCATACATTAGAGGTATACTAATTGGGTTAGCCTCTAAGAGAAAGAAATCCCAAGACTCAAAATTAAGAACCCTTTTGTCCCAAATTCGGGCCATAGAGGCAAGTCTAAATCCTCATTCTCCTGATTACATCAAACAAAATTTTGTCAAGATTAAAGATTCCTATGTGCATTTACTTAGGAAAAAAGCTGAATTTGCAATTCTCTGCACTAAGGCTTCTTATTCAGATCAAGGGTAGAAGATGAGAAAGTTATTAGCAACAGGAATTATCTCATTTCATTCCCCTTACTCACTCTCAGAAGAATTGTTCCTTGAAATCTTCTCCTAATGAAATTGTAAATGAATTCACTATGTATTACAAACAATTATATGGAGCTATGACTAATCCCCCTTCAAACCTAACCCTATCTTCTTATTTAATAGAAGCCCAACTGCCCTCCCTTTCTGATGCCCACAAACTGGTAATAATTGTACCCATTTCTACCCCAGAAATTGTTGAGGTGATACAAAATCTCCTTACTGACAAAACTCTGGAATCAGATGGATTTTCATCCAACTTTTACAAGAAATTCAAATACCAAATTATCTTGTTGCTTTTATCACTATACCAACATATTTTATCTGGTGCACAAGTCAACCCCACATTATTTGAAGCTCTCATTTTTCTCGTACCTAAACCAGACAAGAATACAGATTCAGTAAAGAATTATAGGCCCATTTCTCTTCTTAATCAAGATATAAAAAGTTTAACAAAATTATTAACATATAGACTTAGTTTAGTACTTCCAGATGTAATAGGTCCACAGCAAGTGGGATTCATGAAAGGGAGATCCTCAGTGGACCATCTCTGCACTCTTTCACATCTCTTCTCAGCATCCAGAGATGCCCCCTTTCCAGCTGTCCTGGTGCCTCTGGATGCTGAGAAGGCATTTGATCGAGTTAATTGGAACTTTTTGTTTCAAACTTTGAACACCTTTGGTTTTCCCTAGAATTTCAGGGGTGGATAAAAGCTTTTTGTCAGACCCCATCTGCTAGAATTTTAGGGAATGGTGTGATCTCAGAATAATTTATTTTACACTCTGGAATGAGGCAAGGATGCCCTCTTTCTCCCTTACTATTTAATATATATATATATATATATATATATATATATATCTTGAACCCCTTATCTGTAAACTGATTGCAAGTCAGATGGTGCAAGGTCTAACAATGCAAGACACAGAGGTAAAAGTCTCTGCATACGCGGATGACCTTCTCCTACATCTGTCCTACCCAGAGACATCCATCCCATCAATGCTAGAGATTATTGCGGAGTAGAGTAGATTATTGAACTACAAATTAAAAGTTAACAAGTCAATTGTTTTTCCCCTTAATCATAAAGTACTCAAAAACAATATTACATCTCTAGGTCTCTCATGGTCCCAGGATTCCCTTAGATACCTCGGTATCAAACTTACCAGAAACCCACTGCTTGACATTAAGAAAAATTTAGACTCCTTGGTACAAACCATCACCCAGGACTTAGATCGGGGTGACTCTTCCTATATCATTGTGGGGGTGGATTAATTTAAATAAAACAAATATTTTTCCTCATTTATTTTACCCCCTCAACTTACTCAATGTTTGATTTCCAGATACTTGGTTTAAGAAAGTCCATAGGCTTCTTATGAAATTCATTTGGTCCAAGAAACAACCAAGAATAGCATTTCACAAACTAGTTGCTTCCAAACTTAAAGGAGGCTTACATCTCCCTCACCTTAATCTATATTATTGGGCCAGTCATGTGTCCAAATACCTCAGATGGTTCACACCAGTCACTTCCTCTTCTCTCCCACCTTGGCTCAAAATTGAATTGGATTTGATTCGCTCCTGTAACATGAAGCCCTTTACGTTACTCTGTTTAAAGACATCCTCATTACCAATAAACCTAAAATCAACCACGATCGAAGTCTCAATGAGAGTTCACTCCCAACTATGTTCTTTTTTACAATACAAACACCATACCGATTTGTCCCAATCTATCTGGAACTCTCTAACATTCCAAATTGACAACAAGAGGCTTACACCTAATTGGTTACCCCAACCGGCAGATGGAAAGTTATCCCTTCTCATGGGAAAAGATGGTTCTTGGCTCTTGACTTCTGAAATTACGAATACATTTAAAATACCCTTGCCCTGTTTCTTTCAGGTTTTTCAATTGAGGCATCTCTTTATCAAAGTGATAGGTAAGATACCCCCACCACCCACATTTTCTTTCCAGCCGGATCTGAGCCCCCTGGTTAACTTTCCTAAAGCAGTCTAAATTATATGCAACCTTATATGAATGGCATTTTAATGAATGCTTTGGTCCCACAGCATACTGGTCATCCCTTCTTCCCCACTGGAATATAGATTGGCACACCCTTTGGTGTAACTGCCACCATTTTGTGTTACAAGATCAATTACACCTTTTCACATATTACATAACTTGTATTATTCACCACAAAAATTAGCTAAATGGGGCTTAATATCCTCCAGACTATGTTACCGTTGCTGCCAGGAAGAGGGTACCCTTCTTCATATCTTTTGGAGCTGCCCCAAAGTAGCCCCTCTGTGGAATTGCATTCAGGCCAGAGCAGATCCGTTAGTAGGGCTATCAGAATATTTTACACCTGAAATATGTTTACTGGGCGACTACTCACAAATTTCAGTGGGTAATCGTAAATATCACATATCCTTGATTTCAATATCTGTTGAAAAATTGATTCTTAAACACTGGCAGGATAATGATACTATCTCCTATGCTGAATGGCTCAACAAATTATTAGCTAACCTCAGAACTGAAAAGGCTATAGCAAGCCTTCATAATAATCTGCCTAAATATAAAAAGATATGGGACCCCTTGCATACTTTGTATTCCCTTTAAAGAGTGCATCTTGCTGGTAACATTATAATAAATTACTTAGAATATATGGACTGTGGGGGAATTGACTGAAGGGGGGAGGAGGGAGGGGGGACAGATCCAAGGTAACTGACTTTTTGTACTGATGTATAGATTCATTACTCATGGCTCTGTCTCATGTAAGTGTTAAAAACCTGTAATAAACTTTAAATTGAAAAAAAAAGAATGAGGATAAGAAAAATTATCACTGTTATGATTGATTTAGTACAGCCCCCTTCTTTTAGGCTCTATGATGCTGGTTCAACAGCTAAGTTGTTGACCATCATCACAGCAATGGATTTATGTCAACTGCAACTTGTGGTTGACACAAATCTGACTGGAGACCCTGCTGTTTTTTCTCTGCCCCCCACACCCACCAGTATATAGGATTCTAACTCTGAGTCAGTGCTGGATTGAGGAGGAGGTGCAGGACTGGGAAACAGAGTACCGGGGTCTCAGGTATATCATTACAGCAAAAACTTTGATGATGTCGGCATTGACTTGTTTGCTGTAATAGTGTCGCTGTACAGGGGGCATGCCTTTCTGGCATATATTTAAAAAAGTATAAAGAACTTACTATATTAACATGCATGCTTATATATTTATATTTCTGGTATACAACACTGTATAATCTCTTTGTACTTGAATGAAGGGACTATCTGTTTAGAACTGAGGATGTAAGTAAGGAATTAGTAGATCGTCTTTCTTAAATTAATGTTTTTAATGGGGATTGCAGCTTTTAATGGATCATGTGACTTCTGAGGAGCTATAAAAATACTCTGTATTCATTCTCTGTTTGCACCTTGATAAAGCATTGTCCCAGATTCCCAATGTTCCCTCACAAAAAGACAGAGATCATTGAATGTTGTTGTGCTCAGATTGGCAATTAATTTATTATACATCACAATTCCATTTTCCATCTCATCATCTTTTATTATTGTATCTTTCACCATTGTATTTAATTGCATCCATACATCAATCTCTGATCATCCCTGTTTCTTCCTCTTGTCGCTCCCCAGTGAAAACTTGGTGCCTTTTTCTTCTTCTTCTCCTGTTAGGTAATCATGAGAACCGAGACCCTTTTCCTCTTTCAGCTTCTTCTTTTCATCCTATTCCTTTTTCTTCCCCCTCCCTCCTTCCCCCTTTTCCCCATTAGCCAGTCTCCAGCTTACATTGGATGGATGGCTTTCCTCATTACAGTATTTTTCCCCGCCTCTTAGGGGACCTCCTCCCTTTTCTTTCTCCATTTTTTTTATTTATATTTTCTGCATGTCTCCTCCATGCTTCTATAAATCCCATCATTTCTGTGTTAAACATATCTATGGCTAACTCTCTGACACGTGCACGCCATCTGGCCTGTAAAATCCTCTACTCACTCTTCCACACCCCACAGTATTTCAGGGTAGGAAGCAGTTATGCCCATCTCATCCCATGGATGCCATGCCAAACCAACTTACATTTTCTCACATCCTGGCACAGCTGCTTTCCCCCAGCCTCTTTCTCAGCTCTCTTTTTCACCCAATAAATGTAGGAGTGACCGCAGATCCATACTTCCGTGCTCCTACCTCTTCCTACAGGATTTAAGCAAAATAAATATCTAATATATGTTCTTAGCTCCCTTTTTTCATATCACACTTCTATGACCCCCCCACTTGGCTCTGTATCTGTAAAACAAAGCACAGGTGATACATTAGTCTCCATACTGCAGTGCTCAAATGTATCTTTTGTAACTGGAAGACCGCCAACGCCCCTTCTCGAACATATTAGTCACCGTCTCACCTGCTGCTGCTGCCCACCATGAAGCAGCCCCTATCCGTAGGGAGTGGGATGAGTAATTGCATGGATCTTCCCCCAGGAATTGCCTTCCTTTTTTAAGCATGGCCATGACTTGATAACTTGTGACTTTCTTTCCATCTCCATGTACAATTAATCTCCCTGTCCTAGTCCCACACTCTGTGGCGTAAGCCCACAAAGCCTTTACTGGCACTCTGTGTCATTTACATGAGCTTCAGGGTTATCGTACAACCCTGACCCCCTTGGTCTGTCTTTGACCTCTTTATCATGATTCATATCTCTTTCATCCCCAGCTTAGATCTTTCCATTCCAACTCCTCTTCTTCATCCTTATTGCCATGTCCCACAGCATCGCTCACTCTCATGACCCCTGTAAACATTACTAAATAGATTGTGTGGAATAGCTGGGTCTTGGATTTCGATCTGCAAATTGCTGGTAAAACCCCTTTTAGTTACGCAAGCCACTGTTCCCCTATTGGTCTTCTACTATCCATAGCTCTCTGTTTTAACCTACCCAATCCCTGCATCATCCTTCTAATCAACATTGACTTTGTCAGGTCCTTCTGACCCTTTAGGCTGCAAACTAACTGATCCCTGCTAAATAGACCCACATCGTGGTGTAGGCTGTTCCTTTCTGCCATTGCACTACTGTAAATTTTCCTAACTGTTCCTCCTTAAGTGGCCTACTTACCTCCATGCGGCGTGTTGCCCTGAATGTTTAAAACACCCGCCAGGCCCCCTTGTAGGCCCTCAGAGTCTGTGGTGCCCATGAACTGCGAAACTGCAGTTCTGCTCCCTCTTGCCAACATCCCACATGTTCGTTGGTATGGGTGTCTTTTGCTCCTCTGCTGTAGGTGCCAGCCTTCGGAAACGATCCAGCTGCAAATAGGCAAGGCTGTCAGCCAGGATATTGTATACCCCCTCAATGTGTTTTGCCCTGAATAACATGTTCAATTTCAAAGCCCTTAACACCAGCTGCCTAAGACCCCCATGACCATTTCTGACCTGGCTCCTCTGTTGTTTAAAATATCTGCAACTGCATTGTTGTTGCACCAAAATGTCACCTTCTGCTTCTGCAGCTCTTCCTCCCACACCAAGGTGCAGGCCCAAATGGGCATGCTCTCCAACAGTGTGATGTCTTTTACTTTCCCACCCCTCACCCAGTCTGCAGGCCATGGTTCCGCAAACCACCTGCCCCTCAAATAGCCCCCCATATCTAAGCCCCCTGCGGCATCTGTGTAGAGATCGAGGTCCGTGTTATAAACCCAGACCTCCTGCCAAAAGGAACAGCCATTATAGGTGCTGAGGAACTCTTCCCACACCCTGAAATATTCCTTGACTCCTTTCACCATGTCTATCCAGTGATGTGGTCTGGTGACTCCCACTGTGGCCCTTCCTCACCTTTTGGTGAAAGCCCTCCCTGGCCCAATTGCCAGCACGCAAAGTTTAGGTGTCGCAGGACCTGTTGCACCTGCTTTAATTGCACTCTTCTTCTACTTGCGTGTACTTGAATCAGCTCCTTCAGCTTCAATACTTTTTTGTCTGGCAGCCTAAAGACCTCACTAAGGGAGTCTATTTCAATACCTAGGAATTCTAAAACCTTACTGGGACCTTCTGTTTTTCCGGTGCCCATGGACTCCTAATTCTCTGCATAAATCTTGGAAACTGGCCAACATTCTTTCTGTCTCACTCTTTCCTCTGCCTATTAAAAGTAAATGATTCAGATAGTAACTGACCTTCTTGTAACCAGCTTTTCTTGAAATATCCACTGTAAGAAGGTGCTGAATGCCGCAAATGTAGCACACGCTATGGAACATCCCATGGGCAATGCTTTGTCAAAGTAGTACTGTCCCCCAATTTTAATTCCCAACTGGTCCCAGTCTTCCCTCCAAACAAGAAGCAATCTGAAGGCAGACTCAGTGTCCATTTTTTGCCATCCAAGCATCAGACATTGCTCAGATGATCTGGACCGCTCCTTCTAATGTGGCCTAAGTCACTTTACTGTGTTCCTCGCTTATAAAATCATTCATCAAGTCACCTTCTGGAAATGACAGGTGTGAATCACCCTGTATTCTCCCTGCTGTTTTTTGGCAACCAGACCCAATGGAGAAATTCTCATTTTATGCAATGGGGGAGTATTGTATGACCCTTCCACTCTGCCAGCTGTCTTTTCCTTCTCTACTTTCTGCCTTAAGCTTTATCCTTCCTTTTTACTGAGCCCAGGTTGCTCGCTTCCCTCACTTGCCTCTGGCCTTCATACTGTAATGAAAACCTGTCCTGAAACCTGTCTTGAGCATCTCTGCCCCCCTTTTTATCCAGGTATCTTTCTAACCAGTCCTCCCACTCGTCAATCTTGATGGGCGTTCTTGCTTCTTGGAATTGATCCCCTGCCCTCTGTCTTTCCCTTCTGCCATGCTCCCCCACCCTGCCATTTTCTTGGCCCAGTCGGTCAGTAAGTCTAACCCCCCTACCTGTATGCCCTCTGCCTCCCCCCCTCTCTTCCACACCTGCCCTCTATACCCTTGCCCTTCTTGAAAAAAACTGCTAATTTGTTCCTTGCCCCCTTGACCCATGGTCCCCCTGTGCCTATGTCATTCTGCATGTGCTCGCCGGGTGCATCACCCCACATTTGAAGCATGCATGCTGAAAGCGGCATTGTGGTCAGGAACAAACAGCCCTATTGTAACCCCAACACCACCTCTGGAGTATCACACCCCTCGTCTCCCCTTCCAGTGTGGACTGATCGATTACATAGTCAATCCACAAATCTAATTGTTTCATGTCCCATCTTACATCCCCATACGTTGCCATCCCTTGTTGGAAGAATTCAGCATAGTATATCCACCCCACCCCCTCCCTTTGCCTTCACCCATGTATTGTCAGGGAGATGTGATGAGTGGAATGCCCAACCCTGGCTTCTTCTCCAGTACTATCGCTGAATATGTGGCAAACCCTACAAAACATCCATCCCAAGTCTTCCCTTTAGTAAATTTGTCCTCTTCTTTCTCACCCAATAAAACTACCACTGCTGTCATTTCGCTCTTTCCTATATTCTCTGTTTCATCATATTTTGCTGCTGATTCTCAGCTTACTAAAGGAAAATTATCCACATACTCCCCCCTCCATATTTTTTCTTTTGTGATCTGTGGTACGTGTTCTCCTATCCTCATTCCTGGCATTCCTATCTCTCTTGTTCCTTTTACCACACTCTCTATCCCTTTCTCTCCTTCCTTCATTGTCTCTTTATCTGACCTAATCTCTGCCAGTGCTGATTCAATCTGGCCCAATCCCCCTGCCCTGAGTGTCGAAATAATTTGGCTTATATAGTCTTTGATGCTTTCCCCTACTGAACCGGGTACATTACCTGTGGTCTTGTCAGCTCCTTGTGGCCTGCTGTCCTCGTACATGGCTGGTTGTAAAGATGATGGCTGCGGAGGAATCATTGTGCTTGGAGGATCCAGTCTGGGTTCCACCAGGGGAATCCTCACCTGGTCTTGGGGAGGTACTGATGGTACCAGGTCATTGGGCTGTGGAGATACTGGGCTAGCTGCTCAGGGAGGTACCACCAGCAGTGGCTGTCCCCTGGTTGGGCTGCCTGGCCTCCCCACTGGCCATTTCCCTATGCCCCTTTCACTTTGCCCGCTTTCCGCTTCTTTCCAGATCTCTTGGTTCCTTCTCCTCCACCATCTGCCACATTCTGTTGGCTTACTCTGCCAGATCCTCAAGAGCCCTGTAGGCATCTTCTTTAGATGGCTTGCTCTTTTTTGGTGCCATTTCCTTTTGTTCACATTTGAAAGCTGTGGAGACACTAACCATACATGAAAAGAAAACATCTTAATTAATTGTCCAACAAGCTCGGCCTAGGCCCTAACGTATCCTTTAAAAGTTAAGCAGATTTAATTTTTTTTTTTTTGTACTACTGATGAGACACTTTAGCTCTCCCCTCTTTACCAACTCCTATATTCCTCTTTCTTTAAGCCCACCCCGCTCCCCCAAAATGCACATAATAGCCCATAATACAGATTATTGTATGCAAAGCCATCCATGATTAAGCTCAAATGTACCCCTCAAAAGCTACGCATCCTCACTGTCATGCCTGTATAAACTCTATGAAACTGACAAAACCTTTCATTAATGCCTTGCAATGCCCCGCCCCTTTCTCCTCCTTTTTTTTAATAGCCTTGTGCCCCAGCATGCCGCCCTCCCTTGGATGAGACCTATCCAATGGCCTGCTTCGCTGCGATAAAACCAGCATCTGAAACCATGTAGCATGGCCTGGGTCCCGCCTAAGGCCCTCTTCCTGGCGGCCCCCTTCACTCCTTCCATTGTCATCTTGTGGCCTTCTAGGCCTATTCATTCCTTCCCCTGCATGCCTCTGACTGCTGGCCCTCAAGACCTGTTCGGTCTCCCCCCCGCTCCGATATGTCCCCGGCTGCACCACATGGCCTCTCGGCCTCAGCCCCCACCCCTTCCCCTTGAGGGCCCCAGTATCTGCCACTCTTCCAGCTTATTTTTCCCCTCCAAGACCATTCACCGGCCCAGTGTCCTGCTCCCCCATGCCTTTCAACAGCACCCCCCACTTCCCCTTTTCCCAATCACATCCAACCCCTTTCAGCTGCACGATGTACTGTGGCGTCTGACATCACACCACGTGGAGGATTCGCATGAGCCTTGCGTCCTTGCTCCACTAGGCCTCCCAAAATCCAGCCCATCTGCAACCCATACCATCATTTTTAATCTCTTCCTTGTCCCCAGTTACCCAAAGCTGCCAAACAGCAGTACTTTCCCCACCTTAAGACATCTACAACCTCTTGCCGTATTTCACCCACAGCGTCTGACATCACTCCATGTGGTCGACATGTGCAAGTACTCTCCAGGCCTGCCCCTCTGTTTCCTCATCCCCATGCTCGAATCAACTTGTGTTATCCACCCCAATGCCCAAAAACACAGAAAAACCACCACAGAATGGGTAGCCTTTGCCCCAGGTAACCTGTGTTTCCACTCGTCCCACCTCCTCGCTCCTTCCTATGGTCCTCGCTCTTCTGCCAGACTCCTGTCCTTCTGCTTCCCAACTATTCCCACTCTCTGCTCGCTAGGCTACTTCCGGGTTGCTTGTTCTTTCTCAGCGACCTTCCATACAAAATCTCCAAATCACTAATGCCAGGGAAAAACATGCTTCTTGCCACACCAGCTCTAAAGCTCATAAATTAGTGCAGCCACCCTACAATACCAGGCCACAACTCTCCCCTCACTCTGCCTGCGAGGCCTCACTGGCCACAATACCACATGCTGCGTCACAGTCCTTTCTCTTATCAAATCTAAGCAGGTCTCACTGCTTAATACCTAATTCTTTATGTCTTGCATTTTGTTTGTTAAAAAAAAAATTATTTTTAAACAGTCAACAAACGTAAACTTGAAAAGACTAGAGCCTGTGTGGCTGGCTCTTTGTGTTTGTCTCTGTCAGTAGTTTAGTTTTCGTGGATTTTCATGTTTCTGCTTGGAGGAACTGGACCATTCTTGGACATAACATCTATGAATATTTCCTGGACTAAGAAACTGCAAAACATCACTACCAGGTATTACCATTCTCATCATAAATCAACTTTTTTGGAAGCCATCAAAGCCAAAAGTAAGATCAGTAAATCTGTTATATAAGCACTGAGTTGTGGAGTGCAACTTTGAATCCACATTTCAGTCTGACTTGTTCTTAAAGGATGTGTACTTGTCTTTGAGGTCTATTCACAACCATCTTGGAGAACAAAGGAAAGATACTAACAAAGGATTTTTATATCCTGCATATGCCCCAGGCCAATGTTCATCACCTTCAGGAATTTAACCCTTTCAGGAATTTATCACATTCTGGATCTTTGAGCTACAATAAGTTTTCTGGTCCCCGGTAGTTCACCATTTCTTGTGGATTTGATTACTTTTCATCAATCATGTGGCACCTCTGAGAACATGGCTTTATATATTGTGCTATGCAATATCTCGGGGAAAACGCAGACCAGCAAGGACAAGAGGACCAGATGCCCTACAACAAAACTAGTCTGCAGAATGATTAAAGCGTACCTTCTTAGGATACTACTTATACTACTTTTGATATCTGGAAATGTTCAACTTAACCCGAGGCCTACCGGCCTAGCACCCCATGCCACAAAAAGGTGGGAGGGGTCCCTCACATTAGCCTCAATCAATGTCTGCAGCCTCTTTAACAAACTTGACATCTTGGAACCTGGGTCCAGCAACATAGCCCTGATGTACTCTCTGTTGTCGAAACATGGCTTAACCCCAAGATACCAGACGCTGCAGTCACCATCCTTGGATACGCTATATTCAGGCAGGACAGGGTTTCCAAATGAGGTGGGGGCTGTGTCATCTACCTGAGGAATTTCTATCTGGGTCAAGTCTTCCCATTCTCAAACCCTAAACCACCCTCGCAGGTTGTCGCTATTAAAGTTCTACTCGGGGGGCACAACACAGAGCTCACCATTGCCTCTGTGTACCTACCCCTTAAAGATCAGCCAAATGGATTTATGAGCATACTGTAAAGCCTACAGGGATTACACCATACTCTGAACTCATAGTACTAGGCAACTTCAACATAAATTGGCTATCGCTGGAGGCCAGAAACTACAAGGATGCCGTCACATCATAGAACCTAACCCAGCTTGCAACTACCCCCACCAGATGCAACTATAGGACAGGGTGGCACACACTTCTGAACTGGATTCTTACTAATCACCCTGAATGAATCTCAAAAGTCTCAGTGCTCCCTGATGGGATCAGTGACCACTCACTGGTCACATGTACCTGGACAAACAAATTCATTAAGCCCCCTCCTAAAATAATCTACACCAGAGTGTTAAAACAGGGGTACCTTGAGCTACTAAAGACACACCTAAGCCACCTGGACTGGACACCAATCAACTCTGCCATTGATGTAAACCAAGCCTTAGACCTTTTCATCAGCCACTTCACTGTGGTCTGCAATATCTTTGCACCTCTCAAAAAGCTGAAGGTCAGGGGCAGAGCTAACCCTTGGATAACCCCCAATCTAATCACTTTACTGAAACATAGGGATCATCTCTGGCACTGTGCTTGTGCAACATCCAAACCTGGGGATAGTCATAAATATAAAGCTGCCAGAAATGAGTGCACATGGGCAGTTAGGAGTGCCAAAAGCAAATACTTCAAGGAAGCTCTCTCCAACTCCTGGGGTGATGGAAAAATTTTTTGGAGTAACTTGAAAGACCTTACAGGCAAGGACCCTAAGTCACAACCCACCATGCTCAACATAAATGGAACACCAACATCTGACCTGTACACAATCACCAACACCTTTAACAATGCATTCTCCAACTTGGATAGTGTCCTCCCTTCTAATTTCTTTGATGCCCCCTCTAGTAGTAACCCTCCTGCAACTACTCCTCTCACCACCCTGCCCCACAATTCTACTTCAAGGAGATCCCAGTGCATGAAGCCAGAACCTATATTCGGAAGGCCATTCACAACGCAGGCTACAGCAGTGACTCCCTTGACCTAAAGTTGTTAGCACTTGTCCTTGAAGAAGTCCTTGAACCCCTGACAAAGGTCCTCAACCTATCACTAAGGATATCCCAGTTCCCATCTCACCGGAAACAGGTGACCATCACACCAGTACACAAAAGTGGAGACAAATCACTGCACTCCAACTACAGACCTATCTCCATCCTCCCTCCATTGTCTAAGGCCCTGGAGCACATCGCCTCAGACCAACTAGTCAAGTACCTGGAAAAATATGACATCCAGTGCCCTGAGCAACATGGTTTCTGAAAAGGGCACAGTACCACCACTGCACTATTAGAATTCACGGGCTTCATCCATACCACGCTCGATCAAGGAAACTGTGTAGGGGCAGTATTCATTGACCTTACGAAAGCCTTTGATACTGTGAACCACCCACTCCTACTCAAGCAATTATCAAACATTGGGCTCTCCAATGAAACACTGCTCTGGTTTTCAAGCTACCTTGGGGACAGGGTCCAGTGGGTTAGGATTGCCGGTGTCACCATCGAAGAAAAGTCAGTCCTTTCAGGGGCTCCACAGGGATCCATCCTGGGGCCACGACTCTTCAGCCTCTTCCTCAATAACCTTCCCAGTGTCTACCACCAGAAATTACTGCTCTACGCTGACAACGCAGTCATGTTCACCAACCACCAAAACACAGAGCTCCTTGAGAAACAATTACAGCTTGAATTCATGCGCATTGGAGAATGGTTCAAGTCACACAAACTGGTCATGAACTACAGCAAAACAAAGGTTATGACCTTCTACAATGCTAGGAGCAAGTACAAATCCAGTGACCTCACTATCCTAAACCAAACAGGAACCTTACTTAAACACATTCCTGATTTTAAATACCTAGGTGTCACATTGGACAGTACAGTCTCCTACCATCGGCACATAGATTATGTCGCCAAAACCACCAACATCTGTATAGGCCAGCTCTACAGGCACAAACACTGCATGACTCCTGATACTCTCTGGTTGGCTATCAGCAGGCTCTGCCACCTCCATTATTGATTATGGGCTAGCAATTTATGGCTCTGCCTCTGCCTCTGCCTTCCGCAGGATTACAGTTGCACTCAACAAAGCATGCAGGCTGCTAACTGGGGCTGACCAACTTATACGCACTTGTGACCTGTACACTCAGGCAGGATGGCTTCCTCTCATCAGCTGGATACAGTATCAAACCTGCCTCTTAGCCAAAAAAGTCCTCCTCGGGGTCATGCCCCTGGGCATTGAAAAGCTCCTCATTGACCATCACAGCACCCAGTGAACTAGAAGTTCACAATAATTAACCTTCCTTGTCCCCAGATGACAGACTACCATGGGCCAGAAGGCCTTTGCCCATAGAGCACCACAATGGTACAATACTCTCAACAAAGAAACTCTTACTGCAGCTGCTCTTAGCCCTTTTAAGAGACAACTCTGACTTCATCTCATCTCAACTAGTCGTTGTGACTGCCTTGCCTAATCAGGGGCCCACTGCTCACCACCCTCCACTTCAGTCTTGACAGCTACCTCTCCCCACCTTGCCCCCTTCTACCTGCCTACCCCCTTGCCTCCTCTCCCTTTCCTTCTCCCAGGCATTTCCTGACTTTATCCCTCCCCTCTCTCCCCTTTAGAGCTCTTACCCTCACCCTCTACCCTCCTACAATGGCCTTCCTGCCTGCATACCCCCTTCCCCTCTCACCTGCTGTACTGATTTCTAAGATTGCCCTTGGCTGGTATGTCATGCTATCTAACATTTGGCACATTTTGAATTACTGGAATTTCCTAAACCTCAGTCTCTTACTTCTTTTTATTGTGTAACTATTTATTATTATGTTAACCTTTGTATGTATGTATACCCCCCATTCCTTCGATGTGGAGCCTTTGTAAATGAGCAGCTCCTGCTCAAAGGTATTTGTAATCCTAGATTTCAATAAAATAAAATAAAATTAAAATAAACCAAACATATACCCTCTTGTGCTTATGTGCATTTCACAATCCTGCTTTGCTATCACTGCTAGTATTTTCTTTCACAAGGCTCTGTCTACAGCAGCATTTCTCTCACACTGAACCAGCCACAGTTTATTATTAACCATGATCCACAAACAAAAGTCCCTTTTTTAAAAAAAACATAATTTCTGGCTCAAATATTTGCTCATTTCCTTACCTTCTCTTTCCTAGTGTACAAACCTCTGTTCCAATCAATATGCCAATCTGATGTGCTGTAGTTTCAGTGTAAATCAAAACTTCAGCAAAAGTGGCTGAATCACTCCTGTACTGCCCATTATGTACCTCCTTTAGCCCTTCCCCTTCCTGTTGCCTGCCTATTGTTCTGTCTCCCTGTCCCTCCCTTCCCTCCCCCCCTCTGAGCACACCACCTTCAGGTAAAGGGAAGGGGTGCACCAGGACAACTTGGTCTGCCCTTTAAAGGGCAAACTCCATTGTGAAGACCTGAAAATGTTTGGTGACAGGGAATTTCACTGTTGCTTTTTATCTACTATTTAATAAACATAATGAACTTTGACTTAATGAAGGTCTGGTGAGTCAATATATCTGTGTAGCCCAGCTTGCTATATGAATACTTTTATTTTACTTTTTGTTGTGGCTCCAATTTTTTTGTCCCTATGTAGCCACCTACCCAGCTTTGTACAGAAACATAGTAATTATTAGCTACAAATATCTGGAATTATTAGCCTGGAAAAACAGCAGTGGAAAAATAACAAATATTTTTAAAGGGAAAGTAGAATACCCCAACTATTGTTAAGCCCACTTGGATAGGCCAATCCTAGGGTAAAAATAAGTCTGCCTTCTCTTTGTAAAAGTTTATCACATCTGTTGCCACCACGGATGTCTATAGGGATATGATCTATCCCCCTAAATTTGAAATTTGTAACAGATGTTCAGTGTTTAGTACACCAGTGGCTCCCCACTGGTGTGTCACCCCTCTCATTCAGTATTGAGTGTACATGCTCCTGTACATCTCTTTGAGAGGATGTGTTGTCATTCTCACGTATAATGAGGGGCAATCACACCAGAGGGCATACACCACATAAGGCGTACCACATGTGATGAAATGGAAAACTACGAAGTCAGTCCCATTTGTAGGGCTTGTAAAGGAGTTTCCCTGGATCATTTATCTACAGATAATGCAGTTTTCACAATGGTGTGAGCCAACACTCCTTGTAAAGAAATGAGGTCCCACACTTGTTGTGCTTCTAGTAGAGTGGCTCCTTAGTACTGTGTCTTTTATGTTTCTAGCTTTTTTGTATACAACTCTGGGCATTGTTCCAATATTCTCTTTTAAGTCACTGTCTATTTGGACAATATTCCAGAAACATTTTAAGGTGCCTGCAATTTTGGGGGAGACTGAATTAAATTCAGTAATTAAATTGACCCTAATGTCACTGTCAGTGGTATGTGTCTTAAGGGTCAAGAGTATTCCTGTCAAATGAGTGGGTATATGAGTCAGCTTCCTGTTTAATTAATGGGTCATAGCCCCTATCCAGGAATCTTTCCATCAGTTCTTTTGCATGGGTTTCATAAGTATCAAGTGTTGAACAATTTCTACATGCCCCTATGTATTGGCCCTTCGGGATCCCATGCTTTAAGTGGGGTGGGTGATAACTGTTTGATCATAATAGAGTATTGCTAGATGTCAGTTTTCAAAAATTTTCAGTAGTTATTTTGCCATCTTATGTGGCATGGAGCAGAATATATAAAAAGATAATGGATTTGGGGTCCATCGCACACATGAAACGCAAATTCCAGTTGTTGTCATTCAGCTATGTCATGAATTCATCAACCTCAGATACTGACCCCTTCCAGATGCAAAGTACATCATTGAATTACCTGTCTCAGTAATGTATGTTATTACAGTATTTGTTGCTTTTGGGGTCGAAGATGGTGACCTCCTCCCACCAGCCTAAAAAAAGATCGGTGTAGGAGGGCGCTATCACCAACCCCATGGCAGTACCACATGTTTATAAATAGTAACACAAGTCAAACATAAACACATTACTGTTAAGAATGAATTCTAGTGCCTCTAGCACAAAAGCAGGATTAATTATGGATTCAGTTTGGTAGATATCCATGAAAAATATTACTGCATTTAATCCCAGGTGATGTTGATGCCAGTATATAATGACTCCACATCAGTCGTGAGCTATAGACAACCAGCATCAAAGGTTTTCTTTTCAAGGGCCTCAAGTACCACCATGGTGTTCCATAGATGTGATGATAAGCATTTCACCATATCATATAGGAAACCATCAATAAATTTTGATAGGTTCTGTATTAGGAACCAATGCCAAATACAGTTGAGTGACCAGGCAGTCTTAAGTGGTCCTTGTGTAATTTAGGCAACAAGCAAAATGCTGGGATTACCAGCTGATCTTGAGACAGGAACATCTTCTTCTGCTCAGAAATAACTCCTTCAGACCTGTAGTGAAAAAGAAAACCATTAAGTGTTTTTTTGATAGATCAGAATAGGATTTACATCCAAAAGTCTGTAGTTTTTCTCATTAGAAAGTTGTTGTTTAGCTTCTAAGACGTAGTTTGATGTTTTCAAGACCACCACCCATCCTCCCTTGTCCACCTGCTTGATTGTGAGGTGGTCCAGTTTGGCTAGTTCTTTATGTGTCATAGCTTCATTTGGAGTTAAATTCTGCTGCACACCAATATGTTTTTCCTTCAATATCCTGTTCACCTCCTGTTGTACAAGACTTTCAAAAATTGTGACATCCAGAGACATGTATTTAGATGGACAAAAGATCGACTTTGGGTTGAAGGAGCTCTGGTTCCAAGATGTTTCATTACTTTGGATCACTTTGAAAAATGTCGGCAGTGACATACATGAGGTGGGGTAATAAGAAGGCAATGTTGAAAATCTGGGGTAAAAATACTTCACATTTCCACAGTTACGAGCAGGCATAGTGAAATTATAATGAATGGTCATAACTTTGGCTTTTTTCATGTTTTGACCCCTGATTTTCAACATAGTCTTCTTTTGACCCCACCTCATAAACCCCATAGGTAAAACATTTCAAATCTGTGCCAACATTGCATTCTGTGCCATAGGTGCAAAAACACATTTCAGACAGGATGTGAAAAATAACAGCTGTACTGTTCATGAGGTGGTGTGAAAAAATGGCTGTTGAAAATTTGTAGTCAAAATTTTGAAAATTACCAAACTTATGCATCTGTATAGAAAAGTTTCAATAAATGCTCATAACTCAGTCATTTTCAGGAATTTTCCCACCACATTTTCAACATGGCCTTTTTGGGACCCCACCTCATGAACACTGGTGATAAAATTTTGTTATTCAGTTCTGAAAGGTGATTTCATGCAGCAACAAAATCATCTTCTGAGCCCAATTAACAAAATGACAGTGCCAGAGTTAATGAGGTGGGGTCCTAAAAAGGGCATGTTGAAAATTTGGTGAAAAAATGTCTAAAAATGGCAAAGTTATGAATATAAGTTCAAAACACCATTGAAACACATTATACAGCACTTACCTTGATTCCTTAGTAAATGGTTCTGCTTTGAAGAGTGCAGACATGTCTCAGTCCACAGCAGATGATAACCTATGACCTATGGTGATAAGTACAGGGTAAGAGGGTAGGGTGGTGGGTGCTTAGTCAGAGGTCAGGATGTGGGAGGGCTATGGCTGGGATGATGAAGGACCATTTTCTTTTTTCAGGTTAAAAAATTAAAAGATGTTGGGGGAATGTTTTCTTTTCACAGAATTAAAATAAAGAAACATTTCAGATGAGCTCCCCAGTGTCCCACACTGCTGGGGGATGCTAAATGCAGACAACAGGGGGAACTGGTCCCCCTGATGTCACAGTTATAACAAAACCCACACAGAACAATACCCCTCCCCCAGTCTGCCAGGCAACAGCGCAGATGAAGGAGTAAAATGTTCAGATATTCATTTGTATATCCCAGATTTTTCAGTGCTCAATAATCCACAAATCTGAGGTCTGATTCAAGACAAGATGAGAATGCAAACTTCTGCCCTGGTGATTGCAGTCCTCTGTGCATGGACAGTCAACAAAATGTCACATATTACTCATAGTCCTTCTGTAACACTGATCAACAGCCAAATAAATAAGAGTAATCATAATTCCTCATAATCCCCGTCTGACTCCTCTGCTTCCCTCAGGTCATGATTAGCAAATTTTTCAGAGTGGCTCCAACAACTATGAGATTGGTGAAACACTACAGCTGGCTCTGACAGCTTTAGGATCAGTGAAGCAATTGAGCTCATCACTCACATAAAACTGCAGCCTGGCCAGAAAACTTAGGCGATAGTGAATCATGGCTTTGCTTAACTTGGCTGTGCCCCCCAAGAGCCTTCTATCTAAGTCATGTCACATAGGAATGCACAGTATTTTTCATTGTGTTTACTCTGCTGCCTTCGCTCCTTCTGTGGAGGGTCACAGCACTGCCCAACCTATAAAGATGCTCAGCTTGTGTGTTTACACAGCTTCTCTCTGCGCTGATGCAAGATAGGCTGCAGAGGGGCTGTGAGTCCAGGGTGTGGTCAGCAGCAAGTGGAAAAAGATGCCAGGAGAGTTTCTGGCATGTGGGAGCAAGTGATACAGCCTGTCCACACCACTGCATAAACCACTTGCTCTAGTGATGTGTTCCTGATTGGTTAATGTATAAAACAATGGGCTGTGGGGGGAATCTGACACTGATAGTGGGTTCCCCAATGTTGGATTATATAAATGAATGAGCAAGGGACTGGGGATGACAATCAGAGGGTGGGTGGGTGCCACTAGACAGCAGAAAATATATAGGGACAGTGATCAGGGAGTGAAGGGTGACACTAGACACCAGAGAAAATGGTGGCTCACAACTCACACTGCAGCTGGCAGCAGGAGTTCAGCTGCAGATGCAGAACTAAAGAAAATCCTATGTTCTTATACAGAGAATGCAGTGGAAGGCTCCCCTCGCTAAGCAGGGCAGCCTTGATTTCAGGTGCCCAGAAAAAGTATTTCTGACCCTAATTGTTATAAAAAGGCCCTAATTCTGCAAAACAAACACCAGAATCTAGTTAAACAGGATCCATTTAGCAAGGTTCTGGTGTTTGATTTGTAAAATGACAAAATTTTTATGCATTTTCCAAACATTTTAGTTTGTGGAAAGAAAAAAAAAGATGGCGCCTCTCTCACAAAAAAGGATTTTATTCTCACAAAAAATGAATGGGTCTCATAAGACAGAATCCTTTTTTCTGAGATAAAATCCTTTCTTGAATGTTCTACCTCTATCCCAAAAAGTGATGTTCCCATTGAAAACAATGGGAAATTAAAAATGTAATAACTTTGCAACAGATTAATATTTGTTCACAAAACAAATGCATGGCAGTTCTGTTGCCCAAGGTGTAGCTACCATAAAAAATGTACACAAAAATTCAACTGTTTGGGTGCAAGGTGATGAGGAAAAAACTGCAAAAAGTGGTGACTTTCAAGGTTTTTGCACCAACCAGATCTCAGAATCCACGCATTTCAACAGTACTAAACTTGCCTTGTCAAGAGATTTTTCTCACGGGACAGCACATGCCAAATTTTGCTCAATTCCATTGATAAGTTGCAAAATTATTAAAGTGC
Source organism: Neoceratodus forsteri (assembly GCA_016271365.2). Taxonomy (NCBI): domain Eukaryota; kingdom Metazoa; phylum Chordata; order Ceratodontiformes; family Ceratodontidae; genus Neoceratodus; species Neoceratodus forsteri. Next base: position 1,517,222,987 of record CM057456.1, read on the forward strand.
AAAATCTAAGGTTTTACATTGAACAGGGTACTCAACCCTAACTATAGTGGCACTATTGCACCACTGCAATAGATATAGATATAAAGACACACAGTATAGAGAATAATTACTAGTCACCTATCGGTAACAAGCCAGTTAGTGCATCGAGAAGTTGCCTTGGAGACCACAGTAACTTCAAGAGCGAAGCTTGAGAGGTTTGGTCACCAATGGCAACCTCAAGACTCATTAACCGAGCTTGTTACCAAAAGGTGACTAGTGATTGTTTTTTATAGTGTATGGCCTTTTCTGTGTTTTTTTTTTCTTTGAGAGGATGCCAGCAGAACAAGAGTGGATGCCAGTTGGGGCCCTTGGTGCTCTGCCCCCGACGCTCTGATGCTGGTCACTGCTGCAGTCCCTCTTGCTGGCAGTGCTGCCACTTGTTTGTTGTTTTCTTTTCTTATGGGCTCATTATATAGAGGATAATGTATGGGCATACATTGGTAATAGGTTTGTTAACCAGTGAGAGGTTGCCATGGTGATCATGTAAACCTTGAGAGCAAAGCTCGAGAGGTTTGTCACCATGGCAACCTTGAGCCAGTTATTCAAACTGGTTGCCGATGTATGACCATACATTATATTTTATAGTGTATGGTCATGCATTTCTAGTGGAAACAATAATCAGGATCCTTACTTTTTACATTTTAGTTACTGCTACAGCCATTCCAGGTCATGCTTTCACCACCGCAGCCATTTCTGAAAGGCCGTTGGGTCGAGAAGTGCACATGCGCAAAGCGATCCCCCTTGTTAACCTATCGATGTGACGCAGCATCAATAGGTTAGCAACAATCCTACGTCACAACGATAATATAACAACCGTAGGAAATTATGATTTCTTAAGGTTAACAATGTCCTACCATACATTATATTTAAATAAAATGGGGCTAAACAGAGAGGGCCCTCAGAGCATCTGCTGGATCCCTCCTAACATCCACCTACACTGGGCACTGCTGTTTACCTGACCGCTGCCACACCGAGGGACCTGCTGTGCTGAATTATTCACTTAAGTAACCTTTTTTTCTTTTTAATCTGTAGAGAGTGAGAGGGAACACATTCCATGTTGTTTTGCTGCAGTAGCTACCTAGCTAGTGCAGCATAACAGCTACGTTGGCATAGCTACTGCAGCATAACAACATTTAGAAAGTGATGGATTTTCATTAACAACATTCCATCATACACTATATACCAATAGCCTATGCTAATTTAAGCAACATGTTAGAATAATATAATTTCAGACCAGAAATTTCATGTGATTTAAAGAATTAAGAAAAAAAAATATTGACAAGCAAAGGGGTTGGAACATGTACTATAGTGTGACAGTTAATTTTTTCAGGGATACTTTTTAATTCTGCTTGCAGATCTAGTAATATGTTTTTTTCAGCTCTGTGTGAACTAATCACAGTATGCAGCAAGTGCATACAGCTGAGAGCTGTAATTGTTGTTCTATAGTGCATATATTTAACAACAACATTGGGTTATACTGCTAGGGACAACAAAACAAAGTAATGTACATAAGTAGCAGAAGCAACATGCGGGTTTATACAATATACAGTAAATGTTGTTTTCCAATCTTTTCCCCTGCTGTCGCTGTTAGTCCTGAAAATTTGTAATGTAAATTTTCTGGAACATGAAAACATGAAACAGTTTTCTTCTTTAATAATGCATTAAACTGGATATAGTACTAGTGGGGCCTTTTTTACTTCATGTTTTTCAGCTGAAAGTATTGAAGCACAGGGAGAACCAGTGATTTTTTTAAGGACATACCATGATTCACTCTGTATATAGTACTGCAGTAGAATTTAAACTTGGGAAATCCTTGTTCATATTTAATACTCTAATTCTAACCACTAGACCTTATTTTTTTACATCCTTTCTACTCCAAGATCTACCTGGAAAATTCTAAAATAATCACTTGATTTTATAACATCATGAAAATCAGAATGTAGACCAAGTGATAAATGTACTTAGAGTCTCAAAATGCTTGTCCAAATGTTTCTTTACATACTCTAATCCCTTCATGCTATAGTACAACAGGATTCAGTACTCAGGGCCTTAAACGGACAGGATGCATGTGTTATATGGCCATGTAGCAGAACTGCATATCCACTTCTGCAGAAAAGCCGTATATATCTGCTGGCCCCAATCCAGAATGAAAACTGTGCTGGGAAGAAGTGGAGTATGTACATGTCCACACATCAGAGCTACACAGCTCCGCATGTGTTGAGTGAACCTCCACATCATTTGTGCATCTGGACACTGGTCCAAAGTGCAGCGAGCAAAATCCTGTATTTAAAAAAGCACCAGGAAAATGGGAATAAAACAGGAACAGCTTTATTGGTAGCAAACATGGCTGGAGGTCTCAGGATTAGCCCCAGCACTTTGGCCACAAGCACTGGCCTTCATCAGAGGACATGTCATCTCCGAAGCTCTTCTCCCCTTTACAGTCGCAGATTTAAAGAGACACTACATATTAAAGCATCAAGGTATGAGCACATACTAATAAAATGCAATTTCCTACAATTGTTACAATAGGCAGTTTTACAAATTTAAATATATAATTTTGTGCTCCTTGGTATAGAAAAGGAGGTGTGAAAATGTTAGTGCTCACTGTTAGGTAGTACTGTGAAATGTGTGTGAGTGGGGGGGGGGAACAGAATGAGGAGCTGATAAATGGTAACCCTAAGAATTAAGTGAATACTGGACTAAAGAACACAGCTGGAAGAATTGTCACAAAATGTGGACATTTATAACCACATATTGAGTCTCAAAATTTAAATGAGGACATTTATAACCACACATCAATTCACAAAATTTGAAATGCACTGTATGAGTGTCCCACTTACCCTTGTAAAGCCAAAAGTGGTGGGATTCGAACTTGACAGAAGCCCATCTTCTTTAAGTTGTGTAATGGGGTGCTTTGAAACAACTAAGAAGCTGCATGGGATATACTATACTGGACTATAAATCTGCAACAAATCTCTCTTGCTTACATCTGAGGGAAGTTTTCCTTACTTTACAGTCTAACATTGGTATTGCTTTGTGTTTACTAATTTTAGTTTTTAAATCAGGAAGGGGGTTTTCAAAACTGCTTATCTTGTGAGCAACTTCAGAAGGGTTGAAATAACTGCATATTTGATTTTACTTTGTGGGTAACTGGACTGTCTACTAGTATTCTGTGACAGTTTGCATCAATATATTTTGGAATAATTTACTGGTGGTGGCTGTGTACTTCTAATAGCAAAGGCTGCAGTTTGTAATATGATTCCCGACAGAGCCTCAGGTGGTGGAAGTTGTCTTCACTAGTCAGGGAGACCTGCATCATAGCCGATTGTTCTCCTTGGAACATTCCAGCATTGATCAGTTACTATAAACTACTGGTGTGATCCTGTTTCAGACAGAAGCCTATCTTCTTCAAGTTGTGTAACAGGGGGTGCTTTGAAACAACTGAGAAGCTGCATGGGATATACTATACTGAACTAGAAATCTGCAACAAATCTCTCTTGCTTACATCTGAGGGAAGTTTTCCTTACTTTACAGTCTTACATTGGTATTGCTTTGTGTTTATTTTAGTTTTTAAATCAGGAAGGGGTTTTCAAAACTGCTTATCTTGTGAGCAACTTCAGAAGGGTTGAAATAACTGCATATTTAATTTTACTTTGTGGGTAACTGGACTGTCTACTAGTATTCTGTGACAGTTTGCATCAAATTACTTTTAAATAGCTTACAAATCAGTTACTGGAGGTTAGTTGAATTACTATAACGGGCAGTACTCACCAGGGTGGTGGAGCAGTGGTGCATTTGATTGTTTCTAACAGTCATCAGTGGTTGTAGACTACCCACCCTCCCTTCCCCACACTCCACCCCCCCAAGTGTGACATTTCCTTTATAGCCAAAGTTCTGACATCACTTCCTCAACAGCACTTAGGGCAGAACTGTCATATTCTTAATAATCCAGCACAGTGCATAAAGGGTAAGTACACACCACAAAAAGAAAAAACAAAAAAAAATATATATATATATATAGTATTGTATATTATAAGGGAGAGGGACATGTGGGGAGTGGTGCAATGCACTGGCTGTGGGGCAGCAGTTTTCTGGGAAACATTCTGAAAACTGCGTTGCTGTCCTGTTTGCAGGCAACTGTCAGCTCTGAGGGAGGAGGTTGCCCACCTCCAAACTGAACTGGCAAGGACCAAGGAGGCCTCCCCCACCCAAAGAGCACCACTGCCACAACCACTGCCTCAGAGGCTGCCAAGTATGAAGAGCAGTTGGACCACAGTGGGTTCTGGGAGGGTGCAGGTGGTGGAACAGAGGTGAAGCCCCCTAGTTGTACCTCTACACAAACCATATGCCAGTCTGGCAGAGCAAGGTTCCTCTATGATGGCACCCTCAGTGGAGACCCAGAAGAATGCTGAGGACATCCACAAGGGAGACCCACAGAAGGGTGGCAAGGGACACCACAGGGGAAGAAAACAGCTTCTGATAGGGGACTCAATTGTTAGAGGGGTAGACCTGGGAAAGGGAGAGGAAAGAGAAGAAAGGTGCCTGCCTGGTGCCATGGCTTTGAGGAACAAGAAGCAAATCCTCAGGATTGCAGAAGCAGCATCACAGGAGGGGGAACTAGATATCATTGTGCACCTTGGGGCAAATGACCTAGCTAGGCATGGGATCAGTGCAGTGCAGGATGAAATTGTGGAGTTGGGGAGGGGCCTCAGACAGGTAGCAAGCATGGTTACCTTCTCAGAGGTGCTGCCAGTCCATGGCAGGGGTGAGGCTAGGATACTACACATCATGCAGTTTAATGAATGGTTGCAAAACTGGTGCAGAGCACAGGGCTTTGGCTTCATTGGCACTGGGGGTACACCTGGAAAGATGAATGTCTATACTGGCACAATGGTCTGCATCTGTCCACGAAGGGAACCAGGATCCTAAGTGACAGGTTTAAATGCTTCCTTGGCAAGCTTTTAAACTAGCTGTGGGGGAGGTGCTAATAAGAGGCAGGAAATTTCAAGCCTGCCCCCACAAAACATGCCAAGTAGTAAGGTAAACACTGAGGTACAAAGCTCAACAGAGGGCAGGACAGGGGTAAATGGAAAAACAGACAAGGGCAAAAGAGTAGGCATGGGGGAAAAAAGGATAAAGCCAACATTAAATGGAGGGCAATGAGTACCAATGCCTGTAGTCTGGGAAACAAGCTTCCTGAGCTAGTAGCCTTGATGGAAGATGAACAATTGGATATTGTGGCAGTCCACAGAAACATATGGTACACAGAGGGACCATGACTGGGATGTCAACATACCGAAGGTACACAGTCTACAGAGGGACAGGGAGGGAAAGAGGAGGTGGAGTAGCTCTATACATAAGGGAGGGGATCAATGCTACAGAACTAAAAAGTAAAGGGGGAGGACAAGAGGCACTCTGGGTCACCTTGGAGACAGGGAATGGCATCACAATCCACACAGGGGTTGTATGCAGACCCCCATCTCAAGGGGAGGAAATGGACAAGAAAATGATAGAGGACATTCTCAAAATGGCTGAAAAAGGGGAGATACTGTTGATGGGGGACCTGAATATGCCAGACATTAACTGGATGACATGTACTGCAGCCACATCCAAGAGCTGGGTCATTCTCGATGCCTTGCAGGGGGCAGGTCTTAGACAGCTAGTGTTGGAACCCACTCAGGAGAGAGCAATACTAGACCTGGTACTCTCAAATGGAGAGAGGATCACAAATTTAGAAGTCAGTAGACATCTGGGAACAAGCGACCACTGCACAGTGTGCTTCACAATATGCACAACCATGGAGATGAGCCATACAAAAACAAGCATGCTGGACTTTAGAAGGGCTGACTTTGGCAAAATGGGTGAATACCTGAAGAATACACTAGCAAATGGCCAAAAAGGAGGGGTAGAAGAACAATGGAGAAAAATCTTCCATCATAGAGGCAACAAGCCTTTGTGTGAAACAGATAAGGAAACAAAGCAGAGTAAAAAAACACTATGGTTCTCAAAAGAGGTGGCAGGGAAGGTTAAGGAGAAAAAGGCTGCATTCAAAAAGTATAAAGAATCACAGAAGGAGCATGACAGGGAACTGTATCAATTAAAGCAGAAAGAAGTGGGGAAGGCAGTCAGAATAGCAAAAGCCCAAACTGAGGAAAAAATAGCCAATTCAGTTAAGAAGGGGGATAAAACCTTTTATTGGTATATTAGGGAGCATAGAAAGGTTAAGGGAGGAATAGAGAAGATTAATAAGGGAGAGGGGAGGTGGGCAGAGGGAGACAGTGAAAAGGCAGAGATACTGAATGAATACTTTTGCTCAGTATTCACAAAAGAAGATAAGGAGGAGTTACCTAAACCAGACAATAGAAGCACTCTGGGTAGGGGGGTTGACACCAGTCCATTTACAGAAGAAAGAGTCCTGAAAGAACTCCTAAAACTCAAGGCGGACAAAGCAATGGGGCCTGATGGGATTCACCCCAGAATCCTAATAGAACTAAGGGAGGACCTAGTGACACCATTGATCACACTTTTTAACAAATCATGGGAGGATGGGGTGGTACCTGAGGAATGGAGGAGGGTAGATGGGATTCCCATTCACAAAAGTGGGAGCAAGGCAGAAGCAGGAAACTACAGACCTATAAGTTTGACCTCAGTCGTAGGGAAAATTATGGAATCACTTCTGAAAGAAAGAATTGGTGACTACCTAGAGGACAGCGGGGCACAGGACCCAAAGCAGCATTGATTTACAGCAGAAAGGTCATGTCAGATGAATCTAATAGATTTCTTTGACTGGGTGACCAAAGTAATAGACCAGGGAGGGGCTGTGAATATGGCTTACCTAGACTTTAGCAAGGCATTTGACACAATCCCGCACAAAAGATTAATAATCAAGTTAGCCAGCCTGGGAGTGGGTCCCAGGTTGGTAGTCTGGGTAGCAAACTGGCTGCAAAACAGGACACAGAAGGCAATAGTGAATGGAACACATTCTGAAGAAAGGGGGGTCACCAGTGGAGTACCTCAGGGCTCAGTTCTGGGTCCAGTTCTCTTTAAAATCTTTATAGGTGACATTGCAGAGGGTCTGGAGGGGAAAGGTATGCCTCTTTGCAGATGACACAATGATCTGTAACAGAGTTGATACACAAGGTGGGGTAGAAAGGATGAGAAAGGGCTTGGCAAGGTTGGAGGAATGGTCAGACATATGGCAACTTAGACAATGCAAAGAAGTGCAAAGTAATGCACCTGGGAAACAAAAACCCAGGAGAAGAGTACACAATAGCAGGGGAGGTACTAACAGCAACAAAAATGGAAAGGGACCTGGGGGTAGTCATAACAGATGATCTAAATGTTGGTAAGCAATGTGAGAAGTCAGTAAGGAGAGCCAGGGGGATACTGGGATACATAGGAGGGGCATCACAAGTGAAAAAGGGAAGTGGTTATCCCTCTGTACAGACAGTTGGTGAGACCCCATCTGGAGTACTGTGTGCAGTTTTGGAGACCTCATCTATGCAAGAACATAGACAGGATGGAAGCAATCCAGAGGAGGGCAACTAAAATGGTGCAGGGTCTGCATCAGAAACCATATGAAGAGAGACTGAGAGCGTTTAATATGTATACCCTTGATGAAAGGAGGGATGGGGGGACATGATAGAAATGTTCAAGTAACTGAAGGGAATCAACAAAGTACAGGAGGGTAGCATCTGTCAGAAAAAGATGTGTAAGAACAAGGGGGCACAATTTAAAGAGAGAGGGGATGGCTCAGGGGTAATGTGAGGAAATTTTTTTTTCACGGAGAAAGTGGTGGATGCATAGAACCACCTTCCTGGGGAGGTTGTTGGGTCTAAAACAGTGGAGGAATTCAAACATGCATGGGACAGACATAAGACAATTGTAGTGGGGGTGGCAGGAAGTAGGCTGTTGGATAACTAGAATCTGCAGCTTATCCAGTAGGTAGGGGAAATGGGCAGACTGGGTGGGTCAAGTGGTTCTTATCTGCTGTCAAAGTCTGTGTTTCTATGTTTCTATGTTTCTCCAACTTGTCCAATAGGAATCTAGACAGAAGCATGAAATAAATAACACTACACTGAAACATGAGACACAGACAGGGACAAGACAAAGATACAGGTGACACAACTTCCTGGTGAAATAAAAAACTAAACTAAACTAAATGTACAATGAATTACCGAGCAGAAAGTTGGCGGCATGTCTAATATGGAGTCTGGCTGGAAAAATTAAGCCTTGCTTGAACCCCATTTTGTAGCAACTGCTTTTTAATCACCTGCAGCTCCTTTTTTCTGGATTGCGTCTGAGCGGCGACATCTGGGAAGAAGGAGAGATGATTCCCTTCCCAATTTGTCTCCCCTCTGGAGCAAGCTGCTTGGAGTAGGGCAATTCATGTCTCTGGCACTAAAAGAGTAGCGATTGCTGTTTGTGGCTGGCGTAGAGAATCGCCGCATGGTTTAGGCCGCAGAGGGATGGTGAATACCTTCATGATCTGTATGCCAGAGTCAGGAGGTAATAGTTGTAAATCATGAAAGATCATTTTATTTACTGCTGCTTGCAAGTCTGTGACTCCAGAATATTTGGAGGGAAAACCCACAATTTGTATGTTAGCCTGCCTCTGTTGATTTTCCAGGGTTTCATGCTTTGCCTTGACAAGGTGCATATCCCTCACTAAAGCAATGTTATATTTTGTTGCCTTTCTGACTCCACCTTGATGTCCTTGATTGCTGCCACATTCTCTTGAATAGTGTGATAGTTTTCTAAAAGTTTGGAATCCACTGCCACCAAACGTTTATTTGTTTCGTCTCATCTCTTGAATTTTTTTTAACATCGAAATTATTTGCGACATGGGGAGTTCAGAAGCCATGAGTTCTTTAGAAGTGCCAGGCACTGAGGCAGAAGTAAAGGTTTGCTCTGACAAGTAGACGTCCAGACTTTGAGAGGACCATTTAGGGTCCTTATTTGGGCTCATCATGTTACAGAAGTCTTCCAGTTGTAGTAAGTACAAAAATGTGGCAGTTCCAATAGTTGCTGAAGCTGTTTGCATTGTTTTAACTCTGTAGCCAGATGAGCTCCCTTTACAAGCTGTCACCATGTTGGAGCTCCACAGCGCCCCCACCGAGCAGAAAGTTAATGAATTAAATTATTGCTGGACATAATTTTGGGGCTTTCAGACATGAGGAAACATCAGCATTAAGTTTATGTGGTGAAACAGTGTTAAAGGACACTATCCATCTAGTTTTCTTTTGTAGAAGTCAATTTAGTCTGTCGTCCCCTCTTTTCAAAAGGCTTAGAAATTTAAGAGAATTACAAGAATGACTTGATTTGAAAAATGCAGTGTTCAAACCCTCTGATAAAGGGGCAAATGTGGTGTTAGTGGAGGAAGATTTCTACTTAAACAAGATGATGGAGTTACTTAATAGTACAGCAAATTATAAACTCCTTAAAGGGGACCATGTAACTAAATACAACCTGAAATTCTTTGCATTAGTTAAAAATGCTTACAGAAGGGGATGGATTGCAGGTAATGAAGCCACTTTCTTGAAACCAGAATTCCCTGTAATCTCTACATTTTATGGTCTCCCCAAAATTCACAAGAATTTAGTTCATCCACCAATGACGACCATTGTTTTCTGGTATTGGTTCACTCACATACAACCTAAGTGAATGTATTATTTTTTGTTTCCAAAAACAATTTGTTACAGGTTTACCTTCTTATGTGAGGGATACTATGTATGTGCTGAAAAGTTGGAAAATCTGATTTGAGACCAAAATTTCATTTGGCTTACAACTGATGTGACAAGTTTATACACATCAATGAGCACATGAATGCAAGCATTCATTGACAACTCAGTGGGCTGCCAGCCACGGAGGAGAGCAGAGAGCTGTTCTGGTCGCCTGCTCTGTTTTGGGATAGGGAATGGGGTGGGACACTAGCTACTTGCTGGCGGGGGGGGGGGCACTAGACCACCATGGAATAACTTTAAAAAAGATTACATACTGGGGATTGTACATATGGAGGGACTGGGAAGGGGGTTTACTAGACTACCAGGGCAAAAAATATGTTTACTATATGGGTTACCTGACACTGAGCACTAACATTTTCACATCTCCTTTTCTATACTGAGTTGTCAATTATATGTTTAAATTTGCAAAACTGCCTATTGTGACAAGTGTAGGAAATTGCATCTTATTCTTATGAGCTCACACTTTGATATGTACTGTCTCTTTAAGTCTTTGACTGTAAAATGGAGAGGAGCTTGGGAACTGACATGCCCCCTGATGAAAGTCAGAAATTATGGCTGAAGCACTGGGGCTAATCCTGAGCTCTCCAGATAGTTTGGACATTTGTTAGCAATAAAACCGTTCTTACTTTATTCCTGTTTTCCAGGTACTTTTCTGAGTGCATGATTTTGCTCTCTGTATTGTCTATTGGGCTGGCTGCTCTTTCATTACACACTTAACACGTCCTGAGTTGTGCTGGAATATACATTTTCCTGGACACTGGCCCACAGCCTGTGACAAGCATCTGCACACATGGGTGATATTTAGTTATACATTTAAAATGATGTTGATTGCTTGACTGGGTGTTTGTCCCAATAACTGGATTGCAGTATGCCCTGGCCCTTATGGCTTCTTCAACTATGGGTACAGTAATATATGCCACAGATGTTTATTCTGGTTTCCTTTACCCAGAACAACCAGTAGCTCCTGCCTGACAGAGCTGATTTGATCTCCGAGACCCTTTTGAACCATTATCACAGGTCTTGGAATATATCCTCATTATCAAGACATACTTCCTAGAACTAGCTTTGTGTTAAGTAAGATGGATTAGTGAGCATCAGGCTTTCTCATGCTAGAAGCCTTTCCTTTGTTTTCATTAGGGTAAATTCATTCTGTGAACCATACTTTCATATCAACAAAAGGACTCAACATTTTTTTCTTGTTGACCATGAAGTTAATCTGCCCTTTGTGTGCTGAAACCAACCAAGGTCAGAGAGAAACAGCTTTACAACTTACGTGCTGGGACTGTGTTCACAGTGTACCATAGTAAGAATGAAACTGTTTTCATTGGTCAGGTTACATATTCATTGTAAAACACCAAAACAAAAGCCAGCACTTGAGACTTAAAGTAGACATTGTATAAACCACCCATAATTGTATAACAAAGATATTGTCCCCAAAATAGGTATGCACTTTTTTCATGCAAACATTCTTTATTTTATGCTGAGAGTCCAGGTACAGCAATATTTAGACAGGACCCCTCTCTGAATTACCTGCTGCATTTCATGCTGTGACATCAAACCTTTATTAAAGGACCTTTGATAAAACACCGACATCACAGTGCAAAATTCATCAGTTGACTTAGGTGGGGGTTCCTGCTTGAATATTGTGGCACTTGGATGCTCAGCATGAAATAAAGCCTTTTTTACAAGCAACAATAAACTGTATGTGCCTATTTGGGGGCAATCTCTCTGTGATACAAATACAGGAAGTTAATACAGTGTGTTCTTTGAATTTTCAGTCTTTTCATCTTTATTGCTTTCAAGAGTGTGTTATTGGTGGCACTGAGGTCCTTTGAGGAATCTTCTGTCTTTGTTTTTGGTTTTTTTTTGGAACCTGTAAATTATGTATGGCACACCTAAGAAAAGCCAGAAAGTGCCCACTCCAACATTTACTAGTTTGGTCAGGTCATGCACAACAAAGGCTTATATGGCAATGCATTTTAAAGCCAGGCTAGCCCACCAGCAGAACAGCACAACAGTAGCACTACCACATGTGATGCTGATGGTCTGGGTTTAGAAATAAGCTTGCATCATCACAGTGCCTGATTGAGGAGGAGGATCGAGAGTCCCATGGATTGCTCTCCTCCTCTTCTGGGGGGCAAGAACTTAGCGTATGACTGCCATGTAGTGGGGACTAGATGGTAGCACACCCTGGCTTTCCAAAGTGGGTGCTGCTGCAAAACACTGACTTTCTGCAGGCAGGACAACTTGAAGATGTTCCCGTGGTGTCAATGAACAGACAGTACCAGTGGGTAAATGTCTACTAACTAGGCAGATAAAGCTTCACCCTGCTGCCCACATCTGGCACCAGACCACTACTTCTTGATTCTGGGGTGGCTTTGCACTTCCCATCTGCCCATAAGGTCACCATGGTACAGAAGGCCCAGTATAGCTCTGCTTCATCTATTATATATATTGTCATTTGCATACTTTGAGGTTCTAAAATGTTTAACTTGTTATTTCAGTGCAATCAAACTGTAATATGCTGCTTATCTCATTCTATTTATTATATTCTGTCCTACCCAGGACCTCCTTGTAAATGAGCAATGATCAATGGTGCTTTCCTAGTAAAATAAATAAATACAAATGACAAAAAGGGGCATACAAGCCTATTGTATGTTGTAGGTAGTCTGGAGCTCTGGGATTCAGCTAGCGAGGCATTGGTGGCTGGAACAGTGCTGGCAATGGCTGAAGGAGGTTCTGATCAGTGAGGAAGGGACAAGAACAACAAAGATGAAAATAAAACCAGAGTTGAAGCCACAGGCATTGATCAGAGTGTATTCATCCAGGGATCTGGCAGCACCTTGAATAGAAAAAAATCAGTGACCTCAGTATCTGCCTTGGGGAAAGCAGGATATTTGCATGTATTGACAAATCTCTACAGATTTGACATTCACTGCTGAAGGTTTTGGGTGCAAAGTCCTGCAAGCGGCAGTCAAAGACGTATGAAATAGAAATTATAAGAATATTCTTCCCATCCCAGTGAGGGTGTGGATGGGTAAACCTTTTCTTACATTACAGCCATTATGAATAACCTATTGATTGTAGGGAACAATACAGAAAGAATAACTTCTACCAGATTTAGCATACAGTAATTTATTTTTCTGTTCTTGCCAACATTGTCACTGGGTCCCACCCAAGAGTTTACTTTTAGGAGAATATTCTTCCAGTATGTGAAATTCTGTTTGGTCTTGTTTGTCCTTCAATGGGTCTTTGGTCTTTCAGGCACAAAGAGATTGAAGTATGCCATTAATGTGTTCATCCAGACATTTCTCATGTGCTGTTAATTTACTGCAGCATGCATAAGAGCAAGAATTATTAATGTACTTCAAATGAGATTGCAGTATTGAAGTAAGTCCATATGAGTACATTGAACAAAGACACAGTAAGAAACATTGAGATCATAGGTTGTGACTGATAATTGAACCTCCTCAAGGTAGAATGGATCCTTTTTTGTGATTTTAAGAAAATGGAGCAATTTAAAAATCTCATATCTTTGCCCATATAATGTGGGGCAAGATGTTGAATGGCTGGTACCTGACAGTGGAATATTTATTCAGGCAAAGTTCAATGATGATGTCACAGCTTTGTGACTAAGTCGGTGTCCCTACTAGGATGGCATAATTGCCCAGCAGTTATAAATAACCCAGTGACAAAGTCAGAACTAACAGAAAAATAAATTATGTTATGTCTGATAGAATTTTTTAATTTCTTTTAAAATTACTTATGTTGAAAGACAGGGAGGGCAGGGGTGGGGTGAAGGTTTCAACATAATCTGTTTCAACTGGTTCAAACCCATCAAACAAGCTGAACCAAAAGTTTGAGTTTGGCCCCAAATGTTCACTAGAGTTCACCAAAAAAGAACACTCAATGTTTGAAGCATTTCATTCTCTGGCAGAACCCAGCTTCAGCTCTTGTTATTAAATGTTACTTTAGGTACATTTCGTGATTTCACTTTAGATACATTTTATAATTTTGGCACATCCTTGATTTGAGCATCTTTTTTTCTGCATTTATGGTACTCTTTTTATTGCCACACTACGTATATTTTGCACTTACTGTAATTTGATTTATTGTGTATTCTCTCCCATGCCCCCAGGGTCACCCATGGGAATGAGCTTCAGATCAGTGTGCTTATCCCTATCACTGTAGCTTCAAAAACCATGTAACCACATAAATGTACAGTATCTTATGACTTGCCATTATTCATCATAATGATTAAGACATCACACATTACATGAAATATAGGTATTGTATATTTCTCACATCTCTTTGTCCCACATGGATGGCTGTTTTTGCATGTCTATGTTTGTAGCTTAGTTTTTGAGGATTTTCATGTTTTATGACTGGAGCACTACTTACTCTGTTTTTGCATAGGTCATCTGTGAAAGTCTTATGTACAGAATTTCTAAAAAAAAAACACCATGAGGTAACAGCAGCTTCATTTAAAATCAACTTTTTGGAAATCTTCTCAATCTAAGGAAAGCTATCATCAAACACATTGGAAATCAGAAACTGCAGCTGCACCTGCACTTAGGAGAACCATTAACACAGAATGTTCAAAACTGTCTAGTTCTCAAAACTACAACGACTTGCTTCACTTTATGAACAAAGGACCTTGAGGCTCCTCTCCTGAGGTGGTGTTTGGCAGACTGTCATATGTGGCTCCCTGTTCTCAAATAAGCTAGCTGCTGCTTCTCCTAGCCTCTCTTGAGTCCTGGATAATCAAACTATGAGTGTTTTCTACTAGCTTTTACAGCAGTATACAATGCATTCCTTTACTACATTTCAGCCTTGGAATATCTGTACCAGGTGTATGGCATTACTTCAAAGTCCGCTCCTAATAAGCAATAGAAGTGAGCAACTGGATAGTGTGGTATCAAAAATAAATATATGCAGAAGACATAAACAGACTAGCAGATCCTATTGTTTTAAACTGAAGATAAAAAAAAACTGCCTATAGGCAAAGTATAATGGCTGTAAACAGAAGATTCTGTGACTTGCAAAGATTTATTTTCAAACAGTTCCCTTCAAAACATTTTGAATACTTCCAGTGCAAAATAAACAGAACTGCACAATGTGCTGTTGTAAATACTCAGTAGTGCAAAGTTATACAATGATAAAATGCTAGTTGCTTTAAATCCAGTTTACAAATACTTTGCTAGAAAATGTACTGTATCTCAGTCAAAAAAATGCATCTTATCTAAATCTGATGACCAGCCAACTACCCCAGTGATTCACTCTATGAGCTTCATCAGCCTTGGTTTATGTGGGCATTAATACTAATCTACATACATCATGTTGCCATATTCCATTTACAACAAAAACAAAAATAAAACTAGTACCTAAATATTAGAGCCTTGAGGCAACTTAGAGGAGTTGCATCTGGGAGTACAGTGCCATGCTAAAAACACAGTTCCAGAAACAGCAAAGGTAGCAGGCACCTGTGAACTTCTTGGCAAAAGCTGCTTTAATTGCAACAACACAGGAAGGAATGAGAATACATTGAGTGTCCACCAAAAAAGTGCTTCTCTTTACTTCATCAAGTGGGAACAATAATTTCATAAATTGGTGGGCCTAGAGCACCTCTCATATATAGCTGGAGGTAAATAGGCACTCTATGACAAAGTCTGGGGAACTTACCAACCCCGATCTACATTACACCTCATGAATTAAGTGCAGAAGGTATTTCTTTGCATTAGTTGGAATTTACCTGGTTGACTCCAAAAGATGAAATAAAGATGGTGACTGGGGGGGAGGAGCTGCTAATGGGGGACTTCAATCTCTCTGCAATGGGCATTCCTAAGGCAACTAGTAAGGGAGCCCACTCTTGAGGGAGCAGTGTTGGATCTGGTACTCACCAATGGGAACAGCATTGAAGATATCAAGGTGGGTGACAACTTGTTGTACAGTGATCACTGTATGATGTGGTTCAATATAACTACTGGCAAGAATCGAACCACACAAAGGTGAGGGTCTTGGACTTCAGGAGGGCTGACTTTACAAAATTGGGGGATTGCCTCAGGGATGCCATGGCGGGGTGGGGGAGGACATGGGTGGAGTGGAAGAACAGAGGGCAATACAAAAAGGGGACATAGGGAAGGCAACAAAGCTCTGCATCAAGCAAGTAGGCAAAAGCAAGAGGAAAAAGAGAACACTATTGTTCTCAAAAGAGGTGGCTGGGAAGGTAAGGGCAAAAAAGTTAGCATTCAGGAAGTATAAGAAGACACATAGGGAGGAGGAAAGGGAGATGTATCATGAGATGCAGAGGGAGGCAGGGAAAGCAGTCAGGAGTGCAAAGGTGCAAACAGAGGAGAAAAGAGCACAGGTAGTAAAGAAAGGGGATAAGGCATTTTTCAGTTATGTAAGTAAAAGGAGAAAAAACAGGGGAGGGATTGTAAGGCTAAAGAGGAAAGTGGAGAAGTGTGTGGAGGGGGACTAGAAAAAAGCAGGCATCCTGAACAAATATTTTTTGTTCAGTGTTCTCAGAGGATGGGGAAGGTGAGGGACCACAGTTTAGTGACAGGAGCATTGAAGGAAGTGAGGTGGACACTAGTTCATTTACAGAGGAGAGAGTCCTGAAGGAACTCATAAATCTGAAAGTGGACAGGGCTATGGGATCAGATCGGATACATTCAAGGATATTGAAGGAGCTCAGAGAGGTTCTGGCCGCATCTCTGACAGTCCTGTTCAACCACTCACTGGAGACGGGAGTGGTCCTGGAGGACTGGAGGAGAGCAGATGTAGTCCCACTTCATAAAAGTGGTAGCAGTGAGGAAGCTGGAAATTACAGGCCAGTCAGCCTGACCTCAGTGGTGGGGAAATTAATGGAATCACTGCTGAAGGAAAGGATTGTGGAATATCTTGATACCACCAATTTACCAGATCTGAGGCAGCATGGGTTCACTAAGGGAGGTCATGTCAAACAAATCTGATAGATTTCTTTGACTGGGTGATCAAGGAAGTAGATCTGGGCAGAGCAGTGGATGTTGTCTACCTAGATTTCTGCAAGGCCATCGACACCGTTCCGCATAGGAGAGTAGTAAACAAGCTGGCCAGTCAGGGAGTGGGGCCAAAAGTAGTAAACTGGGTAAGGAATTGGTTGGGGGATATGCATCAGAGGGTGGTAGTAAACATAGTTCACTCTGAGGAAGGGAGGGTGACCAGTGAGGTGTCACAAGGATCAGTACTGGGACCGCTGTCCTCTTTAATGTATTGATTAGTGACATTGCAGAGGGACTAGAAGGGAAGGTCTGCCTTTTTGCAGATGCAACTAAAATCTGCAATAGGGTAGACACTCCTGGGGTGGGGGATGGAAACACTGAATAGGGATCTGGGAAAGCTTATGAATTGGTCAAGAATGTGGCAACTAAATTTCAATGTGGAGGAGTACAAAATTATGCACTCTGGGCATAGAAACCCAGTGGCAGAGCACAAGATGGAGGGAGTTGTACTGACCACCACTAAACAGGAAAGAGATTGGGGGTAATCATATCTGATTACCTAAAGGTGGCTAAACAGTGTGATAAGGCTGTGGGGAGACATATGAAAAGATGCATTTATGTAGTTACAAAATCAAAGTATTTATATTATGTTTTACAGCCCTTATGTTCTGATGAAGGGACACTTAGTCCTGAAACATTAACGAATAAGAATTATGGATTAAATACATGGAAGCATCAGTGTTTCTTTAATTTGGAAGAAAAATTAAAGGAAAAGTGTTTCTGAAATTGAATCACAGTATTTTCATTGGGGAAGAGATTGTCACACTCACATCACTTTGTAATTGTAAGGCTGTGGGAAGAGCCAGTGCGATGCTAGGGTGCATAGGAAGGGATATCACCACCAGAAAGAGGGAGGTGGTGATACCACTGTATATATCATTGGCTAGACTTCACCTTGAGTACTGTGTCCAGTTCTGGAGACCACATCTCTGGAAGGACACAGACAGATTAGATGTGGTCCAGAGAAAGGCAACAAAAATAGTGCAGTTTTTGCACCGGAGACCATATGAGGAGAGACTAAAGGACCTCAGCATGTACACCTTGGAGGAAAGAAGGAAAAGAGGGGACTATAAAGAGACTTTCAAATATCTCACAGGTGTAAATAAGGTACAAGAGGGAAGCATTTTTCAGAAAAAAGGATGCACAAGAACAAGGGGACATTCTATAACGCTGTAGGGGGCTTCACTCAAGGGAAATGTAAGGAAGTACTTATTCACAGAGAGAGTAGTGGATGCCTGGAACAGCCTTCCAGTGGAGGTTGTGGGGGTGAAAGCTGAGGCAAGATTCAAGAATACATGTGATAGGCATAAGGGAACCTTAGTCATTAGGAAAGAGAGGGCTATGCCAGAGCTCAAGTAGGGTCTACAGTATTACAGTAGGTAGGGAAAACGCGCAGACTTGGTGGGCCAAATGGTCCTTATCTGCTGTTAAATTCTATGTTTCTGTTACTCATGATTTGTGAATAGGCCCCTCCCAACTCTATGGCATGATGATACATTCTAGGCATCTTTTTGTTTAGTGCTTATACCAGTTGGGATGGTGCTTTCTTTATCTAGCAGTTTGCCACATAAATATCTTTTGTATTTAGGTTCTTGTCTTAGTTCCCAGATACATGTATTCTATGTATGTACAGTTATTCCATATTAAGTTGATATTGTGTATCTTTTTGGCTGTTGAGGATCAGGAATATTGCATGGCTGCGACACTTTATTCAGTTCATATGGAAGTGATTTAGGGTCTATGCTCTATTTGGTTGTATTAGTGAGATAACTAAGACCCTTACTGCCCTAAGTAGTATCCCTCTCCTTGGACTTTAGTCTGTAATGTATGGCTGTCATGATCCAGGCAGGTTAAGAGAGCAGGGACAGAATTCACTAAAAAAGGGAACGTGCTGAGCAAATGTTTATGTGGCACCTCACAATTGCGCTGGTGGGCAGTCATGCTAATCACAGCTGGACAGTATGGTTCACTGTCTGACTATGAATAGGGGCAGGTGGGTGCAGCACTAACCCAGGAAAAGCACCAGGAACCCCAGTAGCGTTGCCCCCACAGCCAACTAGGAGAACGGTCCAGCAAAAATAGCACACATCTGCTAAGTCCCTATTCACTAAAGTAGCCATGCAAATGAGCCCATTGTGCATGCAAGGTGCTATTGTCCATTTGCATGACCATAATGGGCCCATTTGCATGGCCTGCGGGTAGCTTAGCATGGCCCTCCCACCAGCCCATGCCCCATGCAGCTGCATTCCCTGGTAGTCTAATCCCTTCCCCCCCAACCTTCGATCGGTATGCCTAAAGCAATACATGTATTCCTTGGTAGTCCAGGGTCCCTTCCCCACCCCAATCTCCATCCCTATGTGCCATATTAAGTTTCCATAGTGTAGTGGTCCCTCCGAAGTCTCCGACTGCAGACTTTATGTGCAATACTAAATTTCCATAATGTAGTGGTCCCTCCCCAGTCCCTGACTGCCGACCCTATGTGCAATATTAAATTGTTAGAGTGTAGTGGTCCCTCCCAACTCTTCAATCACTGACCTTATATGTAGGATTGGTAGTTTTCAATTTTTATTTTTTTATAATTTCCAAGGAAAATATCGATTTTTGTTTTTAAACCTTTGTCTCAAGTTTTATCAATTTAAACTTTACTAGTTGCATGAAATTATGGGTTTTTAAGCATTTATTTCTATTTGTATCGATTTAATTTTCACTGTTGCAGTTAATGACGGCAAATGCTGAGGATTTACAAACTGATAAAAGCACAAATTGTTATCTTCACATGTCAAAATAGCAACATAACTTACTTTTTCTAATTGTAAATTTAGATTATTATCGATGGGCATATTTTTTCATCTATTTGTGTGTGCAGTGAAATCGACATTTATCTACATTTACTGATTTACATCTATTAATGCCAAGCCTACTTATATGCAATATTATATTTCCATAGTATAGTGTTTCTTCCCCAGTCCCTGATCCTATGAGCAATATTAATTTTCCATAGTGTAGTGGTGCCATCCCCTGCCCCGATCACTGACTCTATAAGCAATAAAAATGTTCTATAGTGTAGTGGTGCCCTACCTCAGCCTGGTCACCATTCACCATCCCCAAATGTGGAAAATCTGATGCCCTGGTAGTCTAAGGTCCCTCCTCCCACCCCTCCACCCTGTCCAGTGTGACCCGGCCACCCCGCTCTCCCATCCCAATCAGTGACCAGCAAAGCCCTCTTCACACCACCATGGCTGGTCACTGAATGAGCCTTCATGGAGCAGGTACTGAATACAATATGGCTCATTGACTGTGATTGACCAGCCACAGTCAGTGAGCTGTACTGTATATAGTACTCGCTCCTTGAGGGCTCATACAGTGGCCAACTGTAGTGGTGTGAGGAGGGCTTTGTTGGTCACCAATCACAGACTGGGATGGGGAAGCAGGGTGGTGGGTCACACTGGACAGGGTGGAGGGGTGGGGGGAGGGACCCTATACTACCAGTATATGAGGTTTTCAGCATTTGGGGATGGTGATCAGTGACTGGGGAGGGCAGCAGTACACTATGAAAAATTCTTATTGCATATAGTGTCAGTGATTGGGGCAGGGGATGGCAGCACTACACTATGGAAGATTAATAATGCACATAGGGTCAGTGATCAGGGACTAGGGAGTACCACTACACTATAGAAAAGTATTACAGCATATGGGGATGGTGATTAGTGACCAGGAAGGGGGGAGGGACCACTAAACTATGGAAAATTATTTTTCATGGGAACGGCAACTGGTGACCGGGATGGGGGGAGGGACCCTAGACTACCAGAATATATTTCTTCCTTTGGGGATGGTGATTGAAGAATAGGGAGGGGAGGCCACAATATGTTCGCCAGTCACTCGGATTGTGCGGATCACCACAGGTTTTTGTTGGTGCTAATTTCTCCATGCAAGGGCCTTTGCAAATGGCCCTTGCATTGAACACAACCTTTGAGAATAGTACTGTGGGGATATGCAGGTCCCCTTCCTTTCATTTGCATTGCAGCCCCTCTCACACTTTTGCTGGACACAGAGACCTTTTACATGGGCAAATTGGGCTTTGTGAATACCAACTCTGGGCAAACTGGGTTTGCGTCCAGGCAAAGTTTTGTGAATCAGGCCCCTGTAATGGTATTACTGTTGTTGTAAGACTATATGTAATAAAATATAAACTACTTAATAAAATATCAATTAAAAACTGTGGGAAAAATCATGCTTCATTCATTAAAATGGCAAACAGGCAAGCAATTTGATTCCATTCAATACAATACAAAGCAACTTGTATCCCTACCTGGCTCACCATCCACTCAAACAGGTGACTTCATCACACTACACTCGTCATCAGCCTGATGCATTTCACACTCTTTCACTTTCTCAGACGCTGATGAGCCAGTCCAATCACCCTCCTTATATAGTCTGTCACTAAATCCTTTGAAAACAATATGTACTTAGCAACAGTGTATATACTGAAGTGCCACACATATTACTAAAAATTGCAACCGAAATATAAAGCTTCAGAATAATGAATACATACACAAGGTAAAAAAAAATGTTGTTAACAATAAATATTAAAATCAACCAATTGCTATGAATACAGCAACTGGATATCACTTAAAGGCACACTAACCAGTTTAAGAGCTATGAAACTTTCAAACTTTATTTTTTTTATATCCTGAAAGCCATTCAGAAATACTATGTACAGATAAACATAAGACTGTGAATCTTGCATCACATAAACTTATTTAGAAATCTACAGCTACATGTGGTGCATTACAGTATATCCACAGAACTAGAGGTAGTGCTGAGTGCCATCTCAAAGTTATACTGAAACATCCAAACAGGACATAACAACTAGTTTATAAGGAGTACTGGTGCTCCCAGCACAATCTAAATTGGTACAAAACACAATTTCAGAGGTATTTCAACAGATTTATGTGGTTACCCAAATATAAGAAAATGGTCAAGAAAAGCTTCTGGGTGTCATACCCCGAAGTACCAGTTTTCAGCCAGTACTCATCAAAAATCAGACTCCTGAAAGGCATTGGTCAAGCTGTTTGTGGGCCACATCTGTAACACAGAAAAAGAAAATCACAACTAAAATATAAAATTTAACAGTTATTATTGTGCAAGAATACAAAATAACAGAACATCAGATACCATTTATTGCTCAACAGCATCCTCAAGGGAACCAACTCAAGTAACTACATGAAAGGGAAAAGAGGCAATGAGCCAGGTTTGTTCATAAGTTCGGCTTCTTTATTGTAAATATGTTTTTATTAAAAAATAACAGAGTTGCACATCCAAATCAACAAATGCATTGATAGAGGCATTGGAATTGAGTACAAAAGCAGAATATGGCACCACAGCAAATGTAAGAAAATAATCCGGGGCTCCCACGAACGTTTGACACAACTTTGGGACCAGGGTACCCTGTTGCACTGATAACACTATCCAGGTTACAATGCTTGCATATAGGGCAGACGCAAATAAAAGAGTGGGGGGAGGGTAGCATTCATTCACCCACACCCTATCCCTTTGTTCTGCACTGACACTCAACACCCATTTCCATTATAAATCTCTCTGCCCCTTCCACAGACATCCAACTATCAAACCAGTTGGTCATGGAACAAATGTTGGGTCATTCCACATAACATAAAGTACCCAGTAATTCCATCTAGATCAGACAAATTCAGTTCTCTCATTGAGGTTAAAAGTGATTCTTTCCATATTATATATGGAATTCACCATATCCCTCCACTGACCTAATTCTGGCCACTCATCTGTCAACCACTTACAAGTCATACATTTTTTGGTAGCTAAAATGAAAATATCAAAGAGGTATTTCTCTCTTCAGTCTTTCAAAGCTTGAGGGTACTGATGCAAAAGGAAAACCTGTGGAAAGATGCAGATCTCCACTATTATTGCTTTCCCCTCCCCTATAAAGAGTCTCACTACTGGGCAGGCCCACGTAGTGTGGGTAGTAAGTTCCCCTCCGGTTCCCCAGAGAGTCTCCAGCAGGCCGCATTATGTTGCTTATTATATTTAGCTCTGATGACGGGGTTCTAAAAAAATGAATAAAGTGCTCCCAATCATATTCTTTCCAGATATGCGACAAAGTGATCCTGTCCACCTCAAAGCATCCTTTCTTTCACGAAGTCTGGTCTATGGCTTTACCTGTTTCTGTATCCCATTTCTCTGCCACATATAGAGAGGCATAAAGTTGTGTGGTTTGGATGGCCCAGTACAATACAGAAATTAGATGCCCTGAAGTTGCGCTCTGAACATGTGTTATCATGGTAAGGATCAGTGTGAGAACATGGGTTGATCCCTTTCTGCCTGAGGATGAAACTCAAGGTAGTGTCAGACCTGTAGATGGTAAAAAAGATCTCACTGGTCCAGGCTGTATTGGTTCTGCATCTCTTGAAATGGGCATATTGTCCCCAAGAACAGAACTGAAAACAATAAATTAGGATATTCTTGCCACATCAGCGGTATACCAGGTCCATATGAGAAGGCAGAAAATCATCCAGTTGTGCTATTGGACATACCTATCATTTAGTCATGGCTAGTTTCAGGGTGGGCAACATCTCCTACCATGTCTGATGTACCAGGGTTATCCAAGGATTGCAGTGGGCCTCAGTGTGATCTGGGTCTTCAGAGGTAAAGATTTACCAAATTACATCACATGAGAGAAGCAAAGCCTGCTCTATGTCTAGCTATTAGAGATGTTGCAAAATGTTATTTCATTGGTGACATTGCCACAAAATCAGCAATTTCACCCAGTGAAATATTTCACGAAAGTGCAGTGAAATTGCGAAATTTCACCCACAATTTTGCCTGCATATGCCCTTTCTTTATATTTATCTTTCCCCCTCCCTGGTGTCTAGTTTAGTGAGGGAGGCCAATTAAGGGGTAATGTGAGAAGTTCTTTTTCACAGAAAGGGTGGTGGATCCATAGAATGGCCTACCTCAGGAAGTGGTGGATATGAATACAGTGCAGGGCTTCAAACAGGAATGGGATAGGTATAAGGGAGAAATACAGATGAGTATGAATAGATAGGCCATTGACAGAGTAAAGGCCTATGGCACATTGATAAGTTAGACAAAATGTGCAGACTGGATGGACCTTGTGGTCCTTATCTGAGGTCAACTTCTATGTTTCTATGTTTAGTGGTCCCCCCCCCGGGCCGGCCGATCACCAGCCAAATTCAAGAACCTTCCTTCCCGGGCCCCCATCTGCCCATCTTTGAAAAAAAATATCCCCTCCCCTGTCCCTACTGTCTAGTGGACCCCCCACGGCTGATCACTGGCTGAATTGAAGTAAGAACCGTTCTCCCACTCAGCCCCAGTTATTTTCCCCTCCCCAAGCCATGTCCCTGGCCCCAATCTTCAAAATAAAAAAACAATCCCCTTCCCTGTCTCTCTGGTATCTGTGGACCCCCACCCCACCCTGTCTTAAGTCAGAACCACCCGCTCCACCCAGTACCCCAACTGGGCCACTGGCACAGCCCTCTACTAATCTCCACAGCCGGCAGCCCATCTGAGCACTCATTGAATGAGCATGTGCTTGTACAAGATGGGCTGCCGGTTGTGGAGGTGAGTTGAGGGCAGTGCCAGTGACCCAATGAGGGTACTGTTAGGCTTCCAGGGAGGGGAGGGGAGGGGAGGAGCCAAATTAAGCATCTGGCTCCAGGACAGTGCTACAGTGTCCTTAAGCACCATCAGGAAATTAATGATGGTAAAAATTACTTGAATGGTTAAACAGACCCCATACCTTATTTTAGGCATAGACTGTAGCAAGACGTTAACCTACCCATGTAGAGCTGGCAAATTCTAAAAAATCTGTAACAAAGGACAAGGCAGATTATATATAGATTCCTATCCATTTTATGTCTCTCCCCCCCTTCCTCTGAGAGAAAAAAAAAATCTAAACAGTAAAAATAGAAGCGGACCCAACATCAAACCCTTTCTCTTAACTCCCATGCACCACAAATCTGCAGAACTCAAAATAAAGTAAGCAGGGTAACATGCAAAAAAATACAACCCCTCCTACAGCCCCCTGTCAAATAACTTCTATGGAAAAGCATCTTTCAATAAGAAATAATCCTGAGTGTTCACTCTCCTCCCCACAACCCCTAATCATAGTAGGCTGAAAGTAG
This sequence comes from Neoceratodus forsteri, assembly GCA_016271365.2. Taxonomy (NCBI): domain Eukaryota; kingdom Metazoa; phylum Chordata; order Ceratodontiformes; family Ceratodontidae; genus Neoceratodus; species Neoceratodus forsteri. The sequence continues at coordinate 1,517,247,989 of CM057456.1, forward strand.
GACACAAATCTTGACCACTAGTCATTGGTAAAGGATCTGGGTCAAACATGTAATCCCGATTAGATCTATCCTCTCCCTCAAATAACACTAAATATATAAAAAGATGGTAAACATAAAGAGCCCAGAGCCAGCAGCTTACAAATTAACCCCTGTATGGTAAGGTCAATCTCCTACCTACCCACCCTCACCCCCACAAATGCAGTGAACATTTTATCCCCATAGGACCCTGTGGCTCACAAAGTTTAAAAAGAACTTCTGTTTATATTCATAAATTCAACCCCTGCCCCTTACATAATCCTCCCCCATTCCCCTTATTCTTCCAGAAATGAAGATTATGCACTGGTGGGCATTGAGACACTAACACTAAGATTACCTCCAGGGCTGCTCCTAACCTGGTGTCCTATCTCACATAACACCTGCACAATCTTTGTAGAAGCAGCTGGTTCATAGGTTTGGGAGCAGGGAGCCTGTCTTCATTTTAAACGTCCATGCTCTTCTACTAACAAATTAAAGGGACATTGATACAGAAGGGAAGTAGAGAGGGGAAAGAAGAGGAACCAAAAGTCAAGCAGTGAAAAAGTAAAAGAAAATCAAGAGAGGCAAGGTGCTACTAAAAGGGAAAACTAAACATACCAAAGAAGCTGCTGGAAAAAAAAAACACATTAATGTTCACTAAAAAGGAGAAATCACACACTGTCCTATACATTCTTTGATCAACGAGTAGGGAGTTTCCTCAACAACAGGGACAGAGCAGGGGGTTGTTTTTTTTTTCTTCAAAGATCGGGGGCCAGGGGTTAACTCATGGTGACTGGGGGGGAGGGTTCTTGAATTCGCATTTTGCCCTGTGAAATATTTTGTGAAGTGCACAAATTCCATGAAATATTTTGCTGGGCAAAATTTTCCAATTTCGCACACTACTACTAGCCATTGTATCCCAGGTTTAGTTTGGTGGCATGCAAACAGTATCTTGAGTTGCAAAGCAACATAATAAGTTTGGAAGTCAGGCAGTGCCAATCTACATGTGACCTTCAAGAGCACCAACATGCATAGCTGGATTCTAGGGCACTGTCAACTCCAGTCAAATTGGGAAATGGTAGTCTCCCACTATCTCTAGTCCCTTTCTGGGATTGAAAGGGAAACATTTTAAAAGTAGTATAAAAACCAAGATAATGTAATCATTCACATTGTGTCCACTGTTCTAATTAAACTCAATGGCAAATTTTCCTGAAGGTCCATCAACAGTTGAGCAGGGAGACAGCCATAGTTAGCATGGTATAATCCATGGACCCCATGGACCTCAACAACTACAGGCCCATATCCATTCTTCGAGTGATTTCCAAGATGCTAGAGAAATTAGTGAGCATCCAATTAAGAGACTACTATGAAGTTAATAATCTCTTAAATCCTGCTCAATCTGGATTTAGGGCCAGGCACAGCACCATCTCTGCACTGGCCAAAGTCACAAATGACTGGCAAACTGAGCTAGACAAAAAGAGCAGTGTCTGTGCTGTATTCCTTGATCTAAGCAAAGCGTTTGACACCGTGGATCATGAGCTGCTACTCTCTTCACTGCACTCCATGGCTTAGACCACCCCCTCTTAAGTGGTTCAGATGTTACCTCACTGATAGCGCAGCAGGTGAAAGCTGAAGGTGACCTATCCTCATTAAAACCACTTCTAAGAGGAGTTCCTCAAGGATCTATCCTGGGCCTTATCCTTTTTGCCATTTACATTAACAACACTGACTCTAATCTCACCAAAGCCAATGTTCACCTCTTTGCAGATGACACTGTTTTATATGTCAGTAACCCATCTCCTGCAATGGCCTGTGAAATTTTACAACAACAGAATTCTCCCTTCTGCAACACCAACTACTTGAGAAAAAACTCCTCTTAAATGCAAAGAAGACAAAAGCTATGTTCTTCTCCACTAATAACTATACTAACACCTTCTCACCAAGCAATCTTCCCCAATTATCCACCATCCTTGGAGAAAGCCTGGACTATGTAGATAAATTCAAATATTTAGGGGTGTGGATTAATAACAGGCTTGACTACACTCACATATTGAAGAACTTCTGAAAAAACTTCACCAGAGTCTCGGCCTATTCTTCAGAATTAAACATTTTCTAACCAGAGACTCAAGGCTGAGACTAATCCAGGCCTCATTTCTTTCACTTATCGACTATACAGACTTCCTTTATGGTCACTGTCCTATTTCCTATTTAAGCAAATTGGATACCTTGTATCACAGAGCACTAAGGTTTATTACGGATCTTCCATTCAACACTCATCATTGCTCTCTCTATGCTGCAGTTGGTTGGACATCCCTACACCTCAGAAGGAACAGAAATGCTGCACTATGGATATACAAAGCTTTGTCTAATAAACTTCCATCCTATATTTTAGACTGTTTTACACTGGCCACAGCTAGGTCCTATGCCCTAAGAAGCAACAACTTCATCATGCTTAAGTTACCCAAAGCCTACACCCAGCTGGGAGGTCTGCAATCAGCTACTTTCTAGCAATGGCATGGAATTCTCTACAGAAGACCCTAAAGTTGACCAACTTTATACCTCTAGCATCCTTTAAAAAGCTCTACGTAAGTCTCTTCCCAGAGAAATGCAATTGCCACCACAAGGCCTAGTCCAGTCACATTCACAACCCTCCCCCTTTCAGTCAGCAATTATTATTGACAGCTCTTCCATAAATCATCCCCTTAGTTCTTCCCTCCCTCGCAGCCCTCTTATTTTGTATCTCAGCCCCCTATCATACCTTTTTTACAGCTTTGCTTCCCCTGACCAAGACCTCCACATCAACTCCTGGCACTTACTTCTACCCAAACCACTCCTCCATACCTCCTACTACTAGTAGCCTAGCCCCTATCTGAATCTCCCACCAGCCCCTCCATGTCATTTGTCAGAGGCTGTTTATCATCATTTTTTTGCAGTCATCAATCATTATATCTGTTTGTCTGCTTTAGCTTGCCCTGGAGCCTGTAATACCGGTTACCCTGTGTTGCGTGCTTGCTTTAGCTCCTCTACTGGGACTTGGACATTCTGGATTCTTCTAGTGTACTTTTACTGTATCCTACCTTGTCCTGTTAGGTTTTATCAACCTCTATCCTTCATTTGTATATATGTTTATATTACTGTATCTGTTTAAACACAAGTGTTCTGTGTGTATATCTGCTACTGTACCTTCAATTTGATCCTTGACCTATCAGGTCCATCTTGTAAATGAGCTTTGCTCAATGATGTCTGCCTGAATAAATAAAGATTTTGATTGATTGATTTAAGTAGAGGAAGAGTAATACCAAGATAAGTAAGGGCACTGAGATTCAAGAGGAAGGGGTACTGAGTCTGCAAAGACAGCAAAGGTGTCCAGTAGAATGGAGGGACCTCTGTCCTGTGTTCAGCTTGTAATTGGACACCATGCTGAACCTCTGTACAATAGACAAAATATCCCTTGGTGAAGTTATCAGGTTAATCACATATAATAACACATCATCAATGTACAGGGCCACTCAATGTTCCACCCCACCCCATTCAGATGCCAGAGAACCCTGTGTTTTCTCTAAGTGCCTGGGCAAAGGGTTCAATATAAAGGACAAAGAAGAGGAGGGAGATGGGCAGCCCTGTTCTGTTCCTCTTCCCAACTCAAAAGGGCAGGGGGGACATGCCCACTGATCTTAATAAAGGCCTGCAAGAAGTATACAACCTATGAAGGAGAGAATTAAAAGCTTCATCAAAGTCAAATTTATCTCATGCAAAGAATAGGTAGAGCCAATGGATCCCACTGAATGCCTTTTCAGCATCTAAGTTATCTAATAGGAATGGAGTTGACTGAGCATGTACATGATGTAGTATGTGAAGTAGTTGATAGGTGTTGCTGCCCAGTCCAAACAAAACCAGTCTGGTCCTGATGAATAAGGGTGGGAAGCAGAGGCTCCAACTGGTGAGCTAAAACAGTCATAAATAACTTATAGTCCATATTGAGAATGGATATACAGTAGGCTGAGCACTTTCAGGTATCTTTACCCAGCTCAGGTATCACCAAGATCATGGCATATTGTCAGGACCACGGTGTTTTGCCTCCTGCTATGACCTCATTACTGGTCTACAAAAGCCAGTGCAGCAGAAGTTTTTTCAGAGTTTTGTAGAATTTAAGGTGAATTCAAGATTTCATCCAGACCTCGTGATTTCTGGGTTTTCGCTTTCTAAAGGACTCCGTCAAGCTCACCAAGTTGCACTGGTATAGAAACGGGTTCTAGTGGCAGAGTGGGCAATGGCAGAGGAGTCCAAAAAGCTTGGGTGGCACAGGCATCAAATGCTCAGTCCAGGGAATAAAGGGCCTTGTAAAATGTGTGAAAAGCCTCCATCATGTTGCATGTCCTATGAAGGTGATAATAATGGGGTGGGACAGTCTGGCAACTGTTGCTTGGACTGTATGGTGGCAAAATTGATGTGCCAATAGCCATTTGGCCTTAGGGACTACTTCATAGTATTTATGCAGGAGAATGGTAAGAGCCAATTCTGTTTTGTATTAATACATTCTATCAAATTTCTTTTTTTTTTGTGGAAGCCAACTATTCCACCACAGGCATACCCCTTTTTTTATTGATCTGCAAAACTCTAAGGGTGACCTGGAGGTCCACCAGTCTCTGGGACCACTCTTTATTTTTTTCTGGGCCATATATTCAGTAATATGGCCTTGAAGGACTGCTTTCAGTGTGTCCCAAGTAACAGGCTCTGAGTGTGCTCCATCCCTGTTAGACTTCTGAATTTCCAGAATCTTTTTCAGCAACAAAGTATGGAACTCATCTGAGCACAAGTAAAAGGTGTTCAAGCACCATTGTTTTCTGGAACGGCTTCTAGCAAATTGCAAAAATGACAGCACTGGGGCAAGATCTGAAAAAAGAATCAATCTGATTTTACAGTCCATTACAAACTGCAAGTGCTCCTGCATAAAAGAGCTATAATCAAAACAGGTATAGACATCATGGATGGCAGAACACTGAGGATAATCCTGGGTTCTAGAGAGAAGTACAATTTTCTTTTTGGGGGGGAGTATTGTGCTTGTGCCAGGACTTTTTGCCATGTATCAATTAATAAAGGACTAATGAAAATTATCAAAAAATGCCCAGAAACAGAACTGATCATTAGAAAATTTAAGACCCACATGAGGTATAGTAATATTACTCAAAAACAGATAAGAACTGGGTAAAACTTGCAAGTCCAGAATTACAAGGAAAAAAATAAGAAAGAATACAATAATTGATAAGGCAGTGGCAAAGAGAAGGGGTAGTGGAGGTCATTGTCCACTTGGGATCAAATGACCTATCCAAGGGCAGGAGAAGCATGGAGCAGGTGCAGGAGTATTTCAAAGAGTTTGGAGGTCAGCTGGGGAAGGTAGCAAGCTTTGTGACATTTTTGGAGGTGCTGCCTGTCCACAGCGGGGGGGGGGGCGGAATCTCTATTTCGGAAGCTTCAACACATGGTTAAAAAGCTGGTGCAGCGAGAAAGGGTATGGCTTCATTGGGGACTGGGGACCCAGCTGGAAAGATGTGGCCCTGTTCTCGAATGATGAGCTGCATCTGTCCAGGAAGGTGAAAGCAGTCCTAAATGAACGGTTTAATTGCTTCTTTGCCAATTGTTTAAACTAGCTGGGGGGGGGGGCAACGGGAACAGGGAGACTGTAGCAGCCCACACTCATAAGAAAGAAAAGCCAGAAAAGAGGAGCAGGAAGGCAACATGCAGACAGTATCATGTAAATCAAACAAGAGGGAAAGGCAGAGGAAGGAAGGAAGGCAGCACAAAAAGGTAAAATGGGCGGAGGGAAGGAAGCAGTAGAGCAAAGGTGTGAGTAAAGAGTAGATAGGCAGCAAAACATGGAGGGCCATGGTTACAAATTTTCACAGCCTGGGGAATAAAATCCCAAACCTGGAAGCATTGTTAGTAGAGGCAGACTTGGACATAGCAGCAATAATAGAGACCTGGTACACCACAAATCATGACTGGGATGTTAATGTAGTGGGATATGCTCTGTTCAAGAGGGACACTTGGTAGAAAAGAGGGAGAGGTGGCCATGTATGTTAGGGAGGGTACAAAGGCAACAGAGGTACTGGGTAGACAGGGAGAGACTGAGGCACTGTGGGTCACCCTTGACACAGGCAATGGCACTGCAATCTGAGCAGAGGTGATCTACAGGAGTCCAACACAGGGGGAGGAGTTGGATAGAGATCTAGGGGACCAAATTCATATGATGGCAGCAAAAGGTGAGGTATTACTGCTGGTTGATTTCAATATCCCAGATCTGGACTGGGCCATCCCACTAGCTGCTTCAATCAGGAGCAGAGACATCCTGGATTCCCTACAGGAGGAAGGCCTAAGACTAGTGATCGATTCCACCAGAGAAGGGGCAATTCTGGACCTAGTACTTACCAATGGGGACAGAATCACAGATGGCCAGGTAGAAGGTCAGCTGGGTTCCAGCGACCATCACATAGTGTGGTTTACTATAGGGACCAAGACACAGTCTAGTCACACGAAGTCACATGAAGGCAAAGGTCTTAGATTTTAGGAGAGTGGATTTTGCTAAAATGAGGAGTTGTATCAAAGAAGCATTAGCAGGAAGGAAGAATGGAGGGGGAGTTGAGGAGCAGTGGGAACAACTAAAGGGCGCCATAGAGCAGGTGACAAGCCAATGAATGCATCAGGTTGGTAAATAATGGCAAGAGAAGAAGGAAACCACTGTGATTCTTAAAAGAGGTGATAGGCAAGGTAAGGCCAAAAGGGCAGATTTCAGGAAATATAAGGAGACTCAAAGGGATGAGGACAGGAAGGTGTACCTAAGGAATCTAAGGGAAGCAGGGAAGGCTGTTAGGATAGCAAAGGTGCAGACTGAATAAAGATTAGAACAGACAGTAAAGAAAGGGGACAAGGCATTCTATAGGTACATTAGTGAAAGAAGAAAGACTGGGGGGGGGATTGTGTGTCTCAAAGGGGATACGGGGGAGTGTAAGAAGGGAGACATGGAAAAGGTGGAAATACTAAACAAATACTTCTGTTCAGTATTCACTAAAGAGGGGAGGATCAGGGACCACAGCTGGGTTACAGACACGAAGGGGGAGGAAAGGTAAACACAAGTCCATTCACAGTGGACACAGTCCTGGAGGAGCTTACAAAACTGAAGGTGGACAATGCAATGGGGCCAGATGGTCATGGCCGGATTAACTTATACGCAAATGACGCCATGGCATAGGGCCCAGTGGTTCAGGAGGGCCCCTGCCATGCACCATCCACTGCATTATTTTTTTTCTAATTTCTTCCCCAGCCCTGCTGTGTGTGAGACTGCCCGCCAACAGACCAAATGCTCCCAAATGCCCCAAAACACCACAGACAGTGAGTTCTCCCCCGCCCGCTCCACTCAGCAAGCAGTCTTGACTCCGGCTCTGGCTCTGCACTGACCCCACAGGCACAAACCAGTCAGAATGTGTGATTAGGTCCTCCGGAGGTGTGGCTACTGAGGAGCGGGAATCACTGTGTGGCAGACTGGAGTGCATGCATTGTATCAGGGCTGTGCAATGAGACAACCACTAAGTTATCTTGATGGACTCAGATCAGCCAGGAGGAGAGTCGAGGACAAGGAGGCAAACACAAGGTCATCGTCAACAGTCGGACCGGACTACTCGATTCACAGTCATACTCGTCGTCGGTGCCGGTGGAGCTGGAGGTGCTTAGTCCATCCAAGCCTGAGTCTGCGAGAGATACTAGAGCAGGCCGCCAGTTCATTTGATGTAAGCAGGCATGGTAATTGGCCCCATTGCTTCACACTTAAGTTGCCCTGCTGGCCTTCACCTGTTGACTCAACATCACCAGTCTACCACCCTAGTGTGCAGCAGCCGCCAGCCAGCCGCGTTGCGTGCATGCATGCTTTGCTGAGGTGAAGGTGTTTTGTTTCTTTGAGGATGAGGAGGAGTCCTATGGTGCCACTGGGTGCAGTGGGCCAAGACTTCTGTCACCCGAGCCAAGTCATTGTGCCGCCGCCTACCTGCGACCATGACGTGATCTTGACAGGTTGAGGGAGATCGACAGTCTGAGTCAGACAGAGGAGGAACCAAGGTATATACTAAAAGTATTATGATCAGACTCATCACGGCATTGTTGAATTTTCAAATGTGGTGAATAATTTGAACAATTTTTTTTTTAAATGTTAGCATAGACCTATGGACCCATTTCTGTACCTCTTAGTTTAGGGCAGGAGTAGGATCTTCTCTGATTATTTCATTTACCTACCACATTGGCTTCCTCTGCTGCTGCTACTTTTCCACTGTATTTGCATTGTTTAAAAAAAAATAGCTTAGACCTAGTAACCTGCTTCTGTAATTTCTAGTTAGCATAGGCACAGGAGTGTCCGTTTCATTTTACCCACTGTTTGATTTCCTCTCTGCTGCTGTTTTACTAGTTTGATTTGCTCTGCCTGTGCTGCTATTTTTCCCATCTTGCCCCCAGCTAAACTCCTCTCTCCCTCACCCCCACCTCCTGTGCTCCTATTTTCCCCAGTTTGATTTGCTCTGCTGTTATTTCCCCAGTCCTCCCCCAGCTAAACTCCTCTATATTGTATGGTGGAATGTGGTGGCCTGTCCATCTTGATACTATTAGTTATGTATACTGAAACAAAAATTATCAGCTTATAAAATAATGATTGTTACAACAGATCTTTACAGATGTGATAGTTCATGGCATATTGGCAATTTGGCATATTTGACAGAAAAAAAAATCAGTTATTAATAGAGCACAATTCCTGATCATTCTTAGCTGCCTGGTAACCATTAGCAGTTTCTGTTTAAAATATAAACTCAAACCTGTTCATTTTCTTTTTTGTCAGCCCCCCACCTGTCTTTTCCCCATGTCCATCTTGTTTCTACATACACAGTTATGTATAATAGGAAACACAAAATCTCAGCTTAAAAAATAATGATTGTTACAGTTATCTACAGATCTGGCAGTTCATGTCTGATGGACTTCTGACTGTGTTCAGTGATATTTCCCTGATTGTTCTTATATCTCTGTATGTTCATTTTCCATTGTGTGTAATGTGGGAGAGTGTCTGAAAATGACAGAACAAACAACACAGCAAAAATAAAAATGCAGTCTTTAAATTCAGTGTCTCTATTTCAGAATGGAGTTTCAAACAGGGTTCCTGCTGGGGGCGGGGAGCAGCCAAATGGCAACTGGTTAACTATATTTGGAAGGAATGGGGCTTTTGTGTAGCATCTTACCCCTACAACCACAACAAGTTTGTTCCCCGGGTAAAATCTTTCTTTCTTCCTAATCCTTCCCCTCACTCTCTCTCTCTTTCTTTCCCTCTTTCATTGTTTTCTTTTTGTTTCTTATTTCAGAAGTCATTGCAGCCTTGCCGGCATGGCACTGTGAATAAGTGGGATGTTGGCATTTAGGGGGCCCCTGGACCACAAAATATTACATGGGGTAGGGCCCCCACATCCATTAATCTGGGCCTGCAGATGGCATATACTCGAGGATATTAAGAGAGTTGCTAACAGAGCTAGTGGTGCCTCTGGCAGCACTGTTCAGGGAGACACTCAACACAGGAGTGGTTCCAGAGGACTGGAAGAGGGCACATGTAGTCCATCTACACAACAGTGCTAGTAGGAAGGGGGCAGAGAACTATAGGCCGGTTAGCCTCACCTCAGTAGTGGGTGAGATTATGAAGGCATTGCTTGAAGAAAGAATAGCAGCACACTTGGAATCCAGAGGTGTCCAGGAACCAAGGCAATGTGGCTTCATGGCAGGAAGGTCGTGTCAGAAGAATCTGATAGCATTTTTTGACTGGGTGACAAGGGAAGTAAATCGGGGGGGAGGGTAGACATTGCCTACCTCAATTTCAGCAAAGCCTGCAACACCATCCCACATAAAAGACTGGTTAACAAAATGAGTAATCTGGGTATGGGGCACAAGGTAGTAAACTGGGTTAGGAACTGGCTAATGGACAGGAAGCAGAGGGTTGTGGTAAATGGGATCCAATCAGGGGAGAGGGTGGTGACCAGTGGGGTACCTCAGGGATCCATCTTTGGGCTAGTCCTATTTAATGTCTTCATTAGTGACATTGCAGTAGGACTGGAGGGAAAGGTCTGCCTGTTTGCAGATGACACCAACATCTGCAACAGAGTGGATACTCCAGACAGGATGGAGAGAATGAGGAAGGACCTGGAGAAGGTTAAAAATGGTCAGAAGTATGGCAACTAAGTTTCAGTTCCAAGAAGTGCAAAATATTGCACCTGGGAAGAGGGAACCCTGGGGAGAGCTACAGGATGGGGGGGCTGGCTAACTATCACCAAGGAAGATAGGAACCTGTGGGTATCATTTCTTATGACCTAAAGGTGTCTAAGCAGAGTACAAAGGCTGCAGGGAGGGCCAGTAGCATGCTGGAGTGCGTAGGCAGAGGTATCACTAGCAGAAGGCTGGAAGTGGTGATGCCAATGTAGAAAACTCTAGTGAGGCCTGATCTAGAGTACTGTGTGCAATTCTGGAAACCACAGCTTCATATGGACATTGACAGGCTGGAGGCGGTCCAAAGAAGGGCGACTAATATATAGGGGTGGGTGAAAGTGCTGATTTCTGCCATTGTGGAAGTTCTGTGAAATTTATGAAAATTTCATGGAATGATCTGCTCTTCACTTGTGGTGGAATTCTAAACTTTTGCCAAATAACTGCAGATTTCCACCTAGTATTGCAGCATTTAATTACGAACCGCGGATATTTTAAATGACACGTGGAAATAAAGTCGCCTACCTAGTATTTCGCTGTATATCCTGTAATTATCTATGGTTTGCATTGTTTCTGTATTTTTTTTCCTCATAGGTTAATACATTAACCTACATTTCTTACATTTATTCCGCAGTTTTTCGGTGGAATTTCTGTGAAAGTTGGCAAAGCGATTTCCCAACTTTCACAAAAGCAAAAATCCGACTTTGGCCGAAATTCTGCTGGCAGGATTTTTTTTTGCACACCCCTACTAATATGGTACACGGTTTGCACCAGAAAACATATGAGGAGAGACGAAAAGGACCTCAATACGTACTTGCGGGAGTAGAGGAGGGATTGGGGGAACATGATAGAGGCAAGTACCATAAAAAGCTGCTGATGCCTCAAATAAATCTTTGAAAAACATAACATTTAGATACAATCCAGCTTGCATTCCATATATATTCTGTAAATTTCTTAGCCCCATTGTTTATTACTCAGGAATTTTGGATGAATACATGATCTTTATCCCTTAGAGTTCATCTGCCTCTACAACTTACTCCCTACTTCAAGTCATAATCCTCTGTTGTGACATCACAATCTGTTGCCATGGGAGTAACTGTGATTTCACAAGGAGTGCATTATTACTGATGGTAGGGAGTAAGCAACAAAAGCAGATGAAATCTTCAAGAGTAAAGATACTGTTTTCATACAAATTACTTTAGTAATGAATAATGGGGAGGAGAAATACTGAACTAATGTGAAATACATACTGAACTTTGTCTGCATATTATATTTTGTTAATGTTCTCCTGAAGGCATCAGCTGCTCTTTAAGGGCATTAACAAGGTGCAGGGGGGCGACATCTTCCAATATTAGAGATGTACAAGAACAAGGGGGCATGATGTGAAATTGGAAGTTGGCAGGCTGAGGGGAAATGTGAGGAAATTTTTCTTCACAGAGAGGGTGGTAGACACATGATATAGATTGTCACAGGAGATGGTGGGGTAAGAACAGTGGAGGATTTTAAATATGCATGTGACAGACATAAGGGTAACTTACAGGTGGGAAGGAGGGGTGAAAAACCATTGACCAGGTAGGGTCAGAGTCAAGAAACTGGTGTAGGGCTTCCAGGCAGACTGGATGGGCCTGGCGGTCCTTATCTGCTGTCAATTTCTATGTCTTTATGTTTCTATTCACAAGCACACACTTCTGTTCCCTGACCAGCATGGCTTCAGAAAAGGTCATGGCACATCTACAACACTTTTTAACTAAGTAATAATATTAGGAAGCGGTTGACAAAGGTCAGCTTATGGGTAATGTGTTTGTCAACTTGACTAAGGCCTTTGGCCTTGTAGATCATTCCCTTTTATGTTCTAAGCTACTAGCCTTAGGTATATCATGCAGTACAATATGCTGTTTTAAAATGTATCTGTATAACCAGAAGTAGTGCTTAGCCATTTGTTCCATGCCAACCATGTTCACTTGCTGGTATTCGCTGTGTATTTGTTGGGCATATATAGTACAATACATATGTGCATTCTGAATGTATGCTATCTAACAGGAAAATAGAAGTGTGCTTCGTACATGCAGAATGCATCCCACATGCTTAATTGTGCAATGTTTACATGCAGTTCAAATACATATACAGTAGTGAACCTATGCGAACCAGGTCTAAAAAGCACATCAGGTTTGCATGCTGCAAGCTTGACATGAGTGCAGCAGGTAAGCTGGTACAAACATCTTCTAAAAATCACTTCAGGTTCACATGTTGCAGACTTGACATGAGTGCTGCAGTTAAGAAGGTGTGAACATCATTTAAAAATCACATCACATTCACATGTTGCACGCTTGCCATGTGTGCAGCAACTAAGCTCGTGCAAATCTCATCTGTAAAACATATCAGTTTCTATTTCTCATACTACTACTAGCAGTTAGAGCCATAAAAACACCATTTTCATTGATTTTCCATTATATTTAGGTGAACTCATTAATTCTGATCCTTTTGCAAGTTATATAATGTTTTTTGATTTTAGTCATTAAATTGCCATTAATTTGTAAAGTATTGTTCGCTTACTGCATTAAATGCCTAGGATATAGTCAGCCAACATCCCCATTCCAGATGTGCAAAGAGGGGCCTCTGTGTTGTGCAGCCTGTTTTGGGCTATGCAAATCCCCTTATGTATATTTAGTGCTACAAACGTGTTTCTCCAAGACTGTTATGGCTCACTTACTTCCCCTTTGTCATTCTGTATGGAGCATAATCTGTATAACAGGAAATATTCACTATCATTTTATTTTTACTGTATTCGCTGGTTCCATATTAGAGTGGAAATAAAAAGATAGTGAATATTAGGAAGATCACTATACAGTATATAGCAGCACTAGTGTTCCACCAGTGAAAATAAGAGGAAGTGAATATGTGTGTGCTTGGAGCACTAAATATAAAGGTCATAAATATAAACTGCTGTACAGTACACTATGGCCATGCTCAACACTCTTTGTGCTGGGTAGGATCTTGGAAGTATGCACCATACCTCACATTTTGTCACTGAAATGAGGGACATGTATACTTAAAATGAGGGACAGTGAGGACACTAGCCCTCACAATGATCAGGACACATCCTGAAACAGAGATACAGTACCTCAGAACACAGTGTAAACCATAGTATTTACTTGTACTAATGTTAGCCCCTGAGAATTAATTTCTACTATAAAGCAGGGTGCCATTTAGGTAGGGCAGAGAGGGGCAGTCCCCCCCCCCCCATATTTGTGCCTAGGCTGTTCTTATGATGTGGCAATAACAGTGTTAAATTTGGATTTAATCTTTGGCACAATAAGTGCCACCCTAGCATGTGTTGCACTCATGGTGCAGGTACATTCCTGACTCAACTGCGTCTGTATTATGTTGTCCTCTCTACACCTATTAACAGTGGCTATTACAAGTGATGTGTAGGAGCTCCCGCCGAGCAACAGCACAAGTCATGCAAGTGGGACACTGTCTTTCCCACCACAGAGTACACAGGCTACACACTACAGCTTGGAGGAGTCAGTGAGCACTGAACTTTCAATAGCAGCATTGTGATGGCATATTTTTGTTGGTCTACTCTTAGTGAGTCTCTGTCTCTCTTGTTGGGTGAAAGGGCAGGGGATGAGCTAGAAGCTAACTCAAGACTAGGCTACCTACTATTTCTACTAGGCTTACCTTGCAAAAGAAAATAGCACAGGCACCCTGCAGCAGCAGGCTAGACTTCACAGCAGCAGCAGCAGTGACAGCCATGTGGGTAGCCTTCAAAGGCCTTCATCAGTGCAGTGCAGCAGCAGCCATGGCAGCAGCAAAGGAAGAAGCTAGCAACACAGGTTGAGTAGGTTTGATTGGTGAGGTAACTTAGTTGCAGACCACACTGGGGACCTGGGATGGTCAGTTCTAGCATCTAGCTTCTGGCAGAAGGACAGAGTAGAAGCAGACAGAAACTAGGCTGGTGGCACACTGGGCTATGCCACAGGTTCTGGTCAGATGGCCAGGTAAGTAAAATTAATATTTTTTTTTTTACAGGGGGATTGAGGAAGGAGGAACAACTGAAATATTGATGTGTTTTTCACATTTCTGCACCTTAGAGCAGCTTCATGACCCATATGGGATTGGTATTGAATGGAATGGAGTTGGGGAGAGAAATTGGGACAATGTTTGTTTAGGGGTTGGTTCAGAACTTCTGCCAGGAAGAAAATTGGTTAGCAACTGGGTGGGTTTAAGCCCAAATCTGATGCACTGCTCCAGGGTATAGACATATGAATCTTCTACATTTTAATTTTTCCTGATTTGTTTATCACTTTTCAGTCACAACAAATAGGTTTTATCTTTTAGAGATGTTCCAGATATTCCAGAGCTTGCCACCTAGTGGCTAACTAGCACCAGGCCTCCACTGCTTTTTGGTTCCCCCGTGCTGAAATCTGAAACGATGCCCCTGCCATAAAGTCTAAATTTACAGGACATCCTCTGTGTGAGCAGCATTTTTTCCATGAGGGATGGATGAGGGACAGAGCAGTTTTCAGGGGTAAAATGAGGGTTGTCCCTTGAATTCAGGGACAGTTGAGTGGTACGGTATGCACACACATTTGGAACCCCACTGTAGTCAAGTTTATGCTCCCCCCCAGTGAAGCTGATCTCCACATCCCCACTCTCAGGGACATTATGATATAGGGCAAGGGAGAGTGCAGGGGCATGCCCCATTTAAATGAATTAGGGTATTTGTTTATTACTATTTTATATATTATTGTTGGAGAGTTGGAGATTAATGAAGGCCATTGGTCGATTAACAAGGGCCTTGTTTGTAGAACAATGGTCTTCATTATTCTTCAACTCACCATCATAATGTATAAAATAGTAATAAAAATTAACTTCATTCATTGCCCAAGCACTGTGACCCATGGACATCATCTGTTAAAGACTCCTACCTCTGACTTCCTAATACTTAGGTAAGAGACCCTCAGCTTATATCTATACTTGATGGGTTGTCTGTAGCAGTAGCTGTAGCAGTGTGGCTACACCCACTACAGTGTGTGTGCATTGGGGGGGGGGGACTGGCCATGTGGGTGGGTGTTGAGTTATTGCTACTTTTGTGACTGACCCTTAAAGCCTATTTGCGTGAAAGCATTCAAAACTATGGAGAGACATAGTAGGAGTACAGGCCAGAAAGGAAGTAATTAAGTAGTTTTGTGAGTAAGTGTGTGTATTGTGGTGGGAAGAACCACATGTGTTTTCATTGGTACTTTGTGCTATAGTTCTACTGTGCAGCTGAGATGGGGTGCAAGAAAACTAATAAGTGTATCAGTGGCTATAAGCATACCACATTCGTGCAGATGTATGCCGATTTGTATACAAGCAAGGCATATATATGCAGGCAATACAGCTTAGTGGTTAAAGGCACTGAGCTGCAAACCAGGAGACCTGGAAACCTGAAGACCTGGGTTTGAATCTCATCAACCCCCACCTGCATACTGTGTGATCCTGAGCAAGTCACTTAACTTTTATGTGTGCAGTTACTAGTGACCAGTTGTTTTTGGCACGCATGCCACATGCATGCAGTCTGTTCCAATGTAACATAAAAAGCATGCTTTGTACACTTGCTTGCAGCATGCATGCCACATGGATGCAGTTGGTACTAATTTAACATTTAAATCCTGCTTGTGGCATGCATATCACAGGAGTTGTTTTATGTATGCAGCATGAAAACATTTCATATAATTATTTCTGTAAGGGATGGCTATAGAACTTGGTATAAACAGATACTGGGACACTGTCAGCTTTTTTCTCCTATATAGACCCAGCACCCTGGCAGACATGTACGTGTGTGTGTGTGTGGAGGTGCACGCGCACACCAGGCTTGGCTCCTTTCACCCCACCCCTTTTATTATTGCCACCGCTCCCTCTCACCTATGCTTCTCACCGGACCTCCACCTGGTGGGAATGGAACTATGGGGGGAGTGGACAACCACCCCCAGAAGGGGAGAGCTGCCTACCAAAGCCCAGTCCTGCTCTGACCCTCCCCCCATGCCAGCTCCCTGGTGACCTGAGGTCATTTCTGAACCCAGGTAACCAGTATAGTGCGAGGTAAGGCATCCAGCGCCTAAGCCCTCAGTGCCACCAGACCAGCTGACTGTCAATTTTTTTGACTGTTTTGTTAGCTTCTGTAACCTAGTGCCACTTACATTTTGTATTCCCAGTGATAGCATATCTGGTAACCTGAATTACTTTAAATTGCCAATAATGCAGTTGTTTTTGTACATAACCCTACATTTCTGACAACCGGCTTTATGGCACACCACCAACCGAATCCAAAAGTGAATAACCTGTATATCATATGGAAACTGTGCTTTGAAAAGTAAAACCATGACTCCAGGCATGCATTAACACTGATGTGCATGTCCATAGTCATGGCTTTACTTTTTAAATCATAGGTTTCTGAAAGACATACAGCTCATTTTGTGATAAAAATTACATTGGTAAACTTAATGAAGGCCATAGTATTACTTATTGCATTAAACTCGAATGACATGAAAAATTTTGAACTCACTCATGAATGAGTTCACTGGTGCTCTGGGACCATATTCACTTGTGGGTGTGCAGGAGCAGTGAGCAGCAGGACATAAGATGAGCATTCATAAAATTCAATTTTGTATAAAAAAAACTGTTGCTATTGATAATTCTATGTAAATCAGATGACCAGATAATGCATGTAATCACTGGCAATAGAGAATGCAAGATGCACCAGGTTACAGTAGTTAAAAAAAGTGAAAAAAAAAAAAAAAGCAGACAGTATCTAAAATGGTGTCCAGAGTGTTCTCTTTGTGCGTGTTCCCCCCAAAATTTTTCTGATTTGCTACATAGTCAGAGTAACCCAATGCAAAAGCAGAGCAGCAGAACCAAAAAGGTACAAGGTGAAATTTCAAGTAAAGTAATTAAGAGTTACACAAGAAAACCTTGTAGCTTGTATTTTTCAACATTGTGATTGGGTGATAACTTCAAGGAAAAAAGGAGGAGAAAGATGGAGAGTGGGTGGAATTAGGGAAAAGAGTTGGTACACTATACTGAAGCTGTGAAGGACTGATCCTATAAAGCCCATTCAAAGCAGACTGATACCAATATGTCGGCATGCTTTCCAAATAAACATAAAACCTGATTATTCTCATCCTGACCTGACAGTCACTAATGCAGATGTTATGCAAAGTTCAGTCTTTGCATCTTTGCTTTTCTTTCTTTTCATTAATAATCTCCCTATTGCCATATTCTCCTGTTCCTCCTTAATGTGTGCTGATGTTCTGCCATTTTATTATAATTCACACTGTTTGGCTGGTTGAACAGTTATTTAAATTCTTACTTCCACAAGGTGCAGGGATGGCTTTCTGATAGTAAATTGGTCTTAAACCTTGAATAGGACTATTCACCCTTGCTGTTTGGCTGTAGCACTCATTTTCAAGTACAGTCTAGTCATTTAAATGTGCCCGGTATTTTTGGGTCCCTACTAGATACTGTCAGTCATTTCAGGTACTTAGGGCTCATTTTAGATGCCCCATTAGATTCTTATCACCATATTGTTCTGTGTATAAATCTGTTACATTCAAGTTGGGCCCTGCTTGTAGAATTTGTTATAATCTTACCCCTAAACCTGATTTGGCAATTGCACAGTCAGCCTGCCAACCTGAACAAGGGTCCGCTATCCTTTTCTAGTACTTTTGAAAGTAACCTGGCAAGTGGGATGTCACATTTAATAACATCTGTCACTTTGTTCTTGCTACTAGTCATCTCACCTCTGTCATTCATACTGTACTTTGGTTTGGGTTGGCTATCCCCTTCTGCTAAGTACTCTTCCACCCTTGGTTGCTGTATTGGCAAACTACTACAATCATGTGTTCCTGCTTTCTTGGCTGATCTGCTTAAATTACTCTTGAGTACCTATCCTCTCAGATCCATTGAAAAGTCACTGTTATTTGTTCTGAAGTGCTCTTCTAATACAGGGCTACACACTCTCTCTACGTTTGTCCATATTATTGTAACCCTTTTCCTCTGGATTGTGTAAAATCTCCTCTCATTTGTTCTTCTTGACTGAACTAAGAAAACACATCTACACTGTTTGCAGCTAGTTTTGTAACTCATGCTTTCTTTAAGGATTACATATTATCATATTTTCCTGCAGTATCATTAATGCATTCTCTGAAATTTATGCTGTACCTGCTGTATATCACAATTTACCCATGCCGCAGCAACAGTCATCATGGTGACATCCCCAACAGTGACAGCCGCAGTGCCGACTGTTGGCATTGCAGTGTTGGGGATGTCTCCGTGTATCCCCACACACCCCAGTTTCTAGGATTCTAACTCCAAGTCGGAGTTGGACTGGGGGGCAAACATCCAGCGAGGCAGTTCCGATCACCATACAGACCACCATACAGACCACCACAGCGACTGGTAGATTTTGCCTGATTCCTGTCACTGTAGTGGTCTTCACGATCAGGGAGTCACTGCGGCAATGGTATACGACAATGCTACAGCAAATCCCAGCAGGTTGCAACACAATACTCTTGAATTCTGCAACAGTGTCGTCAATGGAGTTAATCCCTCTTGACATGCAGGAATCTCTGACACTGCATTGCAACCTGGCAGTGTATATTTGCTGCATAGTCAGTATTCTCCCAGATCATTCCTAAAAATACAGTAGATATTGCATGTCTAGTGTACTTACCTGGTAACCAAAACTAAATACAGCAGAGACCATCTGGATGCAGTGCAATTCTGCAGCATTTTGCAGCAGTTACTGCAGGTAACAAAGCAGTTTCAATGGCATTTAATCCCTTTTGTCAAGCAGTAACCTGAGACACTTTGTTGCATTCCATCAGGTTCCACTGTAAATTAATTTGTGTAGTATATCCATATATAGCTTTAAGTTTGGATAAGGGCCAGAATATATTATATACCCTAAGGATAAGCTCTAAAATGATGCAGTATCACAGTAAATAAAAAGATCCATGATACAATGGATGGCTAACTTATTTAATTAGATAACAATATGTAAGAATAGGAGCATGGATACCCATCAGTTTAAATTTGTGATACAATAAGAGACAAAGATATCTGCACAATGGCATAGATTCAAACACAAAAACCTAATCCCAATAAACAATTCAGACTCCCCCAATTACAGTAGAAGGTTGCTACACTATTCCCATTCCTAGCTTGGAAATGACACAGCCATCACAGATAAGGACACTTCAGCCATAGCATAAAGGATGATCAAAGTATTTGACTCCAGCTCCACTGAGGGAAACAGAATGTATGTTCTCTAACAGTTCTCTTTTGACAAAAAATATATTCACAGCCAAACATTTGGATACATTTAAAAAAACTGATATGCATTAATCAAAGCCTTGGATGCCATTACAAAAATAACAGAGCTGCAGAGGAAAATTAAATGCTGCATAAATATCAATGCTAGGTAGTGATACAGTAAATGTCATAGAGATTTCATGGTACTGGTTCCCATTGGATACATGTAGCATGCCAGTAAAGTGACAGGGAGAAGGGTATATCCCCTCCACCATTTCTTAAATAAAATAACACTTTATCCTTCCACAGTCATTGTGAGTTGCAATAGATTTGTGGAATAGATTACTAGTGTAGCTGCTTAAAACAGTGGCAACAGTTAAAAGAGTCAGCAAAAACAAAATACAATTATAGTACTAGTTTAAGGCTGCAGTGTGAAAGACGTGTAGAAAAATGAAAATAATTCTTGATAATATGAAGCCCAGCTTTCAAATGAGAAATAACCTCTTTGAGTTATCTGGATGTAAGTAAATAAAGAGGGGATGTGAAATTATCTTACTCTGAAAATACCATTTACCTTCATGTGTTAGGTGGCAGGACAATAACTCAAGAGTGCAGTCACAAGTGAGTAACGAAGGCCCTGCACCCTCACAAGTGATGATAAATGTCATGTTCTGAGTGAGACCATTGTGTACCAATTCATACAATGCATTTAGATTCATAGAGCTTTCAGATTAGTTATTTTAATAAAGATTTCACTGTTTCTCTTTTATTTCACTGCCTTGCTTTAAGTGCAACATTGGCCTCTGTGATTCATCATGCATTGTGCAAGCTGCTTTCCCATTGGTTAAGACCTCCTGTAAGACCAATCTAACATGGACATAAATGCTGATGGCCCACTTAACACTGAAAAAAATAATTTATTTTCATTTAGAATGTTTTAGATTCTACAATACATTTATTTGTAAGGTTTGACTGTCATCTAGATTGTATAAATGACACTATTTAGTGAATAAGCAATGAACAATATTCTGATAAGTGGTATGATCTTCTATGCATTTTATTTATTTATTACTAATTTTGGGAAACATGGGCACTCTGTGTCCATGTAGAACAGTGACAGCTATATTTTCCCTGTTTGAGGCTTACAGGTGTTTTGTATCATAACCATTATTGGTTAGACTTTAAAAAAATCATATGTTAACTAATCATGCAAGAGGCAAAAAAAGAAAACAGAAATGAGGCCTAGTTACAATTCAACAAATAGAAATCACCATTAAATGCTATATGTAATCCAGACCAACATACTATACAGATCAAAGACTAGAAAAGAACTTGGCAGAAAGTCTTGCTTAAACTTTCAGATTTCATAACCAAATCCACAGTAACAACAAGAAAAATAAATAAATAATTATTCAACACCCCCCCCCCAGCCTATGGGTACCCTTCCTGACTCGTTACATGTGGAGGGAGCTCATGAAAATAATAGGAACACTAACTTGACATTCCAGGCCTGCAGTGACCTTCTGAGTGCAGGAAAAATGATGGGGCCACCAAATGCTGTAAATCAACTGGTTAGCAGGCAAATGCTATGTTTCTGTACAATGAATGTTCAGATCAATTGTACAATCCAACAGAATCCTTTTTAATAAAAGCAAAAAGTCATGAGCGTATTATTGCATGAGGAAAATCATAACTACCAGCACATAAGGGGTTTGAGGTGCTTCATTTCCTACAGAGATGGCTGTGTTTTTGGAACTTCAACATCCTACTCCATGAGGTACGTTGACAATACACAGACCCTCTTATTAGCATCTTCATTTCTCCACAGGTTGCACACAACCCTGAGGTACGAGAAAGTGATGCTATGGCTTTCTTACTTGAATTGCTTGAGAGGAGCCAGCATGTAGTAGATCAACAAAGAGGCTGGGCTGAAGTTTCAAATTACTAGTGATGAAATACAAATGAGACTAAGGGGCATTCTGACCTGATAAAACCCATGGATTCAAGCCTTTCAACAATCCCTTAGACTTGGTGCCCACTTCACTGCTGCTCTCTAAAGGAGATCCCACCATAACCCAAGGGTTCTTGTGCATCCACCTCCTTGTGAAATTATAGTAGTCAACTTAGAGGCCCTGGAGCCTACATAATATCCACCTATTCCATGCATTGGTCCCAGCTAATCCAGGACCTATGTGGCTCACACCACAATTTAGAAAAGGTTAGAGAAAAGCAATTCTTACCGGAGGACTGCTGCTGCCTTAAGACTTGCTTCCCCACCCTGTAGTCCATCAGCCCCCATGGAGTAAAGAATCCCAGATCAAACTGTAGCACCACCCCATTAGAGGGTATCTCCTGCTACACAGTGGGGGGAGGGTAGAAACAGAGGTACCTTAATACATTTCTTCTTTTCAATGTCCAGAACAATTACATTAGACCTCTAAGGCTACTAACTTACCCTGTATCTCTGTGCGTAAACTAACTTCTTTCAAGAGGTGGATAGGCAAAAAAGGGGCAAAATTCAGCAGAAGGGCAGACAGCAAGGAGAACCAGGGATAAAGGACAACCAAGGAAGGGGCTGGAGTACAACAGTGAAACAGTCTAGGGAGGTCAAATCATGGAAAGCCATGTGTGCAAATGCCAGGAGCCTTAGTAACAAGATGGAAGATCTGGAGGCTGTCATTGTGCAGTCAGACCTGGACATTGTGGCCATTACTGAAACCTGGTGTAATAATAACCATGACTAGGAGATGGTCATACCTGGCTACAACATATTCAGAAGAGACAGGGCAGGCAGGAAGGGAGGAGGAGTGGCACTGTATGTGAAAATTTACATAAGGACCACAGAGATCCAGGAGGAACAAAATGGGGGAGAGATACTGTGGGTTAAGCCGGAAAGGAAAATGGGGCCAGCCATCCGCACAGGTGTGGTCTATAGACCACCAGCCAGGAGGAAGAAACAGATAGGGAGCTGATGTTAGCCATCAAGGATGGCAGACAAAGTGGTAGTACTGGTTGGAGACTTCAATATTCAGGCGTGGACTGGAGGATTCCAGCAGCAGTATCAACTAGGAGCAGATTTATCCTGGAATCCTTCAGGTGCCTTCCTCAAGCAACTGGTCATGGAACCAACTCGGCAGAAGGCAATACTGGACCTTGTGCTCACAAACAGGGACAGTGTGATGGGGTAACAGTGGGGGAGCACCTGGGGAACAGTGGCCACCAGTCATTGTGGTTTGAAATCACAGAAAGAGCAGAACCAAACCACACAAAAACACGTATCCTGAATATTAGGGGGGCAGACTTCGGGAAAATGAGGAGATACTTGAAAGAGAAATTTAGGGGAATGGGGCAGGAATCAGGGGTTGAGGAACAGTGGGCAGTATTTAAAATGGGGATTACAAGAACAACAGAATTATACATTAAGCAGGTTAGCAAGAGGAAAAGGAAGTGGAGACCATTATGGTTTTCCAAAGAGGTAGCAAAGAAAGTGATAGCCAAAAGATTGCATTCAGGCAATACAAAAGACACAGGCAGAAGGGGATAGGGAGAAGTACCAGGAGAAGCAAAGGGAGGCAGGAGGTCAGTAAGGAAGCCAAAGCTCAGACAGAAGAAAACATTGCAAAATCAGTGGGTAGGGACAAAACCTTTTACAGGTACATAAGTGAAAAAAGAAAGACAAAGGGAGGGATAGTGAGACTGAAGGGGGAGGATGGGGGCCGCATGGACGATTGCAACAGTAAAGCTGACATATTGAACAGGTATTTCTGCTCAATCTTTACTGAAGAAGAGAAGGGTAATGGGTCCGAAGGGAGTACAAAGGGTGAGAATGGTGCAGAAATGGACACAAGTCCCTTTACATGAGAAAGGGTCCTGAAGGAACTGGAAGTAATAAGAGCTGATAAAGCAATGGAGCCAGATGGGGTGCACCCCAGGGTCCTTAAAGAACTAAGAGAGGTGGTGGCTGAACCTCTGGCTATCCTGTTTAGCCAATCACTGGAAACAGGAGAGGTGCCCAAAGACTGGAGGACAGCAGATGTAGTCCCCTTATACAAAGTGGGAACAAAGAGAGCGAGGGAACTACAGACCAGTCCAGCTCACCACGGTAGTGGGGAGATCATGGAAGCACTACTGAAGGAGAGATTGGTGGAGCATCTGGTTGTCAATGGACTACAGGACCCAAGGCAGCATGGTTTCATCAGGGGAGGTCATGTCAGACCAACCTCATTGAATTTTTTGACTGGGTGACTAGGGAGGTGGATCAGGGGAGGGCAGTGGACATGGCCTATCTGGACTTCAGCAAGGCCTTTGACACTGTGCTACATAGAAGACTATTACACAAACTGGGGAATATGGGTGTGGGCAGGACAGTAGTGTGGCGGGTAGGTAACTGGCTGGGTGGCAGGACAGGGTGGTGGTAAATGGCTGTCACTCCACAGAGGGAAGAGTGACCAGTGGGGTACCACAGGGATCAGTGCTGGGACCGGTCCTATTCAACATCTTCATCAGTGACAATACACAGGACCTAGAAGGCAGAATTTCACTGTTTGCTGATGACACAAAGCTCTGTAGCAGAGTAGACACACCAGAGGTGTAGACAGAATGAGAAGGGACCTGCAGAAACTTGAAGAATGGTCAGGGGTTTGGCAGTTGAAATTCAGTGCAAAGAAGTGCAAGATAATGCATATGGGGCACAAAAACCCTGGCACAATATATCAGTGGGGGGATGAGGATACAGCATGCACCAAGCAGGAAAGGGATCTTGGGGTTATCATCTCTGATGACCTCAAGGTAGGGAAACAGTGTGACAAGGCAGCAGGTAAAGCAAATAGGATGCTGGGATGCATAGGCAGGGGCATCACCAGCAGGAAAAGGGAGGTCATAATTCTACTATACAAGACACTAGTGAGGCCCCACCTGGAGTACAGTGTACAGTTCTGGAGACCTTACCTATGTAAGGACATAGACAGGGTAGAGAAGGTTCAGAGGAGGGCAACAAAGATGGTGCATGGATTGCATCACAAGTCCTATGAAGACAGGTTGAAGGAACTGAACATGTACTCCCTGGAGGAGAGGAGGAGAGAGGGATATGATAGAGACATGCAAGTATCTTACAGGGAGGAACAGGGTGCAGGAATACACTATTTTAAGTGAAAAGATGTTCCAGGACTAGAGGGCATGGGATGCAGTTGGAGGAGGATGATTCAGAGGAAATGTGAGGAAGAATTTCTTCACAGAACGGGTGGTGGACAAGTGGAACACCCTGCCAGAGGAAGTGGTGGGGGCTGAAACAATTACAGGATTTAAGAATGCATGGGATAGACATACAGGAATTCTGGAGGTCAGGGATAAGGGACAACAGACTTCTAGGAAAACATAAACTGAACTTCCAAGCTCAAATGGGCAGACTGGGTGGGCCATAGGCCCTTATCTGCCGACACTGTCTATGTATCTATGTATCTGCACTCAGTGAAATAGTGCCCCACCATGGACTCTGTGTTGCAGGCCAATGCCATGATCCCAAGGCTTGGGTGGGTTCTACTTTTTTTTATTGTTTGTTAACTGGGTAAGGCCCACTAGGCATAACTACCTGTTTTCAGGCATGATCTGGGAGCTTTAGGCTGGTTAAGTGACTTATTCAGAGCCACACAGTATGCAAGTGGAGGCTGGGGAATCAAACCCAGGTCTGCTGAACCTAAGCTTATTCACAGCTTGTTACTCTAACCTCTGGGCTATACTGCTAGCCTTCTAGCAAGGCATTTATCCCTTCAGCTGCAGATTGCAGCTCTCTCCACTTCTCTACTCCAAACTCAAGTAAATAGCCATACCCAATTACTCACCAGTCACCAGGAGTTGGACAGACCCCCTGAAAACCCCCAGCCAATCTAGCCAGCAGGAAGTCTCCTGGATGGCTAAAGCGAATTCTTTGACTTCTGTGAACCTACTGGGTGGCCAAGGTCAACCAGAAATTACAAATGAACGAATGAATTAATTAATTAATAAACAAAATAATAAAAATAAACATGCATAGTTACCAAAGTGTCAATACATTACACTGGCTCTAAAATTAAGCAAATGAAAAGTACTAACAGACAGAAAAAGGTTTTAGGGATCAGCTAGGAAAGCTTGGTAACAAAGCATGTTAAATGTCTTTTTACTGAACCTGAAGTACTTAACCAATGGCAAGTCTGTGGCACAACATATCTCCCAGTAAGAGTCCATCTGGTATTCCTACATGGTTATTTTCCCCCTTCCAGACCACTTTAGTGAACCCCAACTGCTCAGTTTTAGAAAAAAATACTTTTGAACACACTTGGTATTGCAGGCATACAATTTGCATTAAATGCTGAGGGATTGATGCTTCACAGGCAGTCCAGGGATTAAGATCTGAAGTAAACACAGTAGGGATTGCTTCATTTAACTATTGTACAATAGGATAGGCTGAGTCACAGTTGGTTTCCCAGGCAACAATTTTATTCACTGTGCACTGCTTTTGAATAAGAATTGCTGCAGTCAACTGTATGGCAGAAGGAGCCTTTTACGACCATGTCAGGCCTGTATCTTCAGTATGGAAGAAGTATTACATGGGGTGAACAAACAGCTGTTTGAAGCATCCACTGCTCTCTGGGGTAGAGGAGAAGACAAGAACAACAACTACGATACCTTGATCCCTGTGGGGAAAATATCCTGAAAATCACAATGGTCTGCACCAGCATTATCTGTCTTCCCTCCTGAAGTTGACAAAGAGTTGTGTCCCCACAAGTACACTCATTGCATGTTGTGTGATAAAAAGGGGGTATCAAGGTCACCTTCTTGTCAGCCTTGATTAAGTGAGCTTTTCCCAGAGCTCCATGGATTGAAACAGTAAAAAACTTCACATTGAAGTGGTTTCCTTCTTTTTTCTTTCTTTAGGCATGTGAAATTTTGTTGGTCCCACAACTACTTCATCTTTGTGCTATGGGTTGGTGATGAATACATATCACTCCACTGTCATGAGCTGCGCCCTCCTCCCCAATAGAATGATAAAAAATAACAGCACTAGCTGATGGAGGTGCAGCCATACCAATGCTTCTTTTCTAGTTTGGCCTGACCCTGTTTACATTCTCCAGGTTTGCATGCAGGTGTCAGTTCTCCATTGCCATCACTTCATGTCTCTTTGGATAAGACCATGTACTCACTTCTGTTGATATAATCACGATTGATTGGAGTAACAAGACTGAGAGCCAGAACTACTTACAAAAACTAAAAAGTTGAATAGCATGCATATATATATATATATATATATATATATATATATATATGACAAAGAACCTCTGTGCACAAGCACTGAGGCAATGGTTACCCCAAAGGGCATTGGCCGGGAAGCCAAGTTTCAAAGAAATACAAAATCACACATGCCCCCATAATGCAAAGCATCGTGGGCTACATTTGCGAATCACCACAGAATATTATGCTGTTTCAGCTTTAAGAAAAAATGCGTAGTGTCGAAAGTCCTCTCACACAGTTTGCAAAGGGTGCCAACAGAAGACATAGACATGTGTTTCGTCCTACCAGGACTCATCAGTATGCCCCAAAAATCATCCGTAGACATGCTAAAATAGCCTGAAAAATCATCCATAGACATGCTACTACAAGTACCCACGATGGAAAACCCCACATTTCTAGTGTACAAGGTGATCGACAGCAATCTTTTAAAGAAATTGGAATTGCAAGATCCAGCCAGACTATCTGAAAGATGGCTGGTGAAGAAGTCCTACCCTGTTTCAAAGAACTGAAGGGACACTTGGTCCATGTCCCTAAAGACAAACCCTCTGGTCTTGACAATTTCTCACCAAACAGCAATACCATTGCAGAGTGCTGCAGTGCACTATTGATAAGAAATAGAGGAGTACTTCCAGGGGCAACATAAGACAGCTAGAATGCTAATGACAGCAAACTCAGTGGCCAGCTATACCAACAGGTCCTTTCTACAATGGCTCAAGTCGATTCTGGAGGAGCTACCAGAGGGTTCAAAACATTACCATGTTTTGAAGACTCTGGCAACTGTTTACATTGCCGCTATTTCTCCCCTGACTGGTTCCTCATGCCCCTATGTCTAATTCTCTTCTACAGAATCAGATGTCTGAATCAAAATGTGTATTGCAACAGTGTTCCTGAAATTGTAACACTATATTGTAGCTGGTCTTTTATGCATTTTACCTTGTTTGTGCCATTGTTGTGGCCCAGGTCATGCCTCAAAATGGTCCCTGGGGTCAATGTTTCTACGCAGTTAACAAAGAACTAAATATATAAATAAATAAATTATCAGACGATAGAATATGCGCTGCAGGCATCAAGATACCTGGCAGACATAACTTTGTATTCATTCAGATTTGGAGCACTTGTGTCCACAGTGGAAAACAGAGTGAGAAGAGCACAGTGGCTCAGACTATGGCAGACAGGCAAGGAGTCTAACTCAGCCCTAAGGAAACTGCCATTCAAGGGATCCTTTCTTTTTGGTGAAGGACATACACTATATCTCAAAGAGAAGCAAGGTGAAAAGGCACCAATAGAGATAGGGACCTAAGGCTCCCCTCTTCTCCTTTATTCTACAACAAATTTCATGGGTTTTGCACCAACATTTTATTTATTTATTTATTGAAAATGTTTCACCAGGAAAGGCACACTGAGCAAAAAAGATGCTCGTCTCACGGTGCGACCTGGGGAGGTGCAAGGGAGGATGGTATACATACAACAGTCAGTAGGTTGAACTTGGAATGGAGCAATACAAACAATTGTTACATAATTGAGTGAGATTACTTACAAACTTGTTACATGAGGAGTACAGTACATAACATGAGCCTCAAGGAAAGTGGCATACATAATTGAATACAGATCAAGGACTATACGTGATTACATAAGTGCCAGTAACAGAGATTGAACTGAAGCAAGATGCACCAAGTTGGCAGCAGGAAATGGAAGTCAGAGATTGGGGCAAAGGAGAGGTGGCAGGACTGTATAGTAAACACTGGGGTATTTAGGGGGGTTGATTTAAGGAAGATGGTGGGGGAATGAGAAGGGAGATAGCAGAAGTGAATGAGACAGTAAGTGCATTGGTTGTTTAGGGCAATGTATAAGCCAGACAATTAGGTGAAAGCTGAGCTGCTGGTCAGGCACGTAAGGAGGAGGTGATTGGGTAGGGGGGGAGAGAATCCATCAGGGGGTGGGAGGTCAGGGGCAGGTACAATTTGGTGCAAGAAAGTTAGTGAGGGCAGAGGATAGAGAGTGGTTGGATGAAGAATGGTGGATTTGGGCTGGCAGGCCATTCCAGAGCTAAGGGAAGAGGTAAGAGAAAGCCGACTGGCCTGCGGAGGTCCTTCAGTGATGGATTACCACTAGCCTGGAGTCAGTAGACCTGAGGGTGAGGGCGGGGGTAGAAGGGGAAGATAGGGAGGATACGAGGTAGGGAGGAAGGGAACCGAGCCAGAAGTTAGAAACAAATTTAACACTGTGAAGTAGGCGCTGGTTACTCAGGGATGGAAGGGCCAGTGAATGGAAGAGCTCACAGTGATGGGTGCAGGGGGGCATCGAGGGCAAAGTGGCATAAAGCATTAAAGAGGGGGTCCAGTCTGGCTAAAGTGGACTTCAAGGCAGAGCTGTAAACAACATCGCAGTAGTCGAAAGAGGGTAGAATCATTTTCTGGACTATTTCGCAACTCACAGGAAGTGGGAGACTAGCACGGTTTCTATAGAGGGCACCAAGCTTTGGGTGCAGTTTAGATAGGATGACGTCCACATGTCTGGAAAAGGAGAGGTGGTGATCAAGCCAAACCCCCAGGTACCTAAAGGAGGGCACATCTTCAAGGATGGTATTCTTTAGGGTATGGAAGATCAGGAGGGATGTAAGTCTGGATAGTCTCTGTCTAGTGCTGAAAGACATAGAGACAGTTTTCTTGGCATTTAGGGAGAGTTGGTTGGAGTTGAACCAGTGTTGTACTTTGTTGAAGTCGGTCTGAAGATTAGAGGTGACTTCTTCATAGGTATGGCCGGAAGTAAAGAGGACCATTTCATCAGCGTACATGTGTATTGCAGTAGTGGAGCAAGAGTTAGGCATATCATTTAGTAGGATGGAGAAGAGGATGGGGCCAAGGACTGAGTGGGGAGGAGGGAGATGGGACCGTAGTTAGTTGCTGAGGTAGGATCACCTCCTTTTGGAAGGGGTAGGATGGTGGCATGCTTCCACTCAGTGGGGAGTGACTCAGTGATGAATGAAAGATTTAGCAGGGCCGCGAGGGGAGTAGCGATGGCAGGGACAGATAGGAAGAGGAGTTTGTTGTCGAGACCATTGGGGGATTTACCTTTGGTGGGGTTCAAGGAGCGAAGAGCATCTAGGGTTTCGATGGGGGAAATGTGTCTGAAGGAAAAGGAGTTCTGACCAGGCGGTAGGGGGGTAGCTGTCTGGGGAGTGGGTGTGGTTACAGGAGGAAGGGAATCTAGGATGGTTGTAGCACAAGTAGTGAAGTAGAAATTAAACTTGGAGGCTACCTTCAGGGGGTTGGAGAGTAGAGTCCCTTGGGCGAGGAGAAGAGGAGGGGGATTTGATGTTTGGGGGGAGAAAAGGGAGTTCATGACTTTCCAGAATTTAGAAGGCCTCCCAAGATTTGCATTTAGGGTGTTGTTAAAATATTCGGCCTTATCTAAGTGGATGGCCTTTGTGCACTTGTTGCAGAGCATGTGGTAGGTGAGATTGTTGCCTGGGAGGAGCGTGGATTTGTAAATGCACCAGGCCTCGTCATGGGCCTGTTGGCAAGCTATCAGCTTGGGTGATATCCAAAGAAGGTGAGACCCCCAACCCTAGCACGGTGTAGGAGGGCATGTTTGTCCCAGGCGGTAAGAAAGATGTTCTGGAAGTGCGTAAGGGTAGCGTTCCTGTTAGAGCAGCTTAAGATCGGGTCCCAGTTTGAGTGAGCTAGTTCTTCCAGGAGAGGGGAGAGGTTTAGGGATTTATATGACCATTGGAATATAAATTTGGGAGGGGATTTAACTCTATGGATTTTGCGGACCAAGTAGATTAGGTAGTGGTCACTAATGGAGTCAGGAAGGAGGCCAGAGCTGACGATGTGGTGTGAGTGGGAGTTAAGCGCCCAGTCAAGAAGGGAGTGGTTTCCGGTCTTATGGTTTGACCATGTAGGTTCTGTAATCGTTTGGCTAAGGTTGAGAGCAGATATCTTGGTTCAGGTTTTGTTAAAGTGGGGGCTAGCCAGTTGTGGTTAAAGTCACCCATAACATATAGTTCACCCGACTGGGCAAGAGACATGAGTTGGCACAGAAGGTCAGTGACTGTTGTGGTTGGAGTGCCAGGGCAGCAATAAACACCAGCCACAAAGATGTGTAATGAGGAGGGAGGGGACAATTTCACCATAAGCAGCTCATAAGCTTTGGGTTCAGCTTTTGAAAGAGAGACAGAAAAATGTAGGGATGAGCTGGTGTGGATAGCCACCCCTCCTCCTCTGGTGTGCCGATCTTGTTGAGTGATGGTGAACCCTGGAATAGCAATGGTGTGGTCTGGGAGGTTTGGGTTTAGCCAGGTCTGGGATAGGATGATTATGTCAGGGGCATGGTGGGCAGCTAGACCCTGAAGCTGATCGAGCTTGGGGGCTAGGCTATGAATGTTTAGATGGAGTAGGCATAAACCTTGGGGAAGGGAGCCAGAGTGACTGTCAGTGGTGGCCTTGGTTGAGGGGTTAGACATGGGGTAGCCGGGACCAGGAGTAGGTGGTGGGCCAGGACTGGGGTGTATATCTCCTGCAGTCAGTAGTAGTAGGGCAAGGGTAAGGTGGTGGCGTAGTATGTGGAGGCACCAGGATTTGGCCAAGTGCCATTTGGGGGAGGCAGTAGGACAGGCAGTGTAGAGACAGTGGGCTCTGGATTGGTAGATGGGAGACCAGGAGGCAGCCAAAGGAATAGACAATGAGGAAATGAAGACCTATTCAAGATATGTTAGAAGGCACACCTAGTGGCAGAATTTTATAAGGAACCAATGGGAGACTAGACAGATAGCAATAATGTTCGACAAAAGTCAATGCAAAGCAGGGGCGCCAAAGCTCAGAGACTGATAATCCAACAGAGAAAAGGCAGAGTCAAACAGTGGCTGAGCAGAGAACAGCAGTCCAATTAGAGGAGGGTGGCAGCAGGTGGCCACCTATCAAACTCGCACAGTGCTACCCCAGAGCAGCCAGGACACTTAACCGGATTTGAAGGTGTCCTGTTCATCAGAAGGATGGAGGTACAGGCAGCTGTCAGGATTAGCAGCGCCATTCACTGTGAGCATGATCAGGCACAGTGGATCTATTTTAAGATATAACATGTAGGTTAACATAGGATGTTATTAGCTAGGGCAGGGGGTACCAAGGCAACTTGAAAATTACTTGGGGTTGCAAGGAAGGAAGCCCAGGTATGGAACTGTACAGTAGATAGCAGAGCAGGCGCTAAGTAAAGTTGATATGCAAGCAGAGGGTGAAAACAGGAAGATGTCTTTAAAGGAAAGACAGGACAAGAGTTAGGTCTAAAAACTGCACTCTGTATCTTTAAGAGGAGTTGCAATATTAGTGAGAGGGGAGGATGAACATTGCTAGGGGTGGTGTCGAGGGGAAGGGAGAGTATTTAATAAAGGCTGGAGGTGGGGATGGGAGGTGGGTGCAAAATTCAAGCAGCACGGAGACAGAAGGACAGAAAGTGAAAGAGAAATTGAATTATTTGCAGGGCAAAGTTTACAACTGTGACCCAAATGGAAGCTGGTCTAAAGAGAAAAAACTGTATCACTTTAAACTTAGTTTCTGATCCAGGGTAGCTTACCACTGGACCTTAAAACAAAGAGAGCTGTAATATTTTACAATCTACAAACCTTCAGCCTAAATTAACTTGCACTTCAAACTACCCTTGGAGTGCAAAATTGCTGTAAACAGGCTTAGGTTCACGTTTAAGTTAGGATTTACAAGACAATTTGGAGAGACTTAACAAGTACCACAATCAGAACATAACATTAGCTTAAGGTCCAGAGGAAACAGCAGTAGCAAAGAATTAAAGAACTTCAGCAGCCCGTCAGCAGGCAGAGTTGATGGTTCTGGACAGTCCAGTTTCTGCAGTGTACCTTCGGTCTGGTGATCAGCGGGCAGTACAGCGAGGAAGGCAGCTGGTGGACAGAAGGGGTCCACCTGGCTGCTTGCAGCAGCAGAGGCACCCATGTCAAGGGTGAAGCTTTGGTCTTGTGATCGGCAGGCAGTACAGCAAGGAAGGCAGCTGGCTGACAGAAGGGGTGCGCCCAGCTGCTTGCAGCAGCAGAGGCACCTGTGTCGAGGGTGAAGCTTCAGTCTGGTGATCGGCGGGCAGTACAGTGAGGAAGGCAGCCAGCAGACAGAAGGGGTCCGCCCGGTTGCTTGCAGCAGCAGAGGCACCTGTGTCAAGGGTGAAGCTTCGGTCTGGTGATCAGCGGGCAGTAGAGCGAGGAAGGCAGCCGGCAGACAGAAGGGGTCTGTCCGGCTGCTTGCAGCAGCAGAGGCACCTGTGTCAAGGATGAAGCTAAAACAACACCAGAAGCCAAAAAAAATCCAACAAATGGTCTTTCAAACATCTATCATCAACTAGTCCCTTCATCTTCAAGCAAAAATTCAATGAAAAGTAAAAGTCCCTTCAGCAGATGAAAGAAGCAATGAGGTGAGGTCACCCACCATGAACAGTACAGCAGTAGGAGGAAGGCAGGTTCTTCTCATCAAAGTAGATGAAAACAAATCAGACAAGTGGATTTTTGGAAAACATAAATAAGTGTTATGCAATAGAAATGCTGCAAACTCCAAACCTGAACAGACCTATTCCATCACCACAGTCTCAGTGTCTGCAAAAGAGAGAAGCATTGCAACAAGCAGAGCAGGACCTTTTGACAAGCCAAACAATACCATTAGTACAATAAGAGAAAGAGGACCATGAATATACTTAATATTCTTCATAGTTCAATATAAAGAACAATGAAATACAAACTGTCCTCTAACATAAAATTTGTGAACCAGCACATAATATACAAAAAGTTCAAGTCTGAAATACTTAAATCAACATTACTGGCAATAAGACCATATGACTACCTGACATTGATAGACCTCAAGGACCTTTATCTGAATGTTCTGCTGCATCCCTCACATCACAAATACCTGTTGTTCAATATCCTAGAAAAACATTAGCAGTACATCTACCTACCATTTGGACTATCTTTTGCACCAAAAGTGTTCACTAAAATTCTGGTGATATTAGCAGTAAAACTGAGGAAAAAAGAGTAGATGTAATCCTACACCTAGATGGTTGGCTAATCTGTGAATGTTTTTCAAATAAGGTAGAAAGGGTCACAACAGGGTGATCTAGTGTCTAACAGATCACTGGATCATCAGTATGCAAAATAAGCCATCTTTGTCCAACCCAGTCATGCTACCAGTTGAGGTGACCATCAATACAGCAATGAACAAAGTAGGACAATCAATTGATAAAGTGGAAGAAATTGCGTAAACAATTAAGCAATTTCAGGGATCAACCAACACATCCAGTATGGGACTTCCTACAACAACTGGATCTCATGGCAGCAAATATAGACACCATACCATGGCCAGGCATCACATGTACCCACTACTACTAAGCATTCTAGATTCCAGGGACCTACAATCACAAATCCACAATATTATAATCTTGTTACCACCAGCGACATCAAGCATCTTAAAATGGTGCCCAACCAGGCACAACCTTTATGAAATGTCTATGTTATTGTGTAATTTGTGTATGTAAATGAAATTTTTATGGACCATGGATTGTACCTATAAAAGGGATTGTATCCCAGTGTGCTAACCCATATATAAATAAAAATCAAGTCACACCTCAGCAACTGGCAGTAACCATAACAATGCCTGCTAGCCTACTGGGCTGGTGAACAATAATGGAAATTCAGATGGCCAAGAGAATATGGAGCAAAGCAGAACCAAGCTGCTAATAAATGTGCTGGAGATGAGGGCAATATTCCACAAGCTACATCACTTTACACGTCAGATCAGGCATCAAGCTCTACTCATCAGATCAGACAACCAGGTGTCAGTAGCCTATATAAACAAGAAGGGAGGAATAAATAGCAAGACAATGATCAAGGAAACATTTTGCATTCTCTGATGGTTAGAAGCTCACCTCAAATCAGTGTTAACCATACACCTGGCAGTCAGACTCAGCAGGGTGGACTGGCTAAGCCTGCAGATCCCTGAAGCAAGTAGAGTGGATATTTTATCTGGCAGTGTTCAGCACACTAATATAAAAATGGGGTCCCCTGGAGCTGGACCTGTTGGGTACCAAGGACAGCACACATCTTCCAAAGTTCCATTCTTGGTCCCCATCTTTAAGAAGGGTGACTGTTGTAATCCTGCCAACTACAGACCAATCAGTCTGACCAGTATCTTGGGTAAAACAATGGAAGCTATCATTACAGATAGGCTACATAATGAGATTGGAAACAACATTAGTGACCAATTCCAGCATGGGTTTAAAAGTCAGAGGTCTTGTCTAACTGTCAATTTAGTATTGTATGAAAAAGTAAGCGCCCTATTGGAAGATACAAAATCAGTGGATGTTGTTCATCTGGACCTTTGCAAGGCGTTGACTGGGTTCCTCACTTAACCTTACTTGACAAAATGCATAAATTAGAAATTAATAGCACTATTATAAATTGGAAACATGCTTGGCTTTCCAATAGAACACAGGTTGTGAGAATAAGAAGTTTTACCTCTGATCAAGGCCCTATGACAAGTGAGATCCCCCAGGGATCCATTTTAGGACCCATACTGTGTTCAATATTTGTCTCTGACCTGAACGTAAACCTTGATAACTTTGTGATAAAGTTTTCTGATGACACAAAGTTTATTGCTGATGTCAGTACCATATAGGGGACTTTATTGCTTCAAAAGGATCTTGACAAGCTAAAGCACTGGGCAGACATTAATTATATGGCTTTCAATATCAGTAAATGTGATGTTATGCATCTGGGCTCAAAGAACCAATGTTGCTTGCATCTATTAGATCGAAAACAGTAGATTGTGAGAATGACCTAGGAACAATAATAACAAATGACCTAAAATCTAGTAAACACTGTACTGAGACAGCAATGAAAGCAAATAGGATTCTCGGATTTATCAAAAAATCATTCGCTTCCAGAAATCGGGCATGTATACTTCCCCTATATAGAGGTTACATCTGACCCTGATTGGATTATTGTTCCCCTGTATGGGATGCATGCCTCCGTAGAGATACAAATAGACTGGAGGGTGTACAGAGGAGGATGACCAGAATGACTGATGGTCTCCAGAGTATGAATTATACAGAGAGACTAAGAGGGCTAAAATTGTCATCTTTGGAACTGAGAAGGACTACGGGCGACTTAGTAATGATATTTAAGATCTCCAAGGATAGTAAGCTGATGTCAGGTTTGGGACTTATATTTAACAACAGGGCCCTAACATTGAGAAGTCATGCTTTTCAGTTAATGATATGGTACCCTAGGAGTAACTCCAGAAGAAGTTTTTTCACCCAGAGGATTATCCCACTCAGGAACACACTTCCAAGGGAGATTTTTGAATTAGACTCTTTTGATGCATATAAAATGAAATTAGATCAGTAACTCTTTCATCAGCTAGGCTGGGACTACTGCCCCCTTGTGGGAGATGTATATATATGGGCCTATGCCTTCTGTACATCTAGATTTTGCTAGTATGAATCCTAGTAATATCACAGAGAAGGGATAGAGGAGGGGGGACATCCAATCAGTGGAATGGACATTTGGTGGAGTCTGCATCTTCCAACCAACCCCAATGACAAAGTGTTGCACAGGATAGAACAGACAAGAGCAATGGTGGTACTTTTAGCATCACACTGGCATAGAAAAACATGGTTCTCCCTAATCATAACAATGACCATTGACCCACTATTCCAACTTCCCAGAAAGGATGGCTTGCTTCAGCAAGGTCCCAACAGATATCGCATCCAAGCAGCATTCAATGGGCAAGCAAGGTTGTGGCACACATACCCCTCAGGCGAGAGGTGGCTTTAGTAGGGAACACTTAGGGACCACTGCCAGAAGGAGGTTCAGTAGGAGAACACCCCGATGTGGTCCAATTCATGAGGGCAGTTAAAAATACTACCAGCACTAAGAGACCCAGAGTTCCCCCAAGGTAACTCAGTGTACTGCTTAAAGCCCTGATTACTGAACCCTTTGAACCAAGCTATTCTGTTTTGCTATAATACCTCATGATCCAAACAGTTTTCCTTATTGCTATCCATTTGGCCAGAAATACAAGTGAATTGTAGGCCTTATCTTGCAGAGAACCATCCACAGTTTTTCACAATGACAGGGTCACCCTAAACCATTACCTGCCTTAATTCCCAAGGTCAACTCTAAATTTCACTGAGAGTAGGAAACTTATCTGTCCACCCTGTCACACTAAAACTCTGGAGAGTATGGTTTTCATCAGCATGCACTGGATATAGGGTATCAACTCAAGACTTACATAAAAAGGCCTCAGGGATTTATGCTGACAGACAGTCTATTCATACTAACACAAATGAGTTGAGGACGTACAGTCATATTTAGAATACACCACTAATACCATAAAGCACTGAAAAACATTAAGATACAAAACAATGACTAGTTGGTAGCATGGAATATTGAAAGTCTTTACAACAACATCCCACACACAGGCTAGAAGCAATCAAACATTACCTGTAAAACAGATCCACAGAAATGATGCCATCAAACAACCAGGTTATTAAACTCACATTATTTTGTTGTTTGTTTTGTTGAATTTTGCTGACCCGGTAAGCCCACTGGGCTTAGAAGTCCCTTTTTTGGGGGTGACTTGGGGGCAAGGGGGATACAGATGGTAAGCAACTGAAATTGAACCAGATTAAGCTGCTGGTGGTATTTTTAATGAATGAGGGAAATTTGGCCAAGACAACGGGGAAATTCCCCTGCTCTACCAGCAGGGAGCTTGACTTCCTGTGGCATGGAGGAGCTCAGTTTGGAGCTGGACAGCAGTGGAGGAGGAAGTGCTGATGTGGCAGGGAAGATGGCCGCTCAGCAGGAGCTGGTGGATGGTATGGATGTCAGTGAGACAGGGGAGAGGGCCTCCTCTCCTGGTCTCAGAATGCAAGCAATGGAGGAGACAGGGGTCTCTAGTATGGAAGCAGAATTAGAATTTGAAGATATTGTGGAAAATATACTTCATTCTGAGGATGGGGGAGATACCCCTGTGAAATTTTTTTTGGTGGAGGATCTTACAAAATTTAACGATTCCGAGGAGAAGGGTGGAGCAAACAAAGAAAGCTAGAATGTAGAGCGAGCATTGTGACTTCTGATTCAAGCAGAAGAATTGTGGCATGCACAAGAAAAAATTAAGTTGCAAACTCAATTGGCGGGCCTACGAGACTCCGGGCTACCTGTCATTGGAGTGGAGAAAACTGTCAAGAAACCCGATGATGTGGAAGGATCAAAGGCCCAGCCAAAAGTGGGTAAGTCATCTGTTGATTTAAAAGCACTGACGGTAGCAGCTGTGGAAAGTAAGCAGACTGGCAGTTCAGACATGAGTGAAAGTGTGCCTAAAGCCAAACCCCAGTAATCAAACAAATACGGTGAAAACTTCTTTGGAAAAACAAAGTGTTGGTGCAAATGTTGTTTTACCTTCAGTATCTGGAAGCACTCAGAAAGGGCTCAGCTCAACTGCTACTCACAATACAGATTTGAAAATTGGAACACTTTCTAAAGTATCTGGGTTTGTGGCAACTCCTTTAAACGATTGCAGTAATACATATAAAGAAATAAAATTTCAATCCAATGCCCCAGAGTCTCAATCAACAGCTACTCAGTTTTCTTTTACTGCTTCAACCGTACGAAAAACAGGTCATAAAGACTTTCAGAAACATAAAAGGTTGGCAATGACTTTAGCAAATAGACATATTGTAAAAGTTACTGCAGGAGATCAAGATAAACAAAATCTAGATGTTCCTTCCCCTGTGGAGAATTCTGTCTGGTCTCCTAGCAAAGCTTTGCAAGAGTCTGGTTGGAAACAAAACCCAGAAGGGACTTGGATAGCCGATCCAGCATGGGATGGTTAATCACCATTTACCCCAGCTTCCCCAGCTTGGGTTCCTGTGGAAACCATTGTAAAAACAGATTTTTCCACCATTGCCAATAGAAATGCTGCTGCTACAGTCCAAACCAAATCACAAGACATCCAAATTATGACAGAAAATGGGCCGGCCCAAGCTTCAGTGGTGGGATTAGAACCTGGGACCACTGGTTTAGAACATTTTATTCTTGAAAACACTGGAATTGAGCAGGAAAAGTCACAGGATACTACCAAAGGACAAACTGGACATATGCAGCCCTTATTATCTGACTTGTTTGCTAATATTAGGAAAGAGGCAGCACCTAGAAGGAATGCGGATAGAATCAGATATAAGGGTGACATGGAGGAAAGACCAGATCGGCACTTTGTGGGGAAAATATTATTAAAAGATTAATTGAAGTTTTCTCCCCATGAGGTGTTTGCTTTCATTAACAACTCGGGGGAGGATAACTCTGATGTTAGCTTCTGCTCAGCTCATTTCTTAGACTTATTTTGGGAAAGGTATACACAGGTCAAGTACTGTCCTATCTGGTCCCCCTTTGTGGGTATCCCTCTGTCTAAACCACTGGTCAAATTCGTCACTGTGATGTTCAAAAATGAGGGGGTGCATGTTGCAGATATTTCATATTGGTTATCACAAAAATGTGAACTATTGGGTGATCCTGAGGCAATTTTGGATACCAATTTTTTTTGGAAGGGGGTGGAAATATAAAGTCAAACTGTGGACCACAGACACTTGAATTTTACATATCCCTAACTCATTCATGTTAGGAAAAGATAGAGGAGTGTGCTTCTATGCCGGCCAGCCCCATGCTTGTTATAAGTGTGGTTCCAAGACTCATATTTCTAGTTCATGTGTCAAGCCAATATGCGGTAATTGTGGGGAGGTGGGCCACATAGCTTTCCAATGTGCATCCCCCACAAAATGCAACCTATGTGAAGATTTTGGACATGCTTTTGGTGAATGTCCTTGATCTGCAAAAAATGCTGCTAGCAATGTCAGCCCTGAATTATATATACAACAGGCACAGGACATGGCTGATCTGCAGGAAAATCACTTCCCAAGACTCCTGATGTAGAGTCTCATCCAGTCATGGAGATAGTGGACTTATGTAAAACAACAGAACAAAATAAGGATACAGGGGTATGTCTCCGCTCAGAACCCCAGGATCCCTTGGTGGGTCCAGGTCCAGACATTATGACACCTGTCTGTTATGATGATTCTGGGCAAATGGTATCCCCTTCACCATTACCAATGTCTCTTCAGCAGAGATACCGATCTTCTAGAAACCTAAGATCGGTCTTAGCCCCCCCCCATCTTCCTCATTTGAGGGTGAAAACCCCTATGCAGCTTTAACTCCAGAATGGGGCGATTCTGACATGGACCAAGAGGAAGGTGATAATCCTTCTAAAGAAACTGTAATGGAGGTTCAGAAATCTGATTCAGCAGGATATAAATGGAAAAAGAAAAAAAAAAGAAAAAAATTGATGGATTTACAGTATCTCTAACATTCCTTACTTCTGGATGCTTTAAGAATTGGTACATTAAATGTGCACAGTATACTTAATTCAGGGAATTATCAGGTTGTTTTTTATTGTATTTATCAATCTAAACTAGAAATGTGTTTTTTACAAGAAACTTGGGCCTTCTCTTTGGATAATATTAGATGTTTTCAAGGGGATTGGGTTTGGGGTCCCTCATATTGGTCCTTTGGACAGGATAGTGCTGATGGACTAGGTAATTTATTTAATGCTTTTTCTTTTCACCTGTTAAAACTAGTGGACATTATGCCTGGTAGAGCTTTACTGTTAGATGGCAAATGGAATAATAAAACATATCGTTTGATAAATGTTTATGGACCTCAACTAAAAGCTGGGAGAGTAGCATTATTCAATGCTATCAAACCATATTTAGTTACCTCTAATCATGTGATTTTTTGTGGAGATTTTAATTGTGAAATACCATCTCATGCATGAAAGATTAAATCAAACTCAAAAATGTACTGTGATTCTAATGCCTTGTCAGGATTGGTAGCCTCAGCTGACTTAATCAATTGTGGGATATTCCAAGGAAAAGGGCCTGACTTTACATATAAAAGAGGGAAATATGTATCAAAAATGTATCATGTTTTTGTATCCAAAATTTTACATCAGTGAAAATGACAGCATTTCCTGTGGAATTCTCGGATCATATGGCATTGTTGGTTGACTTCTCCAAAATATCAACATCAAAACCCTCCCTTTCTAGATGGAAGTTGGATGTAAATGCTTTAGAGGACACTTGGGTCCAACAATGATTACGGGATATTATTGCAGTAAGAAGTTCAGTGAGTTTTTTATACTCTGATATAGGCCAATGGTCTAGACACAAAAGAGGATCTTCAAAATTGGCTTAAATACCATGGGAAGCACAAAGAAAATACAAACTTTCACTACATCAACAGCTTTTTAAATTATTTTCTTGGTCTAATACCTCAGAATTTGACTATTCGACACAAATCAAAAAAATCAAAGACCAAATGTTGACTTATCAATATGACCAAGCAAAAACTTTAAAAGTCTTATTTCAAAATGGTATTAAGAAATACCCGGAGGGAGACCCCTATCAGGCTTGTAAATCTTTTAAGAATAACACTGAGATGGATTCTTTATTTGATTCCCAAGGGAAGTTATGTTATTCAGAGATGGATTTATGCAGGATCATTAAAACCCATTATGTCTCATTAGAGCCGGATATATTTCCCATAGATTAGGATATTACCTCATTTTTGACACAGCTCCATGTTCCTATAACCCCCTTGCAACCAGACAGTGGTCATTTTAAAATTGGTTTACAAGAAGTAGAATCTGCTATTTCTAGTATTTCAGCAGGTAAATCTCCTGGTTTGGATGATAAACTTATAAACAGTTTACAAAGGAAATATCAGGCTGTTTAGAACTAGTGTTCAACTATTTTTTCCAGTTAAATGTAATCCCCTCTCCTTTCTTGGATTGAATTTTAATCTATCTCTATAAATCCAGAGATAGACAGTTAATTTCAAATTGGAGGCCTATTATTATCTTAAATACTGATTATAAAATCTTGGCACATATTTCAAATAATAGATTAAAGACTATGGCTATGGAGGTGATCTCTCCTGTACAGTATTGTGGGCTACCATCCCGGAAAATACAACATGCTCTCATGGTCATTAGAGACATGATACATTTTTTATCTTTATTTGGAAAACATGGTACCATTATCTCGATCAATCAAGAAAAAGCATTTGGTCATGTCTCCCAGTCTTATCTATTCTTGGTATTACAACATTATGGTATTCCAGAATCATTAATAGCCTATATTAAATTATTATATTCTCACACAACAGTGTTTCCTATAATAAGATGGTCCATAAGCTCAGGGTTTCAGACTCATATAAGGGTACACCAGGGATGCCCACTGAGTCCATTATTGTATAATTTTTAATTGGACCCTCTTTTACGAATATTGTCAGATGTCCCAATATGGCAAGGCATTAAAGGTACAGGAATTGGAAAGGAGCTATGTGTACAAGCTTATGCGGATGATGTATGCCTTTTTTCACAAATATTATGCAATTTTCCATCTGTTTAGAAAATATGACAGAATTTACAAAAGTCTCAAATTCTAAAATAAATATACATTAAAGTAGAGGATTGTATATAGGGGTAGGTTGTCCGGATCCTATAGAAATAGCAGGTCTTTCAATTTCTTCCAAACCTATTAAAATCTTAGGAATTATATTTGGGCCACAAAACTTGGTCTCCTTAAATTGGGAAAATTCTTTAATGAAATTAAAATACAAAGTTCATAGATGGAAAAAATGGAATTTATCAAAACTAAAACAAATTCATATTATTAAACAATTTTTAATTCCAGGATTGTTATATATTGCAATGTTGTTTCCTCCACCTCAGGCACTGGAAACTAAATTGAATAGTTTGTTTTTTCAAATGCTGTGGGGAAGTAGACCTAACCCCATCTGTAGATGTTTACATGCCTCCCAGTCAGAAAAGGAGAATTAGGCATGATAGATTCTATCATATTTTTTCATACAGTATTTCTTTCACAAACCGTTAGGTGTGGATTAAACCCGGGAAATGCTGCCATATGGCTTGGTGTAGGTCGAATTTATGTCATTATTTCAAGGCATGGGAAATAGTACCTCCAAGGTTAGGAACCCATTTACATGTTCCAGATTACTTTAAATCAGAAGCCTCTAAAATTTATAGATGGAATTTGAAAAAGCTCCAAATTATGTCCCTGTCTGGGCAAAATTTGTATCAGTTAGTGGTGGGAAATTGTTACCCTCTTGATCCTAGTTTTAAACATCATATACTAGATAAGTATAAATATGTTATTATCCAACTAACTAATCTTAGGATCCCCCCCCCCCAGATGTGGGAACATCTCTAGCTGTCTGTTTATGGCAGAGTACAGATTAGGGACAATGCAAAACATAAAGCATTAGAGGAAAGGAATTGTCCTTACCCTGATTGTGTAAACATAGAAGAATCTATGGATCATTATTTATTAACTTGTTCCTATTCTAGTGCATTATGGTCATTTCTAGCTGCTAAATGGAATTTACCTTGGCTTAGAAGTATGACTTATGAATTATTTGTTTTAAGACAATATGCTTCATTATGACCCAGATTTCACCACGATACACTGATTTTTTTTCATGTTATCTAAAGTTTTTTTTGTGGCAAGCTAGATGTAGATGGGTGCTGACTCAGAGTAGAATGTCTATAATGCTGTTCAGATTTTAGTTAGTCAAGCAATGAAGAATGCATATGATAAAGATGTATTACTTTCAACACCTCAACAGGTTCAAAATTGGTGGAAAGTGTTCTTATTTTTTATAAAATATAAGTGAATACTTTCAAAAGATAATATATTCCAAAGTTTGGAACGGAAAAAAAAAAGTGGGGTAAAGAGGGAAAGAGGATCAGTATGGTCTCTCTTTTTTTTTTTTATTTGTAACCTATATACCACATGTATACTCGGTATACTTTAACTGTATGTGACCATTTCTTATGTATGATTATGTGTTATGTATGATGATGAATTTAATAAAACTACCCCTACTCTTTTCGATAAGTGCCATGGGATCACTGATATCCACCTGAACTACCACCAATCCAGGCAGATGGGACCTCGGTTTAATGTCTCATCCGAAAGATGGCACCTCAGAAGTGCAGCACCCCTCTCGTGCTGCACTACAGTGTCAGTATTGGGATATTAACCCAAGTGCCAGATGTGGGAACTGAACACACAGCCCTCTGACCTCCCGGCCTCAGATGTGAGTGTGCTACCTACTGGGCCACTGACTCTGCATATTAAACTTGTGTTGACATTGACTTATTTGCTATTCAACAAATGATACTCTACCTGTATTTGAGGTATAAACATAGGTACAAGCTTTGCCACAAGAACAGAAATGTTTATGTAGCTCTATGAGAAACAAAGTACAATATATTCAGATAAAAATCCATTCATGAACAACATTGTACTGTGGAAAAGATATGTCAGTGACTGTATAATTCTCTGGGGAGGAACCCAGCAAAGCTTGACTGAGTTTAAAACATACATTAATCACTGTAATAACAATCTGAAGTACAGTTTAGAAACAAGCCAAATGGATGTACAGTTCTTGGACCTATCAGTCAAAAAGCATCATGGTGATTTATTTCAAATACTATACATACAGGAACCTCAAGAAAGAAATACACTTTTAGATTTTAGGAGCTGTCACCAATACAGCCCCAAAAGAAATATAACAGTGGGTTAAATGCTGCTACATGCAAAAAGAAATTGTACACTGGACAGTGAATTTGAAAGTGAGGTACTGATTATGACAGAACAGTTTTTTTGACAGAGGATATGATGGATAGAGATGCAGCAAAATTTTATTTCACTGGCAAAATTATGGCAAAATCACCAGTTTCA
Organism: Neoceratodus forsteri; assembly: GCA_016271365.2. Taxonomy (NCBI): domain Eukaryota; kingdom Metazoa; phylum Chordata; order Ceratodontiformes; family Ceratodontidae; genus Neoceratodus; species Neoceratodus forsteri. Next base: position 1,517,292,716 of record CM057456.1, read on the forward strand.
CTTAGCAAAACATTTTGTGAAATTATGGCCTTCTGGCAAAATTTCACCAGTGGAATTTCGTCTCCAATTTTGCCTGCACATCTGAGGTGAAATTAGGTGAAATTGGTAATTTTACTTTGCTGGTGGTCACATGGTTGAGTCTAAACAGGAAGTAAGTGAGTGGTACATTTCCTGTGCTATGTATCTTGAGGAAGCAGGCAGCATTCATACTCCATGTGACTGCAGAGTGCACTTTTACACCTAAATTGCTTAATTTATGCTGTTTTTTTTTTTACTTTTTCTGGTTTCTTTTTGTCATAGTTCAGATTTTAGTACCTGGTGATTGTGTTTGTGTGTGTATGTGTGTGATCCACCCCCCCCCCAGCTCTCTCTGAGTCTCTATTTCTGTTTCATTTTTTTGTTTGTTCATTTGAATTGGTGGTGTTCATGGATTGTGGACATAATAGAGATGGGTGAAGACAGTGGGGCACCTGTATGGACATTTCAGCTAAGCATCACAAATGAAATGCCACAGCAGGAGGCTTTTTGCTCCAGCACCAGCACCCAGCAGAAAACTGTGCCCCCTCACCAGCAGCAGTTGGAGACAGTGCCCCTTTCCCAGCACCAGAAGGATACTGTTCCTCCACCCAGGCAGCAGGAGACCATGCCCCCTCCCAAGCAGCTGGAAGAGTCACTGCCTGGGGCATTATCTGTGGCACCCCCTACCCATGGTACCATCATCCATGAAGTTCTCCTGTCTGGGATTTTTTCTACATACTATCAGTTGTTGACCCAGTGGTCACCTGCAATATATGCAGGCAGGGAGTGAATTGAGGAAAGTGTGGATCCCACTTTGGGACAACTGGCCAGCATAACCATATGATCCACCACCACCTGCTGCAATGGTACCTCAAATTACAGGAGGTGGCGGCATCATCAAGTGCAGCTGTGGGGGGCAGTGCAGGTGTAAGCACTGAAGGGGGTGAGTAGGAGGGAGGCATGGCTGGACCAGTTAAATGTCCTCACCATGCTTGCCATATCAGAAAACAGCAGCAATCAGTAACATCAAGACCCCTCCAGGACCCTCCCTGTCCAAAGCCAGCAGCACAGGCAGCCTCTGCATTCCCAACAGTGCCAGCGACACATGTAGACTTATCTGCTGTCCTGTCTGAAGCCCAGCATGTTTGACAAGAGTTAAATGATTTCAGACAGTAATTTAGTGACGCCGGGGGGGAGGGGGAGTTTTCTAACCTACAGTGTGATGTTGACAAAATCATGTGCATCCTGTCAGAACTCTGTGGTGGCCCCACTGGCACTTAATGTGGCAGCACAAATTAGTATTTTTTATTTTCATTTTTCTATCTTCCATTCTGTTGTTTGCATGTCCCCCCCATAAAAATTAAAAACCAAAACAAAGCTATTCTGTCCTCTTTAATCTACATACATTCCATAAATAAATTTAGATGTTTTCAACCTGCTAGGCCTTAAGCAATTAGTAGCAGACACCAGGGGTAATAATATTTTGGATATCATATTGATTAATATGGGGGATTTTTTTATCAGATGTATGTATTAATCCTCCGTTGGGAAATAGTGACCATAGTATGGTGATGTTTAACATTATAAAACCTTATGTTATTAATGAAACTGCTTCAATGACTAAACTTTGGAAAAGCTAATTTTAATAAATTTAAGAAAGAGTTTTCGAACTGGGACTGGGGTAAAGATTTCCTTAGTATTACTGTTATTGAGATGTGGAAACTACTATTGGTATATTTAAGGAATCTTGGGCCAGATATTCAAATCTTTGCCCCTGGGCTAAATTAGCACTGCCCGGCGGGCAAACTGTGCCCAGAGCAAAAACATAGCTATATTCAAAATGAATAGCCCAGTGCAAAAACCAGCTGAATATAGCAAGCGAAGGAAGCCGGGCAAACAGGCCCAGGAGTGCAGGGCAAACATTGCCCAGGATTAAGACAGCACTGAATATAGCAGAGAAGACAGCACTGAAAATAGCAATCAGACAGAGGCAGTGCAAACACCCACAGAAACAAAGTGTCAGAGGTGTAAGCAGCCATCCAGGAGCACAGGAAAACAAAACAGCCCAGCCAGACACAACTGCAGTACTAGTGAAAGGAATGGAATAACCTGGAACCACAAGTGAAACCAGAACACTATCAAATCCCAAGTCCACCTCAAAAAGACACAGGACACAGGAATGTGAAGCATAATAAACTATAATTTATAATAAAGTATAATGCAAAATGTGAACATCTAAGGCACAAAGGCAATATGAACATATATTAAGCAAAAATAACCAAAACAGAACAGAACACTGTTCATAAAAATGGGGTGCAAGCAAAACATCATGAAAGGGAACAGGGCCAGCATAACAAAGAGACCAAAAACAATGGGGAAAAAACAGTCACACAGCAAACAGACAAAACTGAAACATAGCAACAGAACAATGGGGTAAGAATGTGGATGGGAGAGGGCTGTGGAAATAAGAAGCAATGGAGGGGAACAGGATGGCAGATACAGGGCTAGGGACAGTGGGCCAGGGACAGGAAGCAGACTAGTGGAAAAGGAAGCAGGGTTTAGGTGCAGGCAGGTGCTACAGATGTTCTTCCAGGATGGCTGCAACCCGCCGTGTCTCAGCAATCAGAACTGCCTGCTGCTCAATCAGGGGACGTTGTTGCCGCACCAGCCTCTGCAACAGCTCTTGTGTGCCTTCATCCTCTTCCGGACGGGTGGCCCACAGTGACGACCGCTGGGGACCTACAGGAGAAAGGGTGACCACATCAGGGCATGACAATGACACAAGGCACCATGTACCACCACACGTGGACAGCATGCCCAACAACCATGCCCATGTACTAGTATGTAACAAAACACAACACACACTAACATGCGCCTGCAGGACAAGGCAGTATGTAACAGGCAGCATGCAACACCCCAATGTACGTGGACATGCATGGATGTATGCTGAGAAACCCAACAACGTAGAGGCCAGCCAGCACAGCGGCGCAGACTGTAACAGTGCAAACAGACAGCCACCCCAGAGATGTGAGCGACAAGTGGACACTGAATGATATGCACATGGGATGACACATGGTGGGACATGCTGCCACGGTCACACAGCTATGATACAAAATACAGATGACACCAACTGGAGAAATTGCCACAGCCCCAACCCACGTGTAACCACACATGCCTGTCATGTACACCCCCAACAGTGGCCCACCCTCACTGCTGCCTCCACAAGAACTGTAGACACCCAGCCAAACTGCCACCCACGATGCCATAACACAGCAGCTGTACAAATGATGACAGGAAACCCTGAACAGGTGGGTGGGTGACTGACATAAGTGTGCAATAGTGACAAGTGACACAGATAGAGACTCGACAATGACCACAGAGAACAATGACACTGGCATCAGAACAGTAGGGACTGCAGGACAGGTAACCAAGGTAACCAGGTAACCAAGCAGTACACAACCAGGGGAAATACCAATGCCCAGCCACACCACTTGCTGCAACAGAAGGGTGAGGGGCCCACAGTGGTGTAGAGAATGGCACAGTGCCGTGACACCACCCATGCAAGAAGACACACACATGTGAAACACAGACACTGGGCATGGCCCACCAGTGGCACTGCAGCGGTAGGCCAAAGGCATGCACAGGACAGTGTCACCCTGGTGGTCAAGGCATGGTGAGGCACACACACACCTGTGGGAGCAGCATCTGTCATAGGGGCTGACAACCAGCACACCATGCTACCACAGAACAACTCCTGCAGCACACCTGCATAACATGTGCACAAACACCATGCACTACAGGGACAGAGGGACAGCACCCTCTTAGGGACAATGGCCCCCACATCAAAGCATGAGCCCACAGGCAGGGGTGTAGCCAGGGAGGCCACAACTGCACACCATGTGGACACACTGACACCCCTTCCCCACTGTTAGGGTGGGCTACCCCACCCTGGAGTGTAGCATGAAAACATACCAATGTACACCATGAGTGTGTCAGTTGCCGCCAGTGGCCTGCAAGATACAATTCATGAAAGCCAAGACACCCACATACAAGGCCACAACCTGTACAGTTGTAATGGCCATGGGATACACAGACAGTCATAGTGAACAACCTCCCTAGCGTACACCACAATGAATGAACCACAGAAAGGTACAACATTGCCTTTGTTAGGTGTCAGACATTGAGTAAGAAGTTCAATGGCCATTGGCCAACCCCCACCAGACATCAAACTGCCCACCATTGAATGCTTGGAGGATGCCTGCCAACACACATGCCACAACAGGCACACATGCAATGTACAGCCACACAGAGCCATGTGGCACCACAGTCTCAAAGGACCCTTCCCACACAGCCCCCTGCATGTCCACCACGGAGGTCGGACAGGGACACACTATAACATACCTGTGTCCATGCCACCATGACAGTACACTGCCAGAGAAATGCTTGCACCACATGACACAGTATCCCTCTGCATGCCATGGCCTGCATAGCCCTGGAATGTACCCACAACATGTCCTGCACAGATACTGACATGTTATACGTGGTACTGTAAATGACACATGCCATGAGAGGTGGAGTACACTGTTGCTATGGCAGACAGGCCAACATCAGCAGCAGCAACAGGTGGCATGACAGGCCAACCCCAGTAATGTCCCACAGCCATGCAGAGACCGCATCATCCCCACAATGGTGGGCATAACAGCAACATGATGCACATGGCAGTACAAGGCTGCTATCAGTACACATAGCGCAATGGCAACAATACGTAAGACACACAGCCAGCCATGTCTCAGGCCTCGCAGCAGCAGGCAAGGCAATGGAGGAAGGGGACAATGGAAATGGCACAGCCATCCCACATGTGGCCTGGATTACCCAGTCAACTGGGCCAAGACACCGACACAGCACTGTAGTACAGGGGTGTAGCCAGACATTCACATGTTCTACACAATCCCAACAGCCGCACCCCTTATAAATGCTGTACTCAGCAACCCCAAATGGTACACCCTTCCAAAAGGGTATGATGTCTGTCAGATAATTCTCCTACCTCTAATGAGGTTGTACATGTATCAGTCTCCTACACACACAGTATTTCAAACAGGGCCACACCCCAGTGGCCTACAGTGACCAAAATGTCTGGTGTACCTAGGAACAGTTGACAGACATGCAGTACACCAAAGTGTACACAAATGTGTACAGTGCGTGTGCCTACATACACACTTGCTCAACTGCCTGCCCTGTAAAGCCAGACCATAGTGGAAAGCATAACATCACACGGTACTCACGCAAAACACCACTGTCACCGTCAGTGCTCTCCGCTGCACGCTGTGCCATTGGAGGCACCCTGCGCCTGTCAATTGACGGCCCCTGTCTGGCCTGTGTCACATCCCTCCTGCCTGTGGTTTGTCCTCGGCGCTCTGCAGTGAGAAGAGGGTACAGCAGCGTCACTACAATATCAGCCACCACGGTACGCTAAAGACCACCCTGTACCCCAGTGGTGCAGCACAACACACACAGTGGCAGACGGGTGCAGTGCACCACCAAAGCCATGCCAAGCATGACAGGGGTCCGTGCACACTGTCTACCCCTGTCCCACACAGTACACACATGGATTGGTGGACTCCATGAGCAACATGTGTAGCTCAGCAACACCCATGTACATAAGCACACCATGGCACACACTGCCCCACCACCCATGCCAGCAGTGGTGCTACAGTCATCTCTTACCTGGCACAGGCACAGTCCCCTCGTGAACCATGGCCCTGCAGTGTTTTAGCAGTGGTCGCTGCCTGCGCCTGATGTCGACATAACGATGGCGGCACTTTTCACCATCACATGGAATACCTGTGATGGCACTTAGTCGACGGGCAATGGAAGCCCAGACCTGTGTACGGGGCAAGTCGCCTTCCCAAACAGGTCCAAATAGACGGCGATGGCGCCTCTCTGTCAACTTCACCAGGTTGGCCATCTCAACCTCATCCCACCGCCTGTCAAGGCCCACCACTGCCCTTTGCCTACGTCTCACAGACATTGGTGCTGTGGAAGGGGGCAAATAATCACGGTAAACAGTGCAACAACTGTGCATACACCCTGACACCCCCTAGAACTGAAGTCTAGCGCCGCGCTGACATATGCTGTAGCGCCGCGCTAACAGGAAGTGTTTGCAATGCGCATGCGTGACCCCTACCATGACCCTGGGCCGATATTCAGTGCATGCGTGTAATGCCGCGCTAAAGCTGGTTAGCGCAGCGCTAGACCGAGCTATGACAGCGCGGACAAGGGGAACCATGAGCATGCGTACTGCACATAGCATGGCGCTGACCCTCAAATAGCACTGCTGTGCTAGCACGGGGCTATTTAGAGCCATATTCAACGGCTGTATGCAAATGAGGGTACTAGTGTATGCATGGGGCAAACTGTGTGATTAGCATATCATTATGTGCTCATTTGCATGACTAACAGGCAGGATTGCCTGGCTGGGCTATAAAAGGGCAAGCAGTGCACCACCAGTGTTGTGTTGTGGAACTGCGGCGGGAATACAGCAGTGAACAACATGGAGAGAGACATGCAACAGGGGGATGGGTAGCGAGAGCCAGGTATGTATCAAGGGTGTAGATAGGCATACTCAGTGTACACATTTGTGTCCAGTTTGGTTGACTGCCTGTCACAAACCATATGCCACTCGGTTACAATTATCAATCTAATCTGTAGTATTTGGGTTAGTGTTGGCCACTGAGGACTGTGTGATGCATGTATGATCTCTTTAGAGTGTAGAGGAATCATCTGACAACTTGTTTGGAAGAGGGTTCCATTTGGATAGGATGTGTACATTATGTAATGGGGGGGACGGTTGGAGACTGTGTACAAAATGGATATATCTGGCTACACTCCTGGTATGTATGACCACCGTGGGACCACAAACATCCACTGCATTGTGCACATACCCCCTGCAGTTAACTGTGCCATGTGCCAATGCATGCACATTGTGTCTGCAAGCCAGGTGCACTGGTGCTGTACCATGACAGTGCACTGTCTTGTCTTCCTGGATGTGTGGTGTGATGGCCTCTGCCCCCACCCGGGTGTACACAGTGTACCAGCAATGTGCGCTCCCATGCCACAAAACAGTCATGGGGGTTCATGGCACACACAATCCACAGCAGTGCACATGTGTGTACACCACTCCAGACACAGGACAGACAGTGGCAATGTGGGCATGTGCACCATACAGGCACATGCAGCAATCTGATATGTCCATGTGGCCTGTAGCACTGAGGGGATGATATCGTGATGTCCACTGTGTGATGCAGTGCAGCACCTACACAGCCACTGACACCTGTCCACTCTCTTTATTATCCCATAGATGTGCAGGCTCAACAGGAGCGTATCCGTGCACATAAATTCTCCCAAGATGAGCTGAACACCCTGGCACATGAGGTGAAAGAAAGAGAAGATATGTTACGCACACACAGGGCCACTGATACTGTTGTGCGGCAGGCTTGGGAGGAGGTGACTGCAGTGGTGAATGCGGTTGGTGGTCGTGGGAGATCAACTGAGGCAGTCCGGAAATGTTGGAATGACCTCCTGCGGTGTGCAAAGGAGGAGGAGGCACACCACCACAGAGACAGGACCAGGACTGGTGGTGGTCCACAGGAACACCAGCAGTGTGTGCAGGAGCCACACATGGCGGTGGTGGCCTCGACACTGTGGATGGTGGCAGTGACAGGTGTGCCAGGTGGTGGTTGCAAGACAACCCTCACACTTCCAAGGCCAGGTCTGTATTCATATGTGTAACCCCTGTATGTGGTGCAGGCAAGGGTGCATGGTCCTGCTTTTGGTGTCCTGCACAGGGTGCACTGTATCCTGCAGAAATGATGCCTGGCATGGTCAAGGTCACTGTGGGGTGGGTGGGTGCATGTTGTCACAGGCTTGTGTGAGGTGAGTACCTGTCCCGAGGGCTGCATGGTGTGGTGGTGGTGGTGGTAGTGGTGGTGTTTTGCCACAGTGTCCATGGATGGGTGACTGACCCTGTCCCTATTCTCTCCACAGCACTCTCAGACAGGCCTGCACCACCACAGCAGCATGATCCACAGATGTCCAGCCAGGTTCCCGAGGTTGCGGAGGAGTTTGATGATGATCTGCCAACAACATCTGGACTTTGTCTATCTCAGGGCCGCATGGGCCCAATACATGTTGGGCATACCCATGGACAGGGCATGCAACTGCCTGGGGAGGGGGGCACACCTCACTAGGGGTGTTAGGGTACAGTGGGCACCTGGATGTTGCCCCAACTGAGAGTGATGGGGTGGGAGAGGTACTGCTGGTCACTGTCACCAGTGCGGATGACAGTGATGTCTCTGTATATTCATGTCAGCTGGCCATTTCTGTGCCAGGGATGTAGGGGTGGGGCTTGCTGAAGGCCATGGAACAGGTCAGGGTGGATCCGTAGGTGTCAGCAGTGTGGCTGAACACACGGTGGTGGGTGGTGTGGGTGGTGTTGCAGGACAGCAGGGCGTGTATTGTCGGACACATGCTGGAGTTACATTCCATATGGTGCCACAGCCCACTGCCACTTGTAGTCAGCAGCCGGATGTAGCAGTTGGTGCATTGCCACAGGCACCACTGCCAGCTGCTGCTGTGGGTCCTGTGCCTCTGGTACACAAAGGCCATGGTGCCCGGCCACTCTTGCAGGCTGCTGTCACCTCACAGCAGGAGGCCCGTCTGGACCTGCATGCCATGCGGCGTGAGCTGCAACATGAGCTGGGTCAGATACAGGAGGCAATAACAGTGGGCTTTGCACATGCTGAGCAGCAGGCAGAGGACAGGTTTGGCCGTCTGGTGGGTACCATAGACCGTGGCTTCTCTGGGTTGACTGCTGCAGTGGTGGCAATTGGTGATGTCATGCATGGTGTGCCTGTTGGTCGGCAACATGGGTTTGTTGGCCATGGTGCAGATGGCAGAGGGGCACACAGGCAGGCACACCGTGGGTGCAGGGCTGCCACTGGTACCAGTTCCGATCCATCACACACTCCACCTGCAACCCAGCGGCGCCGTGGCCGTCCATACACCCTATCTGCCTCCACCAACCCCCAGGGGCACAGGAGGTCAACCATGCCTGCCACTTCAGCTGTGTCCTCTGCACAGAGCACCCAAGGGTCCCTAACTCCTGGTACGGGAGCACGCCGCATGCATGGGTGTTGTCGCCGGTGATGCCCACAGGCTGTCTGCTGTACTCTGCATGCATCCCCTTCATGCATGGGCAGATGTGTGCGTGCGCACACACACACACACACACACACACACACACACACACCTCCCACCGACACAGTTGCCCCCCTTACCCTCACGACACACATCGCACCTCCCCACCATGATTACACCGTTTGTGTGTATCCCCCCCACATATGTGCTGCACAATCATGGACTCACACCACATGTACACACTATTTGTGTATTACACTGGGTTTGTTTGCTGATGTGATTGTGGTTTTCACTGTTATGTTAGTCTGTGCGCATTAAATTGTTACTCACTTGTACTCTTTCAGGTTGTTGTGCAGTCTGTACTTACCCTCTGGTCTGTTGCAGTGTCCTGATGATGTTGTCCCATTGCTGTATGGCCCTGCGTGCCATGCGAGGGTCCTTCCTCTCGAGTTGCTCCACTATCCCCCTGACCACTGGCTCTGGCTCACTGTCAGACTGTCCCTCAGGTTCAGGTGCCTGTATCCCACGGTTCATTGCCATGTTGTGCAGCATACAACAGGCTATGAAATCATGACATACCTTCTGAGTGTATATTGTAGGGCACCACCTGATGTGTCCAGGCATCTGAATCGCATCTTCAGGATGCCAAACACCCTCTCTATGATGTTCCTTGTTCTGGCATGTGCCTCGTTGTACAGCTCCTCGGCCACTGTGGCCGGTCAGAGTACTGGTGTGAGCAGCCAGGGCTGCAGGGGATAGGCACTGTCCCCTGTCAAAACATATATATCTGTTAGTGCTGTACTGTGGTCTGTCAGCTGCTGTCCTGCACCTCTCTGTGGCCCTCCCACACCCCGTCCCTGGCCTGCAATGCCTGCCCCCATCCATGCTGTTGTGTGTTTGCCTTGTCTGCTACAACTCACCGACTAGTTGTCCACTGGGTATTCTGCCCTGCTCAAAGGCCTGACACAGCTGAGACTGGTGCCAGATGAAGGCATCGTGGGCACTGCTGGGGTACTGTGCATAGACATTGCTGATGCACCCCGCCGCATCGCACACCACCTGGCAGTTGATGGAGTGGTACCCCTTCCTGTTTACATACACGTCACTGCCATCGCTAGGTGGTACACGGATGGGGACATGGGTGCAGTCAATGGCACCCAGTACAGATGGTAGGTGCGCAACTCGATGGAACTGCTGCATTGTTTCTCTGCGCTCTGCTGCCGTGCTGGGGAATACTATGAATTCCCAAGCATGTGGCAGGAGGGCCTCTAGGAACTGGGTCAGGATGCGTGAGGTGGCAGACTGTGTTACCCCAATGGTGTCCCCCGTTGGTCATTGGAACATCCCTGTGGCAAGGAAGCACATCTCTGCTGTCACCTTCTCCTCCACTGTCATGGCATGACTGCGTCTGGTGTTTGGCTGCAGCTGCTCATGCAGGAGTTCACAGAGCTGCCTCAACATTCCCCTGTTCATCCGGTACCGGCCAACGATGTGGTCATCAGGCAGGGTCACGAAGAAGACCCTGGGCCGGTACAGCCTGTTTGCAGCATACCGTCTCCTGGGCTGCTTGCCAGGCCCATGTTGTGCCTGCTCCCTTCCTCCTCCTCCTCCACTACAGCTGCCATCAATGGCAGGATCACTGCTACTGGCACTGCACACATTCCCACTTCCTGTGCTGCTCCCTCCTCCTCTGTGTTTTGCCCTGTGTTTAGAGCCAGCCTTTTAAAGGCGGTAACTGGCGCGCTGAACTAACGCTATGTATCCTAATGACGCTGGATGTTTGAATATCCTGCGCGTCTCTAGGCCCCGCCCATCCTTTTGCCCCTTGCATACATTACTGGTTTGCCCAGCGCTAATGCAGTTTGGCCGCGCTATTTGGCCTTTTGAATATAGCAGACTCGCGCTAACCCTGCGCTAAACCTGCGCAAACGTTTTTGTGCCCGGCGCAAAGCTTTGATTATCCGGCCCCTTATGGCTAAATATATACCTATTAGTAATAAATATAATAATGGTAAAAAAAAAAACACGATGGTTCACTCCCTATATTAAAAAGTTGATTAACAAAAAAAGATAACATTTCTAAAAAAATATAGAAGGGACCTAACTTTGACTAATTGGCTGGTGTTTAAAAATATTTCATCTACAATTAAAAGCTAAATTTGAATTATCCATAGCCTCTAAAATTAAGGATAATAAAAAAGCTTTTTATTCATATATAAACAGTGGGAGGAGAAATTCACATACCGTAGGATGATTTGGATCAGGCCATGTCAATTAAAGAAATGGTTGATATTCAAAATAAATATTTTTGTTCGGTATTTAATATCAAACCCTTAGTACAGGAAGAATGTTATGATCTTCCTATTCCCAGAGCTTTTTTAATTGATCCTAGTGAGGTATTAGAAAAAACTCAAGTCACTTGATACCAATAAATCTTCAGGCCCAGATCATATTCATCCAAGGGTTATATGGGAAATAGCTAATTTGCTGGCAGCACCACTTATCTTTATCTTTCAGACATCTGTAGACAAAGGAGAAGTCCCTAACGACTGGGTAAAATATCTGACGGTATATTGAAGGACAGGATATTAGTTTTATTACATGAAAAAAGCCTGATGGATACATCACAGCATGGCTTTACCAGGTCAAGATCTTGTCAGACCAACCTTTGAACCTTCTATGAGAACATTAATAGAGAACTCGACCTAGGTAATTTGGTCGATGTTGTTTTTATGGACTTTTCAAAGGCTTTTGATAAATTACCACATAGAGGGTTGATAGCTGTCCTAAAGAAGTTTGAGATAGAGACCAATGTGACATGTTGGATTAAGGATTGGTTGAATGATAGGAGACAGAGGGTGGTAGTCAAGGGTACCTATTCTGAATGGGCCCTGGTAACTAGTGGCATTCCCCAGGGTTCGGTGTTAGGGCCCTGCTTGTTTAATGCATGTATTTCAACCTTAAAAATAAACACTCCTAACATTTGGTTGTCTAAATTTGCAGATGATTGCAGATTAGGAGCCACCGTCAATAACTTATCCAATGTGCTACTTTTACAATCAGCTGTTAGTAAAGTAGCTTCATGGACTGAATTGAATAAGTTAGAATTAAATTTAGCTAAATGTAAAATTATGCATTTGGGTAAAAAAAATCCAAGTGCAACCTATAACATTGGACAAGTTACTCTAATAAATATTATTCAAGAAAAAGATTTGGGAATATATATTACCCCTGATTTAAATTTAATCAACACTGCTCATTCCAGATAAAAAGGCAAGCCAGAACTTAAATAGTATACTCAGGCATATATCCAGTAGGGAAGCCAATGTTTTTAATATCATTATATAACTCTCTTGTCAGGCCCCACCTGGAATACTGTGCTCAGGTTTGATCACCATACAAGAGAGAAGACATCATTAGGTTCAAAGGCATCCAAAGAAGAATGACAAAAGCTGTAACTGGATTAGCTAATAACTCCTATAGGGAAAGGATGGAACTCTTGGGAATGTACTCTTATCTTATTGATGATTCAGAGGAGATATGTGTATGCTTTATAGAACTTTACGAGATCCCAAGCTACAGGAGGACTTGGGTATAAAATTTAACAATGATCGAGTAAGCACAAGGAAGCATTCTAAACAACTCTTCCAGCCTAGGTGGAATTTAAAATTATGGAAACAGTGGTTCACCCAAAAGGTTGTGACATCCTGGAATGACTTATCTAAGACAATTATAGATAGTCCTAATATGGAAACCTTCAAAACTAGATTGGACATTGAATTTAGAAACAGGGTCTATGAATTTTGATTCCTTAACATGGATTAAGGCAAGCTATATGGATGCATAGTCCATAATTGCTTGAATACTTTCCTATGATTCCTATGAAGTCCTCTTGTTTCTTTATTTCGTATGTAAAATAATTTTATTGACCTTTGCTGTTGCTTGTTTCTGTCTTATACTCCCTATAAAATTCAGTCTGTTTTCTTGTTCTCTGTCTATTAGTTCTCTCTGCTCATTGTTGTATTACTCTTGTCCTCCTGATCCTACCTGTTATTTGTTATGCTTATTCTGTACCATGTCCACGTACCCTTCCCCTTATAAACACCTTATTCCCTTATCATTTGTGGTGTGTGTGTTACTTCTTAGAGCTGGTTACACCTACAAGATTCCTTTTAACAACATAATGATGTGTAATGCAGTTGCATTTCCTATGTATTGAGTTTGCAAATGAAATGCCGGCTCCTGCCGAAGGCTGATGACCATTTGGGCCTGTGCACAGACTAATGTGTATTTTTTTGGGAGTTCAAATACTTTGTATGAGCTGCTTCAACTCAAAGTTAGATGTGCTCACCACAGCACATGTCCATAAGGTGCTCGTTCATTTTTTATATTGTTTGCATGCTGCACTGTAATAAAGAATGAGCACTTTATGGATATGTGCTTGTGATGAATGCTTCTTAAATTGAGTCAAGCAACTCACATGAGGCATTTGAATAAAAAAATATAGACTCTGTGCACAGGGCCCTAATGGTTCACAGCCTTAAACGGATGCTGGCCTTTCCTTTGCAAACTCCATATATGAGGACTGCAACTGAATTGTGGATCAATGTTATATTTGGTTAAAGTTATGGTGAAGGCATCACCTGCTCTTTAACATGTTTACCAGGTCCATCTTGTAAAATAGCTCTGCTCAATGATGTTCACCTGGATAAACAAAGATTTTGATTGATTGATTGATGTTTCCTCCTCTTATCCCCAGATGCCAAGTATTGTGTCTATTAAAAAACTGTTTGACAATGCTGTGTGTTGTTGCATCACATATTGTTGTGTGCAACATTAAGAAGATGTAACACATCTGGTGTGGGCACTGACAACATGCCCCAGAAGGCCAGAATTCCTGAAATGTTTCCCAGAAAATGTTACAATACATTCAGACAGAAATCAGGTGTCACACATGCAGTTACATGGTTCACATCCACCATCAGGACGACCCAAATCTGCTGTTTTCTGCACCATTTCTAATGATTTTCAGGCCTCACCATGGTGGTGCCACTGTCTAACATGCCCAACAAGTCCAGAAATGTTTCCCAAAACATGTTACAGTACATTCAGACAGAAATCAGGTGTTAAACATGCAGTTACATGGTTCACATCCACCATCAGGACACAAATCTGCTGTTTTCTGTACCATTTCAAATGGTTTTCAGGCCTAACCATGGTGGTGCCACTGCCTGACATGCCCCATATATAATAGGGTCAGGTAGTAAACACCAGTGGTGTAACAGGGAGTAAAGGGTTTTTATGGTAAGCAAATTAAATAGAAAAACAGGAACGCTGCAATGCAGAGGCTAGATCACAACTTTAATTTCTGTGAGCAATTCAACAATGTAGTGCACCTGGATATGGACAAGTCAAGTGGTCAATGTACATGAATAATTTCATTAAAAAAATGAAGCACAAATGTGATTAAGCAAAGGAAAACAGGAACAGAACTACTCAGACTGAGAAACTGTTCAGATAAAGTTACCCCAAAAAGGGTCAATATGTAAGAAAAATATAATAAATAAGTAGCATGCCAAAACGAATATTAAGACTTAAAAGAAATTACAGAAACTCACTCACAACTTGTGAGAAATCTGTCAAATATTAGGAACTAGCCTGCTCTACTTTTAAATACACACACACAGACGCACACACACACCACATGGTCAACCCTCCCCCAATCAACTCTCTCACAGACACAGACACAAAGAAAACTAAAAACACTACCTAAGTTTAATGAAGTATTATCCAAAGATACCAAAACAAAAAAAGGTTCACTAGCAACACTAGTAACTAAATTAAGATTTTGGGAGCAATTAACTCTCAAAAATCACAAATAAAGAGGTTTTTGAAGGGTTTATTGGCTGTGATGCATCACATTGAACTGCTCTCCAACTCAACAGGCTATATACTGTGCAGGAAACAGCCTGCATGTGATATTTCAGCTATCTACCCACAATGCATTGCAATTTTACTGGCAAAATTGAAAAACATTGGCAAAATTAAGGTTAATAGTGAAATTTCACCTTACGCGTAAGTTGAATTGGGCAAAATTGTTGTGAAATTTCACATTACCTGAAAGTGAAATCAGAGGTGAAATTACATTTCGCCTAGGTGAAACATTGTGCGTAATGCGGTAATTACGTGAAATATTTTGCTAGGTAAAATTTTCCAATTTCGCACATCTCTATTGATGAAGCATGTGTCAACAGAGCTTACTATGGGGTAAAAAGCAGCACCCAAATCAATTGCTTGTAAAGACAAACAAATAAACTGAACATCATCAGACTACATTTTTAACAAATTTTGTCTTGGAAGTATCAAGAATTTCAGTGGCAATAAGTACTGGCATGTGCTAAATAATGCTGAAAGTTTAAACCATATCAGTGCTATCAAACTATGCATGGCATACAGGAGAGGTCACAAGAGTAGAGATATGGTGGCAAATAGTTTGTAAAAGGAACCACAAACAACAACTTGGGTAAGTCCTCCAAAAGGAAAATTTAGATACGGATACTGTAGTCAATGTAGCACCATCTACATCAGTTATTTCAAACATCAAAGGAATGGGAGGAAATACAATGTGAACACTCTCATTAACTTGCAGTACGACAGGAGTGGTATGCATGCTCATGTATCCCAACCACTTTTGTTATATTTAACAAAGAGAGACTCAAAGAATCAGTGAACATAAAATTCACAAAGTAGGTGATTTAATACCTTTTAGTGGTCAAAGTTTTACAGAATACAATAGTAAGCTTACAAACCCACAAGGTTCTTCTTCAGAAGAAGAACCTTGTGAGTTTGATAGCTTAACCTTTTTTTTTTCTTTTTTTTCTGTAAAACTTTGTTGGTCCATTAAAATGTATTAAATCACCTATTTTGCACATCTTATTGTACAAGGACCAATATGACAGACATTTTTCTGAATGTAAGACTGTGATTCAAACAGATAGCAAATCCTATGCTATTGCAAAACATTTTATAGATGCTCAACATGGCTGTGTTGCACACTTCAAAATTTGTTGGACTTGACAGAGTAATACTGTACCTAAGAGGGGGGATCTAAGAAAGAAACTGCTTCAATTTGAGGCATTTTGGATTCTCCATCAGCTTTTTGGACACAGTGGCCTCTCACGGTTTAAATGTGGATCTGTGGTTGAACTGCTGTTTGTAAATAATATGGACAGCTTCAAACTGTGCAATTGACTATTACTGTTTCTAGTTTGGGGAGGGAGGATGGCAACTGTAGGAGGGTTTTCTGTCATTTCTGTCTTTTACACAGATAACTGCATATATTTTATAATAGCATTTTCAATCACAAGGGTGTGGTGTGCACATTTATGCAACTCCTTAGCTGGAACTTGAATCCAGGACACCCAGAATACCCTTCTGGTTGTGCTACCAGCTGCGCCACTAAGGCAACTGGAAACTGGGATGTTCCAAGGCACCTTATTCTTTCTCTAATGAACAACCTGGTTCTACACAGATAATTACATTTTCAATCAAAAGGTGTGGTGTGCACATTTATGCAACCCAGACAAGTACAAAAGAGAAGGAAATAAGTGTCTTAGCTGGGACCTGAACTCAGGATACCCAGAATATCATTCTGGTTGTGCTACCAGCTGCACCCTCAAGGCAACTGGAAAATGTGACATCCTGAGACACCTTAATCTTTCTGTAATGCACATCCTGGTGCTGCACAGTTAATTATATTTTCAATTATAAGGGTGCAGTGTTCATTAGAGAAAGAGAAAGGTGCCTCAGAACATCTCAGTTTCCAGTTGCCTTGGTGGTGCAACTAGTAGCTCAACCAGAATGACATTCTGAGTGGTCTGGGTTAAAGTCCTAGTGAAGACCCTTATTTCTTTTTATCTTCTGTTTGTCTGGATTAATATTTCATAATAGCCCATTAGTACTGAAGCCCATCACGGTATTTGGCAATACCTTTATATATAACAAGATTCATAAATATTTTCCATTTTGAAGTATTCAGCTAATTAACTGCAAATCAATGCCAGGCAAGTGGCACACAGTGCTCAAATACGGTACACTGTCAAAATTAATCATTAACAGACATGAGTCTGGTATTAATAGAGACAGTGGTGCTCAAAGCTTGTATCATGACCTATACAGGCAAATAATGAGCATACTCAAAATGATAAAATCAGTCTGCAAAGGATGTATTATTGATGCTGAGATGATGACACATAGCAATAAACAATCTTGTACAATTCCTTGGGCAACAGATCTTAAGACTACATCCTTGATAACAAAAGGGACAAAAAAATATTTCAAGTACACACTATACATAACAAGACTGAAAAAATGGTAAACAGTGGAACTGGGACAACTGAGAAATTAAGTGTATGCATTAATGAATGTGAGCTTAATTTTCTTGTTTAGAAATAAGCTCTGTATCATTGAAGTATGTGCCTGGTATAAATGATCATGTTATATCTAATTATATATCCACAGTGAGCACTTTACATATGAAAGCACTTTACTGTGGTTTTCTTAGTGCTGGCAGCTTTAAATAGCATAACTGGAATGAAATAAGAAAAACTCTGCCTAATGTCAAGTCGTCACTATTTATATAGTTGAAAGCAGGATTAAGGTGGTTAAATAACTGAGAGCCCAACACCAGCATAGGAGTATCATTCACCTGGGGGGGGGGGTTATCCTCCGGCAAGGGGTCATGATGCTGCATGACAAAACAGTCCAGCAATGTACCACACTGCAAATACAGCAGATAATTTGCTGCCACTGTAACAAAATGCCAAAACACAGTTCAACAAAACAATCCAGTGCCTTTTTGGTTTTCTGTGGGGGGGCTACGGTCACCACATCCCCCATTATGGGGGCCTGCACCTTCAGAACCTCCCTATTAATATAATCCACTCCAAAGGGGGGGTTCGACAAGGGGACAAGAGGAAACACCAACGGGGGAGAAAAAAAGAAACCGCACAATGTGATTTTGCAAAAGTCTGGGACTGGGATTTGAGCCCCAGTCCACAAATGCATAACGACCCTGCAATGCTGCAGCTCATCCCACTGAGCCATGGTGGCAGCTTGGTGGACCACCTCCCCAACAGAAGTCTTGACCCCCCTCCTGTCACTCCTCCCCACCACCCATGCGTGACAGGGTACAAAACTGCGTGCAACATGTGCCTTGTGGGGTGTTGTACCCAGTTGCACTACTACATCACGCTATATGTTACTCACTGTATTCCATGTGCAGTTCTGTCCATGCTATATTGAACTGGTAGGCCATCCTCCTACTTATTCTCACCTTTGTATACTACTTGGTGGTCACGAGGTCAGCCAAGCAGTATCTAAGGACACAGTAGCTAGATGGTTAAAAGCAGCAATCTCAGAGGCCTACAGTATATCTGTACTGCAACTTCCTAAGACCATAAAAGCTCACTCAGCCAGAGCGATGGCCACTTCCTGGGTTGAGAAAGATCAGGCATCAATAGAGATCTTTTCAGCAGCTACTTGTTCCTCAGTCCATACTTTTAAGAGACACTATAGGCTAGAGCTGGCCTCAGCAGACCAAGCGACCTCCAGCAGGAAAGTTCTGCAAGCAGGTCAAGGTGTCCTATGAGTACCAATATAAGCAAGAGATACCCACCTGGAATCCAAAAAATAGGGTGCTGCTACAAAGGTTAAAAAACACATACTAGTGTACTGTAGGTGCTGAACCCTTTAATTCTATTGTTCTTCAGTACAAATAGCACAATTCTTGCTGTTATGCAAAAGTAGAATTCAATACATTTTTCTTCTTGTGTGTATATATATACAGTTTTATATATTGTGCTACCTAGTGCCATTTCTAGCTTAATGTTTATTAATATTTCAGGACCATCCTGGGTCCTTTTAAGAGAGCTATGGGATGTTTGGGAGAAAACATGTTTTGTTTGTTTTTTTCCTTCTGTTTTTCCTCCTGGGGTTGCTGACAGGTGGACTTTTGATGCTCTCCTCGAGGAAGCTCGCATTCATCTTATGAGCAGGGCCACTGGAAAACTGCGGAAAATTTTACCCAAAAATGCGGGGATTTTCTTGCAAAAATTGCGGGGAAATTACGGGGGTTCACTATACATCCCCACTGCCCCCTAATAAATATTTTATTGTTTGCTGCAGCATGTATTGATCACATAAATTGATAGATAAATGTATTGCCACTTGTAAATGCTTTTAATATGAAGAAAGATGTGTGTTTTTGAAATGCACTGTAAACTAATCATTATGTAGCATATCTCATAAAAATCAAGACATCCCAGTCATGCAGTGCTAACTAGATTTTATTCAGTAATTTACAGTTAGTTTGTACTGAATACATCCTGAAACAACATATTTTGCCAGTTTCTAGTTGTTAAATAATGAAGCCTGTTTAAACTACTTGCTTTGGTGCAAGAAAAAAATAAACAGATAACCAATAAAGGTCTAGTAAGAAAAATATTTATTTTGTTGAAATGATTACTGTTCTTAATCAGCACTGTTAGTACATTTTAAAATCACATGATAAAAGTATCAAATCATACCAATAGCTTTTCATTACATCATGCAATAGTTTTTAATACATTGTACTTTTGTTCTACTCGGTTTGCAGTGATTTTACTTGGGTTGCAATTATTTTGTCTATTTGAAGGTAACTACTTAACCTGTTCAGCATGTTTTCAGAAATGTTTGCTTTTTGTAGGCTTTGTATGTGAGTATACAGTTGTGGCAGACTGACATGTAAAGAATCACTGTCACCAACCCCCTCAGAAGCACATTCAAGTTTATAATCAGCAGGGCCATCCAAACTCTTGACATATTTGAATCAAAATCCTTTCAGATTGCAAGTATTTATAAAAGGAAAATCTACCCTACCATTCAAAAACAAGCATTGTGGTCAAGGCTTCATTTAGGTGAATGGGGCACTTTGCACCTCTTCTCACAACTATTGTTTCAGTCTCTGTGTCAGCAAAAAGTTCTCTGGTAGTCTGCTTTAACACAGATTTTAAGTGTTCAAGTCTACATATGCATGACCAGAGGATTCTGCAACCAAAGCAGGGAAGAAAACCACATGAAAGCAGAGTCACATTTGACCCCTTCTCACCTCACACTACTGTTTTGGTCAAATCCAAGTCTGTGTACCATGTCTGAGTAGATTTTCTTGAGAATTTAAATATTTTATGCAATTTCAGTCAAAAAGTTCCATAAATGTAAGAAACTGCAAGAAATTGCGGATTTTGTGCGGAGAAGGGTGAAAATTACGGAAATTGCAGAAAAATTGCGCCTGCAATTTTCCAGAGGTCCTGCTTATGAGTCACATTGCTCTCTCCCGATCCTGGTCCAGAGACCAAGCAATTCCCCCCAGATACCTCCTGTGCTGGGGCCAGGAACAGGAAGGCACCCCCCGTGCACATATCCAATTTTGCCAGAAATAAGCCATGGATCGAGAGCGTGGTCCAGGCATCAAGCAGCCTGCCAGTGCTCCCCCATTTTGAACTTTCTGCCCGTCCCTCCCTGTTGCTGGGGTATGCACTTCAGCACGTGCATGTGGAGGCACGCACATGCTACAGGGTCCCGCAGCACCCTCCCATCATTGACGCCGCTGATCCACACTACCTCAGGCCTACACCCGGGGATAGTCATTAGGCAGGGCTGCTAAGCCACCCTCCCCAGTGAGAGGAGAGCTGTTCTCTGGATGCTCAATCCTCTCCTTCCCAAGCCAACCCCTAGTAACCGTCGTTTGCCACTGAACACAGGTTGCAGGTGTGGCAGGAGGTAAGGTACAATTTCTCAACCCTCCATGCAACTGGGCCAGCTTAATATATGCTTTTATTTAACAAACTTAGAGTTTAGTATTTCTACATTTATTAATATATTTTTGACATTTAATATTTATACATATATTACTACAGTATATATTTGACTTTTTTTTATTTAGTAACTCAAGTGGAACTGACCAAAATGTCTTTCTCATAAAACAAACACATTTATGAGATGCAAGTGGTCTTGTATAAAAAAAAAATAATTTCTGTAGTCACTCAAAATATAGGACTATTTTATTTGGACTATTGAGCATGCGGGTAATGGAAGGGGGTGGAGCGGCAAGATGGCCACAGTGCTGCTCTGCTCCATGCAGCTGTGTCCCTGAAGTGGTGTTCTTAAGTTTCTGTTATAGTCCGTTTTACTTTGGTTTCATTCTGAAAAAGGTAATTTTAAATTTCTTCTCCCACATACGATAATTGAATTTGTAACATCTTCTCAGTGAAACTATAGATTAGCCCTTGAAATTACAAACACATGCCTTTATTTACTGCTTTATACAAGTTTTAATTTATGGCTCTGCAAAACTCAGCTTAAGAAAAACTTAAGGAAGTTTCCTAATTGGATGCAATGGAATTCACAGTTCTTTTGAAGTATTTTGTACTTTCCTTGAAGCAAGAGACCCTGCGTGAGACTCTTTCCCTTTTATTTGAGTCATTGGGGCATTCATTTAATGAATCTGTTTTGGTGTACCACAACGAGCGGGACTGTCTTGTTGATTTTTTGTTGACTTAACATTATACAAGAGCTATAAATGGGAGCAATTTTACTTTATTGTGTGTTCTCCATTTTCTTGGCAGCTGGACTCTATGTAGAAGTGGTGCGCTGTTTTGTGGTGCTGTTTTCACTTTCAATTTTTCAGATACATAAATAACAATATAATATGGGACTCTTTGCTATGGAGCTATTGACATGGATATAGGACTAAAAATCTCATTTGTCTTTATTTGCTAAGCTTGGATGGATCATCTCATTTATATTTTAATAATTATTTTAGTAAGTGAAAAGGTTCTGAATGGGCCCTATTCTAAAATCCATTTGCCTTCCAGTTTAGAATGGATGGAGTTGTTAAACGGGCCCCAATTTTTAAATCTAAATCTGTGTGTTTTCCCATACTGTTATATTGTATGTTGTTTTATTTGTATAAATTACAAGCCCTTACCATATCTCTATGACAGTCTTGCATATTGGAACTTAACCCTTAGGCTGCCGACAGAATTAGAAAGTATAGGAATTTTCAACTGATATATCCGTTCATGGCCCTGCAAGGGTTAATAGGCTTATTGAATCAGTAATTATGCCTAGAAAGCAGCTGATTTTTTCTACCATTCTTAATGTTAAACTTCATAAACATATATGTCTACAAAGTGTGTAGCAAAGATAGAAACCTATTTAAGCAATAAGGCATGACCAGGGGTTAGATTAACAGTCTGTTAATCACCCACTAGGGATGTAATAATAATAATAATAATAATAATTTTATTTGTATAGCACCTTTCAGTATATCAAGGTGCTGAACAGTTTTAAAACAATTCCGAACTCTAAATAAAAACATAAAATATCCATAAGAAATCAGCATATCATCAAATAGTATATTTATAATAAAAACCAGACATTAATAAATAATTAATTATCTAAAAGGCCATATTCACAAATATGTTTTCAAATCTCTCTTAAATAACTCCACGAGGTGCACTGCCGTAACCGGCAAGGTAGAGAATTCCAAAGAGTGGGTGCAGCATGCGAGAATGCTCTGCTGCCAGAGGATTTTAAACTCACTCTTGGGATCTCTAACAACCCCCTGTCGGCCAAGCGGAGTGATCGATCAGGGCAGTAAGGAACCAGGAGGTCTTTCAGATAGGCTGGACCCTGATCGTGAAGGGCTTTGAAAGTCAATAAAATGACTTTAAAGGTGATCCGCCACCGCATAGGAAGCCAGTGCAGTTCGCACAGCACGGGAGTGATATGACAGGACCTACTTGTCCCAGTCAATACCCGAGCTGCAGCGTTCTGCACCAGCTGTAGGCGACGGATTTCAACCCCAGAAAGCCCAAAGTAAAGGGCGTTGCAATAGTCCAAGCGTGAAGATACAAAAGCGTGAACCAAAGTAGGCAGGGAGTCGGATGTGACAAGGTGCCTAACCCTGGCAATATTCCTAAGATGATAAAAGGAAGTCTTGACAACGGCTGACACCTGAGATTTAAGAGTCAGCCTGTCGTCAAGAATGAACCCAAGGTTACGCACCCGTTCTGAGGACGGGAGAGATACTCCACCAAGAAAGATTCCAGATCCTGCACCAATACCCGGCCTCTCCATCTGACCACCTGGGTCCACTACTAGCACCTCTGTTTTCTCCGAGTTCAACTTTAGCTAACTAGAATCCATCCAGTCTTGGATCTCCCCCAGACAGTTGTTGAACACCGAGACAGCTCCATCCTGATCGGGTGCAAAAGACAGATAGAGCTGGGTATCATCTGCATAGCAGGGAAACCTCAGCCCATATCATCTAATGATACCTCCGAGGGGCAGCATATACACTGCGAACAACATGGGTGACAGCACAGATCCCTGGGGCACTCCACACAACAAAGAAACTGGGTCAGAGGAAAAAATCCCCAACACAACTCTTTGTGATCTCCCGGTGAGGAATGACGTGAACCATTGCAAAACGGTTCCAGACATTCCACAGATTTGCCCCAGGTGAGATAATAACACCATGTGGTCCACAGTGTCAAAGGCTGCAGAGAGATCAAGAAGAACCAAGATGGAGCATCTCTTCTGATCCCTCACCATCAGAAGATCATTTAACACCCGAACCAGCGCAGTCTCAGTGCTGTGTCTCTTCCGGAAGCCAGACTGGAAGGATTCGTAGACATTATGGATGGTTAAATGGTCATCCAGTTGGACTGCTATGACCTTCTCAATAACCTTCCCAATAAAGGGAAGGTTAGAGAAAGGCCGATAATTTGAAAAACAGGCTGGGTCCAAGCAAGCTTTCTTCAGAAGAGGAGTCACCACTGCCTCTTTCAAGGAGCAGGGAAACTCACCTAACTCCAAGGAGCACCAGACTATTTGCATCAGGACCGGACCGATGATATCAAAACAACCCAAAATGAGGGGAGTCGGTCCGGGATCCAAACCACAACTTGTGGGGCGCATAGAATGGATGATCCTCATAATGTCCACAAACTCAGGTCGCCGAAAGGAACTCCAGGAGAAATGGGGCACTGTGATCTCCTGCTGTCCCAAAGCCTCACCCATAGAGGTTACCAGACCCAGGTTTGCCCTGATGTCGGCCACTTTAGTTGCAAAGTATAGAGCAAGCTCATCGCACTAATGTGGCATGAGGTGCAGCCGAGTACCATATTGCCCTTGGGGGGTGATTAACTGACTGTTAATCTAACTCCTGGGAGCACCTTATTGCTATTATAAATAACACACCAAAAGAAAAGAGTTTAAAGTATACCTTTTCAATGTTTTCCTCATTTAGAGGGAGATTTTTAATAAAATAGTTCTTCCACCAACAGTTTAAGAATGCTGGTTCAAAATCAGAATGCATCATTCCACACATTCAGCAGGGCTAAAGGATGGAATGCTGACAGGAAGAATTCATGTGCCATGGTGATCAGGCTGTACATGACAGCATAACATGGATTAATGTAAGGCTGTTGGAATCCTAACAGCCAATCAGATTGCAGCATTTCTGAGACCCTTTTTATAATATTATTTAACTTTCTCTTAGGGCTTATAATAAGGTTAATAGGCTGTTTTGAGTGTCTTATAGTGACCTGTCTTAAATGAAGTGAATTCCTAATTGATATAATTGTACAAAGAGAGATCCTACTATAAGTATGTATAAGCACTTATAAGCAGTGTGATATTATGTGCCTACTTAAAGGAAACAAGATGCTAGTATTATGTAAGAGAAATGATATGAACAGTTGTGTGAAGTCCTATAGATTGGTCTTCTAAGATAACTACATAATGCAAGTAACTATGGTGATTGATTACTATGATAATGAAATAGGGACCAGCTAGGAATTTGCTTTTGAGGTAACTTTTTTGCTATGTTTTTATTTATGTCCTAACAGAATGTGGTGCTGTCGAACATATAGATGGGTGTTAACCTGAAGCCCATAGCACTTTAAATGAAAATTACAAATTTGTTAGAGATCAAATTTATTTGGATTCAAAGCATTTCATGTAGAAGTGATTTTAGTTGTCCCTTAATCACTTACTCAGGGAAATAAAGTTTTTATTGCCTAGTAGAAATCACCAGTAGACATTATTGCCTGACATGCATGGTGTTATGCATTATTATGCACTGTCTATTGATTTAAATTTTTATCTGCACTTGGTATATTTTAACTGCTTAAAAATTGTAAAATGTTTTCCTTTGTATCGTAATAATTTTTAGTCGAACAAATAAACTAAACTAGAAAACTAGAGACTACTCAAAATATAAGATTTATTTTTTATTACTTTATAAATTTCAAGGTTCACATTATATATTGCAAACCTTTTTACCTCTTCATGTTATAAATAGTTATTTTTCTCCTGCTGTTATTATTAAACTTTGGAAATTGTTCCAGTTTTCAGTCCTGAAAAGAGTCCAGTTATAGAAGCACAGAAACATAGAAGTTGTTGGCAGATAAGGGTCTCCTTGCTCACTTGTCTGCCCTATTTTCCCTACCTACTGTGCCACTGCAGACCCTCCTTGATTGCTAGTCTTTTCCCCCTCTTGCCTTATTTCTAAAGTCCCCTTGTATCTATTGCATGCATGCATGCTTGTATCCTGTTGCAGTTTTAGCACCCACCACATCTGCTGCGAGGCTGTTTCAGGTGTCCATCACCATTTCCGTGGAAAAGTATTTCCTCACATCTCCTCTGAGCCTCCCCCCTCCAGCTTCATAGCATGACCCCCTGTCCTCGAGCATGCTACCTTCATGTACCCTATTAATACCTGTGAGGTATTTGAACATTTCTATCACATCTCCCCTTTCCCTCCTTTCATCTAGAGAATACATGTTTAATTCCTTGAGTCTTTCCTCATAGGACTTTTGATGCAGGCCTGCACTATTTTGGTTGCCCTCTTATGTACGGCCCCCACCCTATCTATGTCCTTCTGGAGATGGGTCCTCCAGAACAGGACACAACATTGGAGGTGGGGCCTCACCATTGATCTATACAGGGGAACCACTACCTCCCTCTTTCTGCTGGTGATTCCCCTCCCTATGCACCCAAGCATCTTGTTAGCTTTCTCCAATGCCTTATCACAGTGCTTTGCTACCCTCATGTTATCAGAAGTTATTACCCCAGGGCCTTTTCCTGTTTCGTGTTTGCCAATACTTCTTTGTCCAATTGGTAAGGTGCCCCAAGGTTTTTGTGCCCCAAATTTGGCACTTTTTTGCATTGAAATCCAGTTGCCAAATCCTTGTCCAGTCTTCCAGCTTTCTCAGATCAACCTCCCATTTTTTCTACATACACCCCCGGTGTGTCCACCATGTTGCAGATGTTTATGTTATCCATGAACAGGCACACTTTCCCTTCCAGTCCTTCTGCAATGTTGCTAATAAAGACATTGAAGATGACTGGGCATAGTACTGACCCCTGTGGAACCTCACTGGTCACTTTGCCTTCTTCAGAGTGAACACATTTTACCACCACCCTCTAACTCCTGTTACTTAGCCAACTTCTAATCCACTTTACAACTTTTGGACTCACTCCTAGGCTGCCCAGCTTGTTCACCAGTCTTCTGTGCGGAACGGTGTCAAAGGTCTTATTGAAATCAAGGTAGGCCACATCCACTGCTCCACCATGATCCATTTCCCTGGTCACCAGGTCAAAGAAATCAATCAGGTTTCTCTGGCAAGATCTCCTCCCTGTAAACCATGATACATTGGATCCAACTGAAGTCAGGCTGACAGCTCTGAAATTTCCTGCCTCCTCCCTATTACCACTTTTATGAAGTGGGACCACATCTGCCCTCCTCCAGTCTCCTGTAACTTCCCCTGTATCTAGTGATATGTTGAATAGGGCTGTCAGAGGTGCAGCCAGCACCTCCTTGAGCTCCCTCAGTGTCTTAGGGTATACCTTGTTGGGCCCCATTGTCTTGTCCACTTTTACTTGCACTAGTTCCTTGAGGACTCTCTCTCCTCTGTAAAAGGACTAGTGTCAACCTCCCTTCCTTGAATGCCCTTGTCCCTTATCCATGGCCCATCACCTATACCTTCCTCTGTAAATACTGAACAGAAGTATTTGTTCAATATGTCTGCTTTTTTGGGTCCTCTTCCACAAAATCCCCACCTTCACTTTTAAGCCGTACTATCACTCCTTTGGTCCTCCTCATTTCACTTATATACCTAAAGAATGTTTGATCCACCTTTTTTATTGACTTGGGAATATTTTCCTCCATTTGTGCCTTTGTGCTCATAACTGCTTTCCCTGCCTTTCTTCTGTTTCTCCTGACATCTCTCTCAATCCACCTCTTTCTGTGTTGTCTTGTACCTTCTGAATGCTAGCTTTTTTGCTCTTACTTTCTCCACAATTTCTTTAGAGAACCATAGCAGTCACTTTTTTCTCTTGCCCTTCTTAACCTGCTTCTCAGAGGTTTGTTGCCTTCTCAATGCCCTCTTTAATTTTTTCCCACCGTTCCTCAATTCCACCCAGTTTTTCTATCCCTGCTAGGATGTCCCTGAGGCATTCTCCCATTTTCTTAAAGTTGGCCCTCCTGAAGTCCAGGACCCTCATTTTAGTGTGGTTTGATTCTGGCCTAGTTCTTATGTTGAACCACAGTGTATGATGATCACTGGTCCCCAGGTGGCTACCCACTGTGATGTCAGCAACACTGTCCCCATTTGTCAGTACCAGGTCCAGTATTGCCCCACAATGAGTAGGTTGCTTAACCTGTTGCCTGAGGAATGCCTCCTGCAGGAATTCCATGATGTACCTACTTCTAACTGTTGCCCCAGCTGGGAGGCTCCCATCCACATCTGGTAGGTTGACATCCCCCACCAGCAACACCTCCTACTTGCTTGTCACCCTTTAGATTGCTTCCAACATATACTTATCCACCTCTCCTCCCTGTGTTGGAGGTCTGCAGATCGCTCCTGTGTGAATAACAGCCCCCATCCATGTCTCCAGGGTGCCCCCACAGTACCTCTGCTGCTCTCTGTCCCTCCTGTATTTCCATAGCTTTTATGTTTTCCCTCACATGAAGAGACACTCATCCCTCTTTTCTTTATCCATCCTGTCCATTTTGAGAGTATTACTTGGTATGGCTACATCCCAGTCCTGGTTTTCATTGCACCAGGTCTTGGTAATTCTATGTCCAAGTCCACTTACACTATGGTGGCCTCAAGGTCTGTAATCTTATTGCCCAGCCTTTGAGCATTTGCACACATGGCTCTCCAGATTGTATTGCCAGCCCCTCCCCCATTTTTCCCATTTGCCCTCCCTTTTTTCCCTCTACTATTCTTTCTATCTCCTTTTCCTTCTACCCCCTGGATTCTTATGTTAATTGGTCCCTATTGGGATTTCACTCCTTCCAGATTCTCACTACTGACCTTGTAAGCTTGTTGGGTGGGGAGGTTACACATCTCTGCCTCCTTCCACCTCCCTCTTCAGCTAGTTTAAATGTTCATCAATTTAGTATTTAAACCATTCATTGAGGATCATGGTTCCCCTCCTGGATGGACACAGGCTGTCGCCCCAGTACAGGCTTTTATCCCTCCTGTTGGGGCCCCAGTCCCCAATGAATCAGAGTCCCTTCTCTCTGCACCATTCCTTCAACCATGCCTTGAAGTTCCTGGTGTGAAGAATCCTGCCAGCCCCCTGTCATAGCAGGTAGAACCTCTGCGAAGGTTGTGCTAATTGCCTAAGACCTCTCCCCAGTTCCCTCCACTGCTCCTGAATTATTGCTGGCTCATCCTTAGCCAGGTCATTAGTCCCCAGATGAACAATGATGTCGAGCTCTCTCTCCCTTACTGCTGCCCAAGCAATCCTTTGGATCCTATTTCCATCCCTGCAAGCCATGGCAACAGGAAGGCACCTAACCTCCCTTTCCTCCTCCCTACCTGCCTCAACTGTATCCCCCTCACTATGGAGACACCCACCAGGATTAGCTTCCTCCTCCTTTGGTGTCCTCTGCCACCCCCTTAGGGTCTCCATTATGGAGGAGCCCCACATCCACCCCGGTCACTACTTTTAGTGCCTCTGTGGGACATTCTCACCTGGCCAGTGCAGTGTAGCAATTACTTAGTGGTATCAGCTGGGGGATATGCCTACATTCCAGCACTCTTACCCTCCCCAAGCCCACTGTTGTCCAGCTGCTCCTCCTTCATAAGACAATTATAGTGGGGGGATAGGATGAAGTAGGTTGTTTGTTAATTAGGATCAGCAGATTATCCAGTAGGTAGGGAAATGGGCAGACTGGGTGGGCCAAGCGGTCCTTATTTGCCAACAAAGTCTATGTTTCTTTGTTTCTTGGCATCCTTTGAGGTAGTGGTGGTAGACCAGGTTGTCCCTGGGTGGGGGAGTAGGTCCTGCAAACCCAAGTCAACTCAGCCTTGAGTCTGGCAGCCTCCTCTCTCAGTCCAGAGAGGTGCATGCAGATGGGGCAGCAACATAGCCTCCAAGAGGTCTCACTGAAAACTGCTGCCCCACAGCCACTGCACTGCACCACTAAACTTTATTAGATGGTGTCATGCATGCTAATTCATGCTCTGCTACATTCAGCATCACCACAGTTACATCTCAGTATGGATATGTGAACCTGTGGCAAAACAACTAGTAGCTCCTAACTGTATATTACAATAAATTGAGCCAGGTACCTGGGGTAGAATTTGACTGTGGCCAAGGAAAAATTTTACTAAGCACAGCTGTATTGGTAGAAACACTCTGGGTATTCAGAAGCATACCACACTGGCAATGCATAGTGTAACTGGATCACACATGGGTCAGTAAATGCTAGAATTGCTCCTGACCATAATTGATGAGTGACTACACACACATTCACTGAAAGCAGAATTCATTCTGAATCATAATGGCTCAAATGTAATGAAATGTATAAGTTATGAGGGGGTTCTCAAGGTGACATACCTTGCGCAATATCTTAATCTCGTGGTGATGGTGTTTCTAGCATGTGCTGATATCAAGTCATGTTGACCGTGGCCCAGTTCAGCTGTGCCCACTTTGCCCAGTCTGTAAAGGCCTGTAACCAACTCAGGAACCTGCAGAAACAGCCACTAAATGTGGGTCACCAGTGTGGCAAGAGGTAAGGTGCAGTGACTCAGCCCTCCACATCACTGGGTCAGCTTAATGTAATTTTTTATCAAACTTAGAGTTTAGTATTTCTACATATATTACTATATTTTTGACTTTTTTTATTTAGTAACTCAAGTGAAACTGACTTGCTTAATGTCTTGTTCATAAAACAAACACATTTATGAGATGCAAGTGGTCCTGTATAGAAAAAAAATTCAGTATGTACTCAAAATATAAGATTTCTTTTTTATTATATTATAAATTTCAAGTTTTCAGTCCTAAGAGAAATCCAGTTATAGAAACACAGAAGTGGTTGTCAGATAAAGGTCATCTGGCCCACTTGTCTGCACTATTTTTTTCCTACCTACAGCACCACCTCAAACCCCAATTCATCTCTGGTCTTTCCCCCGTTGCCTTATTTCTAAGGTCCCTTTGTGTCTGTCACATGCATTCTTGAACCTGTTACTGTTTTAGCACCCACCACCTCTGCTGGGAGGCTGTTCCAGGTGTCCACCACCCTTTTCATGAAGAAGTGTTTCCTCGCATCTCCTCTGAGCTTCACAGCATGACATCTTGTCCTCAAGCATCTTTTTCTATGTAAAATGCTACCTTCATGTACTGCATTAATACCTGTGAAGTATTTGAACGTTTCTGTCATGTCCCCACTTTCGATCCTTTCATCTAGAAAGAACATGTGCATTCATTTAGCAGGCAAAGAATTAGTGGTAGTGAACAGAGTAGCAGCATGTCACAGGAGTTAGGAGGCAGTGCAGAAAGGGCAGCCAGCCTGTAGTTCTGATATGAAGCACATACATTTCTACACTCAGCAAAGAAATGAAGAAAGACATACTGAATTTTAACAAGTGTATCAGAGGTTTATTTTTAAGTGAGGATGAAGGGTCACTGCTTCAATGAGCAATTACTCTTTATCAGGATTAGTTGTCCAAAACCTGGCAGGAAAACTCACTTCAGTGGTGATTCATGGTGGTGTGTAGTTGTAATATTAAATTATATGAGAAGTAAATTTAGCTAAGAACAACAATTTGCAATGGTACATTGTCTGCTGTGATTAAATCCTCAGTTGCCTATTTTGCAGGATGAGACATATCTTTGCATCACAGGAACTGCAACGCATTTACCTGCAGTGCAGTGGCACATCGAATGTGTGTTTGCTTAGCAGGCAAACGGCCAATGATTTAAATTCAGGTAAACATATTCTGATTCCTGCCACAGACTTAAACTTTTTTCTACTTTGTTTGTAGGATAGAAATTCATTTGAGTGGAGATACATGACGGCATGGAGTTAGAATAGTAAATTATATGTGAACTAAACTTATCTAAGAACTATTTGTAAATGTAAATTGCCTGCTGGTATTAGATCCCTAGTCCCCTGCTTTGAAGGATGTGACATAATTACAGGAACTGCAACTCACTTATCAGCAGCTCAGTGTTACACTGAATGTGTGTGTTTGCTTGGTAGGAAAAGAAGCAGCATTTCAAATCTTGGTGGGAACATAAACATCTTTCTGGTAAGATGGAAACTCATTTTTGTGATAATTCATGGTGGTGTGAAGTTGTAATAGTAAATTATATGAGAAATAAATTTAGCTAAGAACAACAGTTTGGGAAGGTTATCCGCCCTCCGGGATTAGATTCCCAGTCTCCTGTTTTGCAATATTTGACATAACTCTACACCATAGGAACAGCAACTCATTTACTGGTGATGTACAGTTAATCAGTGATGCACACTGAATATGTGCTTGCTTAGCAGACAAAGGATTAGTGGTTCAAATCCTGGCAAAGCCTAATGCATTTGTATTTAGTTTCATTTTGTGATATGGAAACCTACAAGAGTGGGTGGTTCACAGGGGTGTGTAGTTGGAATAGTAAATTATATGAGAAGTAAATTTAGCTAAGAACAGCAATTTGTGAAGGTAAATTGCCTGCTGGGATTGGAACCTCAGTTGCCTGTTTTGCAGGTTGTGACATATCTCTTCAACAAAGGAAATGCAGCTCATATACCTGCAGTTCAGTGGCACAGTGAGTATGTGTTTGCTTAGCAGGCAAAGAATCAATGGTTTGAATTCAGGCAATTGAAAAGTATAGTGTATTTAATACATACGTTTTCACACTTTATAGACCATATTTGGTACCTCTACTACCCTTGATACTTTGATTTTATTTCTCTTCTTACATCTGATCACTTGACAGACTTCTGCTGAGAGTGAGTGCACTGTGGATGAAATTAGGATATATTATTAACCTCTTGGACTCAGTTGCACACAGCAGATAATGATGCACATAGATAGAAAAACTTCAAAAAATGTAAAATGGTAAAACTAGTAACACTAATGGGATGTGCAAGAATTTATATACAGAGATGTGCCAAAGTTTTAATTAGGTGAAGTTGCCGCAAAGTTGCCGAAATTCACATTTGCAGAGTTTTGCGAAGTTTTCCCTACCCTCAGCAACTTTGACTTTGCCCGAACTCTCAAAGTTTTCCATGCGAACAGGGGAATTCTGCATGCAAAATTTGGAATTTCACCTGAAAACAGCAGAATTTTGCCCATAAATGGTGAAATCCTGCCATCTCTGGGTGAAATTCTGCACTTCACAGGTGAA
Source organism: Neoceratodus forsteri (assembly GCA_016271365.2). Taxonomy (NCBI): domain Eukaryota; kingdom Metazoa; phylum Chordata; order Ceratodontiformes; family Ceratodontidae; genus Neoceratodus; species Neoceratodus forsteri. The sequence continues at coordinate 1,517,325,677 of CM057456.1, forward strand.
TTTCTACACTTCACGGCAAACATTCCACACTTCATGGATCGATCCACACTTTGCGAATTGCACTCAATTCATGGATTAATTAGAGGAATGAATTTAGACAGCTTTACCCATCTCTATTTACATATAATAACTGGTCATCAAGTTTTTCAATGGTAATGGCCAGTTATTAGGACAATATTGATATGACTGTCAGTGTCAGTGGCTCAGTAGGTAGCACACTTGCCTCTGAGGCTGGGAGATCAGAGGGGTGTGGGTTCAGTTCCCACATCTGGCACTTGGGTTAATATCCCAGTACTGAAACTGCAGTGCAGCAAGAGAGGGGTGCTACACTTCTGAGGTGCCATCTTTTGGATGAGATGTTAAACCAAGGTCCTATCTGCCTGGATTGGTGATAGTTCAGGTGGATGCTAAAAGATCCCATGGCACTTATCGAAAAGAGTAGGGGAATTTCCCCAGTGTCCTGGCCAAATTTCCCTCATTCACTGAAAATACCACCAACAGCTTAATCTGGTTCAAGGTCAGCTGACATTCATCCAAATCCCCCTACCTCATGTTGTGCCTGAAAATAGGCAGGATTTGTCTAGTGCACTTACCCGGTCAACAAAAACTAAATAAATAAATAAATTATTTTCTCTAATAACCAGCCAGTTATTATGGCAAACATGGACCACTAGTCAAAGCAGTTGTGCTCAAGACTCACAGTTTAGGAGTACAGCAGTAACTAATAAAGTGTTTTTTTCACAGCAAGGAAACGTGTTATGTAACCAACATGATCACTACTATTCAGATAAAAGCTGTGTGCTAAATAAAGTTATCAAAATCCTCCCAGCCACACAACAATAGTACAACAATCACTAAACATGTTGTCTGTAAAGTAATCAGCCATGCTTGAGACTTCTTGAGTGTCTGTGGCTCACTCAGGAGCAATACCTCAGACAGCATTTTTTAATGAAAGAATCTCCACTTCTACGAAGGTTCTGCAGTTAAACAGTGTCATATCACAATCAACAGACTTAAACGAACTTAAAAATGCTCACTGTCACAGTCCAAAAGTATTCTTATCACCTAATATATTTTCTGTAGAAAGTGAAAGCAGGCACAGCTAGAATGCTGTTGGGGGGGTGATTTATTTATTTATTATTTTTTTGGAAAGGTTTCACCAGGAAAGACAACATGAACTGTAAACAGTTCATTTCCAGAAGTGTCCAGGGGGGAGGGGTTACATAAAAGGGTGGAGAGAGTTAAAAAAAAAAAAAAACATCCAGGCTATTTACAATATGCACAGGCTAAAATATAGGCAAGTACACACAATTTACAAATGTATATAAAGTGTACCCCACAGTACAAGGCAAAACCAATTGCAGCCAGTTGTTGACCAAACAGCAAGTATAGGTATACTGTACAAGACAAACAACACCATGAGCAAAACAAGTAGAAATGACAAGAATGGAAGGTGTAGACAACAGTAAGGGTGCACCTGAAGTGCTGATGGGGGAGACTAAATACAGGGTTGGTCAACTGCATAGCTTGCCTATTAGAAGGCCGAGTAGCAGTGAAGAGGGTTAGAGGGGGGTGGGGGAGGAGAGGGAGGAGAGGAATGGTGGAGGGAGGAGAGACATGCCGAGAACAATGCCCCTTCAGGATGCTGTTAACCCTGTAAGGGGGACAAGGCCCTGGCAAAGATTTGGGGGGGAGAGGTGGGAGAGACATGCCGAGATAACACCCCTTAAAAGTGTTGATAACCAGGGAGGGAGGGAGGGAAGAGAGACATGCCTAGAACAATACCCCTTCAGGATGCTATGAACCCTGCAAGGGGATAATGGCCCAGCAAACAAGGTGGAAGGGGAAGGGGGGAAGAGAGACATCTGAGAATGATACCCCTTCAGTATATTGAGGCCTGGGAAGGGAGGGAAGAGAAACAAGGGAGGAAGGGAAGAGAGACAAGGCGAGAACAACACCCCTTCAGGATGTTGTGAACCCTGAAGGGAACATGGACCCAGCAAAAAGGGTGGAGGGGGACGGGGAAGGGAGACATTTGTTCTTTTTTCTGTTGTTTTAATTTACCTTATTTGTTACACTTATACATGTTTTTATGTTATTAAGTGGGTATCACTTTAAATGCTAGATTTAAATTTGATATATCATAAATAGGTGAACACTCCCTGATGACACTTTAATGTAAAAATGGCAGGAGGCTTGTGGGTCCTGTTGGATTGTTCCTGATCCTGAATGGGGTCTTAGCACTGTTTGGTATGTCAATTTTGATACATTTTATATTTGCTCTAATAAAATGCATTGCGATTACTATTCGTGTTTGCTTGTTTTGTCATTCAATGGGTAGTGCTGGAGTGTTTTGTTGTGCACTTCTAACATCAGACCAAGTTTTATCCTACTTTAATGACCCTAATATCTGTTGGTGTTCTTCATTTGTAAAATGATGCTACAGAAATGTACCCTCTGCTTGTTAGGTGTAATTCTGAAAAAGGTTCAGATGAAACAGATGATACGTCCATACTTAATGTTTTAAATATACTAATATCAATACCTATCTTAAAATCAAAGAATGCTAAGTGTAGTGGTAGTGAAGGTATTAGAGAGGGGCAGGGCAGTTTTTATGCAGAGGCTAAGTAGGCTGCAGCCTATGGGTGGTGGCTGTTTAGGGGCACCTGTGAATAAGGCACTAAGAGATATGTTTTTGACTGCTTGTTCATTGTCTTTGCTGGCACTGTCTGAGTCCACTGAGTGCTGCAAGCCTCTTGCAGCACACACACACACACACACACACACACTCACACACTCACACACACTCACAGCTCAGATTTAACTTGTGTGATAAATTGGAGTCCACCTCCAGCAAAGCACAACAAAGCCCATCCTGACTCCCGCTATGACCCTCTGCCATCATTTGGCTCCCCTCTCTCCTCCCTTCCCTCTTCCTCCCCATCTCCACTGAAACAAGCTCTGGTAGAGCCACTACGACTGTGAGTGCATTAACTAGATAAGGGTGTTTCATGGGCTTAAACATAAACATTTATTTATTTAAAAAATATCAGATTTACAAACCTTTGAGTCAGAGACTCATTTACAAAAGCACCTCATTGAAACTAATACAATGACAGCACAGTTAGCAAGTCCAAAAACAATGGCTCGGAGAGCAGACAGTTATAACAATCATTCACTGGAGATACATGGGTATCAGTAGATAAACAGATTACATAGTTTAGGCACACAGGCATGACTTCAAGAAGACCAAAGCAGTTCAAACAATATACAATAGCTAAAGCAAATAGACATCAGGAGTCAAAGAGAAGCCCAGAGTGTTCACATGAAGGCTGATGCATACACTAACTGAATCAAAGTATAGTAGATTGAGAAAGGGCATAGTTAAGCAATAAGGCATGACAGGGTGTGTGTTATCATGTAATAACATCATTCCTGAGGTTGGTTGAAGAACGAGACAAAGAAGAGTATTTATTTATTTGCACATATTTATTTGATCCACTGGAGCAGCACTATTTGCACAAGCTGAGCCCAGTGCAGATTTTACAGCACTGGTCCTGGTTTGGTGATCTGGGTTTTACCCATACCACACCGCATATGGCTTAATGATATACTGTACAGATGGCTGCAGAGTCTAACCCATTGAAGGTTGGAGTTTCAGGAAACCATTATGCTACAAATATCAAGACTCACTCCCTCCCTCACCCCCCAGTCACAATTAATCCTCTACCAAAGTCATGCTTAAATACTGGTGCCTCTAAATCCATGCCACTAAGCTTTTAATGCCAACATGATTCTTCTGCTGCTGTGAGTGAAACTCTTTATTTAAAAACATTTTGTTGAGAAATTTTTGTTTTAGTGTATCCATGGTCAGGAAAAATGAATTTGCAAAAGAAACCAAACCCCCATTTATCAGTTCATTGAATCACAATACAGCATGTTATGAATTTTTCAGATTCTATGTGTAACCTACAGTAAGTCAAACAGAAATTAGACACAAATGCCTACCTATTTGCGAGTGAAGCAAATGGGGCTATTATCGTTTAGTTGTAAACACCTATAGTCATAGCCAGGATTCAATAAAACAGATGACTGCCATAACTAGGGCGGCAGTATAGCATAGTAGTTTAAGGCTCTTCTCTGCAAATCTGGAGATCTAGGTTTGAATCCCACAGCCCCCACACAAATGTGGAGTATCTTTTTAAGAAAGTATAAAATACTATGAAATGATTTAAAGCAGTGCACATGCTAAATCCTACTGCATCATTCAAAACATCATACCCTACCTACTTACCACATATAAACTCAACTGTATTAAAAAAAAATAATTCTAGGCACTTCCTTTTTACTGGGAGAGACACACTAAGCTGAAAGCTTGTTTACAGGTGTGACCTGGGAGCACAAGGAAGGTAAGTGATTTGGACAGGGTCACACAGAATGCAAGTGGGGGCTGTGGGAGTCAAATCCAGGTCTCCAGGTTTGTAGCTCAGAGCCTTAAATCACTGCATACTTAACCTTTTACAACATGGTTACACTTATATATAATACATACTTCTCAAACTTGAAAGAAAAAATACACTTTATCATCAAAGTATGTCTTTACCAAGTACTGTGCCCATTTTTAAAATAATTTGAACCCCCCCAAAAAATGTGCCCTGACATGAAACTGTATGTTTAACAGTAAAGACAATTACAAATTGTATTTCTAAATGCATTACTAACATAAATGCTTCATGATTAAAGGAGTAGTCCACCCAGAATGTGCAAAAAAGATATGTTATATTGAGTGTTTTGATAAATATGTTAAATCCTAGTGTGTCCTTCCCTCTGTCTGCTATTAGGAGTTTTTCTTAAATTAGCTTGCTAGCTGTATGGTAGTTTTATGACCCCTGGGGATCTCCATGACAAATAGTTTTATTGACTTTCTTTCTCTTACGATGCCCCTTGTCTCATGTGAGTGATGCAGCCATGCCCTTAGATTTAGCATGTGTACTGCCTTAAAATTAGTTTAGCAACAGCAGAGCCTAGTAATTGTTCTTATCCAGGGACATTTGACATTTGTGCTCCCTGGATAAGAATAGTTACAAGGCTCTGCTGTTGCTAAGCTAATTTTAAAGCAGTACACATGCTAAATCTAAGGACATGGCTACATCACTGTCACATGAGACAGGGGGCAATCGAGAGAAAGAAACCAATGAAACTATTTGTTATGGAGATCCCATGGCTGTAAAACTACCATACAGCTAGCAGGCAATTTAGGAAAAACCCAAATAGCAGAACAGAGGGAAGGACACACTAGACTTAACATACATATAAACACTCCTACATAATATATATTTTTTGCACATTCGGGTGCACTCCTTTTGTACATGAAATACTCCTGTAGGCTCCACCCACAGTCATAAAAATGCTTATGTTGAATTGTCTCTTGTCCGTCCCCAGTAGCAAATGTCCCTGCCTTCCAGTCTCTTTCTGTCATTCATCGACAGGATGCTGAACCTCACCAATCAGTGGCTGATTGGGATTTCATAATCCCACTGGTGCTAAACTGTTTAGAGTAGCCATGGAAATGCTCTTCCAGGTGTGCTCGTTGTATAAGAAGGCCTAATTTTAGGCAGCTTTTCTTTCTTTGGATGGTGACTCAACATTGATTCAGTTTGGATGGGCTGTGGTACATCAGCACTATTGGGACTTAGAAACATAACTCTTGGCACCGATGACCAATGGCAGTGTTTCTGCTTTTTGGGAGTACTGAGCAGAACAAAGAGGCTTGATTGTTTTGTTGGATTTTCCCTCAGGTAAGTGAAAATATTGAAGGATTCAAAGAGCCAACCCACTATGTTACTAACTTCTTCTGTAAACATCCTGGATCAGGCTCAGTTAATGAACAAAGTTCAATGTCCTCTTACCACCCAATGGTTCTTTGTCACTGCACAGACCTGACTGGGAATCCATTGCTTTTCCATGTATTTCTTCAGTGAGACACAATTGTAAAAAGGTAGTTTCACATATTTTCAGCTTTTGTAGTCTGAGGAAAATCATCTTTCACGGATTCATGCAACTCAGGGTTGAGGCTGACTTAGAAATCCTCAGAGAAAATCCTGCACCCTCCTCCATCTAATAGATGGTACCATCCTTTCACAATCTCTTCCTCTGCTCCAGGTTTGTTCTTGTTCTGTTTCACCCACAATTTTTGGCTTTGAGTAGAAGTCAATGCTTATGCTTTGGTGGGATGAAAAGAAGGCAGACATAAAGCAGTCTATATGCAAATTTACCGATGGTTTTTCAAACAGCCGTTGCACACAAGGAAGAGATAGTGATTAGGGAAATACTGAATAAACTCCTGGCAAATCAACAGATCAGTAAAGAAATCACTGAAACCCCACAGCAATAAAACCATGATGTTCTGTGCAAAGACCAATTGGGCTCTAGCTAGGTAGCTGGTAGGTAGCAGACACCACGGTAATGGTTTTTGATTTACAAGCCAAGACACAAAATATCCAAAGCCTGTAACACAGAAAAACATGCGGTACTGGTCTGCTGAGATGGATATGCAGTAACAAACTTGATCCATAATCAAAACAAAACTGCACTCCAAAAACAAGACTTTTATTTTGGAAAAAAAAATGACCTTTAAAAATATAATGTAGAACACTTGAGAAGCATACATAGACAGGATAAAACAAATACATTGGCATTGTATATAATATATATAATGTAAAAAGGGTCTGGAGGACACACTTTTAAATTCATAGGCTTGGATAAGGTGTCTTTGAAAATTCATGGGGGGGGAGCTAGATAATAAACTTTTACAGTTTGAAAGCAAATGGCAATACACATTTAAGGCACATGGGCCGGGATATTCAGACTGCATCAGGCAGTGGCGCAAGCCTGGGTGCAGTGCAACTTTGATGTGCCAGGGCCAGGTCCAGGTGATATTCAACAGCACTGTTGAATATGGCATGGGCAGCACACAAACTGCGTAGGGCGCAGTGGCACTGCACTGGTGCAAGCCACTGATAGGGAGCATGGGGATGCACCAGCGCAAGTGCAGTTGCGTCAGGTGCATCAGCCATGATATTCAGCAGGGGGCATAATATGTGAAAGGTGCAAATGGGGCCATTTTCATGTTATAAAGGCCCATTTGCATGCCTTGCGCAGGCAGAGTAGGCTAGCAACTTGCACCTGGTGTCCTGCACAGCATGACATGTGCTGTGGAGATTCCAGGGCATACCAAGCCCCTTAGCTGTGATCGCGCAGCATATGTCACTAAAGATAGCCCTGGTAGTCTAGTGGCCCCCCCAATCCCCGATGCCCCATTGTGTATGAATCATGACCATCCTTGATGGTCTAGTGGTCCCCTCTCCCACCTGAGACCCTAATTCCCTGGTATATGACATAATGATGTCCCTGGTGGTCTAGTGGAACCCCCCCACTCATTGCCACGATCAAGATGCGCACTCATATAGAAATGCTCTAGTGATCCAGTGGCACCCCCACCCTGCCCACCCACACAGAACCCTGTGCCCACCCCCCATCATCTGTGGGTGGCTGCATCCCACCGCACACTGCTCTGCTGTCCTCCAAATGACAGGTACAGTATGGGTTTGTAGGGCATACTGTACTAGACAGTCCTGAATATGTGAATGGAGCCATTCATAGTTTTGGAACTGTCTAGTACAGTATGCCCTGTAAGCCCATTGGTCCACACTGGGGACCAATGGGCTTACAGCCCATACTGGACTTATCATTTGGCAGGCAGCTGGATGGTGTGCAGGTGGGATGCAACCATGGCCCATGATGGAGGGGAAGCAGGATGGGCATGGGGTTCTGTGTGGGTGGGTGGGGGTGTCAATGGATCACCATAGCATTTCAATACAGGTGTGTACTGCAATCACAGTAACAGGTGGGGGGATTTCCACTAGACCACCAGGGATGTCTTAATGTCATATATCGGGGAACTGAGGACTCGGGTGGGAGGGGGGACCACTAGATCACCAGGGATGGTCGTGATTCATACATATCAGAGCATTGGGGATGGGGGGCCACTAGACTACCAGGGCTATCTTTGGACACATATAACTCACTATCGCAGCTACAGGCAGAGAGTTCCACTAGACCACCAGCATTGTGTGTACTTGTGGATGGTGTTCTGGGCGGGCGGGTGGCCACCCATGGCTGGGTTGCTATGTTGCGCCCTGCAATACAGCAGCCCTCCTGTGGGTGGCCAGGATTTGCTCCTACTCTGCACAGGCTCAACTTTGGCCCCCCCCATGCAGCTCAGTGCAGGGGTGCACTGGCAAATGCTCTGCACATCCCAGGCTGAATATCGGATGTGTCGCATGAGATAAACGCGCCCCTGCATGGTGCGCGCCACGGTATCATTGTGCCCCAGCACATTGGGATTTACGCTGCACCAGGCAGCCTTCTCAATATCCCACTGGGGCGCAATGCGGGGTTGTGCCGGAGCAACTCCATTACGCCAGGTGCAACCGCTTTGAATATCCAGGTCAGTGACTAAAAGGTTTTAATGCCATGTTCAGTCTAACTCCCTTCCTTAAGAAAACTAACTAAGTATGTGCTGCTAGTCTCTGACTAAATAAGTATAGGTAGGTTTAATTTGCACTGCTGCTGAATTGTATTTATCTGGTGCTTTGTATGAGATTCTTTACATCAGCTTTATGATATTCTGTTTATACCTAATATTTTATTTATGTCTGATATAACATTGCAGATTTTGCTATTTTTACGGGGAGTGTACTTTTAAGCTACTTTGATAAGCATTTGAAGAAGCACTTTAATAGAGCACAAAATGAGTTTGCTATGATATTTTATAGACAGTTATTTTTCACTATTTTGAATATGACATATTACATTTATTATATATTAGAAAATGGGCTAGACACTATCAGCTCTGTGATTGGCTGAGAGCCATAGCAGGGGTACATTAACTTACAATAGATGCCCACTTCTAAAGAAGTGCCAATTCGAGGTGCCCCATTACTTAACAATATCTTTGGGCACCCCGAATTGGTATACTGATAGCCGCCATTTTTTTACCCTTGCTAAGCAAACGACACATCTTCAATCCCTAACATGTCATGTACCACCTCCCCCCCACCTGGCGTGCCACTCTGTACATTTAAAATCATTCTGAAAGGTTTTTTACTTGAAGCTTCTCTTTCTTGCTCTCCTGTGCAGTTTTTTTCTCTTGCTCTCACTCTCGCAGCTTTGACCCTTTCTCCCAAGGCAGGAACCCTCGCAACCCAGTCCCATCAAAACAGTCCACAATTTAGCATAGCTCTAACGGACCACTGCCAAACCAATCCAAAATAAAAAAAAAATTCTTTCTCCTCACTCCAGTGGTACCAGTTTCCTGACTGATCTTCCATGACCGTTGCCTTCGGCAGATGCTCGTTCAACTTCCGGTCACCTCACCGGCTACCCACTACTGCCTCTCCATCGCCTGCAAACACCACCCCTATATACTAAAAAACAAACAAAAAAGTAAATAAATAAAAAAAAATCTAAAATGCCCAGCGCTTTTTGTGTGTTTGTATTTGGGGTTGGGGAGTGGGGGAGGGACTGTAACCATAACAACCTGCTCAAACCTAGAGGCCCAAAAGACAGAAGAGTACAAAAAAAGCAGGTGGAGGGATTACTTTATAAACATATAAATGAATCAAGTAACAATTTTACCATTAAAACTTAAAGATATATATGTGTGTATATATATATATATATATATTAAATAAATCTGACACAGTGCCCAATTTCTAAGCACAATAGTACCCTCCAGGTTGGGCGTTATGGGCAGTACTGGACCTTCCAGGGGCTATAAGGCCCTCTGCCTGCTGCGTTGCTGCCTCATTATGCCCCTGGGTGGTCCAGTATTGACCAATGCCGCCCATCTTGTCAGGTATTATTGCTTCCTTAAATAATGTCACTCTAAGAATTTGCCTTAGAAGAGTGTATGGTGCTTGAGATAGCCACGCCTTGAAAAAGCTTCGGAGTGACTCAAAACATTGGTGTTCACATATGTGGGTGCTGCTGATCTGAGAGGTCCTTTTAACTTTTGAATAAAATAATTTTTTAACTTGATCTAACGTCTGAGGTCCAGAATCTGTTGGTGTGTCAAGTATCCCTACTCCTTTGCCTTCAACACCCTTTGCAATGCCTTCTTTAATTTTGCTACCAACTCCTCCTCTCGTACCAACCATTACTCACTCTACACCTCCTTATCCATTCTTCCTCTACATTCTTATTGTCAGAACCACTGTGCCTCATTCACATCCAAATACTGGTTTGGGTCCCTTCCTTCTTAACTTTCCTTATGCCTCTCCTCCAGTCCCTCTTCCTCCTGCTCCCACAGCTCCAGGAATACTTGAACTTTCACCATTCCTCTTCCCCACTGATCTGCAGGGCCATCAGCTTTTTTCTATCATCTCCTTCAATCTGGAACATACTGTCATCCTCCCCCCATTTTAATACCTCCCCTGTTTCCCTCAGGTACCAGCTGAAACTCATTCCCTCCCCCCTCCAGTTTTCCCCTACCTGTCTGCTTCCCTAAATTTGTTTCCTATCCAGGTGTAGGTGTGGCTGAGTTGCCAAATTTTTGCTGTTGCTCTTATTGTAATTACTCCTCTGTTAATCATGTACCCTGTTCCACTTTACTATAATTGTGAACTGTGTCAGTGCTATGTAATTGCATTTAACTGTGTACTGTATCCATGCCATATATTTGCCTCCCCTGTTCCCTTCCCTCTAGTTACACCTGGAAACAAGCCTTGGCTTAGTATACCTTTCCCAATCACCACTCTTTCAAATAAATAAACAAAACCTTACTTGTCTTATTTGGTCAGCAACCATTGGGCAGCTAAAGGCCAGAGAAAGCAGCCCATCTCCCCATTCACAGTTTTAAGGTTTATTCATTTTCATTTTTTCTCCTCATTCTTTCATGTCTGCCTTCTTTTTTTAATCCTTTTTATGTTGTCTTGCATGTGTGCAAACAACATCTTGTGATAGTAGCACATTCAGAAGTGTGTTAGTGTTGTGGCAAATGCAGGGAACGCTTTAGTGGGTGCATCCCTCAGCCACCAATTAACGAGTATGCTGGTGATGACAGCAGTTTCAGAGAGAGCCATGGAGTTGAAAGAAATCTGCCAATCCAGTGAAGTGCAGTTTCATCACTAGAGCATCAGATGACAAGACTCCATTATGTGCCTTTCCTGGTGAAACATTCCAATAAATATGATGGCTCCTGTCACCTGCCACATAATCCCAACAAAGCCGACATTGAGGATGCCCAATCCTCATGTTGGCATGTTTCCTTCCAGTTCGGTTTGTTTGCTGATGTGGGTACCCAATCCCTGTTGGCATCCTGTCCCCCACACACACACTTTCTTTGCTGATGGGGGTGCCCAATCCCCATCGGCATCAGTCCCCCCCAAACTTGTGGCCCACTGGGAGCTCACCCAGTGTGCCCCAAATCATTTTTTTACCTGTAAATAAAGAAAACAGTCCCCTGATGGCTGGTTTCTTTTTTTTTCCCCTGAGGACCTCATCATCCCGCGTGCCCCTTCCCAAACCCAAACCCACCCTCTGCACACCTCACCTCCCCACATTCCCCTCACCTTTACCTCCAGAGGGCCGATGCTGCAATCTTCTGAGGAGCGGAAACATGTCTGAACTCTTCAAAAGCCGACCGGGAACTGAACAAAATGCAGTAAGCTTTATAATGGCAGGCAATTGGGGGGTTTCAACTTAGGTGGATATCTCAACCATTTTTGGGAATTTTGGTACCAGATTTTTAACATGGGGTTCTTGAGACCCCGCCTCATGAAGACATGCACTGTCATCTCGTTACTCAGTCCCAAAAGGTGTTTTCGTGATCATTTCGTGGAATCACCTTTCGGGACTGATTAATGAAATGACAGTGCCACTGTTCATGAGGTGGGTCCCAAAAAGCCCATGTTGCAAATTTAGTGAAAAAATTCCCAAAAATGTCTGCATTAGAAACCTGCATTGCACAGTTTTCATGCACAATCGTAACTGCAACACTTTTTAATACTTTCATTCCAGATTTTCAACATTACCATTTGTTCACACCTCCTTATGAACAGTACAGCTGACATTTTTCACATCCTGCCTGAAATGTGTTTTCGCACCTGTGGCACATGATGGCATGGTTGCTGTGGGAAATTAACTTTTGGGTCAGATTAACAATGTCACGGTACCACTGTTCATGATGGGAGGTCCCAAAATGCCCAAAGTATGTTGAAAATGTGGTTAAAAATTCCCAAAAATAATTGCATTATGGGCGTACATTGCGCAGCTTCTACGCACTCTTGTGACTTCACCAATTTTTCATATTTTCACTCCAGATTTTCAACATTGACATTTTTTTAACACCTCCTTATTAACAGTATATTTGTCATTTTTCACATCCTGCCCAAACTATGTTTTCGTACCTGTGTCACCAAATGGCGCAGTCACTGTACAAAATCACCTTTTGGCTAATGAACTGATAGAGCCACTGTTCATGAGGTGGGGTCACAAAAAGCCCATGTTGAAAATCTGGAGTGAAACTACCAACAAACGCCCTGGGTGTTAGGGTTTTCAACCATAATGTCCCACCCTGTAGAGACTGACAGGCATCAGGAGTGTGACTTGGGATCGTCGGCTGTAATGCTCACGCCATTCCACCTGCACCTGCAGCCAGTGACAGGCATCGAGGTGTGCCTTGGAGTCTTCAGCCCCAAAGTTCACCCCATTCTCCTATACTGCACCCATCTCAGTGTATTTTGTTACGGAATGGGGTGAGCGTAAGGCCCAAGGACCCCAAGGTACACTGCGACACTTGTCAGTGTCTGCAAAGTAGGGTGAGGTAAAATGGCATGAGCTTTATGGCTGATGACCCAAAGGCACACCCCATCACCTGTCAGTCTCTGCAGGTTGGGGGTGGGGTTGGCGTCAGTTCAAAACTTCACTGCCATTCCTATTGTGCATATCTCTAACTCCTGCAGTACCAATGCCAGTGCCAGCAAGACAACATTCGGCATCGACAAATGCTTGTTTTATAAGTCTCTGTAACCCTCCCTTCCATCATGGCATTAGTCATAAATTTGTTAACTTTAATCTGTTTTTAATTTTTTTAAATGTCATCAATGCTAGAAAATCCCAGCTTAATCTCAGATTTCTTACAGACAGGATGGACAATGCAAGGTAGCCATGAGATCAGCAGGAACTTATCCCAGTCCCAAGAATGTAGTCAAAAGCCAACTAGTGTGGCTTAGGGACTAATCCCAATTCCCAATCTGGTGTATAGCCATGGGGAGGATTCAGTGGGGGCACTTCCAGAGGTAATACTGCATTTATGGGGATGAGGAAATTGTGGTTATGGGGATGCTCTGGGACCACACTTGCTGTCATAGTTGTAGGAAGATCCACAGCCTCACTGTCAAGTTCAAGTAACAGGCTGCAAGAATTAAAAAATGTGTCTTGAAACTCAAGGCCAACTAGACAGTAGAGGCACTACATGAACAACTCCCCTGATGACACCTAGGCCCAATAGAGGAGGTTTGAATATAGCTTGGACCAGCAGAGGGGTGCAAGGAGGAAGGACAAAAGTGAAGCCAGCGGGGTACCTACTATGAAAAATGTCTGTCTCTGGAAACACAGGTTCAGCTTTAGCATTGCAAGAAACAGGTCAGGGATGGTACACCTGGGGGGGAGGCATCAACACAAGTGATGAGCCAGCTCTGAAAGGAGCCATGGGAGGAGAAGAAGAAGAAAAAATGTGATAGTTGTGGGAGACTGCATTGTGTGGTGACAGAACAGATGGTTTGTTCCACTGACTCAGAAAGAAGGAGGGTGCACAGTAGCCCTGGTAGCAAGACTCAGATCAGGGATTGAGGAACTCATTCGGAAGGAGGGATGGAGGCAGGCTGGAAAAGGTGGCACATGTAATCACACAAAATCTGGCAAGGGTGAGTATGAAAATGGTACAGGAGAGTTTCTGCACCCTAGGTAGATTCTGGAAGGAATGGGCAGCTTTAGTAACCTTCTCTGACATTCTACCAAGATCAGATGAACAAGAAAGAGGAACGGCAGTTAAGGATATATACTTTTAATTCATTGCTAAAGGAATGGTGTGGAGAGGTGGTGTTACAGCACCCTGGGGGTAGAGGCACCAATGGCAGGGATGGAGGCCTTTTACAAGTGACTGGTTACACACAAATGGAGAGGGCACAAGGGTACTAGGTCAGAGGTTTGTGAACTACTTCAAATCCCTGTTAAACTAGATAACAGAGAGGCTGTGCAGACAAGGATGCCACAAATGAGGGGGAGCAATGTCCCCCTTCCCCCATTGTGTCCAAGAGTCAAACTGGGTATGGACAAACAACAGAAAAGACACCATGAAGAGAAGAAAAAAAGAGAAGGGTAAACAAAGGAGTAGGGAGATAGCAGAAATATAAGTCCCAGTATATCTAGGTGCTGTATCTGGATATTTCACAGAAAATTCCCATTCATTTCAATGGGATTTCCAGTGATATATCTAAAAATGTACTGAGGCAAATCTCTGGATACCACTGTCCTAGTACCACAGAAAGAGTAGCAAGAGAATAAAGATACAGGTATCCACAAAAAGGAAGTAATATACCCTGATTGGAAGACAAGGGGCAGGTAGTATTTAAAACAGCCAGAGAAACAGAGGGTGCGGGTAAGGAAGGGAGGGAGAGCCAACAGACCATTTGGAAAGTGGTGTACGAACTCCAGAAGCCTGGGGAATAAAGTATGTGATCCTCAGGTGCTATTGGTGGAGGACAAGTTAGAATTGGAAGCTGTCTACAATTACTTATACAGAATGGCTAAGGGAATTGTTAATGAGCCTCAGGATAGAGAGAATGATTGCGATACTGCATAACCAAATGCCTCTTTTCGATAGAATCTGGTCCCAGTTAGAAATTGCTTACTCCTAAATATGTTAGTGCTGGATTCCATGTCATTCAATCTTGTATACAATGCCTTGTGGGGGGGATGATGTGGGGTCGGGGTTTTTCAAGGGGGAGGTGGGTGGGGTCAGGGGCTTATAGCGTGGTTATGATTATTTTACATGATGTGCATTCATTATAGTCTGGACTTGTTGCATGGTGTTTGGCAATGTAAGCCTCTGTACCACAAGTTTGTTTAATATTCATAGTATATAATATCCTTAGGGGAGGGTGTGAGGGTTGGGCTTCTTAAGGAGGGGTGGGTGGGGGTCAGGGGCTTACGACATGTTTATGGTTATTTTTCATATTGTACATTTATCATTGTCTGGTTTTGTTGTAAGGCGATTGGCAAAGTAAGTCTCTGTACCTCAAATGTGTTTAAAATTCAATAAAAAGTAAATGGCAAAAAAAAAAAAAAGAATTGGAAGCTGTGAGGAAAATCTGGGCAATGTTATACCATGGATGTGACCTATCAGTCCCAGGCTAAACCCTTCCCATGCAGAATAGGGTGGAAGGTAGGGAGAGCAGGGTAGCTTGATGTAATTAATGTGTTCATCAACAACATTGGGGACAGCATTAAAGACTAGATATGTATTTTTCTGGGTGATACCAAGCTTTGCAGGAGGTGGAACACTGAGGAGAGTGTATGGGATCTAAGGGGGAACCTAACAAGGTTGTAGAGAGGTAGACAGGAATCTGGTAGTTGGAGTTCAATGTGAAAAGTTCAAGGTGATGCACATAGTGTGAATGAACCCCTTGGCCAAATACCATATTGAGGGGTGGAGGTAAAGATCACAGTCTCGGAGGACAAAGCCCTGGGGAAGGCAATCACAAGTGATCTGAGACCATCAGCACAATGCAAAAAGAAAGGTGGTGGTGAAAGTGAACAAGATGTTGAATAGCCTATCGAAGGGATTCTCCAGCAAGAGGAAAGAGGTAATTCTGCCCCAGTACAGGTCCATGGTATATCTGCATATGGAGTACTGTATGCAGTACTGGAGCCCCTACAACAAGAAAGACATAAACCAGATGGATGCAGTTCAGAGGAGGCCAGCTCCAGAAGAGAAAACAACAAACACCTAGTGTGGCAAGGTGCAGAAAGGGGCTTACTAAGCCCAAAAACAGTGCAGTCCAACTTCAAATACCCTGCACTCTGCAGAAAGAAGAACCACAGACCAGAAATCCTTTTTCAATGCTTTATTGCAGTTTTAGGTAAAGTCAGTGTCTCCACAGACAGACAGACATCCACACAAGCCCCAGGGCTTCCAGTATGGAAACCCTTCATCAGGGGGCATGGTAATGTCATGATCCAGGAACATGTGACAACTTCAATATCAATGTTACATTAATAAACATGAGCTCATTTGAAAAATGTTAACTGTTTCAGGGAATACAACACAAAATGTAATAATGGTAATAATAGCAATTCTTATCTGAATAAATGTTTTTAGGTTTAAGGAAAAATCATGAACTAAAAGCATAATACTCAGACAACACTGCTGTATTTATCAAAAATAGAGGAAGAAAGGTAGAGCAAGTGAATTATCTGGCTTTATTATTCAAGGCATATTTGCAGCTCAGATAGGAGGTAGATAGCAACAGTATCTCAAGGCTCAAATTCCTGCGCTAACCAAGAGGAGTGAAGATTCAAGATCAGAGACCCTAAAAGACCTAAAAAAAGAAGCAAAAAAGGCACATTAGTACAGAACCCATCAACAGTGTATTCAACCATAATATATCTCATTAAAATTTAACTGGGACTGACATTTCCAGGGAAAGAAGAACACACTTTAAAGGCAAGTCTACATTCTGTCCTATTATGTTTAATGCTAACATTTTGGCATATGAATAAACTGTCATGAAGGAGTTTACTGATACACCCAATCAAGCAAGAGTCCCCAGAACTTTTAACTTGTCAAAAGGAGAAAAAGCAGCACTGGGGGAATTGTCTAAAAATGAAAGGTTAGTTATCAAAGCTGCTGACAAAGGCAGCAATATTGTTATTATGAAAAAAGAAAAACATGTCAGTATTGTTAGGCAGCTTTTAGAAAATGAGAATAACTACAGGAAAATGTTATTTAATCCAACCATAAAGTTTAACAGGGAATTGGACTAGTTACTTATGTGTGCCATCTCAGAAGGGGATATTTCTGAAGAAGAGTTTAAATTTTTATGGAATGAGTTTCCAGTAGTGTGTGGTTTCCATATACTCCCCAAAATCTACAAGGATATAAATGATCACCCTGATAGGCCAACCGTATCTGGAAACGGACCGATATGTGAGAATATGGGCCAATTCCTGGATTTTTCCTTCAAAAATGTGTTGTTTCCCTTCCAGCTTCATAAGTATCATAAGTACATACGAGACAAGCAGGCAATGCCCATAACAGCTTGCTACTAAGTTGGATAACCCTTAATCTTCATTATGGTGCAATATTCATTTAGTCTTTTTTTTTCAAATTTCCATAGTCCCACTACCGACCACCATACATGGCAAGGAATTCCACAGGCTGATAATTCTCTGACCAAACCATGATGCCCTTTTACTAGTGTTAGCAGTTTCTCCTTGCAGCTGAAGTATATGTGCCCTATTAATACACCTATTTTCTCTCATCTTCAAATCCAAACAATCCCACAATTCCAAGTCATTAAATGCTTTATAAACCAAGCGTAGATCTCCACGTAGCTGATGATACTCCAAAGTGTACAATCCAAATTCATCCAAATGCTCCTCATAGCTCAAGTGCTTTAATGCATCAATCATCTTGGTCGCCCTGTTCTGAACCCTTTCCAAAGCCATAATCTCTGACCTATTATAGGGTGACCAGTACTGTTCACAGTATTCCATGCCTGACCTCACCAGAGACGAATACAGGAGCAATATCACATCTCTGTCCCTGCTCTTTATAGTCCTCCTTATATTCCCCAGTATGGAGTTCTCCATTTTTGCTAAGAAATAGCAGTGTTTTCCAGTCTCTAATCTGTTTGTTATCTGTATACCCAAATCTTTTTCTCCTTACTTGCCCTAAGGTCCTTCCCAGACAATGTATATCCAAAACACTTATTTCTTCCCAAATGCATAACTGCAAATTTCTCAATGCTCAGTTTTAGTTTTTTTTCATTATTCCAATTTTCAATTTTTGTTAGTGCTTCCTGAAATTGAATTGCATCTACTGTATTTTCAATGATCCTTCTGATTTTTATATCATTAGCAAATTTAATGAGCCATGATCCTTCCACCATGGGCACAAATGTTGCATATATTTTAAATAAACATAAATAAGCATATTTAAAAGATTCTGATGATACCATTAAGAAGTTGGGGAGGCCTGATTTGGGATGATGACATGATGTGGATTAGCATTAACATTGAGTCTCTGTATACATCCATTAGGCATGAAAATGGTTGAGAGCTTGTAGATTTTTTTTGGAGAATCTGGCTTTAAGTAACAATATCCTCACAGAGTTCCTTTTGAAAGGTTTTGATTTTGTATTGTGGCACAATGTTTTTTTAATTTGAAGGAGGGTACTTTTTACAACTATGTGGAACAGCCATGGTGGCCAGTACGGCCCCCAGTTATGCTAATTTGTTCATGGGATAGTGGGAGATGACCTGCTTTGACAATCAAACATCTAATCCTTATTTCCCTCACATTCATACTTTGTACAGATACATAGATGATTGTCTATGTGTCTGGAGAGGAGACAGGGACCTGATTCCAGAATTTATTGTGTGGCTTAATGAATTTAATTTGAAATCCACTTACACCAGCAGTAAAAAATTAATTTGTTGTTTCTGGATTTAGAGATCCATAGTGCACCTGGCTAGCCCATTTGCACTAAATGTCACAGGAAACCAACATTGACAAATTCTGTTTTACATGCTGACAGTGCCCACCCTGCAAGATTGAAGAATTCTATCCCATATAGCCAACTAATTAGATTTAAAAACAAATTCACAGAGGCTGAGGATTATCTGGTTCATGCATCAGAATTAGAAGAAAGATTTCTGATGAGAGGGCATGACAAAACTTTGTTAAAAAATGTAGCAGAAAAAGTACTTGGTCTGGACAGGAATCTGCTGCTGTAACAAAAGCAACCAGATCCTACTGATCAGTTTGGTCCTGTTTCCTTCTTAACAGAGTACAATACAATAGCAGGGAGTCTAGGAAATATTGTACATAGAAATTGGGGGATATTGATAAGTGATGATGCTGTGCGCAGGGCTGTGGGGGACAAGCTAAGAGTTACCTTTAGTAGGGCTACTAATCTTAAGGACAGACTTGTCCATAGCAGACTACATAAAAATACAAAACCTGAACAAGCCCAAACATGGCTACCAAAGAGACCTTTTGGCTTTTTCAAATGCCACCATTGCATTAGTTGCAAACATGCACAACCAGAAAAAAATCTTTACCCATCCCAGAGAACCAAGCACTACTGTAAAACATTAAGGAATGCATCACATGCGATACTCCCATATGTGGTGTACATATTGTTGTGCACTTGCAATTTGCTGTGCATTGGATTCACACTGAGGCCCCTAAAAAAATTGCATTCAAGAGCAAGTGTGATCAATTGAAAACAAAAGGGAAGATACTCCAGTGGGTATCCACTTTGCTTCCAGGCATCACTGTAGTGCTACTCACATGAGATTTGTTGGGTTAGACCATGTGTCACTATTGGAAAGAGATGGTAACGGCAAACTATCTGTTGCAAAGAGATTATTACTGGATTTTCACACTAAATAGTGTGAAACCATGAGGTGTTAATAATGAATGGGGCATTAAGTCATATCTTCCTAAGTAATATCTATTTCTTTCTTCATTGTTTCAAAATATAAGATTTTGCTTATTTGCTTATGACTTAACATGTATATTGTTGCCATACCATCCTTTGGATAGTATTAATGTTACCTGATGGTCACCCATCTTTTCATCCAACTAACAGCAAGTTATTAAATTTTAATTTTGAGTATGAGATATATTATGGCTGAATACACTGTTGATGGGCTCTGTACAGTGGCTCTGAAGTGCAAAAACACACACAAAAAAATACTCACCAATCAAATAAATACTGTACATTGCAGCACACACAAACTAAAAAATAAAGCAACAACCAAAAATTAAGCCAAACTGAATATACTACAGTAAAGCAACAAACAAATAAGGGGAAAATGCATAACAATCATATAAATAAACTGTAACACACAAACTAAAAATAAAGCAACAACCAAAAATAATGCCAAACTAAATATACTGTACTAAAGTAAAACAACAAAGAAGGAACTTGACAATATAGTATGGGACAAGAAAAACAATAAAACTGCAACCTACAAAATTTAAACAACAAACCAAAAATGGTAAAGTAAAAACAAAAACATAACACACAAAGAAATAAGTAGGCAAACTCCCCCAACTAAGGCATGCATGCCAAAAAGATTGCAAACAGAAATGCCTTTCACAATGGAAATGGCCTTGGGAACTCTAGTCAGACAGTGGGGAAGGAAGCTGCCCCAATCTTTGTAATTTCAAGGTAAATCTACATCTTTAAACCATATATTTATGATAATGGCCAAGTTATGGAGATAAACATAACAAGCCTATACATGTTTTGCAGTTTTGGCCTCTGCTACTGCCTATAGAAACATAGAATGTGTCGGCAGATGGGGTCCATATAGACCATCTAGTCTGACTAAGTTTAATTTTGACCTTGGGTAGTGTTTGCGAGGTCCTCATAGCGTTTTGCTGCTGCCTTTTAAATCACATCCTGACTTTGCTACAGGCACCATTCACTACACACTGTCCCAGCCATAATGTGCTATTTCAGGGGATGGGGGTTGGGGAGCATGTCAAATCAACTTTTCGGATATTGAAGAAACTTTCTGGTAGCTGAGATGGAGCATAGGGCTTCTGAAAGGTAACTTACAATGCTCTAAATTAGGGGAGCAGCAGAGTGAGTCTACTGTTACCTGGAATGGCTATTCTGATTAGCAGCTAACCCTGCATGGTGGTGGTGGTTGTGGTGGTGGTTGGAGAAGGGGGGGGGGTGCAGGTTCATGAAGTGAAAGTTTGTAAAGGAGTTAAAGCAATCTGTTTTATTCATTGTCAGTCAGCAGCATAATCACTAGCCTGCCCTGAGTTTTTTCTGATCTCCGTGCCTGAGTGATTTTATTTCAGCCTGGGAGAGTTGGAGCCAAGCTGTTACATTAGGTAAGCTGCTCCTGTACTTGGGAGGGGGAGGGCAGCAAGCACATCAAAGGATTAGCTGGTATGGATGGAAGATACAACCCTACTTAGATGCACGAAGGGAACAGTGGCGTAGTTAAATTGTAAAGAATTTAGAATCAGTATTAGAGATGCTCTATTTGTGGACAATGGCTGGAATAGTAGAAACATTGGGCTGGATTCACAAAGGTTGGCCATAAGCTGCAACAGTGGCAGCTTGCGACAACAATCCCTGTGTCCTGCACCCTGCATCCAATTCAGCATCAGACCTGGTCCAGGGGTCTGTGCCCTGCGACTTGCAGCATAGGTCAAACAGATGGTGCAGACACCACAAATGCCACAAGCTGCAGGACAGGTGGGAGGCAGATGCACCCTCAGAATCCATGTGCCCCCCCCGCAGATCTAAGCCAAAGTCACACAAGCAGCCCTGATCCCAACCCTGAGTTTGCCAATGGAATGCCCATATGGGCTAGGGCCCCCCCAGCCTCCATCCCTGATCCCCGATGTATTCCACCTATTGCACAGTAACATGAAAATATTCCCCAATGTAGCTCTGGTGGTCAGTGGCCCCCACCCCCAACCATTAGTGCTTGAGTCCCTGCTCCCCAAACCAATACTGCACCGGTGATTGGGACAGCCACTTCCTGCCACCATGGCCAGCTGCCGACTGGAAGCTGTCTATGGAGCCTAATACATTTAATATCGTGCTCTGTGAATGACAACTGCTCTCATTCTTGGGTAAGTATATTAACTGCTCGCTGCATATATACAGCTCAGTCAGCAGCCAGCTGCAGTAGTGAGAGGTGGGCTGTGCCGGTCACTGGTGGGCTATTGGTTAGGGGCGGGGCTCACTGACGAGTGAGGGTGGCCCTGGACTCACCACGGATATATGGGGCATGTTGCAGGTGTTTTGTAATGGTGGGGATGGAATGGAATGTGGGTGCGGGTTGCACGAAATGGTCATCAGAACATTGGGAGGAGGGTGATCAGATAGCCCATAGGAGTTTGTCACCTGCAATATCAGGAGTGGGATGGGGGAAGGCAATAGCTCACACTGGGCTTTTAATGTGTCCTGTGTTGACTTTGTGCATGTGGGGGTGGTGGAGCAGTGCTATACACTAGGGGAAAGAGGTTGTTGGGTGGCCATAGTGGCCTCTCAGTTGTGCAGCACTGGCTGCACATTGGCAACCCCTGGTGGACGGCAAAGACCACTTAAGCCACCTCATAGCCGGCATAAGTGTTCTTTGATGGATGTCCACCGGGGGTTTATTTCTGAATCCCACTTTAGGGACTTTGCTGCCACCCTTCCTGAATAGGGTGCAAATGTTACCATAAACCCCCTTATGCCATGTTTCAAGGGGGTTTATGGTGCATTGATACACTTGGGCACAGGCAGCCTTCAGCATGTTAAAGGCTACCTTTCTGAATCCCAATGCAATTCATGATGCAAGTGATACTTGCACCATTTTTTTTGGATGCAGTTTGCCTTGCATCCTGAGTTGCCTTTCGTGAATCCAGCCCATTGTGTGACTGTGTTGGAGTTACGATAGAAATGTAATCTTTTTGTACATCTCTGTTGTGAGTAAGGGTGAGGAGCATAAACTTTTACTGTTATCCTGCTAAATGGTTCAAACGTAATTCTGAGGCAGGAAAATCTGGAGGTGGGGGAGAGAGTAGCAAGAAATTAGCAGGTTTTCAGCCTTCAGGTTTTGCCTGTAAATAACAGAGGAGGGCTGAGACTGTGTTGGTAGTAGCTTAACAAACAGGCTGTGTTCAGAGCTGAAAGGGATGCTGATGCATTAACATGACAAAGGAATTTTTTTTTAAGAATGAGCTGAAGCTTATTTCTTGGGGAAGCACCACAGGTGAGTGACGAAGATGTGGCCGACGGCCCCGGCATCGCCACCAACACACTGCTGCATAGGAACCCGATGCACCCCTGACCAACAGCCAGAATCCCGACACAGAACAAGCAGTGGACAACCTGATGGACACTGTCCCGACTGGCCACTGAATGCCGCACCACCTACGGACACCTCGGAGAGTGACATGACGACAGTCGAGCCACTGTGGACCCCGACATGCTATAGGCAGGTGGTAGAACAACATGCCAAGTAGCAGGCGGGCAGCACAATGCATGGCAAACAAGGGTCAGAAGCATTCCTGATCAGTGCACTCACTGTGGGTCCTTTCATGCTGGTAGGTGTCTCCTTGCACTACCAGCTGCTTGTGCCCCTTCCTGGTGTTGCTGTAGTCGGCCAACATGTCCCCCGTGTGTATCGAGCATGGGTCAGCAGGTAAGGGGGTCGGCTTCGTAGGTGCCGACAGTGCACCTGCTGACACTGTGTGGGGCATGTCGCATCCTGTACCTGGACGCTATTGCAGTTGTCGGCTTTGAATCCGACAGTTTCGTGGTGTCGCTGTGGCGGTGTCGCTCTGACACCGTGCTTCCATTTTGGGGTGTGTACTGGGATCACAGAGAGGTTAAGTGACTTGCTCAGGGTTACATGTTATGCAAGAGGTGGCTGATAGATTCAAAACCAAATCTGCTAGGTCTTGGGTTCATAATGTGGTGCTCTAACCTCTAGGCTCTAGTCTCTTATAGTACCCCATCTCCTTTTCCCCAATTTCTGACAAGTAATCATTGATGATATTCCCTTCCCCACCTTTGTTTAGCAGTACCCAATCCCACCGTCTTTTCCCCACAGCCTCAGCTAAAGAAATAATGACACACCCTTCCACCTACCCACTAAGCACCCTAACTACCCCCCCCCCCACAGAGAACCATTATGTATCAAACTATAGACTGTCTGGTTTTAAGATCAAGGTTTGGGGCACTCACCAAAGCAGGAACAGAGACACTGTAGGCTTTACATGCTTGGTGCGTGCCTAATTCTTTATTAAAAGGTACTGTCACAAAGAATTCAGCACACAACAACTATAGAAAGCTTGTAGTGTATCTGTTCCTACTTTGGTGAGTTTCTGAAGCCTTGCTCTTAAAACTAAACAGATTATGCCCTTAGGGAAGAGCCAAAAAGTTGTCAGTGAATTGCGCTATGCAAAGTACTGGCAAGAAAAGACGTTAAAAGTAAACCTTCTCCCCATGCCTTGTGGCACCCATCCAACCCACTTCCCTCCTGTCCAGCCATACCGACAGTCTTGTACAATTATGAGATACCAGAAAAGCCTTGCACATGCACTACTCCAAAAACACATACAGACTCAGATGAATATTGCTGTAAATGTGTATTTACTCACAGCGCAAAAAGGCTAAGTGCTGGTCATATCACCCATGGTACAGCTGTGGGACAATAAAGGTTTTCAGTACCATTCATCTAAGTTTGTATGTGCTATTTTGGAAGGGCATGTGAGAAGCTTTTTTGGTATGTCATTGTTCTTGGTTTTAGACCCACATGCTACCATCTGGTGGCTTGTCCATCCCTTGGCGTAAGCCTGTACAATTACACTTACAGGTATATCAATAGAGCAGTTTGTGTAATATCTGTGAACTCTCTCACAAGTCTGCAACTATGATATCAGTATAGTCTCTTATATATTGATGTGGTATTTGTATATTATAGGTTAGATGGCTGATATGGTGTGAGCCCTATTTTCCATCTCTCTTCCTCAAGTTATGTGATAGACTACAATTGTGTGAGCCCTGGCTGGCATCTCTCTTCCACTCATTGGGCCCTATGCACGAATGGAGTGGAGTGGCTACGCATGTGTATTTGGGGCATGTAACCACTCTGTACCCATTGTGCCCCCTGCGTGGGATGCACCAAGTGGGTTTGTGCTGCCGCAATACATCAGCTCCCCTGGCTGCGTGCGACCACAACATGCCGGTGGCAAGCGGGGGGCATTTATACATCGTATGTGCTCATACACTGCCTCCACTAATGAAATGTACATATTTACTGCTTTATGTAATTCCTTTTGTTCTTTGCACTTTGTACACAACAAACCACCATCAATTTCCCAGTATAGTATTTGGTAAGGAATGTAAACTGCTGGTAATCTGGTGTGGGTTTGGGAGGACAAAGTTAGCCTGTATGGTGGTGTGACCATGTTGAGCCTCTAAATGTGTCTGGCGTAGGGGTAGGCTGCATGCTGAACCTAGAAGTATGTCTGGTGCTGGGGGGGAGGGCTGTAGATGTAAGGCTGGTGACCTTCAGTAAGTCATCATCTAGTGCCGCAGTGGGGGGGACTCTGAGTATTTTAGCACTGTTAGTCTGCAAATATTTCATCACTGGCGGGGTTTATGGTGGGGAAATACAAACTGCAGGTAATCTAGTTTACAGTTGGTTTCTGTATATGTTTTGTAGTGGCTTGAGGAGGATACATTGATTTTCTTGATATGGACTGGCATCCCCATGCTCTAAAAAGCAATTTACACACACTAATCAGTTGTAACATTGTGTACCCTAGGCTCTGCACTCTCTCGCCACTCCTTGACCCACAAATATTTGATATAGAATCCCTTGGTTCTCCCAGAGTTACCCAGGAGGAGGCCAGCCTAGCCAAAGCCCTGGGAGCAGGTTCTACCAGACACATTGATACATAGACACTGTCAGCAGATAAGGGGTCATGGCCCACCCAGTCTGCCCATTTGAGCTTGTAAGTTCCCTTTATGTCTTTCTAGAAGTCTGTTGCCCCTTACCCCTGACCTCCAGAATTCACTTATGTCTGTCCCATGCATTCTTAAATCCTGTGATTGTTTCAGCCCCACCACTTCCTCTGGCAGGGTGTTCCACTTGTCCACCACCCTTTCAGTGAAGAAATTCTTCCTCACGTTTCCTTTGAATCGCCCTCCCTCCAACTTCATGCCATGCCCTCTAGCACTACATGTAGTAAACAATGTCTGGCAGAGCCTGACCCCAAAGATTTGTTTAGGTCAGCCACCTACTGAGTAACTCTGTGAGAACTGAGGGATTCTGTATCAAATATAGGCATGTCATGGCGCAAGAAGAGTGTGTGGAGTCCTAGGATTTAGTTTTACTAGACTAGTGTGCTTAAAGCACTTATTAGTAAATGGAGAACACCGTGTACTAGGCTTTGGGACTGAGGGGGACTCTATGGGACCAGGTGGAATTGAACTGGGGCAGCTGGGGTAGTCAGGATAAGGAGACGGGTGGACCTTGGTTGGAGGTGTTCTATGCTCTTGGACTTCTGGAGACTTAATGTGGGACTCGGGGAGGGTGTCATTTTTCCAATGTTATGAATGGATTTAGCTCTGTCAAGGAAGAACTAATGATATTGAAGCCGCCAGGTACTTGCCACCATAGTCAACCTGGACTGCCACCTCTTTACAGTCACCTGAGCCTCTTTCGTGCTAGACAGGAGTCAGGAAGGACCCCAGCAGCAAAGTGAGAGAGAGAGAGAGAGAGAGAGAGAGAGAGAGAGAGAGAGAGAGAGAGAGAGAGCTTTACTACACTCTGATGCTGACTCTGAATCAAAGTCAGATTCCAATTTTGCATTTGAAAAGGATTTTTGAATATTGGATTTTTGACTTTCTGTACTGAAATTCCAAATTCTGAAAAAAAAGGCTTGGAATCTGATGAATCCAATACTAGCAACCTCACTGTGTATGGCTTCATGTGCAGGAATGGGGCAAATAAGAAAAATAGTGTGGGGGGGGGAGAATGGGTAGCATTTTGGGGTACTGTGTACAAAATTGAATTTGCTGGCTGCACCTCTGCCACTTAGAAACATAGAAGTTGACAACAGATAAGGACCACAAGGCCCATCCAGTACTTGCCCCTGTACTTGCTTCAAAATCCCCCATGATTGACGTTACTGTCCCCCCACCCCGAATCTGTATCTAAAGCACTCAGGGCTATTTAACTAGAAGCCATGGTGCAGCTCAGCTGCCTAGTGCACCTGTTGCTTCCAACTGGGAACTTTTAACAATGGTATGTGCACCTTGCTATCTGGCAGCTTTCCAACGTCTATCCTTGTTCCAAACCGCTCAGGGAAATTATGGTTCCAGCAGGAGCAACAGTTCAGAGAGGTGGAGGAAGGCGTTCTTGCTCTGGCCTCCCTCACCTCCTGACAAGCTCCTGTTTCCCCATCTCCTGTTTGCATGGAGCAGGCCACAGCTAGAGCTCCATAGGGGCTGGGAGTAGAAAGCATCCCATGACATTTTTTACTTTTAGCATGGTCACTCATGCTACCTGCAGCAGCAGCCCCAGCTTGTCCTCTTACACTCCTGGCTAACACGCCACCTTCTAGCTGCCTGCCATAACAATATTGGGACCCAGTGACACCTACCACCACCACCACCACCAGAGCCCAGGGAATAGATTCTTAACTTGTTTAAACAAATTGGCCACTGGCCACCAAAGAAACTAGCCCACCAGGGGTATTACAGAAATCCTTGATTTCCCTGGGACAACTCTGCCCCCCCACCACCACCACTAATGCTAAATTATTTTAATTGTGCCTGGCCATTAGCCCAAAATAGTTCCCAGTAGCCCACCTGGGATACATTTTTTTTTTTTTTTCTTGAAGACATATTTCTTTCCTGCTGGTAGCTCATCAATGCTAGGACATACCTTGGTCAGGTCAAACACAATCATTATTCAGATGACTACCATTTTTTTCTGACCTTTTAATTTCCTTCTGCCACCCCATTCTGGAATGAGTCCCTGTTATGGCTGTGCACAACTGTAGTGTCCCCATTGCAGCAGGAGCAAGCTCCCTGGCCCAGTCGCAGGGGTCCCTGTGGTGGGGGAGTGAGATCCCAATTCTCCCTGACCAAGATGCACTGCAGAGTGGGCAGCTGTCTTGGTTATGGCCTTCCGACATGACTTCCTGGGCTTGCTTCTGAATCTGTGCCGTCAACATGGCAGCTGAGCTACTACATTACTGGCCACTAGGCCATCTGGGGGGAGTGATAAGTGGTTTTGCTGTGTCTCCCAGCAACACTTTCTCTTCTCCTTTCCTGTCTATTAATTTATTTCCCTATACTGTGTCTCTGTCTCATTATCTGTATCTCTGTCTTCCTGTTTTGCCCTAACTGTAACTTTTTATCTAAAGTTCCCATTTATTTTTAACTCCTATGCAGTCCTACACCCCTTTTCCACTTTCTGTCTCTGCTCTCGCTACTGTATTTTTTCTCCATATTAACCTGTTTTTCTCTTTAACAGGTCAGACAAGATGCTGACTCCTTCCCAATCAGATAAGTATTACTCTACATCTAACCTGTCCTATCCTTCCTATTTACTCTCTAAGAACTACAGGTCCTTTGTGATCCTATTCCTATATTTTATTTTACAGGTCCAATGGACATCATCCCTTCAAGACTCCTTCATCAGGATCCCTGGTACCTAGGTAAGAGACCATTTACACATCAAGATCCCTAAAACCCAGGTAAGAAACCATTTACATTTTTCCAGCACTTGTTAGGTTTACTGTAACAGTGCAGCTGTGCCTGTTACAGTGTGTGTGTGTGTGTGTGTGTGTGTGTATTAAGGTGCACATACTGCAGCTTTTAGGTTTTTTAATAAAGCTGTTTGTCTTGGAGGTCGATGCAGGTGGGCCATCAGCCTTGTTCCCACCTCACCCAGAACCACTGTACCCAAAGTCCCCCACAGATTTCCCCCTCAGGGCAGAGCCAGGAAGGGGTGGGCCATCCTTCCCAACTCCCAGTGACTCACAGCCAGAACTGGCCTAGTGGTCTGAGTCGTGGCAAGGAATGGATGTATGTGGGCAGGGCTTCATGAAGCCTGTGCCAACCTTGGTTCCATTTTCTCCTCTTGGATCCATTGCCATGGTGGCACGTAACCGTGCATCCATGGTGGTGCCCACATACCACAGAACTGCAGCTACTCCCTT
The DNA here is from genome assembly GCA_016271365.2 of Neoceratodus forsteri. NCBI lineage: Eukaryota > Metazoa > Chordata > Ceratodontiformes > Ceratodontidae > Neoceratodus > Neoceratodus forsteri. The sequence goes on from CM057456.1 coordinate 1,517,354,733, forward strand.
TGATGTTGCTTAGACTTCTTGTGCTACTCCCCAGGCCTCCACCTGGGGGTAGCCTAGGGCTGAGTCAGCATGCCTCCTCACAGCACCTCAGCCCTCTGTGCCACTAGGCCAGCCTCATACCACAGCAATTTTTAGTTTGCTAGCTGTTTGGTAGGATGTATGCTATGCTCAACAGTTGCCACAAGTGGTTGTTTTGACTGTACATATGTGTGTGTGTGTGTGTGTGTGTGTGTGTGTGTGTGTGTGTGTGTGATTGTGTGCAGGATGCATAGTCTGCAAAGATTTGTTAATAGCCAGTAGATTTCTGACTGCAATGGGGGGGGTTCTGTTGCCAGTACCTGTCGTGTGTGTGTGTGTGTGTGTGTGTGTGTGTGTGTGTGTAGTCTAGGGTGCACACACCTCATTTCTAATATGCTTGAACAGCTGTTGTCTTGTGGGGGCAGTGCTATGGGCAACAGCTGTTTCTTTTCAGGTGTGTGTGTTTCTGTGAGTGTGTCCTTAGCATTTTGTTGATAGCTGTGCATTTGTGGCTTGATTGTGGGGGGTGGGGGCTGGAGAGTAATGCATGTGCTACAAAACTTGACTGTGTGTGAATGTGCGTATATGGGTGGCAACATTTTGTCACTTTGATATCCAACCATTTGATAGCTGGTACTGGGGGGGGTGGGGGATGTACTGTGCTGTAGTCAATATTTGAGATGAATGGAACCCATATTCAAGAGTAGTGCATAATCTACTCCTCCTTACAAGGAAATGCATACAAAATACATGTGTCTGTTGGCAGCAGCCCACTTTTAAAATGTGGTACAGCCTGGTTTTGGGTCTGATGGCTTGGGTATGTGGAGATAATCATCCAGAAAAGCTGAGCCAACCATCTTCTAACATTATTGTGACACTGCCGTCATCCCCAAGACATGTTTACCATGGCACCCTGGTGCATGAGTGTGCTCAACATGTGGTGAATCACATCATGCACACCAACCCATGCAACCACCAGGAGCCTCTTCAATAGTGGACTGCACTTTGATCCTCTCCTGGAAGGAGAACATCTGCATAGATGGTCTGTCACCCTCCCTGCTGGCATCTGCTTCTGATGTCCTGGGTTTGTTTGCAGACTAGACATTACAGACTGCTTGGCCCAGGAAGGGATGAGGAATGAGGTTGCATTGGAAACTATGGAATGCTTAGCAAAGTATAGGGTGAGCAAAGGCAGTGTCTCTGGACACCACGGACTGTTTGGCTCAGGGTGGGATGAGAGAGGGAGCTACCAACAGAACCCAAGGTGTGCTTGGAATGGAACAGGCTGAGGGAAAAGGCCTATGACCTAAGGGCATGCTTGGCAGAGAATTGGAAGAGGGAGGTGGTGCCACTGAACGCCAGGAACTGATTGTTATAGGATTGAGATGTGGTAGGAGTATGCCACTGGGCATCTGAAATTGCTTGGTATGGAGATGGGGTGGTGAAAGGGGGGTGCCACTGGACACCAGGGAATGAAGGGGCAGGAACTGATTGCCTTTGAATACTACAGAGTTATTAGTATTATGGAGTCCTTGGCAAGGGATCAGGTAAGGGAGGAGGGTGTCAATGGACACCTGGAAATGCTTGGTGCTGGATGCATTCATTTGAAATTACCCTTTCAGGTCAGCTATTTATGGCACCAGCCAACTCTTGGATTTTTAAATACTTCACTTTTTTGTTTGCATTCACTTTTTGTTGAGTTGTGCTTTTTTATTTGCATTACCTTTTTGTTTGCAATCACTTCTTTGTTGTGCTGTGCTTTTTAGTTTGCAATCACTGAGTTTGCTGTGCTGTGCTTTTTTGCTGACATTCACTTTTGTGTTGTGCTGTGCTTTTTGTTGTGCTGTGCTTTTTTGTTGGCATTCACTTTTTTGTTGTGCTGTGCTTTTTTGCTGACATTCACATTTTTGTTGTGTTGTGCTTTTTGTTGGTATTCACTTTTTTGTGCTGTGCTTTTTGTCATGCTGTGCTTTTTTTGTTGGCATTCACTTTTTTGCTTTGTTGTACTTTTTTGTTTGCATTCATTTTGTGTGTGTGTGTGTGTTGTACTTTTTTGTTGGTATTCACTTTTTTGTTGTGTTGTACTTTTCTGTTTGCATTCACCATTTAGTTGTGTTGTGCTTTTTTGTTTGCAGTCACATTTTAGTTATTTCATGCTAATATATTTTGTTAAATTTATCATTTTTAGATGCACTCTACTGTTTAGATTTGCATTGGATTTTTTTTTGTCATTTTCTTATGGTTACACTTTAAATATTTTTTTGTTTTGTTAATTTTTTTGGCACCACACTTTATATTTGGTTTTGTTGCTTTACATTTTTGTTTGTATTCATTTTTTTTTTTATCATAGGATAATTTTTACAATTTATACAATTTGGTCAGGACACAGAACACTCGAGGCAAATTGTCCAAATAACATTCATCTTAAGGCATTGACAGAATGATGAGTGTATGTCTACTAATGTTAAACTTACAGTCATGCACATTCCTTGTACATTCTTAGCCTAAAACCCATAGTCAGTAACATAGCAACACAGGAGCCCCTATAGGGAGAAGAATAGTGAGGCTAATACACTGCCAATAGCATAAGTGATAATCTAAATCTCTCAGCTGGCAATAAAGGGGAGATATAGAGAAGCATAGTGACCAGAAGAGAAGAAACAAGCAGAGAGAGAAGACCATAGGTGAGCTCTGTAGACCAGAATGGGCCAAGGATAACCTTTGCTGGGTATACCTAGGACGGCGACAACCATGAGTTTAAATCCTGAGGGGTAAGATTCTAAATAGGGGGATTACATGGAGGAGGGAGTGGGACCCTACAAAGAGGGAAGTTAAGGTATGTCTCCCATTTGTGATAATATAGGGGGAGCTGCCCTCTATTGGCATAAGTGAGCCTTTCAAAGATAGCAAGCCTGGCCAAAGCCAAATGCCATGAGGAGATAGTAGGAGGTGAAGCCTGTCTCCAGTTCAGTAGTAGGAGTCTTTTGGCCTCTAATAGGGCCACTAAAATCCACTCTTTATGTGCCAGTGTTAACTAGCCCAGGAAGGGGGGATCCCTCAGAAGAAGCATGGGGTCAGAAAGGTCAATAGGTTGCCTCAGCACACTAGAACAATTAATTGCCACTGTAGACCAAAAAGGGACAAGGCTAGGGCATCATCAGAGGAGATGAAGAATGGGGGCTGAGCTCTGCCGACATCTCCAGCACTCCACGTGTGGAAGAACACCCCTAGAGTGAAGAACAGCTGGGGTGTGATATCAATGGAGAAGAATCTTAAGCTGGATTAGTTGGCTCCTGACATCTTTGTAGGTGGAGTGGGCTAGATTCAGACTTCGGGACCATATTGCTAGTGTAATAGAATGGGTTAAGCCATTACTCCAGGCAGTTCTGCAGGGTTCCATGTAATCTGGCTGTGCCTCCTGCCTGGTATGGTAAAACAGCCTGGCTAAGCCCCAAGAGGAGGGTTTAGATGCAGGGTAGATAGCCAGTGCCATTTAGGGTCAGTGGAGCATGTCGACTTAAGGGTTTGCACTGCACTGCACTATGAAGCTGCAGGTATCTCCAAAAGTCCTTGGCCTGGAGACAGTAACGAGTTTTTAACTGGTCAAATGACATAAGTTCAGAGGAGCCAGGCATGAATAAGTCCTGGACAGTAAGAATCCCACTTCTTTCCCACGTCGGCCAGTAAAGGGGTTTCTTATCAACAGCCAGAAGTCAGTTCCTCCAGAGGCTAATGTACCTGACCGGGGAAAGCCGAGCTGCCTTTATCGTAATGGCTGCAGCCATAAGCTTAAACCATGCTTTCCTGGTCCCAGCCATCACCAGAGTAAGCTTGTTGGGGGTTAGAGAGGCATTCGCTAATAGAAGGCTGGGGGAAGTGCACTGTAGGATTTGGGTTTCTAGCTGTACCCATAGGGTGGGTGAAGATAAGGATAGGGTGAGCCATTTGGTGGCCTGGGCTGACAGGTAGGACCAATGGTAGCCTTGCAGCCAAGGAAGTCCCAGAGCCCCCTTTGACCACTGGGCCCACAGTTTGTTATGGCTCCAGCGTGGCTTCTTGCCCTCCCAGAGAAAAAGGGAGATCAATTTTTGTTGAGGGAGCAAAACACTTTATCGGACAGTGTGATAGGGAGATTATTAAGCAGGTGTGCTACACTTGGTAGGAAAAGCATGCGAATCGCAGCTACCTTACTAGGGAGGGAAAGGTTGATTCGACACCAGTGGTTCACCTCGACTGAAAGTTGGTAGAGAAGAGGGGAGAAATTGCTAGATTCTAACTGTTTCCAGTTGAACAGGATATTTATCCCCAGATAAGAGCGGCCTTGGGGAGCCCAGGCTAGCCCTGAGCCCTGCAGACAATCTTTGGTACAGGCCGCATTTAGGGCAGTGAGACTGGTTTTCTTCTGATTAATTTGCAATCTGGACAACTGGGCAAATGCCTGCAGGATCTCCAGAATTCTCAGAAGAGAGTCCTGAGGATGCGCTAATGTGAGGAGTAGGTCATCCACATAAGAAGCAGTCAGAAATGAGTGCTTCCCCACCAGTATGCCTTTGATCCCCTCGGTGGCCAAGAACTTCCAAGTGAGTGGAACCAAAGCCTCTAGAAAAAGCAAAGGGGAGAGGGGGCAGCCCTGCCGCGTGCCCCGTTGTACGGAAAGGGAGGGGGGATATCCTTATTGGTGAGGATCCTGGCTAGCGGTGCATTGTATATGGTATGGATACACTGCCTGAAATATGGTCCGAAGCCATACAGCCGGAGAACCTCATGTAAATAGGGCCACTCTACGGAGTCGAAAGCTTTAGAAAAATCTACTGCCATTGCTACCATGGGGGTAGGAGAGTGCAGGGCTAGCCATTTAAGACTGAAGTTTAGTCTGATATTATCCACCACTGCCCTGCCCTTGGTGAACCCTACTTGGGATGGGTGTATGAGAAAAGGAATTACCTCCACCACCCGGTTAGCCAATATCTTGGCTGCAATCTTGGTATCCACTGAAATGAGAGATATAGGGTGGTAGTTGGCACAGTTTAGCAGGTCATCTGACTTTTTAGGCAGGAGAGTGACCTGGGCCTCTCACATAGTGGGGGACAGTGCCAGCCCCATGAGCCTCTTGTAGAGCCGATAAAAGGAGGGCAGTGATTTCTGGGATACAGCTCTGTTGTCATGCCATCGGGCCCTGGTGATTTACGCTTAGTGAGTTGAGACAGAACAAGCTGTAGCTCCGATGCTGTAAAAGGCTCATCTAAGGCTTTCTTCATAGACACCGACAGGCGAGGAATGCAGGAGGTGGAGCAAAACTCCTTCAGGTCACATGCCAGTTGCTCTGGATCAAGGGAAGCATGGCATCGATACAGCCATTGATAGAATTGCTGTGTACAGTCATTAATATTTTTTGGATTAGTGACTACTGTACCCATTGGGCTTCTAAGTGCATGAATACGAGAGGCAGCCTGTTGTTTCCTCAGTTGAAAGGCCAGGAGTTTGCCTCCTTTGTCACCCCCATCCCAAAAATGTGCTTGGTCCTGGCCACCATCCATTCAGCCTGCTGCTGAAGCATAGTATTTATACGGTATTTTAACCCCACTATCTCCCTGAGGAGCGAGTGATCAGGGTTATGGGCCTTGGAGGCCTTGAATCTGGATTCCAGGGCTATTAACTTGCCCTGAAGTTGGCTCAGATTTGCCCTCCTTACTTTGTTTTTGTGAGCTGTGTAAGAGATAATATGTCCCTGTAGGACAGCCTTGAATGCCTCCCAAACTGTGGCAGCGGATGTTTTGGTGGCAGGGTTATTGTCAAAGTAGTCTTTGGCTACCTTCCGCACCATATTCTGAAACTTCTGTTCCTGGAGAAGTAGAGGGTTGCAGCGCTACCTAGTACTAGATCCACCCTGCTCTAATGGTGAGTAGGTGTAGGAGACAGGGGCATGGTCCGAAATGAGAATATTACTGATCTGGGAAGAGACAATATCATGGGCCGCTGGGGAGTTAGTCAGCCAGAGGTCGATCTGGCTGTACATATTATGTACTAAGGAAAGAAGGAGTAGTCCTTCCCTGAGGGATGGTCCCACCACCAGACATCCACCAATCCCCCATTCATTCATCACTTCTTGCAAGGCCAATACAGCCCTGGAGTGTGTTTGTGGTGTCGGTTTGGATTTGTCCAAAAAATCTAGAAAAAACTCTGAATTGTCTGTATTATGGCCGTAAACATTGGCCAGCATAGCCCGCCCCCTGGGAAATGCAAATATAACTGCCACCCATTTGCCTTGATTATCAGAGGCCACCTTCTCTTCTATCCAGGGACAAGATTTCCAAATCAAGATGGCCAACCCCTTGGACTTTGTCGATGCTGAGCAGCAATCACCTTACCTACCCAGTGTTTTTCAGTCATTGTACAGTCCTTGCAGTGAGGTGCATCTTTTGAATGAGGGCTGTATCAGCCTGCAGGAAGTGTAAGTGCTTCAGGGCCTTTGTGCATTTAACTGGGTGGTTGAGACCCTTTACATTCCAAGATATGAGTTTGACCCCTGCCCTTGAGTTCTGCATCCTTGTCCCTAGAGCTAATTGGATTAGGTGTATTCACCATTGAAGTCCAACACAGACAGATAGACGGGAATAGACAGATTGCTTGAGATGTGAGAGTAGAGATTGCCCCAACAGGAGACAGCTTGAGCCAGCCAGTGAGAGGTGCAACAAGATTAACCTAGAAGAGAGGAGTTGCAATAGGTACAACAATTAACAAGCAGTATAACACTATACACTCCAAACCATATTTCCTAAAGCCCAGCCACCAAAAGAAGGGTGCTGTGGTACAAAACAAGAAACCAGATTACTACTGAAAAAAACAACCTAGAAGTAACCATATAACCAATTTTTAAAGGTGAATTGATGTATGCGCGAGAGTATCCTTTCCTCCACAGACGGAGAGGAATGCTCAGCCACACTGACCAGTCACCTATATGGGGACATAAGAAGATTAACCAGGTAGAAACTCTGTCCCCAGCTATATTGCATTAAATCATAATGAACACCAACACTGGGGGGGGGGGCAGGGAAGGAGGTGGGGGTAAGGGGGGCAACATCCAGGGAGGAAAGGGATAATGGGCCGAAGGGGGGGAGGATGCCCAGGAGAAGAAGGGTAACTTTTCATTTGCATAAACCACCTAGTTAAATTAACTACATGGCGTGGGTGAGAGGGAGTCCATGCCCTTTATCTAGGGTCACCGGTTCCCGAACAGGAAGCAAGATCAACTCAACCAGCAGCAGTATCTTGCAGAGGAAGAGAAAAAAGAAGGGGGTAACCTCTATCAGCACTACAGCATGCCCAGCACTACAGCAATGTCAGTGCAAGGAAGAGGAAAGCTACAGTAGTCGGGGGGGGAGGTCGAGTAGCATGACCCATATTTATGGGGTGAGTACCCTTAGGAATCCCATCCATGATCACAGCCCCGAAGCCGTGAAGCAGCCCCAGTGAATATTAGGCTGCTCCCTATTCAATAAGTTATCCTCAAGTAAATATTAGCCTTAAAGTATAGATAGGGGTTCAGTCTTTGATGGCCGAGTCCACATTAACAACTTGGCAGGATGCTGGGCATACTGGCTTCTGAGAAACGGCCTCTCCAAATGTCAATAGACCAAGTTTAGTGGGTAATCGGGATGAATCTTGATAATCCTCCAGGTCCGATGGTAGGTCCGCCCATGTGCAGGTGCTGGAGACCTCCATGGATAAGTCCTCAGGAGTTGAAGTAGCTGATGGTTCGCTCGCAGGGGGATGCTCTTCCTTGGTTACTTTAGCTGGCAGATCAGCCGCTAAGCCATCAGAGGGTGAATCATGACCACTGGAGGAGCGCTGCCTTATGCGAATCATTTGGCCTGATCCACGCCGTGGCAGGAAAGGAGTGGATGCACTTGCTGAGGATGCCTGAACGGTATCTTTGCTGTATCTGGGCCCCGATAAGTCTTTAGTATACGAGGGCTTGGGGGAAGCATCTAGTTGTGGGACCGTCTGGGCAGAATTATAGTCCTCCCTGAAGCTGCTACCAGAATAAAGGTTCCCCCTGCCTTGCAAGCGTTCTCCTGGGGTCCAGAGCCTCTTGGAAGGAGTGGTTCTGAGATATATGTGGGGCCAGTGTTTGGATGCCCATGTTTCGATCTCTTGGGGGGTCTCAGCCAAGATGTCTCTGCCTTTGTAAGCCACATGCAGGTGGGTGAGATTTCTGAAACCATACTTGAAACCTTGTGCCTCCAGGAGTTTTTTGATTGGGATAGAGGCATTTCTACGAGCCTCCGCCTCTGATGAAAAGTCCCTGAAGAAAGACACCTTAGTCCCTTGCCACAATATCTCACCCTTATCCCTCGCTGCCCTTAGGACCAATTATTTTGTTGAGTACCTCAGCAAATAAGCAATGATGGGTCAAGGGGATGTGTTAGTGATCCAAGATCTGCTGGGGACACGGTGGGCCCTTTCCACCTCAATCGGACCTTTCCATCTCTCCCCTAGCATTTTAGGGATTTCCTCATTCAGGAAGTGCTCTGTGTTCTGTCCTTCAGACCCCTCGGGATACCAAGAATTCTAAGGTTATTGTGGTGCCCTCTGTTTTCTTGATCCTCAGCCCTGCGCCAGAGTGTAGCTAATTTTTATTCATGATCTTGCAGCCGCTGGAGTATTCTGGTCTGACCGGACTCCAGATCCTCCGTTCTCTGCTCAGCCACATTCATTCAGTTGTTACATCCTTTTGGCTGTCCCCCATTAACATCTGACACCTATTTTAGGTGCTGTGCTTTAGGGATAGTCAGAAGGCATATAAGAAAATGGGAGAACTGGGTATGGTGGGGGAGGGGAAGGGGAGGGCAGATAGTAGTCGTTGGGTTCTGGGGTGAAATGGAGTCAGGATAGAGGTCCTCCCTGTCTTGTCTCCATACCCAAGGGCTCCGATGTTTGCGGCAGGTACCGAGGTCTTCCCCGACAACTCATCCTACTTGGGCGGTGTTGTGCAATGCCAGATCTATTAAGAACAAGACAGCTATTATATCTGATCTTGTTGCAACCACAAATCTGACTTGCATCACCGAGACCTGGCTGGATGAAAATGCAGGCCCTGTATTGGCTTCTGCAGTTCCGTCCCGGTTCTCGGTGATACACCGCCCAAGGTCGGATCGTAGGGGCAGGGGGTGTGGCCATTATATTTAAATCTGATCTGGGCTTTATCAATGTGCAATCAGCAAGTACCAGGTTCTTTGAGTATATCTTGGGTGAGGGTGTAGGCTGCGGGATACTCCTCATCTACCGTCCACCAGGTGATGGTGGAGTATTCCTGCTGGAGATAGCGGATTTCATCATCGACATGGTGTTGAAGTCCCCCAGATGGATAATTCTGGGGGACTTCAATGCCTGGGTCGATGATGAACTCTTGCATTTTGGTCAAAATCTCCTCCAGCTTATGATAACGCTGGGCTTTACACAGGTAGTTACCTCCTCAACCTCATGTAGGTGGTCACTCGCTGAATCTGATCTTTCTTTTGGGTATGGAGATAGCTGATCTTGGGGTGGAACCAGTCAGCTGATCTGACCATCACACCATAAGGTTCAGCTTCAGGGTCCCCCCAAGAGGTCTGTCCTTACGGAGACGGTCCAGTACCGTCCTTTGAGGAGAGTTTCCCCAAATGACCTATCGGCGGCACTGGACCTATCGGGTTTGTCGGGTGAATGCATGAGTACAGGCAATCTCGTATTAGCCTATAATAAGGCTGTGGGAGATGCCCTGGACAAGATTGTTCCTGTTCGTTTTTGACCCCTCACCCTTCACCCAAGGAACCCTTGGTTTAATGGTTCCTTGAAGGAGCTGAGGTGAGTGGGTCGAAGGATGGAGAGAACTTGGCAAAAGTCTGGCCTTGATGCTGACAGGCTTAAGCTGATGGCACATTATGATAACTATCAGCTAGAAATCACCTGTAAGAAGGCAGAATTCCTGCCCAGGGAGATGTCTACTGCACGGAATCAACCAGCTTAGCTTTTCTGGACCATCAACAGATTGTGTAATCCAATCTGTCTTCAGCCCAGAGAAGCTTTTTCTCAGCTGAAATGCGAGGAGTTTGCTAGATTCTGTGCAGATAAGGTTGCCAGCATCAGGTCTAGCATTGGCATCGTCTCTCCTATGAGGAGCTGTAGTGATCGGTGGGATGTGGTGTGCACTCGGTCTCTCTGGTCAGATTTCAGCCAGCCAGAATTCATGGATATTGTGATGATCAGCCAGACAATGCGCCCAACCAGTTGTAGTCTGGATCCGGGCTCGACACCCCTTTTATTGGGATGTGTTGATACTATTTGCCCGATCCTTGCTGAAATTGTCTGGAGGTCCTTGGAGCCTGGGGTCTTTCCAGAACCCCTAAAGAAGGCAATCATTCAACCACTCCTTAAGAAATCCTCCTTGGATCTGGACTGCCCAGCCAACTACCAACCTATCGCTAACTTGCCATTTGCTGGTAAGGTTATTGAAAAGGTGGTTGCGCTGCAACTGGATGATCATCTTACAACTCACAAGATCTATGATACTCTCCAGTCCGGATTTAGGAAGAAGCATAGCATGGAGACTGCACTGGTCCGAGTATTGAATGACCTTCTGATGGCTAGAGATCAAAAGGTGTGTACCATTCTGGTCCTGCTTAATCTCTCCACAGCATTTGACACTGTAGACCATGGTGTGCTGTTGGAGCACCTGCGGCTGCTTTGTGGTCTGTCTGGCACAGTTCTCAAAGGTTCCACTCTTTCCTCGCAGACAGGCTTCAGAGGGTTGCCACCAGAATTTACTCCTCTGGCACTTATTCCCTGTCCTGCGGGGTGCCACAGGGCTCCATTTTGGCCCCCATGTTTGCAGTGTATATGCTACCATTGGGAGATATCATCAGGTGATACAGTTTGAGTTTTCACTGCTATGCAGATGATACTCAACTGTATATGTCTTTTCTGCCCGGACAGGATGTTGCACTCTCTGTGCTAAATAATTGCCTTACCGAGATCAGAACCTGGATGAGTATAAGGTATAAGTTGGCTGAGACTTAATCCGGATAAGACTGAAGTGCTGGTTGTGGATCCTGGTCGTCCGGGGGCGAGTATGCAAACTGGTCAGGCATCAGGTGTTTTGCTTGATGGCATACAGCTCGCTGCTTCAGACCAAGTGTGTAACCTCTGCGTCATTTTTGATGATTGCCTGAAACTACGGTCTCAGGTGTCGCCTGTTGTCAAATCCTCTTTCCATCATCTGAGAAATATCATCCGGGTGAAACGCTTGGTTCCACCAGATGATCTTCCAACATTGGTCCATGCCTTCATCGCTACCCGCCTTGATTACTGCAATTCTCTCTACCTAGGGCTTCCAGGGGTTGATATCTACTGCTTGCAGCTAGTGCAGAACGCAGCAGCCAGGCTTTTGACTGGGACTTCCTGGTCCAGTCATATTACTCCTGTGCTCCGCAAGCTGCACTGGCTGCCTATTCAGTGGCGGATTACCTTTAAGGTTGGTTTGCTAACCTTCAAAGCCCTACATGATCAGGGACCCGGTTACCTGTAAGACCTCTTGATACCCTACTGCCCCTCCCGTCCTCTCCGATTCACCAATGAGAGATTGCTAGAGATTCCCAGGGTACATTTAAAAACATCAGGTGCCCGTGCTTTTGCTTTTTTGGCTCCAACCCTGTGGAACTCTCTACCTCGTTGGCTAAGAGAATGCCTGACCATTGACAGATTTAAGAACGAGTTGAAAACATATTTATTTAATTTAGCCTTCCCTAATGATTAATGTATTTTAGCTTCTTGTTTTAATGTTTTATCTGTATTTGGTTTTTATGTACAGCACCTTGGTTTCTGAAAAGCTCTATAGAAAATAAAGTTTGATTTGATTTGATTCAGGACTCGGATCTCGGCCACAGTACCTGATAGTGTGGCTGAAATAGCATCTACCCTGGTGAGTAGCATCTCCAACATGGTGGTGATGTTTTGTAAGGAGTTGGTGACGTCCACCGAGTGAGAGGAGGGCTCCAGGCAGTTGGTGGTCAGGCCATCTTGAGAGTGACTAGTAGAAGCCATGCTGTAGTTAGACTCAACAACTGTTGCTCAGTGTGGGTAGCTGGACAATTTTGTGAGTTAGGTAGTTTTCGTACTACAGGCAGCGAGGTAGTATCAGCAATTAAGGGAAGGATCAGCCCACCGATATATTGATGCTATCAGAATTTTGCTAGGAGACGTCGGGGTCTGTACGGCCTACCCAGGTCCAAAATGGGTTGTGGAGCAATTGGCGCCACAGGACAATTAGCCGGAGTGCTGAGTGCAATAAAACCCATGCCGGACAAACAAGAAAGGAATAGAAAGGCATGTTCATGCCTTAGGAAGGCAAACAGTCCCCGGATGTCGGAATAAAACAACAGATTGTGATAGCTGGGGACCGAGCTCAGAATCTAAGCAGCCATCTTCCTTGGCGTCCAGGCCACGCCCCCTCATATTCCATTTTTTTTTTAGTTTTTGCTTAACTTATTTGATTACATTTTACTTTTTGTTTGTATTTTGCACTTCAGGGCCACCATAGTTCTGCACTAATGTGCCATTTTTGCTTCTTTTTTAGGCCTTTCACGGTCTCTGATCTTGAATCTTCACTCTTCTTGATTGGCACAAGAATTTGAGCTTGAGATGCTGCTGCTATTTACCTCGTATCTGAGCTGCAAATATGCCTTGAATAATAAAGCCAGATAATCTGCTCTCGCCACCTTTTTTCCCTCTATTTTTAATAAATATAGCAATTGTTTCTGAATATTATGCATTTAGTTCATGCAATAGCATACAAATAATTTAAAATCAGTTGATTTTTTCTTGAACCTAAAAACATTAATTCAGATAAGCATTGCTATTATTTCCATTATTACTTTTTGTATGATTTACCCTGAAACAGTTAATGTTTTTCAAATGAGCTCATGTTTATTAATGTAATACTGGTATTTAAGTTGTCCCATGTTCCTGGACCATGACATTACCACACCCCTGACAAAGGGTTTCCATATCGGAAGCACCGGGGCTTGTGTGGATGTCTCTCTGTCCGTGGAGACACTGACTTTAACTAAAACTGCGATAAAGCATTGAAAAAGGATTCCTGGTTGGTGGTTCTTCTTTCTGCAGAGTGCAGGATATTTGGAGGTGGATTGCAGTTCAGAGGAGCCCTACTAAGATGGTTCAGAGTCTGCAGGATATCAAATATGACTGCAGGCTGATGAACTTAAATATCTACTCACTAGAGGAGAGAAGAGAGGGGGATATCATCAAGATTTTCAAATATCTTAACAGCATTAGCAAGGTTGCCATGGGGATCTTTTTTGCAAAACTTAGAGCAGAAGCACTGGGGCCACAACTACAGATTAGTGGGGGGAGGTACAGGAAGGAGGCCAGAAGGTACTTCTTCACTGAAAGGGTAATGGCAGGATGAAATGCACTGACAGAGGGCATAGTTAATCACAGTATAATCGGGGAGTTTAAAAGAGGGGAGAGATTCATGGTGAAAATTAGGATGACTGGAGGGGCGAGCAACATATAGCATATGCACACAAACTCAGTATTAAGCAGACTCTATAGACTTTTAGGCCTTCATCTAATGTCCTTTTGTAGCATGCATGCTCATATTTACTGAATGTGGTGAGTCCATGCTTTATTTTTTCTGATCAAAACATTTCTTTCCATGTGCGCCACTCGGGGGAGAAATCAGTTCTGAGCAGACTTAAGTAAGTCTCCTGGCTTTATATTTCTAATCTTTAGTACTTATAAGGAGTTTAGTTAGATTTATATAGTACTTGAATATATAGATTAGCGACAACATGTAGTTAAGTAGAGAGGTTTATGCACCTGTGGGATAAGGAAATAATATAAAGTTAATGATAAGAATTTATAAAATCTAACTTTAAATAGAGTGTTGATAAAAAAATCTTTAAAATGGAAATTGGTGTTAGATTGATGTTTTATGTTATTGTAGTATGGATGTCTTATGTGAAGATTTTAGATTTTCACCATACTGAAGTTTCAAGTGCTCTGGTTTTAGAAATTGGATATACTTTGAATAATAGAATGCTTTACTGAAGGAAATCAGTTTAAAATTAAAGGAAGAAATTCATTTGTAAAGATTAGAAAACAAATGTTAAGTAAAACTTTTATTACTTCAGTAGTGGGTAATGATAAACAAAAATTAATAAATTGTTTAATAGTGGTTTTGATCCTGGGTGGGGACATTGAAATAAATCCAGGACCTAAAATTGAAACTGATCTTAAAATAATATATGATAATGCTCGTTGTATAAAAAATAAATTGGATCTTTTTAGATCCTGGACTGCTACGGAGTCCCCAGATTTGATTGCATTAACAGAATCTTGGTTAACAAATAAAATAAATACAAGTGAGGTTGTGCCAGATGGTTTTATTGGACATTGACTAGATAGGGTAGGTAGGAAAGGGGGGGGTTCTTTTATTCACTAAAGAGGAATTAGGACAAACAAAGATACAATTTGCAGGTCAGATAGGTCAAATTGACTGTTTAATAGTAAACATACAAAAGTTAGCCCTTACTGTGGAGTTGTATATGCCCTCAAAATCTTTAATTAATACTTTTGACAAGTTAGCCATAACTATTCAGAAATGTACTATGGGAAGTGAGTTACTATTAATAGGGGACTTTAACGCGGCCTGGGGAAAGCCACGTGGTATTGCATTGCAAAAATGTTTTAAATTATTACATTTGGAACAAAAGGTAGCTAATCCAACTAGGAAAACTTCTTTAAATAGTACAGGTAATATTTTGGATTTAATTTTTGTCTCCACAGAGATTGAAATACAGAAATTGGAAATAAATCAGCCAATTATGGGAGACCATTGTTCCATAAGTTGTATTTTTAAATTAAAGGGGAGAGGGATCCCTATGGGACAGATTTCGACAAAGATTAAAAGGAGATGTTTTAAGGGTATAATAAGGATGCTTTTTGGCTAGATTGGCCACTATAAATTGGCAAAGGTTATTCTTAATTCCATCAATAGATTTAGCTATCCAAGAATTTTCAAAATGGTTTCTAGATGTTTGTAATGAAATGGCTCCATTTAAATCAATAAAACAGAGGAAGAACCATGTTCCTTGGGTAATGGAGAAAATTAAAAAACAGATTAGAGGAAAAAATAAATTATGGAAAATAGCAGGGAAGACTTTAAGAACAGAGGATTGGGAAAAATATAAGATTGCTAGAAATGCATTAAAATCCCAAATTAAGAAAGCAAAATTAAAATTTTTTGAAGCTAAAACTAAGGAGACTACTGACCCAGGGAAATTCTGGTCTTTGTTAAAATCTTTTGATCCCTCTGTAAATTCAAAATCCACAATTCAAATGGAAAGTAGGGGTATTCTCAAATCGGTTAGAGATTCAGCAAATATTTTGAATAATTATTTTATAACATTACCAGATTTAAATATTCCTCAGCCCGTTATGGGAAATGGTTATGTTAATAGCTTTAATGGTCCAAAATTTAGCTTTAAGTATTTTACCTGTAAACAGATTAAGGAAGAAATGAGAAACTTAAGATAAAAAAGCCTTTGGTTTAGACTATATAGAAAACCGATTTCTCAAGGATTCTATTCAGGTTACTGCACCGGTGATAACCAAACTCTTTAATTGGAGCTTGAAGGAGGGTGTATTCCCATCTACTTGGAAGAATGCGAAAATAATTCCTATTTTTAAAGGGGATGGTGATACTACCTCACCTACAAATTATAGGCCTATTGCATTGTTATCTTGCCTATCCAAGATTTTGGAGAAATTAGTGAAGAAACAACTTAATGATTTTTTGGAGGATCATTCATTACTTACAAAATATCAGTCGGGATTCCGTAGAGGTTTTTCCATGGGCACTGCGCTCACGGACATGGTAGATATTGTAACATCAAAAATGGAGGATGCCATGTCCGTGGGCGCAGTGTTCGTGGATTTATCGAAGGCTTTTGATACTGTAGCCCATGACCTGTTGGAGAAACGTTTGGAAGAAATAGGAATTGGAATGGTGCCATTAAATTGGTTGAAATCTTATATGGGGAAAAGAACCCAACAAGTATATATTGACTGTACTCTATCTGAAAGCTATGGTAACACGTGGAGTGCCCTAGGGTTCGATTTTAGACCAACTCTTTTCCTCATATATATAAATCAGTTAGTGGACAGTGTTAAAAATTCAAGTATTCGTTTATATGCAGATGATACCATATTGATTTCAGGAGGTAAGACTCCAGAACTTATGGGAAAGTATTTACAGGAAGATTTTATAGGGCTTTGTACATGGCTATCAAACTCTGGTTTGATAGTTAATAGTAAAAAAACAAATTTAATGATATTTCAGAAACAAGGAAAAGAGTTGAAAATAGGAAATAAATTAATTCAAATTAAAACATTACAAAATGAAATTTTGCCGCAAGTAAAGGAATATAAATAGTATGGATCGATAATCAGTTGAAATTTGACTACCGTATAACTAATACATTATCAAAGATATACAAAAGGCTGGGGGCGTTTAGACGTTCCAGCTTTTGTTTGAATAGACAAATGAGAGAGATGGTGATAAATCAGCTTATTTTACCCGTGTTGGAGTATGGTAGCCATGTATATGGCCTAGCTTCAAAAAGTTTGCTCTCAAAGATAGATGTGATGTATAATCATTTGGCTAGGTTTATATTAAAAAAGGATCACTATGAACATCACTGTAATTTATATGAGGATTTGGGATGGATGACTCAGGATAATAAAAGGAAAATTATTTGGGCTCAGCAGGTTTATAGGGTTATAAATACAAATCAACCTTTGTATCTTTACGAAAAATTGGAAAGTAAATCTTATAATTATAATATGCGGAGTTCAATCATTAGGAGTTTTAAGTCCCCCTAAATTAAAGAATAAATTTAGTTATATGCGCTTCCCTACAATTACGAATAGATTATGGAATTTATTAAAACCATATATAGCAAATCAATATGAATCAGTTAAAGATTTTATAATCATTTTAAAAGCTGGATTAAAGGTAAAATGTGAATGTTTGGGATAAATTTGGTTTTATTGTATAGCGTATATGTCTAATTATGTTATGTTATATGTTTTTTTTTTTTGTAATGTATGGTTGTTAAATTAATATTTGTGAATTGTATGTAAGTATGTGATTTTGTTGTATATACAGGACCATCTTAAAAATAGGATTCGTCCTAATGATGTGAAATTGTCATCTACTATCCTGTATAAAAATAAAGGTTTTTACTACTACTACTACTTATTATCTGTTTACACATTGTAAGAACTGTTAATATTGTGTTTATATTAAAGAAACACATTTTACTTTCTTTTTTGCTCCTTCCAGACCCTCAGCTGACCACTCCTTCAGGCTGCCAAGGGACCTCCTACCTGCCACTGTCGTCCCCATCGCCGCCATCCACCATCCCCTGTTCTGCCATGTCCCAGTCAACTTGGACTAATCCCTTCTCTTGGGGGGGCCCCTCCTGGGGCCCATGGGAGGGGAGATATGTTCCTTATCTGTTCCAGGTGCACAGTGGGGAATCAGCTTTGGCCTGTATGCCTGGGCTTCATGGTACAAGGGGACCCAGTGGCCATCATCCGGCTGGTAGAGCAGGTGAATTCCCACTTTTCTCACTGTCCCCCCTTCCATAATGTTGCCGCCTGTACACAACATCCTGAAAGGATGCATGGCAGCGCATGCTTATACAAGCTACCAAGTACACTTCCATGAAGGGACTCCAGGAGTCACCCTACAGCAGGCAGGCCCATGCCCTCCCTCCTGGGGAGGACAGCATCCAAACAGATGATCCTAACTCTCCCCGTTGGTCTCCACTTCTGTCATCCCAGGCTTGGGCATGAACCCGGGTCACCAGTGTGCCAGACGATCCCCCATTTCTTATCACCACAGAGCCAGAACATTTTAAATTTTGCTGAGACAGTTTTGTTTTTATTCCATGCTCTTGTGACCATGGACAAACCATGATCAAGTACTGATGAACCAGGGTTTACCATGCTTTATCCAGAATGTTTAGAAAGCACATTGGGAAAGGCTGTAATTGTATGTATGTATGTATGTATGTATGTATGTATGTATGTATGTATTTGTATGTATTTATCTATGTATGTATGTATTTATCTATGTATGTATTTATGTATTTATATATTTATTTCACATAAAACCCTTCAGACAGTGCCTATTTTCAAAGGGTTTAGAGTCAGATACAATGAATGACAATAATTAGCAGGCATATAATGCATACATACATTCATTGTGCAATCTGAAACAAAGCAGAGAATGTACAGTGTTATACCATGAACTCTGGGGTGCAGTATTGTCATTCAGTAGAGGACCTTAATACAGAATTTGGGATACAGTACAGTCATACAGTACAAAAAACAGTTAACACAATATAACAGTTACTAACAGTGGTTTAGTTAATACAAATGCCCATACTAAAGTGGCAAACAGGTAAAGACAGGACTAACAGATCATTGATAGCAGTTGCAAGGGCTGGAGGGAGTGAGTGAGGAGAGAAGTTTGAATTTAAAGAACTTGAAGATTTCAGAGAATGGGGCAAGCCATTCCACAGTTTAGGAAATCTGAAAGAGAAATGGGTTTGGCCTAATGAAGTTTTCTTCTGGGGTAACACCAGGGAATTTTGTTCGACAACCCTTATGGCATATTTTTGGTCAACTGGGTGGAACATAGCCTGCACAGTGAGGGACAGCAAACCAAGTGGAGCTTTCTTGCTGATGACCAAGATGGTGTAGTGTAATCTCTAGACTAGGTTTAGCAAACCCAGGTTACTATAAAGTGAGCAGGAATGTGAGTCTTGTCTTAGGCCAAGTGCAAAGCAGCATGCTTGGTTCAATAGACCAGAGACCCTGGCCAGCATGCTGTCATTAACAGCGCCGTAGACCACTAGGCCATGGTCAATTATACTGTTGATTCAGCTTCTGACTAGTAGCTTCTTTATCTCAGGTAGGAAGCAATTCCTATGTCTATAGAGCAACCCACGTCTGGCAGTCTTGATTAAGGTGTCAGCATGTGCTGCATAGCTTAACCCACAGTCAAGGGTGATCCTTAGGTACAGTACGTAAAGGTAATCACCTGCTCTGTTGTGGCTCCTGCAGAGGAGGTGAAGTTTAACAGTAGGGAGGAGGGGGCTTGCTGCAGGTGGCAAAGAGCATAAATTTGGTTTTCTTAGAGATTGTAACAAGCAGACTGGAAGTGAACTAATCCTGGATAGGTGAAAAGTCAGTCTGCAGCATATTCTGGAGTTTCCCTAGACAATTGTCAGTGGAGGTGATTATTGCATCACTAGCATATAGGAGGATTTTGTGAACTTACAGGTTAAGGGTAGGTCATTTATAAATAGATAGAAAAGAAGAGGGCCAAGGATTGACCCTTGGGGACACCAATAGTAACTGGTCTGTATTCAGAATGAGTACCACTGCATTTTACAGACTGAGTTTGGCCACCTGGTAGCTGGTGAACCATTGGGTAGCATCAGCAGAGAGGCCCAATTTGATTAGCTTCTGGCAAAGTAAGAAGTGGTTAACAAGGTCAAATGCTTCGGTAAGGTCAATGACTATGGAGCCTGCCATGTCACCTCTGTCCCGAGCACTGTGAAACAAGTCTGTAAACTCCAATAACGCTCTTCTAGTGCTGTGTTTTTTTCTGAAGCCATGCTGCTCCCTGATCAGGAGCTCATGCTGGTTCAGGTATTGAGTGAGCTGGTCATTTATCACCCTTTCTAGTGTTTTTGTGGTGGGGAGGCTTGAGATCGGCTGGTAATTTGAGGGTAGACTATGGTAACCACCTTTGGAAGCTGGAGTGACATGTGCTATTTTCCAGACACTAGGTACTTGTCCTGTGGTGAGGGATAGATTAAAGATGATTTGAATGGGGCGGGTAACCTTTCTTAATGTTAATTAAAGAGGCGTCAAATCTCTGTTGTCCTGGTCGATCCTTGTTGGAAGAGTCTCTGCAAGGGGTAACCTGCACATTTAGGGGGGTTGGAGGGAGTGACAAGGGGGGATGAGAGATAGTGATCCAGAGGCCTGATGTATGTCATGGGGGGTGGACAGGTACCATAAGAGGGAAATAAAGTGTTCGCCAAGGGGATGCCATGATGGGGTACATTGGCAGGAACTATATTTGTGGCACACTGCATAGCAGCTAAAGCTATCAGAATAAACACAGAGGTTTTCAAGGTGGGTGAGGCCATTTTTGGATACTGCATGTGAAGGGGGATAATGGGCGCTAGCCTTCCTATTGTGTGTTAGCTCATCCTAGTTTAGTAGGGGAGTAAAATGTGCAACATGTCCTGAAGCTGTACAGGGGAGTGTGACTGACTGACCAGGTTTAAGCTGCCACCACTAGGGGAGACAGTGCCTCATAAAACAAAGTAGAGCTGGAATGTGCAGAGGGGAGTCCCCTTGAGTAACGCTTGCCCTCGAGTGCACAGGGAGTAATAGTGTGCAGTGATAGATTGTGCTTCTGAATTAGATTCAGGTGCAGACTGTAATAGGTGTCAGTCATCAAAGTTTTTAAGCAGCTAACGACCAAAGGTGGGGGGGAGGTGGGTAAGTCCTGAGTGGTGCCATGCAGCTGCACCACCTGCCAGAACTGAATGGCATGCTGCTACTGTTTCCTGTGCCTTGAGGCTTTAGGATGGTGTCTGTGGATGGCTTCTAGGCAGTGTGGGGGGGACTCTGAGGTCCAACCAGCCCTCATGACCCTCTTAGACAAGGCATCAGTGATTTACTGGGACTGAGGAGTCTGCAGGGAGAGAAAAAGAGTAAGTGGGCAGGAACTCGACTTCCGGTGGGATCCAGTGAAGATGTCAGCTTGAACCCTTCACTCTGACCCAGCCCATTGGAAAATCCTATACTTACCACTGGAACAATGGACTGAAAGTTTACTCTCCTCACCTGATTCCTCCCCTTCCTACCCCCTGTCACCACCGGTGAAGTATTTTTGGGGATCGCTGCAATCTACAGTGTCGGGTGACCCACGCATTTACTGACTCGGGTGCTCTCAGATAGGCCGCACAGGCCCAGCCGTGGTTTCTTCAACTGTAGAGTCTCCTGGTCTCTTTTCCGTGGAGCATTCGTGCCCCCCATCCCCTCCATATCCTCCTGACGGCAACTGTGGGCGAAAGATGTCAGTCATCTTCTACGGGGACCATCGCTGATTTAAGCACAGAGCTACTGGCCTCCCGAGTACCTGCCTAGTGAAATGCAAGGATCCTCCTGCTGGGATGGAACAAACCGCAAGCTGCTGTGATGGAGCTGTGACCCAGGGCACCCCAGATCAAACACAAGTGGGGGAAGCCCTGGGCAACATCATAAAAATGCTTGAAGCACTACTCTCCAGGGTGGATAATATCGGTCCTTCACTGGCGGGCAATGTTGCAGATGTCCGCAGGCTTGAGGACCAACATAATGTCCTCGAGTAGTGGGTGGGGGAGTTGGAAGGCCAGCACTTGAATGTTCTGCACAAACTTAGAGACCATGAAGCCAAGCTGGCTCATTTAAGGCAAAGGGCTGAAGTACAAGAGAATCACATCAGGAGGAATAATATTCATATTCTTGGCATGCCAGGGGGAGTGGAGGGCCCCAACTTGGAGAAGTTCTTAAATGAATGGCTTCCACAGCTGATAGGAGAACAGTGGAAAAAGCTGGTAAATGTTGAACATGCCTATTGGGTTCCCAGTAATTTGAGTCACACTAGAAGCCCTCAGACCATAGTTGCATATATGCTGCACCTCTCAGTCAAGGAGCGTTTACTTAAACCCATAAGAGACACTGGGGAGCTAACCTGGAGGGGGCATGTTATCTCTGTATACAGAGATTTTACGCAGGAGGTTGAAGCTAGGCGAGGTGCCTATAAATCTCTAAAAAAGGTGCTGAATGCTAACTCAGTACAATATAGATTTAAAGGACTTACATCGCTGTATCTGTCTAAAGATGACCAGTCTTTTCTGGCAGACTCTCCAAGGGATGCTGAGGCCTGGATTCGGGGACACTGGCTGAATATGTTGGTGGGCACTACATCTCCCAGACACCTCTGGGAGCCAAGGGGTAGAATAACACAAGGAACTAGCAGAAAGGGCAGTGCTGTCTTAGAGGACCAATATCGTAGGCGGACGGGTCCGTCCAATACAGCTCCCCCATCACACAGACAGCTATGGAATCCTTCCCCTGATAGAACCAAGTCACCTCTGCTTCATTCTGCACCTCAGCCAATTTTGGATGTATCTAATGCTGGCCAATAATCTAAAATGACTGAAGCAGCTGATCGTCTGCTGCCAATGAGACAGCGCTCGCGTGCTAGAAGCCCTCACCCACCAACACAGAGTAACCCTACCGTGTCCCTATCAGCCAAACTCCTGAAGGCACATCTGACAACACCGGAGAAAAGTAAGCCCTCTGACATGATGGAGGAACCAACGGGGATCCTTGAGGAAGATCCGGTCCCGCTAGACTGGGCATCGATGATGGAGGAGGAGGCAACCAGTTCTGCTCTGAAACCTGGGCTAAAAACATACGCAGAAGCTCTGGCAATATTGGAGACCTGAAAAGCAAAGAAAATTCGCTAATAATATTTAAGAATCTGAGGGTCTAACTTGGCAGTCATGGGGCGAAGGGTTATGCCCCCCTTTCCTCCTTATTGAGTTAGAACACCTACAGCTGAATGGGGCAGTGCCTATAAATTAGAGGCAGAGGAACTCCTCCCCCCCTTACCTTGTTGTACCATCTTCCTCTGCTTGGTATTCTTAAGTCCCTTCTGATGAAGCTAGTAACCCCTCCTCCCTCTTCACTACTATAGGCATGTCTCTGAATGTACCCCATCTCTCTTTTTTGGTGGATGTGCTGTGTAGCCCAATGCTCTTATTCATGGAGCTGGGTATATAGTTCCTAATAATTCATATATTTCCTAAATAATTCATTGGGCGGGTAATTTTTTTAAGCCGTATAAATATGGTCATCCTCTAAATACACCCTGATGGTCTTGGTAGTTACTCATACTAGTGGTCATTGGTTGTTTTTCCTATGGCTTGTTATTTTTCCCATGGATTAGAACCTTATAGGTTATATGTGGCTGACAGATTCTCCCCCCCCCGTCCCCTTTCCTATTTCCCAGTCGGGTGTACCGATTGACTGTACCTTCCCCTCCAGTCTGGTGGCAGCTCCAGACTCCGGATTTATCCTGGTGGCTCGTGGCAGTTCACATGGCCTAGCCCTCAGATTCGGGCTGGGACAGATCATCTAATCTGGTGTAACTCCTTCCCGATTCTGCATTTGGTGTCCGAAGCAGTGTGGCTCAGTGGTGTAACTGCCCCTTTTCACGCGTACAACTCGGCATCAATAATTGAGTTATTGTTGATTGTTTTAGAAATGCTATATTGTTTTATAATTAATCTGTTAATTAACCTGTTGCTTGACAGCTGATTATTGGCAGATTTCTGCCCTGTACTTTGAATTTCTAAGGTACATAACTGTGGTTTTCTCTTCACTTCGCACAGGCCTCTCTTCAACTGCAGGTAGATTGTTTGTTGCGGTCTCCTCTCAACCTTTTCAACTCCTGTCTGTTTGAGGCTTACCAATGGTACAAGACTTACCACAGCCCTCTAGCCGGGTATCTTTCTTCTTTTATTCTTTCCTGCTTCTCCTTTCACTATTGGCTGGGTATGTGCACTCTTTTTCCTTGCTATGTAATAGGTGGGAATTGTTATTATGGTCCCGACTACGGTTGCACCACGTGGTTGGGGATGTGTCTCCTGGAATGTGCGTGGACTGAATCATCCAGCAAAACGAACCAAAGTGTTGCAATATCTAAACTCGATCGGTGCGGATATCGCTTTACTCCAGGAGATGCATCTTACCAGCTGCATGGTGCAATGGTTAAAAAAGTTGTGGGTGAGAACAGTGCTGGATAGCTGTGCCTCCACGAAGTCCAGGGGAGTGGCTATCCTATTACAGAGGTCGGGACAATGGACTGTTGAGGGTCAGCGTCAGGACTCACTAGGTACTGTAGATGGATAGTGGCTAAGCTGTCATATCCTGGTGGCAGGGTCATAATTGCCAATGTTTATGGCTTCAATAAGGATACAGGGAATGTCTATTCTGAATTGAGTCAGGCCTTCACCGAGCTCTCTGGCGACGACCTTGATATTCCAATCCTACTAGGTGGGGATCATAACTTGGTGCGTGATATTTTTTTAGACAAATCCATACCTACACCTCAGTCCCATCCGAAGGTTTTAGAAACACTAAATACTTTGATGTCAGAATGGGAACTAGGGGACCCATGGAGAATTACTCATCCAAGTGGGCGTGATTACACATACTGTTCTACAGTGCATGGGACCCATAGCAGACTTGACTTCTGGTTGGCCAATCATGCTGCAATGCCTGAGATAGAAACTCCCACCATTGGCAGCATAGTTATATCAGACCATGCCCCTGTAACGATCATTTTCACTCCCCCGGGGCAGGGCTCACGCTCCACAAGGTGGAGATATAATCCGTTATTGTTGGAGGATGCAGCCTTCCGCGATTACATAAAAAAGAAAACCCTTTCCTATTTTTAAGTCAACACCCCAGGGGAAACAAGTGCGACCACAGTCTGGGAGGCCTTTAAGGCAGTTATAAGGGGGAGAATTATTTCCTTCTCTGCGGCTAAAAACAAGGAAAGAGCAAAGCAGATATCAGCGCTCCAGAAGGATCTGGCACTTCTAGAGAAGCAGTTCAAAAGATCTCCCACTAACCCACTCAACTCCCCTCTCCTAGCTGACATTACTGGTTTAAAATACAAACTCAATGTGCTGCTGAACAGGAAGGCAGAGTGGCAACTCACTCGAGCTAAGCACAGGTTCTGGGAGGGAGGGGATAAGGGTGGGAAATTATTAGCTTATTATTTGCGGAAGCAACAAACCTCTTCCAGAATTTTAGCTCTAAAGAACAAGGAGGGGAAGATTGCAACAACACCCAAGGCCATCAATGAGACTATGAAAATATTTTATCGGGACCTTTACCAGTCTCAGAATATCTTTTCAGATACTGAATTATCTCAGCATCTGCAAAGTTTTTGCTGAGGGGCGCAACTCCCTAAGCCCTCTAAAGAGCAGGCCCTTGCTCTGCATGCTCCCATAACTCATGACGAACTCCAGTCTGCACTATCTCAGATGGCCAAAGGGAAGACCCCAGGGCCAGATGGGATATCAGCAGAGCTGTACCAAAGTGCTAAAGGATGAGATTACCACCCCCCTTCTGCAAGCTCTCCAGGAAGCCCAATCGAACACTATACTCCCCCCCCCACTATGCATGAGGCTCTTATTTCACTAATCCCTGAGAAATCCTGGGATAACTTACTGTGTGCAAATTATAGACCCATTTCACTTCTCCCAGTCGATACTAAGATACTGGCTAAAATCTTGGCAACCAGACTATCCCCAGTGTTATTAAATCTGATTCATCCCTCTCAAACGGGGTTCCTAAAAGGGAAATCTAGTGCAGATAACCTACGCCTTATTTTAAATCTTAAATGGCTGGCACTGCAGTCCGAGGTTCCCATGGCTGCCTTAGCAGTTGATTTTGCTAAGGCTTTCGACTCCCTGGAATGGGCTTATTTGTACCAGATTCTTTGATTGTATGGCTTTGGATCCCTATTTTGTTCATGGGTATACACACTGTACAACCTGCCCTCAGCCAGAATCCTTACTAATAAGGATACCTCTTCTCCCTTTCTCCTCCATAGAAGTACCACGCAAGGATGTCCTCTCTCCCCACTCAGGTATCTGGTAGCTCTGGACCCCTTAATTAGAACACTGATTAACACCTCAACTGTAATCGGTATCCCTGTGGGGAAAACTTCCTGTTTAGTTAATGCATATGCAGACGATATGCTACTTACTCTTTCTAACCCACAGTCTTCCCTCCAACCGGTTTTGTCAATCCTACAGGAGTTTGCTAGAATATCTGGGCTTACAGTGTCTCAGAAAAAAACTATATTATCCCGTCTGAACAAGAAATGTAGTAGACAATGCTTAGCCGGTACAGATATTTCCTGGGCGCCGCAGGGCTTCCCATATTGAGGCATTAACATCACGGCAGCCTGGAAGGACCTAGAAATGGTCAATTTCTCTCCCCTCTTAGCCACTTTGACAGCCGAGGTCCACAACTGGATGAAGTTATGCCTAACACTGAAAGGAAATGTGGAGGCGATTAGAATGTTTATTTTTTCTAGGGTTTCTTACCTACTGAACAACCTCCCAATCCCTCTCTCTCAAAAACCATTTCAAGCCTTAGATAGATTGGTGGCACTTCTCCTATGGGAAGGTGGACCCTCTAGATGTGGGTGAACAAAACTATGTACTCATTGGACCAAGGGAGGGCTCATCTTCCCCTGGTTTATTGGATATCATTTGGCCTTTAGCATGGCCCAGGCTGTGACACGGTTTGCCCCTCATTCTACCCCTCCTCCTCAGTGGGCAGTACTGGAGGCCATGCTGTCAGCAAAGACTCCCCCTTTATTCACTGTTATCTTGCAGGAAACCTGCCAATCCTCAACTCACACCACTTATGACAAATACATGTGCATTGTGACGTCGGGCAATGGCCGTAGTTGGTGTTCAAAACACCGACTACCCTCCTCCCTTATGTTATGCCCCGATTTGGAATAATCCTCTCGTTAAGGTAGATCATAAATCACTTCACTGGGCCTCATGGGCCTCTAGGAGCATTCAGACGGTAGTCGATCTTCTCATACTGAACATTCGTACGTTGATGTCCTTCGAGCAGCTCAAAACTAAATACAAATTGCCATCTCAAGATTTTTGGACATGTCTCCAATTACGAAGTGCATTGATCTCTCTCCTTAAGATCTGGCTATCCCAGTCCCCTTGGAGATGCCTGAATAACCTCTCTCTGCCCAACAGAGGCGAGGGCCTTGTAGGCCCACCTATACCATATACTATGGCAGTGACCAACAAACCGCATCTTCTGGACATTAGTCTTGAAGGACTGTTCTGCTATAGTGGGTAACCTGCTATCTCTTCAACATTACTCCCTACTACTGGGGGACACCTCCTCAGTAAATGCACTTTCTCCTCCTAGTAAAGCGTGGGTCCTGGTTGCTATCATGGAAGCAAAGAGAGCCATATTAGTGAGATGGAGACAATCCTTAACCCCCACACATTCTCAATGGCGGGCAGCCATGGTTAGGTTGGCCATCTTTGAGAGGCTTACAGCAGCAGCTAGAGGCAAACTAGCTGACTACTACTCAAAATGGGATGCCTACCTGCATTCCCACATTTGCAGAGTGTCTCCTCCCCCACTACAAAATGCTCCTATTACTTCTTAGCAAGTTGACCCTAGAGTGGTATGCCAAATATAAGGTATCCTCCCCCTCCTGTGTGTAACTCCTGCTGTGCTCCTCTTCCCTCCTCTTATCTCTAGTTCTTTTTCGTCATATTTTCCTCCTTCTCTTTCTTCATCAATCCTGACCTTGTGGGTAGCTTAAACTCTTTATTGTGGGACTACTGGGTATAAACTACTCATGAGAACCTAGATGGTATATATTCATTATATAAATGAGAGGCCTGTGCTGTAAGGTAATGGTCTACTTGAATCCTTATCCCTGCAAATTTTTGTGTTTAATTTAAGCCTGTTGCAGTTAAACTATCTTACACATAGCTTAGGCCTTTCTCAAGGCCAATTAAGATTTGGATTTTGACAAATAGTGATGTAGTTTAGAGCTACGTTGTACCCTGGATGTATCCTTTAAGATGGCAGTATTGTTAGCCATCCTATGTTTGGTTGTCAGGGATTGAGGCTTATGGTGAATATGCTTCTGTGTATTATGTATACAATATGTAAAAAATTAGAAAATGTCAATAACATATTACATGATAAAAAAAAAAGAGTAAGTGGGCAGGTTGTAATACAGATGCAAAGAAACTGGTTAAAAAGGTTAAAAATACATAGCAATGCTCTGATCCTTATGCAATATAGTGGATAAAGCAGCAGTGCAGAAAAACAGTGCAAAAAGCAATCAGACGGGCAGGCAGGCATTCATCTTTCTGAGTGTCGTTACTTCGACTTCACAATGGGTTTTTCAGGCAACGTGGCACTTTTTCGGGCAAACTAATTCATGGAACTGGATGAAGAATTCTATGGGATCACTGACAAGAACAGCCAAATGACTTTCTTATGTTATACAGATGTTGCACAGTTTTACTTCACCAGTGAAATTCTTTTGAAGTTGTAAACTTCCTCTTTCTAAGTGTCACCACTTTGATTTCACAGTGGGTTTTCCAGGCAAAGTATTTATGTATTTATTACAAGAATCAGACTTACAAACCACGTCAGGGAGGTACAAAACAGTGATACAGAAGATAACAAGCATGTTTGGTACAAATAAGACAAAGCAATAATTATACAGGATAAAAACCATCCAAGGTCAATTAAACATAATTATATAATTAGACAGAGTAGGAACAAAATAATATAATTATTGCCAGATCGAACAGGGACCAGAATACGAAATTATATATTTAGAGCCAGACAGAGCAGAGACCAGGAGAAGGCAGATTTTTTACTGATAGTCAACATGCTACTGACTACCTCATGATCAAGAAAGGCATTCACAGCCGTGAAGCACAAGTTCTCATTTTGACTAAAGGTGCTGTACATAAAACATTCTAAAACATTTAAAATACATATCAAACAATAAATATTTCATCGTTGTTTACTCAATTAACAACTAAGCTGACTCAGAGAGAATGCCTGCCTACACATGAATGTTTTAAGTAGCACTTTTTCAGGCGAAATAAGGCAAAGACAAGGTGAAGTTGTAACTTTGTTGTCGAATTTGCATGAATTTGCTTGAAGAAGGGCCACTTCTAGAGCCAAAATCTTCACGAAGTTGGCACTTTGTTAATTTAGGAAACTTTGCAAATTAATTCACAAACCAAAGTTTGCCAACTTCACTTACCTCTAGTCAGGAAACTCATCATCAGCCTATGTAGGCAGGCTCATCTCTGATACACTGTCAGTAACTTTACACACCACTTCAAAGCTGGCTTCACTGCAAGTGACAATGCATGGAATGCTGTTAAAACAATCAGTGATGGCTGTTTTTATCATGTCCCATGCTTCACATACATTCTTAACCTGACAGTGATGGCCTGTCTTGATCATGAGGCAGTCAGTGGCATGTTGACTATCAGTCAAAAACCTGCAGTCATTTCAGTCATACCTCACTGGCAAGATCAGAGCTCAGCTGTCTGCAGAAGTACACTGGATTTCCACAATTCATTCATTCATTCATTCATTCATTCATTCATTCATTCATTCATATTTTATTTAATAAAGTACACTCTCTCATTTTGACTCAAGGTGCTGTACATAAAACATTCTAAAACATTTAAAATACATATCAAACAATAAATAATTCATCATTGTTTACTCAGCTAACAACTAAGCTAACTCAGAGAGAATGTCTGCCTAAATATGAATGTTTAATGCTCCCATTCAAATAGCTCCAATGTGAGGATCTCTTGCACAGGACGAGGGAGGAAGTTCCACAGGATAGGGGCCGCAAAAATGAAAGCACAGGCCCCAGTAGATTTAAGAAGCACCTTAGGAACCTCCAAAAGTCTCTTGTCTGCTGAACAAAAGGGGCGGGAAATGCAATAGGGTAAAAGGAGGTCTTGCAGGTAGCTGGACCCCTGGCCATGCAGGGCCTTATATGTCAGCAAACCAACCTTGAAGGAGATCCGCCACCTAACTGGCAGCCAGTCCAGACAGTGCAGCACAGGTGTAATATGGCATGATGTAGGAAGGTCGGTCAACAACCTGGTTGCCGCATTCTGCACTAGCTGCAGTCGGTGAAGATCAACCCCTGCCAGTCCCATGTACAGGGTGTTGCAGTTATCAAGGCACGTGGTCACAAAGGCATGTACCAGTGTTGGCAGATTGCCCAGGAGTATCAGATATTTTATCCTGGCGATGTTCCTCAGATGGGAGAATGAGTTCTGAGCCATGGCCAACACCTGTGATTTAAGTGTCAGAAACAGTCCAGAACAACACCAAGATTTCTCACCCAATCAGAGGTGAGCAACTGAGAGTCTCCTAGCCTTAGCCTTGAGACTCAATCAGACTGCACCCTCGCCCCCGGGTGAGCAGATTCTACCACTAGTACTTCAGTCTTGTCCAGGTTCAACCTCAATCAGTTAGCTCTAATCCTATCTTGGATCTCAGCAAGGCAACGATTGAATATTGAGACCGTTATCTGTCGCTCAGGTGCAAAAGACATGTATAGCTGAGTATCATCTGCATAGCAGTGGAAACTCAGCCCATACCATCTTATAATGTCCCCTAGCAGTAGCATATATACCACATACAACATGGGGGACAAAACAGAGCCCTGCGGGACCCCACATGGCAGGAGCAGAGGTGCCGAGGAATACATCCCAGAGACTACTCACTGAGTCCTGCCAGTGAGGAATGATTAAAACAGTTTAGGACTGTACCAGCCAGTCCACAACAAACCCGCAGGTGCTCCATCAGTATACTATGGTTCACAGTGTCAAATGTCACTGAGAGATTGAGGAGAATTAGGATGGAACATCTTCCTCGGTCCCTTGCCACCAGGAAATAATTTAGCACCCAAACAAGGGCAGTCTTGGTACTGTGTCTTTTCCTGAAACCCAACTGGAGAGGGACATAGATGTCATGAGTTGTTAAACAGGTCTCCAATTGAATGGCCACCACCTTCTCAATAACCTTACCCGCAAAGGGAAGGTGAAAGACGGGTCTGTAGTTGGCTAAGCCGTCCAGCTAAAGCTTGAAGTAGTGGCACTGGCTAAAGCTTGATGTAGTGACATGCTGGAACTCAACACTCTATGTGTTTGAGAGGTTATTTGAGCAGTATAAAATGATCAATGACTATGTTATGCAAATGTGTGATCATGAAACAGATAGCCATGTCATTCAGTCCATACCAGTCGATGTTGATGAAGAGTGTCATCCAAATCCTCTGACCACTTGAACATGCTTCACAAGTTGTTAGCTCAGAAAATGGCTAACTGAGCAAGAGTATACCACTGCTGCATGTACTCGGCCAAGCACTGGTTAATGTCAGGAGCAATCTGAATCATTGGCAGACTCTGATGGAGTAGAGCTGGCTGACCAGATCATGCAGCTGTTTGATGACAATCTGAGGGTGATTCACATTAATACATCCCAGTAACCTTACTAGATCCACGGTACAAGCATGGCATGACAGCACTTCTTCCAGGTGGGAAGTCTGATGTGGATTGCTATGCTGTGATCCTTCATAGTAAAGTGCAAAATTGGCTGATGGTAAAGCATCCAGAGAAAAGACCACAGTTGGGATCAGGAGACAAACCTGAAGGAACAACAGCCCCCCTGAAAGTATCCTCTTCATTCTCCTCCTGTCCCCTCATCCTCATATAGCAGTGGCACAAACCATCTCTGGTCCATGCTGCAGCAGGCTGGTGTTTCCTCATGCCAACCAACTGAGGGCAAGACACAAGTTCAGCTGTCTGCTACCCATATGGTTCAGTCATACCTGAATAACCAACAGCAGCTGAGCATTGATGACGGCCCATCGGAGTATTGGCGAACTAAACTGGAAATATGGCCTGCTCTTGCAGCTCTGGCCATTGAGTACATAACTTGACCCTGTGCCAGTGCGAGCTCAGAAGGGTATTTAGTGATTCTGGTGCCATTGTCACTGATCAGGGAAGCTGCCTCTATGACAGGAATATAGAGTTCCTCACATTTGCAAAAATGAACACACATTTCCTCACACCACAGTGCAAGCTGTCTTCTGCTAGAGAGCATGATCCTGCTGAAGAAGTTAATGTGGAGCAGGAATCTTCAGAGGAAGAGGAGTGTCTGCCAGTGCCATCTGATGACAAAAACACAATTGAGGGATTTGATTTCTCCTGCGTATGAGACATATCATAAGTTCCACTGCCCTCACTGTCAGTTGTGCACCCCTATTTTTGGGTGGTATAATTTAATAGTTATATGTGTCTACAGTTAGCAGAACAAAGATGCATGTCACCAGGAATGAGTGTGACAGATTCATCCTGAACAGCTGGCTTGTATGTCACAGCAAAAGTTGAAGAAAGGTTTCTGATTTATAATATGTACCCACAGATTGCCATGTTGTATTAAGACTTGTATCGCACAAACACAGCAGTAGCTGAAAATGTCTCAACTGGTCACTGTTTAGGTCCCCTTCTCTGAAATAAAAAAGAAAAGTGCCAAAACTATTTGGACAGGCATTGTTATGTGTCCTTTAATGTTCATTTCTCTTTCTGCTATTTTTTTCTTAAAAAAACAGCAGTATTTGTAAATGTCTCAGCTGGCTGCTTCTTAGTTCCCTCCCCTTTCCAAAATAAAAAAGAAAAATACCAAACTAATTTGGGTAGACATTGTTATTTGTCCTTTACTGTTCATCTCTCTTTCTGCTACTTTCTTCTGTAAAAACAAAAAAAAAAAATGCAGTATTTGTAAATGTTCCAGTTGGCTGCTGTTTAGGCCCCCTTCCCAAAATAAAAAAGAAAACTACCAAAACAAAATTGGGTGGACATTGTCATTTGTCCTTTACCATTCACCTCTCTTTCTGCTACTGTTTTCTTTCAAAAAATGCTGTAACTGTAAATATCCCAGTTGGCCACTGTTTAGGCCCCTTCCCCCCCACCAAAAAAAAGAAAAATGCCAAAAAAATGTGGGGGAACATTGATGTTTGTCCTTTACTGTTCATCTCTCATTCTGCTACTTTTTTTCTTTAAAAAACAGCAATATTTGTAAATGCTCCAGTTGGTTGCCCTTTAGCCCCCCGCCAAAATAAGAAAGAAAATACCAAAATAATTTGGGTGGATATTGTTATTTGTGCTTTAGTTTTCATCTATCTTTCTACTTCTTTTTTCTTTTAAAAAATGGCATTTGCTGCACATTTCCCACCTGTCCTTTGTTTAGGCACCCCTCTACAAAATAAAAATGACCCCCCCCACAAAAAATCTGGTTGGACATTTTTAATTGTCCTTTATCTGTCTGCTACTGTTTGGTTACAAAAAAAAAACAGCATTTGCTGTAAACTCAGCAGTTGTCTGATTTGTAGGCCCCCTCCACCCCATAAGATAAATGCCCCCTCCCAAAAATGTGGTCTGATATTGTTTATTGCCCTTTATCTTTTCTCCTTCTTTATGCCGCTGCATTGTGTTAAAAGCCTTACTTGCTGTAAACTCCACAGTTGACTGTCCACTCTTTGCACAACACCAAATCAAGCATCACCTCCCAAACTTTCATGGTAATATATCAGCTCACCACATGGCTTCGGAGTAAAATAAGTTATCTATATAGTCATTGCCTGTTACAAGACTGATCAATCCACCATGGCAAACAGTAAGCACAGAGGCAGCCACAGAATCAGCTAGTATCACCTCCCTCTCTACATTTTGTATAGTCATTATTCCACGCGTGGCCTGTGACTTCTACCACATAAATCTGTAGTCATGGGATTATGATGTAAAAAAAATTACATGAGGGATTGACAAATATACCATGGCAAAAAACATCCATAGAGTATCAACAGAATCTGTCAACATCAATTCCCAAAATGTCAGAACATGTGTCACTGGCACTGGGGCAATGTGTGCTGCTTGTGACTGAAACTCAATATTACTCACAGTGTGATCAACAGTGGCAGTAGCAATGTAAAAATGCTAGTAGTCCTTGTTACAAATTCATGGAAATTCAACTGAAATAAAAGTTGTGTGGAACAACAACAGAGGTGCCACACCAACAAACAGACCCTGTCAATGTGGTCTCACAAGATGTCATTATATCAGCGCATGACTTGTGACTAAGTATGTGATGTTTGTACTGCTCATTATTTATTGATTGCACTCCTGATTGTTTACTTGTGACGTGTTTTATATTTGTAAGGTGCCCAGAGCCTCCGGGATTAGGCGCCTAAGAAATAAAAGTTGCCTTGCCTTGCCACTCCTACAAAAGTGATGGAAGAAATTGTAATCCTTCTTCCTGGCCATGTTTTGGGTTTGGATGAACTCCAGCACCATACCACCAATGTCATTTACTGCTACAGTACTCTGACTGTGATGCTATACTCTTCAACACTTCACATCTCCTTCCACTGTCACAGGTTAGTAGAAATAGAAATATATATATATATATATATATATATATACTGTATATATATTTGTCTTCTGTTGATTCCTGAATGTTTTTTATTAGTATGACACCATGCAATGCTTATTACCATCTACATTCCCCAAATCACCACCCTCACTTTGCTGCTGGAGTTCTGGATAAGTAGCTTTTTCCTGCCTCCTCCATTTTCTCTCTGACCTGCTTCTCTCTTCCCTCCACTTCTCCCTCTCCCTTATTCCCTGCCTTGGGATATCAGCAAATATATCTTCCTGCTCCCTCCTGTCCTGTCATCCCCCATCCTGAGCCTTCTTGCAATCTCCCTTCTGCTTATGACCCCATCCACTTTAATCTTGGGTACTAGGCACTACGCCCACGGTCTGTTCCTGTACTACTGCAGCACTGCTATTTTCCCCAACAGGCACTACTCACTGTGTTGTACTGTTGCAGGACAGCCCACTTGTCATTGCAGCACTCCAATCTGTTGTATTGTTTCATATGCTCCTTACTCAATACCTGAGCCAATATAACCTATTATCTCATGAGCAGCACGGTTTCTGAAAGAACCACAGTACCTTAACTGCCCTGTTGGATCATACTGACTATCTTCACTGTGCCTACGAAAAGAGGGGAGCTTGCAGCCTCCACCATCATTGGCCTCACCAAGACATCTTACCTTGTCAATAATGCCTTGCTCTGCCAAACATTAACCAAGATAGGGCTCTCTGATGAGGCCACTCAATGGCTGAATAATTACCTGACAGGCAGAATGCAAGCAGTAAAATGCAGATCGTCACTGTCAGACTATCGGTCGGTAACAGTGCGTGTTCTCCAAGGATCAATCCTTAACCCCCTCTGTTCAGTCTCTTCATCAATGAACTTTCTGAAGCTTGCAGTTCAACTAAACTCCTTCTATATGTGGACAATGCTGTTATTACCTCAACAAACAGCAACCTAGCCAAACTCCAGCTTAACCTTCAAACTGATTTCTCAGCAGTCCAAGACTGGTATAACACCAATCTCCTTGTCCTAAATACAAAAAACACTAATCTATGCTCTTCTATACTAGATGTAAATCCCCTACTCCCCCTTCTCTGGACATTACCTACAGCTTTGGAGCCCCAATTGAGCAGGTGTGCTCCTTTAAATTCTCAATTGTAGTCGGGGGGAATACTCGAGCTGTTACTCTTCAAAGCTTTATTAAAATTCCTTTTAATTGCTCTGACGTTTCGCACATTATGTGCTTTTTCAAAGGGCTTCTTTTTTATTTCTCTACAAAGAAATACATATTTTTTAAATTTTTTATCTCATTATTTAACATTCAGTTTTGATTCACTGTTTTTATAATCACATCAATTATATACACTTACCACCATAATTTCTTAACACTATTAATGCTTTCTATGCATATTCTATCTTTTTTCTACAAAAATCATACTTTGTAAAAATGCATTTATCATCAAAAATGCTACATTCTGCCTTCCCTGTCTCAAATTACTACTGCTTTAAGCCTGTTCCACTTTTTTCACTCAGCATTCTGGAACCCCTCACCTCATTATCCAATTGATATAATTTCTCATTTACCATGCTAATATTCCTTCTAATATGCTTGCTTTATCTGCCCTGTTCCTTTCTTTTAGTTCAATACACCACTTGGTAGTTGATTAAAGTAATTAATTTAAGAACTCATACCTCAATTTAAAAGTTGGTGAGCTTGTTTGCCTTCTAAATTGGCTGGTTCTTTGATACCTTCCACTGTTTCTCACCTATATGAACAATACAGAGTTTAAATGCTTATGTGTTATTCAATTCTTATAACCCCCTTATGTTTTTTATTATTGTTTTCTTTTATATTTCATTAAAACATCTTAAACTTTGTCTTGCCTTTCTTTATATATTTTGAAGCACCTTAGCTACATCTTGCTGTCCCCTTAATTTTTATTAAAACACTTTTGCATTTTTATTTTTTACCTTTGTAGTTCCTTTGAACTGTGAAAGACTTCAGATTTTCACAAACCCAGCTTCTACTATAGATTTTCCTGTGTTCCTGTATGTGAAAAAAGGGGGCTTTATTGAATCTTTTGTTATTTAATAAGTATTATGACTTCTCTTCCTGCCATTTGTTTGTTATTGCTGCACCTTGACTGCCTATTACTTTTCCCTTAATTTTTATTAAAAATGCAGTTGTGTTTATTTTTACCTCTAAAGTTCCTTTAGAATGTACCAGACTTCTAGTTTTCACTAACCTGGCTTCTGCTTTACATTTTGCTGCATGCCTGTATATTAGAAAAGGCTTTGTTAATGCTTATTTTATTGAAAAATGTATTGTTGCTTCTCCTTTAGCCAGTTTTTGGTGTACCATAACCATGTTTTACCTTGTTTGGCTGCTCACTTCCACTTCTTGCTTGCTTGTTTTGTTTCTGGAGAAACTTGCAATTTGTATCTTTGCCTGTGCATTAAATGAGACTTGTTAAGTTTGTGACTTTAAAACCCTTGTACCAACATTCTAAGCCATATTTTTAAATGACTCAAACCACTTTTTAAAATGCTGCTTTCCTACCTTTTAGCTAGTGTCTCTCCTTGACCTCCTAGTACCTCCTGTTCCTCACACAGGTGTGTCTGCTTGTTTGAGTATGGGGTGCCTCTTATGCTGCTAAACCTCTTGGCCCAATCGCATCACTTGTTCTTAACAGCGAGACTTCAGTCCTGTAGGACTGGGTTCCTGGTTGCCAAGCAACCTTTTTTCAGATTGGGCCTTGCTGGAACTGCAGAATTTAAAGTTACACTGCTCCTTATAATATGTTCCTTTATCATGTTTTCTTTGTCATGATTTTTTGGGCATTATTTTACACTTTTGATATGATAACATTTTTTTAATATATCTAAATGCTCCTAGATTTTTTCTCACTACTTTTTTACTGTTTGTTCTACAAGTTATTTTTTATGTTGAAAAGTACTAAGTATAATGACCATTTTCCTGAAATGAAGCGTATTATAAATAAGCAGTGGCACATACTGTTGGTGGGAGAACAGATCCCAGCAGAATTTAAAGAAAGACCCATTATAGCAGCCAAGAAAGTGAAAACAATAAAAGAAAAACTGGTTAGATCACAGTTTAAAACTACAATAAAGAAAGATTCTCAGCTTTTACTAGGACCGCTTAAACCAGGGATGAGGCCCTGTGGGTGATGCTCTGTCTGTAACCATACCAGCAAAAAAGTGGTGTTTGGACAACCTTTTATAGGCCAACAATATGCAATCAAGCAGCATATAGACTGTAAAACTGAGGGTGTAATATATGTATTACAGTGCCCTTGTGACCACTTATATGTGGGACAAACAACACGGGCACATAAAACAAGGATACAAGAACATAAAGGGGACATTAGAAGGCAGGAAGAAAAGTCACAGGTAGCTAATCATTTTATGGAACAGGGACACACAGGGGTCTCACTTAGATTCTGGGGACTTGAACATATAGCACAACCCCATAGGGGTGGGGATTACCAAAAATTATTAGATAGAGCAGAGATTAAATGGATTTTTCAATTACAGACCTTAGAAAGACACATAGGAACGAATAGGGACACCAACTGGAATGCATGTTGGTAAAAAAGAGTGCTAAAACATCAATAACAAGTTCTGGTCAGAGCCAAAACATCTGCAGGACTTGATCTGATAAGGAATAAATTTAGTGTACATGACCCATGCTACTAGATGTGTTCAGACCTGCTACTAGCTGCGACACCCTCTGGGCTGCAGCTCTGGTGCTGTCAGGTTTGTTCCGAGCTGTTTGGCACACTGTTAGCAAGGCAGGCAAAGCAAGCAGTAGCAACTAATAAGAGGCCTCACCTTCCCTTGCCCCCCCTCCACTAACCTGCGGAGCAACAAAACTGATACCTTGTCCCGCTGATGAGAGAAAATTCCCAATCAGTGACACACAAGTTGCCTGCCCAGACCAGGCTTCTTGCCGCACCTATTCCATCTGTCTCCACAGAAACACAACCAGACAGTCAGTGACTAAACCAGCTTATGCAGTGTATGGCAGCTGAGACATCGTGAGACCTGGAGAAAGGGGATGGACCGAGCCTAGTGAGTAGTCCCATGGGTGGTTCTATGATGAAAATAAGGTACGGCTTCATAGGCTGAGGTGTAGGTAAACATACGGGAGCATGTCTGTTCATAATTCAAATCTTTACTTTTCTGTAGCAAAAATGCCACATTTAGGAAGGACACAGGAAATTTGTAATGCAAAATCAGGGACAGTTGAGATGACTGTTTGAAACAACACATACGGTGCAGCGAGCCACTTGTATATTGTTAGCCAACACGTTACAAGGAGATGCAAGGGCTGCCATGGCCGGTTCCAGCTGCTGCTTTCAGCACATGTACCTGTGCGGGTGTGCACAGTGTGTTTAGATCTGCTGCTGGCTGTGATGCCCCTGGGCTGCAGCTGTGGTGCAGTCAGGTTCATTTCAAGGTGCAAAGTAAACAGCAGCACCTCCAAGCTGTTCAGCACAGTGCTAGCGTTAGTATTAGTGTTAATGCTTTTAAGAGCTCATACGGGCTTCATGATAACTAAAAACATATAGCCCAAGGCACACTTAGCATCCCACAGAATCCCACAATAAATTTGCAGGAAATATTAAGATAAAAGCTTTAGACTCTTTAAAACCTTTAAGTCATGCTCCTATTCACGACTCAAAGAGCAACGTACAAGCTAATATCATTCTTAACGGTAACATCACTTCTATTCAGAGTAAAAAACCATACCAGAATACATACGGGAAGGCATTCAAAACAGAAGTTCTTCCAGGTTAAGAGCTGACATAATGAAAATGAAAGGAAAGAAAGTACAGCACTCTTCCATAGGGAGTCCCGCTGATTAGATACTTCCAAAGAACCGGAATGTTAGTACTCTGGAGATAAAATTAACTTCAGTCTGTCATAAAAGAACAGTACATACAGAAGTCAAACTGCTTTTTACTTATCGTCCACTGAAGCTGCCTTTTTAATTATGAAAAGCTGTTAGCGCTCAGTTAGTGTTCCTGTGTGGGTTACATTGCATCCTTCCATTTATATTTAGCAAAATGCTTACCTGGACATTAATAAGAGAAAGGGCGGTAACTTCTCTGACAGAAAATAAATGTCCCACAGAGCCAAGCTCCTAGTGTTTGTACCAAGCAACTTTTATCAACAGGATTTTCCCTTGCAGCGTTTGCATACATTCTCATTTCTCCATTCCTTTTACCCAGAATGATTGGGGGGGAGGGGCCAAAGATTCAGAGGTCAGTCTGGCTCTCACTTTCTAACAAAACCCATCACAAATCCTCCTCTTCATCAATCGGGTCCATTTCCATTCTCTTAATGTCTGGAAAGCTGCAAAATAAATCAAAAAAGGTGCTCACTAAGCTCAGTAAATCACACTTGCTAATAAGTATGTGAGACCCCCTCACGCAACATTAGCATACCTGTTATAGGCTTATCATGCCTGTCTGCACATGAAGTACTTCCAACTTTTTCCTCCTCCCAAACAATCCCACG
Source organism: Neoceratodus forsteri (assembly GCA_016271365.2). Lineage (NCBI taxonomy): Eukaryota > Metazoa > Chordata > Ceratodontiformes > Ceratodontidae > Neoceratodus > Neoceratodus forsteri. Next base: position 1,517,394,576 of record CM057456.1, read on the forward strand.
TCTTTCATTCTCTAGAGAATGAGCCAAGTTCCTCACAAGATCCTGCTGAATTCGTCTGTCATAACCACTCATTTTCGCCAAACACCTGTAGAATTTCACCTCTTAGCACTTTCCTGTTTGAAACCACTCCAAACGAGCAAGGCCTTTTAAAACTCTCTCAATCTGCAGAATAACGGCAACTCTTCTCATATAACTGGGGTGAGAAAGCACCGTTCCGAGCAAATAAACACTCAGTTGGCGATAAGAGTTTTTCTGTGAAAATTCCCAAAACAACACAGAACGCAAAACTCCAAGACTGAAAAAAATGTCCACTGTGATATAGTGCAGTGCTGCAGTCCATAGGAACAACATGGGTGGATTGCTTCTTGGGGGAGGGTCAGGCAGAGGAAAAACAGTTCCACGGATGGAAAACATGAGGTAGGTCCTTTTCTGATGTAAAACATCTGCGTCTGCAGGCTCCAAACACTGTAGACGAAATAATCATATGCAGTCTTGGAGCCAAGAAAGCCACACAACTTTTCCTCTCCTGGCTTAACTTTATATTCTGTGAAGCACAAAAGAACCAATATTGTTTATATATAACAAACAGCCCTCCAAATGTTTCACACAGGGAGGACACCTTAGAGACATTCAGTGTCTCAGTATTTTAATTAAACCATTTTATATTGTTAGCCCTCTATTCCTATCTGAGGGCAGCGGTAACTACAACTTCTACTGGGGACATTCCTGTCCCTTGTTACCTTAGTGTGAGGATTTGTTTTCTTATGAGGAGGCTGCCTATAAATTTTAATCCCCCTTCATTTTCAGATGGCTGCAATTGTCAGCCATCGGGTAACATTTCATTTTGGCCCAGTTTTTCTTTTATTTATTCTATGTCGGCTATCGGCCAAATCACTTCTTTTTTTTTTTTACTTTCCTTTGTGGGATCCTCCATAGTCCACATGGCTCACTTTCTTTCTAAGAGTGGGGTGTCTTTCTGAAAAAGTGAAAGTTACTGCTGCCCTGCTAACTCTGTGCCACAGCACAGAGAGAGAGAGAGAGAGAGAGAGAGAGAGATTGTGGGAGAGTAGGCACGCTCTTCATTCCACTTTAAGAAATATTGTAACTCTCTCCCTTTTTACTTTTCTTTACACCCATTTGGTCTTTTCATTCATAAGGGGCATGAGTGAAGGAAAGAGACACGGAGCGGCAGCAAAGAAAAAGGAAAGTATTTCCTTCCTGCATCAATATTCTATGCCGGCTGTCGGCCGAATCACTTCTTTTTTTTTTTTACTTTCATTTGTGGGATCCTCCATAGTCCACATGGCTCACTTTCTTTCTAAGAGTGGGGTGGCTTTGTGAAAAAGTGAAAGCTACTGCCACCCCGCTAATTCTGTGCCACAACACATAGAGAGAGAGAGAGAGAGAGAGAAAGAGAGATTGTGGGAGAGCAGGCATGCTATTCATTCCATTTTAAGAAATATTGTAACTCTCGCCCTTTTTACTTTTCTTTAGACCCGTTGGGTCTTTTCATTCATAAGGGGGCATGAGTGAAGGAAAGAGACATGGAGCGGTGGCAGAGAAAAAGGAAAGTATTGCCTTCCTGTATCAATCCTGATTTGATTTAGGATTTGCTCCATCTTACATAGGAGCAGCTTTTGTTGGCTGAGAGAATGTATTCTCCTGGGCTTGACTGGCAGAACACTCCTTAATTGTTTTTTAAAGCCAGCAAGCTGAAAGTCTTCCCTGGAAGTTAATATATATATATAATCCAACTGGGGACTCAGGTAACGTTTTATTTTGGCCCAGTTTTTCTTTTATTTATTCTATGTCAGCTGTCGGCCGAATCACTTATTTTTTTTTTTAACTTTCATTTGTGGGATCCTCCATAGTCCACACGCATACATGTGATGTCTCCCGTTTTGGCCGGGAGAGTCCCGTTTTTTTGTCTAAACTCCTGCCCCCCTGCACGGGAAAGCAAATCTCCTGATTTAGACAGTCGCAGGTGGTGCATGCACAGTGGATGGCGAATGTGCTGAGTTTACAGGTTTCTTGCAGGCAGCTGGCAGGTGGCAGCAGTAGCAGGCTCCAGAGCAGTCTCTTCACCATCATGCACAGTAATTTTACCCAGGCAAACCCACGCTATTAGTGAAAAAAAAAATGCAGGTACTCACAGGGAATCCAATCAGAAACTATACTATAAATGCCACTCGACCAGTCATGCATGCTATTGCTGTTACTTTGTGACTTTTCTGATTGTATTCCCTGTGAGTACCTGCATATATATAATAACAGCATCACTGCCAGTGATTGGCGTGTGGAGAGCCGTTAATGGCTGCATGAGGAGGGTGGCTGGGTACTTTCTCCCGCCTAAAAAGCCAATCTCCAGGCTAATTTTACAAAACCTCCCTCCTGCAAAGATGTATATCATCACATGTATGCATATGGCTTTCTTTCTTTCTAAGAGTCGGGTGGCTTTCTGAAAGAAAGTGAAAGTTACTGCCGCCCCACTAACTCTGTGCCACAGCACAGAGAGAGAGAGAGAGAGAGATTGTGGGAGAGCAGGCACGCTCTTCTTTCCACTTTAAGAAATATTGTAACTCTCTCCCTTTTTACTTTTCTTTAGACCTGTTGGGTCTTTTCATTCATAAGGGGCATGAGCAAAGGAAAGATACTCGGAGTGGCGGCAAAGAAAAAAGAAAGTATTGCCTTCCTGCGTCAATCCTGATTCAATTCAGGATTTGCTCCATCTTACATAGGAGCAGCTTTTGTTTGCTGCAAGAATGTATTCTCCTGGGCTTGACTGGCAGAACACTCCTTATTTGTTTTTTAAAACCAGCAAGCTGAAAGTCTTCCCTGGAAGTTATATATATATATATATATATATATATATATATATATTATCCAACTGGGGACTCAGGAAGAAGTCACAGAGTGGCAGCAAAGAAAAGTATTGCTGCTCTGTGTCTAATAATTCACTCAGTTAATTTGAAGAAGCCATGTGACTTCCGTATAGCATGCCAGCGGTAATTAGGTAGAAGCAGGAGGGATGTAGGGTCTCAGCTGGGCTAGTCTATCGGCAGCAGAAATGTACAAAAAAAACACCCATAAGAAAAAAAATGCCCACTGTGATATAGTGCAGTGCTGCAGTCCATAGGGACAACATGGGCGGATTGCTTCTTGGCGGAGGGTCAGGAGGAGGAAAAACAGTTCCACAGATGGAAAACATGACGTAAGCCCTTTTCTGATGTGAAATGTCTGTAGGCTCCGTCCACTGCAGATGTAAAAATTTAAAATATACAAAAAACTTACTGAGTAATAGTATAAATAATGAGAGCCATAGCATAAAAATAACAAAGTTATACAACATTCACAGTAAGAAACTGACATCAGTATGGTTATTCACTTTACTATACAGACATAGTATATAAAAGTTAATAAATAAAGTAAAATAACAGATCTAAGTAAGAAAGAGGAGCACATACTATATTATATATAGTAATAGACAAATACAAGAGCAAGAAGCAAGTTATGGGCTAGCAATTTCCCAAAAAGGATTCAGGAATAGCATGGATAACAAAATGTACAAATATTTAGAATATAACTACATAACTAAAGAAAAAACAACTAAAAGACAGATTTTTAGTATAAAGTAAATACATTCCTTTTGATAAACAACCATTTAAAGGAACCAAAAGACAACCAGGATAATGATTCATCTGGTGCCCGGACACACCAACAACTCCCCCACCACATTCTCCACCCCCCAAACACCCCCAACCCCACTCCATTTCTTTTTTCAACGTAAAAAATAACTTGTAGAACAAACAGTAAAAAAGAAGTGAGGAAAAGTCCAGGAGCATTTAGATATATTAAAAAAATGTTATCGTATCAAAAGGAGGGTATAGGGTGTGAAATGAGTCTCTTCCCTGATGACTCCAAGATGGGAACAGTAGTTGAAAGAGAAGAGGGAAGGTTGGCCCTGCAAGGGAACCTGGACACCCTGAAAAGCTGGGCTTACACATGGAAATACCTAGGGGTCATGGTGGATGCATGTATGAATAACTCTGAGCAGTGCAGGAGAGTGGCTAGCAAGGCAAACAGGATGTTGGGATGCATCGTAAGGGGGATCACCTCTAGGAGCAAGGAAGTGATTCTGCAGCTGTACAATGGACTGGTTAGACCACACCTTGAGTACTGTGTACAGTACTGGAGACCACACTTGAAGAGGGACATACAGCTCCTGAAGAGGGTACAGAGGAGGGCAACTAAGATGATATGAGGGCTAGGGGATTTGACATATGAGGACAGACTTGAGGAGCTCTGCCTGTTTTCATTGGAGGAGAGGAGAGAGGGGACATGATTGAGGTCTTCAAGTACCTCAAGGCAATAAATAGGGTAAACATGGAGGGGATCTTTAGACTAAAGCAGGGAGGTATCACCAGAGGGCATGGTTTGAAGTTGGAAGGTGGAAGGGTGAGGGGAAAGAGGAGGAGGAGGTTTTTCACTGAGAGGGTGGTGGACCCTTGGAATGTACTGCCTGGCAAGCTGGTTCAGAGATCCACAGTGGAGGGCTTCAAGAGAGGGTGGGAGAGACACAGAAAGTGGATGTATCAGATGATGGCCTGTCCCAGGGAGGTGGGGATGGATGATAGGGGTTTCTGGAACACAAGGTGGGGAAGGGCCTCGGCACCCAAATAGGGATCTGAGGTTCGAGCAGACTAGATAGACCGTAAGGCCTAATCTGCTGGAAAATAGTATGTTAGTATGTTAAAAGTGTAAAATAATGCCCAAATAAATCATGGCAAAGAAAACATGATAAAGGGACATATTATAAGGAGCAGTGTAACTTTAAATTCTGCAGTCCCAGCAAGGCCCAATTGCAACAAGGGTTGCTTGGCAACCAGGAACCCAGTCCTACAGGTCTGAAGTCTCGCTGTTAAGAACAAGCGATGTGATTGGGCCAAGAGGTTTAGCAGCATAAGAGGCACCCCATACTCAAACAAGCAGACACACTGTGTGAGGAACAGGAGGTACTAGGAGGTCAAGTAGAGACACCAGGTAAAAGGTAGGAAAGCAGCATTTTAAAAAGTGGTTTGAGTCATTTAAAAAGATGGTTGAGAATGTTGGTACAAGGGTTTTAAAATCACAAACGTAACAAGTCTCATTTAATGCACAGGCAAAGACACAAATTGTAAGTTTCTCCAGAAACAAAACAAGCAAGTAGGAAGTGGAAGTGAGCAGCCAAGCCAGGTAAAACATGGTTATGGTATACCACAAACTGGCTAAAGGAGAAGCAACAATACATTTTTCAATAAAATAAGCATTAACAAAGCTTTTTCTAATATACGGCATGCAGCAAAATGTAAAGCAGAAGCCAGGTTAGTGAAAACTAGAAGTCTGGTACATTCTAAAGGAACTTTAGAGGTAAAAATAAACACAACTGCATTTTTAATAAAAATTAAGGGAAAAGTAATAAGCAGTCAAGGTGCAGCAACAACAAAAAAATGGCAGGAAAAGAAGTCATATTACTTATTAAATAACAAAAGATTTAATAAAGCCTCCTTTTATTCACATACACGAACACAGAAAAATCCAAAGCAGAAGCTGGGTTTGTGAAAATCTGAAGTCTTTCACAGTTCTAAGGAACTACAGAGGTAAAAATTAAAAATGCAAAAGTGTTTTAACAAAAATTAAGGGGCAGCAAGATGTAGCTAAGGTGCTTCAAAATATATAAAGAAAGGCAATACAAAGTTTAAGATGTTTTAATGAAATATAAAAGAAAACAATAATAGGAAGCACAAGGGGGTTATAAGAATTGAATAACACATAAACAATTAAACCCTGTATTGTTCATATAGGTGAGAAAGTCCAAGGGTGTAGACAGGCATACTCACTGTACACATTTGTGTACAGTTCTGTTGAGTGCCTGTCACAAACCATAAGCCACTCTGTTAATATTATCATTCTAATCGGTAGTATTTGGGTTAGTGTAGGCCACTGAGGAGTGTCCAATACATGTATAACCTCTTTAGAGAGTAGAGGAGTCATCTGACAACAATCTGACTTGTTTGGAAGAGGGTGCCATTTGGAAAGGTGTACATTTTTTAATTTGGGGAGGTGTAACTGTTGGAGATTGTGTACAAAATGGAAATTTCTGGCTACACTCCTATGAGAAACAATGGAAGGTATCAAAGAACCAGCCAATTTAGAAGACAAACAAGATCACCAACTTTTAAATTGAGGTATGAGTACTTAAATTAATTACTTTAATTAAATACCAAGTGGTGTATTGAACTAAAAGAAAGGAACAGGGGAGACAAAGCAAGCATATTAGAGGGGAATATTAGCATGGTGAATGAGAAATTATATCAATAGGATAATGAGGTGAGGGGTTCCAGAATGCTGAGTGAAAAAGTGGAACAGGCTTATAGCAGTAGTAATTTGAGACAGGGAAGGCAGAATGTAACATTTTTGATGATAAATGCATTTTTACAAAGTATGATTTTTGTGGAAAAAAGAATATGCATAGAAAGCATCAATAGTGTTAAGAAATTATGGCGGTAAGTGTGTATAATTGATATGATTATAAAAACAGTGAATCAAAACTGAATGTTAAATAATGAGATAAAAAATTTAAAAATATGTATTTCTTTGTAGAGAAATAAAAAAGAAGAAGCCCTTTGAAAAAGCACATAATGTGTGAAACGTCAGGGCAATTAAAAGGAATTTTAATAAAACTTTGAAGAGTAACAGCCCGAGTGGAGTATTTTGTTCCCCTCCCCAACTACAATTGAGAATACATGTGATGTCCTTCAGGGGGAACAGAGAAAGGCAAAGAAAGATCCATTTCCCATGGCAATGAAGTAATCCACTTCACAACCTTTCTGTGCTCCTTTAAATACCTGGGCTAACACTAGGTCCTGGTTTAACCTACTCAGTGCATGTGGATGCATTAATTAAGGCAGCCAACTCCAGACTCGGCCTGCTTGACAGGCACAGGAATGTGTTTGTCCTTGAAGTAAGGCAACTACTAGTTAGATGCTACATCCTCAGTCTTATAGAATATGGCCCTGTGATCTATGGTGCCACCTGTCACAGAGTGCTTGCCAGAGTCAGATACTTGTTGAACAGATCCTGCCACTATGTATTCAGTCTGAAGTGAGATTCTCATACATGCACTCTATATAATAATCTAGGTTGTCTGAATCTTGACTTCTGGTTACAATATAGTACCCTCGTCACTGGCAAAAAAGCCTTGCTGGGACAGTTTTCCTCTGGTGTCCTGGCTCTGCTAAACCCTGCAATCTAGAGGCCAATTTTCAAAATATTCATCCTATTGCGCCCTCCCCATTAGAAAAGGTTTGATGATTGTAAAAGATAGCTGTACTCTTCAGCTTTCAAAAAAGGTATGTTGTGCTATTCATCACATGGTTGATAATATTGAATTTTGAAGAGAAATTCTGGGAAGATGAAAACAAGTAAATCCTGTATTTCAAAGAAATAGTATAACTGTTATTTTTAGCATCATATTTGTAGAGTTTGGGTATTAGTTTCCATTTTTTGTAAATTGATAAAATAAATTTAAATAAAGTGAACCTAAATGCCCATAAATGAACCCTAAATATAAATATAAATAAAATATAACATCTAAAATCAATTTGTCATGCCCCATTGAGAGGGACTGCAACAGTATTGAGTATTTCTTCAACAAATTCCATTAAGGCAGTCTTGCTATGTTCTTTTGCGGTCAACAGGGCAGTAGTGACAGGCGATGGAGCAACAACTCCTGAAGCTATATTCATGAGAGGTTCAGGTTCATCTCTTGAGTCTTCAAGTACATCCATAGCAAATGTATTCCCATAGCAGTCCAAGATTATGCTAATAATCCTCATGACATCTTTGTTTTCTTTTCTGATTGACTGTGATCAAAGATCATGATAAATCTGCTCCTCAAGGCTTTCCAGTCCACACATGTACTTGAAGTCCCTCATGATGGCACTTCTTTCATGTACTGTGAGATATCACTTGAGAGTTGCTTTCTCTTATCTTCTTATTCCCATGATCCCCCCTTGCCTTGACTTGTAATCTCTGACCACAGTTTGTTCCAGGCCTAAGTCTGACCAGACACTGTTAAAGCAGGCTGAGGATGATCATGTGATGATATGCTTTCCATTGGCAAATTGCTCATGCACTTCTGGTGCGGTCTTGGGAAACAAAAACATTTCTAAGAGGTATATGGGACCCCATCTGGCATAATTTTGGCAATCATATGCAAAGGCATAGGAAAGAATGTCAGCAAGGCATCAAGCATTTTAGGTGCTGGTTCCAGTTTGGCATTTTCTCAGCTGCAATGTAGTCAAGAGTGATATGCACCTCTGTGATATACTGCTGCCAGAAGTGAAATGCTGACTGCTGCTTTTACCCTTGGTTAATGAACTCCTTGAAATCTCCTTGTAGAGTTTTCAGCACGGTTTCAAGGTCTTGAAATGCATTAACAAAGCTTGGTCTATTCCCCTCATTCATTTCACCTTCTGTTGCTATCGCAGCCATTAGTTGCCGGGCATTTTTACACTTTAGTTCAATTTGATCTGTGTCTCAGATTATATTTTCTTCTTCTGCACCACCCAGGCAAAGAATGATTGCCACTGTAGCTGGCACAAGGCTTCAACATCAGATTGTGGGCTAATCTGCAACATTAGTAGTTTTTTCCCTGCATGATCACAACTGCAGCATTTGTTCCAACTACATCTGCCTCAACTAGCAAATCTTCAAGTCCACTATCTGCATAGTGTTTGTCAAGTATCTTCCAGTAGAGCTCCATGATGTGGAATCCTCCCATTCTTGAAACATGATGCTTACGTTCCTCCCGGTTGCAGAAACAGACTTCTTGGGCAATGATGAACAACTGAAGGTCCAAAGTTATCACTGGGGTTTCTTGGCCCAGTGTCTGCATTTGATTCTTAATTGTTTTTAGTCCTGTGTATATAGTATCCTTATTGGTGGGAAGGCTTGGTACTACAGGATTGTAACCAGTTGTGGTCTTCAGTCTTTCCTCTTTGAAGTTTTAGTGAAGGATTGCATGAAACCCACCCCAACTTGTTACACATTGATCCTCTGGTTGTAGGGGCTCAAACTCAAGCATAAAGATCTTTGTGGGGCCCAAATGAGCAAATACCCAGTCTCTGAGCATCAAAGATGTGGATTGGTTTGTTAAAAACCAAGACTTCACATCAAGTTCATCAGACAGTTGACTGAGTAGGCCCTCTCTCTTGAATTGTTTAGGACACTCTAGAACACCAAGGCATGTAAGTTTGCTCACAGCTTTTCTCCTAATGTCACGTACTTTAGGTCTCAGTCCAGCAGACGCATTGAACCCCAAATTGTCCTGATACAGCAAACTGCCTCTAACATGTGTTGTTCCTTGACCACTCCAAGTGTCTTTATTTATGTCTATGTTATCCATTGTGGCAAGTGCAAATATTCCAGGCATGATGTTTGTTGAAAGAAATGTTCCACCTTGTTGTGTAATTGATGACATGATGGCACTTGCTGTGGATGTATTGACTCTGCAAACATCATCATAACTCAGTGAATGACCTTGACTGTGTAGCATATCCAACAATTGGCAACTCCTAGCCAAATGGTGGACTGATATGGCTATTCCAATATGCTTTGGTGTTTTATAACAAAAGTTTGAAGCACTGTAGAGTATATATATTGGGCTACTGCTAAGACTCTTCTGTGTGCATCAGAAGTGTTTTCGATATGTTCTGCTGGTTTGCCCATCATCAACAGACTCAAACTGGTACAGATCAGCATGGCACTAGGGAGTCTGTTCTTTCAAAACAAATCTCTCTACATTCAATGCATGGGTTGGTGGAAATCCCTGATGCTTTCCTGGCAGATGCACAAAGTGTTGTTGCTGCATGAAAAATACTGAGATTCTCACACTCCTCTTCAGGAAGTTTCAGGTCTGCCTCAATTGCTTCTTTCTGGACCTTTCTTTGAAACTCAGCGATCTTGTTGATTGTTTTTTTTAAATTTATTTTGCTACTATACACCAGCTCTGGTTTGTTTGCTGAATGAGGCTAATGGAATGTAACTGAACCTTCAAAGTGTCTAACAAGATGTTTCTTCAATTTTTCCAGACTGGTATGTCCCTTATTCAGCATAACTACATGTGTCCAAATATCCTTTGTATTTTGTCAACAGAAATGTCATATCAAATGTCCTGCTTTGTGTTGTCATCTTGAATGTGGTATACAAGGATTTGAAATGCTCTTGTGAAGACATCAGTGCTCTCCTCTGTCTGTTCAGTGCTAGTTTCACTGGCTCATCTGCAATACCCTTTCAGAACATGTACAATGAATTTTTACCTGCATATCTATATGGAATATAGTGGTGCTGTGGCCTGCACCCCCAATTGGATGACCATGTAACAGACACAGTACACCCACCTCTGACACACCATGACATTCAGAGGGGTTGCTGTCAGGTGCTATCCATCGTGCATGACCTCACATTAAGGTACAGTATGGAAATATACGTTTATTTGCTGTTATTAACATTTAATGTTTACTTATGTAAATAGAGTAGCAACACCAGGATGACAACATTACATGCAGTGACTCAGAGAACATTGTTAACAATTTGATGAGATTGATATGATATGAGATTGGAAGGGGGTAGACTAAGGGGCAACATGAGAGACTACTTCTTCACGGAAAGGGTGGTGGAGGCATGGAACAGCCTCCCTGGTGCTGGCAAGGATGGTGGAGAAATTCAAAACTGCATGGCATAGTTATTGAGGAACCCTATTGATACAAAAGGAGAGGTAAAGCTGGAAACAAAGTAGGATCTATGGCTTGTTGGTAGGTAAGGAAAGGGCAGTCTGGATGGGCCTATTAGTCCTTATCTGCCATCAAATTCTGTTTCTGTGTAATTTCATATTATGACAAATTATGAATCTAGTTTGCATATTCACTGGTGCTGCCATCATCCACCCTCCTTCTCTTCCTGGTGGAGCGTTTTCTCTCTTTAATGGTCACCACAGCACCAAGCACCACCAACAATCACTCTGGCATTCACCCTAGAGTACTGAGGGAACTGGCAGAGGTCCTTGCAATGCCACTGGCAGACCTGTTCAAAACCTCCTTGAACACAGGAGGTATACCACAGGACTGGAGGATGGCCCACGTGGTGCCCATCTATAAAAGTGGGCCAAAGGATGAATCAGGGAACTACAGGCTAGTGAGCCTCACCTCAATTGTGGGCAAACTCCATGAGACCATCCTAAAGGAGAGGCTAATGAGCTTCTTTCATTTTCATTTCATTTTTATTTTTTATACTTGTAAACCAGATGAGCAAGAACTACCCATTTTCACAGGTGATAAGTCATAGCTAAGTAAAACAATACAATACATATTATTAACACAAAATTTCAGAGCAAACAACTCTGTTCACAAAAAGTGCAAGTGCAATACATAGAACACAAAACAGACAAATACATTCATGCTTCAGAAAAAAGCCATTGTTTTAAACTTTTTTTGAAACACAGTATAGAATTACTTTCAACAATTTCAGTAGGTATCTTGTTAAAAAAATGGTGCTCTGAATAACAGAGATCTTTGTCCAACGGTCTTTTTAAATATGGGTGTTTTAAAGGTTGATTTATACTGGAACTTAGTAGAGAGAGAAGTTAAGGCCCTGGGAAACATTACAGAAACAGAAGGAGGGAGGAGTCCTATTTTTACTTTATATAGAAAAATACCCATTTTAAAACAAATTCGATTATCAAAAGATAACGAGTGAGATTGCTCATATAAATCAGACCGATATGGCAAATTTAGCCAAAATTTCAGGGCAGAATGATAAGTAATTTGAAGGAAATTTAAAGCACTACTACAAGAAGACGTGCAAATTAGAATACCATAATCTAACACCGAAAACAGAAAACTGTGGACCAAGAGTCTTCTAGATTCAGGTGACAAAAATGACCTGATCCGGTATAAAGAACCCAACCTTTGATGTAAGATTGTCTTAAGATTTTGAATATGTGGCTCAAAAGTAAACTGACTGTCTAATATTATTCCTAAATACTTAAAGACTGAAACAAGTTCAATAACATTACCCCATTATCAATAATGGGAGGAAGATTAGAGGTTACTTTTTAATTATGGGGAAAAAAAAAAACATTATTTTTGTTTTTTAGAATTACCAAGTGATTTATGGATAAACAATCCTGTAGGTGCCCAAAATCAGTCTGACGACTGAGAAGGGCAGCCTCAGGGCTGGAAATAGAACAAATTAAAATGGCATCATCCGTATAAAGAGTCATCTCAGTTTGAGTACAAATAGTAGGGGCCGAATTCGTGTAAAAGGAAAAAATGAGTGGCCCAAGGATTGAACCCTGGGGAACACCACAAAGTGAGGAAATAATCTGAGAAATGGTTGAGCCAATAATTGTGCTATGGTGTCTGTTACATAAGTAACTTTGATACCACCCGGTAACCTCCCGAGAGAACTGTAATCCCCGGAGAACACCAGGAAGAAGGTCAAATTCAACCAAAGCAAAAGCCTTGGTGAGGTCCACAAACAAAGCTACACATGAGTGCCCTCTATTGAGAGCACTGTGTATGCTGCCTGTGAACCCCACCAAGGCTGTTTCAGTATTGTAACCAGGCTTAAACCCATGTTAGTTACTAGAAAGGAGAGAATATTTCCCAAGAAAAGCCATAATGGTCTCCTCTTCCTTCAGTGCACAGGCAAAGCAGGGGTGCGTGCAAGGCAGGGGGCATGAGGGGGCTGCACAAGGATGCCTCACAGGTGGATGGCAGGCATGGTGTGCAGTGCCTGAGGAGGCAGTGACATGCGATGGACAGGGTGAACAGAGGAGTGCACGGCACTGGTGTACATGGTGCGGTGGTGGCAGATGGTACAGTGGTGAGCACAAGAACAAGGCACAGGAACAGCTGTGATATGGTATGAAGGCACCTGGGAGTGGCGGACAGTGTGCACCAGGGGGCATGGAAGTCAACTGTGGCAGTAGGATGGCATCAGCTACTGGAAGGAATGGGACTTGCATGCAGAGAGATAGTGCAGGCAGGATGGGCACAGGACAGGGCAGCAGGCACTGGAACAGGCAGAAAGGCAGAGCCAAGGATGTGGGCAACAGCAGCACAGCAGCCCATGACAGATGGCTACACCTGGAGTTGGAAGTTGTATGCCAGGACCCTCAGGTATTCAGTTGGTGTGCACTGGCCATACCCCTCTACAATGCCATCAGTCCTCTGTGTCAGGTCCTGATACTGCCTGCATTTTGCAGCGGTGCCGCACCTGGAGACCAGTTGCTTGATGCGGATATCGGATTGGCGTTGTTCCTCGCAGAGGCAGTCTATAAAGTGCCAGATCCCAGGATGGGCAGCACCGGGCCGGGTGTCAAAGGCCCTGTGCCAGCCCTCCATGGCATTGCTGGTACATGTAAGCCCTTCCCGTGTAGTGTCGTACATGTTCCATGCCTCCAGTGGAAACATGGGCTTGTGCCAGCCTGTGTAGCTGATGGGACGGCCCAGCCAAGTCTCCTCCACGTAGTCGAGCATGGGTCTCAGGATGTCCTCATTCGCCCAATAATATGCTGAGTCACACAGGGTGGCATAGGCATCCAGCAAATCACCAATGGGCACAAAGGCGAGTCCGGGAAACATCCCAACCTGTAGTACGAACTCAACATCACTGGAATACCGCCGTAGGGCTTTGGGTGTCCACTGTATGCACCGCCACAGGGCCTGGCAGAAGTGGAAGAAGCAGCACCTCAGCAACACACCTGAGAACACCGTGGTTGAACACATGCCAGGCCACCCTCTCAAAGTCCATGAGGGCTTTACATTCACCACCAACATGTGCACCTCTGTGAATACCCTGTGGTATGCCTGCTCCAGATGGCTGCACATGAGGACATATACCGCCAGCACTATAACATCTCTGCACATGCCGTGGACAGTGTACAGTTGCCCGTAGAGGGGTGGGGTGGCACAAAAGGTTCCATCCAGGAGCCAGTCCCCACTGTCACCCTGGAAACGCAGTATGTGCTGCATTGTGAACAGCAGCACCTTGTCCTCTGTTTGGCCACTGTCATACAGGAGGAAGGGGTCCCCTGAGCAGGTGACACAGTATTCAGGGGGAACGTCCAGTTCCTTGACAGTAATGGGTGTGGCTGGGCAGACCTGTGCAGTCTGCTGGACATGCTGTAGCCTCCTCTTTAGCAGGGGCAGGGCAAGAAGCATGCCCACCACTGCATCTGGCACACCCAAGGTGCACTGGATGATCATTTGTCCAGTGCTCTAAATGCTTGTGTGAGCTCTTTCACGGACATCGGCCATGACCCTGCGCACCCCACCTTACTGGCATCAGGGACATGGTTGTGTCCTTGGCCCTGGTGCACCACATGGTCAGCAACCATGTGGATGCATGCAGGGCATCTGTGGTGGTTGTACTGGGAACACCACCAGTACATCTTCCCTCCCACCTCCTTGTCTTTCCAAAATATATATCCAGACAGGGATAGTAGGGGTCTCCCCTTCTGGCTTGTCAGATATGTAGGGTTCTCCATCCTATGATTGCCAAAATATACTGAGACACTCTCCCTCAGCAGGTGGATGCCTTATGCAGCCCCACATGGTCACATAACATGCAATGCCACGGAGGGGGGGGCGACTTCACAGGTGCATGCCCAGAGCATCCGGGTGTTGTGCATTTAACGTGTGGCACCTCCCACTGGGCGGGTTTTGTGATGTAAAATGTGAGCTGCTCAACGCAATGGTGGCATGTGGTCTGTGGTGCATTGCACGACCGTGCCTTCACAGATGGGTCCCCAACCTTTGGACATCCAGATGTCTGCACAGTGCTCCTGATGGGTGAGTCGTGTATCAGTTCTACACACCCCTGTTATGGCTGTGTGTCCCACTGTATGCCGAGTTGTGTTCCTCCCCCTCCTTGGAATCGATCCCGTGTATCTGTCTGCTACAGGACCATGTCTGCAATGTAGGGGCTGGATGTGCCCACTGTTTATGGCAGTGCACCGAGCGGTCTGCCACCTGTGGGGGTGGGGCCATCGCTGTCCATCGCATGTGGGGGGCAGCATGCCTACACGGCACTTGTAGTGGGGTGGGCCGAGCAGTATACCCTCGTCATCCGTGTCCTGCTTGTCCCACCAGCTGCGGGTCTGCCTGCCACACTGTGCTGCCTGCAATGGGATCGGGTCTAGCACTCCTGTGTGTGTTGTGTGGCCGTGTCGTGCCCTGGCCTGGCGGGGGGGCATGGTGTGTAATGCCTGTGGTATGTGGCTGTGGGGCATGGATTGGGTCCACTTCACCATCACCCAGTGGGTTGGAGGTTCTCTGGGGTGCGGGCACCGTATGGTGCGTTGGGGCATGCCATGGCTGTGGGTCCATACCGGGCCATGTGCACTGTCTGTGACAGCCGTGTGTTTCGTATATGCACACCAGCTCTTGCTAAATTTTCAGGTTGCCCCTTTTTACAGTCACCCTTTTTTGACAGTCACCCTACTGTCATGTGCCCATTTGGACAGCCGTCATTTTGACATGTGCCCTACATGTGCCGCTGGAGTGTGCCTGTCACCCATATGACAGGTGCCATCCTGCACTGTAGCTGTCCTTTTGCAGTCGCTTGTCCTGGTGTGTCTACATTGTGTTAATCCCTCATGTTGACATGACCTGTTTGCAGGTGCACACATTCGGGGGTTCTTATCACTGATAACCAAAAAAACAAATCATTTTCTATTTCTTATACTACTGCTAGCAATTAGAGCCATTAAAATACATTTTCATTGAATTCCTATTAAAATTCTGATCCTTTTGCAAGGTGTTTAAGACCTTTTGATTTTTGTCATGAAATCACCATTCATTTGTAAAGTATTGTTTTCTTATTGCATTAAATACGTAGGATATACTCAGTCAACATCCCCCATTCCAGATGTATGAAGAGGGGCCTCTGTGTTGTGAAGCCTGACCTTTTTGTTTTGGGCCATGCAAATCCCCTTATGCATATTTAGTACTACAAGTGTTTCTCCATGACTATTTCGGCTCACTTACTTTCCCTTTGTCATTCTGTATGGAGCACATACACTATGGCCAAGCACTCTCTGTGCTGAGTAGGGTCTAGGAAGCATGCATCATACCTCACATTTTGTCAGTGAAATGAGGGACATGGACACTCAAAATGAGAGACAATGAGGGATACTAACCCTCACGATTATCAGGACACATCCTGAAACATGGAGATACCATACATCAGAACACAGTGGAAACCATTGTATTTACTTGTACTGATATTAGCACCTGAGAATTAATTTCTATCATAAAGCAGGGATGCCATTTAGATAGGGCAGAGGGGGCAGCTGCACCCCCACACACCTGCATTTGTGCCTAGGTTGTTCTTATGGTGTGGCAATAATGGCATTACATTTGGTACATAGATGTTGGTGGCAGATTTGGATTTAATCTTTTGCACAATAAGTGCCTCCTTCCAGCCTGTGTGCTCTCACGCTGCAGCTGCACTCCTGTCTCGACTGTATCTGTATTGTGTTGCCCACTGTCTCCACCTATTAGCGGTGGCACCATCACACATGACATAGAGGAGCTCCAGACAAGCAAGAGCATGAGTCATGCAAGTGTGACACTGTCTTTCCCACCACAGAGTAGACAGGCTGCACACTACAGCTTGGAGGACTCAGTGAGCACTGAACTCTCTATAGCAGTGTTGTGGTGGCATATTTTTGTTGGTCTACTCTTAGTGAATCTCTGTCTCCCCTGCTTGCTGAAGGGGTAGAGGGTGAGCTAGAAGATAACCCAAGACTTGGCTTCCTACTTAATCTACTAGGCTCAATTTCCCCCCACAAAAGGCCAGCACAGACCCCCGTTGTAGCAAGCTAGGCCTAGCAGCAGTGGTGGCCTTCATAGGCCTTGATCAGTGCAGTGAGGCAGCAGTCACAGCAGCAGCCAAGCAAGAAGCAAGCAACACAGTTTGGGTGGTTTCAGTTGATGAGGTGACTTGGTCGCAGACCACGTTGGGGACCTGGGATGGTTGGTTCTAGCATCCAGCTTGTGGCAAAAGGACAGAGGAGAAGAGAACTGAAAACTGGGCTGGTGGCACCTGGGCAAGGCTGCAGGTCCTGGCCAGATGGCCGGGAAAGTAAAAGTAAATATTTTCTTTTACAGGAGGATTGGGGAAAGAGAAAGGACTGACGTACTGATGCATGTTTCATGTTTCTGCAGCTTTGGGCAACATCATGACCCATATGGGGTGGGTATTGAATGGACTGGAGTTGAGAAGAGAAATTGGGGCAATGTTTTTTATTTCTGAGGGGGGTGGTGTCATCAGAAAATCAGACAGGAAAAAATGTGGTTAGTAACTGGGTGGGTTTAAGCCCAAACCTTATGCACTGCTCTGGGGTATAGACAGATGAATCTTATACATTTGAATTTTTCCTGATTTGAATAGCAGTTTTCAGTCACAACAAATAAGTTTTATCTTTTAGAGATGTTACAGATATTCTAGAGCTTGCCACCTTGGGGCTAACTAGCACCTGGCCTCCACTGGTTGTTGGCTCCACCCTGCTGAAATCTGAAATTGCGCCTCTGCCATAAAGTCTAAATTTACAGGATGCCATCTGTGTGAGCAGCATGTTTTCTATGAGGGATGGATGAGGAGTAGAGTAGAGTAGTTTTCAGGGTTAAAATGAGGGCTATACTTTGCTTTCAGGGGTAGTTGAGTGGTACGGTATGCACAGACTATTGGAGCCCCACTATAGTCAGGCTTATGCCCCCTTCCTCAGTGAAGCTGACATCTACAGACGTACCCACTCTCAGGCATATTATAACATAGGGCAAGGGAGACTGAAGGGGTGTGCACCATTGAAATGAATGGAGTATTTTTTTATTACTATTTTATACATTATTGGTGGCAAGTTGGAGATTAATAAAGGCCACCACTCGACTAACAACAAGTGCCTTGTTACTAGAACAGTGGCCTTCATTATTCTCCAATTCACCATCATAATGTATAAAATAGTAATAAAAAAATATCTCCATTCATTTCAAGGGGTACGTCCCAGCACTCTGACCCATGGACATCATCTGTTAAAGATTCCTGCCTCTGGCTCCCTAGTACTTAGGTAAGGGACTCTTGACTTATTCTGATACTTGGTGGGTTGTCTGTAGCAGCATGGCTGCACCTGCTACAGTGTGTCTGCATTGGGGGGGGACTGACCATGTGGGTGGGTGTCAAGTTATTGCTACTTTTGTATTTGCCCCTTAAATTCTGTTTAAGAAACATAGAAACATAGAATTTGATGGCAGATAAGGACCGCTTTGCCCATCTAGTCTGCCCATTTCCCTACCTGATGGATAAGCTGAAGATTCTAATCAACAGTTTACTTCATCCTACCCCCCACTAGAATTGCCTTAGGTCTGTCCCATGCATTCTTGAATTCTCCCACTGTTCCTGACTCCACAACCTCCTCAGGAAGGCTGTTCCATGCATCCACAACACTCTCTGGGAAAAAAATACTTTCTAACACTACCTCTGAGCCATCCCCCTCTATCTTTAAATTGCGCCCCTTTGTTCTTGCACATCTCTTTTTCTGAAAGATGATACCCTCTTGGACTTTGTTAATTCCCGTGAGATACTTGAAAGTTTCTATCATGTCCCCCCCTCCTTCCTTTCCTCAAGGGTATACATATTAAGCTGCTTTAGTCTCTCCTCATATGTCTTCTGGTGCAGACCCTGCACCATTTTGGTTGTCCTCCTCTGAACAGCCTCCACTCTGTCTATGTCTTTGCAGAGATGGGGTCTTCAGAATTGCATGCAGTACTACAGATGTGGTCTCACCAACTGTCTGCACAGAGGGATAACAAATTCCTGTTTTCTACTGTTGATGCCTCTCCCTATGCATCCCAGTGTCCCCCCATCCCTCCTTACTGCCTTCTCACATTGCTTGCCCACCTTTAGTTCATCTGATATAATTACTCCTAGGTCTCTTTCGATTTTTGTTGCTGTTATTATCTCACGCCCCCCCCATTATGTACTCTTCCCCTGTGTTTTTGTTTCCCAGAAGCATTACCTTGAACTTCTTTGCATTAAATCTGAGCTGCCATATATTTGACCATTCCCCCAACCTTGCCAAGTCCCTTTTCATCCTTTCCACCCCACCTGTGTATCAAATCCTGTTGCAGATCTTTGGTGTCATCAGGGTTGAGGAACAGTGGGCAATTTAAAATGGGATTACAAGAATAACAGAATTATGCATTACAGGTTAGCAAGAGGAAAAGGAAGAGGAGACCATTATGGTTTTCAAAGAGGTAGTAAAGAAAGTGAAAGGCAAAAAAGATTGTATTCATGCAATACAAAAGACACATGCAGAAGGGGATATGGAGAAGTACCAGGAGAAGCAAAGGGAGGCAGGAGGTCAGTAAGTGAAGCCAAAGCTCAGACAGAAGGCAGCATTGCAAAATCAGTGGGTAGAGGGGACAAAACCTTTACAGGTACATAAGTGAAAAAGAAAAGACAAAGGGAGGGATAGTGAGACTGAAGGGGAGGATGGGGCAGCGTGGAGGATGACAACAGTAAAGCTGACATATTGAACAGGTATTTCTGCTCAGTCTTTACTGAGGAAGAGGAGGGTAATGGGTCTGAAGCAGTACAAGGTGAGAATGGTGCAGAAATGGACACAAGTCCCTTTACACAAGAAAGGGTCCTGAAGGAACTGGAAGTAAAAGAGTTGATAAAGCAATGGGGCCAGATGGGGTGCACCCTAGGTCCTTAAAGAACTAAGAGAGGTGGTGGCTGAACCTCTGGCTATCCTGTTTAGCCGATCACTGGAAACAGGGAGGTACCCAAAGACTGGAGGACAGCAGATGTAGTCCCTTTATACAAAAGTGGGAACAAAGAGGAAGCAGGAACTACAGACTAGTCAGCCTCACTTCAGTCAGTAGGGAAGATCATGGAAGCACTACTGAAGGAGAGATTGGTGGAACATCTGGTTGTCAATGGACTACAGGACCCAGCATGGTTTCACCAGGGGAGGTCATGTCAGACCAACCTCGTTGAATTTTTGACTGGGTGACTAGGGAGGTGGATCGGGAGGCCAGTGGACATGGCCTATCTGGACTTCAGCAAGGCCTTTGACACTGTGCCACATAGAAGACTATTTACACAAACTGGGGAATAGGGTGTGGGCAGGACAGTAGTGTGGTGGGTAGGTAACTGGCTGGGTGGCAGGACACAGAGGTGGTGGTAAATGGCTGTCACTCCACAGAGGGAAGAGTGACCAGTGGGGTACCACAGGGATCAGTGCTGGGACCGGGTCCTATTCAACATCTTCATCAGTGACATCATGCAGGACCTAGAAGGCAGAATTTCACTGTTCGCTGATGACACAAGCTCTGTAACAGAGTAAACACACCAGAGGTGTAGACAGAATGAGAAGCGACCTACAGAAACTTGAAGAATGGTCAGGGGTTTGGCAGTTGAAATTCAATGCAAAGAAGTGCAAGATAATGCATATGGGGCACAAAACCCTGGCACAATATATCAGTTGGGGGTGAGGATATAGCATGCACCAAGCAGGAAAGGGATCTTGGGGTTATCATCTCTGATGACCAAGGTAGGGAAACAGTGTGACAAGGCAGCAGGTAAAGCAAATAGGATGCTGGGATGTATAGGCAGGGGCACCACCAGCAGGAAAAGGGAGGTCATAATTCCGCTATACAAGACACTAGTGAGGCCCCACCTGGAGTACAGTGTACAGTTCTGGAGACCATACCTACGTAAGGACATAGACAGGGTAGAGAAGGTTCAGAGGAGGGCAACAAAGATGGTGCATGGATTGCATCACAAGTCCTATGAAGACAGGTTGAAGGAACTGAACATGTACTCCCTGGAGGAGAGGAGGGAGAGAGGGGATATGATAGAGACATACAAGTATCTTACAGGGAGGAACAGGGTGCAGGAAAACACTATTTTTAAGCGTAAAAGATGTTCCAGGACTAGAGGGCATGGGATGAAGTTGGAGGGAGGACGATTCAGAGGAAACATGAAAGAATTTCTTCACAGAACGGGTGGTGGACAAGTGGAACACCCTGCCAGAGGAAGTGGTGCGGGCTGAAACAACACGGGATTTAAGAATGCATGGGATAGACATAAAGGAATTCTGGAGGTCAGGGTTAAGGGGCAACAGACTTCTAGGAAAACAAACTGAACTTACAAGCTCAAATGGGCAGACAGGGTGGGCCATAGGCCCTTATCTGCCGACACTGTCTATGTATCTATGTATCTGCAAAGAGACATACTTTTCCTTCCAGGTGCTTTCCAATGTCACTTATAAAGACATTAAAGAGGACCGGTCCCAGTACTGAACCCTGCGGTACCCTGCTAGTTATCCTGCTTTCTTCACTGTGGACTCTGTTTACTATTACCCTTTGCGTCCTGTTGTCCAGCCAGTTTTTTATCCAGGCTACCACCTTGAGACCCACTCAAAGGCTAGCTAACTTGTATATTAATCTTTTGTGTGAGACTGTGTCAAATGCCTTGCTAAAATCTAGGTAGGCCATATCCACAGCCCCTCCCTGGTCTACTACTTTGGTCACCCAGTCAAAGAAATATATTAGGTTCATCTGACATGACCATCCTGCTGTGAAACCATGCTGCCTTGGGTCCTTTGCCCCACTGGCCTCTAGGTGCTCAACAATTCTTTCCTTCAGAAGTGATTCCATCACTTTCCCTGCCACAGAGGTCAAACTGACAGGTCTGTAGTTTCCTGCCTCTGCCCTGCTCCCACTTTTGTGAAGTGGAATCACATCTGCCCTCCTCCAGTCCTCGGGTACCACCCCATCCTCCCATGATTTGTTAAAGAGAGTAGTCAGTGGCGTTACTAGTTCTACACTTTGTTCTTTTATGAATTCTGGGGTGAATCCCATCAGGCCCCATTGCTTTGTCCACCCTCAGTTTCAAGAGTTCTTTCAAAACCCTTTCTTCTGTGAATGGACTGGTATCAACCCCCCTATTCAGAGTGTTTCTCTTGTTTGGTTTATGTACCTCCCCTTCCTCTTCTGTTGGGAATACTGAGCAGAAATATTCATCCAGTATCCCTGCTTTTTCACTGTCACCCTCTTCCCATATTCCCTCCCCTTTATTAAGTCTCTGTATCCCTCCCTTGGTCTTTCTTCACTCCCTAATGTACCTATAAAAGGTTTTATCCCCCTTGTTAACAGAGTTGGCTATCTTTTGCTCATTTTGTGCCTTTGCTATTCTGACTGCCTTCCCTGTCTCCTTCTGTTTTAAATGATTAAGTTCTCTGTTCTGCTCCTTCTGTGTTTCCTTATATTTCCTGAATGCTATCCTTTTCTCCTCAACCTTCTATTCCACTACTTTTGAGCCCATACTGTTTTTTTCCTTTGTTTTGTTGATTTGATTCACACAAAGGTTTGTTGCCTCTGTGATGACTGTTTTGATTATTCTCCATTGTTCCTCCACCCCTCCTTTTTGCCCATTTGCTAGTGCTTTTCTGAGGCACTCTCTCTTTTTCCCAAAGTCAGCCCTCCTAAAGTTCAATA
The DNA here is from genome assembly GCA_016271365.2 of Neoceratodus forsteri. Taxonomy (NCBI): domain Eukaryota; kingdom Metazoa; phylum Chordata; order Ceratodontiformes; family Ceratodontidae; genus Neoceratodus; species Neoceratodus forsteri. The sequence goes on from CM057456.1 coordinate 1,517,417,186, forward strand.
CTCTTGTTTTTGTATGGCTTGACTCTATGGCTGTGCTTATTGTGAACCACACTGTATGGTGGTTCCCAGATGGATACCCACTTCTAAATCTGAGATCCTTTCCCTTCCCCATTTGAGAGTACCAGGTCTAAGATTGCTCCCTCCCAAGTGGGTTCCAACACTAGCTGTCTGAGGCATGCCCCCTGTAGGGCATCAAGAATGACCCTGCTCTTGGATGTGCCTGCAGCAAATGTACTCCAGTTAACATCTGGCATATTCAGGTCCCCCATCAACAATATCTCCCCTTTTTCTGCCATTTTATTGATGCCTTCTATCATTTCCTTGTCCATTTCCTCCCCCTGAAATGGGGGTCTGTACACAACCCCCATGCAGATTGTGGTGTCATTTCCTGTCTCCTGGGTGACCCATAGTGACTCATCAACTTCCTGTTTACTCTTTAGTTCTATTGCTTTAATCCCTTCCCTTATATAGAGAGCTACTCCTCCTCCTCTTTTACCCACCCTGTCCCTCCTGTATATTGCATATCCTAGTATGTTGATATCTCAGTCATGGTTCTCTGTGTACCATGTTTCAGTGACTGCCATAATATCCAGGCATCCCTCTTCCATCAAGGCCACTAGTTCCGGAAGCATGTTATACAGACTGTGGGTATTGGTACTCATCACCTTCCATTTTTCGATGGCATTACCTGTTTTAGCCCCATCCCTGTCCTTACTGCCTTTTTCCTGCATTTACCCCTGTCCTGCTCCCTACTGACTTCTCTACCTTGATGTTTACCTCTCTAACTACTGTGTTTTGTGGGGTGAGGCTGGGATTTCCCCACTCCTTTTCAGTGCCTCCTCCCCTTGGCTAGTTTAAATGCTTGCCAATGAAGCATTTAAACCTATCACCTAGGATCCTGGTTCCCCCCTGGACAGATGCAGACCATCATGCCATTATAGGCCTGCATCCCTCCAGGTGGCTCCCCAGTCCCCAGTGAAGCCAAAACCCTGAGCGCCACACAAGTTTTTTAACCACTCATTGAATCCCATGGCGCGGAATACCCTAGCATCATCCTTGCCATAGACGGGCAGCACCTCCGAGAAGGTTGCCATACATGCTACTTGTTTAAGGCCCCTCCCCAACTCTAAAAACTCCTCTTGCACTGCTCTGATTGCATTCACAGCCAGGTCATTTGTCCCTAGGTGGACAACAACACCCAGCTCCCTCCCTCATGCAGCTGCTCCCGCGATCTTGAGGATTCACTTCCTGTCCCTCAGAGCTGTGGTGCCAGGCAGGCACCTTACCTCCCTATCCCCTTCCTCCCCCACTTCTACCCCTCTAATGATTGAGTTCCACACCGGGAGTTGTTTCCTTCCCCTGTGGGGTCTCATGCCACCCTCATGTGGGTCTCCTTTGTGGAGGTTCCCAGCATCCTCCTTGGTCTCCACTGCAGCTGCCTCCATAGAGGAACCACTCTTCACCAGAACAGCATATGAATTGTAGAGAGGTACAACTGGAGGGATGCACCTCTGTTTCACCACCATCTCCCTCCCTGAGCCCACCTTGGTCCAACCACTCCTCCTTCTTGGCAACCTCTGAGGTAGCGGTGGTGGCCCTGGTGGTCCTTGGGTGAGGGAAGAGGTTTCACAAATCCCAGCCAGGTCAGTCTGGAGATGGGCAACCTCCTCTCTCAGACCAGAGAGGTGCCTGCAAACAGGTCAACATTGCAGCCTCCAGAATGTCTCCCAGAACACTGCTGCCCCACAGCCATTGCACTGCAGCATTCCCATCTTGACTTATTTTGTGTCCACTCTCCTGTTGCTTTGTATGCTTACTGTCTCCTCCCTCCATGTATTTTTACACCTACGTTTCTACTGCCTATGTGCCCTTACAACTCTCACCCTTCCTGTTCTGGGACAGGAACTTCCTGTAGTCTTCAGTAGTCTCCTTCTTCCATGCTTGGATTCAGATCTCCAGCAGCCGGGGGGGGAGCTATTTTTTAGGTTTGTTCAAGGTTGATGAAACGAATGTGTCTCAATGATCCTTCCCTTCCTACTGCCAAACAAGAAGTTCCTGCTGTCAGTCAAATCCAGTGGCTATAAAAGTAGAACTAGCTTAGGGTGTTAGGGTGGAGGGGTGGGAAGGAGGGCAATTAGCAAGAAAACTGCAGTACTAGACTGCTGTTACTTGCTCTGATAGCAAAATTCTCCTCTGTCAAAAACTAACAGCAGGAAGTTGTAATTGGAGACACCTGTTTTTTTACTCCTAAGCCACACCCCCAATTAGCTTCACCCTCTGCTCCTGACTCAGCAAATTAAGCTGATACAGCCCCCTTCCTCAAACAGAGAAACACACAGTGACTTTCTTCTTTTTTTCACTTAAATGAGACCCCCTGCTTCTAATAAAGTATCTTTTTGCTTAATCCAAATGAGCATTGACTCCTGCTGAGATAGAAGTGATTTATCAGTAAGAAAGCTGTAATACAGTAGTAGCCACAGACATTGCCATCTATTTCATGAAATTTCTGAAGAGTTTCTCTCTGTTGCCCCTACCGTGGAAATGCAGAAAGCAGGAGCTTTCTCTTGAAATATCACAGAAATTTCAGGAAATAGCTGGCAATGTATGTGGCTACTACTGTACTAGACTGTTCTTACTTGCTCTGAAAGCAAAATTCTCCTCTGTCAAAAACTAACAGTAGGAAGCTATAATTGGAGACACCTGCTTTTGTACTGCTAAGCTCCTAAGCCACACCCCCAATTAGTTTCAACCTCTGCTCCTGACTCAGCAAATTAAGCTGATACAGCCCCCTTCCTCAAACAGAGAAACACACAGTGACTTTCTTCTTTTTTTTGCTTAAATGAGACCCCCTGCTTCTAATAAAGTATCTATTTGCTTAATCCAAACATGCACTGACTCCTGCTGAGATAGAAGTGATTTATCAGTAAGAAAGTGTAGTTCTAGACTGCTGTTACTTGCTCTGAAAGCAAAATTCTCCTCTGTCAAAAACTAACAGCGTGGAAGCATTCAAAATTATGGAAAGAAAATAGTAGGAGTACAGGTCAGACAGAAATAATTAAGTAGTTTTGTGGATAAGTGTGTGTATTGAAGATGGAAAGAACCACATGTGTTTCCATTGATATGTGTGTTATAGTTCAGCTGTGCAGTTGAGATGATGACAGACAAGAAAACTAAAAAGTATAACAGTGGCTATAAGCATGCCGCATGCATGCAGATGAATTCAGATTTGTATTGAAGTACAAGTGAGCCATATGTGTACAGGCAGTATGGCTTAGTGGTTAAAGGTACTAAACTGCAAATCAAGAGATTTGGAGATCTGAAGACCTGGGTTTGAATCTCATTAACCCCCACGTGCTCAGTATATGGTGTGATCCTGAGCAAGCCGCTTAACTTTTATGTGTGCAGTTATCAGTGACCACTTGCTTTTTGCATGCATGCTACATCTATGCAATCTGTTTCAATTTAACATAAAAAGCATGCTTTCTACAGTTGAATGCTGCATGCATGCAACATGCATGCAATTGGTTCCAATTTAACATTTAAATCATGCTTGCAGCACGCATATCACATGGGTAGTTTTATGTGTGCAATATGAAAACATTTCATATAATTATTTCTGTTAAGGATTTTGTCAGTTTGAAAAAAATGCTTTCAGGATAGCAAATAGCTAAAAAATGACAGCCCTACTTACTGAATTCTCCAATGCTCAGCTGCCAGTTGTCATCTGAAGAAAGCTATGTGTCCATACCCCCCTTTCACTTTGGCACTTAATTGCCTCCACCTCTGTGCACCATGGACCACTGCGCTTGCACTACTTTTTTGTTTTCCCGACCTGGAGGAACTTTGATTAATTTGTATACATTTATGAGCCAGAAGTATTTAAAAAGAGCTCTTTTTATGATCTGCCAGGGGTTCTTGTTATGTGCAGGAGAAGCACAGATGAGTGGCAGCCATTAAACTCCCAGTGGGTGAGCAGGTGTGTGGAATACAGGTTATCATTTGTGTAGGGCAAGTCCACAATGTCCTCATAGGCAGTGGACCTGGGGGGTCAGTCAAACTTTTACTTTCACAATCTGGGATCAGGAAGTACATTTTGACCCCCCACCCACACACACACACATACACTTTTCACTGCATTCAAAATGTCAGTTAAACATTACTTTTTTACTTTGTTCAGGCTAACACATGCAGCACTGAACACATTCATTTGTCCCTGCTGTGATGGTGCTTTCCTCGTACCCAGTCTGGCACCAGTGACAGAGTATTTCTTTTGTTTTCAATTCCTCCTTCCTGGCCATAAATAACCATGCAGTCTCAGACTACTTTTATCAAACTCCCTCCTCCCACCTCTACTGGGTGAGCTCATCAATGAGGTGTTAAGTACCTACTCTGAGCGCGCAACATCCAAGCCTACAGACAGTCACACTGTCATTGCCTTGCCAAGTGCCATTAGCCAGTTGTAATTGAGCTGAGTCCCTGCAGTCATGCTGTGGGCTTGTGGACATTGCATAAACCATGAAGAGTGCATGAATGGGCTCCCCCTCAGCCATCTTCCAGCCCTCATCATCACCCAAGTTAAGTTAGTTACTCAGTTAAGTGACTGGGGGGGCAGGCTGGCAGCAAGATAGCACCTGACTAATCACTGGTGGCGGTTATTTTAAATCCAGTGCTACTGCTTTCAAATTTACCCTCAGAGTCCTTATCAGAAGAAGCCGTTCTCTGGCCTGCCCTTCTTCTTTTGGTGACCACCCAACCTGGACCTAACAACCATTCACCCGATGACCCATGACATGACTACCGGACCGACTTCAGAAGACTCAGCTAAAGAGAGAAGATTGCAATTACAAGAGTGGCATGGCAGCACGGTGAAAGCACCAGCAGCAGCAACTGCAATAATGAGCCTCCGAAGTCTCGGTCCTGTCCTGACCTGTGACCCTGTCCCTGCCCTGATACAACACAGGCTGCAGCTGAACTCTTCAAGAATCTAATGATCTGATCTCCTCTCATCTCTTTCGAGTTCCGAGTCCTGGACAGCTACACTAGCTCAGACTCCACTCTGAGTTAGGAGTTCCTCCAATCCATCAGCTAAGGCTGTTGTGGGCATAAATGATGATGATAATTGATTGTGATTGTGAGTGACTGAAAGATAGATGATGGTACACAGAGCTAGGATGGCTTGGTTGTCCCTGTCCATCTGTGGTCTACTCTTTACTAGTCTATAGTAGAATCTGATTCAGAACTGGAGTTTAAAATTGAAATTGAAATTTGCAACAAGTCCCGTTCTTGCATTTGGAACACTAGCGATGGCAAATGTGATGTCTTGAAGGCTCTTCAAGACTCTCTGGACAATCACTTGGTTCACTCCATAGTAGTACCATACTACAGAGGCTCAGTCTCTGCTGCTTCTCGTGGTCTGTCTCATGTAACTAGAAGGGTACAGCTCAGGAGATGTTTCAGGACGTCACCTAAGTAACAGTTAGCAGCTCCCCTGTACAAATGTTGTATTAATTAAATTCAAGGACAAAAAAAATTGCAAGTAAGCAAATAGTGTCCCATATAACATGTAAATTGCTTGTGTGTGTGTGTGTTTGTGTTTGTCGGTGTGTTTGTGTTTTTCATTTTTTAATAAAACTGTGTGACCTCCGTTTACACAAAGGGTGCGCTTTTTTTTCCCTAAACCAATATGTATAGCTGAGTACAGCAGTTATTGTTCAAAATACATAGAAACAGACCAATATGCAATCTCAGTGGGCCACTGAGTGTGCCCAGCCCATTTAAGGTTGGATTTGATGGTCCTTGAGGCCATTCACTCACTCTTTCATCTCACCACCCCAAATTCCTACTGCTGTTACCAGTCCCATACATCTGTCTGCCATTACTGGAGCCAAATCTTTAGCATATAATACTGATAGGCTAAGGACAGTATGCTACTGATGTGATATGGTTGTGGAGTTTATCTTTAATCAGTTGTCTGCCCTGTCCAGTGCAACTTTGTCTAGTTGGGCTGGGTGGGCTTTAAATTTGGATTGGCACTGTGGAGTGGCAGACAGAGTGAGTACTGTGTGTCTATGAGGTGTTGTGTTTTATTTTAAGCATTCCAGTTTATGACCTGGGGATTAAAAGCCTTTGACTGGCATTTGACATCGATCTGACCGACTGACCTCATACAAATGTTATCTTATAATATCAACTCCAGTCTCCATGTATGTAAGTGGTGGCTGTGGGATTCAAACCCGGTTCTTTAGCTCAGTGCTCTTAAAGACATTCCATGGTGTTTCCAATTCCCATTTTTCTGATGCAATTGAAAAAGTTTTCAAGGTTGTTTTCTGATACAAGTACATTCTTAAATATTTAGAAGCATTATTAGAAATATTGGTTTGTCCTATTACATCATGTCCAGATAAGACTTTATACAGGATGGCAGTGAGGAAATTAGCTCCCACAATTGCAGCAGTTTGTATCATTCAGGGCTCTTTACCTACATATCTGTCTGTCTTTGGTTATTCTGTTTGTTTTATATTGGTCAACAAAAGCTAAATAAGTATTAAAGCCCTTGCCATTTTACATGCACCTTTGAATTGTTTGAATAACTTTCTTGCAAGTTTTATTTTTTTATTGAGATGTTTCAGTTAGTTTTGTCCTGACCTGAGCTGACCACCTCTGAAACTGTGACTATGGAAGCAGATATAACCAAAAGAAGCATGGCAACCCCTATAGTTCTTTCTATTTCTATAGTCATAACCATATTCTACATCTATCAAAAATGTTCTATGAAAATGATATGGGTTTGAAATAGTTTCATGTATAAAAACATACAAATATAAAGAGGGATTAAGTCTCACCAAGGTAACTTAGAAACAAGCATGGCAACCTATGTTTTTTGTTGTGGAGTTTAAATGTTTAGAAGACCATCGTGTACTGAGCAAAAAATTATGACTTGGACATGGGGTTGTTGAAACACCAGGGAACATCCTTAACCATTACTGGGCTATACTGACTGCAAATGTTTTCTGGCCTAAGAAGGTACAGGTATGGTGCTAGGCTTGTAACGTTGGTACTTTTTAATATTTTTTCCCCCCAAATTCACAATATAGCCATTTCCTTACAGCACCTCATGAATGTGACAGCTGTCTCATCTTGTCTTATTGTTGCACAGCAAGGTAGTTTATTTGGGATATAAGCCCTGGAGCCCCTCTCTTTGCACTTTATTTATTTTGCACTTTATTTCCGTAGTGCACAGCTGGCATTTCCATTCAGGGCTCTACGTTCAGCAGTCTGGTGGTTATCGCTATGTGCAGTCAGTTTGGTCGATATACTGACGGTTTTGGATTTTTTGGATATTCGTTCGACTGGCACACCAAGTTTACTTTTGTAAGCTTCACCTTTGCCGTGCTTTTCAATGTCTGGTAATCAGATATGATTAAGTGAAGAATGCAAAACAGAATGCATTGAGGAACTGCTAGCAGGAGCACACCAAGATCCTATTAATCCATTGTGGAAGGGCTTTTCTACCACAGCAAAGCAAGTAAGAAGGAGAAAACAGGCTGGTGATATTTTTTCTACTACTTTTAGACCGCCACCTGCGTTAAATGACAATTGCACAGATTTGTTCAAAAGACTTGAGAGATAAAAAATTTCTGATGTAAAGGTTTACTACATTGTGTCCAGTCTCACTAAATACAATGAAACCAAACTGATCCCACATGGCCTGAGGTTTGACAAGGTGTCATCTGGTGATGTTTACAAGCCTTGCTACCAGGATAGGTGGGAGAAAGCTCTGTCAACCTGCTCCTCAAATCTGATAGATATCCTGGTTGATCAAGAGTCAGAAAGGCACGCAGATATTCTACAGTCTAATTCATGGGTGGAAGAAGAACTTCCATTTCAGGACTCAAATGATTTTGAAGCCCTCCATACTAGACTTTCGGACAAAATAGTTACCCATGAAAAAACTGTGATAGCTCTCAAAAAAACCATGTATACACAGGACACTAATGATTTTGCATTGGGGCAAGTTTACCATTGGGATTTTGTTGCTGATACACAGTCAAGGGGACGGTCTCAGTCTTGAAACAGGAACAGAAATCATAAACATTCCAAAAGTGCTAATAGGAATAGGCAAACTAATCAGAAACCTACAGTACCAATCAATCTCAGACCAACACAAAGTACATTTTTTATACCCTCACTAACCTCGGCTCAAACCAAGGAGGAGACAGATTGCATTGGGATCAAACACAAAACAGTAGAAAGAAGATACAGAGAGGTTGCAGAGGAGGCACAAAACAAAGAAAAAAATCAACAGAGAGACAGAAGCATCACAACCTGCAGGGCAAGGGCAAGGGCAAGTCTTAAATTTATCTGACTTTGAATTAATCACCTCTCAAATTTCAGTATTTTCCGAAGGACTGAACCCAGATTTGATAAATGTGATATTCATTTGGACATACAAAGAACATTTCGTAAACTACAACTTAAAACATTTTTTCTGCACTAACAAAATATGTGTAAGACAACAGAGTGGGCACAGTCAATTGCTTGTGAATCTCAACATCCTGCTTCACATCAGTCTTCTTTGCCTGGTTGCCCCCAGCTCCCCCGCCCTCTTCAGTGCCTCCTCCTCCTTCCTGCCTCAGTTCAGAGAACCTCAACCAGAAGCCAGATTATCAGCCTGCAGCTGAAACTACTGATGGTCTAATGGAGACTGTTTCATTACCAGACAGCTAGGATCCAGAATGGGCACTTAGCAATTTTGAGAATTTAGATCAGGAAGATGGTTGGAATCATGGGATTTACTATCCATACTCCAAATTTTGCCCAGGAACATCTTTTTCTGCAGCTATTGCCACATTTGAGAACTTGGTCAGCAAGGAAGTTGAAGATATTCTGAATTGCACTTTCCCCAGCTCCCATGGAAATATTACACCTGAAGAGTCAAAAGTCTTAAAGGAACTTTCAGTATTAAAAGAAATTACTGTGAAACAAGCAGACAAGGGGGGGCAGGTAATTGTCCTTAATACATGTGACTACCTATTGGAAGCACAGAGGCAGTTACAAAATGTGGAGAACTATCAACCTCTGGATTGTAACCCTATTGTACATTATAAAACTAAACTCCACCATTTTCTTTCCTTTTACAGGTCGAAAGGATTGATTAGTGTGCAAGAATTTCAATTTTTGTTTCAACAATTTTCTGTGGTCCCTACATTTTATTTAACTCCTAAGGTGTACAAGGACCCCCAGAACCCACGAGGCCACCCCACCATTTCTGGTGTGGGTTCCCTTATGGAAAATCTATCCAAATTTTTGGATGGTTTCCTTTATACTTTTGTCACATGGTTACCCCCTCATTTGTGAGATACCATGTCTGTTCTGGAGGCCCTTGAGCACCAATCCTTTGATACTGGTTGCTTGTGGCTAACCATTGATGTTGAGTCACTTTATACCAGCAGCAGACATCATTTGGGACTACATGCTGTCCAATTCTTCATGGATTTATTTCAGACAGAATCTATGCTTGATCCTGGTTTTGTGATTGAAGCCCTTGAATTTGTGTTAATAAGCAATTTCTTTACATTTAATTCTAAATTTTATTTACAGGTTTGCAGTACAGCTATGGGGTTGGTGATGGTTCTCTCCTATGCCAACCTTTCTTTGGAGGTGGTGGGAGGAGGTAGTCATCTTTGAACCCCGGACCAGCCTTTATTGTGACCGAATTAGGTACTGGGGGTGTTATATTGATGATATCCTGTGTATCTGGGGTGTCACGCAGTTAGAGGCTGAAGAATGTTTAAAAATCCTCAATACTAATGATTGGAACTTATGGTTTACTTATACAACAGACCTTGTGTCTGTAACGTTTCTTGATTTAAAGCTGTGTGCCACTCCAGATGGCAGGTTTTCTACAGAAAACTATTGGAAACCAATGATTGGTAATACACTGCTCAGAGCAGATAGTTTTCACCTGCCACATCTTAAACATGGCATCCCAAAGGGACAGTATCTCAGACTTCAGAGAAACTGTTCTATAGTTTCAGCCTTTGAACGCCATGCTGATGACCTTACAAATAGATTTGAATCACGAGGTTATGGTAGAGCTTTACTTCAGAAAGCTATGGAGTCTGCCTTTTGCAAGATCGTTCTGCCCTCTTGACACCAAAAAAGGGTGCTATAGACAGTGTAGATTGTATTAATTTTATTACTGAATACAGCAATACCATACCAAAAGTTGCAGGGACCCTTAAAAGATACTGGCACATTTTGGAGGCTGATAAAGATTTAGCCAGTAAAATTGGAACATGCCCTAGGGTGGTCTACAGAAAGGGGAAAAGTATCAAGGACAAGGTAGTCAAGAGTCATTTTACTGCAGAGAATCCAGGATCTGTAAACTTGCTATCCACCTTGACATCAGGCTCACACAGATGCGGTACTTGCAATGTGTTTCAGTACATGCAAAGGGGCAAGTCTTTTGTTAGCCCCATTAATGGCACACAGGTAGAATTACACCATTTTATGACTTGCCGCACCACAAATATGATATACGCACTCTGGTATGATTGTCCAAGTTTATATGTGGGAATGACAACTTGTACCCTGAAAGAACGAATTCAGGACCACATCAGAGCCATTTTACATGGACACTGTGACACCCCAGTAAGCACACATTGGACCATGGATCATGGTCAAATCCGGGGAGCCTTTAAATTTATGGCTGTAGATCATGTTCCGACAAACCCCAGAGGAGGTGATCTCTGGAACACTCGACTTCAGAGAGACAGTAGGTTTATTTACCAGTTATGGGCACTGTACCCTTATGGGCTCAACGAGGATTGGGACATCACCCCCTGCTTATAGATGAGTAAGTATCTTGCCCTTGCTCTTTTACTTTATTTCCTTGGTGGTCTTAGCTTTTTCTTTGTTTTTTGAATTTGTGTTTGGAAAGTTTATTTTTTTATTGATTTTCTATACATTGTTTTCTATCTTGGGCATGCTGTTTGATCCACAGTCTAGTTAGTGGATGGTTGCTTCATTGTGAACCCTCTCAGGAGCTTCCTCATAAAGTTCCAGGTGCTTGATTTTATTTTCTACATAGAATGTGAGTACTCTCACAATATAAAATATCCAGAATACACTTGGATAACATTTATTTATATACCTTATGTCCTAGAAGGTTGTTTTTATTTTATTTAGTTTTTTCTTACTATCAATGGGTCTCCTGCTATTTGTGTTTTTCTCTTGTAGGTGGCCATGAAGTGGTACAGAATTAGAGAAAACTACTTACCTCTCATCAATTATATTCACTTATGAAAAATGTTTCTAGTTCATATATTTAATATGATTAGTAACTATCTTTGTGATATCTATATATGGTGATTTCTGAGATGTATAGTAATAGTTCTCTCTATTACCAGCTTAGTGGCTAATATATTTTATAGCTTTTTATGTGTGTTTTTTTTTGTATAATGTTCATTATGTTCACTTAAGCACTGTCACTCTAAATCAGAGCCCTTAAATTGTAGGGGCTCAGTAACTCTCACCCTTCCCCCTGATGAAGAATCCACAGGGATTCGAAGCACTGGGGCTACAAATGTATTACTGCCTTTGCAGGCCACCTGCTGCACTGTGAGTGTGACATTCTGCATCCCCTGGGGATCAGATAGCAGATCTGCTTTTGGGATTTAAAACATTGTTTTAAGTGTGAGCTGTGACAACGTAAACATGGTTCTTATTTACTTAAGTTCTCAATTTCTGATTCCAACAGTACTCTGACCATCCATGTGTTATTTTTTTAAATTTGCTTGCACTTGTGCAAGAAACATTTTGTTCCACTTAAGAGGTGTTTCAGTGCCAAACCCATTGCAGCTCAAAGTGGAAGGAGTTTGGCAGTCCTGACCAATGACCATATGCTGTGGTCATGACGCCACTAACTGCTTGCTGGGCAGAAACTTCATGTAGTTGAAAGGACTGAAGCTGTTTCAATCAGAGGGGACTTCAGTCCTTTTATGTGCATGAATCCAGTCAGCAAGCAGCTGATCAGCTTTCAGCTTCTGGAACCTGAGATTGCACCATCCACCCATCTATCTATCTATCTATCTATCTATCTATCTATCTATCTATCTATCTATCTATCTATCTATCTGTCTGTCTGTCTGTCTGTCTGTCTGTCTGTCTGTCTGTCTATCTATCTATCTATCTATCTATCTATCTCAGTGGAGTGGGGTACCCACCCCACTACCATTCTTTCTCCCCATCCCCTCCATGTTGCTCAACCACACACCCTTCCCACTGTCTGTAAACATTTCAAAAATATAGACAGACCAGGAGCCCACCCTATATTGCTTCTCTTGACCCATACTCCCTCCAGGTCACCCACCGCCACTCCCAACATAAGTGGAGCAGGGTGCCCACCCACTGCTGCTTCTTTCTCCTGTCCTCAAGTTGCTGCCCACCCACCCTTCCCAATCTTTGCAAAGTTTTTAAAAATATTAGTAGATCAGGGAGCCCTCAGTACTTTTTCTCTTGATCCCTCCTCCAGGTCATCTGCCCCCATTCACATTGAGTCCAACACTGTGGTGCTGAACCCCAGTTTCAGAATATTTCCAAAATAAGGAAAATCATCCCTCAATGTTTTTTCCTGTAAAACAGAAACCATCCTCAATGACCCCACCCTCCCCACCCTAACCTCTAACTCAGCAGTTACCACCCCAGACACACACCCATACCCACAAACACACCCTAATTTACCAGAACATTTCCTAGGGTGAAGATCCACTCTACGATCAAAGACACATCTTGCTGCAGGAACCGTCGACTGCAATATGAGAAACTATGGTAAGTTTGGTTCAATGTATTTCAATGGGGTTTTAAACTTTGATGCATAAATTTGTCATTTTTGCATATTTTGACCCCAAATTTTCAACATGGCCTTTCTGGGAGCCCTCCTCATGACCGATTGTGGTGAAATTATGCATGGTCATGTTGCAAAATCACCTGTTGGGTGGGATTTGAACATTTTCATTACCCTTGTTCATGAGGTGGGGTCATAAAAAGGCTATGTTGAAAATTTGGGGTCAAAATATGTGAAAATTACAAGGTTATGTGCATATGTTGAAATTGTTCTACACTTGCTTGTGACTTTGGTAATTTTAAATATTTTGAAGCCAAATTTTCAAAATAGTCATTTTTTCATACCACCTCATTAACATGACAGCTGCCATAGTTTATATCCTGGCCAAAATGTGTTTTCATACCTGGGGAATGGAATGACGTTCAGGTGGTGTGGAATGACGTTTTCACAGGGATTTGAACATTTTTCCCTGACGGTTTCATGATGTGGGGTAATAATAATAACAAAGCAATGTTGAAAATTTGGTGTATAAATATGGTAAAATGTCCAGGTTATGACTGAATGTTATACTATTTCAACATTCACTCATAACTTTGCTAATTTTCAATATTTTGGCTTAAAACTTTCAACATAGCCATATTTGTGCACACCACCTCATAAATGTCATGTGACATTTTTAAACCCTGAGCAAAACATGTTTTTAAACCTCTGGTGTGAAATGACAATTTGGCCTATATACTATAAACGGTACATGTAATGTTTATAAGGTGAGTCATAAAACAAGTATCTTGAAAAGTTAGGGTCAAAATTAAAAAAAGATAGAATTGTTTGAAAGCCTTTGTGTGTAGTACCAAGCTTCACCCCAGTGACCATACTTTGTGATCCCATACCTGTGAGCTGAGTTTGGCAGTGAGTTCAGTGACCCAGCTAGATGAGGGGAGGGTGGGGGAATGGCGCTGTTATGTGACACTCCCCCAGCTGAGAAATGAAAGGTAGTGGGTTATCCGCATGGGCCTGGATACTAAATAGTGAAGACAAGTGTCCTCTTGGCATAGGGCCCTGCACCTATCCATCTGTGGGGGCAGAGTGCCTTGTGACATGGCTGACCAATGTACTCTTTGCCTTGTACATCTGTATCTGCTGCCACATGGAAGTGCAGGGACCACGGTGCCCTGTGCTTCTACAGCCCACAATACAGTCCCATGAATTCTTCACATCTGTCACTGCACTGAAATGCAGGGTCCTTGGACAGACTCTTCTCTTGGCGCAGCGCATCTGCATCCATGCATTATCGGTACAAAACACCTGCACAGAACATGCATGCAAGCAAGTGTTCGACATTGACAAATGCTTGTCTGTTATCAGGTGTACTCAATATAAAGATTGTTTCTCTGTAATATAGTTTGCTATTTATGTGAATATGTGTAGCCTGAGAGCTTATGTCAAACTGTTCATGGTCCAATAAAAGCTATTCAATTGTTTTGCACAAGGAAGAACCACTGCACCTACAAATACTTTTGTTAAAGTGATATTTAACTCATTACACATTGAAAATACAATTGTTTCTAAAGAATTCTAGTTTTATCCCCACAAGACCCAATCATGCCCCACCCCCCTCAGATATGCCCCCCCAGCTATTTCATCAGGTTTCCCATAGACTTCATGGGCATGCCCACCTCCTGTCTTCCCTGAAGACTCCCCACATAGCAGGGTCATCATTACATTGACGGTAGTTCCTTCAACTGAGGGGTATATGGGATGCCAATGTGAGGGCATGCACATGCTCACAGCATGCCAAGCACGGTGATCATGTTGGTATCCCCCTCAGAAAACTGCTACAGGTACACTCTCAGCTGTGGTCCCCCCAGGTGGCATTACAGTGCCACAGCCGACTGACCTCCCTAACCCGAAGGAAGCAGCATTGTCTGAGATGCTCAATTCTCCTCCCACTGGCTCTCCACTGATGGTCCAGGCTCACTTCCAAACTTGGAATACAGTGCTTAGAGTTAGAGAAGTAACTGGTTCACTACTTATGTGCAAGAGAACTTTCGTACCTTTCTGTGTGCCATGCATGAAGAAAGAGAGAGAACATGCTCAAGGGAGGGGGTGGGCATCAGGACATAAACAGAACAATGGAGGTATTTCAAGCACTGCAAAAGAAACCACCTACGAAGTGAAAGAGAAAAGGTGATAGCCAACAGTGTCTTAATACCTGGTGTTGCAGTGTTACATTACTGATACAGGCATAGATAACAAGGATGGGATGTATTAAGATAGGGAGGTTTCCAGGGAACATCCAGTATATCTGTAAAATGAAAATGCCAGCGAGGTCACAAAGGATCTGCAACTCTTTAGCAAATTAATGGGGATGAACAAGGTACTCTATACATAAAACAATATTTACCTGATACAAAGGGTAAGTGTCCACTCATGACATGCCAGAACACAGTCAGTGTGCCTGGCCACCATGTGATCAGTGTGCTTCCAGTGAAATCTACACAAATAAGGGGATTGTGGTATTAGTGGATTGCTCTCAGTCTCACAGTTCTTAAGACACCTCATTCAGCCACCTACCATGTAGCACAGCTGTGCATGGCCCCACTTGCACATGAAGGCTGTTGGAGAATCCACACCAGAGCTCAGCCTCCCTTGAAAGGGACCCTGCCAGAGAACCAAACATCAGACCAACTCCCCCTTGGTACCAATGGATTCCTTATTGACTCCCTGTTTTTAGGACACCTAACTCAGCCACCTACCCCGGGGCTCAGCCATTCATGGCCCCATAAAATGCAGACATTGTTCGGCTACACTACCCACAGGAGAGGTCAGTACTCCGGCAGGTGTGAGATGTTGTCATGGGCATAATGAAGGTGGGTTTCATGGAAACAGGCCTGCAATTAAACCTTGTTGCAAACTCAAAATGTATATGCTGGAAGTTTTCCTGGTAACAAATGCTCAGCTTTACAACACAGTCCGAATGGAATGAGAGCAAGAAATACCATTTACACAGGAAGAAATTATTTTAATGTATGCCTTACCTGGCCTGAGTCACTGTACCTCAACAAACACTGCAGGCTTTTCAGTGGTAAGCACTGCCGCAGGTGTGCTGACAGGCAATAGCAGGTGGCAGAGGCTTGGATGATTCCTTCCTGCCAGAGACTTCCCTAGTCACTGTGGAAATTCAGTTTTAAAGCAGTGCTCTGTGTTGCATGGCACTATTAATATCGTGGCCTTTTTTTCAGATGCCTCTCTGGGAACATCAAGAAAAAGAGAAAGAGAGACCCTGGTATACCTGTACATGCTGCAGGAATCAAGTAAAACATCTTCTAGGGCACCTTCAGGAGTTACACCACATGATACCTGGGATGACACGATACTACAGGAGGCAGCCACTGCTTACCCAACTTCTAGTGGGTAAATGATTTTAAAAATGTCAGCAGCCAGACACTTTTGTTGTTGCATGAGATCTAAGTTAACACTTTCAGAAGGTACACAAATGCACTCTGACCAACTTTAAGGCATGATAAAATATCACAGACACCCAAGCTGAATGTTCTCCATCTTTGGTCTTGCCACATGCTGAATTGGCCAGCCAGCATAAAGAGCCATATTTGGAGAGTCCTCAACTGTTGAGTCTCTACTGACCTTTGCTACAGATCTTGGAAGGAGGAAACAAGGACCAAGGCACAGCAACTGCTCCACAGCAGAAGCTGACCCACCGGTGGAAGTCAATTACAAAACACTATGGCCCAGATATTCAAAAGGGTTGCACATGGCGCAACAGTGTGCACCATGCGCAACCCACTGATGTGCCCAGACGCGATATTCAAAAGGGAAAAGTGCGCCGCACAAATCCCGATGCGCTGGAGTGCATCAGTAATGTATGCATGCACAGGTGGGGGGGCTTGCCCATGCATAACCAACACAGCCGATATTCAGCCTGGGATGTGCAGAGTCATGCATGCACAACCCCTACCTGTGCCTGCACAAAATTAAGCCAAAAAAATAAAGGAACAAGTAATGGCCACCCACAGATGAGCTGCTGCATTACAGGGCGCAACATGGCAGCTGCCACCTGTGGGTGGCCACCTGAGTTCCTGCCGCACCTGGCGGCGCTCCCCCATGCCCCATCACGGGCATCCCTGGAGTGAACTCCCAGTTCAGTATTTTGATGGTCCAGGACGTTCAATCGCAGGCATCAGCATCCTTCTCACAGGTCCAGTGACGATCCCGCCGATTACAGGGATCTGTAACATATTAGACTTCGTCATCTGGTGGTCTGTGTCTCTTCATCGAGCCACCGCCTGTCTGTCAGCTGGCAGGTGGCAATACTTCACCCATTGTTACTCGTTGCTGTCATCGGGCGATAGCCAGGCTGCACGCCATTATGTGAGCTATGGGCATGCAGTCTTATAATATACTACTAAGTCCGTATATGGAATGATTCATTCACATGTCTGACTGGAGTAGTATGGATGTTGCATGCCCATTGGCTCACACTCGTGAACCACCGGGCGCGCAGCCCTACCAAGCTGTCAGTCCGTAAGGCAGGGTGGCAGGTGGGTGAGGTGCCGCCACCCGCTTGCGACGGGGAAGAAGGCTGTGGGGCTCAGTGGGCAGGTGGGAGGGGTAACTAGACCACCATGGTGGTAGGGGTCTGTTATGTGTTATGGATGCCCACGATTAGGCGGTGATCGGTCCACTGGACCACCAGGGATATTGGACGTGGGGGGGACTATACTGATGCCCGCGATCGGGCACATAGAGGTCCACTGGACCACCAGGGATATTGGACAGGATTTTCTTTATATTACAGGAATGCCCATGATCGGGTTGCAGGGGGCGTCCGTCCCCGACGGCTGCTGCCTGGCAGGGCACCAGGCGCAAGTCGTCGGGGATCAGCGCACCTGCATGCTAATGGCATGCAAATGGGGCCGTAATGAGATGCAAATGACCCCTATGTGCCTTGCATAAATTATGGCCCCATTTGCATGTCCCCTTTGAATATCAAGAGGTGTTGTGCATGGTGCAGAATGGCATCGCACCAGCTTGATCTCCATGTTCCACTTGCCACTTGCGGGCACATGTGCCACTGCACCATGCACAGTGGGGGTGGCTAGGGTGCAATATTCAAAGCTGCTGTGCCATAGCGCAGCTCCATTGAATATCGCCCAGGCCACACCCCTGTGCAACAAAGTTGAGCTGCGCCCAGGCTTACACCACAGCCTGGCGCAGTTTGAATATCTGGGCCTATGTGTTCCTGTTCTGAGAATTTTCCACCCATTCTGTTAAATTTTATGGCTGAATTGCAGAAAAATTACTCTGAAGTGCAGAATCCAGTTCTACGGAATTTAATTGTGAAGGTTATGACATTAGTCAGCAATAAATTTACTTATTCTGTGGTTTTAGAGATAGACTGAGTGATTGCTTATGTGGAAATTTAATCCACAATTCAATACATAAATTGTAGTTCATACTGTACAATAATCCCACTGTTCTAAATCAAAATGTTGTGAAAGTTGACAAAATGATTTACAAACTTTTGCAGAAGCGAAATTCTGACGTTCACTGAAATTGAGCTGGTGGAAGTTTTTTACACACAGCTCTATGCATTATGTGTGGATCTGAACCACTAAATATTTGAAGTTGTCAACATTTTCTAATTTAGAGCCATGAAATGTGTACATTTTAATATTAGTTTTTTGAAATAATATTCAAAGCTTAGAGTGAAAAAGCATCAATTTAGCTGTGTTTTTGTTAGGACTATTGAACCAGCCAATTCTGAAACTTTAAAAATCTGGCTCATAAGATGCATTCATGTATGCAGCAAGTTTATACAAACTGTACAGGAACATGTTGTTTGTATAAAGTAGTATCAGTTTATTGTGCATATATCAAATGCCATTTGTGAATAGGGAAAATAAAAACTGCCCAAGAATGGGACCCTTTGAACACGCCGCAAGTAGCATTCTTGACTGATGAGTAAACATTTCCAGTTCTAACAGACTCAGTCAGAACTGTTATAAAGATAATTCTTAAACCAGTTGCAGGGGCCATGCCAAGCCCCTGTTTTCTTAGTTTATTAATAAGGATCTTGTGCATCACAAGATCAAATGCATTGATCAGATACATGAACTCAGCATGAGTCTGAGAACCCTGCTCCATTATCTTGTGCACCTTGCCTGTGAAGCTGAACAAGTCAGTACTCATCATGTGTCCCTTTCTCAAGCCTTGAGAGCAATCACTGGTGGTAAGGGAACAACTGGCAGGGCTGCTTTCATAGTAAAATGGTAATGTAGCACAGTCAACTTGGTTTATAACGGGTACATTCATGTTACCTGTTATAAGGAGTGGTCAATTTAACCATGGAGCTGAAAAAAATGAACTAGAAAAAATCTGAGCAAGCAGATATGTAGTGCAAAACAGGAACGACATTTATTTTATACATTACAAAAGCAAAAGCCATGTACTGTACTGTAATGTATGTTACCACAATCCCCCCCAACACCTGTGGTTACAGCCCTTTGACTGAAGTCTTATTTGTCCACACCGAAGAAATCAGCAATTTGCTTTGGGAGCACTGTCTTCCAATGGTAAGGTGCCCAGAGTTTCTTGGTGATTGCCAGGACATTGCAGCTCAGCTCCATCACTCTCCGTAAAGTCAGCAATGTGGATTTCACATTGCTTGCTGAAACTTTAGCTTCTTGCTGCTCTTCTTCATCATCATCCTCATCTTCTGGGTCCTGTGTGTTGTCAACACACATCAAATCCACAACCGTGACTGTTGGCTCCTCCTCACCATCTCCAAGACGATACATCTGGTCTGAATGTTGGGCTAGGTCTCTCTGACTCATCTTTGGCAGGCTTTTGATTTGTTTTAACAGATCAACTTTCTCACTTACTGACATCACTTTTCTTTTGGATGTCATTTTGCCAAAGAGTATGTAAGATCAAAATGGAACACACTGACAACAAGGAGTGAATGCGCTCTGAAAATGCTATCAACTTTAAGCACTGGCCGTGAAAGCACTCTGCACTTGATTTGTTAATTATCCCTAATTGAAAAAATCACACCTACAGCTTACTATTAATGAGTTCAGATGGCAAACTGTGCCCGAAATAGATGGTGTGCAACAGTCATTATAAATGGTGCTTATAATACTGTGTTTAATAGAGATGGTAAATGGAAAACAGCTTCTGCCCATAATATCCAATTGCCCGCTTTAGCAGTGGGTGATATAAGTGGAGTGGACAGTAATTTAAAAGAGAACATTTATGAACATCAGCCCTTAAATCTGGAGCACACAAATCTCTCTACTCAGTATATACAGACACATAGAAGCATAGAATTTCTTGATAGATAAGGACCACTTGTCCCACCCTTTATGCCAATTTTCCTTATCTGCAGTATAACCACAGACCCTACTTGATTTCCAGCTGTTTTTCCTCTCCCTCATTTCTTCCCCCTAAGATTCGGTTATGCCTATATCAAGCTTTCTTGAAACTTTCCTTTGTTTTTGACCCAAATGCCTTGGCTGGTAAGCTGTTCAAGAAATCCACCACCCTTTCTGTGATGAAGTTCTTTCTCACAATTCTCCTGAATTTACTCCCTCCAGCTTTGTATCATGTCCCCTTATTCTTGAGTACATTTTTTTTGTTTGAAAAAATATTCCTCTCCAGTACCTTATTTACCCCATTTAGGTATTTATAGGTCACTATCACATCCCCCTTCTCCCTCCTCTCTTTCAGGGTGTACATCTTGAGTTTTCTCAGTCTGTCCTCAAAGAGCTTGTGATATAGACTGGGGGTGGTGGTGGATGTCAAGATGAACAACTCTGAGACTTGTAGGAGGGCAGCAGCAGCCAAGGCCAACAGGATGCTGGGATGCATCGCTAGGGGGATCACCTCCAGAAGGAGGGAAGTGATACTCCCTCTGTATAACTGCTTGGTGAGGCCACACCTGGAGTACTGTGTGCAGTTTTGGAGGCCGCACTTAAAGAGGGACATTAACCTCCTGGAGAGGGTCCAGAGGAGGGCAACCAAAATGATTTGGGGCTTGGGGGACAGGACCTATGAGGAGAGGCTCGAAGAGCTAAATATGTACACTTTGGAAGAGAGAAGGGACCGGGGGACATGATAGAGGTCTTCAGGTACATGAAGAGGGTAAATAGGGGAGGAACAGTGAGGGTGCTTCGAAGGAAGGAGGAGGGGGCCACTAGAGGGCATGGGTGGAAGCTGGAGGGGGGAAGATTCAGGGGAGAAAGGAGGAGGTGCTACTTCACTGAGAGGGTGGTAGAGCCATGGAATGCACTACCTAGGGGGCTGGTGGAGGCAGAGACAGTGGAGGGGTTCAAGAGGGGGTGGGACAGGTACAGGGGAAGGGTTCAGGAAGCAAAATCCAATGCAGCAAGAATATCTGGAACTGGGAAGGGAGAAGCCAGAGAAGGTGAGGGGGACAGCAAGGTCAGCACCCAGGGTGGGGGCTGACCAAACGAGCAGACACGAAAGACCATTAGGCCTATTCTGCTGGCATTTTAGTATGTTAGTATGTTAGTATGTTAGACCCTTCCCCATTTTAGTATCCCGCCTCTGGATTGCCTCCACTCAGTCTATGTCCTTTCATAGATGTGATCTCCAGAACTGTTATGTACACTGTATCTGAGATGAGGTCTCACCAGTGACCTATACAGAGCCAACACAACCTCCCACATTCTTCTGGTGATCCCTCTCCCTATGCAACCCAGCATCCCACTCACCTTTCCAACTGGTTTGTCACACTACCTGGTTACCTCTAGGTCATTCAAGATGATCACACCTAAATCTCTCTCTTGCTTGGTTGTTGTGAATAACTCTCCCCTCGTTTTGTATTCTGCCATTGGTTTTCTGTACCCCAATTGCATTATTTTGCACTTTTTCACATTGAAGCACAGTTGCCATATACTTGACAACTCCTCAAGTTTTCTCAGGTCTCTATTCATCTGTTCTACCCCCAGCCGCACCCCACCCCTCATGGAGAGTCCACCGTATTACAGGTTTTGGTATCCTCTGCAAAGAGGCAGACCCTCCCTTCCGGCTCCTCTGCTGTGTCACTTAAAAATACATTAAAGAGGACCAATCTCACTACTGATCCCTGAAGCATGCCACTGGTTGCCCTTCCCTCCTCAGCATGAATACCGTTTATCACTCTTTGTCTCCTATCCCTTAACCAGTTTCTTACCAATTTTACCACCTTTGGACCTACTCATAAGCTCTCCAGCTTGTTCAGTAGTCTCCTATGTTAAACAGTGTCAAATGCCTTACTGAAATCTAGATATTCACGTCCACCCTTATCTAATACTTTAGTTACCTAATCAAAGAAATCTATCAGATTCATTTGACATGACATCCACCCTGTCAACCCATGCTGCCTTTGGTCTTGTAATCCTTTTAGTTCTAGATAATCTCCTATCCTGTCCTGCAACAGTGATTCTATTAACCCTTGCTGAGCTGTGGACTGATATATCAGTCCAGAAGTCCTATACATTCTAATTCTGTTGGCAGCCTAAGGGTTAACTTTTCCACCACTGAGATCAGACTGACTGGCCAATAATTTCCAGTTTCCTCCCTGCGACCACTTTTATGCAGAGAGACTACATCTGATTTCCTCCTGTCTCCTGGAACCACACCTGTTTCCAGTGAGCTGTTGAAAATGACTGTCAGAGGTGCAGTCAGTATCTCCCTGAGTTATTTCAGAACCCTAGGATGTACCCAATCTGGTGGCATTGCTTTGTCTACCTTCATATTAGTGAGTCCCTCTAGGACCTTCTTCTCTGAAAAAAGACTGATGTCTGTTCCCTTCCTTACATAGCCCATATTACTTTTTGTGGTTCTATCCTTCTCTCTCCACCATGAACACTGAACAAAAAGTACTTGTTCAGTATGCCTGCTTTTTTCTGGTCTCCCTCTGCACAGTCCCTCCCCATCCATTTTTAATCTTAAAATTCCTTCCCTGGTCCTCCTCTTTTCACTTATACAGTATACCTAAAAAATGTCTTGTTCCCTGTCATTACCTCTTGGGGGATCCTCACATCAGTCTTTGCCTTTGCATTCTTTAGTGCTTTCCCTGCTTCTCTCTGTTACTTTGATACATCTCACTATCCTTCTCCCTCTGCATCTCCTTATATGTTCTGAATGCTACCCTGTTAGCTTTTACCTTTCCAGCCACCTCTCTTGAGAACCACAGTGAACCATTTTTCCTCTTACTTTTACTCACTTGCCAGATGCGGAAGTTTGCCCACTGTTCTTCCACCCACCTCAGTCATCTCCCCCGGCCAGATCATTCCTGAAGCATTTATCCATCTTTACAAACTCTGTCCAACTAAAGTCCAGACCCTTCACCTGAATATGATTGGAATCTGCAGTTGTCCTTATATTTAACCACACTGTACAGTGATCACTTGTCCCCAAGTGACTTCCCACCTTGACGTCTGCCACACTAACCCTGTTTGTAGGTACCAGATCCAGAAAGCCCTATCATGAGGGGGTTCGCTGACTAGCTGAGGAATGTCCCCTGTAGGGAGTCTAGGATTTCCCTGCTTTTAGTGGAGACTGCAGCTGCAATGCTCCAATATACATTGGACAGATTGAAGTGCCCCATCAGCAGCATCTCCACCTTCTCTGACATTCTTCCACTGGCTTCTAGCACCACTCTATCAAACTTCTCCCCTGTGATGGAGATCTGTAGATCACTCCAGTGTGAATGGTGGCTCCATTCCCTTTCTCCAGAATGAGACAATGTACATCTGCCCCTCCTGTATTCCCTGTATCTCTGTCCCTTTTATGCTTTCCCCTCACATAAAGCAACATATCCCCTCCTTTTTAATCCACCATGTCCTTTATAAACAGTCTAGCCTGGTATGGCTATGTCTCAGTCATGGCTTTTATTGCACCATGACTCTGTAATGTAGTGTAATATGCCTCTGATGACTGGACCACAATCGACAAAACATGATGGTGTTACCTGGAAATGTGTGGTGGTTGTTCCTGGCCTCTTGCATGCTCCTTAACTTTGCCTTGCAACAGTAATATCCCACTCTCCCTAACTTACTTGCCCCTAGTGCAGAGTATGCCATGTTGGATGACCAGGAATCAATGAATGGTGAGGAATGGGATGACAAGAAGGATATGCTTGATGCATTGCAGAGCAGTAGGTTGTAGGGTGAAGTATCTTCAGTGCCTGACTGTCCCATGTTTATGAACCTGTGCAGTGATTGTGATATCCATGGTGATGACACATACATTCTGAGTTGGTACTATGCACTGTATATGTGTGTGTGTTGCATTTTGGGGTATCACTGGAGGCTTGCATAGCTTGGGTGGTCATGTGATTTATAGATCTCTACATGTTGGAGATTGGCCTTCCATCCATGGCTGGGAACAGATGCCAAAGTGGCCTGTAACTGTGCTTGTAGGAGGGGTATTCCTATCTGTAGGTTGACTGGACCGGATAACGGTGGGATTGGCTAGGCACTATGTGCTTCTGTTAGATTTTGTTGTGCTATCTGCAGGTGAGCCAGCTGTATACATTCCAGGATGCCCTCAATCCTGTCAAGTACAGTTCTGTGATGTATCTGCACTTGTGTGCTAAACCAGAGTTAGTTACAGAGAACCTCATGCTGATTTCTGAGCTCCTCACAGTTGACACAATGCCCCACTGTGTGTGCATGGAGCACCATTGTGTAGCACTGAAATTCCCCATGCATGGCTGTGCCGCAAAGATCATCTTCAGCTCCATACTGCAGCCTTGAAGAAGCATGTCTTCCAGACCCAACCCACATGAAAGACTGAGTCTATTGGTTCCTACAGTATGCACAGTCACAAATGTCTTTTAGACAGTGGCCAACAGTAGTGGTGCGATGAGGACTGTGCCAGTCCCCATCTCCGATTCCATGGAATGGCATCAGTGGTTGGGGAAGGGGGAGGGAAGAGGGTTCTTTATGGGTGGGTCAGGAGGGGGCCACTTGGCCTTGTGGGGCTGGGGGCCACTAAACCACCTGAATGTGTGATATAACTATGACTCAGGCAGGCAATCAGTCAGGGAGGTGGGAGACCACTAAATCACCAGGAATGGGGTTACAGCTACACCGTTGGTGATCAGGAAATGAGGGACCACTAGACTACCCGCAAGGTGGTTATATTTACATCTTTGGTGATTGGGTGGGGGAGCACACTGGTGTGCAGGGTTAACGGAGAGCATCTGTCCTCCCACCACCCTGCCCCACAAACCAAAAACCCCTGATAAAAAATGTATGTGTTTTCCTTACCTGTGAGCCTTAATTTTTTATGTGATCTAACAGTGCTAATGTAAACAACACTGGAACAGCATGGTGTAATTTCACAAGTCTAGTGTAGCTCTGTACCACTCCACTTTATAAGTGATGCAAGTGTGTGCTGCTGAGCGACACTGAGCATGTGAAACAGTGCTATGCTGCTCTGAGGTTGTTTATATTAGCACCACTAGCCTGCATCAAATATTACAATTTGGGGGGCTTAAAATTCTAATTGGTGGGTTTTGGTTTGGAGGGGGTGGGAGGAAAGGTGTTCTCCTTTAAGGGCATGGTTTTAGTGGCATTAAACAGAGCTGTGATGGAGTCTGTTTAGCATCACCAAAGAAAATATCACAGCACCCATTATGCATGGGGGATCCCTTATTTGTATCGGTGCAGTAGTATTTTATTTGCAGTTGTGTTATTGGGTCTGTGTGGTGCAATAAGGGCCTTTGAATATGGTCCATGCCCTGCTGGCCTGACAATTTTCATGGTTATCAAGGTGCTAACCTAGTTAGTACCACATGTTTCATTCGAATATGGGGGCCTTACTTTGTTATGAGCATGCTTTATTTTTTTTTATTTCCTACACTGAATTGTATAAAGAAATATCTGAAAGCAAACTGTAATCAAATAGTTCCATTATTAGTCCCATCTGTTTTCCACCATATTATATTCAAATATACTTTTTGATTGATTTTAACTTTACCTGTCTCTTATATAGAGAATAATACATAGGTAACTGTGTGTAATGAAGTTGTTTTTTTACATTTCCAAGGTGCAAAATGACCCATAAACCTCGAGCTGGAAGCTTAAGAGGATATGGCCCAGATATTCAAAAGGGTTGCGCCATGCGCAACAGGTTTGCGCATGCGCAAGTCCTACATTACGCCATTCTGCGATATTCAGCAGGAGGCAGTTGCGCCACTGAAAACAGGTTGAGCAACAGCGCAATGCAAATGAATGCATGCTCAACAGGAGGGGGAGGATCCATGTATAAACTGCGCAACCCGATATTCAATCCGGGTTGTGCAGGGTAACTCATCACGCAACCCCCAACCGCGCCTGCACAACTTTGAGCCAAAAAAGGATCAGGTTGAGGGCCACCCACAGGTGGAGCTGCTGTATTGCAGGGCACAACACAGCAGCACCACCACTCGCTGGCCCCTAACTCTCAGTCCCTGTGCCCCCATCAGCCCGATCGCGGGCAGTATGTATCAGACACCCCAAACATCTCCGATGCCGATCGTGGGCAGTATGTATCAAGACACCTCCCCAAACAGCTCACAATGCCTGATCGCGGGCGAGTATGTATGAATACATTCCCCCACAATCTCCCGATGCCTGATCGCGGGCAGAGCGTGAAACAACCCCCAGTACCCGATCGTGGGCAGAATGTAAAAGCCCCTCCCCAACCGAATATCTCCCTGGTAGTCCAGTGGACCGTAATGCCCGATGCGGGCAGAATGTCAAGTTACAACCCCCAAACATCTCCCTGGTGTCTAGTGTCCCCCCACCCACCCACGAAGCCCCTCCACCCCGCTCCCCGGCAGCGGTAGGGCTAGCAGCATCCACACGTGTATTCATACATACTGCCCGCGATCGGCTGCAGGGTGCATCGGTCCCCGATGGCTGCTGCCTGGCAGGGTGGCCAGACGCAAGTCCTTGGGGATCGGCGCACCTACATGCTAATGGCATGCAAATGGGGCCATAAATAGATGCAAATGGCCCCCCCTGTGCCTTGCATGAATTATGGCCCCATTTGCATGTCACCTTTTGAATATCGGAAATTTGCGCATGGCGCAATGGTACTTGCGCCACCGCAAGTTTAATGCTCAACTCTGACAACTTGCGGTGGCGCAAGTTCCACTGCGCCATGCACAGTGGCTGTGGCTGGGGGGTGATATTCAAAGGAGTTGCTCAATAGCGCAACTCCTTTGAATATCGCCCTGGCCACACCCCTGTACAACTATTTTGAGCAGCGCAAGGGCTTGCGCCTCAGAATGGTGCAGTTTGAATATCCGGGCCTATGTGTTTATCAAACACTGAGGGTGTAAAAAAAAAACTTCATGTGAAGCTTGAGTGCTTCAAATGCCATTATAACTGGGTATGACATCATATCTGGTTATTATGGAGTTTGATCACACTGATAATTAGTGTGATGGGGGGGGGGCATCAGTTATTATACAATCATAAAAGCCTATACAAACATTTAATAACATAGATTACCAGACTCCTGAAATTGTCATATAGACTAATGTTTGTTTACCTCTGTTTCACAAACAGTATTATTGACTTCAGTCTTCAGAGTTGCTGTTCTATACGTCTGGCATTACAGACCTGTCATGAAAAGCCTTGTGATGCCATACCTATGCAATATGAGATCAAAATGTTTTACTAACTACTGTATTAAATGTAGATTATATGACTATTTAGGCAAACAGAAAAACTTGCACTCTGTACTAAGATGTATTAAGTCAATTTTTCAAATGTACCAACTCTATGTTCAAATTCAAAACATATATATTATACTCCTGTTGTTCCACCCACATAAAAAGAATGTATTATTGTGGTAAAGCAGCTGTCTATTTGTCTTATGCCTAGCCCATTTTCATAAAAAGCAAACAAAGAGAAAAAAGTTAAAATTACAAAAAGAAAAAGATGTCCCAAGCTTTTAATACAAAAGTACAAAACAACATGCATAATTATGTACAGTGAAGGTGAATGTACAAGTTAATAGGCAGTTATCAGAAAGGCCTCTTACTGTATTTAAAATCATCAGCATTGATTCAATGAAATAGCACTGATGATTCTCCTGTGTGTGAAGACCAATTATACCCATACGAGGTCCTCACATAGGACCTGAAAAAGTAGAATGTTCTGCTTGTTTCAACAAGGATGTTTGATTTCAAAGAAACTTCCTTTTTGTAATTTATTTTATAAAAATTACATTTACTGATAGTCATGTAAATATATGTCTTGCCACTATAAATGATAATAGATCAGCGGAGTACCCTTGACCAATCAAAGTGCATCTTTTTCTCATGCAGAGTTTTTTTACTATTCAGTAAGGTATGTTTCATGAGCAGCTGCCCTGGACATGGGTATGTTCTAAGTATTTTTTTTATGTATTATTGATTGACCTTGATCAATAATATGTTACTACATCTACAGAGACCACACTTACAGTTGTAACAATTGTCTCACTCTTAGTATTTTTGTGTGGTTCTCATACTCTGAGACTGTGTTTAAGACCACTCTTACAGCAATAACAGAGGTCTCTGCAGATGATGTAATTACATATATTGTCATTTTTATGTCTCTCCACATTGCCAATGGGAATTACTTTCAGTATGGGTAATATGCACCCCAACCAGTGGCACACTGGTACAGCTATAACTGCAACAGCAGAACCTAGCAGCATGAAATGTTAGTATCATGAGAGTTCCATTGCTCTGTTTTAGCCAGTCTCCTATACCAGTGTGCTAGGGGCAACAGTTAAAACAAAGAATTCAGGGCACTCCCATCGCAGATCTTTCAAATTGTACAACTTTCTTTCTGCCTAATTGGATACTTATTTTATCTCCAGTGAGGAGCAGACCACAAGGGTTGCAGTTTTCTATAAAATTTATAAAAAACTGTATTTACTGGAGGCATCCATTACTGGCATATATATTATATTGCCATGTAGACAGCTGCAGAAAGTGCAGACACCTTTGGGAATACAGGCAAAAAAAGTAAGTATAAAGCTGAAAGTGTCCCTTGGCTTGGCAGAAGACACCAGGAGAAAGGACTGCTGTGTGACTGAACTTCTCTGCTGGGACTAAAGTAGAAGAACTTTTGTATTTGACTTTTAATTTAGGGTAAAAAAAGTAACACAAAAAAAAAAAGTGTGTGTTTGGGTTAACTGAACTGAATGGGTATCTGAAGAGTTATCTAGGTGTAAATCTCAGGTGACTGAAAGGACTTAACTGCTGTGAGGTTTAAATTACTTGTAGAAAGATCTGGTAAGTAGGGAGAGTAGCTTAGCTAGAAGGAAGCTGCATTTAAAGACTGCCTTAGAAAGTTTCTGCTAATAGCTTGGCAGCAGACACCAGGAGAAAGGACCGCTGTGTGACTGAACTTCTCTACTGGGACTATATTGCCCTCCTTCCCTCTTCTCCACCCCCCACCCAAAGCTAGTTCTATTTTTATAGGCACAGAATTTGACTGACAACAGGAACTTCCTGTTTAGGGGCAGGAAGTGAGTGATCACAGAACCACCAAGGACCCACCATCCTAGAAGGGCAAGAGTAGCTCTCCGGCCCCCTCTAGCTGCTGGAGGTCTGCCACTGAGCAAGTAAGTGGTCTACTGTGAAATATAGGATATTCTTGTCTCAGAACAGGACAATCAGGAGCTTAAAGGGCACACAGGCAGAAAGTAAGGAGAGAGAGAAAAAAAACAGAGGAAAGAGTAAGGATTGCAAACAGTTAAGGGGCCAGAAATAAGACATGATTGGAGTGGTGCAGTGCAGTGTCTGTGGAGCAGCAGTCTTCCAGGAGATGTTCTGGAGGATGCGGTGTTGTCTCATCTTCAGGCACCTCTCTGGGCTGAGGGAGGAGATTGCTCATCTCCAGGCTGAGTTGGCCAGGATTTGTGGGACCTCCTCTTCCATCCAGGGACCACCAGTGCCACTGCCGTTGCCTCAGAGGTTGCCAAGAAAGAGGAGCGGTTGGACCACAGTGGGCTCAGGGAGGGTGAGGATGGTGGAACAGAGGTGCATCCCTCCCATTGTACCTCTCCACAATTCCTATGCCATTCTGGCAAAGTGTGGTTCCTCTATGGAGGCACCCACAGTGGAGACCAAGGAGAATGCTGGGAACCTCCACAAAGGAGACCCACAGGACGGTGGCAGGGGACCCTGCAGGGGAAGGAAACAACTCCTAGTGGGGGACTCCATTGTTAGGAAGGTAGAACTGGGGGAGGAAAGGGAGAGGGAGGTAAGGTGCCTGCCTGGCGCCATGGCTTGCAGGGACAGGAAGTGAATCCTCAGGATTGCCGGAGCAGCTGCACAGGGGAGGCTGGATGTCATTGTCCACCTAGGGACAAATTACCTGGCTAAGAAAGGGATTAGAGAAGTGCAGGAAGAGTTTGTGGAATTGGGGAGGGCCTTAGTCAAGAGTAGCACACTGGCGGTAACCTTCTCGGAGGTGCTACCTATCTATGGCATGGAGGAGGCTAGGGTGTTCCGCACCATGGGATTCAATCAGTGGTTGAAAAACTGGTGTGGAGCTCAGGGATTTGGCTTCATTGGGGACTGGGGGTCCACCTGGAGTGATGCAAGCCTATACTGGCATGATGGGCTGCATCTGTCCAGGAGGGGAACCAGGATCCTAGGTGATAGGTTTAAATGCTTCATTGGCAAGCTTTTAAACTAGCCAAGGGGAGGCACTGGAAAGGAGCAGAAAATCCTAGCCCCCCCCCAAAAGATCACGGTAGTAAGTGCAGCAAACACCAACATAGAGGTGTCGATAGGGAGAAGGGCAGGGTAAATGAAGAAAGTGACAAAGGCAAGAAGGACAGGGATGAGGCAAAAGGGAGTAAGGCCATCAGGAAATGGAGGGTAATGAGTACCAATGCCCGTAGTCAGGGCAACAAGCTCCCTGAGCTGATGGCCTTAATGGAAGAGGATGCCTGATATCGTAGCAGAGTCACAGAAACATGGTACACAGAGAACCATGACTGGGATGTTAACATACCAGGGTACATAACCTACAGGAGAGACAGGCAGGGGAGAAGAGGGGGAGGAGTAGCTCTCTATGTAAAGGAAGGGATAAAAGCAACTGAACAAAAGAATAAACAGGAGGAGAGGAGGCACTGTGGGTCACCTTGGAGACTGGAAAGGGCACCACAATCTGCACAGGGGATGTGTACAGACCCCCATGTCAGGGGGAAGGAATGGACAAGGATATGATAGAAGGCATTCTTAGAATGGCAGAGAAAGGGGAGATACTGTTGATGGGAGACCTGAATATGCCAGATGTTAACTGGAGCACATTTGCTGCAGCCACATCCAAGAGCAGGGGCCATTCTTGATGCCCTACAGGTGGCAGGCATTGAACAGCTAGTTTGGAACCCACTCATGAGGGCAATCACGCTAGACCTCGTGACTCTCAAACAGGGAGCAGTGAGAGGATCTCAGATCTAGAAGTGGGTTGCCATCTGGGGACAAGTGACCATCAAACAGTGTGGTTCACGTTAAACTCAGCTACAGAGTCAAGCCATACAAAAGTGAGGGTACTGGACTTTAGGAGGGCTGACTTTGGCAAGATAGGAGGAGTGCCTCAGAAAGCACTAGCAAACAGGCTAGAAGGAGGTGTGGAGCAACAATGGGAATTATCAAAACTGCCATCACAGAGGCAACAAGCCTTTGTGTGAAGCAAATGAACAAATCAAATGAAAGAAAAGCCACTATGGTTCTCAAAAGAGGTGGCTGTGAAAGTCAGGAAGAAAAGATAGCATTCGGGAAGTATAAGGAAACACAGAAGGAGCAGGACAGAGAGCTGTACCAGTTAAGGCAGAAGGAAGCAGGGAGGGAAGTCAGAATAGCAAAGGCCCAAACTGAGGAAAAGATAGCCAACTCAGTTAAGAAGGGGGATAAAACCTTTTATAGGTACATCAGCGAGCGTAGAAAGACAAAGGGAGGGATAGTGAGGCTGAATAGAATGAACAGTGGGTGGGCAGAGGGGGACAGTGAAAAAGCAGGAATACTGAACGAATATTTCTGCTCAGTATTCACAAAAGAGGAGGGGGAAGTGCCTAATCCAATTAACAGAAGCACTCTTGATAGGGGGGTCGATCCCAGTCCTTTCACAGAAGAAAGGGTTCTGCAAGAACTCCTAAAACTGAAGGTGGACAAAGCAATGGGTCCTGATGGAATTCACCCCAGAATTCTAAAAGAA
The DNA here is from genome assembly GCA_016271365.2 of Neoceratodus forsteri. NCBI lineage: Eukaryota > Metazoa > Chordata > Ceratodontiformes > Ceratodontidae > Neoceratodus > Neoceratodus forsteri. The sequence continues at coordinate 1,517,449,280 of CM057456.1, forward strand.
TTAAGTGAGGAACTAGTGAAACCACTGGCTACTCTTTTTAATAAATCATGGGAGGATGGTGTGGTACTCGAGGACTGGAGGAAGGCGGATGTGATTCCCCTTCACAAAAGTGGGTCCAAGACAGAGGCAGGAAACTACAGACCTGTCAGTCTGACCTCTGTGGTAGGGAAAGTGATGGAGTCACTTCTGAAGGAAAGAATAGTCGAGTACCTAGAGGCCAGTGGGCACAGGACCCAAGACAGCATGGGTTCACAGCGGGAAGGTCATGTCAGAACGAATCTAATAGATTTCTTTGACTGGGTGACCAAAGTAGTAGACCAGGGAGGGGCTGTGGACATGGCCTACCTAGACTTTAGCAAGGCATTTGACACAGTCCCACACAAAAGATTAATAGTCAAATTAACCAGTCTGGGAGTGGGACCCAGGGTGGTAGCCTGGGTAAAACATTGGCTGGACAACAGGACACAGAAGGTAATTGTAAATGGAGTCCATTCTGAAGAAAGGGGGGTTACTAGTGGGGTACTGCAGGGTTCAGTATTGGGTCCAGTCCTTTTTAATGTCTTCATCAGTGACATTGCAGAGGGACTGGAAGGAAAAGTATGCCTTTTTGCAGATGACACAAAAATCTGCAACAGGGTTGATACACAAGGAGGCGTGGAAAGGATGAAAAGGGACTTGGCAAGGTTGGAGGAATGGTCAGAAGTATGGCAGCTAGGATTCAATGCAAAGAAGTGCAAATTAATGCACCTGGGAAACAAGAACCCAGGGAAGAATACACAATGGGTGGGAGGTAGTAACAACAACAAAAAGGAAAGGACCTGGGGTAATCATATCAGATGACCTTAAGGTTAGCAAGCAATGTGAGAAGGCAGTAAGGAGGGCTGGGGTATACTGGGATGTATAGGGAGAGGCATCAGCAGCAGAAAACAGGAAATTGTTATCCCTCTGTACAGACAGTTGGTGAGACCCCATCTGGAGTACTGCGTCCAGTTCTGGAGACCCCATCTCCGCAAGGACATAGACAGGATAGAGGCAGTCCAGAGGAGGGCAACTAAAATGGTGCAGGGTCTGCAAGAGAAGCCGTATGAGGAGAGACTAAAGGAGCTTAATATGTATACCCTTGAGGAAAGAAGAGAGGGGGGACATGATAGAAACTTTTAAGTACCTCAGTGGAATCAACAAAGTCCAAGAGGGTAGCATTTTTCAGAAAAAGAGACGTGCAAGAACAAGGGGACACAATTTAAAGATAGAAGGAGGGCGGTTCAGGGTAATGTGAGGAAGTATTATTTCACAGAGAGGGTAGTGGATGCATGGAACAGCCTTCCTGAGGAGGTTGTGGGGTCTAAAACTGTGGGAGAATTCAAGAATGCATGGGACAGACATAAGGCAATTCTTGTGGGGGGTAGGAAGAAATAGGCTGTTGGTTAATTAGGATCTGCGGCCTATCCTGTAGGTAGGGAAATGGGCAGACTAGATGGGCCTAGCGGTCCTTATCTGCCGTCAAAGTCTATGTTTCTATGTTTCTATGTCCCTTTGAACAAACACAAATTATCAGCTCAGTCCTTCTGCTTTCACAAAATTGTAATTCATTTATTCATTGAGGGTGCAACTGCTTTATGGCATGCATAAGCTGAGTCAGAGAATTCAGAGCATAACCTCCAAACCCATAGCACATATTTCAGATGACCTAATTTTCTTTCTGTCTAAATTGGCTACTTAATCATTTTATCTCCAATTGGAGTGGAGGTATTTTTAGTGTTCATTTCAGAGTTCTGATGTGAATCAAGCACAGCTGCCAAACATCACAGTGGACCACCCATCAACTGTGTCCCTATTCTAAAATGCAACTGTCTGAATTGACTTCTTTTAAATGCTAGTGCCAGCAGTTTACTGGGTCAATATGGCATTGCAAGAATTGCACAGCAAAAACCGTGCTATAAAAAGAGCATGCTAAAAAAGAGCTACAGGGATACTGTAGCGCAGGTATGGTTTAGCACCGTCCCTGTAGCTATAACTGCATGGTGCAAATAGTGTGGTACAGAAGGGCTGTTAGCAGAGGATAAAGGCTCTGCAAAGTGGCAGAGTGTTGGCAGACCGGGGTTCGATTCCCGGTCTTGGAACACTTGTTGTGTTTCTTTTTTTTACTGTTTACGAACATACGAATTTGCTAACAAAAATAGGCCACCTGGTCTATCAAGTCTGCTCGAGTGTGCAGCTAGCACCCTCACCTTGCAGCTACCCAGCCCATCCCCTTCCCAATTACCCCCCCACCTTGTCCCATCCCCTTTTGAAACTACCCACTGTCTTACAGGCTACCACCTCCTTCAGTACAGCATTCCATTCTGCCATGACCCTCTCCATGAAAACATGTCTCCTCATTTCTGTCCTAAATCTTTCCCCCTTCAATCTAAAGCCATGCCCTCTCATGTCCCTCCCCCTCCTCAGCCTGAGTATTCCTTCAGTGCCTGCCTTGTTTATCCCCTTTACGCACTTAAAGGTCTCAGTCATATCCCCCCGGTCCCTTCTCTCCTCCAAGGAGTACATCTTCAATTCTCTCAGCATCTCCTCGTATGGTCTGTCCTTCAATCCCTGGATCATCCTGGCTGCCCTGAATTGTACCCCTTCCAGTAATTTCACATCCTTCTTCAGATATGGGCACCAGAACTGCACACAGTACTCCAGGTGTGGTCTGGCCAGTGCCCTATAGAGAGGCAGGATCACCTCCCTGCTCCTGGAGGAGATTCCTCTCATAATACAACCCAGCATCCTGTTGACTTTCATTGCTGCCCTCCTACACTGCTCTGTATTGTTCATCTTCCCCATTACAACCACCCCTAGATCCTTCTCCTCCTCCTCCTCGGTGGAACCTAGATGTACTCCTCCCAGCTGGTAACCCCACTCTGGGTTCTTTGCTCCAAAGTGCAGGACTTTGCACTTTTTTGCATTGAACCCCAACTGCCGTGCTTCCAACCACTCCAACAGTTTGGTCAGATCATCCTGCAGCCCTGCAAACCTGCTATCTCATCCCCCCCCCCAATTTGGTATTGTCAGTGAATAGACTGGTCTTATTCCTGACACCATATGAGACGTCCACTATGAATATTCCAAACAGCACTGGTTCCAGTACTGACCCCTGCAGAACCCCGCTCATCACAGCCCTTGGAGATGAGAGTCCCCCACCACCACTACCATCTGCTGTCTCCCCTGCAGCCAATTCTTTTATTTATTTATTTATTTATTTATTTATTTAAAGTTTGATGACCGGGTAGGACTGCTGAGACACACAAGTCCCTTTTTCAGGGGCAACCGAAGGAATGAACACATTCCAAGCATGGTGAGCAAAGACAATATTGCACAGAGGCATATATACAGGATGTCAGGAGCAGATCATAGTTACAAGTAGACTCTACATATATAATAATACATGATCAGGCAGTAAGTACAAATATATGATCAAGCCATGTTGAGTGTCAGGAGCAGACAATATTTACAGGCAGTATCTGGAAGGGTCAATAATTACAGCCAGGACCTTGGCAGCAAAGTGAGCAATTCTATGATATGCTACCTTGCATTTTGCCAATAGCAGTTTCTTGGCGGAGTGGAGTATTGCGGCACCATAGAACAGGCTGGGGAGAAGGGTAGCTGTGGTAACAGTCCACTGTGCTTGGTGTGTTAGGTAAGGAGCAGTTTGATATAGAAGGCCAATCTTTTGGTTGGTTTCCTTAATCACGTTATTCAAGTGAGTGTCAAAGGACAGGTGCTCATTGCGTGTCAGACCCAGATACTTTAAGGAGTTGACCCCTTCAATACTTACCCCAGAAGAGGAAGTGACCACTAGTGGGGGTTGTGGGTCCATGTTGAAGGAGGTGTGCCGGAATAACAAGGACTTCGTTTTCTTAGTGCTTAGCACTAACAGATTCTCTTGGAAACAGATTTCTAGGAGCTGGAAGTCTTTCCCAAGTTCAGAGTTGATGCAGGAGACATCACTGGAGGATCTGTATAGAATGGCCTCATCAGCACACAGCTGAATTAATGCTCCCCTGCAGTTCACTGTCAGGTTATTTATAAGGACTGAAAATAATAGAGGCCCCAGAATTGGACCCTGGGGGACCACGTCAGTGATAGGAGACAGGGATGATATGGTTCCAGCCCACTTAACACATTGAAACCTATTGGATAAGTAGTTTGAGACCCAGGAGACTGAGTTGTCATCAAGGCCAAGGGAATGGAGTTTAGTGATTAGTAGGGGGTGACTAACAAGATCAAAGGCCTTCATGAGATCAACAAAGACAGCCCTGGCGGCTTTACCCTGATCTATAGCCTGGAATATATCTGCTGTAACATGTAGGAGTGCTGATTCTGTCCTATGCAATTTCTGAAATCCATGTTGATAGACTGAGGGCATTGGTTTGGTCAAGATAGGAGTACAATTGGTTATACAAGATTCTTTCCTGAATTTTAACGATAGGGCATAAAATAGAAATTGGTCTTTAGTTTTCTACTACATTGGTAGGATTGCTTTTGTGGGCTGGGACAGCAACCACAGTTTTCCACTTGTCTGGGATGGTCTGAGTGAGGAAGGATCTGTTTATAAGCAAGGTGAGTGGGTGGGAAAGTGCAAGTGCCCCTAATTTAAGAAAGTTTGAATGGAGGGAGTCAAATCCAGGTGAGCTGTCAGGATTAAGAGACATTAGAAGTTTGAGGACCTCTTTGCACGAGATGAGTTTAATATGGAATTGTGGGTGGAGGACATCAAGGTGAGGCTTGTGCAGCTCAGGGTGCAAAGCAGAAAGGTTGGCCTTGTAGGGGTCGAGGTCAGTGAAGAACAGATTCTTACCGGGTGCTATCTTCAAGGGTGTGTTTAGTGCAGAACCTTTCACAGTCATATATTGGTGGAAGATCCATATATTTCCTTTAAGGAGGAAATTAATTTGCTTCCAGAAGCATTTGGGGTTGGCAAGCTGCCTTACCTGCAGGGACTAAAGTTGCTTCCTTTTGGAGTTGGAGATTTTAGACTTACATGTATTGTGTAGCTGTTGGTAGAGTTGCCAGTCTGAATGGAGTCCAGAGCTTGTGTAGGCATTCCAAGCATTGTCCCAGGAACACATGATGTGTCTCAGCTCCAGGGTGAGCCAAGGGGAGTGAGTTCCTTTAGCTCTTCTTATTCTGAATGGGACGTGCAAGTCCAGAATGTAGGTAAGAGTACTGATGAGATTTTCTAATTCCTGGTTTATGTCAGGGAGGGAGGTTATTGGGGTCCAGTCGACTGAGGCAATACTTTGCTGAAAGGCTCCTACATCAAAGTTAGTTAGGTCCCTAGTTTTATGGATTTTATTTTTATCTATTTTTTATTTTTTTAGTTTTTGTTGACCGGGTAAGTGCACTAGACAAATCCTGCCTATTTTCATGCACGACCCGGGGAAGGAGGATACAGATGAATGCCAACTGACCTTGAACCAGATTAAGTTGTTGGTGATATTTTTAGTGCATGAAGGAAATTTGGACAGGACACTAGGGAAATTCCCTTACTCTGTGTGAGGGGACTTTGTGACTGGTGCTGTGATGGCCAGTCTCCCATTGCAGGAGAAGAGAAAGGACAGCAGGGCCAAGGAGATGGTCTTCTCCTCGGTTCATATGCCTATTAAGACTGTTTCAACAATAATGGGAAAAATGGAAAATAACATACCGCTGGAAATTACTAATTCAGGTGGTACTGAGTAGTCGATGGATGTGCAGCCTGCCCAGGAAACCATAGGAAGTGATTTTTCGGTGGAGGATCTCCGTAAATAACTTCTTACGGAAGAATTAAATTACACCAAAAGATGGAACAAATTGCACGCTGAACTGGAGAAACTGGAACAGCAGAGAGTGAAGGACCAGGAGGTCTGGGTGCAATGTGATGCCGACGGGAAACAATGTCAGGCTTTGGTTACTGAGCCTGTAAGAACTGTCCCAATGGTGGCTTATGACAGAGAAAAGGATCTTAGACACCCGATTCCTCAGGTAAAACCTTCTAACATATCTGGGAGTGATATTAATTGTCCACATGCTGATGAAAATGTGATCATGCAAAAAGTGGTAGTTGATACTATAGAAATGCCTAAAGTTATAGAAGGGGTGTTGTCTCTCCCTTTGCGCACAATAATATTTACTATAGGAGTCTCCCTGGAGGTATCAGGCCATGATTTATTTTGCACTAAAGACAGCAAGAAGGAGAAAGGTAAACGGGGGTGTGGGGTGAGAGGCAAAACGATAGATGATGTTATAGCGGCTTGAACTGATGGAACTGACCCTGACTGGGTAGCTAAAGCTATTCAAGGAGCTGGATGGGTGCATAGCCCAGCACATGATGGTTGGGATGCTAACCTGCCAGTAGTAAATGACTCTAACCTTCCTATAATGACTATATCAGATGGTGTTTTAGAAGTGCCTTATCTGGGTCGCATAACATCACACCAGGGCAGGCAGCAGGGTTTACTGGAATGAATAATGATGCCCTGAATATTTCTTCTGATATTATGGATGACATAAGATTACTGGAAGAAGACTCCCATTCACAAGTCTCTAAGCAAAAGGACCCCCCCCCCCACGACTAAGGCCAAACTAATAAATGAATCCCCAACACCTATAAATGCAGATGAGATAAGTACAAATGTCTGGCATTCTAATGCTGCACAACATCTCTTCCCTTAGAACCCAAGAAGTTTAACAGAGCCTGCAGTAAGACGAAATGCTGTTCATCTAAGATATAGAGGAGACATGTCTGATATTCCCGACAGAATTTTTGTAGGCTGGGCACTTCTAAAAAATAGCATGAAATATTTTGCATATGAGATTTATGCTTTAATCCACATGCTGGGAGACACTATTTTTAATATCAGTTTTAAACACCCTGCTGGATTAGACAGATTTTGGAAACAATATCATCTTTTAAAATCTACTCCCCTATGGAAGCCTTTTTTGGCTATACCCCTGACAAGGCCCAGTTTCAAAATAATAACCCTATTTTTTTTGCAATGAAGGGGTGAACATTGCTGACATCACTTACTGGTTCAAGCAACATTGTACAGTAAAAGGTTATCCTGAACCTATTTTGGATGAAGAACACCTGTGGACTGGTGGATGGAAGTATAAAATATTGTTACGTCAAGACAATGGAGTCCATCAGCACCTGTCCAACTGTTTTTCCTTGGGTAGAGACAGAGGAGTGTTGTTTTTTCAAGGCCAGCCTAGAGCATGCTATAAGTGTGGGGATGTGGGACACATTAGCAATGTCTGTAGAAAAACAGCGTTGTGGGTTTATGTGGAGAGTGGGGGCATGTTGGAGCATTATTGTGACAACACCGAAATCTGCAATTATGTGAAGAGTAGGCCACAACCTTCGTACTTGTGTATGGGCCTCGCATAACAGCATAGATCAATCCATAAGAGTTGAACAAGATCTATATGTCACTAATGCACAAAAGAAGAAAGCAAGATTGCAGGATATCCTGAACCCTACTATTCCTACAGTGCTATTAGCTAGAGAGGAAATTAGACATGAAGAACAAACTAAGGGCCAGGTTGCTCAGTGTGCAGTTACAGACAAGTTTCAAGAAGCTCCCATCCCTGAGCCTCAGGATGCAGGCTTAACTACTGCACCACCTGTACAAGACCATATACTAAGCACACCTGATTTGGAACAAATCATCGTACAAAGTACAGAAGATGGTAACAATACTGGGAGTATTGTAGTGGAGGAACAACATGATGATATGACAAATACAAATCAAATGAAACCTCCTGACACTAAGGAGCCCACTTTTGTGAGGGTCACAAGATATAAGACTCAGACGAAGCATTTAATGGGGGCAAGGAATGCTACCTGCTTACCAACTACCTCTGTACAGAATTCTTATGATACCCTGAAGGACTTGGATGATGGAGAAGAAGACAAGGATTCAGATGTCTCTTCCATAACATCTTCTCAAACTGAAACAGCATGTGATGTACAGGTTAAGAAAGGTGTAAAACGGAAGAAAAGAAAAAACATAAATGATAGTTTTTTTGTTATTTGATTCTTTCATGATTCTTTTTATTTTTCCCCCTTCTTACTCACTTAATGGATAAGCTGATATTTACCACGTCTAATGTGAACAGTATTAAATCACAAGAGAAACGTCAGATCACATTTAGTAGTTTACAGGAGGGGGGTGGTAATATCTATTTTTTACAGGATACCAGACTGCATGATCTCTTTGATATACAGCAAGCTCAAGGATTGGAGATGGGGTCCACCTTTATGGTCCATAGGGGATCTTATGTGTTCAGGGATTGGAATTTTATTTCAGAATATAGAGATTAAATTCTCTAAAGTATTAGATATCTATCCTGGGCATGCATTGATCCTTGATGTTCAGATTAATACTATTATGTATAGATGTATAAATATTTATGAGCCACAATCCAAGGGTCTCAGGGCTGAGCTATTTAGGCTGATAGAACCTTTTTTACATACGTCAAAATTGATTTTGTGGGGTGGTGATTTTAATTGTGGCCTTAGCTCCAAAGACTGGGGACATAAGACTGAAAAACTATATTGTGATACTAATGCCTTGCTATCTATTCTTCATAAGCATTCCTTAAAAGATGCTTATGATATACTTAAAGCGAATTCATGTCATACATTCTATAAAGGTTCTCTTAGTACCAGGATTGATTTCTGGTTTGTATCAGAGAGAATGTCATGTAAGGATGTTAGGGTTATACCTTTAGAAACCTCAGATCATCTTGCCTTACGGTTGACTGTAGGTTTTTCACATAAAATTACTGTCGGTAGAAGCTATTGGAAGATTAATTCTTCCAATTTTCAAGATGATATATACAAACTTAAGTTACTGGAATTGTTAACATTACATTTAAATCTTGATTTCCTTTATGACAGCCCAATTGATTGGTGGGAAGATATCAAAAGAGATGTTAAGGAATTAATGATTCCATTGACCAGTAGGGAAGCAAGACATGGATATATTTCATATTTAAGTTTAAGAGCAAAATATTTAAAACTCCGGACACAACCTAATGGAACATCAAATGAAAATCTAGCTACCTTGTCTCAATTAAAAGATGATATGATAGCTTATATAAAAAAAAATATTCAAACGGGTCTACAGCAAAAGTTCTTAACTAAGGGCAGGAGTGACCTGGTGAATCTGTATGATACAGATAATACTTGTAAAGTACACAAACTATTTACAACATTATTGGCTGCCAGTGGGAAAACTGTGGATGACCAAGATACTATACAGCAAGAAATACAACACTATGTTTATACCACTTTTTCACAGCCGCATGATTGTCACACAGAGCCATTGAAGTTGTGGGACACAGATGTTCCTGTTGTACTGGATGTAAGACAAAGACCTTTTACTGCACCCTATATCTGGTGAAGAAATAAGACTGGCAATCCAAGGATTGTCAACTGGTACTGCCCCAGGTTTGGATGGCATACCTAATGAGTTTTATAAAACTTTTCTTGATGAATTAACACCTACACTACAAAAGGTATACGAATCTATACAGAAAGAGAATAGACTCAGTCATAGTACGACTGAGGTTATCATGATCTTTTTATATAAGAAAGGGGATGTAAAAAACATTCATAATTGGAGGCCATTGACTTTAATTAATTCCAATTATAAGATCTTGTCTAAAATATTAACGGCAAGACTGACTAAAATAGCACTACATGTGATTTCTCCAATGCAACATGTGCACTTCCTGGCCATATACTAACATACTAACATACTATTTGCCAGCAGATTAGGCCTTACAGTCTATCGAGTCTGCTCGAACCTCAGATCCCTAGTTGGGTTCCGAGGCCCTCCCCTTCCTTGTGTTCCAGAAACCCCTATCATCCATCCCCATCCCCCTGGGACAGGCCATCATCTGATACATTCACTTTCTGTGTCTGTCCCACCCTGTCTTGAAGCCCTCCACTGTGGATCTCTGAACCAGCTCGCCAGGCAGTGCATTCCAAGGGTCCACCACCCTCTCAGTGAAAAACCTCCTCCTCTTTTCCCCCCTCACCCTTCCTCCTTCCAACTTCAAACCATGCCCTCGGTAATACCTCCCTGCTTTCGTCTAAAGACCCCCTCCATGTTTACTCCTATTTATTCCTTGAGGTACTTGAGACCTCAATCATGTCCCCTGTCTCTCCTCTCCTCCAATGAAAACAGGCAGAGCTCCTCAAGTCTGTCCTCATCGTCAAATCCTAGCCCTCATATCATCTTAGTTGCCCTCCTCTGCCCCCTCTCCAGGAGCTGTATGTCCCTCTTCAAGTGTGGTCTCCAGTACTGCACACAGTACTCAAGTGTGTGGCTAACCAGTCCATTGTACAGCGGCAAAATCACTTCCTTGCTCCTAGAGGTGATCCCCTACAATGCATCCCAACATCCTGTTTGCCTTGCTAGCCGCTCCTCCTGCACTGCTCAGAGTTATTCATACATGCATCCACTATGACCCCTAGGTCTTTTTCCCCGATTGAGGTCTCCAGCACCTCCCCTCCCAGGGTGTACCTGTGTTTAGGGTTTCCCCGCCCAAGATGCAACACCCTGCACTTGGTGATATTGAAATCTAATTTCCATGTGTGAGCCCAGCTTTTCAGGGTGTCCAGGTCCCCTTGCAGGGCCAACCTCCCCTCTTCTCCCTCAACTACTGCTCCCATCTTGGAGTCATCCGTGAAGAGACTCATTTCACACCATACCCTCCTGATGTCAGATATGTATGGCATTAAACAGGATCGGACCCAGGACCAAGCCCTCCGTGTACCCCACTACCAACCTCTCTAGGGTTCGAGAGCCCCACAGACCACTACTCTCTGGGTGCGCCAGCTAACCAGTTTTCAATCCATCTGACCATCAAAGGCCTACTCCTAAACCCATCAGTTTCTCAACCAGACCACTGTAGGGAAGTCAAGCCTTGCTGAAGTCTAAGAATAATACATCCACAGGCTTTCTCCCTGTCCAGTTCTGATGTTACCCATTGTAGAACTCCACAAGGTTGGTTTCACATGATCTACCTAGCACAAACCCATGTTGCCGACTATCCAGACCTCCACCTCCTTCAAGTACACCCCAATCATTCCTTTTAGTATACTCTCCATTAATTTTCCCACCACCGAGGTCAAACTGATGGGTCTATAGTTACCTGGTACTTCCCTCGACCCTTTATGGATTGGCACCACATGTACTCCTGCGCCAATCACTATGTACCCTCCCCTGTCTCAAGTGACCTGTTGAACAGCTCTAGCTAGAAAGTGCAGCCAGTATGTCCACCAATTCCCATAGTACTCTCGGTTGAATGCCATCCGGCCAGAAGATTTGTCTTTCTTTAGGGCTTGAGGCTAACCACTGCCGGAGTGGAGATAGCATCATCCATCCCTCCACCTTACTGGTCTTTTATCCTTGTCCAGAAGTGACACCCTGGGGTACCTCTCCTCCCTCTTGCTCCATTTCTGTTGCTTCCTGATCCCACTCACTGCCGCTTCTATCCCATTGCTTGCTTTGTAGATATCCACATCCCCCTCCCTAGTGAACAGAGAGCAAAGTACTCATTAAATACCTCTGCCTGGTCCTAGCCTCTTCCACCCACCCTTCTTCTGATCTCAATCTGCTGAGATGGCTCTTAGATTTTCTCCTCTCCCCAATGTGCCGGAACCCTTTTCCCCTCCATGTATCCCCTGTGCCAGCCGCTGCTCTTTACTGGACTTTGCTCCCCTCACCATCCCGGTGACTTTTCTAGATGCAAGATGGTACATTTTCTTATCCCTATCCCCTCTTGTTGTTTTATATTTTTTGTAGGCCGCCTTCTTTTCTCTGACTGCTACCTGTACCTCACTGGATGACCAGCATGGTTTATGTGACCTTGCTCCCTTACGTTTCAACTTAGCGCAGATCCTGACTGCCTCATGAAGTCCCCGGTTTATGACCTCCCATCTCCCTTCCACACTTGTCATTGATGTAAGCCCCTTCAAGTGATCCTTGAGAATATTTTCCATGCCCACAAAGTCTGCCCCCCTGAAGTCCACTGCCAGTGTCCTAGATCTCACTCCCCCTCCCCCCATGCTTATTTGAAACCAGACAGTATGGTGGTCGCCCCAGTCAGGGTCCTCTACAACCAGGTCCCTTACCAGATCCCCATCTGCCAGAACCACGTCCGGACATGCCCCTCCCTTGTGGACTCCATCACATGCTGTGTTAAGAACACATCCTGGAAGCCGTCAGCAGCCTCTGCTCCTTGACCACCTTAGGGACATGGTTTCCCAGTTAGTACCTGGCATATTAAGGTCCCCATCAACACCACTCCTTCCCCTTTTGGTCCACACTGGGCAATGATGTTGTCCAGCAAACCATCCTCTAGAACATCACTCATCCTGGGGGCCTATATACTACACCCAGCTTGACCTTATCTCCTGCTGGGGATCGTAAGGTGACCCATAAGACCTCCACGTTTCCCTCTGCCTCTTCTACCCTAGCAATTTCTATGTCATCTCTAATGAACATAGCCACTCTACCCCCTCTGCCCTCCTTTCTATCCTTCCTAAGCATAGAGTACCCCTGCACGTTTAGGTCCCAGTCATGGTTTTTGTTGGCCCACGTCTCCGTGACCGCCGCCACATCCACCCCCCCCTGAACAGCATGGCCTGGAACTCTGGCAACTTGTTTCCCAAGCTCCTGGCATTTACTAACACCAACCCCCACCCCTTATCCCATGTCCCTTTGGCCACACACAGGTTCCTTATACTTCCATCCTCCTCTGCTCCTCCTGAAACCTCCACCCCCCAGTCTGTTTCCCCCTCTCCCCTTGAGTTTGAGAAACACTCCCCTCATCTGGAGAGAGGGCTTCTAGTCAGCCCTCCTTATCCCTCCCCTCACAAGTTTAAACTCCACCTTTCTTGAATGTAGTCAGCCATCCCCTGTTTAAGGACTTCGCTCCCTAATGGGGCAAGATGAAGCCTGTCCTTGGCATACAGTCCCTTACCCTCCCAAACTCCTTTCCAGTTCCCTAACACCCCCAACCCACTCTCTTCACCCCACTTCCTGAGCCACTCATTAACCTCTGTGATCTTAATTTTTTTCTCCACTGAGGCCTTTGGTACTGGCAATATCTCCGAAAAGGAAATGTTGCATCCATTATTCCGACAGACTCTGGCAAGTTCTTGGAACCTTGCTTGGATTTCCAAAATCTATTTCCCTCTAGATCATTAGTTCCCAAATGCACCAGAAATCCGGTTTCTCCACAATCCATAACCAGTTCACACCACATGCTTTCTCTGTACCGTTAGCCTGGGAGATACTCACCACCTTCACCTGGCTATGGCATCCACCCCCTGTCCCTCTCACTGGATATCCCTAATCATCGAGTCTCCCAATAACAGAACCTTAACACCGCCATCATCCTTATGGTTACCTCCACTATGCCCTCTCAGCCCCCATCCCCCCCTTTATTCGTGATCTCAATTCCATGGGAGTCTTCTTGCCTTATTAGAGACCCCCTTGTCACCCTCCCCTTTCTGCCTCCCTCGTTATTTTGCCCACTTAACTCAGACCCCCTCTGTATAGGTGTCCCCTTTAACCCTCTCTTATCCAAACCATTTATTCTGCCCCTGATGGTTTTCCCTTCCCCCACACCACCATCCTCCCCCCTTGTAATAGTACCCCTGCCTCCAGAGGCTCTCTGTGGGTCCCCTTTAGCTGGGGCCCCATCATTGGTGCTGACCCCTGCTGAAGGGGGCTCCTCTCCCACCTCCTTGTCTCCCAGTTTCTCTCCAGTCATACTCCCTCCTCATGTCTGCATATGTTGCATCTCTCCCATCTGCTTAACATTTATGTTTCCTCTCCTCTGGGACTATTTCTATCCTTTCCATTGCCGGTCTGTGATGCCCTATGGGTATCCGACTTCCTCCCCCCGGCCTCTGTATCAGTTTCCTCATTTCCACCAACCCCTTCCTCCCCCTCTACGTTGCTTAGTAGCTCAAATTTATTGTGACACTCTATGTCAGCCTCCATCAAGTAACCCGAGTTTCCCCTGACTGCACCTCTAAACTGCCCTTCTTCTTCTCCTCTTGCTCTGTTCTCCTTAGGAGCTCCGTTCCCACAGTCTGCTGTTTTAGGCTTCCCCACAACAGCCCCTCCCTTCTCAATGTCTGCTCTACTAGGCTTCCTCACAACAGCCCCTCCTGACTCTTTCCCCTCCACTCTCTTTGTATTTGGAATGTTCACCCTGTACGCTTTCCCCTTAGCGTCAACATCCCTATCTAAGGATCCTCTGCCCCTAATATCCCCCCTCCTGCATGCTGTAACATAATGTTCTGTAATTTCAGAGCGTTGCCTCAGCCTCCCCTCAGTCCCACCCTTCTGCTGCCCATATCCACACCCCTTATCCTTGGACACCCCCCCCCAGCTCCCCCAGCTTACTCCTTAACCAATATACCTCACTTCTGATACAAGATAGCTGTCTACAGGGTGGGCAGCCTCCCTCTCGCCAGGCCCAATTGAGAATTATTGCCATCCCACAGTCTGTGCAGCCTACAACCCTTCTGAAGATGCCTGCCATGGTGGAATATGGCCACCCTGTTTGTCCCCTCTGTTTATAATGGCACACCCCCTTTTCTCAGTCCCTTCCCCCTGGAATACAGTTTCTCTCTATACTGACTGCAGTTATTTACAAACCCAATTTCAACCACACCAATAAAGTTCCCAAGTCTCACAAACACATACAGTCCAGTGTGTGTCTAGTCCCACTAACAGTGTGTGTATGCAGACATCAGCTACCGTATGATGTCACAGGCCCACCAGTTCCTGTTGCTTCAAATTTCAGTCCCAAACAGAAATACACAGCCCTTCAATCCCAACCCCCAGTGGCTTTTCAGTATTTAAGAAAGCCTACAAAACAGGGTGCGTGGGAGGGCTCTTACCAACACCAGGCAAACATCACATTTAAATTATACTCTAATTATCACTGCCAAACAAGTGTTCCCAAGCCTCAAAAGTTACAATATCACAGCCCAAGTAACTCAAAGTAGTAATTTTTAACACATAGAACTAATTTCACACACAAAACTATTCAAATATTTCAGTTAAAACAAAATATAACCCTAGATCTCTGTCCTTACTAGCCTCCTGCTTATGTTCCCAAGTGAACAATGAAAGACAAGGTGATTTCTGCTAATTTCCCCTTCCCCTAACACCAGGCAAACATCACATTTAAATTACACTCTAATTATCACTGCCAAACAAGTGTTCCCAAGCCTCAAAAGTTACAATATCACAGCCCAAGTAACAGTTCTAATTCAAAGTAGTAATTTTTAACACATAGAACTAATTTCACGCACAAACTATTCAAATGTTTCAGTTAAAAAAAAATATAACCCCAGACCTCTGTCCTTACCAGCCTCCTGCTTATGTTCCCAAGTGAACAATGAAAGACAAGGTGATTTCTGCTAATTTCCCCTCCCCCTAACACCAGGCAAACATCACATTTAAATTACACTCTAATTATCACTGCCAAACAAGTGTTCCCAAGCCTCAAAAGTTACAATATCACAGCCCAAGTAACAGTTCTAACTCAAAGTAGTAATTTTTAACACATAGAACTAATTTCACATACAAAACTATTCAAATATTTCAGTTAAAACAAAATATAATCCCAGACCTCTGTCCTTACCAGCCTCCTGCTTATGTTCCCAAGTGAACAATATAATTTATCAAAATTTGTTACATGTTCATGAAATCATGGAACAAGACCTGTCTCCTGCTACTAAAGGATATCTATTGTCTATTGATCAAGAAAAGACTTTTGATGCCATTAATCATAATTATTTATGGACAGTATTAAGACCATATGGTATACCATTGCAATAGGTAGACCTTATAAAACTGCTTTCTAGTCCAGCTCAAGTATGGCTTTTGATTAATGGGCACTTGGGGATTCCTATTTTTGTTAGAAAGGGAGTTAGTCAGGGTTGTCCTTTAAGCCCTCTCTTGTATATTTTTGGCTTGGATCCAATATTGCGATTAATTGAAAACTCTGGAAATATTGCTCCAATGGTTAGCAATTCTGGCATGAGATATAAAAAAGTAGTGGCTTATGCAGATGATTGTGTGTTGACGGTAGTATCAGTGGAGGAGAGGAAAAGAACATTGCAAATTTTTGATGACAAGCACTTACATACTGGAATTCGGTTGAATTTGAGTAAAAATTTGATAATGCCTATAGGGGAAGTTCCTGTGGAGTTTGCTTTTCCAATTCCTGTAGCTGCAGAATCAATTAATATATTGGAAATTTGGTTTGATAAATCCAACACTGGACAGCAGAACTGGGATATAGCTTATGATTTGGCGTTTCAGAAAATACAAGCTTGGAAATCCTGGAAAATGACACGTAAGAAACTGTTTTTTCTTTTAAAAACGTACATTGCTCCGCTCTTTCTCCATGTGTCTCATATTTATCCATTACCATATAGTATGTACACAAAAATACAAGATTTGTTCTTTACCTTGTTGTGGGGTAGTAGACTCAACCCAGTTAAGAGAGCTCATACCTATCGTTCATGGAAAGAGGGAGGTTTAGACATGTTACAACCATTGGTGTTTTTCTTTTCTAATTTTTTTTACACTAATGTGAAACCACTGATAATGGGTATTAAGTCTATAGGGATGGATATAATGCAGGAATGGAGTACAGGTTTATTGACAGCTTGGGGAAGGGGAAATTGCACCCATCTGATAAACTGCTTCCTATGTATGTACAAATTACTTTGAAATATATTAGAACTTGGAAGATAGAGTTACTATGGTTTTTAAATCAGTCAAGGAAAAATGTTTTGTTATATCCTGGTTGAAAAATGCTATTTTGAGACTCCAGTTTTTGTACTTGATGATGGGGTCAGTTGCAGTCAACTCTTGGAATGTATTACTGAACCTAGAATTCCTAGAAAAATGCAGGACATGGTATGGTTGTGTGGACATGGAAAACTAAATGTAAAGGGCAATCAAAAACATAAATGTATGGAAGAAAGAAACTGTTCAGAAAAAGGTTGTGAAGGTAAGGCAGAAACTATGCTGCATCTGTATTTTGAATGTACTAGAATAAAAGGCTTTTGATCAGATTTGGTGTCCTTCTGGGGTGCAACACCAATTACCAATATGACTTATGCAGTGCTAATACAAGGGAAATTGACAGAGTTATGGTCTCTTTGGAATAAACATACGGTTTTTGTACTATTGGCATGTATAAAATGGGTGATTTGGCAAGCTCGCTGCCAAAGAGTATTAAAGAATAAAGAAGTTAATTTACAGGATATTTTATTTAGCTTACAAATAGAAATAGAAAAGGTGTATACTTTTGAGAACGCAGCTATGGGTGATGTTATTTGTGCATATTTTTAGAAGGGGGTTACTTGGGTTTGTTAATAATGAATTCAATGATGAGATACATTTTTTGTTTTATTTTTGGATTTTCTCAAACTGTATGTGTACTGTATGGTTTTCAAATGTTTTTTGCTCTGACAGAGATTTCTATGTATTATGATTGTTTATTGCATTTTTTTTCTCTCTTTTTATCAGTATGTTCAATTGAGTTTGTTTTTGAATTTTGCAATAAAAATTTCCCGTACTCTTTTCGATAAGTGCCATGGGATCTTTAACATCCACCTGAACTACCACTAATCCAGGCAGATGGGACCTCGGTTTAATGTCTCATCCAAAAGACGGCACTTCAGAAGTGCAGCATCCCTCTCGTGCTGTACTACAGTGTCAGTACTGGGATATTAACCCAAGTGCCAGATGTGGGAACTGAACCCTGTTGGGATGGTCTGAGTGAGGAAGGATCTGTTTACAAGCAAGGTGAGTGGGTGGGAAAGTACAGGTGCCCCTAATTTAAGAAAGTTTGAATGGAGGGAGTCCAATCCAGGTGAGCGGTCAGGATTAAGTGGCATTAGAAGTTTAAGGACCGAGGTCCTATCTGCCTGGATTGGTGGTAGTTCAGGTGGGTGTTAAAAATTCCATGGCACTTATCAAAAAGAGTAGGGGAATATCCCAGCTGAATTATTTTTGGAGGAGGGTGTGGGGAATTGTTCTTCCAGATGCAGAAAGTATGAGAATGGTCACTTAGAACATCAGGGAGGGCTCCAGTGGCTCTAGTAAACAATGTGTTGTTGGTAAGTATCCAGTCTAATACACTGTGCCTGCCTGACTTCATATTTAGCCTAGTAGGTTTGTCCAGCAGTTGTTCCAGCTTTGCATCTCGTAGGACAGCTTGGTATTGTATTTTACTGGTTCCTAACCAGTCAAGGTTGAAGTCACCACAGAGTATAGTGTCATTGTTAGGGAGGGTATCCAGGCCATTGAAGAAATTAACGTAGGAGGTGGATGCTATATTTGGAGGTAGATATATGCAACCAATAGTTAGGTGCTTAACTTGGCCAAGGGTGACCATGATAAATATATGATAAATATATGCTCAGCTCCAGGTTGATATTTAAATCTAATAACTCATTGACAACCAACCCAGCCCTAGTGTATATCATTCTCAATCCATTTAACCATCTTAGCCTCCACCTCCATTTATCTCAACTTCCCTTCCAACTTCCCATGCGGCACCAAATTGAAGGCCTTACTGAAGTCCAAGTATGTGACATCCACCGCATGACCCTTGTCCAATTCCCTCATGACCTAGTCTTAATACTCAACTAGGTTCATCTGGAAGGATTTTCTAGAGACAAACCCATGCTGGTGACTGTCCTGCAGCCTATTGCCTTCCATAAAGGTCACCAGCCTTTCCTTAAGTATTGTCTCCATCAGCTTTCCCACGGTGGTAGTTAAGCTTACCAGCCTGTAATTTCCCGGCTCATCCTTTGGTCTACTTTTATTACTGGGTACCACATGAGCCATCCTCCAGTCATGCAGTATGCACTGAGGGCCAGATAGTCAGACTTGCACCCAAGGTGTGTGCAATGATGGTGCAGTGCAATGCAGATGCGCCATGTGGCAAAAATCGCCATATTCAGAAGATGCGCCACTGACATGTGCTGGCGCAAGGTAGGCTGAATATAGCAAAGATGCACCACAGCTTACCTGCAGATGCACTGGCACAACTAGGAATGCACATGAGCAGGCCAGAAAACACAACCCAGTGGGCTGAGCAAGGGCAACAGGGATACACAGGCAGGGATACACAGGGGCACGGGTCACAGTACCCCACCAGCAAAGCACAACAGAGAACAGGGGCACACCATCCTGGAGGCACCACAGGGCACCAGGGGATGGCACAAACAGGATCCAGGGCCACCAACCATGGCACAAGCACCAAGACAACACACTGGCACTGCTGACATGCCAACAGAAGGGACACACAAGATATACCCTACAGGCCATGCCACAGGGTGCCATGGACATGGTGCCAGGAGAACACACAAACACAGAGAACCATGTGCCACTGGTGAGGGAGGCACAGACCACCCAGGGGCATACATGCCACTACCCAGAGTGGAAAAGGGCACAGCATCACAGGGCACACCGGAAATGCAAGCATGACAGGTGGAAAGTAGGGTGGTGCAGACAGACAAGGGCACAAGGTGCCAGGGTGGGCACAGGCCACTATGAGACCCACCACACAGGGACATGCACAGGACAGGGACACAGCACATGTACCCGGTGCACACATGCACAGCGCCCCAAGAGGACAGTGGCACACCAGGGACATGCCCAAGCACAGCACAACAGACACCCACAGCATGGCTCCACATGCCACCTGCAAAGGAAATACAGACATAGAAGATGTAGCAAACAAAAGGGTTTAATAACAACAACACCAAAGTGATCCAACAGGGCAATTATATACAAAAGAGGCAACTATGTACAGAAAAGAGAACAGGGGAATTGTGAGAGGACATGGGAAGGGGGAAGGGGTCCTGGGCTGTACATTGGGATGTGGGGATGGGCAGGGCAACAAGGGAAAGGCAGGGCACACACGGACAGGGGCACTATTGTCCATGGGGCAGGCTAACACTTGCCATGCACAGCAGCCTACAAACGCAGATGTCCCCTCTCAAAGCCACCATTTCTGATAGCTGGCACTGTGTCAGTCTGACCATCCTCCCATCATGGCCATCATCTGATGTTTCTGGCACAGGAGTGCATAGAGGACCGGCACCATCCACCCCGAACTCCTCTGTGGCTGTACCCATGCCCAACCTAGGAGAAGGGACAGAACAGGCAATAAGTGACATGCCGGAAGAAGCCCTATCCCACCCACAGTGTGCTCTGGATAGTGGAGGCACACACCACTGGATGGACCCCCAAGGTCCTGTGCACAGGGGCGCAACAGCTGTCCATGCAGCACACCACACCAGTGCAGACAGGAACACAGGGCTACATGTGTGATGCAGCAGCATTCATGCAATGCACACAATGCGGACCACTGGCACCAGTGTCTGCACACACAGTGGTGTGCATGTGCAAAACCTACCCCCCTAGGTGGTGCAGTGGATATGGGTACAGTACACGCACATGCAGCACAACACTGGCACATCCACTGGTCCATGTGCCCACCCATGCAGTACCCACACATGGCAGAGCTGACCATGTCTGGAACCCAACAACCTACAGTGACCCATACATGCACATTACAGCAGTCTGAACAGGCTTACCTGGCTGATGCTGCAGCGGAGTCCTGGCAGCTGTCCCATCACTGTACCTGCCCACCCTGGCCCTCCTGTGGTCCTCTGGTCCTGAGGAAGGATGAGAGAGAGAAATGGACATGAGAGGACAGTCACATACACATACCCCCCAGCACACAGCTGGCATGGTGCAGGGTGTGTCAACGCCCACCCTATGGCCCTGGTGCCTGCACAACTGCAACACGCACAGCAGCATTAAGCATGACACCCATGCAGGACATGCAGTGACCACCAGAACCATGGCCACCCCCATCAGCAGCTGCATACACTGCACAGCTGTACGCCCAGTACAGGTACACCACAGGCATGCATGATACCTGGGAATACTAACCTGGCTGTGGCACAGCGTCACACTGCACCTGTGTCTGGAGCAATCACAGCCATTCCAGATCCCTCCTGTGCAGGTCATCATAGCAGTGCCTGCACTGCTGTGTGGTCCTCTGCACCCTCATGTGGTGCTCTATTACTGTAGCCACACAGGCCCACATGTGGGTCCTTGGCTGCTGTAGGGACACCTGCCCAAAGAGCTGGGGCACATAGGCTCCACCAGTGCAACTAGGTTGCACATCTCAATGTCAGATCAGTTCACCGCCTGACAAGTATTAACCATGCCCACCATGTCTTCAGTGCAGCCAGACAGTAGGTCATTGAATGTCCTACACAGCATGCAAGTGGTGCAGTCCGTGGACATTGTGCAATAGCATACCATTGTACATGACTGCGCAGCATACGGATGCGTGATTGACATGCACTGTGGTGGGCTATCACAGCAGCACCACTCATGCGCAGAGTGGCATGGCCTGGTGGGTGCACGGGGTCACATCCATGACCCCAACAGCACAGGGCATGATCCTGTGCAACATCGTGCATGACCCCACCCGGTGCTGTAGGTGGCATAGCGCATCCCCTGCAGCTGTGCCATGGGCCATTGTGCTGTAGGTGCACAGTTGCATGATAGGCGATAAGCAAAGCATGCGCAATGGGGGCATATTGTGCACAGCAACAGTTCATGTGATAGGCCAATGCACAAGGAGTGCGCACATGCGCATTGCAAGCCCGTGCACTGCACATGCTCTGGACGTGCGCCACACAATTGTTCCGGCACATCCTGCTTGAGCAGGGCACCATAACGTGACATTCAGTCGCCATAAGCAAATCACCTCATTAGACTATGCACGGTGCAACAGGGTGCATTAGCATCTCATTACAATTGCACACAGGCTCATTTGCATGCGTTGCACCTTAAAAGTGCCACAGAACAGCACAGGCCACAGACCAGTATTGCAGCCAATTTGGTACAGGGATGCTAATGCTGGGAGTGAGAGGTCCATACCTACAGTGCAACGGAGCACCTTACTGTGCCATGCTGCCACTGACATCCAGTTCTGTCACTGTCCACAGGTAGCAGAATGTCCAAGGCTGAGGGAGAGGAGGAGCGTGGGCCTGCATGGAAGTGCAGGCCCAATTTCACTAAGGAGAAGCAGCAGGCCCTGTTAGAGCCCTACCTTGACAGGGAGGATCTGCTGAGTGGTGTCATGGGCACACCACAGAACAGGTCAGCCAGGTGGGAGGCAGTGGCCAACTATGTGAATGATACATGGCAGACATCGGAGGAGCACCCAGGACTGCTGGGAGAAGGTGGGGACAGACAATCGCCTCATTAAAGAAAAGGTGGCAGCCATCAGGGTGTCACGCAGCAGGACCAGCAGAGGACCACCCACTGCACCAGCGCTGATGGTGACTGAGGAGCTGGTGGTGGCTACCATCATCTGTGCCACCATACAGGGCATCCCTGTTGGTGGTTTTCAGATGGGTGGCAGCCCCTCACAGCACAGTGAGTCACCACACACCATGCATGGGTGGGGGATTTGGGCAGTACCATGCAGGTTGGCCAGCAGCCATGCTTGGCACACCGGTGGATGGCAGCAATGGCAGCATGCAAACCTGGGAGCGGGTACCACCTGCATTGGTGCTACACCACTGCTGACTCTGTGTTCCTATTTTCCAGTGCCATCACATCTACGTGGAGTGGTCCAGGAGGAGGAGGACTCTGACTTGGGACAGGAGGAGGTGGTGCCATCAACATCCACTGGCATCCATGACAGGGACCGACCATGATGCAACAGTGTGGGCTGCTGGACATCCTGGGGCTGGAGTCAGAAGACGTGCTGTTGGAGCTTCTGATGGGTGACAACCTGCCTGTGCTGCATGCAGACACCTGGCTGGGCAGTGCATACAGCTCCGATGATGGTATCACTCTGATCCTGGACAGCGCCGGGCATGTGGTACCGGCCATGGTCCAGGGACAGATGCAGTTTTCATCATTGGGGCTCAGTGCTGTGCCTCTGGCTGTACAGCTGCCCCCTGTCCATGGTAACACAGTGGTGTGTGGTGCCACCACTGTGCCTGGTATGGGGGAGTGCTGTTGCGGGCACAGCCACGCTGGGCACAGACCAGCAAATATGTGGACAGTGGCAGCAGGATGCAGTGACCACCAGGCAGCATGCCACAGGTGCCACCTCTGGTGCACCCAATACCACAGTACCCCCTGTGCTGTCCCCTGTGCAGCATCCACCAGAACAGGGTGCTGCCCAGAGTGCCACATTACTCCAAGCTGGCCGGCATCTGACCCAGGATGCGCAGGATGTCAATCAGCTGGCTGAGCACACCTGGTTGCTGTGGGCATCTGTAGATGACCAGGTGCTGCTTACCATTGAGATCCGTGTACTGCAGGCTGAGGTGCATCAACTGGCAAAGCGACAGGACAGTGTATGTGTGCAGCTCATCGATGAGCTCCACCAATTGTGAGAGGCCACGACCGCATCTCTGGACTGCTTGACCAGTGCTTTTTTGGCTGGGTTTGCATCCACTTGACATGGCCATGCACATAGGACCCCCTGTAGTGCAATGTCAACACCACTGTCCTGGCATTTGGTGACCCCTGCACGGCAGACGCTGGGCTCCGATGTGGCCATCCCCGACACCCCCAGTGCAACACTGTTCGGCTGGCTCTACACTCCAGTGAGGACCCGGTTGCTTCTCAGGCCTCCACCCCCTGTGAGTGTGTTGGACACTCCCCCAGTGGCTGTTGCACAGCCTGTGGCTGCAAAATTGCCTGAGTGCAGCCACCCACATGGCCGTGGCATCTGTGGAACTGTGCAGAAGGCCTGCTGAGTGTGCTGCCCATCCATGCTGTCCACTGCTGCCCAGTGCAGACTTGGATGGTGGTGCCTCATGTGTGTGGTGGTGTGCATGGGTGGTGTGGTGCACACCCTCTCTGTGTGCTGTCTGGGCTGCTGGGCCTTGTGGGGTGGGTGTGAGGAGGGCAGCTCCATGCCGGCTGTGCCTGTGTAGCGGTGTCATGCATCAGATCTATGCCATGTCCTGCTGCCTGTGTGTGTGTGCCCATGCCTGTGCTGTGTGCAGTGTGTGTCTGTGTGGCTTTGTGTCCACCATGCAAGCTGTGTGTGCCTGTGTCACAGCATGCATCCTTATGTGCCTGTCCAGCCTTGTGGATGGGGTGGTGATCTGTGCAGGCCTTGCACACGTATCGTTACACTTACCTGCATTCTCCAAAATGCTTCTGTGTGATGGTGGCCCTGTGCCTCCTGGCTTCCTCTGTCAGCCTGGGTTCCCACTTCCCCATGGGTGGCTGAACATCCCCCTCCAGCCCATCAGCACCATCCTCCCCACTGCTGTCACCCTCATCCACCCGGACAGCTATCCCATGGTCAGTGGCCATGTTGTGCAACATGCAGCAGGCCAGGAATAGGCCACAGGCTTTCGATGGGCTTTACTGTAGAGCATCACCTGACCTGTGTAGGCAACAGAACCGCATCTTGAGCACTCCAAAGACACACTCAGTGGCATTGCATATGGTGGTGTGTGCCTCGTTGTATCTCTCCTCCATGGGCAGGGACGGTCGCCAGTAGGGGGTGAGCAGCCAGGGCCTGAGTGGGTATGTGCTGTCTCCTGTGTGGGGAGAGAGTATGGTTTTCTCTGTGCTGTGCTTGTGCTACCCCCTCACCCCACTGCGCTCTGCCTCCAGCACCCCCTTCCCCTGTGTCATCTCCTTCCTCCCCCAGCATTGCTGCACCTGCCTCCATCCCCATGCCTTGCTCACCTAACATGTGACCCATGGAGATATCCCCACACTCAGATCTCTGGCACAGTATAGATCTGTGCCACATGTAGGTGTCGTGTGCACTCCCAGGGTGTGTGATGCAGACACTGATGATGCACCCCATGGCATTGCACACCACCTGGCAGTTGATAGAGAGGTAACCCTTCCTGTTGATATATGCCTCCCCCTCTGAGCTAGGTGGTGTGTGTACTGCCACATGGGTGCAGTCTATGGCCCTTATCATGCCTGTCATGCGTGCCTCCCTGTGGAAGTCCTGCATGTTTGTTATATGCACTGCCTGTGTGCTCAGGAATCATATGAACTCTGAAACATGCAGCAGCAGAGCATTGAGGAACTGTGTGAGGACGCGGGCTGTGGCCGACTGGGTGATCCCTATGGTGGCACCCATTGATCTCTGGAAGGTGCCCATGGCAAGCAAGCACATCACTGCTGTCACCTCAGTCTCCATAGACATGGCATGACTTTGTCTGGTGGGTGCATGCAGCTCATCACTGCACAGCTCAGAGAGCTGCCTCAGAATTGCCCTGTTCAGGTGGTACTGGCCCATGATCTCCACATCACTGTAATCCTCAAAGGTGAGGTGGACACGGTACCATCTGTGTTGAGCATACCACTGACGGGCCCTTCGTTGGCCACATTGCTGTTCCTCCCTCCTTCTCACACCCCTCATTACCTGCTCCATAAGAAATGGTCCTGCATCCATGGTGCTGTGGTTAGTGCTCAGGGTTGTGCATCTGCTATTTGTGTTTGAGCCTGTTTTTATTAGCTCAAGTCTAACTGGCGCATCCTATGGTTTGCTCCTGGCTTACACCATGGATTTGGGTTGAATATGCCATTGCACAGCATATTCTTGGGTACGACACCTTGCACATGCACTGCATTCATTACATTTGTGCTGCAGTGCTCTGAGACTTGCACCGTGCAGCCGTGGTGGTTGAATATCACTCTGCAGTGCAAGTCTGTAGTTGTGCCATGCACAACTGCTCTGAATATCTGGGCCCCTGTGTCCAGGGACGTATTGAATAGTTCCGCCAGTGGTCCAGTCAGGATTTGGGCCATTTTCTTCAACACCCTGGGGTGTATGGCATCCAGTCCTGGTGTCTTATCCACCCTCTGAGCACTTAACCTCTCTAATACCCTACCCTCAGTGATCACCCTGTCGATAACCCCCCTCCTCCCCTGCCCACCCCCTGTGGTGGCTGCCCTCCTTTCTAACTCATGAATACAGAACAGAAGTACTCATTCAGTGCTTCTGCCTGATCCACCCCTTTCTCTGCCCACCCCACATCTTTCCTGATTCTCGCTATCAGGTCCTTGCAGCTCCTTCTCTCCTGTATGTAGCCAAAGAAGTCCTTTTCCCCGTCCCTGATGCCCTGCACCAGTCTCAATTTCCTGGAGGCCTTAGCTGCTGTGACTCCCCTGGTAACTTTGTTGGACCTCTTCACATACTCCTCCCTATCTTCCCCCTTCCTGGATTTCTTGTATTTCTTGAATGCTGCTTTTTTAGCCCCACAGATTCTAAAACCCCTCTACTTAACCAGCTCAGTTTTTTAGCCCTTCCCTTTTTTCTCTGCAATCTGGTATATGTCTCCGTAGCCTCCAATATCCCCAATATATTTTTTCCCTATTTCTGATTCTCATACCAGTGTGGCTGTATTCCTTCCAGATGCCCTTTTAAGATTTCACCCATCCTACCAAAGTCAGCCTGTCACCCTTGTCCCTGAACCCACTGCTTCTCTGCTCATATTAAGTGTGAACTTCACTGACTGGTGGTCACTCCCAGCCAGCAGGTCCTCCACCCCCATGTCCCTTACAGCCTGCCCATTGGCCACAACTAGATCCTGTGTATTCCCCAACCTAGTCATCGCAGTGACCATCTGTGCCAGGAAGCAGTACTGGAAGGCATACTTGAGTAGTTGCTCCCTAGACAGAAGTCACCCATGATCACTGTGTTACCTTTTCAACACACCTTCCTAATTTGCTCTGCTAGCTCTCTGCCCAGGTCTTCCCCTTGAGTTGGTGGCCTATATACCACCCCCATCCTGAGAATCCTATGCCTCATTTCCTGGAATTACATCCACAAGGCCTCTGTCCTACCCTCCTCCCCCTCTTACTATGCACACTTTATTCCTTCTCTTAAGTACATCGCTACCCCTCCCCCTTTCCCTTTGCCCCTATCCTTTCTGTAAATCCTATACCCTGGGATCATCAGATCCCAGTCCTGGTATTGGTTGGCCCAGCTATGTCCACCATCCCCTCTGCCAACAGAGCCTGTTGTTCTGCAGTTTCATTCCCCAGACTACTTGCATTCAAGGAGACAACCCTCTAAGATATTCCCTTACATTTCTTACCCAATTTCCCACCCTTCTCAGCCCTGCCCTTTGTTCCCCTTCCTGCTTCCAACACAGTTTGTATAGGCGGGGAGTAGGCTCGTTTGTCTCCCCTCTCCAAAGAGTCTTCACTTCAGCAATCCACTCTCCACCCACCTGTCTAGTTTAAATTAATCTTTGTTTCTATGTATTCTTCTAACCCATGTTTTAGCAACCCCTTCTCCTCCCTGCTCAAATGTAATCTGTCACCTGCCTACAGATCCCTATTGTCCTAGACTCTGCCCCAGCCTCCCACTAACCTGTACCCCTTGGATCGACACCAATTTCCCAGTCAAATGTTGAATTCATTTATCCTACCCTTCCTTGATGTACTGTACTTGCGTTGGGCACTGGGAGTACCTCAGAGAAGGCCACTGAGCTCCCTACCTCCTCACTCAACTTACCTAGTTCCATGAACCTCTCCCTAACCACCTGCACCATTTCCCCTGCCAAGTCATTTGCACTCATATGTACCTCCACATGTGGTTTATGCCTTCCCCTCTTTGCCCACTTGAGAAAAGCCTGTAGTGCTTTATCTGCCATCAACCCAGGTACAGACTCTATCCATATGCGACTATGTCTTTCCCCTTTACTCCCCCTTCTGGCCCCTTTTTGTATGGAATCACCCAGCACTAGTGCGTTCCCCCCAAACTCTCTTTCCTTGTGCCTAACCCGAGAGTCCACCCTGCCCTGCAGATTTGCGTCCCTATCAGTACCCTCAACTCCACCTGCAGCCACCTCCCCACTCCTGCCCCTTCCCCTAACATTATCTGTACCAGACTTGTCCCCCTTCCAACCTGGAACTCCCTCATCCTCAGTGCCATCCCTACCCTTCATCCTGAACCCTCTTTCATCCCCCCTGTACTGTAACCTCTATGTCCACCCCCACAGCTGGACCCTTTTTTCCTTAATAGGGATCTGCTCCCCCTCCCTCAGAGCTGTCTCTCTCAGGATACACATAACCTCCCTCTCCCTCCTGATGTCTGATCCTGTCTCCATACCCCAAACTATTGAGTCTTTCTCCCCTGGGATTCTCTGGCCCTGTCCTTTGTGCCCCCCCAGTGGGTCTGCCCTTCACCCCTTGTCACAACCTTGGGTTCCTTTCCAGGCATCTCCCTCTCCTTGAGAACATCATATTTGTTCTTTAGTTGTACTAGGTGGGGGGAGTGCTTGAGCACCACCTTCCTTAACCTCTCTGAGTCCACCGTAGTCCATCCAGGACTCTGACTGAGTACCCTCTGTGGCAGTGGCTGGTGGTATGGTGGTTTCTGGGTGGGGGCAAAGGCCCCCAGTAGTAGTGCCAACTGTGCTCTAAGCCTGGCAACCAACTCCCTCAACCCAGAGAGGTGCCTACAAATGGGGCAGCACCGCAGTTACCAGAAAGTTTTTTCTGAACACTACTGCTCCACACCCCCTGCACTGCACCACTCCTTGTGCCATCCTACATGCTCCTTAAGTATGCTTCTACCCTCTTTTAGTGTTTCTACAGTCTCTCTCTCTCTCTCTCTCTCTCTCTCTCCCTTTTGCAAAGTTAATTTGTTTATGACCCTGATATGTTTCCACAGCCCTTGCCCCTTTCTGCTCTATGCCCCGTCAAGCTTATCCTATTCCTAACAGGGTGGAATTTACATGATCATGCAATTTAAATGTACAAATGTCCACTTACATGATATAATCATCAGTCCCTCCTCTTTCTGATTTTATTTGCTCTTAAGCTATCAGCCCACCCTTGGGCAGAGCCTACATGCTTCTCCCAACTAACTAAGCATTTAATAATGTGTGGAGGTGGGGGTGGGTGATAGGGCAAAATATCTCAGAGACAAAATGCTTCCTGAACAGAGTCAAACTCACACTCCTACCTCTCTCAGCAGCAAGCAGAATGAACAGACAAAATGCCTCTTTGAACAGTTAAAAAGAGATTCATCTAGCAAATCCTACTTGATTTGCTCTTCTGTTTCTGGGCAAAGAATGCTCTCCACCAGTAGCCAGCAACAGTTAAACAGTTAAAGAAAGATTCAAGCTAATCCTCCACCAGACAAAATGCCTCCTGGACAGTTGAAGAAAGTTTCAAACTCACAAAAAATCTCAGAGATAAAAAAAATATCTCAGAGACAAAATGCCTCCTGGACAGATTCAAACTCACACTCCTACCTCTCTCTCTCTCTCTGCAGCAAGCAGAATGAACAGTCTGTTTTAGTTCATTGTTTCCTCCTTCCGTTCCCAAACAGTTTTTCCCCTTCCACCAAGGTCTCTCCTCATCCCTGAGTTGCCGCCACCCCTGGAGGTAATTATTTTAGTTTGGGGGGTCGGTGGTGCAGCCCCCCATAATGGGTGGTGCGAGGGGAAGAGACCCTCGACGAAAGTCAGTGTAGTCTTTTTATGTTGCATTGGTGGTAGTGCTTGCTGTTTTTTCCGAGCTCTATTGTTGATCACACTTTTTTTTCCTTTTGCTGATATTTAGGCACAGCATTCCATCATGCTGTTTTTTGTGTGGTGTTTTGACCCCTTGCCAGGCAGCAGCATTTATGAGGAGCTCCTCATTTGACTCTAGATTTTCCCTTTTTTATTGTCTCTCTCTCTCTCTCTCTCTCTCTCTCTCTATTTGAGTAGCTGTAGCAAGTAGGGTCAGTTTGTTTCTACAGAGAATCTAAATTTAAGTGTGCCTGTTTAAATGTGGTTTACATAGAATTGCTTATTTTTCTCATTTAGAACTTCTGTGAATATCTGGGTGAGATTTTGCCACTACTTATTTTCTATCAAACTTTACAAGGGTGTATAAAAACAATGACTTTGCTGAGCTTGGTCTGTCTTCCCTGACTGATGCCTCAGATAAGTTCTGTTTTTTTCCCTGTCTTGGTTAGGCAGTCCCCCCCCCAAAGGTTGTTAGTGAGCTTTGTTCTGCTTGTTTTACTAATTTTGGCATTTTGCAAGTGTTGTATTTACTTATATTGGTATCTTCCACGTGTTTACAATTCTTTTGTCTATCAGCCCTCCTCAGCCATTAGTCTTTGGAGTGCCAATTTTGCATTCTAACAAACCTCTAAGGGTGCAATTTTCTTCACTACTACACTTCTGTGGTTCATGTGGATTATGTCTACTTGTTCAGCATCTGTTGGGTGGTGTTATTCACACATCACATGCACAAATGCAATTTTTGGCATTTTTCATATTCGTATTGATTTATTTACTTGCTTTATGTCAACATTTTTCTCTGTGTGGCAAGGTTTCATTCAACTCCTCATTTTACTGATTTTTGTGACCAACTCTGTCCAGCATTACAGTGCAATATCTCTCACTGTCTTGCAACTTGCTGCTAGGTTCAGTTTTAGGATAATAACTAGAAAATTCATATTTTTAACTGTACCATCCCTTTGGGTAGCTTTCAGCTTTGGTTCCCATGGTATTTCCAGGCCATTTTCATTCAAAAAATGCAAGTCCTGCTGTAAGAGACTGAGATATTCCTCTTTTGGATCCTTCCATCCTTTTAGTTCCAGTCAAATAAGCATAGCTTTCTTGGACCCCAGTACATAAATATCTGGTGT
This sequence comes from Neoceratodus forsteri, assembly GCA_016271365.2. Lineage (NCBI taxonomy): Eukaryota > Metazoa > Chordata > Ceratodontiformes > Ceratodontidae > Neoceratodus > Neoceratodus forsteri. The sequence goes on from CM057456.1 coordinate 1,517,480,054, forward strand.
CATGGGGAGGGTACATCTAGCAAATTTAATGGCAGCAGCAAATTGGGTTACACCAGTCCCTATTAAAACTCCTGGAAGATATTTTCTATGCTGAAGAGCCATGGGCTGCTTTTTGTAAGGACACCCGAGGTTGATCCTTCAGACCAAGGGGGTCTGTAACAGGCATGTGCAGATGTACCAGAGCATAAACTATATGCTCTAACCAATTTGCAGGCATCCTCTGATATTTCTGGTGGCTCCAATTCTCATACAAACAAAAATAAATCTATTGATGGGGAGCATCCCATCTCAACAACCCTATCTGAGTTGCTAGAGCATGATGAGTACTCCTGTGAAGAGGAAGAAGGTGAATGGCCTGAAGGCAGCCAGATATCCTCCATCCCATTCTTGCTTGATTCTCAGTTCATGTCTTTTCTGGCAGATGAATCTTATAGAATACTACAGCTCTTTGAGGTTCAGTTTGTGGCCTCACTGCCTATGGTCCCCGTGAGTTCCATTTCAGGTAATGCCCTTAAGTGTTTCCCAAGTTTTCATCAATGTGATCAGCTTATCATTCTGGAATGGATAGATGTTGATAAAAAAAAAGCAGTTTACAAATTACTATAGGAAATTCTATCATTTCCAAGAAACACAGAAACATAGAATTTGATGGCAGATAAGGACCACTTGGCCCACCTAGTCTGCCCATTTTCCTACCTAACAAATAAGCTGCAGATCCTAGTTAACCAACAGCTTACTTCCTCCTACACCCCACTAGGACTGCTTTATGCCTGTCCCATGCATTCTTGAAGTCCCCCACTGTTCTTGACTCCACGACCTCCTCAGGGAGGCTGTTCCATGCATCCACAACACTCTTGGTGAAAAAATACTTCCTCACATTACCTCTGAGCCGTCCCCCCTCTATCTTTAAATTGTGCCTCCTTGTTCTTGCACATCTCTTTTTCTGGAAGATGCTACCCTCTTGGACTTTGTAAATTCCCTTGAGGTACTTGAAAGTTTCTATCATGTCCCCCTCTCTCCCTTCTTTCCTCAAGGGTATACATATTAAGCTCCTTTAGTCTTTCTTTGTATGTCTTCTGGTGCAGACCCTGCACCATTTTGGTTGCCCTCCTCTGGACAGCCTCCACTCTGTCTATGTCTTTGCAGAGATGGGGTCTCCAGAACTGCACACAGTACTCCAGATGGGGTCTCACCAACTGTCTGTACAGAGGGATAACAACTTCCTGTTTTCTACTATTGATGCCTCTTCCTATGCATCCCAGTATCCCCCCAGCCTTCCTTACTGCCTTCTCACATTGCTTGCCCACCTTTAGGTCATCTGATATAATTAACCCCAGGTCCCTTTGTATTTTTACTGTTGTCAGTATCTCACCCCCCATTGTGTACGCTTCCCCTGGGTTTTTGTTTCCCATGTGCATTACCTTGCACTTCTTTGCATTGAATCTGAGCTGCCATACATTTGACCATTCCTCCAACCTTGCCAAGTCCCTTCTCATCCTTTCCACTCCATCTTGCGTACCAACCCTGTTGCAGATCTTTGTGTCATCTGCAAAGAGACATACTTTTCCTTCCAGTTCCTCTGCAATGTCACTTATAAAGACATTAAAAAGGACCAGTCCCAGTACTGATCCCTGCGGTACTCCGCTAGTGACCCTCCTTTCTTCACTGTGTACTCCATTTACTACTACCCTTTGCATCCTGTTGTCTATCCAATTTTTTATCCAGGCTACCACCTTGGGACCCACTCCAAGGCTGGCTATCTTGTGTATTAATGTTTTGTGTGGGACTGTATCAAATGCCTTGCTAAAATCTAGGTAGGTCATGTCCACAGTCCCTCCCTGGTCTACTACTTTGGTCACCCAGTCAAAGAAATCTATTAGCTTCATCTGACATGACCTCCCCATCCTGAATCCATGCTGCCTTGGGTCCTGTGCCCCACTGGCCTCTAGGTACTCAACAATTCTTTCCTTCAGAAGTGATTCCATCATTTTCCCTACCACTGAGGTCAAACTAACTGGTCTGTAGTTTCCTGCCTCTGTCCTGTGTGATTGCAAATTCTCTCACTGTAAGTATTACCTGAGCAACCGCTCCCGTCGTCACGGGGCAAAAACCACACCACTGGGTTTTGTCTTAGCGTCGCTTTATTTGATCAAATCTTTCACATGCATGCGGGAGTTCTGCAAAAGAGAAAGCTCTCCGATTACAATTTACAGCAGTTTTTATACACTATTGGCGTGGCTTCACTTGATTTTTCTGCTTACAACAGATGCACAGAACTTTATTATTAGCATTTTTCCTTATATGGAGTTGTTTTTTACCTTATTCAGTTCTTTCTTATCAGACAGCAACTGCCAGTTCTAACTATTTTTGTCCAGCTACACAGCTATATTTTTCACCTAAAGTAACCCTGCTTCAGCAAGCCTGGACATGCACATTTATTTTAGCTACTTAGTTAAATCATGTGAGACTAAGCATTATTTCATATTCTTTTAAAAATAAAATCCCTCACACTCCCCCCTTTTGATACTCTGTATCAACTAGCCACCACCTATATTATACTCACGTCTGGCTCGTTTTGTAATGGAAACATCCCCTCCAGTTTAATGGGGTCCTTTTGTTCAGGTTGTAGCAAGGGGGCAGGTGGGTGGCGTCCCGTGACACCACTGTGCTGCACAGGCATCGTAGGAGAAGTTTGATTAGGACAGTCAGTAGCCAGAGTGCCAATATGACCACTTACAAGTACTGTCACCCAATGGAGAAGAGTAGCACCCCAGTCACCAACTACACTTGTAAGCCATGACCATGGGTCCCATATTTATATGTGCAAGCTTAGAAAAATGCAAGGCTGGAATTTCCCAGAAACTATGACAGCATAGCCTGGACACCTGTATATTAATACATTTTCATAATTAAAGTTTTTATACATGTTGTAGCTAATTTCTGAGACATCCCATAATCAAATTTCTTGGTTACTTAGATGTACCTGACATTTGCCAAGACAGGGAGTTATTCTCATCCTTGGAGGGAAAACAAATGGTGACAGAATAGTATATTAATCACAAATAACTTTTGTTTTGGGAGCCAGAAAGCATATGAGAGAAGTGACTAATTTACACAAATGTCAAAGTAACCTTGTACCAGCAACTAAATGAGGTATCTCATTATTTCTTATCAGTTTTTTTTAAAACATATTTTTGTTTTTAACACAAAAGAATTATATGATGAGAAACTTTTAACAGTCAAGGCTAAACACAGCTGTGTGTATATCTCGGCCACAGCCTCACCTTATGCTTTCAGCTATTTTTTTTTCATTGTATAGAATTTTACAATTAACCCTTTTAAAGTCTTACACGCACACATATTAAGTAACATGGTGGTATTTAGCCACTTGCAGCCTTTTGCTACTAGATATACTAATTTACATGTTAGCATCATTTAGTCATTTACTAACCATTTTCGCCTTTTACTAGCCCTTTAGCAATTTACGCTAGCCATTTTACACCTTTCTATTTCCTCAATTTTATGGTTAGCCAACTACATATTGTTGATAAAAGTTTGGTCACTGATTACTAAAACCTTGGCCACTGACCACTGATAATAATTTCCACCCTGAAAGATATTATTTATTGACTGAAGGTTAAACAAAAACAAAAACTAAACATTTCTACTTTTAGACTGTTAGACTAGGTGAATAGGTATATGATTTAAAACTGGTTGCCGGCATACAGATAGTCAAGGCATTTATAAAAAGCATCCTGTTTTGGAGTTGGTACAGGGGTGGTTACAGACAGAACACAAATTGTGAGTTTGTAAAACATAATACAGAATTGAGGGATGTCAACACCACAATTGAAATATGTGAAAAAATGCTAACATGTGACACCACATATAACACAATATAACATAACAATTTTGTTGATGAAAAAGAGTTCATGGAATCCACTTTGAGAGTGAATAAGGTAGATGCTACCTTGTATTGAGGTGTGGCACACCCTTGGAGCTTAATTGAAGAATCTGTTGATAATGTCTCTTGACAGATAAGTCCTTATAAAACATAACAGTCCATGAAATTAACAGTTCATAAGTTTATATAAGTAACCACAGGTTGGTGTAGTTACAGTACAGGTGAAATGTCATTTGCAGAATGGTGGTAACCCCACAAGGCATATGGGGCAATGCAGACAGTAATTTAAAAACAAAACACCAGCATAGTAGAAAAGTCAGTGTTCATTTTGCTGGCTGCTGGATGGCTGATTAGCAGACACACTGGCCAGGGGTGCATTGAGTCCTTTTAATGGAGTAGCCACACACACACACATACTGGCATGGCATTTGTGTTGTGGTAGTTGATTACACACTGGCTTAAAGATTAACAGTCCATAAAAAGGTAACAATTGACAATAAACCATTAAGAACACAGTCCATAACAGAGCAATAGGGTTGCAGAAAGTAACAGCCATGTTTGGAACAAGCAGCAGTGAAGAAAATGGATGTATTGCTTGAAGGTCAATTGAAGAAGAATCTTCTTGCTGAAGTTAGGGGATTGCCCCTACCCCAGACTTAACTTCATAGTAAGCAGAAACAATAAGCTTGATTGCAGAGTCTGAACTGACTGGACCTTCTTCAGTTGATTTAAAGTTCTACAAATAGGTGTAATTTTGCTGAAAACATTACACTTGCAGATGTAATAATAACTGGATTCATGCAATAGTCCTTATAAGGAACCAGTAAGGCTCAAAGATGGTGATAACATCAAAACTGTGGCAGTTGTTTCTCTTTTTTAAGGAAAAAGATGAAGGTCTTGGCAACTTAGATGAAAGTATTATTGCTGTTGAACGTGGAGATCTTATGTGTGCCACACCGTGGAAACCTGCAAACTTGCAAAGTGTGTTAGACACTGAATTAAAAACACATAAATAACAATCTTTTAAACCATTAACTTTTTGTTTTGTAAAGAGTGGTGTGACAGAGCCTAAATTCTGGCAATTAGAAAGAGAAAAAATAAAAATGGGACATCAACCGCACACCTGGGGGTGCAGGCCGAGGTTCAATTATACCATTTGACCATCTGTAAATTATGACAATGTTATGGTTACCTCCTGCTTTTAAATCACAGAAGCAGTTATGACAGTGATGAACATTATTTCCCTGTCTGTTGCAAGCAGGCCTGACTGAGACCTGAGACCTGAGACCTGAGTTATACAATTTTGTAATGTTACAATAACACGCTTCAAACATATAGTTCATAGCAATATGCCTGTTACACAATGCAATTAGTGGGACAAATACATATGTTGTTGGCCTATGCCAATTTAATAACAGTGCCTATTGTACCTGTGACAAGTGAAAAGGTCTACCTTCTTTACCCTGTATAGTGAAATACTCCAAAGTACTGAGTGGGGTAAGGCTTGAAGCATAGGTTTGGAGTACAATCTAAAATCTGCATATTATAATTGTTAAAATTTAAAATGACAAAACCTGCATAAGTACACTCATTCTTGAGGTACCTGTGAGTAATAAGACAAGCAGACATTAATTTTACTTTTGGTTTTGCTTTGGAACATATTGTAGGGGTGGGTCAGCAATGCTGGCCCCAGTATTTAGGTCTGGTTATGAGCATTAAAATGTTATACATGTGAGCACTTTTCTGAATACACACATGATACAGTGTAGCAAGATGTATATCAAAACATTATAACATAAGCGTGAAACATAAGCATGTTTGTAATAGAACAATTTCAGTATTGAGCATAATGCATAAAATACATTTTAAACAACACATATAGACTGTAAACTTAGCTTAGAGTCCAGAAATGTTAGAGTACTGTGAATTTACTGGTTGAAAAAAAAATGCATTCATTGACGTAAGGCTATGACAAAAGTTGTTTTACATTTATTTTAACAGGATAAGAAAGCTGAAAAGACAATCAAAAGAATGAATATGTGTGGACATACATATACAACTTCACCCTCCAGCGTAACTGATTACTTGCTGATGGCAGAAACCCTTGTACCAATAATAGGTGTGAGATTTAACTGTTTGCACTAGAAAAAGCAGAAGGGCTTGGGCTGGGTTATGCTGTTAAAATACCTTGGGTCTTTTTTAAAACCTGTAAATAAGAAACAATTATTAGCAAATACACATTTTCTTTATTTACCCCTTTGGGGGAACAGTGATGTACCTTGCAACCTTTGTGGGTATTACACTGGAAGGGAGGAAGGGTAGCTTACCCCCTCCCTCCAAGCTCCTACTGGTGGAAGAGACAGCTCGAATACTGTAGCAATAAAAAGGTTAGCTGTGGATGGTGACGTGATCCCCACCTACTACACTTTAAATTATAACAAGATAATATTACAATTAGTTTAGTAAGTTTCATACCTTACTATAAAGATGGGGAACTTCTTTTTCTCTAGAAGAAAGAGAAGAAACACAGACAAACAACAAAAACAAACACACACCAGTTTAAAAATAAAACAAGATTATTTCCATAGGATAAAAGAAGCCAAGCATCCCTGGGTTCCCTTATCCTAAGCATAACAAAATGTCAGCTGAGTTTATAAGATCCGGATTGATGGTAATACTGTATGTACGTATTTTTAGAATGCATTTCAAAAAGACAAAAAATGATTACACCATGGTGACACATAAAAACCAAAACCATTGTTTTTTAACTGTAGATGGTAAACTCTCAAAAACAGCTGTAATAGTCCTTTTTTCAAAAGCGACTGTATATATATAATAAAAATATGGAGAGATGAATAATTCTCCCTTCCAGCTGGAGTATTGCCTGTGTTGGCTGCAAGTCAGAAGCAGTGAGAAGAGAAAAAGTTGTTCCTCTTCACTTAGAATACTAGTTTGCAATAAAATCAAATTACATGGTTCACTCTTGGTGTGCTTTCATGAAAACATACATTTTGTGTGAAAAGTTGTGCTTTAGGTATGGAATACACATCAAGTTTGAACTGGTAGTAACATAAAATGTTGAAACACAAGAAGGTCAAATAACGTGCAAAGGTCACAGTGTGCATGCAAGGTCATTCAAACCAGTTATTTCTGTAGTGTCCTTGAACACTACTAATATTAAAATATCTTTAAATAATAATAGAGCACACAATAAAACTGCTGGCCAAGAGAAAATATACACAAAAAGAAATGCTTAACAGAAAATAAGACTGACATTATTTGACACCAATTCCTGAGGTAATGCCCATAGTTTCATTAGAAAACTGTCGTGTTTTAGATATATGTGCTCCTCCCCTGTCTTGTAACACTGACAATTTTTTTCTCTTTTAAACCAACAAATTTATACATATCTCCATGCCAAATCTTTTCAGAAAAATCTTTTAAACACCTTCAACACCTTTAAAATACAGCACAACATACCATCTGTAAGTGAACACATCTAGTATAACATGGTTACACCTTCTGGGCATAGCCAAAATATGGCACTCTGCCATTTTGCAAAAAGTTTCTGGTTATAACTAGAAGTATAATAAAGCCATTCATAGCTGTTAACACATTACATTTTTACCTAGAAGTGGCTTGGCACGTTGCTTGCAAACTACAAATCTTTTTGCACATTGCAATCTATGACATCATAACTCTTTACCATCAACACTACCTGCTCCAACCAACAACTACATACAAAAGTTCTTCACTGACACTATCTAGGCAGCACAAATGTTCTATTAAAAATAAAACCAATTAAAACAGTCAGATATAAGACAAAGAAGCTTCTTCTTCTTTTTTTTACTGTAACATGTCGTGCACAAAGGCAGTCAATGCTATTTTGCAACTTGGACAACAGAACATAATTACAGAACACAGATATCGCTAGAAAATATGCACGAGAGAGACAGAGCATTACCCTATTTTAGTATGTATTACAGAAATAAAACAGACAGACATAAAACAACTTTAAATAAAAAAAATTCAGACTTACCCGGTGCCAAGGTATTTTCCTTTTTTTTCTGATACACTGGTCTGATTGAGAAAACTGACTGCATGACCTTCATGATAATTTCCCAACACTGCAGCTATTAACCCTTTCAAAGGTTTTAACCCTTTCAAAGGTTTTCTTTTGGCCATTTTAGTAACCTGCCAAACCAAGTCTTTTTCCAGAGCTCTGGTTTGCAGTTTAAAAACAAAACAAAAATCTCTAACAGTACTAGGTTGAGATCCATCTGGTAGAGGTCCCCAGTACTTGGGTTTGGGATCAAATGTTTCCAGCCTCTATAGGAGGCAAGGGGACTTGAAATTGATACAGAAAAACTTGAAACTACACAGATAGGCAACATGGGGAAGTTTTCAAATCATCCGTCTGTAATCACCTACTGTGCGTACATCCACAGTAGTTTATTTTTCTTTCTCTAGATGTTGCTTATCTAACGTTACTTAATCAGCCGCTGCTTTTCTCCTAAAAGCAGCCTGAACAATGACCATCATTGGCTCTAACTATATACTGAAGCACAAATTACAAGGGCAAAGGGCAGTGCAGTTGCCCTTGTAATTTTTTTGGCCAAACTTGTCAAACATACATTTTGCCGGTCCAGATAATACTAACTCTGGACCCAGCTATTTTTGTTTCCCTTGTTTCCCATATTATCTAGGCCTGTCCTTTATAGTGCACACTCGCTCCAAGGTATTCTTGCACTTACAGTGATGATGAGTGTCGCCGGCCCCTAGGTGTCACGTCCTGATGTGGTTCCACAAAAATGTCCTTCTTTTTGTCCAAGGGAAACAACCCAATCATGAGGTGACACGGACCGAAGAACTCATCCTGCCGACTACGCCAAAACTGTGATTGCAAATTCTCTCACTGTAAGTATTACCTGAGCAACCGCTCCCGTCGTCACGGGGCAAAAACCACACCACTGGGTTTTGTCTTAACATCGCTTTATTTGATCAAACCTTACACATGCATGCGGGACTTCTGCAAAGGAGAAGCTCTCCGATTACAATTTACAACAGTTTTTATACACTATTGGCGTGGCTTCACTTGATTTTCTGCTTACAACAGATGCACAGAACTTTATTATCAGCATTTTTCCTTATGTGGAGTTGTTTTTTACCTTATTCAGTTCTTTCTTATCAGACAGCAACTGCCAGTTCTAACTAGTTTTATCCAGCTACACAGCTATATTTTTCACCTAAAGTAACCCTGCTTCAGCAAGCCTGGACATGCGCATTTATTTTAGCTACTAGTTAAATCATGTGAGACTAAGCATTATTTCATATTCTTTTAAAAATAAAATCCCTCACACTCCCCCCTTTTGATACTCTGTATCAACTAACCACTCATTTATATTGTAAAATCCCTCACACCTGCTCCCACTTTTGTGAAGAGGAATCACATCTGCCCTCCTCCAGTCCTTGGGTACCACCCCATCCTCCCATGATTTGTTAAAGAGAGTAGTCAGCGGTGTCACTAGTTCTGCCCTTAGTTCTTTTAGAATTCTTGGGTGAATCCCATCAGGCCCCATTGCTTTGTCCACCCTCAATTTTATTAGTTCTTTCAGAACCCTTTCTTCTGTAAATGGACTGGTATCGACCCCCCCTCTTCAGAGTGTTTCTCTTGTTTGGTTTAGTACTCCCCTCCTCTTCCTTTGTGAATACTGAGCAGAAATATTCGTTCAGTATCCTGCTTTTCACTGTCACCCTCAACCCACATTCCCTCCCTTTATTAGCTTCAATATCCCTCCTTTGGTCTTTCTTCGCTCCTAATATGCCTATAAAGGTCTTATCCCCTTCTTAACAGAATTGGCTATCCTTTCCTCGGTTTGGGCCTTTGCTATTCTGACTGCCTTCCCAGCCTCTTTCTGCTTTAACTGATAAGTTCTCTGTCCTGCTCCTTCTGTGTTTCCTTATATTTCCTGAATGCTGTCCTTTCTCCTTAACCTTCCTGCCACCTCTTTTGAGAACCATAGCGTTTTTTCCTTCATTGTGTTTTATTGATTTGCTTTACACAAAGGTTTGTTGCCTCTGTGATGGCTGTTTTGATCCTCCCCATTGTTCCTCCACCCCTCCTTCTTGCCTGTTTGCTAGTGCTTCTCTGAGGCACTCTCTCATTTCCCAAAGTCAGCCCTCCTAAAGTCCAGTGCTCTTGCTTTTGTGAAGCGTTGATTGTATGCTGTGTTTATCTTGAACCACACTGTTTGGTGGTCGCTTGTTCCCAGATGGCTACCCACTTCTAAATCTGAGATTCTTTCTTCATCCCCATTTGAGAGTACCAGGTCTAAGATTGCTCCCTCCCGAGTGGGTTCCAATACTAGCTGTCTGAGGCATGCCCCCTGTAGGACATCAAGAATGACCATGCTCTTGGATGTGCCTGCAGCAAAGGTGCTCCAGTTAACATCTGGCATATTCAGGTCCCACATCAACAATATCACCCCTTTTTCTGCCATTCTAAGAAAGCCTTCTATCATTTCTTTGTCCATTCCCTCCCCCTGAGATGGGGGTCTGTATACAACCCCCATGCGGATTGTGGTACCATTTCCTGTCTCCAGGGTGACCCAAAGTGCCTCATCTGCTCCCTGTTTATTCTTTAGTTCTGTTGCCTTGATCCCTTCCTTTGCATAGAGAGCTACTCCTCCTCCTCTTTTACCCTCCCTGTCCCTCCTGTAGATAGTGTATCCTGATATGTTGACATCCCAGTCATGGTTCTCTGTGTACCATGTTTCTGTGACTGCCACAATATCCAGGCAACCCTCTTCCATCAAGGCCACTAGTTCAGGGAGTTTGTTACACAGACTACGGGCATTGGTACTCATCACCCTCCACTTTTTGATAGCCTTACCACTTTTATCCCCATTTCTGTCCTTACTGCCTTTGCCTTTTTTTACATTTAAATCTGTTCTGCTCCCTAATAACTTCTGTACCTTGGTGTTTACCTTACTAATCACCATGTTTTGCGGGGGGAGGCTGGGATTTCCCTGCTCCTTTTCAGTGCCTCCCCCCTTGGCTAGTTTAAATGCTTGCCAATGAAGCATTTAAACCTCTCACCTAGGATCCTGGTTCCCCCGCTGGACAGATGCAGACCATCACACCAGTATAGGTCTGTATCCCTCCAGGTGGCTCCCCAGTCTCCAATGAAGCCAAAACCCTGAGCTCCACACCAGTTTTTCAACCACTCATTGAATTCCCTGGTGAGAAGTACCCTAGCATCTCCCTTGCCATAGACAGGCAGCACCTCCAAGAAGGTTACCGTATGCGCTACTTGTCTAAGGCCCCTTCCCAACTCTACAAACTCGTCTTGCACTGCTCTGATCCCATTCCTAGCCAGGTCATTTGTCCCTAGCTGGACAATGACATCCAGCTCCCTCCCTCATGCAAATCCTCCCACGATCCTGAGGATTCACTTCCTGTCCCTCCAAGCTGTGGCGCCACGAAGGCACCTTACCTCCCTCTCCCCTTCCTCCCCCATTTCTACCCCCCCTAATGATTGAGTCCCCCACCAGGAGTTGTTTCCTTCCCTGTGGGGTCCCATGCCACCCTCCTGTGGGTCTCCTTTGTGAAGGTTCCCAGCATCCTCCTTGGTCTCCACTGCAGGTGCCTCCATAGAGGAACCACTATCCACCAGAAGAGTGAATGATGTGTGAGAGGTACAGCTGGAGGATGCAACTCTGTTCCCCACCCTCTCCCTCCTTGAGCCCACCCTGGTCCAGCCTCTCCTCTTTCTTGGCAACCTCTGAGGTAGTGGCATTGGCCCCAGTGGTCCCTGGGTGGGAGGAGGTTTCCTGAATCCTAGCCAGGTCAGCCTGGAGACGGGCAACCTCCTCTCTCAGACCAGAGAGGTGCCTGCAAATAGGGCAGCATCACAGCCTCCAGAATGTCTCCCAGAACACTGCTTCCCCACAGCCATTGCACTGTACCATTCCTAACATGTCTTATTTTGTGTCCTCTCTACTGTTTCTCTGGATGCTTACTCTCTCCTCTCCTTACAACTCTCACCCTTCTTGTTCTGGGACAGCAGCTTACTATCTTCTTCAGTAGTCTCCTTCTTCCTTGCTCAATATCAGACCACCAGCAGCTAGGGGGGGAGAGTGAGCTACTTTTTTCCTTTAGGGTTGATAAAACCAATGTTTCTCTATTATTCTTCCCTTCCTACTGCCAAACAGGAAGTTCCTGTTGACAGTCAAATCCAGTGGCTATAAAAGTAGAACTGGCTTTGGGAGGGTGGGATGGAGGGCAATTAGTAAGAAAAAAGGCTAGCAACAGGAAGTTGTAATTTAACTCACCTGCTTTTATAGTGTCTAAACCACACCCCCAGGTAAGCTCTCTTTCCTCCTACTGGTTTAGCAAAGTCAGCTGATACAGTACCCTTCCCAGCAAAGAACACACACTGACTTTCTTTCTTTCTTTTCTTTCTTTTTAACCCTAAATAAGACCCTTCTACTTCTAATAAAGTTATCTGTCTACTTAATCTTAACAGACACTGACTCCTGCTGAGTTAAAAGTTTTAAATTAATAAGAAAATGTAGCTTCTTTTAGTTAGCTGCTTTCTGCTCTACAAGCAAGGCTAGCAACAGGAAGTTGTAATTTGACTCACCTGCTTTATAGTGTCTAAACCACACCCCCAGGTAAGCTGTCTTTCCTCCTACTGGTTTAGCAAAGTCAGCTGATGCAGTACCCTTCCCAGCAAAGAACACACACTGACTTTCTTTCTTTTCTTTCTTTTTTTAACCTAAATAAGACCCCTTCTACTTCTGATAAAGTTATCTGTCTACTTAATCTTAACAGACACTGACTCCTGCTGAGTTATAAGTTTTAAATTAATAAGAAAATGTAGCTTCTTTTAGTTAGCTGCTTTCTGCTCTACAAGCAAGGCTAGCAATAGCCAAAGAGGCTATGCTTAAGAAGCATGTATCAATGCCAAATGTTTCCTTGCTGGTATTGGCACTGGTAGTTCAGGAGTTAGAGAGATGCATAATAGGAATGGCAGTGAAATATTGAAGTAATGTCAACCCTCACCCCCACCCTGCAGAGACTGACAGGCATTGGGGGTGTGCCTTTTGGTCATCAGCCATAACACTCATGTCATTCTACCTTACCCCACCCTCCAGACACTGACAAGTGTTGCAGTGTGCCTAGAGGTCTTCAGCCCATATGCTCACTCCATTCCATAAGGAAATAAGCTGTGATGGGTGCAGTATAGGAGAATTAGGTGAACGTTAGGGCTGAAGACCCCAAGGCATGCTTTGATGCATGTCAGTGGCTGCAGGGTGGGGGTTGGGGTGGAATGGGGTAAGCATTATGGGCAATGACCCCAAGTCACACCCCCAATGCTTGTCAGTCTGTACAGGTTGAGTTTTAAGGTTGGAAACCCTAACACCATAGGCATTTGTTGGTATTTTTGCTCCAAATTTTCAACATGAGCTTTTTGGGACCCCACCTCATGAACAGTGGCAGTATCATTTCATTACTCAATACCAAAAGGTGATTTTGCACAGTGAGTGTGCCATGCAGCACAACAGGTGCGAAAACACACTTTGGGCAGGATGCAAAAAATGACAACTGTACTGTTCATGAGGAGGTGTGAAGAAATGGCAATGCTGAAAATCTGGAGTGAAAATATGAAAAAGTAGCGAAGTTGCGAGTGTCGTAGAAACTGTCTATAGTACCTCGAAACATAGTCATTTTTAAGAATGTTTTCTCCAAATTTACAACATGGCATTTTTGGGACCTCCTCTCATGAACAGTGGTGCTGTGATTTTGTTAATCTGTCCCGGAAGATGATTTTGCACAGTGACCACGCCATTCTGTGCCATGGGTGTAAAAACACATTTTGGGAAGGATGCAAAAAATGACAGCTGTACTGTTCATAAGAGGGTGTGAAAAAATGGCAATGTTGGAAACTTTGAGTAAAATATTAAAATTAATGAAGTTCTGGCGTGTGTTGAAATTACGTAATGGACACTCATAACGCAGTCATTTTTTGAGTTTTTTTCACCAAATTTGCAACAAGGGCTTTTTGGGATCCCACTTCATGAAAAGTGGTGTTGTCATTTCATTAATTGGTCCTGAGAGGGGATTCCATGCAGTGACCATGAAATCATCTTTTGGGACCAAGAAACAAAATGACAGTGCCAGTTTTCACAAGGTAGGGTCTCAAGAATCCCATGTTGAAAATGTGGGACCACAACTCCAAAAACTGGCTGAGATATCAACCTAAATTGGAACATCCCCCATTGGCTGCCACTATATGCTTTACCATAATTTCTTCAGTTAATGGATGGTCTTTGAAGAGTGCAGACGTGTTCCTGGTCCACAGAAGATCACTGCTCCTGATCTCCGCAGGTATGTATGGGTGAGGGTGGTGCACAGAGGGAAGGTACAGGTTGGTGGAGGGGGGCCAGTGGGAATGACGAGGGGCTGTTTTCTTTTGTTTTTTCCAGGTTTAAAAAAAAATATGTCATGAGACTGTTTTCTTTTCTACAGGTAAAATATTATAAAATGGATTTTGGCACACTGGGATGTGCTCCCAGTGTTCCAGAGTACTGGAGGAAGGGGGGATCAGTGCCTACTTGGGGACCCCGAGGTCAGCTGAGAACATAGGGGTGAGGGGGGTGCATCTGACACTGGAAGTGGGCAGAAACAGCAAAGAAGTATTTTCTGACCCACTGGGGTAGGCTCCCAGTGTGCCACATTAATGGGGGGAAGGGATACATGCTGACATGTGGATTGAGCACCTCAATGTTGGCAAGGGATGGAGAATGGGGGGTGCGGGGTGGGCTGCAGCAGTGGGGGGGAGCTAATTTTTTGTCCTGCTGTTTGACTGGTTGGGAGGGAGGGGGGACTGCTGCTGCAATGATGAACCTGCCCCTGATTGCAGCAGCAGATGTCATAGAGGGTACAGGGTGGGCAGCAGCAGTGGGAGGGAGCTAATTTATTGTCCTGCTGTGTGACTGGTTGGGAGGGAGGGGGAACTGCTGCTGCAATGATGAAACTGACCCTGATTGCAGCGGCAGATTTCTTTCATGTGTGTCACTCGCTCTGAAACTGCCATCATCGGCAGCTTCAGCATCGATTGGTGGCTAATGGACACACCCGTTAAAGCATCCACTGGATTGGTCACAATAAAGCCACACCTCTGCAGTGCTCTACTACCTCAATATGTTTCTTGTAAGTTGTGCACGCAAGCCAAAATAAAAAGTGGGATATCCCACCTGTCAAAGATGCTTCAGAGGCAAATGTGGTTATGCATATCACTTGTAAAAAACAAAAACAAAGCACTGCGTCAGCATGTGGTCTAAAAGCAAAACAAAATGGTTATATTAAATGCACGCTGAAAATAGAAAATAGAGTTAAAAATCTACGTTTAGACCATAGGTCTACTTCAGGAAATATCTAAAAGAGAAAAAAAACCAAGTTAGTGTAGAGCATATGAGCAGTGATATGCATATCACGATCCTAATCAAGGGAGCATCTGCATTCTCTTATAGGAATGATAAAAAAGTAGATGCAGCTTGATGATTTGCTTTTCAGTCTCCAGTTTCAAAAAAAACAATTAAAATAATAAAACAAAAAGATTCTTATGCCTTAGGACATTGTTTGAACTCTGTGACTTATGGAGAACTGCAGTTTCAGCTCTTTGCTAGTGTTTTGATCTTCCTAAAACCTCTTTCCCCCAAAACAAAATGTTTGGTGTTGAACTCTGGTGACCACCCAATGGAGCCTTTATAGATTTTACTGTTCCCGTTCAACAGGATCTCTGTTTGGTAATTAATGCTCACTCCAAACAGGATGCAACATTCCACATCTTACTTTGAGCATATATGCAGTTTTCCCTTTCACAAGCACTCCTGAAAGAATTTAGATTTCCCACTTACTTTCACACAGTGCTACACTGTAAGTGCTTAGATAAAGTTACACTTTCCAACAGTTGATTGATTGCATATACCTGTTCAAGGTATACCCACTATCTTTACACAGGTATCCAACAGTGGGAGATGTCTAAAGGTGACATCGCACACTTACGTGTACAAATAGCAATTCTTGACACACATGGTTTCCTTGGCATTCTAAGGAGGAGCAGAAACATGCACTTTTACACCTCTCAGAGGTGGAAAAATGGTCTGTTTGGGGAGCTCATGAACCACTGTATCTGCCCAACTGCTTCTCTTACAACAGCAACATTTTTATGTACAATCTGGCAGTTTGCTTGTGTTTTTGAAATCTTCCTTTATAGTGTTCTGACTTCCAAGAACACGGGTAGGCATGTTATGATTCGGCCAGGCTCTCTACCAGTTTGACCTTTAAAGGTCCACAATTCCAGGTATTTACAAATCTCCTAAATTACCATGCAAACTATTTCAGCAGACTAGGTCATGATATAAATAGAATATGCAATTAGTGCATTGTTTCTTTATTTTCAGTATTCAGTGCTGGCTAGTGGTGGGCAAAGTAGCCAAAATTCGCTCCATGAAGTAATTCGTGGAGTAACGCGGAATCCTTGAAGTATTCTGCAATGTGAAGCAGAGTACTTTGCCTCATGATGAAGAACATGAAGTCCATTGAAAACAATGACTTTGCATTATTCTGCCTTCCCCAAACCACTTCTCCACGAATTTTAAGGTGAAGTACATTGAAATCAATGTACTTTGCGTCACTTCACTTTGTTATTGAGCTCCAAGGGGAATGTTGCAGTGCTTCATAGGATTGCAGGCCACATGGGCTCTAGATTGTTCTGCACAGCCTCAGTTCTGTGTAGCGTGTATGTGCAGTGGAAGATGAAGACAGTTTCCTCTCAGAGCTCTGTGATTCAAATCCTCTAAAAGCTGTTAAGAAAGACATTTTGAGCCATTTTTTTTTTGTTCAAAATTTAGTTCATTGATTGAAGGAAACCTTCCTGTGCTCATATTATTGAGCATTTATTGTTTGTGTGTGGATTTTGAATGTTAATGTACAACATTCGGTCTGTGTACTGAGAAACAGTGGAGGTGTGCTTTGGGGGATTAGCGTATCTTTGGTGTAGGTAGATTAACTGGGAGAAAAAGGCAATCTTTCTGTTTTGGTAATATTTTTCTTGTATAACTGTGTTAATGTACACACAGTAATATTTTCATTAATTCTTGACTTTGTTTGCAGATTGTTGTGGTGCAGCAGTGTATAATTTTAGTTTGTTTAAAACATTTATTTTACTAAAGGTTTTCAATTTGATATGCATACTTAATGTGTGTGTGTGTGTGTGTGTGTGTGTGTGTGTGCGATGTGTGCCATTAAATCAGACACTTTTTATTGTGCCACAGAGTAATTGCAGCAGTGTGCACCTGCTATCCACTGCACCTGCATGAATTTTTTATACTGCTTTGTGGTATCCTTACTGGTAGTGGAGCCATTGTAGCTCCACTGAGTTGAGTGGCTCATATGGTGCTGATGTCATTGTCTTGAGGGGACTAGGTTAATAGGGGCAGTGATTTGTTTGGTTCATGGCTGTATGTTAGTGGCCACCTGTATAAAGTATAACATGTCAAGGTTTTCCCCTGGGGCTGTATTGTCCACTTGTCCATGTGCTGCTCAAATAGCTGCCAGTTACACCCTCATAGATAAGAGAGGCATACCTTTGTCCAAGCCCTCTTGCAGAAATAACAGTATGTCTACAATGGCAGCCTGCATTGATATGATGGACCTTTGCTCAGACCACATGATGATAATTGACTGTTGTCTTTTGTAAGTAGACATTGCTGAATATCTCCAAGGGAAAATCATTCTGTTGATTACTGAAGGATGGTAGCCAGCCAGGGCCAGGCCATTAGCTTTATATTGTGAGGATTGGGATGATTTACCGTCCCCTAAGGAGGATGTTTGGCCTGTTGGGTAGGTGCCAAGGGTAGTCTAGCACCGTGGCTACCAGTGTTGTAAACCATGATCTACAATGCCCTTAAGGTTTAGTTAATATCACTGTCACCCTGGACTGATGTATTTTGCTCAACACTTGTGGAATTAGCATAAATGGAGGGAAGATGTAGGCCTCTGTGAATAACTAGTGCAGAAATAAGACATCCACTCCCATTGATTGCTTCTTCTTGTATCTTGAGTAGAACGTTTGGACCTGCATGGTCATGCTGCTGGCTGTTGGTACTATTTGAAATAGTCCTAATCTACTGTCTATTAGCCAAAACAGTTGGTGAGGGAGGCTCCATTCTCTGGGTGTATCTACTGTCTGCAGAGTCAGTCCACTGTTTTGTTGAGTTTGCCCACCAGCTGGATAGCTGTGATGTGTGACATGTTCTTTTGTGCCCAGCCTAGAACACTGGTGGCTTCTCTCTGTGTGGCCTTGCTCCTGGATCTTCCTTGCTTTACAATGTATGACTGTGGCTCTGTTGTCGGAGCACATCAATATGTTCTTGTTTGTGAGAGTGGACTAGAAGTGTGTTAGGGTGTTGTATACTGCCTTTATCTCTAAGACATTAATGGATAATTATAATTCTGAATAGCACCATTTGCCTTGTGCTGCTTGGGACCCCACCAGTGCTCCCCATCCCTTTAAACTGGCATTGATATCGAGCACGACATCATGCTGTATGCTCAGTTGGACCCTCTTGGAGAGGTTGGACATCTTTCTCCACCATTGTAGTGATGAATGTACCTCAGAGGTATTGCAACTTTCTTGTATTTCACCTGCACCTGCTGTTGTATGGCTAGCAATGGCAGGAGCTGTTTTTCTACCTTACCCATTTAACCATATCTGTACATGAGGCCATGTACCCTAGGACCTGGGTGAGGTGTTTTAAAGTTGAATGATTGTTGTTCTGCAGTGCTGAGGCTTGTGAGATTATGTTGTTCTCTTGTTTCTCTGATGGGTGTACTAGTCTGGCCACAGTGTCTGTGAGAGTCCTTGAGTATTCTTTGCACTGACTGGGGTTGAGTGTTTTTCTTTATGTTGGCTCCCCACCCATGGTTCTGTAGGCCCTGAGGGACTGTTTCTATCTCTCTACAGGAGTGTAAGGGGAATCTGGTCCTCATGAGCCAGTTGTCGAAGTAAGGGAGGACTTGTATTGCCAGTTCTCTTATCTTGGCCACTAGTATGATTGAGACTTTTGTGAAGACCCTCAGAGCTGAGGTTAAGCTCAATGGCAGGGCCTAATATTGAAAGTGTTGTCCATTGTATGGAACCATAGATAATTTTGACTTGATGGTCTGATTGGGATGTTGAGATATGCGTCCTTCATGTCTGGAGAGAAGGTAACCTCCCAGACAAATTGCTTTTATTCTGGGTCTGATTGACTCCATTTTTAATTTCTTGAGCTAAACAAATTAATTTAAAATGTTTAGATCTAGCAAGGGTCATACGTCTTCGGTTTCATTGGGCACCATAAAGAATACTGAATATGTTCTTTTCCTCTTTCTTCATGCAGCTCCTTTGTGATGGCTCTGTCTGTGATCATGTTGTTTAAGATTTGGCATACCTGTTCTGAACTTGTTTCTGGTTTTGATATTAGGGACATTATGAGACAGTCTCTTAATAGTATCCCTGTAAGTTCCATTGCATATCATTTCTGGTTAATTATCATAACACAATTGTCTTGTGTGGTCTTTCTCCATTAGCTTGAGAATTGTAACAGACATGCTCATCTTGGTGAATGCTGCTGTTCTTAACCATGGGGATTTGAAGTTGTTTATTGTAGCACCTAAGGCCATCTGGTTTGGTTGCCCAGGTGAGGTTGCATTCCTTAGTGAGATATGAGTCTCTCTAGATATTGAAAAGCATTAGTAAATCACCACTAATCCTGTGGGTATTTAGGTCATACAAGTTTAGGATATGTAATCTGTCTGAGTAAGAGAGACTGTTAATGGCTGTAATAAATTTTGTTGCTCTCCTTTGTACTGACTCAACTATCTGTGTATCCTTGGCCAAATAAGAAGCCTAGAAGGAAGCCGCATAATGTACATATGGTCTAACATAGGTAGTGTATAGTGGTAGAATACAAGCCTTACTTCTTTTAACAAAGGCTTTTTTGATTGTTGTTAAGATTCTGTTGGCTCTAAAAGCCACTTGTCTACATTGGTCAACATTTGTCATATCTTTATTGATGATGACACCCAGGTCAATTTCTGAGTCACTGTTTTGAATGAACACCCATTTAGACTGTATATGGCATTGGGCTTTCTTTTACCAAAGTGAATAATAGAAACTTTTTCAATGTTAAATTTCATTTTGTTTTTCTTTGCCCATATATCCATTAGATTGAGATCTTGGTGGAGTGAGGCAATTTTAGCAGGCGTATACAATTCAGAACTCAGTTTGGTATCATCTGCTAACTTTACTAGTTTGCAGTGAATACCTATATTGATGTCACTGATAAAAATCCCAAACAATATGAGGGCCAGGATCAAGCCTTGTGGTACACCACTAGTGACCTTAATTTCATCCAATAATGTGCCTGATACAGGAACCTGCTGAGTTCTATTAAATAACCATTCAGAAACCCATCTTACGATACAAGGATTCAGTCCTAATTCAGATATTTTAATTACGAACTGCACGTGAAGGACCTTGTCAAATGCCTTCTTGAGGTCTAATAACAGCACGTCTACTTGACACCGTTATACAAGATTCTGCTTACTGAATTGTAGAAGGATAGTATGTTACTGGTGCAAAAACTTCCTTTTATAAAACCATGCTGGTTCGTATCACCCAGGTTCTTATCACATATCTCCTGTTCAAGTCAAGATTTTAAAAGTTTCTCTATACATTTACACACTATCGAGGTGAGACTTATGGGTCTATAATTGTTTGTTTTATTTCTGTTTCCCTTTTTATATATAAGCACAATTGTAGCCTTCCTCCAATCCAATGGGATTTTTTGAATGTCTTCTACCTGGGTTGTCACAGTTTCTGAATCTGTTATTATTGTTGCTGGAAATGAGCAATAAATGGTTGTTCCTGTTTCTGTTATAGTTCTGACACTGGTCCTGAAAGTTCCTGTTTCTCATGAAGCATCCTCTAGAGGGTAGCTTGGTGTCTGTTGCACCTTCGTCTTTCCCCAAGGAATTTCCTTTCTCCTCTGCTTGGAGCTGGGAGTTCCACAATGGTTGCTGCATGCTGCATCAGCTGAGGAGGAACTGCAATAGCAGGGTTCAGTAAAAAGGAATTTAAAATTAAATACAGGTATACCACAGCTGCCTACAGTAGTTAATATTCCTTTCCAGATAAACTTGTGAGATCATCTTGATTGTGGTGTCACTTCTGTGTGTGTGTTCCTCTCCCTGTTATGAAGAAGACCTAAGATGGTGGCAGAGTCAGATTGACAGGACAGTGGAGGAGAGCCATTCAGGAGTCCTGAAGCCCAAGAAGCACATTGCAGGTTGGAAAGCACCCCTATGGTGATGAAGCTAGAGATGGAGATGGATATACAGCATACATAAGCAGATGAGATGAACACAGAACTCAGAGTGCAGCATCAAAGGACCAAGTTTTTAGAGATTTAAAGCAATAGCAGAAATGGACATAAATGCCTGGAACAAATACATGCCCTCCAGACTACTAAGCAAAGAACATATGAAATAGATGCTACAGAGGAAAAAGTGACTAAGGAGAGTAAGATATCCTTTACTATTGCCTGTTGACTACTAATGCACTCAAAGCATTTTCAGCAGTGGAAGGGACTAATTGTTTAGTGCACTTTATGAAGTTTAGGAACTTTTGCTGTGGACACAGGACAAATACATTTTATTGGTACTGTGTGTGGATATGTTTATGTGGAAATAATATTTAATGCTTATTCCGTTGTTTATTAACTATTTCTACTGTTCATATTGTTCATGTAGTTTTTGCTGATATAGTATCATAGTAAAAGCCAGCAGAATAGGCCCCATGGTCTATCGTGTCTGCCTGGACGCTAGCCCCCCTACTGATAGCTCGCTCCTCCAGTCCCCAGCCCCAGAGGTGGCCCTACCTTATAACCTTACTGATATTTAAATATCTTATATATACTAGTAATTAAGTAAATTGGGTATCCAGACAATTGAGATCAGAATTATGATTGATCCCTAGCTAACACTAATTAGACAATCAGCCAGTTAGAAAATCATTAAGAGGCAGTATGTCAACTCTCACAAGGAGTGGCAAGATAATTAGAGATGGAGAACAAAGTACAGGCAAATTTAAAAAAAAATAAAAACAGGCTGTTAAAATAATTAGTGTTGGTAGTACTAATTAAGATACGAGATTCATCTAGGACAGAATATTCATATATTCCCATATTTGGGACTGTCTAGTACAGTATGCTCTGCAAGCCCACTGGTCCACACTGGGGACCAATGGGCTTACAGCACATACTGTACCTGTCATTCGACGGGTGGCTGGGTGGTGTGTGGGTGGGATGCAGCCACCCGACAATGACAGGGGAGATCAGGGTGGGCAAGGGGTCTGTGTGGGTGGGAGGGTGGGGATGCCACTGGATTACCAGGGCATCTCATTATGGATTTACCACAATCCTGGAAACGGGTTGGGGGGTTCCACTAGACCACCAGGGCTGGTCATATTGTCATTTATCAGGGTATCAGAGACTCATGGGGGGGAGGAGGGACCACTAGACCACCAGGGATGGGCATGTATCATACTGATCAGGGAATCAGGGACTGGGGGTGGCCACTAGACTACCAGTGATTTCTTTATCAACATATACTGCGCGATCGTGGCTATGGGGTGGGGGATGCCCCAGGATCCCCACAGCACACGTCATGCTGTGCTGGCACCAGGTGCAAGTCGCAGGGCTGCCCTGCACAGTATGCAATGAAGCAGAATAATGACATGCAAATGCCCTATTTGCACCTGTATATATTATGGCCTCATTTGCATGCCCCCTGCTGAATATCACAGGTGATGCACCTTGCGCAACTGCACTTGCACTGGTGCATCCCCGTGCTCCCTATCTGTGGCTTGCGCCTGTGCAGTGCCACTGCACCATCTGCAGTTTGTGCACTGACCATGCCATATTCAACCTTGCTGCACCATGGTGCATCCCCATTAAATATCACCTGGACCTGGCCCCGGCGCATCACTGTTGTGTTGCACCCAGGCTTGCACCACTGCCTGTCGCAGTCTGAATATCCCTGCCAGTATATGTAAGGAGTTTATAATGAATCACAGTCAAGGCCACTAATTTCTGGTGACTGAAAAAGTTAAAGTCCATTTTCATGACCTTAAAAAAACATTACTTTTTCCAGTGTTTTGTAGTTCATTTTCTGGGTTTTACTGGCAACTCGGAAAAATGTTTTTCTCTTGTCATTTTGTGATTTTTAATAAAGTGCTGATGTATGTATTGATAGCTGATACATAGCTACAACATTCTTCATTTAAAAATTGCATTTCATGTCTTCTGTCATGTATGTCGCTCTCCATACATACTGGGTTGGATATTCAGACTGCGTCAGGCAGGGGCGCAAGCCTGAGCGCAGCACAACTGGGCTGTGCCAGGGCATGGACCAGGTGATATTCAACGGTGCTGTGCCATGGCTCGGCACTGTTGAAAATGGCACTGAGGGAGCATGCAATGTGCATGGTTCAGTGGCACTGCTCCAGCTCATGTGGCAGGAGAGGAGCCAGGAGATGCGCCAGCGCAAGTGTGGTTGCGCTAGGCGCATCAACCATGATATTCAGCACTGGGCATGCAAATGAGGCCATTATGCATGCAAGGTGCAAATGGGGCCATTTACATGTCATTATGGCCCCTTTTTCATGCGGTGTGCTGATCCCCGGCGTCTTGCGCCAGGCGCCCTGCCAGGCTGCAGCCATCAGAGGCCGATGCCCTGCAGCCCCTTGGCAGCCCTGCACCCATACGCCTGATCACAGGCATGAGCAATGAATATCCCCAGTGGTCCAGTAGACTGCTCTCCTTCACCCGATCATGGGCATACATAATTTAAATTCCTGGTGGTCCAGTGGACACCCCCCCACCAGCGTCCAATCATGGGCGGATATAGTGAACCGATTCCTGGTGGCCCAGTGGTACCCTCCTCCCCACCCACCCACTCAGGTCCCCCATCACCCAGCACCCCCCAGTCAGTGGCGGGTGGCACCACCCTGCCCGCATGCCGCCCGGCCACCCGCCGACTGACAGCGCAGTACTGTCTGTCGCCTATTGGTCCTGCGTGG
This sequence comes from Neoceratodus forsteri, assembly GCA_016271365.2. Taxonomy (NCBI): domain Eukaryota; kingdom Metazoa; phylum Chordata; order Ceratodontiformes; family Ceratodontidae; genus Neoceratodus; species Neoceratodus forsteri. The sequence continues at coordinate 1,517,504,152 of CM057456.1, forward strand.
GCCAGTAATGGCCTGAACCATACTGTACTACACAGCCTGATATCGAATGAGCGCATTCCTTCACATATCGGGCCTGTAGTACAGTATGGGCTGTATGCCCATTGGCTCATGTAGTGGACCCATAGGTGTACAGACAGTACTGTGTGCTGTCATTCTGTGGGTGACTGGCCAGCATGCAGGTGGGGTGGTGCTGCCCGCCGCTGACTGGGGGGGTGCTGGGTGGTGGGGGACCTCAGTGGGCAGGTGGGGAGGGGGGTACCACTGGACCACCAGGAGTGGGTTCGCTATATCCACCCATGATTGGGCACTGAGGGGGTGTCCATTGGACCACCAGGGATTTAAATTACATACACCCATGATCAGGAGAAGGAGCGCAGTCCACTGGACCACCAGGGATATTCATTACTCATGCCCACCCCTGGGCAAAGGAGAGTGGTCCACTGAACTACCAGAGATATTCATATACTTGTGCCCGAGATCGGGTGATGTGGAGAGGTCCACTGGACCACAAGGGATTGTTATGACATATGCCCATGATCGGGTGATGGGGAGGGCACAATGCTCCCTAGGCAGGGAGCTTGTGGACAGTGTTTTGGGTTGGCGGGTGGCCACCCATGCCCAGCGGCTGCCGTGTTGCACCTTGCAATATGGCAGCCCACCTGTGGGTGGCCAGGACTTGCTCCTGGATTTACTGGGCACATCTTTGTGCCCCCCTGTGAGGCGGAAGGTGGAGTTGTACAAGCATCTGCACCGCACATCCCGGGTTGGATATCAGGATGTGCCACATGTGCATGGACACGCCCCCCGCACTTGCGCCGCATACATTACTGATGTGCCCCGGTGCATTGGGGGTTGCGCAGTGCAACATGCCCCCTTGAATATCATGCTGGGGCACATTGGTGGGTTGCACATGGTGCAACCCTTTTGAATATCCCACCCACTATGTATGTACACTACTCCCCTATATACAGTAGATCTTTCATCCAACCAGTTTGTATGACCCAGTTCTAATCCAACAATTACCTCCCTGGGCCCCTAAGTGTAACATTAAAGATGACATGCGTTGCCATGGTTGCTATTTTCTGTCTAATACTTTTTGCCCCACTATGCTGCTGTCTAATCCTCCCACTGAGCACCGTCTGTGTAGAAACAAGTTTCCTGGGGCACGGCAGTGGTGCAACTCAGCACCAGCTCTCCCTGGCAGGCATGAGCAGTTAATAGATGCTAGTTCAAGTCCTCTCCTGAACTGAGGTCACTGGCACAGCAGCCCACTGGTGGTCCATATTGATATTTACAAAATGAATTTATTAGAACATATTTACATTTCACCACATGTTTTCTGTAATGTAATTGAACTCCAATACAAGTTTGATTTGTGTTTATTAATAGTGAACACATATATTAAAGTATAATACAAGTTAACAGGCAGCACATCAAATTTATACAGTTTTATTGCAGTAAAACATGCCATAAGGGGTGCATAGTATTGCTCAGGTTTACAAAATGTTATTTCACAGTTTGACATGTTATGTCAAGGACACACAGTACTGTACCATATTGCATAAGTGGAACAGAATATTGCACATGCATGGTAAACACCACATTGCACAGGGTACCTTAACTACTGAAACCAATAAGAAACTATAAAGCAAAAAAAAATAATATATATATATTGCATAGGTCAAACAGGGTAAAAGTATTGACTAGGGTACACAAAAGGCTATATGACATGTACATACCAGACTGGTTCAGCCAACTGGAATTATAACATCTTACTTGTTAAACATTAACATGGAAAACAGTTTCAGGTTGTCTACTGTTAGACTTCTACGCTGATATGTTAAAACTTGTCCATATGCAGAGAATGATCGTTCTACATCTGCACTCGAAACAGGGATTCATATGGCCTGAAGAGCAACCTTGGATAGGACTGGATCTGCAAAGCCATTGAAATCCAATACTGCTGCAAGTCAAATGAGGCCATATCAGGAAGTTCATGCACATCCTGCCTGATATAGATCTCCCAGTCTTTGAGAAGGGCAGACTGGCTGTAGAGATTAAAAATGGGCATACTGGATGAAACCAAATGAAAGTCTTTGTTCAGTTGGGGGAGATTAAAAGGACTAAAGATCCTGCAAGCCTTCAGAAATGTAAATGATGGGTTGGCATTCAGATGCTTAGCCAGTTTCTCTAAGTGACCTTAAAAGCAGATTTGAAGAGTTTAATATGGTCTTGTCTTACCTTGCTCTTAAGGTGGGAAAGGTACTCATCTGTCTTCTCACCAAAAGCAGTAGTTTTGGTTGTCCCTGCCTCAAAACGGTTCCTGATTGACATGAGGGTATTAAACGTGGATACTGCCAGAGGTCTGTCCTTGCACTATAGGAGTTTTACGGATGTACTGATATCGGATGAATTTTCAGCAATAAAACACAATTGTGTTTGAAGCGCTGAAAACCAGTCACTGATTAAGGTCCTCAGGTTGTTCATGGATGTTGCATCACTGGAATCTCCACATAAAAAGTCTTTGAAGTACGGCAGATGTTCTGCATGGTATCTCACAGCAGAAAACCATGTGTTCTATCTGGTCAGAACTGGTACTGGTGGCAACAAAATCAGCTCTTTCTGAAGTCCCATATCTTCCAAAAATATAATGTATTCATGTTTCCATTTTGGTGACTGCTGGAAGACATACTTACCAAGAGAAACAAGTTAATTCACAGTTTTAAAGTGATGTACCCATTCATCACCTATGAGGGACAAGATATGAGCCCAGCAAGCAACATGCACAATGTGATCTCCAATTACTCCATGAAGTTAAGGGTGGCGAAAGTTGTGAATTCCATCTTCACAGAACTTCCATGAAATTTAGGAAATTTTGCAGAAATTGCAGAACTTTCACAATTGGCAAAACTGGGATTTTCCATGGAATTTCTCAGAGTTCTGCAGACTTTTTTTGTGAACTGTGGAAAAATGCATATAAACTGCAGAATTTATTCTATCCACAATTTAATGAACTGTCAGTGAATGAGATCCTGCTTGTAAAACCATGCGGTCATTCACTGACAGTTAAGTGGGCCACTGGTAGTGGAGGAGAGATGTGTACTGTGCAGGTGGCCTTCTCAGGGGCAGGGTGGGGAGGGGAGTGGGGTGGTGGCAGATGAAGTGTCAGGGTGGGGGTTGGGGGGTCCACTAGACACCAGGGAATTGGAATTCTTTCTTTTTATAAAGGATCAGGGATGGGGAGATCCACTAGACAACAGGGACTACTGGGAATAGAGGTGGATGAGCTGGTGGACTGCGGCTATTTATTTGTGGATTAAAGAATCCACGATAGGGAGGGGGGGTCTGCTAGACATCAGGGAAATAAAAAGTTTTTTGGGCCATGATCAGTGGGTGGGGGGGCCACTAGAAACCAGTAGAGTCCAAGGAAGGGATTGGAGGTATTTATTGGGACCCCTGATCAGTGGGGGGTGGATTAATGAATTAAACTGTGGTCAAAAAAAGCCTCAGAATTGACCACTAGCAGTAATCCTTTCTGCAGATTTTTTTTCCACAGTTTAATAAATTAACCCACAGTTTGGATATTTATTCCACAGTTTTAAGGCAGAAGTTACTCCAAAGTTCCAAAAATGATTTCCAAACTTTCATGGAAGCGAAATTCGCACTTTCGACAAAATTCTGCCTGCGGAAATTTTTTTCTCACATCTTTATATGAAGTGCATCATTAAATGTTTTCAGCATGTAGCGTGTACTGTCACTTATGAAGGCAATCACATTTTGTAGTTCAACGTTGTACTGTTCAAGTGTCTTCGGGACAGCTTGAGCCACTGTTCAGTGATTCACAGCTAGAAGCTCTGCGCTTTTGGCAATATAGGCCTTTCCACCCTCTAGTACAAAAACCACATTAAGTATGCAGTGTGCCTTTGCATCTGTACTTTCATCACACACAACTGCCAATGCTTTTCCTTGTACAGTGCTGCAAAACTCTGCTTCCATCTGTTCTTGCAGCTTAGGTAGGTAGAGCTGGCACGGGGTGTCTGATTGTGGTAGTGCTCCAATACCTTTCACATACTTCCCCATCCACTCCCAAAGATGAGGATGGGCCAGCTTCTCTACCGGAATATTTGCAGCACACCATGCCCTCACTGTATCCATAACAATCTGTCTTCTGGCAGTCGTTGCTTCTGTAGCTGCTTTAAATTCACTGTGCAGTGCTGCCTATCTGGTAGGTTTATCCTTATTTCCAGATTTCTCTTTATTTCTTTGGTGTTTTTGGCTTGCTAAGTGGTCTTTAATAGTATCCTTCCTGATGTGATCCAGACAGCAGTTGCACACAGGGCAAAAAGGTTTCCCTTCATCTTCATATAGGCCATATGATGTGAACTGATAAACATGCTCCTCAGCAGTTGTGTGGCAGGTCTTGAACCTCTTGCTAGGTGCAGCTGACATGATTCAGACTCACAGGGAATGGTGTGTCGAAGAAGAAAGGACTAAACCAAAAACACAAAATTATATAACCACAGAAACAAATACAACAACAAACTGAACAAAAAAAGTTATGGGCTGTTTTTGGGGTTCTGGTCCCTCTGCCCCACCTTCACCTCCCACAGGAGCATTATGAAATTGCAGAACAGGTGTAGTGGTGCAAGGTGTGGCACATGGACACCCCACCTGACTTACTCTGAAATGGACAAGATGCTGTTGAACCAAAACACAGAGGAGGAGGAGGATGATAGAGAAATTGTTTAATATACCTGACAAACAGAACAGATGAAGTATTCAATCAAACACCTGAATGCTATTAATCCAGAAGTGTTGGGGTCAAAAGTGGTCAGGGAATTCAAGCTGGCATTGGACAGACAGTGTGGTAAACTTAAGACAGTGGCCTAACGGGGGGGGGGAGAGCTAGTATACATGGGCAGACTAGATGGTCCACATGGACTCTATCTGCTGAAACATTCTATGTTAAAATATACAGAGGTTGATGACAGCAGAGAAATTGCTCAATATGGCTGACACATAATATAGATGAAATGTTCAATCAAACATGTGGATCAAATTTTCTTGAACATACTGAGGCCGACAAAAGATGAATTGCCTTGTAGAGCTGGCACACAGCATAGATGAAATGTTAAATTAAAAATGTGAATGTATTTATTTAGAGACATACAAGCAGATGACAAAAAATGACAGCATAGATAAAATATTCAATTAAAAACATGGACACAGTTATTCTGCAACACACAGAGAACAATGACAGAGAAATTGCCCGGTAAAGCTGACACACCGCATAGATGCAATGTTAATAATAGTATCAATGAGTGTACCATAGCACACCCTCTTCTGCAAAGGTTCTGTGGCATGCATTGGCACCTTTCCTCACCACATCACAAGATTTTATCCCTGGCATCCATCTAAGAAAAATGACGACACTTTCACTCCCTATCCCCAGGGACTGGCATGGACATGCATAGCCCTACACTTGCCTGTTCAGATGGCCAGCATCTAATCCTATCACAAACAGCATAAAATTCTTGCTGCAGTACTTCCTCAATCATTATGTTAAAAATCAGAATGCACTGAATGAATGTGTGAGCAATATGGCATGAATGGAATAATATTAACAAATTAGAGTTGGATGTTGGCCAATGAGAAGATGAGGAGTGCTCTCTAGTTGCCATTGGAGGGATGAGTTAAGGGCCACCCCTATCCTTGAATGGATTCTATGGACAGTTCCTGTGCTGGAGTGAGGGAAGCCATGTCACTGGATGCCAGGTTTTCATGCAGGATGTGGTGAGGCAGGGGATGTAAAATCATGGATTGGATTTACATTCTGATTGGAAAGTGCAATACAAAATCTAATTAGTTTAGAAAAAGAATCTGAGGTATCTGACTTCAATTTTTTTATTCAACAGTTCTCAGCTCTAGTGGGCCAGCAAATGTTCATTTGCCATGTAATGACCACATGGCCCTAACAGACCCAGCTCTTCTGGTCCACCATAGCTTGGAACAGCCAAAAACAAAAAGGTGACATACTCAAAAAGCTACAAGCAAGCCAATATAAAAACATAAGGATATCTGTGGTACCTGAGCATGCATTTAAATTATTTAGTTGTTCCCAGCTGTGGTGAGTCAGGAAAGGTTCATTGCCATGTAATGACCACATGGCATTATGAAACAAAGCCCTTGTGGTCCACTGCAGTTTGGAACAACTAAAGAACAAAATATAGCAAACTCAAAAAGCCACCAACAGTCTGAAATAAGCACATAAGGACATATGTGGTACCAGGGCATGCATTTTAATCTTTATTTAGTTGTTTCTAGCTGTGGTGGGCCTGCAGAAGTTTGTTTGCTGCCAGCTCGGTAGCATGGAGGGCTGAGGAATCATGCCTTACCTCCTGCCATGCTGTTGACCCATGTTCACTGTGCAAGCAGGTCACTGGGGTTGACTGGGGTGGGAGCAGATCGAGCATCCAGAGGACAGCTATCCTCTCCCCCAGGATGGGAGGGACATGGAGGCCAGCACACCTCTGACACCTAGCATTGCCTGGATGTTGGGGGGCCTTGGTACCGTATGCTAGGGATGGGGGTGGAGCAGTCAGACGGCGTGCTGTGGGTGGAAGCGTGCACAGCTAGGTCATTGCCAGTGCTACATTGCACTGCCTCTGGAAGGTGGTACCAGGAGGTAAACAGGAGAAGAAAAAGCCTAGAAGGTTGGATGACTTCTGACCCCCACAGGTGCCACCCCCATAACTTGCAGACACCTCCAGAACTGGATCTGTGTCAGCAGGGTGAGGGATTTCCACCACCCCACCATGGGGGGCAAACCATTAAGGAAGACAGGAGGTGGCACTGGGAACGGGTGGATATGGCTTGGGGGGCAGCACAATTATGGACTAATCAGGAGGGGTATAAATCAAGTAAAAAAATGTTTGTTTGCCATGTATTGGCTGCAAGGCATTAACAAACAAAGCCATTGTGGACTACTGCAGTTTGAAACAACTAAAAACCAAACGATAGCATACTCAAAAACCCACCAACAATCTAAGCACATAAGGACACGTGGTACATGGGCATGCATTTAAATCTTTATTTATTAAGTTCCCAGCTGTGGTGGGCAAGCAGTTGTTTATTTGTCAGGTAATGGCTGCATGGCTCTAACAAACAAAGTCATTGTGGCCCACTGCAGTTTGTAGCAACTAAAAATAAAAAATCAGCATACTTAAAAAGCCACAAGCAATCCAAAATAAGTGCATAAGGACATATGTGGTACTTGTGGTTTATTTAGTTGTTCCCAACTGTGGTGGTCCAGCATAGGTTTGTTTTCCATGTAGTGGCTGCATGGCATTAACAAACAAATTCCTTACGGCCCACTGCAGTTTGGAACAACTGAAAACAAAAAGAAAGCATACTCAAAAACCCACCAACAATCTAAGTATGTAAGAACACATGTGGTACATGGGCATGCATTTAAATCTTTATTTATTATGTTTCAAGCTGTGGTGGGCAAGTAGTGGTTCATTTGCCAGTTAATGGCTCTCATGGCAGTAACAAACAAAGTCACTATGGCCCACAGCAGTTTGGAACAACTGAAAACAAAAAGATAGCATACTCAGAAACCCACCAACAATCTAAGCACATAAGGACACATGTGGTACATTGGCATGCATTTAAATCTTTATTTATTATGTTCCAAGCTGTGGTGGGCAAGCAGTGGTTCATTTGCCAGTTAATGGCTGCATGGCAGTAACAAACAAAGTCATTGTGACCCACTGCAGTTTGGAACAACTAAAAACAAAAAGCAGGCTCAAAAACCCACCAAAAATCTAAGCACAGAAGGACACATGTGGTACCTGGGCATTCATTTTAATCTTATTTAGTTGTTTCCAGCTATACTGGGCCTGCAAATATTTGTCTGACAATATATTGGCTGCAAGGCATTAACAAACAAAGCCATTGTGGCCCACTACAGTTAACCAAAAGATGGCATAAAACTCACCAACAATCTAAGCACAAAAGGACACATATTTTACATGGGGATGCATTTAAATCTTTATTTATTAAGTTCCCATCTGTGTGGGCAAGCAGTGGTTTATTTGCCAGGAAATGGCCTCATGGCACTAACAAAGCCCTTGTGGCCCACTACAGTTTGGAACAGCTAAAAACAAAAAAAAAACATACTCAAAAAGCCACAAGCAATCCAAAATAAGTGCATAAGGACATCTGCAGGACCTGTGGAATATTTAGTTCCCACCTGTGGTGGTCCAGCAGTGGTTTGTTCGCCATGTAGTGGCCGCAGGGCATTAACAAACAAAGTCCTTGTGGCCCAGTGCAGTTTGGAACAACTAAAAACCAAAAGATAGCATACTCAAAAAGCCACCAACAATCTAAGCACATAAGGACACATGTGATACGTGGGCATGCATTTAAATCTTTATTTATTTATTATGTTTCCAGCTGTGGTGGGCAAGCAGTGGTTCATTTGCCAGGTAATGGCCACATAGCACCAACAAACAAAGCCCTCGTAGCCCACTGCAGTTTGGAAGAGCTAAAAGAATCCCTGTTTATGTCACAACAGATTGCAACATTTTGGTTTATATAATTTTAAAGCATTTCCAAGCTGTGTGGAACAGCCAGTGTTTGTATGCCAGTGGAATACCCCCACATGCCTACTCCACATGGCCACAGCATCTTAGGAAAACACACCAAAATTTCAGCTTGCAATACAAAAATAAACCAGTACCTGCAGAAGTGGAGAAGTACAGCTGATGAGATTCGAAATACAGCAGGAGTTGAAGCAGTGACAAAGCGGTAGTAAACTGTAGTCAGGCTGATGTAGGAAGTGGCTGATTTTGATTCTATGAAAGTTCTATCTTCCACAGAACTGAGCAGTAGCTTTTAAATCCTCATCTTCTTGGGTTAACAGGTCCAAATAAACAAGATTTCCATTCCAAAAAAATGTGGATTCTGTCTGGGCAATAAAGTACTGTATCACCTTTCAATCATCCTCATGACATTACTCCCTCCCACCCCCCACCACACTCCATTTGGAAACTAGCTTTCATCACAGCAATATCAGCTGTAAAACTTTCAGGCAGCTCAGCTATGTGAAGAAATTCCCTGTTGCTTCCTTGCACTGTGTGTCTAAGAGCCCCCACCCCCAATTTTAGGGAGATCAGCTCAGCTGTAATGCTTACATGCTGCTTTGAGCTGAACTGCAGTGAGAGAATTTCTATTGTGAGGAAATTCTTACTGTCCTGTGCTCTGATGAAGACATCCTTACACAGCTTCACTGTAAACATCTCTCCCCTCCTCCTCCTGCTTTCACTAGAAATGTCTTCCCCCTCACCTCTGATTCCACTTAAGGAGATACTGCCTCAGTTCTCTTTTGTGGTGACCAAGAGCCCTCTTTTCCTCCACCCACCACCCCACCCCAATTTCACTTAAAGAGATGCTGCTTCAATTCTCTGCTGTGGTGACCAAGAGCTCTCTCTCCCTCGACCCCCACACCCCTGAAGCTTTAGCAGACAGAGATCACTCAGCTGTGACACAAAGCCCCCCCCTCCTCCCACCAACTTTGATACCTGAGAGCTGGGAGGGAATTCCCTGTTGCTGTGTTAACTTTCTTCTTTCTTAGCCAAACTGCTAGAGATTTCCATGTTGCTACTGTGCCTCAAAGGAGTTTTCCATGCAGATTCTGTGCACTGTAATCAAGGTCTTTCTCAGGCTGCTCTGTTTCCACAGTCTGTCGGTGCAGCCTTTGATCTTCCATTCAGTGCTGTGTTTACCATGATTCCGTCCGTTTCTCCATGATCATGGAAAATCAGTGGTCTTGATCATAGTACACTATAGGAAAAAAGAGGAAAAAGGAGCAAAAAAGGAGGGGAAAAAGAAAAAGTGTAACAAAAAAGTAGAATCAAGTGGTGATGGAAAGGCAGAGAGTTATTGTGTACTGCATAGGATTATAAATGATTATCTAAATATGAATCTAGAAGCTAGCATTGGTGAAGATAGAAATAAGTCCATTGAAACAGAGAAAGAAGCTCAAAACAAAAAAAAATGTGAAGGGAAAGAAAAAGAGGAAAAATGCATCAGAAGTATCCAATAATCAGAAAAAAAGGGATATGTTAGAAAAACCCTGTTAAGATAAATAAGAAGCTAAATAAGAAGGATAATAATAGGATTAAAAATGATGGAAATATAAAATGTTATATGTCCAATGAAAAGCAGGCACAAGATGAGGAGAAGGACCTTCCAAAAGAGGAAATGAAAGAGAAGGAGAAGAAGGGAAGGAATCATAATGTAAAGGCAAATTCACCACCACCTGGGATATAGGTTGAGCCAGACCATTTAAAGAACAACTAACAAATCATGAGAGATGGAAGCTATGAGGGTTTTGGGAGATTTCTAATGAAGACAAAGGGTGCCAGTTATCCCCAACCTTTATTTAAAGTTGGTCATTTGCCAGAAGAGACTGAAGAAATATTTAGCATACAGTATATGATAAAAGAAACTACTGACCAACATTTTGGAAGGCAATAAACATGTGCTAGATTATACAGGTGTCATCAGACTCATACCCAATTGGGAACTAGTGCTACTACAGAAGTAATTGATCAGTACTATATCTTAAAAGCTAGCTCAGGTAAACAAAATGGAACTGAACACCCTGGGTATAGAAATAGAAATGATTAAGACATTGTAAGCACTATTTACAGAATTCTATAAGAACAGACAATGACCAAAAGAGGAGAGAAACACCAGACTCTTCTCCATTTTTGGACTCAGTCAGGTGGGAAATGAAAATGTCAGAAATATTCATACAAAATTCGGGGAGATGCTAAGCACCCTATTGAAAAAGGCAGCGATAAACGATAGCAAAAAGGTAGTCAGATGGGAGAAGGCTGGACTTATCTCGGTATGGATGGAAGATGGAGCATCATACCAACAACTAATGTTTAAGTCACTGGAGTTAGATAATCTGGGTATACATATTAATGATGAAAATTGACAAGACGACATTATTAGGAAGAACCAATTAAAATCCTTACTAACCTCCCCTGGTTGGGAATATATATCTGTAACTGCAAACAAATATGAAATATTAGATACACAGGGAGGAATGGATTGACAATCATTAAATGTAGAGAGGAAACAGTCACAGATTGTCACAGAGATAAAATCAACTATAAACATGGTTAAAATTGTGTCATGGTACTGTATGTGTCAGTATTAAGAGATAAATTAGCTGACCCAGAATTTCTACATTACTTACATAAATTCCAGTATATATGTTTGCAAGAAACCTGGATGGAAAATTATATTAGTTTAAATGGATACAAATCTTATAAGAAAACCATGAAAAGATTCAAAAGGTATGGCAGAAATATTGGAGGTTGATTGATTTAATGTAAACTGGAGAAAAACATTTTGACTGAAGAGATCAAGAACAAGAGTAATAACATTATAGGAGTACTAGTGAGAAGCAAAAAGAAAGAAGTGGCATTTCTCAGTATATATTGTCCACCATAGAACAGCGATTATTATAAGGCTGACATCTTTGGAAAGATTGAAACTATAATTGATGAGCTTACAGATAGCAACCCAATGATGACAATTATTTTGCTGGGGATTTTAACTGAAGAGAGGGACAATGCACAGAAGTTACAGATTATATTTCAAATCTATTAGCAGTATATGAAAAAATGAATATTAGTGGCAAGTGAAGTTCCAAGGATCAGACAATTAATGACAAAGGTAGAAAAATATATGAAATACTATTGAATAAAAATGTTATACTTTTAAATGGCAGAACATAGTCTGACATGGAAGGTAATTTTATTTATATAGGTACAAAAGGCTCATCAGTTAAATATTTGGTCTGGGTAAATGCAAATATGATACCACTGTTTTTGAATTTTGGTCATTGTATGTAAACCTGAAAGCCCCATTGTCCACTTGTATTAGACATGATAACTGAATTCAAGTATAATAATAAGGACATTGCTTCAGCTCCAATTAGGGTAAAGCAGAGGAGCTGTATTTGTTGGGAAAAGATTGAATGTAAAGACTTTTGAGGTAGTTTAGTAGGACAAGGGGCTATAACATGGCTTTGGGAATTGATGGAGATACCAAGAGGTGAGACACAGCTGTTAGTTTTTAGATAAATCATGAAATAGAAATCAGAGATCATAATAAAAGATCATAATAAAAGAAAAATGGGGCAACATGGTTCAATAAGGATTGTCAGTTGACAAAAAGAAGATTGAATAAGCAGATACGAAAAGTGAAGCAAAATTCTAGTATTCATAAAAAATTGCTAAACTAACTAAGAAATGAATATAATCTGGTTATAAAAAGATGTAGAGATGACAGTAGGTTATATCTATGGAGGGAACTGGAAAAAAACAGTAAAGAACAAAGACACTAAAAGGTTCTGGAGAACTGCAGCAAAGGGAGCAGGAGATTATCAAGAGCAGCCTAATATTAATATTGAACCAGACACATGGGCAGAGTAAGAGGCTATTTTTCAATCCAGATAAGGAATATATAAATACTTTAGAAGAAAAGAGGGAATGTGCTCATTGGGCAAAATCTGAATAAGAAATAACAACAAGGGAAATTTGTAAAGCTACAGCAACATTTACACCCCATAAAGGACCAGGGGGCCGATTCCAGGATGGCTAGCGTAACTTGCATGCAGTTGTGAGTTACACCAGTTGTTCCTACACCTGGGACCCTACACCGCATTCCAGAAGTGGCAGGGACCCAGCAATTGTGACATGAGACATATGCCATGCATGTGGCGGTAGCCCATGCATGGCATATTGCAACCACATGTTGCAACTTGTGGCAAGTGACAGGTAGCACCCACAAAGCCTCCACAGCCCCGGACCATCTCAGCAGACACCAGGGAGCATGGGAGGGGCAGGATGCATGGCACAGACGTCTGGGGGTGGCACACCACAAACTGACCCTCGGGGGTTCGGGCAAATTGGGAAGTTGGGAGGCAGGACTGTGTTAGTGGGGGCTTGGGAGTTAACCTAGCACCATTGGCAGGGTGCTGTGTAGTGGCATCCAACAGTGCCAGCCGTCAGATGCCACTTAAGACAGGTCTGACCTGTTGTACCTTAGGTACACCACTGCATCTCTTGTACTTGCAACTACAGGTTACGACAGCTGCCCTACTGGAATTGGGCTATGTTGCTGTCATAACCTGCAGTTGCACCAGGTGTTGCAGGCTGCAGTGTAAGTGTTGGCATATCCAGTGATTGTCGCAGCCCGCATTCACCATGGTGCATCTCACCTCTTGTAATAGGGGCTGGCATATCACCTGGCATAAGTATCGAGATACACCATGGGGTTTGGCATATTTCACCTTATGATGGCTTATCCCCTTCTAGAATCAGGCCCCAGGACTGGATGGCATTCCCAGGATGTAATTATGAGAACAAGGAAAATATGGATTCCAGTCCTATATAAAAATGTAAAATATATTACAGACACAGGCAGGATCCCAAGCTCATGGAGAGAAAACATGATGGTACCCCTATTCAAAAAAAGGTGATAAAGAGGATCCTGGCTGTTATAGACCTATCAGTCTGACAGACTGTATGCAAAACATTTTCACAAAGATAAATACTAGAATAATTGCATGGCTAGACAAGAATCAAGTAATGGATGAGGCACAAGCTGGATTCAAGGCAGGACATTTGACAGTAGTCCAATGCTTTACACTGGTTCATATAATATACAAATAAAAAGTTATCAAAAAAACAAAAACTGTACTGTGCATTCCTAGACCTGAAGTCAGTGTTTGACAACATCCATAGACTCTTGCTACGGGAGGCTTTAGAAAATATAGGTATTATTGTAACAGTTTGACTGTTGTTACCCTTGTTGTTAAATAGAAATTTAATAAAAACATTTATGGCAAAAAAAAAAAAAAAAAAGATAGGTATTAAGAAAGAACTGCTAAACATAATCAAAATCTTGTCTCAGAACAGTAAGACTCAAATAAGGTATAAGCCCATGGGTGAAAAAAGCAGAATATTTACTGTTAATAAGTGTGTTAAGCAGGGTTTCAGCCAATTGCTAACATTATTCAACTTATATCTTTATACAATCTTATTGAAGACATGCAGACCCAAGTTTCATATGCCCCAAACAGGAAGTGGTGAATGTCCATATTTAGCATATGCAGACAATATTTTTTTACTATCAACTAGTTATATAGGCATGAAAAGAATATTGAAAGAATTCCACCAAGAGTGTAAGAAAGTGGAATTACAGATAAATCTTACTAAAACTAAGATAATGATATGGGGGGGGGGTAACAACAAACAATATAAATATTATATAGACAATAATGAATTAGAGGCAGTTAACAATTTGTGTTTATCTTGGGATTATATTAACAAATGATTTAGCATGGAGAAAGCATTTGAAAGAGCTAGAAATTAAAGTTAAAAGATTTTTGCCAGTGGTGAATAATTTCTCATATAAGTATGAGGGAAACTTGGTAAAGGGATGCAATAAAATAATAAACGCAAAAGTAAAAAGAAAATTATGATACAGGACAGAAATATGGGGGGTTACAAATAAAAACAAATATAGAGGTATCCCTAAACAAATTTTACAAAGCTCTGTTAGGCCTACCCCCAGGGACACCTTCAGCAAAGTTAGACCCGAACTGGGACATCTCCCATTAGAGTACATAATACAGGAAAGACTAACATGAAAGAACACAGGTTCCCAAGGAAGTGTATTGATGAAGAAATAGTTTATTTATAGCCAAATATTACATTCCCAAGCGCATCTATAGTAGAGTTGCTCATTAAACCTTTTGGTTTATTGCATTGCTTGGAAGATTTCTTCATTAAACCTAGGGAAGTAGTTTTCTGCCAAATTAAAAATAAATTGAGAGCAATACAAATACAAAAAGAAATGGGATTGTGTGCACAATATAAAATGTGCAGATGGCTTTCAAAAAACAAATGAAGAGATGAACTGGAATGCTATCTAACTTCAATAAAAATCCTAAAAGGAGAAAGCTGATAACCAGATATAGATTTGAATACTTTTCCAGACAACGGCTAAAAGATTGCTTTAGGGGCAAAGACATAACTTAATTTATGTGTAAATGTGGACTTGATGTGGATGATGTAACACATTTGTTAATTTTATATCCACTGTATGAGAAAGAGTGGAAGAAATTTATAAGGGACATTCTGTGTACCTGAAGCTGAAACTGAAACACATGGCTACACATTTATTTAAATCTAACTCTGTAATAATTTTAAAATCTGTGACTTCCCCTCTCAATATGATTGAGAAGAAAAAAATTGCACATAAGGAAGGAGGATGATTGAATGATAGTTGTACTTAAGAAAATCAGATTAAGACGTGTTACATTGTATGGATGGGTACTTACTGAGGTTTTTATTACTGCTATGATATAAAGTGTACTCATGTTATTTATTTGATTTTGATGGATGTAATATATTGTAATCACAAAATTGTCAAGCAATAAACCTGAACTTGAACTTAAAAAAAACTTGAAATATTTCCTCCTTGGCCATTGAGTATTTATCTAGACTTTCTTCAAACAGGTGTGCTCTTTTGAATAATACCATCTACAGCAATATTTCTGACTCTGTATCTGCCTCCCGCTACTTTAGCCACAGAGTTCTTGAGTGTGTTGGTGATGGCTGCCGCTCTAGCATTTACCTTTAATGAGTCCATGACAATCGCCACTGAATACTTGATGGACAGTATGGATTGTTCCATCAGTTGGGTCTCTGCTGACTTTGTCACTAGGGTCTTGGGTACATCTTACATCTAAATCAGTTGTGTTCTGGTTGTGTAGATTGCTGTGGTTTCTGCTCTAGCCCATAATCACACCAGTTCAAAGCTGTTTTTGAGCATGTCCTCCATCTTACAATCTGCAGGGTCTTTAAGTCCGATGGCCTCTTTAAAGGTAGGACATTCTTCTTGCTTAGGGCTGCTATGTGTGCATCTACCAGTGGGGTGGTACACCAGAGGTTTAGTTTATCTTCCTGTTGTGAGTAATTTTTTCCCATGAGCACCTTTCCGGAATACGGGCTGGTTCAATTGCCTCCCACTCTTTAGACATCACTTGTTTATGGATTCACAGATGGGGAACTTGTTATTGGGCTTCTTCTTTGGGAGCAGGAAGTGCATTAGTTTTGATTCAGGTGGGGAAGGAGGTGTCCCAAACCCCACTGTTATCTTAATATGAACATACAAAAATTGCCAGCAGAAAAAGACCATCTGGGCTATCAAGTCTGCTTGAGTTTGCAGCTAGCTCCCCTATTCTGCAGCTGCCCCTTCCCACCTCCCCTTCCTTAATAGTGCATACTAGGTTTGGAACCTGGTCAGGGAAATGCATCTTAGCAGTTAGTGATTGAGGGTCCTGTTCCCTGTCCAATTCTTCATCCAATTCCTTGCCTGACCCTTCCCCTGAGGCTGAATTATTTTTGTCAGGTTGTAGATTGTCATTAGCTGGTAGTGTGGGTTGTGTAGAAGGCGTAGGATCAGTTGGTACAGGATTATATGGCTTGGCTGTCTCTGCTAACTTTTCCATCATAGCTGCCATGAACTGTTCCTGTGCTGAATTAGGGCTGTGGCCTGTTGGTTTTGCAGCAGTATTGAGGTTGTATCTGGAATGTCCCTTATAGGTTCATTTGTGTTATTGGGGTTCTTGTCAAGCTACTTTGTGGTATCCTGTGAAGAGCCACACATCTCCTCAGTGTATACCAGTTCTGATAAGTTTGATTGGTCATCCAAACAGGTGGGGCGTAAAGGTCCAGCCTGAGAAGGTAACAATGGAATGCTGGAAGTATGGCATTTCTAAGCCTTCACCATGATGCTATAAGTAAGGAAATATAATGGGATAGTGTTTTGAGTATATTGTATTATATTTATGAAAACATATGCATGAACCTTACAAATATCATATGCTGGGATGCTGATTAGCACTATCCCTAAGTGAGGTGCCATAACTTTTATCATTGACCATAAGGAGATGCAAGCTGGTTCATCCTCAGACCTTAAGGGCTTTGAATGATGGAAAGATTAAGTCTGATATTGTACTGTAGTATGCAGTTCTGGAATTCTGGATTCAAAGATCGCCATTGAAAGAGAAGTGATTCGTGTTGCTTCCAGCTAGTGAAAGGCCTGTTATCAGTAAGTTATGCAAGAACTGTCTGGACTATTAATATGACCACCAAAACCTGCATGCATAGTGTCATGTCTGGTGGTTGGTGGCTGCCTATGCCATTTCCAAAAGTTTTGAGTTGGCCAAATATGGCCACCAGAAGTGATGCAATTTGCATCACTTCTGGTGATGTCATATAGTCCAAGGTGTGTTGTGTACATTGGGATGAAGGAGTATCATGAAGAATTGGTACAGATAAACAAAAGTGGCTAAATCCCAGTCCCTTAATAGCTGAGGCTAAAATATATTGCCACCAGAAGTGTAGTAAAGAGATTTGCTTCTAGTGGTGCTAGTGGTAGAGGCTGGTTGCAAACAAGTCCTAGTGTTGTTTAAACCAGTATCAGAGGACCTCTGGCTGAGGGAGGCCTGCTGGCTGAATTAGCCCTTAGTAGGCTCAGGATCATGGAAACATTAGGGATGCCTTTGGATTTTCAGCGGTATGCTCTGCACAATATGACTTCTGACCCATCCACACATGAGAGGTGTCATGACATTGTGACGTGCTGATGTTGAGGCTGTCACCCATAACATATGCATGCATGGATCACTTATAAAGGCACCCCAGAAGAAGGAAGAGAGGGTGCTGCAAAGTATATAATATGGCAGATGAGGACAGTAATTGGTTACAGTAGACAGAAATGCAGTCTTTCAATATCTAGATGATACCTTTCCTAGCAACCAGAAATGCTATCCCTCAATGGCTGGATGGTGCCTTTCCAAATGAAGCTTCTAGTACCTCCACCCTTTCCTCAGTAGCACGTTAGGGTAGAGATACAAGCAATTTTGCCTGAAGCAGCTACAAAGGGCTCCAGGAGATTGCTTTGTGTGTTGTAAAAGTGCAGTGAGTGCCCCACTTCCAGGGCAGCTCCCCACTGCCAAATGATGTGCTGCACTACATGTGACTGCTACTCCAGGGGGTCACACAAGTGTACAAGCAGGCTCCAGTGGAGCACCAAGTCTGGTAAGAGAAATCAGCTGTGGTGCTCAGATTGAGACAGGGGGAACAGTGCAAATGTAATACTACACATATTTAAAGAACTATGCTGCCTTTCTATGTAGCCTGAACAAAACTCAATGGTGCAAATGCATTGCTAGACCTTATAGAGAAGCACAGAAGCTTAGTATAGTTAAAAGATTCTAGAAGGCATAAACTAGTGATAATTAAGCAATAAGGTGCAACAGGGTGTATGTTATTGTGTAATAACGTCACTTCCCTGGTGGGTTGAAGCACGAGGTGAAGCCGAGTACTTCCACCACCCGAGGAGTGACATTATTACACATTATACAATGACAAGAAACAATCTTGGACTGTGATTGGTCAGTTTGGGGCTGGAGCCATGGTGTTATCCCAGCATAACGCCACAGGTCTAGTCTCAGCACTGTGAACCCATGTAGGTGACCATTTTTTTGGACCATTTGGTACTCTTTTTTTGCATCTCCTCTTAAGAAACAAAAATATTTTTCCACTCTAATAAAACATTCTTTAAAATTATTTTTTATTTTATATATAACAACAAGCCATTGTATAGTAGAAATAATGCACTCCAGGTGTGTGTCATGCTGGGATAATACCATGTAGTGGGGCATTGGACGCAATTGGCCTGCGGCCTTGTGCCCAACCCCCAGGCATGGCATTATCCCAGCATGACACACACCCTGTCATTCATTATTCCTTTAATAACACACACCCTGGAGTGCCTTATTGCTATTATACAATGGCTCATTTTAAAATACTAATAAAAAGTAAAAAAAAAAATTATGACATGTTTATTCTTTTTTTTTTTTTTTCATGCAGGCATACATTTGAAACATTAGAAAAAAATCGTCCAGTAGGTGGTGCTGGTGCTTCCATCTCCCCCCTCCCCCCAAGTGTTTGTGTGATTCTGTGTGCCCCCCCCATCTGAGACACACACAGAAATACACAATTGTTTGTGTCCACCTACTTTATTGAGGCAGTTCTGCCATTTTTAATAGTGCACCGTGGTCACTTTTTAAAACTGCAGTGTGTCCATTTTTGGTCACTTGAGCAAGCACTGTTTAACAGCTGGGCATGTGCAAATGATGACCATGGTACTGACCAGGCACTAAAAAGGAGCTCAGTGTGTCAGCTTAACTTTGGGATATGGATTGCTAAGTAAATGGTATAAATTGAAATACATTAACTGCGGACACTAAATGGCAGGCAGAAAAGTCACGGGGAAATCCTTGGAACTGAAAGTGAAACACGGAGCTAAATGTCTCACGCCTGTAAGTAAAGCCAGCTTGCAGCGCCTTATTTCAAATTAAAGAATAAATGTTGCCACGTTTTTTTCCTAGGGGATGGAGGGTAACCATTATTATTGCACAGTGGTGGAGCAAGGGAGAAAAGTACTGTTTGGTGGGGGGTTGCCATGATGTGATTCTGTGTGGAGAGCACTGCCAGCTATGTGAAGGCTTGTGTGTGATGGCAGGGATTATTTTTTTACTGTTTTGAGGTCACCTGTGTGCCTGCACTTCATACAGTGATGTTACTGTGAAATAACATCACTGTTGAAAGCACCCAGTGACCAATCAGAAGGCATGAAATTTCCTTGCCATTGTATAATATGGGAAAAAAGCCTGAATCATTCTAGAGGTTAGTTACATGGCATAAATAGAAAGTTTCCTTGCAGTTTGGAGTTAAAATTCTGAGCTGAAACAAACAATTGACATGAGCTGTGTTCCTGTGCTGCAGCCTGGTCAGATTCACATATGAAAAACTGAGCTCTCCTAGGATGAACAGGGCATAAGATAGGTTAGAGTTCAACTTTGAAGTCACATGTGCATCAGATAAACATAACTCTGTCTGTAAGGATTTTGGGTGTCTCAGAGATTACTTCCCACAGTATATGGTTTGCAAGTGGCTTTGAGTTTGTTAGAGGAAGTATGCTCTCATTTGTGTGTTAGTTAATGTTGCATTTTATATATGAACATATGAAAAATGCCAGCAGATACAGGCCCTAAGGTCTATTGTGTCTGTTTGATTGTGCAGTTATCAGCTTTTACTGTGCAGCTGTCCCCCCAGCTCCCTGTCCAGTAGTGACCCTTCCCTGACCCTGTCTCATCCACTCTTAAAACTGCCCACTGACCTCAGTGTTACCACCTCCTCTGGCAGTGCATTCCACCCAGCCACCACCCTTTCTGTGAAGTAGTGTCGTTTCCCTTTGCAATCTTCCTCCCTCCAGTTTCAAAATGTGCAGTCTAGTGTCTCTCATTCCCTTTAATCTAAAAATCCCATTTGTACTAACTCTGCTTATGCCTCTCATGTATTCGAAAGACTATCCAGTGAGGATAGCGACTGCATATGGGCAACCATCAAAACGGGACTCATATATATATAGAGCACTTTCCCCATGGGCTACCCTGCAAGGCTAGTGACCCTACGATAAAGTGAGCGTAGGGAAGGGTGACTGGAGGGGGGGGGGAATAATGAGGAGAAGGGGAGGGACAGGGAAGGGGTTTTAGGGGACTGGTGTGCCTGCTGCCGCTGAGCTAGCCACGTGATGTGGTGATGTGGGTGGCTAGCTCTGGTGCAGCAGGTACTATGTTCATGGCTGTGGCTGGGAGCATGGAAAATTTTCGCTTCCTGTGGCAGTGGGACTTAATATTTTACCTAAATCCAGGTTTTGCCCCCTTCCTGACATGCACCCCCCTGGAGTTGATACTCTTAATTCAGGGGGGTGCGGGGAGCAAAGCCCCCCCCACAAAATACAGTTTTTAGTATTCCAGATGTCGGGTCACCTAGAAGTGTATATCAGCAATTTGCTTTTTGGCAATATACTCTCACCATAATAGCAATCGCTATTTTGCGATTGCTATTATGACATGGAACCATTTTAAAGTTTCAATCATATCCCCTCCATCCCTCCTTTTCTCCAGGGAGTACATGTTGAGGTCCCTCAATCTTTCATTGTAGGGTTTTTACTCCATGACTTTGATCATCCAAGTTGTTTTGCACTTGACTCCCTACAGCAGCTTTACATCCTTCTTCAAGAAGGGACACCAGAATTGTACACAGTACTCCAGATTTGGTCTGTCCAGTGACCTGTACAGTGGCAAGATAATCTCCCTCCCTCCTCCTTGAGGAGATTCCCCTTGCTATACACCCCAACATATTCTTGGCCTTTGCAGCTGCCTTTCTGCACTGTGCAGAATGGTTCATTTGCCCTGTGATTAGTGCCTCAAGATTCTTTTCCTTCTCTGTAGTGGCTAACTGTATCCCACCCAGTCTATAGCAAAACTTGTGGGTCTTCACTCCCTAGTGCATAACTTTGCACTTTTTTGCATTGAAACCTAGCTGCCATGCATCAGACCAGTGTTTGAGCTTAACCAGGTCTTTTTGAAGTCCCTGCCACCGTTCTGTGCTGTCAATGACTGCACCTATCTTCGTGTCATCTGTGAACAGGCTGATCTTATTGCTAACCCCATCTGCTATGTCAGCAATAAATATGCCAAACAGCACTGCACCCAGCACTGAGTCCTGTGGGACCCCACTTGTCACAGCCTTTGGAGATGAACATTCCTCCCCTTATATAACAACCCTCTGCTGCCTGTCAGCCAGCTTTTGACCCACCCCACCATCTGCCCCAGGTATCCCAGCTTACTTACCAACCTCCCATATGGCACTGAATCAAAGGCCTTGCTGAAGTCCAAATACAGGACATCCACTGCCTGGCCCTTGTCGATTGCCTTTGTTACCCAGTCGTAGAAGTTAAATCATATTCATCTGGCAGGATCTACCAGCAACAAACCCATGGCATCTGCTGTCCTGGCGGCCATTTTGCTCCAGGAGGGCTACCAGGTTCTCCTTGAGGATAGACTCCATGAGCTTCCCAACAAACGAGGTGAGGCTTCCTGGCCTCTAGTTCCCCAGTTCATACTTGGGCCCACTTTTATGTATGGGCACCACATGTGCCATCCTTCAGTTCTGAGGCATGCAACCAGACTCCAGGGATGTGTTGAATAGGTCTGCCAGTGGCCCTGCCAGTACCTCAGTCATCTCCATCAGAACCCTGGAGTGTATTCCATCTGGACCTAGTGCCTTGTCTACCCTCAGTGCTCTAAGGCCTTCCAGTACTCTGCTCTCTGGGATGACCCCCTCTGTAAGCTCTGCCCCACCTGTACCCACTGCTCCCTTCCCCAGAGGCATTTGCCCCAACTTCTCTCTGGTAAATGCAGAGCAGACATACTCATTGAGTGCTTCTGCCTGTTCCTCCCTCTTCTCCACCTTGATCCTGACAATCTGATCCTTACAGCTCCTTCTTATGTACCAGAATAAATCCTTCTCCCCTACTCCTATCCCCTGTGCCAGCCTAAGCTCCTTTGCTGCCTCGACCGACCTGCTCACCTCTCTTGATTTCTTCCTATACTCCTCTCTGTCCTCCTCCTGTTTGGATCTCATGTATTGTCTAAAGGTGGTCCTTTTTTCCTTAATCCTTCCTAGCACCTCCCTACTTAACCAGCTTGGCTTCTTGCACCTGGCTTTCTTGCTTTGAAGTTTTGTACATGAGTTTGTGGCCTCTATTAACCCCTGCTTTATAATCCCTCATTTCCAGTTAGCATCCATGTTCGGTTGGATTCTGGCAAGGTGCCCCTTCAATATGACCCTCATCTGCCCAAAATCTGCCCTCCTGAAGTCAGTTACCCTAGTCCTAGATTTGGCTGTCCCCTTGCTCACATTAAGCGAAAACCACACTGCAGTGGTCGGTTCCTGCCAGAGGGTCCTCCACCCTCAACTCCTGAATGCTCTCACTATTTGTCAACACTAGGTCCAGTATGTTATCTTCTCTGGGTGGCTTTCTTACCAGTTTCACCAGAAAACTGTCCTGGAAAGCTGCTAGCATGACCTGTTCCCTGAGGCTTGTGGTAGCAGGAGTACTGCACTCCACCCCTGGCAGGATGATGTCCCCCACTATCATGGTGTGACCCTTTGCACAAACTCTCCTTATCTGCTCATCTAGCTCTCTATCGACATCCTCACTTTGTGTTGGTGGCCTGTACACCACCCCCAGCCTCACCTTCTTACATTTTGGGTCCTGTATCTGTACCTATAAGGCATCTGCCCTGCCCTCCTCCCCCTCTTTACTGCTACAGGGTATTCCTTTCCTTACATTAATAGCCACCCCTTCCCTCTTCCCCCTCCCGCTGTCTTTCTGGTATAAATTATAACCTGGGACCACCAGGTCCCAGTCCTGGTATTGTTTGGCCCATGTTTCCATGATGACAGCTATGTCCACCTCCCCTTCTGCCATCAGTGCCTGCAAATCGGCAGACTTGTTCCCCAGGTTCCTTGTATTCAAGGAGACCATCCTCCAGTTTGTCCCTTCTCCTTCAATGCCCACCTCTAGACCACTCTTCCCACTCCTCCCACTTGAGATTGAATTCTCCCTTTTCTCTTCACTGCTAGCTTGGGTGGAGGCCTACCAGCCTCCCCAATCTGGAGACTCACCATGTCTTCCAGCCCTCTGCCTCCCCCCCACTTAGTTTAATGGTACCTTGATAGCTATATATTCCTCCAGCCTCTGTTTCAATGCAGCTGGGCCTTCCTTACTCAAGTGTAGCCTGTCTGGGCCATACAGGTTCTTGTTATTCCATATTTTACCCCCATCAGCCCATATCCCCCTGGACTGACACCATTGCTCTAACCATATGTTGAACTTCTCTATCCACTGTTTCTTGGCAGTACTGGCCCTGGGCACTGGGAGAACTTCTGAGAAAGCAATCAAGTGCCATGTCTTTTTGCATAACCTACCCACCTCCCTAAACCTCTCTTGCACCTCCCCGACTGTGCAACCTGCCAGGTCATTAGTGCCCAGGTGCACCACCAAGTGAATGTTCTCCCATGTCCTTCTCACTCCATTAAGATATTGACCCACCTTCTCTGTTATCACACCTGGCATGCAGTCTACCCATATGTGGCCCCTCCTGGTTCTCTTGCCTACCCATCTCACTCCTTTTAGAATTGAATCCCCCCAAACTATGACCTTGCCTTCTCCTTCAGGCTCGCCCCCTGTATATTTCCTCCTATCCTGGATTGAGTCCCCCAAAACTCTGACCTTGCCTTCTCCTTCATACTCACCCCTTGTATATTTCCCGATATCCTGAATGGAGTTTCGCACAGTGTACTTGTTTCCCCTTCCTCTTTTTCCTCTTGTCATGCCCATTCCCTTCTTTTCTCCTCCCCTACCCCATCTCCCATCCCCCATCACTACATGTTTGTCCACCTTCATCCCACCCCAACTCGTCATCCTCACGCCCCCACTGCCTGGATCAACCCCCCAGTCTCCTGCTCTCCTTCACCTCTCTTTAGCCCCTCCTGCTCCCCACCCATTCTTTCTTCTGCCCTCCATCATATACACAACTCCCCCATCTTCTTTTTGTCTGACAGATAGTCCCATTGTTCCCTTTACCCTGCCTTCACGAATTTCCCCTCTGAGCTGCCAGTGTACAAGGTCCTCCAGGCTCACCAGCACTGAGAATCTATTGCTCTTCTCTGTGGCCTTGCCCTTGACCCCCCCTGATCCAGTGTCTGTTGAATTTCTTTCCTGTATTGCCTTCGGCCTTGTTTTCCCCTTGTTTTTTTCCTCCGTCCACCCCCTTAATTCTGGTTCCTGATGATCTGTTGATTCTGGCTTCTTTAGCCCCCTTCCCCACTTCCCTACTCTGGACCTGCTTGCCCATATACAGAAGATTCTGATACAGTCGGGTGGCAGAATCCTGTTTACACAGCATTGCTGTGTAGCATTGGTAGTGCAGCCAGTTGGCAACCCAAGGCATGAACCATGGTTTCATGTGGTTTCAGTGCACCACTGTTCAGCAGGTGCTACTGATTTGGAATGTGCCAGTACACATGCACATCATCGCTGGCACCATGGCAGTATGTGTGTAGTATGTACTACAACTTCCTGGCAGCCAACGGTTTATTGATAATATATTATTTAATTGATACTGTTTAATTTTCAATAGCACAAGGTTTAAACCTTGTAAGATAATTATGTGAGTATGAACATTAGTAATGCTAGTACTGAATATTAAAAACTCATATTTGTTTATACTTAGGACCACACCCCTTAAAACAACTGATTATGTTGGTGATATATTGGACACAAGGAAGTGACCTTTAATGGATAGGTGTCTCTGAAACAAACTACGGATTTATGATACAACACTGAAGTCTGTGGTGGTGTCTAAGATTTTGTTTTTGAAGTTTTGATGTCCCTGACTTTGACCCCTGCTGAGGCAAGAAATTTATTACTGTTTGGCTGTTGGTGAGGTCCTATTTTGGTTTATTCATTGTGATCTCCCAGCTCTTTCTACTATACAGTAGCTTACCTCCTGTCACTGTAAGGCTCAATGCCTTCATGGTAAACTGAATATGTTAACAAACTCTGGCCAGAACCAATACAGCTACAGTTGAGCTCACTGAAGTTACAGTGGTACATGGCACTGTCTGCCGTGTTCAAGATGGCCTCCTGAGTTCCATGCACATGCACAATGATTCGCGTATATGCACAGTGCTCCAGTGGTCATCTTGGACATGGTGGACTGTGTCGTGTTCTGCTGACCAAAGAAATAGTGCACCCATGGGGGGGAGTGAGCGGACTGGTTTGGAGTTGCAGAATGATCGTTCTGCAACCCTAAGCCAGAAGTGTTCCATGGTGTCAATCTGGTAGCTTGTTTTTAGAGCTACTGCAAAATGGCTGCATGCTCCATCAACTGCAGCTGTAAAAATGATACCTTTCATTATAGGTGTGTGTATTTTTTTCTTTCATGAAACCTGGACTTTACAGTCATGCACTTTGGGGGCTATCATGAACAGTGAAAACAGACTACAAGAAACACTTATAGCCCAAACAGTTGCAGGAAGAATTGTCTGTTGACATGAAATCAAATATAATTTACATGATTTGGGGGTGTAGTTTTCCTTTAAGAAGAAATGCTCTGTGAAATAACAGAAATAGAAGCTTAAGCTGTTCAGTTGGTGACTCATACTGAAGGAACTGTATAACAAATTCCCAAGACTTTAATATCACTGACGTTTAAGCTTTGGGGATATACTACAGGAAAGTAATAAATACAAAGTTAACTAGGCAGCAACATTTCTGATAAATTTCTGTGGAGAATGAGCATTTTTACAATACTGCAAAATGCTTGACAATGCAGCTTCACTTCTGTATGGCTTCTATCTCTCCCTGGGGCAGCTTGTATTGTACAAATCTGAAGCCTCATTAACATTAAAAGAGGCTTAACAAGACATTAACCACAGCCTTGGGAACAGATGGTAAACTCTCTCAAGACCAACTTTAGATGTATGCTTAAAAATTGTTCAACCTTCAATAAAAGAACACACATCATATGTCTCAAACTAGATTTGCCATAAAAGAAACAGAGGATTACCCCCCCCACCATAATGAAAGGCATCATGGATATTACTGTATATGCAAAGTAGCATGAAGGAATTAAAGGTGGCTTGGCTTTGAGTAGGACTGGATGTGCTAAATGACCTCACAAACATCTTTAAAGGCTGAAAAAAAAAGCAAACCACAGTCACTGTTTGTCCTTGTTAGGACTCATCAGTGCGCTATAGTGGTTACCTCAGCCTTGGAAACAGGGTCAGCCAGTCAAAAGCTCATACAGATTTGGGTCATAGTGAGCCCAAAAGATGAAAGTAATTTAAAGGACAAGAACCCCAATGCAAAAGCACTGAAGAAAGGGTTACACTGAAAGTGCATGGCACTAGGTTTAAACTGCAAGTACAAGAACAGCACTGTCCAGAACAGTGCAGCAATAATGGTGCCTGCAAGAACAGTGTCCATTAAAAACACACCATGGACTGCTACACGGCCACAGACCACAATCCTACATCATGTTTTTGCCCCATGCACCCACCCCATCTCTACAATAATCAACTCTGAGGGGGAGTTGAATCACGGGGGAAAGTTAATACTCGGGGGTGGGGATCTGTGAGACAGGACTTATTAAAAATATGCACACTCATTTCACAGACAAAAACTCGGTAGACCAGGAACAGAACCCTGCTGTCCAGATCCACACTGGCAGAGCTGCTCTATGCCTTAGCCCTCTCCACCATGGGAGCAGCTTGGCCAGCCACCAACTTTTTTTGGCTCTTCTTTCTTCTGAAGAAAGGAAGGTCCAGCTCAGCCCACCTCAGTTAAAACAAACAAAAACTCATTAAGGGAGTAGCTCTGCCACCAATTTAGGCTCAAGAACAATCAAAGTAGGTAATTGGTAGTAATAGAGCCCACCAACCAAACTGTATACAACTATTTCTTTATTTTTTCTGTTCTTTTCAGAATATTTTCTAGTTAGTCTTTTCAGGGTGTCTATAGTGTATGTTTAAACCATACATTTTGGCTAATACAATCCTTCATCAGTGCATATCACTGTATGCCTGAGATTCTGTAATCACCATTGAGAGAGAGTGGTGGTTCATAAAGACGCCTAATGAAATACCTCACAAAAAGCAGAGAAATTTAAAAAGATGCTGAGAGAGAGGGAAAAAACTTTAAAAGGCTAGTGGTACATATTGAATTATTATACTGGCATTTATGCCAATAAGAGTATTACAGAATCTCAGGGATACAGTGATATGCACTGATGAAGGATTGTATTATCCAAAACGTGTGGTTTAAACACATACTGCAGAGACCCTGAAAAGACTAACTTGAAAATATTCTGAAAAGAACAGAAAAAATAAAGAAATAGTTGTATACACTTTGGTGAGTGTGCTCTACTGCTCCCAATTACCTACTTTGATTCTTCTTTCCTTCCTTCAGTCACTCCCTGATGGCTACAGGGGTAGCAGTATCTGCCATTCAAGATCCTACCCCTGTCACTGTTCTTGTTTTGCTCTTCTAACAGCTCTGTTCTAAACATGCACTGTTAAGGGAGTGCTGTTATAATTGGGCACCCTCATGGTGACTACCCTGGGGGTCTGCATTTTATGTTTGTTGAAATCTCATTGTCCACAAGCGCTGCATTTGCATATAAGAACATGATGTCACTCAACCCATTTATACCATCTATCTCTATGCTGAAAAAACAAATACCCTGCAAAAGCTCTCTGGAAACACATAAACTGAATGCAGTTTAAAGGGAAAAACCCTGACTCACAACCCAGAAAGTTTGCACAGCTAATTGAAGGTAAATGTGGTATTTCACACCTTTCTGCAACTTCTTTCTTTGACATCTAATTAAGCAGACAGGTATACTGTGGAGTTTAAAGGGTAATCACACATCATGTGTTAATAGGCTAATGCAGCTCTCAGAGACAATGAGATTTCAACATCCAGCAAATGGAGACCCCCAGGACAGTTACAGGGGCTAATATGAAGTGTGAAAACAAACTAAAGCAATTGCATACATCTCTAACAGCTACAGGAAAAGAGTTGTCAGTTGACATGGAAACAAATAACATTTACAATATATGAGGGTGTAGTTTTCCTTTCAAAGGGTTCAACATCATCTGAAATAAAACTGTGACAGAAGTTAACTGTCTCAATTTTGGAATGAAAAACTTAGCAAAATGAATGAAAGACTGAGCCATGACAGAGCTGAGGATACCAGATAAAATGTGTGTGGCATATGTAGTGGAATTCTGAGATAATCATGATTGGGATTGGCTGTTAACATTGGATTTATGATAATGTAAATTAAGAATGTAAATAATGACTACAGGGCTACTGGATGGCTGAGAATTAAGATGTCATGTTACTATGGGGACAAGTCAGCTAGTGTTCACATTGTATTTTGTGGCCTGGGAGTGGTGCTGTTGAGTGTGGTGATGATGGAATATTATGTGCAAGGACCAACAGCCAGGGAGATGCTTCAGATAGTGGTAAGTCAGCTGAGTGAGGGGATATCTTGTCAACGATCACATATGTCTGTGTTCATATCCAGATTCCAGAGGTTTGCAGAGTGGGAACATCATTTATCCCCAGCAGGGTGTGGCTGCAGTGCCACCCACCACAACATATTCAGGCTCCACCTTGGAAACATGTCTCAGTTTTTGTTGCCAGCCTATTAACAAGCATTTGTCAATGCCGAATGTTGTTGCACTGGCATTGCCTTTGATAGTGCATTGTGGAAACACATGTTTGGCAGGATGTGAAAAATGATAGCTGTACTGTTCATAAGGAGGTGTAAAAAATGGCAGTGGTAAAAATGTGGCATGTAAGTATTGCAAATATGCAAAGTTACAAGGATGTGTGGGAAATGCGCAACGCACACTTGTAACACAGGCATTTTATGGAGTTTTGGCACCAAATTTTCAACATAGGCATTTTAGTACCTCTACTCATGTACAGTGTCATTGTCATGTCCTCAAACTGTCTCAAAAAGTGATTTCACACAGTGACCACGCTATTCTTCACCGGATGTGCGAAAACACATTTCAGGAAGGATATGTAAAATGACAGCTTTACTGTTCATCAAGAGGTGTGTAAAAATGCCAATGGTGAAGATCCAGAGTAAAAATATTTCAAATGCACAATGGTACAATCGTGCATGCAAACTGTGCAACGTACGCTGATAACACAATCATTTTATGGAGTATCGTCACCAAATTTTCAACATTGGCATTGTAGGAACTCTGCTCATGAACAGTGTCACTGTCATTTTTGCAATCTAGTGCAATCGAACTAGTGACACCACTGACTACCCTTTTTAACAAATCATGGGAGGATGGGGTGGTACCTGAGGACTGGAGGAGGGCAGATGTGATTCCCTTCACAAAAGTGGGAGCAAGGCAGAAGCAGGAAACTATAGACCTGTTAGTTTAACCTCAGTGATAGGAAAATGATGGAATCACTTCTAAAGGAAAGAATTGTCGAGTATCTAGAAGCTAGAGGGGCACAGGACCCTAGGCAGCATGGATTCACAGTGGGAAGGTCTGCCAGACAAATCTGATAGATTTCTTTGACTGGGTGACCAAAGTAGTAGATCAGGGAGGGGCTGTGGACATGGCCTACCTAGACTTTAGCAAGGCATTTGACACAGTCCCACACAAAGATTAATATACAAGTTAGCCAGCCTGGGAGTGGGTCCCAATATGACAACCTGGGTAAAAGAATTGGCTGGAGAATAGGACACAGAGGTTATAGTAAATGGAGTCCACTCAGAAAGAAAGGAGGGTTACTAGTAGGGTACGGGGTTCAGTATTAGGACGGTCCTCTTCAATGTCTTTATAACAACATTGCAGAAGGACTGGAAGGAAAGTATGTCTCTTTGCAGATGACACTAAGATCTGCAACAGAGTTGATGCACAGGGTGGGGTGGAAAGGATGAGAAGGAACTTGGCAAGTTAGAGGAATGGTCAAATGTATGCAGCTTAGATTCAATGCTAAGAAGTGCAAGGTAATGCACCTGGGAAACAAAACCCAGGGAAGAGTACACAATGGGGGTGAGATACTAACAACAACAAGAATGGAAAGGGACCTGGGGTAGTCATATCAGATGACCTAAAGATGGGCAAGCAATGTGAGAGGGCAGCAAGGAGGGCTGGGGATACTGGGATGCATAGGAGAAGCATCACCAGTAGAAAACAGGAAGTTATTATACCTCTGTACAGACAGCTGGTGAGACCCCATCTGAGTACTGTGTGCAGTTCTGGAGACCCAATCTCCACAAAGACATAGACAGGATGGAAGCTGTCCAGAGGAGGGCAACTAAAATGGTGCAGGGTCTGCACTGGAAGTCGTATGAAGAGAGACTTAAGGAGCTTAATATGTATAGCCTAAGGAAGGGGAGAGGGGACATGATAGAAACTTTCAGTACCTCAAGGAATCAACAAAGTCCAAGAGGGTAGCATCTTTCAAAAAGAGGTGTGCAAGAACAAGGGCACAATTTGAAGATGGGGGCAGCTCAGAGGTAATTTAGGAAGTATTTTTTCACAGAGAGGGTTGTGGATGCATGGAACGGCCTTCTGGAGGAGGTTGTGGAGTCAAAATCAGTGGGGGAATTCAAGCATGCATGGGATAGTCATAAGGCAATTCTGGGGGGTGGGGGTAGGAAGAAGTAGGCTGCTGATTAACTAGGATCTGCAGCTTATCCAGTAGGTAGGGAAATGGGCAGACTGGGTGGGCCAAGCGGTCCTTATCTGCCATCAAATTCTATGTTTCTATGTTTCTATGTTTCAATCTGGCCCAAACACTGATTTCCCACAGTGACCGCGGTATTGTGTGCCGGAAGTGCGGAAACACATTTCGTCCAGGATGTGAAAAATGAAAGCAGTACTGTTCACAAAGAGGTGTAGAAAAACGACAATGTTGAAAATCTGGCATGAAAATATTGCAAATTCATGAAGTTATGAGTTTGCGTAGCAACTGCACAACACACTCTTGTAAAACAGCCATTTTTTTGATTTTTTCCACCAAATTTGCAACATATGCTTTTTGAGAGCCCACCTCATGAACACTGCCACTGTCCTTGTGTTAATCAGTCCCAAAAGGTGATTTCGTGCAGTGACTGCAAAATCACCTTTTGGGACCGATTAACGTCAAAACTGTGAAAGAATTCATGAGGAGGGGTCCCAAAAAACCCATGTTGAAAGTTTGGTGCAAAAATTCCAAAAAATGCCCAAGATATGGAGCAAAGTTGAGAAACCCCTATTTATTCCATTATACAGCTTACCGACATTTCCTCAGTTCACGGTCGGCTTTGAAGAGTGCAGATGTGTTCCCGGTCCAGCGCAGATCGTCGCGCCAGACTCCAGAAGTAAGTATGGGTGTGGGTGTGGGGATGCAGGGTGCGCAGTGGGTGGGTATGGGTGGTGGGTGAGAGACTACAAGGACCATTTTCAGTTTACAGGTACAAGCAAAAAAAAAACATGGACGGTTTTCTATTTTACAGGTCGTTTCTTTTGTTTGGGGGGGTACAGTAGCTGATGGGGGATTGGGCACCCCTGTCAGCACAGAAGAGGGGGGGGCATGATGCCGATGGGAAGTGGGCTCCCCCATCAGCACAGTACAACAGGAATGGGGGGCGGATGCCGATGGGGATTTGGCACCCCCTGTTGGTAAACAACGAGGTGGGGGCACATTCTACTGATGGGGAGTTGGCTCCCCCATCAGCACATACTTCACGGGGCAGGACAAGCCGACTGGGGGATTGGGCACCCCGAAGTCGACGCTGTCGGCAGTGTAGCTGCCACTGAGCCACCATGCTACTAGCTGGGTCCACTATGTGTGACGAGCTTTTTCTCAGATTGCAGTGAACCTTTCCTTAGATGTGCTCGTCAGCTTAGTATGCATGGTGTGGCGTCAACATGCAGGCTGATTGGGGAATGAGGGACGCACCTACTGGTGCGTGCACTGCATTCGCTCAACAGTGACCGTGCCTCCAAATCCCCACTGCTGCAAGATGTTGGCTGTGCACATGTGCCAACATAAAAAGTGAACAGGGTTTTGTCATGTGGGTTAATCCAAGGTATGTTTAAAAATAGGTTGGAGCGCATCCCTTCCTAAACCCTCCCCCTTTCTTGTTGGGCCCAAATGGGCCAGCCATTCTCCCTCTGTGGCCTAATGTCCATTACACATGGTGGTCCTGTTAACTCTCAACCACTCCCCCAGATCCTAAACAATTATTTTAGTTCAGTCTTTATGGAATAGACATGTGGGGGCAAGTGCTTGACAGTGGGGTGGAGTTCAAGTGCACCTATTAGCAGAGGTTGGAGATCAGGATATCATGGTGGTACAGGTTCTTCAGTTCTCAAAGAGTTTATGGTTAAACAAATCAACAGGCCCTCATTCTATGCACTCCATGGTTCTTAAGAAAACTGGGCTGGCCCAGGTGGGACTATTAGCAGATCTGTTCAACTGCTCACTGAGAGCGGTTTTCATGCTGTTTGATGGGAAAATGGCCAATGTGGTTCCAGTGTACAAAAGTGGGGATAGGTATAACCTTAGAAATTACAGTTCAGTTAGTGTAACCTCCACTAGAACAATAGGGCATACAAGACAAATGACAGCATGGATTCATGAAAGGCAGGTAATTTAGGACTGATCTGATAGGCTTTCCTAATTCAGTAGTGAAGACAGTGGACAGGTGTCAGGCAGTTAATATCCTATACTGAGATTTCAGCATCACATTTGACTCTATGTACATAGGAGACTGATCTAGATAGTGGATCTTTGGGAAAGTAGGAAAACCTAACCATGTGGCTAAATAACTGGCTGCTATAGAGGACTCAGAGTGGTTCTAAATGGTAAATTCTCTGAGGTGAGGTATGTCATGAGTGGGGTCTCTCAGGGATTAGTCCTAAGACCCACACTCTTCATGATGCACATTGGTGATATAGTGGAGGTGTAAGAAGGTCGGTGTGTATCTTCACGGATGATACAAAACTCTGTGGGGGGGGGAAGACACTACAGAAGGGACTGCCAATATACAAACAGATGTGAAAAGATTAGAAAAATAGACAGATGTCTGGCAGTTGAAATTCAATGCCAAAAAGTGCAAGGAAATGCACATAGGGAAAATAAATCCTAAAATGGAATACTGGATTGATGGGGTGAGGGTAGTATGCACTACAGAAGAAAGAGATTTGGGGGTTGTCATCAGTGACATACTGAAGTCCATTCCACAGTTCAGTAAGGCTTTCAGGAAATACAGTAGAATGTTGGGCCACACCAGCAGGAGAAGGGAAGTGATAGTGAACCCTGCTAAGGCCACGCCTGAAGTACTGTGTTCCACTTGGGGGGCCCACATTTGAAGAAGAACTGGGACGGATTGGAGACAGTCCAAACAAGGGAATCAAAATCATACAGGATCATCAGGGAAAATGTTACAAGGAATGGCTTCAAAGCCTGAACATATATTCTCTAGAGGTGAGAAAAAAAGTGAGAACATGATAGAAATCTTAAAGTTTTTACATGGGATCAACAAGGTAGATAACTCAGAGCTTTTTAATAGAACTAATGATTCATAGTGCAGCAGAAGCATTACTGCTTTTGATACCGAAGACCTGGGTTCAGAAGTGAGCCTGTTTTGTCAAGGGCCAGCGGGGGGGGGATTTGAACATCTGTAAGACTGTTCTGCTCCTCCCAGGGGAAAGTGGAAAGAGCATTATGCTTGCCTGGTCCCTGGAGGAAGCTGGAGTAAAGCAGTTTGGGCCAGAATGTCAGGAAGCGTTGCTGACATTTGCGCACATTGTGCAGGAGTGCGTTGCGTATGCCCTGACATCATTGCACATCATATTGCCCAGGGGAAGAAAACAGGAAAGCACTGACAGCAGGATGCTGATGAACACTTGTAGGCTCCACACCCAACTAGCTGGGCATGACAGTCAAACCTAGAGCTGCCCTATGGCGGGGCTTGGGGAACCTGGACAACCACATGGGGTGGTAAGCACTGGGGAAAGACAGCTGGTGGTATGTCCCAGTGGAGGTTGGGGTGATGGGACTGTGGTACTTGAATGAAGAGGACTGACTGGTGGGAAATAAAATAGAAAGAGGAAAAAAAAGGCAATTATAAATTGTGTGCCAGGGCCTATTTACAAGTTGGTAGGTGATAAATTTTTAGGGAGTATGTGAATAAATACTTCTTTAGAAAACGGGTAGTTTCAAAAAGGAACATCTTACCCAACAGTGTGATATACTCTAAATCGGTAGCTTTGTTTAAGTCTTGATAGGACAGATTAAGGGGAAAGTGGCAGTGGCAGATGGGGGAGTATAGAGGAGGAACATGGTCCCATGAATGGGGCATCTAAAGGATGGTCTATGTAGTTTGGGCAAGCCACACTTATTAGTGAGGGCTAATTGGGCAGACTGGATGTACAACAGGTTCTTTTCTGTCTGTACTGAAAATTTCAATGTTTCCATAAATGGCCCTGTGGGTCACTTAAATTATGTCCCTGTCTTCTGTTTGGAGTGGTTACAATACCATCTGTGACCACTTGGAAAGGGGTTCAGTCCACTAGTAAGCATATACAGGATTGTGTATGAGCAGTCGCACACAACAGGGATATTCTTGTATCGAGAGGTTTCCTTGGTAACTGTTCTGCTGTAGCAGTGACATCACTACTGCAGCAGAACAACATATGATGTCACTACAGCAGCAGAACAAGTATATTCCAGGCATGGAATTCCATGCATAACAGCATTTCACCATACATTATAACTCAATAGAGTGGCACTGTTGTCTATGGTGTCAAGTTGTAACAAACTCTAGGCAGAGCCAATATGACTGCAAAATGATATTTTTGATGGTAGTGAAAAATGTGTAAGAAAGATGGTATCATAACAACATTCCAACCTCTTTTTTCCATTTTTATATTTGTACAGGAAGGAGGGTCATCCCCTCCCCCCGGTCAACAATCCACATTGGCTCAGGATGGAAGCATGGTAAAAGCATCATGGGGCCTGCTTCTCCTTGCAGTTTTCTATTTTCTGTCCCCATCCCTGCACTGTGGCATGCAAGTTGGACATGCATATGTGGAGACGTGCACATGCCCATGCAAATCCTGCAGTTCCCTCCTTTCCCTACCATCCTCAGACTGGCATTACCACCACACCTCCACCTGGTGGCAGTCATTCAGTGGGAGAGGCAGTCCTCCCACACTGGGAAAGGAGAGCAGTTCAGTGGACTCTCAATCCTTCCCCTCCCAGGTCAACCGCCAGCACCCCAGGTTCCTTCCTGAACCAGGATCGCTGGAGTGACAAGAGGTAAAGCATCCACTGCCTCAGACCTGTACACCACTAGGCCCACTACTAATGTTATTTCTTTGTTGAACTGTAATTTAATTACATCAACAATTACAAGCACATACACAATTGCATTGGATTAGATAGTTTGGGCAGTGAATATAATTAATCATGTTTCACTTTTTCTTTTTACATGTTCTCTCTGTTCCCTACCACTACAGTTTGTAAGGCTGTGTGTTAATTTGAGCTCTGTTATGTATACCCTCACAGTAGCAGGTCATGGAGGTCAGAGGGGGACTGGTATGCTTACTTGATAGAATTATCATCCTGGAATTTAAGCTACCCTGGTTACACTATACAATTTATATCTGCACCAATATTAAGCACCAGATGAGATATTTGCAGACATTGTGCAAGAAACTATATCACACATTTCCATTCCATGCTGTGCATGTACATGCACCTCATGACAGAATGTTCTATAATTCTTTAAAAAATATTTTCTAAATCCATTTCAGTGAGCTTCACTAAGGGGCAAGGTGACTTCAATGGCTATTGAAAACTAGTAAGAGTGCAAAAGTTCTCCTTTAAGAACTGCATTAACAGGGTCCACAGAACCAATAAAAAAGGGGGGGTAATGAAACAGGGACAAAAAGTGTGTACAGTGACCCTGTTAGTGCAATTCTTGAAGGAAAACTTTTGTTGTCTTTATTCATTATTGGTTGCCAATGTCTGCCGCCTTGCCCCTTAGTTTTCACTGAAATGCATTTAGAAAACAGTTTTTGAATAATTATAGAAAATTTGTCATGGGGCGAGTGTACATGCATGGCATAGAATGGAAATGTGTGATATACTGTAGTTGTTTCTCACACTACTTTTGTAAATTTGTCATTTTGTGGTTAATATCAGTACAGATATAAACTGTATAGTATAATTGTGGTTACTTAAATTGCAGGATGGTAATTCTGTCAAGTGATTTGTTTTCTAAAACACGTGAGCATATCAGTCCCCCTCTGACCTCTGTGAAGTCCCAGTGTAAGGAGACTGAGGTTGTGAATTTTGCAGCTCTAATTAACACACAGCACTACAAGCTGCAGTGGTAGAGAGACAGAGAGAGAGAGAGAGTGATAGATGTAAAAAAAAAAGTAAAACAATGATTAATTATATTAACTACTCAACTTTTCTAGTCCATTGCAATTGCTTATGTGCTCTTGATTATTGATGTAATTAAATTACAGTTTGGTAACAAAATAAGATTAGTGACCTGAGTGGGAAATCCAATCCCTGAATAAATATATAGACTGAGGTTATGATGCAAGGGCAAAAAATATATATATAAAAAAGGTAAAAAGAAGTTGGAATGTGTACATCAATCACATGACAAAAATCTAATTTCTTTATAATACCACTAGGAGAGCAGGCAGACAGAACTGTAATGTAAAGGAATGCTGGACTATGTCAGTCCATGGCAGCAAATCAAGGTTAAAACACAGGTGTGTGTGTGTTTGTGTCTATGTGTGTGTGTGTGTGTGTGTGTGTGTGTGTGAAATGTAAAACCTAGGAGGAAACAACATGGCAGTGACTGATTGAGCACAGCACTGTTAAACTTATTGCCTACAGACAGAACTGGGACATACCTCTCAACCTTTTGTCCCCCAGATGTGGAACATTGCCTCTAAAAATGTGGAACAAATGAGCAAAATGTGGAACACTTAATCAAATCTTTACCTAGGAAGCTCAGAACACTGTTAAAATGTTTGCATGTATGTTCAGAGTCTGTTATTAATTGAATAATGTATTTTTTGCATCATTTACTATAGATTTTTGCTTTAAATTGTTAATACTGAATGTGGGACAAGTCCTCACAATGTGGAACAGGGAGCTTTTGTGAAGTAAAATGAGGAACGTTCCTCGTAATGTGGTACAGTTGAGAGGTATGAACTGGGATGTTATGTAAAGTAATTCTGGACTAATGACTGATATGTTACTCTGGCAAAGTAGGAGAGGTTTTGCAACTGTAAAGGAAACACACTTTGTTTTTTCTTGTGTTTTGGGAAGGGACTTTGTTATCTGACATAGTTGTCTTGCATAGGAGACTGTGATGCAAGTCCAACATGTTCTTTGGTGGGAAAAATGCTTTGAGGTAATGCTGAGGCCCTTTTTGAAGCAAGATGTTTGCAAAGCTCCACCCACTGCAGTCGTAGAAATGACCACTTATGATGTCCATCATCTGGAACTTCTCCCATACAGCAATATCTTAATGTGCCACATTAGTGTAAGTGTTGCCTTATTGTGCTTAGTCAGGCAGCTGCAATTTTACTAATTGTCTGGTATTTTCCTTAAAGAGGTAAATGTGTGATTGATGATATGCGGTAACTTTATGTGGTAATACTTGTTCCATGGTAAGGCAAAAGATTAGAATACTGCCACTGCAGCACATACATTCTGAGGCCCCATGACTGAGAACAGGTCCATGTGCTTCAATTCTTTTGCAAAATGTTGATAGCAGTAATGTATTCTATCCTCTTCTTCAATTTACTATACCACCAACATTGCAAAGAGCTCATAAGATCCCATTTGCAGGCTTTCAAGTTAATTATTCATCAGTCAGAAACTGTAAATATTTGTAGAAGCTTCCAATGGGGATATTTTTTTCCTTTTCATTATCTTTTACCAGTAGAAGTGTTGTTTTGTTTTTCCTGCAAATATTATTAGCATTTTGTATGTATAATATAATATCTTGCATGGTAGTGTAAGTGGATTAGATAGTTTAATGCTAAATCCTGATTTTTAGTTCATTATAACTGTGCCGTCTTTTGAGTCAGGGACCTGAAAATTGGCATGCACACCACTTGTGACAGAATCTCTAAATCTGGTACAATGTACAGTTGTCAAGTCATTCTATTATCATAGTGGAGTCACAAGCACTACAGTTATCAATTTTAAAACACTTATGGGGGAGAAGTAAAAAAATTAGAAAATA
This sequence comes from Neoceratodus forsteri, assembly GCA_016271365.2. Taxonomy (NCBI): domain Eukaryota; kingdom Metazoa; phylum Chordata; order Ceratodontiformes; family Ceratodontidae; genus Neoceratodus; species Neoceratodus forsteri. The sequence goes on from CM057456.1 coordinate 1,517,543,051, forward strand.
TTTCACACCTAAAAGTTTCAGATTCATTAGTGTTTGTCATTAGGATGTTGATTTTGTGACTTTATGAACAAAATCATATTAAATAAAAGACGTTATGTGTTTAAATTTCATTGGCCATACATGCATATTTTTCACAGATATTTTTGAGGTGTTGTCATGCATTTTTTATCACATTCCACGAGATACTGCAATGTTATTATAGGTGTGCAACTGATGTGATCTCATCAGTATTGCAGTTATCCCCAACAACCATCTTTAAGATGGGGGGACAGCTATGGGGCAATGTGAGGAAGTATGTTTTCACAAAGAGGGTGGTGGACACATAGAATGGCCTCCCTTAGGAGGTAGTGGGGTCAAAAACAGTGGGAGAATTCAAGACTGCATGGGACAGACATAAGGCAATTATAGTGGGGAGTAGGAGGGGGGTAGGAGGAAGTAGGCTGTTGGTTAACTAGGATCTGCAGCTTATTCAATAGGTAGGGAAATGGGCAGACTGGGTGGGCAAAGTGGTCCTTATCTGATGTCAAAGTCTATATTTCCAAAATTAAGCACAAAGAATCCATCCCTAGAGTCAAATTACCATTGGCCAGCACCAACCATGTTCACTTGCTGGTATTCACTGTATAGTTGCTAGGTATAAATAGTGCAGTGGTTGTGAATTCGTTCTGAATGTATGCTAGGGCAGTGTGACTTGGTGCATAAAGATACTTTTAAGACTGTTTTTTTATTTTAATTTTTTGAGATGAAATGATGTTAAAATATGCATATAATGTTACTAATATTTATTATTGGGGTTTTAAACCAAATTGCTAAAGTAGAAAAATGCCATTCATTTTGGGAACTGTCAGGTTTCAATATTTATTTTTTGTCCTATGTGACCAGTGTGCCTGTCAAAGACTGTATGCTTCTTGACTGTATCTAGGCTTCCCACTTATCTAGACTACCCATTTTGCCTTATTCATTAGTCTACCATTATTTTTCAATCAAAATGTGATTTTATTTGGCCTGACCTTGTAGCTCATCTGAAGTTTTGCCTGCCTGATGCCTCTACCTGTTCCTGAGGACAAGAGGACCTGCATCTGAGCAAGGTTGTCTGAACTGATCTGAACTCGTGCATGCGCAAGTTATGCATATTTTAAGCACTCTGAGATAATTATACAGCATGGTCTGAAAGTACTGTAGGCTTTGTCCAGAACATGGCAATATGTTCTATATTTAAGCAGTAATACATGACAGGGTGTGTGTTGTGCTGGGATAACATCACACCTGGGGTGGTTGGGCACAAGGCTGCAGAAGTGATGTTATGCCAGCACAACACACACCCTGGAGTGCACTATTGCTATTGTACAATGGCTCATCTGTTTGCAAAACAATAAAATAGTAAGAAAAACATGTTTTTATGGCTTGTTTTTGTATTTTTTCATGTGTGGAGGTATACATTTTCTGAAAAAAGTCCACAGTTTGGTCACTAGATGGTGCTGGCTGTATGCTCTGCATTGTGTTTCCTTCCCAGGTTTCCCTCACTACAGTGTTGTTTCTGTTAGCACACACAGGTCTGATGGTGTTACAGACAGAATGCAGCTTAGAACGTGCTGCCCTTTTTTTTTTTTTTCCTGGTTGCTTTTTTAGTTGTCAATATTAAATGCAGAGGCAGAGAGTATAGCTGGCTAGGCGCTGTGTTGACTGAACCACCGAGAGTAGCAGACAAGCCGATTCATGGTGACTGCCATGGCGCTGTTGTGGTGAACAAAAGACAGCTAGAGGTATGGCTTTGTTTTTCATTTTACAGTATTTCCTTTCTTTGAAAAGCTGTTTTTTTTTCAGTTTGGGAGTATGGGTGTGCGTGAGTGAAGGAGCACAAGTCCTGTGTGTGCATGTGCTAGGTTGTCCATCCTTCTGGAAGTTACAGCATGGTTTTGTTTTCTGCTGCAGGTATTTCTTTTTTTCAAGGTAAGTACCAGTGAGGAGAGCAGAAGAGAAAGATGGCAAGGGGACTGTAAAATCATTGGTGCAGGCTGCAGCGAGGGGCGGGAGCAAGTCATTTACAGTGCATCAGAAGATACCTGGAAAAACTGAGTGAATGCTGTAATTGGCAAGAGGGATTTCACTACAAAAAACAAATAAAAACAAAGTACTGGCAAACTTCAGCTGGGCCAAACCCAGGCTGCATGGAGCAATTCATGAGGAGCTGAGTTGGTCATCGGTGTACTGGGACAAGATCTATGATGTTGTACTGGAATAACATCATGGATCCAGTCCCAGACTGACCAATCAGAGTCCAGGATTATGTCATGTCATTGTATAATGAAAAATAAGCATGTGAGAAATTAAAACTGTGGCTTGGAAAATCTGAACTGTGAAGTTCTGATTTTCAAAGCATTAGTTTTAAGTGTTCTAATGCTTGTTTTTTCATATAAAATATACTGCTTGTTCAGGACAAAGCCTATGTTCAGACCATATGTTTATATGGCAATATGTTCCACCTTTTGTAACTGCAATGATTTTGCTTTTTCCCTTTGTTTGTGTTTGTACCTCTTCTCCCTGGGTCACACCTAGAAATGAGCCTTGGCTCAGTGTGCCTTTCCTGGTTACCAAATGTTAAATAAATAAATATTATCTCAGCTTAAAATATGCTTAACTCATCTCGATTATGCACAAGTTTATGTCGGTTTGGGCCACCCTGCTGAGAGACATGTCCCCCCATACATGCAGAGGCATCGTGCAGGCAGAACTTTGGGAAAGCTATGAGGTAAGAGGATTGGTCTGAGTAAAATATCACTGATTAAAAAAATAACAATAAACAGGCTGCAAGTTTGATTCTATAAAGGAACTGAATACCACAAACTTCACATGTTCGATTCTTTTCGACTGTGGCAAACTTTTAGGGGAAATAGCTGAATGTTTGGTTGAAATGGTTTGCCCTGGTCTGAATGGTGCAGACCAGGTGAACCAGTTGAACAGTGAACCAGAGTCCTCTCCTGAAACAGTTAACTAGGGCAGAGTGTGAGTCACAGCCTTGATTTTGTTCTAGACTCAGCTCGATAACATGAACTTGTGTGAAATTTCATTCGCGTGCTCATCATCAGGTTGTTAGGTTGCTCAGGCAGGGCTGTGAATCACTTCCAGTTAGATTTGCTAGGAAATCTTTCAAAAAGCAAAGGTAAATCTTCAAAAGTTCAAGCTATACCAGTTCTGCAAACAACAGGGCTGCTGAAGGAGGACTTAAAGCCTGCATGAGAAAACTGAGATGGGACAGACTAGACTCTGGAGAAGAAGGGGCATAGAATGGCAATCTGCCAGTGCTCACTTGTTGCTTAATCTCAGCAGTGCAGCACACATTGTTTTTCTTATTGCAGAACTAGCATTTTAGCATGGGATACAAATAGGTGACTGAAACTCCTGCCAGAAACCTGAGATGTGACTTTTTTTAAGAGTTACTTTTATTTACTGAGCAGCAAGTGTGCACACTGTAGGTGGAGTAGTTGTTCAAACATTGAGGGGGGGCAGAGGTACAAGTCTCCCATGTGACTCATCTATACATCATCAGCATTGTAAAATGAAGTAACAAAGAGGAACAGTTCTATTATTAAAACTGATATAGCTGACATGGTTTCAAATTAAAAAACATTCAAACAATCTAGGTGCAATAACAGATTTTGTTTTGGCAAATAAATTGCATGTTCCTTCATGAAGAGACATGCATACACGTGTAAATACTAAAGTGGCTGCAGCCAACAATGTACATAATTTTTAAATTAGTGTAGCTGCAGTCAAAAGTGTACATCATTTTTGTAATTAGTGATGACTGTGGATTTTACTGTTTAAATTAAGATGACTATTGCAGCGATGTACAGCTTTTGCATTCTAACTGTAAAAGTGTTGTTTTTTGCTTGCATTGTTATCTGTATTGTCAGGTATTTCATGGACTGTAAATGGATAACTCTTGCAAAATTTGCATTAATAAGTGACTACTGCAAAAATTTGTATTTTACATTTTGGAATAAAGTGACTTCAGCTGTGCATTCCATATCTAACTAGGCTACAGTAAACATTTTTGCTCCAAACAATCATTTGAACGAACACTCACCCCACCAGCACTTCCCCTTAAAAGTGAATAATTTGTTTAATCGACACATGTACAGCTTATAGATGCATATGAGCTTAAGCTGCACATAGTAATAGGAGTAGCTATAGCTCTCACAAAGATGTGCAAATAAGCTACTTCAATCTTACAACAGCATCTCGCTACATAATTGATTAACATTGCCAAATATTTGTACCCTTGAGCTGACATGCATAACAAATTCTTTGACAATGTCTTCCAGATCCAGATTTGCAGTTCTTGCCTTATATATGTGAAGGATGGTGACACTGTTCAGCCTGCCTGCAGTCATGTTTGGACTTATGTACATTTTATTTATTTATTTATTTAGATTTTGGTAACCGGGTAAGCCCACTGAGACCAGAGATCCCTTTTTCAGGGGCAATTCGGGATTGGTGACAGAGAGTACATATCTTGGCAACATTAAACAGTAGTCTTAGGTATACATTTGTAGATCCAGAGTGTACATACATAGCAGAATTGTATCGGATGGCATTGGGTAAGAAACATAACAAGGAGAGGGATACACATGAGTAACTGTAGGACAGCGTTAGCTGAGTACATAGGAGGTCACAGGGGGTACATAGTTAGGTATTAACATACATAAGTTTATGGTTTGTACATGGTACACATTGGGTAACATCATTGGCCCAGGGAGCAGAGGGTTCCACTGGTCTAATAAATGGTTTCATAGTACCTTAGCAGTTTACAAAGGGGATGTTATAGGAAAGCAGTTGAAGTTGGCACCAAAGGTCACAGAGGGGTGATCATGATAAGGGGCTAACGGTTGCACCCACAGAGGCTAAGTTCGAGAAGATATGCTTTGAGGCCAGATTTGAACCCTAGGAGAGAAGGCTTGTTGACTAGAGTCATAGGAAGGGCATTCCATAATAGGGGGGCAGTGTAGTGGAAGGAGCGTTTGCCTTGATTGGTACGAACCCGGGGGGTGGCAAGGGGACATCTAGCCGAGGATCGAAGGGAACGTGCTGGGTCTTTGGGATGAGTAGATCACGAGGTGGGAGGAGGAGGACCATGGAGGTGAATTTGAAAGTGAGGCAGGCAGAGGAGTAGGCCAGCTTGTGCCGGAGGGAGGGCCAGTTTAGATCTGCTAAGGCCTCGCAGTGATGCCTCCTAGGGAGAGAGTTAGTAGCGAAGCGAGCCACTTTATGGTAGAGTGTGGAGAGCTTATTGAGCTCAGACACTCAGAGTGACTGCAGTAGTGGGGCACCATAGAGGATTATTGGGAGGAGATTGGAGTTGGTGATTGCGCGACGCACCTTGCTAGTGAGGGAGTTTCCCAGATGATAGAGGAGCCCCATCTTCTGGTGGATGGTTCGGGTTAGGGAAGTGATGTGGTATTTATATGTCAGCTCCTGATCGAGGAGGACACCTAGGTACTTGAACTGATCCAAGACCTCAACCCTACTCCCTAGGGCTGACGTGAGCTTGAGTAGGTCACTTCTGTTAGCCCCGAACCATCTTGTCCTGAACAGGATGGCCTTGGTTTTGTCATTATTCATTTTTAAAGAATTTGCTGAGAACCATGCCTCAAGGTCAGAGAGACAGGCCTGCAGCTTAGTAGAGATGACATTGGGGTGGGGGTCGCTGAAGTAGACTATGGTGTCATCTGCGTAAAGAATAAGGTTACTTGGCCCACAGCCTCCCTTGATGTCATTTAAGAACAGTGAAAATAGTAGGGGGCCCAAGATCGAGCCCTGGGGTACTCCTGAGACCATGGGTCTTTTGCCGGATTGAGAGCCCCTCCAACGGACTTTCTGTGTTCTGTTAGTCAGGTAGTTCTTGAACCATGAGAGGGCATGTGCATCCAGACCTAGTTGCCAGAGCTTAGAGAGGAGGAGTTCATGGTTGACCATGTCAAAGGCCTTGGATAGATCGATGAATAGAGCGCCTGTTGGGAAGCCTTGGTCCATGGCCTTAAGAATGTCAGATGTGAGTCGGATTAGGGCAGTATCAGTGCCATGGCCTTTTCTGAACCCATGTTGAACATCGGAGAGTAGTAGATGCTGTTCTAGGTAGTCCTGTAGTTGATTATACATGAGCCTCTCCTATACTTTTCCAAGAGAGCTGAGAAGGGAGATTGGCCTGTAGTTTCCTGCAAGGTCGCGGGGACCTTTTTTATGGATAGGGACAATAGTCAAGACCTTCCATTTGATAGGGATGGTTCCTTCAAGGAGTGACCTATTAATCAATAGGGTGATGGGATAGGCAATAGCTGTGGAAGCTGCTCTCAGCAGTCTAGGTTCTAAGAGGTCATGCCCAGGGGAGGAGTTGGGGTTTATTTTGAGGAGCAGTGGGAGTACAGTGGACGGTTTGACTAGTTTCAGGTGGAATTGGGGCCGTGGGAGGGTTCGGTCCCACGGGATGAAGGGAGGGGACCCAGGGGAAGTTGTTGGGGAGGAACCTAAGGGGTTAGCGAAGTAGTCGGAGAAGGCTTCGGCAGCAGCCAAGGGGTCACTGGTCAGGGAGTTACCGACCAGAAGTGTGTCATTAGGTGAGTTTGGGGTACCCTTGATGAGGGAGTTAATGTGACCCCAGAATTTCTTGGGGTTACTGAGATGACCTGTTTGAAGGTCCCTTAGGTACTGTGATTTAGCCTGTTTAGAGGTTTTCTTGCAAAGATTCCTCAGTTCCCTATACTTCTCCCATTCAGGTGTACCGCCAGAAGACTTGTAGAGTCCCCAGGCCCTGTCACGGAGTATCATAGTTTGCTTAAGGTTAGGGCTCAGCCATTTGTGGCACTTTCCCAGAACCCTTAGCTGCTTCCGAGGAGCGTGTAGGTTAGCCAAGGACAGAAATGAGTTGGTGAAGTAGTTGAGTGCCTCATCAAGTGAGGGAAGAGAGATGATGGGGTTCCAGTCAATAGTCCCCAGGGCAGAGAAGAAGTCATCAGGGACAAACCTGCTAAAATTCCTTGCTTCTATAATGCTAGCAGGGGTTTTGCAGGGTTTATTGGACCATATACAGAAAGTTGGAGAGTGCTCACTAAGAGAATCAGACATGATCCCGGCAGTAAGTATGCGGTCAGGGCAGGAGACAGACCAAAGAGCTGTAAAGGGTATCTTTGTTGTGGTAGTAGAGGATGGAATAGTTCACTGAATCTGAATGAGTTTCAGGACCTCAGAATACAGAAATCTAGGATCACCAAGCTGAAGCATACTTTGTGTGAGCTCATCAACCATTGAAAACTTTGCTTTCCCTCTGTTCACTTCTGCTGTCATTGCTGACTGCACTCTGAATCTTTGACAGTCATTATACAATGAATGGTCTTGAATTATGTTTTCAATAATATTCATCTCCTCTCGTTCCCTATTTGCCTGTTTTAGCAGGACACCTTCTGTTTTGACATGCATTTCAAAACACGGCTGATCAAACCTGCATCTAAACTGGTGTGCTAATGGTACCAATATACTATACTCCATATATACTGGCCAAAAGTAATCACAAGGGTCTTTCAAAGAAATAGAATTTGGCCCACTGTCTAGGAGCTTAGGCAGATTTTTGAAACATGGGACAGCTGGCTCAGAGATCTTTTTTTTCTTTGCTTTTCTAAACTTTGTTTCAAACATGAGATAATATGTCCAGATGCAGTCTTTGCACTAACAGCAGGTACTTCATTTCACTGCAAAAAGTGGCTATCTCACATGCTGCGGAGACCAGTGCAGCCATCTTGAACTCAAAGTATGCAGAAAACTGTTGCAAAAGAGAAGCAAGTCTGTTCGCTCTACTGCCAAATTCGCCATTAACTCCTGAAGCAATTTCTTCCAGTGTCTCCATTGTGACATTGTAATTTGTAATAAGAGTACTGAAAGCAGATGTTAAGACAGTACATCTGGTTGGCCATAGTGAATTATGCCTTTTTTGTTTCCCCCTAAATATCCTTTTATTTGTTTGAATATGTTCACTCTTTTGCCAAACCTTTTATAACATTATGAACCTCCATTACATAGTCTAAAGAATCTCTGATTAATGGCACACAATGGGAAGCAATTTCCAAGATGCAATTTAAACTTTGCACACAGCAATGTATATAGAGCACATCAGGGCACAGCTGCTGAATCTTCGCTTTGACAAAATTAATTTTTCTGGACATATTGCTTGCCCCATCATTCCACTGAGCCCTACAGTTCTTTATGTCTAAGTCAAGTTTTAACAAAACATCAAGAATGTTTTGGGGGGATTTCAACATCAGATAGTGACATTTTGTAGAATCCAGTAAACTCTACATGAATGATTAAAGTTCAGAATTGCAGTACCGTAAACATATAGCCCCTTGTTCTTTCATTGAGGAGTCTGTGGTTTCATCAACAAATATCACAAAACATTTCAATTGTTTGATTTCTCCCACTATGTCTTTTAAAATTCTGTGACCCATTATCTGCAGCATTTCATTCTGCACCTCATGACAGAGCCAGTTCTGCTTGTGTTGATCCACTTTACAATACAGAAACATCCAAACTTCAGAAACTGAGTATAGTTATTAAGTTTCCCTGAATTCTCTGCATTACCCCTAATTGCCAACCTTAGCTAGCCCAAAAATTGAAAAGTTGACAGGATAGCAATTAAAGCTTTTTGAGCATGCTCTTTCAAATAATCGATATGCAGGTTAGCTTTTATATTGGTCGCCTTAAGATAATTGTTCCATTTTTCAAATGCTTCATGGTGGGCATTGGAAACTTCATAAATTTTTCAGATGCTGTCTTCCAGTTTGCAGTACCCATTTCCATAAATTCTGGATCACAGTTCATTGAAAGAACTTCTTTTTTAGCTTGCTTGTCATTGAGTACAGATGACATAGAACACTGTTTTCACTTCCCGTACAGCCATTGCCATTTGTCAAATCAACTGGCATTCAAGTTATGATCAGACTGTGATATTTTAATTGTTGGAAAATGTATGTCTCATGGCTGATGTGGTTTCAGAGTAGCAGTGGAATGTTCAAGTCTAGGTTCTTCAGGTTGAAATTGGGTGATAGTTTTATTTACTGCCTCGGCAGTGGTCCTCACTGCCTCGGTGGTACTTCTTGCTGACTCAAAGGTCCTTACTGCCTTTGTGGTCCTAACTGCTTCATGGGTCTTCACTCCAACAGGATCCTCACTGCCACAGGGGTTCTCACTGACTTAGTAGTCCTCATTCCCTTTGTGGCCTTCAATTTAAAATAAGTGCTTTCCTTTTGTTCGTCATGATCCTTCTACTTCCAAAACAGGTTTTCACTTGCCTTGAAAAGAACAAACTTTTTAGTAACCTCAAACCACATTTATTTCAATATAATAAGACACACTTGTTTAAAACAATTGCTAAGTTCATAACTTTAATACACAAATACACCTTCAAACATAGAAACAGGCAACCCCAAAAGTACCAAGCACTGTTTTTCAATTACTTAAGGAGAAAAAATGGATAACTTCAGTCAGACAAGATGGATTCAGTTACATTTGAGAAATATAGGTAGAGCCACCACCACTGCAGGCAAGTTTTCAGACATGGAAACACAAGAATTCTTTTTGAGAAAAAAAACACAATAAGTACACTGCACAACTGCTGGACTGAAATTATTAATTTACAAACACTCCTGGTGAGGACAGCATAGATACATAGAATTCCCACCACTTTACAACCAAAAGCAAAACAACAAACAAGCAGATTCTGCTTCATAAAGACTAGGCTTCCAAGTAGCCCCCTATGCAAAGGACCCCCATGAAAAGGATATTGGAGTCTCCCCACTGGAGTCAGCCGAATGAGTCAGCCGGCAACCAGAAACTCTACACATCAGAAATGGAGGCTGGGGACCAGAAGAGAAGCGAACAGCAGAGTTGACCAGAAAGTCAGAGGCAGTTGACTCAAATAAGAACATCCTGTCTAGCCTATTTCAGGGGAATAGTATCTTGACATTGTGCTTGCCTGTGCTGTAGAACATAGTCAACTCCCTATCTAGGGTGGGGATATTTTCTAGTTAACCAATTTGTCTACCAAATTGCCTTTGCTACAGGGGGGATTTTTTTTCTAGAGCCTTTTCCCCAGTGAAGGACACCACACCCAGTATTGTGTTGGTTTCTCAGTCGACACACCATTTATTCAAAATTTTAACAATTCATTTTTCACGTCATATCATACAATACTGAGTTCCTTTATTTTACCACATTTCAAAATACTTTATTCCATTTTATTTATAATGTCACATAAATTCTGTATCTTTATTACGTTTTTACATACTCATCATTATTTCAAAATATCACATCCTTTTCCTTCACCCCCAGATGTAGATCTGAGGGGGGCTTTCTTTATTGTTCAATTTTGTCCTTTTTCACCCCAGATGTAAATCTAAGGGGTCATTTCTTTAATTCAGGGCCAGATGTCCATTCCTGCCCTCCATTTTCTTCTCCTGGAAGTCCCACACCCTTTTCTCCTACCCACACCTTGATGTAAATCAAAACTGGGTTCCTCCCCCCTTCCCTACTAAAGGACTTTCTTCTTTTCTTTCCTCCACTAGCCCATCTCCAGCCTGCTTTGGAAGGTGGGTTTCCACCCTTTTGTCCACAGCCCCCCCTTTTTTATTTTCTCAACCGGGCATCTGTTCCCCGCCCTAGCTCCATAATAAAAATGTGGTTACCTATCTCTGTGAGATGGATCCCATCTGTTCTAGACAAACTTGCAGTGTTTTTAACCAATTCATCATGTCTCAATATCCCCCCACCAACTATCCGAAAACATTTACCTACTCTTCCTTTCATTCTCTTACGTGCACCTTCTATGGGCTTGTGACTCTTATCGTATCTCCAAACCCTTCTTGCTACCATCTCTGACCATACCACGGTGACCATAGGCCACCATCCCTTAACCATCCCCAGGTCTTCTTGTATGTGATTAAAAATGTCTAGCCAAGGTCGGGTACCTAGGTCATTAACACCAAGATGTACAATGATTAAATCTGGTTCTGGGTTGGTTCTGTGGGTCTCCCCCAGTAGCGGCAGAAATTGCCCCCAAAATGCATCCCTTATATTCTCTTCCACAGGATCTGTACTTCTCAGTGATCAAATGCCAGCTGTTTTCCCCTGGATTTCCTCTCGACTTGTCTTTCTGCCCAATATATGTATGAATGCCCTACAATCCACACTTTTGCTTGGTGGGCTTTTTCTATAATATTAAAAACAAAAGTGTGAGTGACATTACCTGGTGACCCTTCCCCCATCCCCCTTTTTTAATACTCCAAATTTGTTTACTCTCTTGTGCAGTTCCTGTAAAAGGAAAAAAACACAATATCCATTAGAGAGGGACACTTCTGATATATTTTTTATAACAGTGGTATTTCCATCTGCCCAGATTCTTCAGACCCTCTTCCTGCATCACTCTTGTCACAGCTTCAGATGCTGCTCCTATCAGAAATGAATGCAACAAATATCTCCCTGCATCTTCGCCCAGGGCTGAAATTCTCTTCTTCAACACCCTGGCTAAATGAGGTCCTGTCCTGAATGAACATTAAACCCTGATCTGATGGTCTAATGGCTCCAAATTCACATAGTACCCAGACTGGGCAAATAACCTGTATACTGTGTTGCTGTAGGGGAATGCTGACCCCTTTCCCACTTGATCTGTCTTGGATTTCTTTAAAAAGACCATAAGCCTCTCCCTGCTCCACTGAACATCCTCCCACTGAAAACCTGATCCTGGGGTCACCTTTTCCAGGTCCAACAATTCTCCCATCCTAAATGCTCCCCAATACATGGCAATGAAAATTGCCTTGAACAAAACCACCTCATAGGCCAAGTAGCATACTTGTGGCAGGATGCCTATCAGCTTTTCCAACAAGTGCTCTTATATGGATCTTCTCTTTTCCTGCTTCCTCCGTGTCACCCTCTGCTACCCCATTATCATGTGTTTTATGATTAGCCCCTTACTGGGGTCCCCCCCCAACCCTGCAGGGTACTAACCCACCCTATGGAGGCCAAGTGGACTCCCATAGTGGCATGGGCCATCCCCTTTGCCATCCAGACACCATTAACTTGACTACCTGATCCTCTGTGACTGCCTTACTTTCCTACATGCTGTGTAAGGCCCAGAAAGCCTGAAACACTCTCCAGGAGCCCTTGTAGGCCTTAAAGGTGCTGTCTGCCCAGGAGTTCTGAAAGAGAAACTCTGCTTCTTCCAACCAATCTCCCATAATCCCTCTGGAATCTTCATCCCTGTCTCATCTGCCCATGTAGTGATGGCCCAGAATTTGTCCATCTGTAGACGGGAGAGGCTATGGTGGCTATAGTATTCTGTATTCCCTCAATGTGCCTGGCCCTAAAACTCATGTTAAGTTTTAAGCTTTGCAAAACCAGCTGCCGCAATACCATCAAGACTGTACTTGAATTCTCCCCTTTTTTATTCAGGACATCTACCACCACTTGATTGTCACACCAAAATGTCACCCTCTGGTTTTGTAGTGACTCCCCCATATTACTTTTGCCACCCATATTGGAAATATCTCCAATAGGGTGATATCCTTAGTGAGCCCTCTCCTTATCTACTCTTGTGGCCATGGTTCCGAGAACCATTGTCCCCTTAAAAAGGCCCCAACCCCTATTCCCCCTGAAGCATCAGTGTAAAGTTCCAAATCTGTGTTAAACAACTATTCTTCCTGACAGAAGGTTATCCCATTATATGATTCCAAAAACTGTTCCCACACCATCATGTCTTCCCTGACTGCCTTGCACATATCTACCCAGTGGTGCAGCCTCCTTGCCCTACTTGTAGATCTGGCCAAGTGACATGTAAATGTGTGCCCAGGCCCAATGGCCCTACAAGCAAAGTTCAAATGGCCCAATACTTGTTGAACCTTGTGCAGTGTCACCCTTCTCCTTGCTGTTATCTCACCTAATAGTGCCCTCAGTTTCTTAACCTTATCCTCTGGTAGTCTAAACAGCTACATCTCTGTATCAATTTTTATCCCCAGGAATTGTATACAATGACAAGACCCTTCAATTTTATCCCCTGCTAGCGGGACTCCTAACAACTGGCACATACCTTTAATATCTTCCAACATTTTTTCAACCCTAATTTTCCCTCCCCTATCAATAGAAAATCATCCAGGTTTTGTATTACTGCCCCATGTCTGTATCTTTCCTTTAACACCCACTGCAACCATGTGCTAAACATTTCAAATGTAGCACCGAACACCCCATGGGCATGGCTTTGTCAAAATAATATTTCCCATCCACCTGGAAGCCTAGCAATTCCCAGTCCTCCCTCCTAACCAGTAGAAGTCTAAATGCTGATTCAATCTCTGTTTTAGCTAGCCAGGCATCTTTTGCGGCCCTGATTAGTCCTACCGCATGACACCCTGCTAGCCTCCTCAGTAATGTAGTCATTCATTGAATCCCCTTCTGGATATGATAAATGATGTATCACCCTGTATTCTCCAGGTTGCTTCTTGGGTATGAGTCCCAATGATGATACCTTGAGATGGTCCAGAGGAGGAGCCCTGGAATGGCACCTCTACCCTCCCAGCCTCCCTTTCTTTGGTAATCTTTTTCCATAAGAAGTCCTCCTTCCCCTTAACCGACCCTAGGTTTCTGGCCCATTTTTTTCTCCCTTACCCCCTGATAACATAGACTAAAACCATTCTTGAAACCCTCCACAAGTGCATATCCTGCAATTTTATCCGATTAGCCTGCCATACATTTCTCTACCACTTCCGCTTTAACTGGCATTCTTGCTAGCTGAAAATATGTCTCCAGATCCACGTTACCTCCCTTCTTGATTATAACCCCTCCATCCTGAATAACCTCTGCCTCTTCCTCCATTTTCCAAATGGCCCCCCTGTCCCCCCGACCACCCTGAAAGGAGTGTCCAGAATGTGTTCCCCCTGCATTATTGTCCCCATATGACCTACACATTGATGCCAGGTGTGTACCTCCACATAGTGAGCATGAGTGTCTGAACATGCAATTGGTGATAGAACAATATGCCCTATAATAGCCCCAGCAGCACTTTTGATATCTCCCAGACCCTTTTGTCTCTCCCCCTCAGATACCCCCACCACTATCATGGTCTCCCACCAGAGATCTGAATGTCTGGAGTCCCAATGACAAGCCAAGCCATAATTTGCCATCCTCATCCTAAATTTTACATCATACTGCAGCCAATTTGTACCCCTCATCATCTTGTAAGTGTTCCTAATTATCAAGAAATAGGCTAATAGAGGAATCCCATTTCAGGCTTCTTTTCCTGCACAGTGGCGCTATAATACGCGAAACCCAAGGTCCAGGCCTCCCACATCTTGCCCTTATAACTTAGCTCTTTGTGCTGTTCCCCCTTCTTCACCAGAACTACTGCCATTTCCAATTCCCATTTTCCAAAGCCCTATTTCTCCACATATTGCTCTGCTGTCTTCTTGTCCACCAGAGCAAATATGTCCATGAATTTCCCCTTCCATATCTTCTCTTTTTGTGGCTAGTGGTATATGGTCCCCTATCCATACCCCCCATGCTTACAACCTCTCCCATAACAATCCTCTTATCCGCATCCTTAGGCTCTGCTACCTTCTGACTACCCTTCCTTTTTTCCCATTCCACCAATACTTTCCTCAACTTCTCTATCCCATCACCCCCCATACTGCTCAACAATTGCTCTACATGGACTGGAGGGTAAGCTTTGTCTGTTTGCAGAGGACACCAAGATCTGCAACAGAGTAGATGATCCAGATGGGGTGGGCAGAATCAGAAGAGATCTGCATAAACCGGCAAAATCATCAGAAGAGTGGCAACTGGGGTTTAACGCAAAGAAGTACAAGATCATGCACATAGGGAAGAGAAATACTGAAGCCACCTATAGGTTGGGAGGGGAGTTGCTGGAAGTCATAAGGGAAGAAAGAGACTTGGGCATCATCATCACAGATGACCTGAAATCATCCAAGCAGACCACTAAAGTATTAGGTAAGGCTAGAGGGATTCTGGGGTGTATTAGTAGGGTTATCACAAGTTGTAAGAGGGAGGTAATAATCCTTCTTTACAAGACACTGGTTAGGCCCCATCTGGAGTACTGTGTGCAGTACTGGAGGCCACACCTGCACAAGGATATGAACAAAATGGAGGCAGTCCAGAAAAGGGCAACCAAAATGGTGCAGGGACTGCATCAGAAAACATATACTGTAAGGACATTAATGGAGCTCAATATGTATATCCTATAGCAAAGGAGGGAGAGAGGTGATATGATTGAAACATTCAAACATCTTAAGGGCATTAACAAGGTGAAAGAGTCTAACCTGTTTCAATATAAGAAAAATTGCAGGACAAGAGGACACAGCATGAGATTAGAGGGAGGCCAATTAATGGGTAAGTTCAATCAGGCAGTAGTGCGCAACAGTACCTTCCCACCTAGTTGTAGTTTTCAAGCAATAAAATGGAAGAAAAAGGCGCAGTCCATAGAAGTTATTTCAACTGAAGTAGCCAGGGCTGCTATTTATTCTTTTAAGTCTTCCATAAAAATCAGTACAAATGCAAAAAGGAGGGCAAACTGAATCCTCTGCAAAAGAGAAATCCCCTAGCGCCTTGCCTCACACGAGTCTTCAAAGGGGGTGTAGCATACAATTATCAAATGCTGATTCATATTGCGTCTCCGTTAATATTAATGAGAGATTTAATCCAAGAACTTAAAGTGCACTATCAAATTAATAATACCAAAACAACTTAAGTGCAAAAAAATATAAGTTAAACACATACATTTCCAAGGAAAAAAATGAATAAATCAGACATCAAAAAAATAAATCAGACATCAAAAAAGTTATTAGGACATCAAAAAAACAATTAGTTCCGAATGTGATTCAAGTTTTCTTTTAACTTCACAATAAACTTTACACATGTTTATATGGTTTTCAAAGAAATCCGAGGGCACACGAAAATTGAGGGCACACGAAAATCTATGCTCAATCAATGTCCTAACAAAAAAGAAGAAAAAAGCCAGGTTATAAAACAAAAGGACAAAGTGTGAACACATTATTGTTATCGATATGTATCCAACGTTTACACCACTTTTATATAAAGGTTCTACATTAGATCCAAGAAAGTAAATTATAAATTATAAACATCTGCACATCGGCAAAGAAAAAAAATAGAAGATGATAAAGAAGGCAAGCACATATCTAATGTTTCAAAATTAGAGCATTTACTTTAAGAATGGTTTAATATCCCATCTCTCATTTAAGCCATTGGGTTTTACACTGTTCATTTTAAAGATGCACTTAATTTCTTGTTTTAGCAGGATGTTAGATCTATCGCCCCCCCATAGACAAGGGTGTAACATGTTTGATACCCATGAATTTCAAATCATTGGGTGGTGCCCTGTGAAAATGTGAAAAGTGTATGCCCACTGGTGTATCCTGTTGGTTATTAAGTATGGATCTAATATGCTGTTGGATTCTCTGTTTCAAGGGACTTATTGTTTTACCTATATTGAGTAGACCGCAAGAGCACCGGAGGGCATACACCACATAAGGGGTGTCACAAGTTATGAGTTCTCTCACTTCATCTTTTTTGTTTGATTCTCTAGGGTGCAGGAACATATCATGTGCATTAGTTCCATATTTACAAATATTGCACCTCTTACAGGTAAAACAAAACTTTTTGTTCTTTTAGGAAGCCAAGTGCTTCTTCCTTCAATTACAGTCTTTTTTTTGTCTACCATGTATCACTCTGGCCCTGATACTTTGAGCTCTACTAAAGGTGATGCAAGGTTGGACTCCCACCATGCTTTCTACCTGTTCATCACCTAATAGGATTGGCCAATTACGGAAACTGATGTTACCAATTCGTCCTGCTAAATGGCTGTATTCAGTAACAAATGTGCACAAAGGTTTATCTTTGTTGGTATCTATTTTTTGTTCAAATACCGTTTTCCTATTAATTTGTTTCACTTTTTTGTATATATCTTGTAACATCTTGGAATCATATCCTCTATACTGGAACCTGTCCAAAAGTTCTGTCACTTGTGTGTCAAAATCCAAATCAGAATTACAATTTCTTCTAACACGCAAAAGTTGACTATAAGGGATGGATGTTTTTAGGTTCAGTGGGGTGGGTGCTCTCTGCATGGAGAACTGCATTTGTAGCTGTTTCTTTTCTAAAAGTCTTTGTTCTTATAAAATGTTGATTCTCTGTGTTTTTGTGGATATCTAAATTAAGATCCAAGAAGTTAAGAGACTTCTGATCAAATTTAGATATAAATCTTAAGTTTAAATCATTTTTATGCAGATATTCAACAAATGCATTAGCCTTACTTTCATCACCTTTCCAAATGCAGATTATATCGTCTATAAAGCGATACCAACTAACGATGTTATTAAAGAAAGGGTTTGTTTTTTTACACAATATATTGGTCTCTTCCCAGCTTCCCAAGAAAAGATTGGCATAGCTGGGTGCCATGGAGGCACTGATCACCGTTCCACATCTCTGTTCAAAAAAAGTTTCTTCGAACTCAAAGTAGTTATGTGTCAGAATGAAACTTAGTGCTTTTAAAATAAACTACTTGGAACTTCACTTTCTTCTTTGTATAAATCCAAAAATTTCTTGGTAGCTTTGAGTCCATCAATATGTTGTATGCTGGTGTATAAAGATTCCACATCTATACTTAACCATTTATATTCTTGTTCCCACTTAAAATCATTCAACTTCTTCAATAAATCAGAAGTGTCCTGGATATAAAAGGGAAGGTTTTTAGCTAATGTTTGCAAGAAAATATCTACAAACTTGCCCAAATTCTATGTCAGAGAGCCCACCCCTGAAACAATTGGATGCCCTGGTGGGTTTTCTTTGTTTTTGTGCACTTTCGGCAGTGCATAGAAGTTTGGTATTCTAGGGTATTCGTCCCATAGAAAACCAAACTCTGCTTCAGTAATCTGGGATTCATTCACTGCTTCTCTAAGTAATGAACAAAGCTCTTTCCTAAATTGGGCTGTTGGATTTGATGGTAATTTTTTGTAACTGACTTTGTCTGACAGTAGATTCCAAACTATCCCTCTGTAAAGTTCTTTGTCCATTATCACAATATTTCCACCCTTGTCGGCTGATTTAATTACTATTGTAGTGTCCCGGCTAAGTCTATTCAGAGTTTCTCTTTCTTCAAAATTTAGGTTTTGCTTTTTTAAAACAGCATCGTTATTCAAAAGCTCTGAAACTTGTTTAACCACAGTTTTTTCAAAGATGTTTAAAATGTTGTTATAAATTCTGGGACAAAATTCAGACACTGGGCAGAATAAGTTTTTTCTCATTTTTTTAAAAAGAGGTCCCACATTGAACATTTTATTACCTCCAGAAGTCCCGGTAGCGGTTAAATGCAGTGACCAATCTTGTTCCAAAAGAAGTATTTCAAGGGCATGTATATCGGGCTCAAAATCCTCACATCCTCTGAAAGAACTGAAACAGGGATAACTCTCAGCATTATTTTCAACTGATATTCCTGGTTCTGAGTAGCCAAGTCCAAAATTCAATACTTCATTTCGTCCAGTGGTGGGGTTCGAATCTAAGGAGGTCTCAGTGTTACTCACAATCTGGGTTTTCATCTCCATATCAAAAAAGGAATCTGAATTGTCACCAGTATATGGGATTATGGTGGAAACATTATTTGCAAACTCCTTCTGATTTATTTCAAGTAGAAGAAGATCAAGGATCAAATTGTCAGACAAGTTTTCAACTTCAACAGGATCACATCCCATGTCTTTGTCAATTACATTTGCCTCAGAAAGAGGCCCGGTCAATTCTTGTCTTGAAAAATATAATTTTAAATGTAGCTTTCTGAAGAATTTTTGTAAATCTACAAAAATCTGAAAGTCATTGATTTGTGGTGTTGGAATGAAACTTAACCCTCATTTTAATACTGTTTCTTCATATCTGTCCAATCTTCTTTTAGATAAATTTAGTATCTGCAAGTGATGTCCCTCTTTCTCTCTCTCAGAATTCTTTCTGTCCCTAGATTTATGTTTGCACCTTCCTCCACATTTACCTCATCTGGTTTTCTTTTTTCTTTGTCTGTTTGAGATGGGCGTTTCTGAAAACCCTGACTTTTTCCTAATATTGGTTTTTGTTTCACAATTTTAACTCCTGGTTTGTTGTTGATCTGTGTATTTATGTTATCGCTGCTGTTCAAAAATCTGGCTCTTGAATGTGATCTACCTGTACTCTGTGATCTTTGTCAGACCCATTTTAATATATCACCTTGTGCATAATCTCCTGCATCTCTTTTTAGTTTGGTAATTTTCCTCTGAATTACTTCAGCCTCATGATCTTTTATCTTGTTTCACAGCTGGATATTAAAGTCTTGAAATTCGATGTTTGATCTAAAGTTTTGAATATCCACTTGTATTTGATCCAGTTCCTTTTATAATTCTGTATATGTGAGCAGGTCATCTTTAATAATTAACTCCAGAAATAGTTTAGAACATTCAGCTGCCGCATTCAGCCATTCTTCTTTAAACTGAAATTTTTCTAAGCTGCAAGAGGGCACAACAGTGATTCTTAAACCTCTTAGGGCCTGTCCTTAACTTAGATTCTCCTCCAAAGTACTGATGTTAAAGTTATCTCAGTGTCTTTAATTAACAGTGCCTCAAGTCTAATGAATGCATTTCTAATATCTTCTCCACAGTCACAATTGTCTCTGCCTTTATCCTCATTATGGTTAAATCATTCCCGTATGCCTTTCTTCTCTCTTCAAACGTAGTATGCTTCACTCATTCCCAACAATGGCCTGTATCTGAATTCAGTCCTGTAGCTCCATTAGCTGAATTATTTCTAAAGAACGAAATACATAAAAAAGGTAAAAAGTCAGACCACAAGCTCGAAGTTTGCAAGAGAAATATTTTCTTTTAAGGTATTGCCTGGTTCCAACAACGTTAACCCCTTGCAACGTTCGTGTTCAGCGGTGTTTCCAAAAGCTTGACAAACAAAATCCAATGATGGAATGCCATGAAAATCAAACAGAGTGGAACCAGCTGTGCAGCACAACAGAGATAGGGCAGCATACCCTAATAATAGAAAGTTCAAACAGGCAGTAGTGCGCAACAGTACCTTCCCACCTGGTTGTAGTTTTCAAGCAATAAAATGGAAGAAAAAGACACAGTCCATAGAAGTTATTTCAATTGTAGTAGACAGGGCTGCTATTTATTCTTTTAAGTCTTCCATAAAAAGCAGTACAAATGCAAAAAGGAGGGCAAACTGAATCCTCTGCAAAAGAGAAATCCCCTAGTGCCTCGACTCACACGAGTCTTCAAAGGAGGTGTAGCATACAATTATAATATGCTGATTTATATTGCTTGAGCATTAATATTAATGAGAGAGTTAATCCAAGAACTTAAAGTGCTTAAAGTCCTAATAACTTTTTTGATGTCTGATTTATTTTTTTGATGTCTGATTTATTCATTTTTTCCTTGGTTTCCTTGTACGTGTTTAACTTATATTTTTTTGCACTTAAGCTGTTTTGGTATTATTAACTTGATAGTGCACTTTAAGTTCTTGGATTAAACCTCCATACACTTTTCACTTTTTCACAGGGCAACACCCAACAATTTGAAATTTATGGGTATCGAACATGTTACACCCTTGTCTATGGGGGTGATAGATCTAACATCCTGCTAAAACAGGAAAGTAAGTGGATCTTTAAAATGAACAGTGTGAAACCCAATGGCTTAAATGAGAGATGGGATATTAAACCATTCTTGAAGTTAATGCTCTAATTTTGAAACATTAGATATGTGCTTGCCTTCTTTATCATCTTCTGTTATTTTTTTTCCTTGCCAATATGTAGATGTTTATAATTTATCATTTACTTTCTTGGAGCTAATGTAGAACCTTTATATAAAAGTGGTGTAAACCTTGGATACATATCGATAATAATGTGTTCACACTTTATCCTTTTATTTTATAACCTGGCTTTTTTCTTCTTTTTTGTTAGGACATTGATTGAGCATAGATTTTCATGTGCCCTTGGATTTCTTTGAAAACCATATAAACATGTGTAAAGTTTATTGTGAAGTTAAAAGAAAACTTGAATCACATTTGGAACTAATTGTTTTTTCGATGTTCTAATAACTTTTTTGATGTCTGATTTATTTTTTTGATGTCTGATTTATTCATTTTTTCCTTGGAAATGTATGTGTTTAACTTATTTTTTTTTTTGCACTTAAGCTGTTTTGGTATTATTAATTTGATAGTGCACTTTAAATTCTTGGATTAAATCTCTCATTAATATTAATGCTCAAGCAATATAAATCAGCATATTATAATTGTATGCTACACCCCCTTTGAAGACTCGTGTGAGTCGAGGCACTAGGGGATTTCTCTTTTGCAGAGGATTCAGTTTGCCCACCTTTTTGCATTTGTACTGATTTTTATGGAAGACTTAAAAGAATAAATAGCAGTCCTGGCTACTACAGTTGAAATAATTTCTATGGACTGCATCTTTTTCTTCCATTTTATTGCTTGAAAACTACAACCAGGTGGGAAGGTACTGTTGCGCACTACTGCCCATTTGAACTTTCTCCTATTAGGGTTTGCTGCCCTCTTTCTGTTGTGCTGCACAGCTGGTTCCACTCCATTTGACTTTCGTGGCATTCCGTCATTGGATGCAATTAATGGGTAATGTGAGGAAGTTCTTTTTCACAGAAAGGGTGGTGGATGTATGGAAAGGCCTACCTCAGGAAGCGGTGGATATGAATACAGTGCAGGGCTTCAAACAGGCATGGGATAGGCATAAGGGAGCAATACAGATGAGAATGAATAGGTAGGCCATGACAGAGTGAAGGACCATGGCATGTTCATAAGGTAGAAAAAATGGGCAGACTGGATGGGCCTTGCCGTCCCCATCTGCTGTCAACTTCTATGTTTCTATGTTTCTACATATTCCTTCATGTTGCCTTCCACAGTAAGATCACCTGTACCTGTATTGCCCTTGGGGACACCTGTTGGTCCTGGTAGTGGTTCCGGCACTGGAGCTGGTAGTGGTAATGGTAATGGTCCCACGATATCTGGCTGTGGTGGCTGAGGGGAAGTTAGTGGTACTGGAACAGGCTCTGGAACTGGATCCGGAATTGGCACTGGTCCTGCCAGTGGACCTGGCTGTGGACTGGGCTGTAGTACCAGCATTGGGAAAGGTGCCAGGGCCAGTACTGGCACCAGTTGCAGTACTGGCACTGGCATTGGTTTTGGGATTGGTGCCAGACTAGGCCCTGGTGTTGGCTGTGGTACTGGAACCAGCACTGGGATTGGAAGAGGAGGTGCTGGCTGAGGAACTGGCCTAGGAGAAGGTTCTGGTCTGGGATTAGGAAGGTCAGGCCTAAGACCCTTCAGTATAGGTGCCCTTGGGGCCCCTCTCATAACTTGTTCTTTGCCCTTCCCCCGGAACCGGCCTTGTCCTTCCTCTTTTTTCACTTTTCTGCTGGTGCCTGGTTGTCTGGCTCCATGTCATCCACCATATCTAGTACCCTGTGAGCCCTGTCCACCAGTTCCATAATTAACTTCATGGCATCCGCCTTCAATACACATGACCCTCTGGTGTCCATGATATCTTACAAGGCCTGTGAAGTATAAAGAAAACCACATGTGAGCAACTTCATCTACTTCCACGCTTTACCATGGCTTGTGTCATTGGAACCATCCCATCGGGCCCACTGCCACCCAACAACCACCTTCTTGACTCTCATACCTAGCCAGCTTCTTGTATAATTGTTGTCTTTATTGATATATATATATATATATTGATATATATATATATATATATATATATATATATATATATATATGTGCATATGTATATGTATATATATATATATATATATATATATATATATATATATACACACCTTTTTTTCTATAACCCCGTCCCTTCACTTGTAACCCATGACCCATCCACTGCACCAACATGGGTCATCACCCCCCAAGTCCTACTGTGCTGAAACTCCCAAGCATCAGAACTGTTGTTTGCCCCCACTGTTCGTATAGGTAATATAAAACCCACCCACCCAGTATATAACCAAGTGGCACCTGGCAGCATATTACAAAATGGTGTCCACCATGCAGTCCGCCCACTCCCCAAAATGGCAGCTTCCATGCAGTCCACCTGATCCTAAAATGGCAGCTGTCACGTAGTCTGCTGTCTCCCAAACCATGGAGGCCCACTTGCTTTCCTTCTTGCAACCTCACAAATCCATCTGTGTTTTCCATTATCCTGGCCAGTCCTCTTGCCCCTGAGGCTTGGCTGGGCCTCCTTTCCCAGAACAGACATTCCTTTTCCAAAACAAGGTCCTCAGTCCCATTCTCCCACCCCCCCATGACCATATTGTTCATGCCACTGAGCGCCCCTCCAGGCACCCAATCCAGACGCAAACCCCCCCACGCAACTCCTGCACTTTCAAGACACTGCCTGGGTGTCCACTGGTGCTCCACTCTGTGCTTCCAACCATGCTACATTACTGTCCCTTTTCTAACTCGCAGTGACCAGACCATGTGGCTTATTAATTCATATCTGGCACACCTGCTGTTTCCTTCCAGGTGCTCAACCGAATCAACCATATTTACATGCAAAAAAATGCCTCGTGTTCCAAAAACAACTTGCTATCCCAAGTTTCGGTTCAAGTGCCGACTCATTCTTGTCTTCCAGGCACCTGACTGACTCTATGCAATCCAACCAAAGCTTCCCCTTTTCCCTATGCATTCAGACCACGCATGCTCTTAGTTCAGCTTGAGCGTCCACCCCACTTTCTTCTAGGTGCCCGACCACCAAATTCACAATTGCATAAGAGAAGCCTTTATATTTTCTCCTAAGCTGCTAGTATTTCTGTTGTAGTACAGATCTGTATATCCAAAGTACTAGGCAGATTATCCTGAGGTTGAGAGTTTGATATTGCATCTGTTAAACAGAGTTATTATCCTAAGGTTGTGATTGTGAATCTGGGATGTGAGTTTAATAGTGCACCTGCTATAGGGGGTTAGTACCCTGAGTTTGTAGGAAGAAAGAAAGGGGGAAAAAAGAGGCAGTGGGTTAAGGTAGTGAGTTAATGTAATGAGTTAATGTAGTGGGTTAAGGTAGTAGAGGGTTGAAGTAGAGAGGTAAGATCTAACAATAGGTGGCTAGTTATGTTGAGAGCAGTGCAGTGCAGCGGCTGTAGGGTAGCAGTCTCCAGGGAGACTTTTTGGAGATTACATTGCTGCCCTATCTGCATAACTCTCACTGTGCTGAGGGAGGAGGTGGCCAGACTCAAAACCAAGTTGGCTTGGGTTTGGAGGACCTTCTCCCCCACACAGGGACCACCTAGTCCAACACCACTACAGCAGAGGTTGCCCAGTAGGAGGAACAGTTGGACAACAGTGGGATAATGGAGGATTAGGGTGGTGGAGTGTAGGCACATTCCACAACCAGTTCCACTACAAAACGCCTATGCCGTCCTGGCAAGGTAGGAATGTCTCACCAAGGCACCTATAGTACTGACTGGGGTGGATGTTGAGTCCTCCACAGTGGAAATCCCAAAGTGGGTGACAGAGGACCCCAGAGGTGGAGGAAGCAAATCCAGGTTGGGGACTCCATTGTAAGAGAGATAGAGCTAGGAGTAGATAGACACAAGGAGAGGGAGGTTCAGTGACTTCACAGAGCCATGACACACAGGGATGGAAAGAGGATCCAAGGGATCGCTGGCACAGAAGGAAGGGCAGGAGAGCTAGACATCATTGCCTATCTGGGGACAAATGACCTGGCTAAGGATTAGCCAGCTATCGTGCCGGAAGAGTTCAGGGAGTTAGGAAGGGGTCTTAGGCAAGTAGCACGATCTGTGACCTTCTCAGAAGTTCTACCTGTCTATGACAGGGGGCTGACAGGATTCTCCACACCAGGAACTTCAATGCATGGTTGAAGAAATGGTGCAGAGAGAAAGGTTTTGGTTTCAATGGGGACTGAGGCCCCACTGGGAGGGATAAGGGCCTGTACAAGGGGGATGACCTGCATCCGTCCAGGAGGGGAATTGTAGTCCTCAGTGAGTGATTTAAATGCTACATTGGCAAGCATTTAATCTAGCTGAGGAGAGAGATGGAATGAGACAGGGAGACATAAACTGTCCCGCTCCCCCCACAAGCTCAAGAGGCCAACTATGGGAATCTGGAGGGAAAAAAAAGAAAAGAAACCAAAAAAAATAATGAAATCCAAGGGGAAGAAGAAAGCTAAGCTAATAAGTCAGAAGAATAAGGGAAGACAAATGGAAAAATGGAGGGGGTGGCAGCACATTCTGAAAAGCCATGTATGTGAATTCTCATAGTCCGGGGAATAAGACTGTGGACGTGGAGGCCACCATGGTGGAAGTGGACCTGGATTTAGTCACCATTACAAAGACCTGATGCAGTGAAAACCAGGACTGGAATATGGCCATACCAGGTTATGTTCTGTTCAGAAGCGATGGGGTAGATAGGAAAGGGGGGTAGTAGCTCTTTATGTAAGGGACAACATAAAGGCTATGGAAATAAAAGTGGAGCAGGGAGAGTTGGGGCAACGTATCAACTGGGAGGAGAAGCACTAGCAGTCATAAAACAGGAAAGGGACCTTAAGGTATTCATTTCCAATTACCTGAAGGTAGCTAAACAGTGTGAAAGGCTAGCAGGATGCTCGGATGCATAGGCAGGGGTGTCACCAGCAGAAAGAGGGAGGTAATAATACCCCTTTATAGATCACTAGTGAGACCTCACCTTGAGTACTGTGTCCCGTTCTGGAGGTCCCACCTCCAAAAGGTCATAGGGTAGAGCTGGTACAAAGGAGGGCAATCAAAATGGTGCAAGACCTGCATCAGAAGCCCTATGAAGAAAGGTTTAAGGAATTATTGAGAAGGTACAGAGAAAGGCAACCAAAAAATTAAACATATGCATAATCTCAGTTACCAAGAAAGATTGAAAAAACTGGGCCTTCACTCAATGGAATACAGAAGAACAAGGGGCGACCTGTGTTTAGCATATAAAGCCAATAGGGATCTAACTCTTAGGGAAACAATAGGATTAGTAAACCATGTGGGTAGGAAAACAAGAATACATGATAGTAAGTTATCGGGTGAAAATAATAGAGCAAGAAGACGAGGTAAATGGTATACACAAAGAATCGCAACAACGTGGAATACTTTACCTAAACAGATAATAGATAGTAACAATATTACAACTTTTAAAAATAGATTAGATAGTTATATGGGTGCCCAAAAATTTGAGTACCACCTCTGAGGACCGGAAGGTGGCAAGTTCTTAAAAGGTGAAAGGTGAAAGCATGTTGAACTTGTAAACAAACTATGAAACTGAAAATATGTACTCTGTAGAAGAAAGGAAAAAAGGGGAGATATCATAGAAACATTCAAATACCTCACATGTATGAATAAGGTAGAGGAAGGGAGCATTTTGCAGAGAAAGAGATGCTTGAGGACAAGGGGTCATACTATGACACCACTGGGGGGGACACTGAGAGGAAATATGAAGAAGTATTCTTCACAGAAAAGGCAGTGGATGCTTGGAACAACCTCTGAGCAGAGGTGGTGGGGATTAAAACAGTTACAAGATTCAAGAAAGCATGGGATGGACACAAGAGGATCTTAGAAGTAAGGCAAGGGGGGGTGCAAACCGGAGACAGAGTAGGGTCTGTGCTGGCACTGTCGGTAGGGACAACAGGGCAGACTAGGTAGACCAAGAGGGCCTTATCTGCTGACAGCTTCTATGTTTTTATGAAAGCAAATGCTGTGAATTTTAATTTACAATTACTCTTTTTCATAATAATAGAGTCACCAGCCTCGAATTACAAGAAATTGCTGCACACAATTATCCATCACATTACATTTATAATACTATTAATTTTGCAAGGGATTCAAGTCTTGAAACTTGCATACAGTTTGTGTTGATATGAGTGAGCCAACAATGGGTACCCAGTTCCAACTCTCCAGGTGAGGGCAAGGCCTACTAACATCCATGTGGACCCAATGCACTGGAGTCTGACCCAGACTAAAATTCCTTGGAATGAAGATTAAACTACATTAAAAAGTGTTCAGTGTTCACCTTTTTGTACAGAACAGCTCTGGCTGGTACATAAGTTCCAGTGGTGCTTCAATGCAGATGATGTGGAGCAGCCACAACCATCCAGCAGACCAGTACACTGGAGTTGGGGCCTCTTATGGTCAGTTAGAAAGCAGGAAGATAGTTGTAGGCAAACAAGCCAGACCTGATGCTAAGGAAGAGGCCATGTGATCACGAACATCAGCATAGAAACATAGACTTTGACGGCAGATAAAGACCGCTTGGCCCACCTAGTCTGCCCATTTCCCCACTTACAGGATAAGTTGCAGATCCTATTTAACCAACAGCCTATTTCTTCCTTCCCCCCACAAAAATTGCCTTATGTCTGTCCCATGCATTCTTGAATTCTCCCACAGATTTAGACCCCACAACCTCCTCAGGAAGGCTGTTTCATGTATCCACCACTCTATCTGTGAAAAAATACTTTCTCACATTGCCCCTGAGCCGTCCCCCCTCTATCTTCAAATTGTGTCCCCTTGTTCTTGCACATCTCTTTTTCTGAAAGATGCTACCCTCTTGGACTTTGTTGATTCCACTGAGGTACTTAAACATTTCTATCATGTCACCTCTCTCCCTCCTTTCCTCAGGGGTATACATATTAAGCTCCTTTAGTCTGTCCTCGCGTAGCTTCTCTTGCAGACTCTGCACCATTTTAGTTGCCCTCCTCTGAATTGCCTCCATCCTGTCTATGTCCTTGCGGAGATGGGGTCTCCAAAACTGGATGAAGTACTCCAGATGGGATCTCACCAACTGTCTGTACAAGTGGATAACAACTTCCTGTTTTATGCTGGTGATGCCTCTCCCTATACCTTCCAGTATCCCCCCAGCCCTCCCTACCACCTTCTCACATTGCTTGCCAACCTTAAGGCCATTTGATATGATTATCCCCAGGTCCCTTTCCATTTTTGTTGTTGTTACTACCTCCCTCCCATTGTGTAATCTTCCCCTGGGTTTTTGTTTCCCAGGTGCATTACTTTGCACTTCTTTGTATTGAATTCAAGCTGCCATACTTCTGACCATTCCTCCAACCTTGCCAAGACCCTTCTCATTCTTTCCATGCATCCTTGTGTATCAACCCTGTTGCAGATCTTTGTGTCCTCTGCAAAGAGGCATACTTTTCCTTCCAGTCCCTCTGCAATGTCACTTATAAAGACATTAAATAGGACTTGACCCAGTACTGAACCCTGCGGTACCCCACTAGTAACCCCTCTTTCTTCAGCGTGGACTCCATTTACAATTACCTTCTGTGTTCTGTTGTTCAGCCAATGTTTTACCCAGGCTACCACCCTGGGACCCACTCCCAGGCTGGTTAATTTGACTACTAATCTTTTGTGTGGGACTGTGTCAAATGCCTTGCTAAAGTCTAGGTAGGCCATGTCCACAGCCCCTCCCTGGTCTACTACTTTGGTCACCCAGTCAAAGAAATCAATTAGATTGGGCTGACATGACCTTCCCACTGTGAACCCATGCTGCCTTGGGTCCTGGGCCCACTGGCCTCTAGGTACTCAACAATTGTTTCCTTCAGAAGTGATTCCATCACTTTCCCTACCACAGAGGTCAAACTGACAGGTCTGTAGTTTTCTGCCTCTGTCTTGGTCCCACTTTTGTGAAGGGGAATCACATCAGCCTTCTTCCAGTCCTCAGGTACCACGCCATCTTCCCATGATTTGTTAAAAAGGGTAGTCAGTGGTGTCACTAGTTTTCTGCTTAATTATTTTAGAATTCTGGGGTGAATTCCATCTGGCCCCATTGCTTTGTCCACCTTCAGTTTTAGGAGTTCTTTCAGAACCCTATCTTCTGTGAAACAACTAGGATCGACCCCCCTCTCCAGAGTGCTTCTGTTAATTGGATATGGCACCTGCCCCACTTCCTCTTATGTGAATACTGAACAGAAGTATTCATTCAGTATCTTCGCTTCTTCACTGTCACTCTCTGCCCACCCACCATCCATTCTATTCAGCCTCACTATCCCTCTCTTTATCTTTCTACACTCCCTGATATAACTATAAAAGGTTTTATCCCCCTTCTTAACTGAGTTGGCTATCTTTTCCTCAGTTTGTGCCTTTGCCATTCTGACTACCCTCCCTGCTTCCTTCTGCCTTAACTGGTATAGTTCTCTGTCCTGCTTCTTCTGTGTTTCCTTATACTTCCTAAATGCTATCTTTTTCTCCCTAACCTTCACCGCCACCTCTTTTGAGAACCATAGTGGCTTTTTCTTTCATTTTGATTTGTTTATTTGCTTCACACAAATGCTTGTTGCCTCTGTGATGGCAGTTGTGATATATCCCCATTGTTACTTCACCCCTCCTTCTAGCCTGCTTGCTAGTGCTTTTCTAAGGCACTCTTCCATCTTGCCAAAGTCAACCCTCCTGAAGTCCAGAACCCTCACTTTTGTATGGCTTGACTCTGTAGCTGAGTTTATTGTGAACCACAATGTTTGGTGGTCACTTGTTCCCAAATGGCTACCCACTTCTAGATCTGAGATCCTCTCACTGTCCCCATTGAGAGTACGAGGTCTAAGATTGCTCCCTCATGAGTAGGTTCCAAAAACTAGCTGTCTGAGGCATGCCACCTGAAGGGCATCAAGCATGGCCCTGCTTTTGGATGTGGCTACAGCAAAGGTGCTCCAGTTAACATCTGGCATATTAAGGTCCCCCCATCAACAGTATCTCCCCTTTCTCTGCCATACTAAGTATGCCTTCTATCATATCCTTGTCCATTCCCTCCCCCCTGACATGGGGGTCTGTATACAACCCTGTGCAGATTGTGGTGCCATTTCCAGTCTCTAAGGTGACCCACAGTGCCTCCTCTCCTCCCTATTTACTCTTTTGTTCAGTTGCTTTTATATCTTCCCTTACATAGAGAGCTACTCCCCCACTCTTCTGCCCTCCCTGTCTCTCCTGTAGGTTGTGTACCCTGGTATGTTAACATCCCAGTAATGGTTCTCTGTGTACCATGTTTCTGTGACTGCTATGATATCCAGGTATCCCTCTTCCATCAAGGCCACTGGTTCAGGGAGCTTGTTGCCCAAACTACTGGCATTGGTACTCATTACCCTCCATTCCTTGATGGCCTTACCCCTTTTTGCCCCATCCCTGTCCTTATTGCGTTTGTCACTTTCTCCATTTACCCCTGCACGTCTCCCTATTGACATCTCTATTGCGGTGTCTACCTCACTTAGTACCCTGATTTTTTTGGGAGGGCTAGGATTTCCCTGCTCCTTTCCAATGCCTCCCCCCTTGGCTAGTTTAAATGCTTGCCAATTAAGTATTTAAAGCTATCACCTAGGATCCTGGTTCCCATCCTGGACAGATGCAGACCATCACACCAGTATAGGCCTGCATCCATCCAGGTGGACCCCCAGTCCCCAGTGAAGCCAAATCCCTGAGCTCTGCACCAGTTTTTCAACCACTGATTGAATCTCATGCTGTGGAGCACCCTAGCCTCACCCGTGCTATAGACAGGCAGCACCTCTGAGAAGGTTACTGTGTGTGCTATTTGTCTAAGGCCCCTCCCCATCTCCATAAACACTTCTTGCACTGCTCTGATCCCTTTCTTAGCCAGGTCATTTGTCCCTAGGTGGACAATGACACCCAGCTCCCTCCCCTGTGCAGCTGCTCCTGCGATCCTGAGGATTCGCTCCCTGTCCCTCCAAGCCATGTCATGCTATTGTAGTGGGTTTATTTTTTTCTGCTAATAGGGCCCATAATTGAGTACATGGAGCTGAGGTTGAACAGCTGCTTTTGGAAAAACTCATTTAGTTTGTCTGCTGTTATCTTCCGGCATTCTAAGTGAGTGATTCTAAAATAGCATTGTGAACATCTGAAATATATTTGAGATCATTTACATAGCAAATGCATAGAGCACTATATCATCTGTGTATCTGTGAATGGATGCAGAGGAGCAGGCAGCAGGGAGGTCATTCAGGATGATGGATAAGAGAATGGGGCCAAGCAAGCCCCCTTGGGACATGCCAGAGCCAGTGGAGAGAGGGGGGAAGAGGAAGTCTCTGATATGAACAGCTTATGACCTGCCCACATGGTACAGTAGGAGCAGAAACAACTGACTGCAGGGACAGACAGTCCTACTGCCATAAGCTTGTCCAGGAGGAATGTCAAAGTTTTTGGCTAAGTCAACAAAGATGGTGGAGGTGAATTGGTCTTAGTCATCCATATAATACCCGAAAGGATGGAGCCACTGTGCCGAAGAAGGGAGGCGGATATGGAGAGGTACTTCCTGAAGGCAGACTGGAAGGGGGATGAAGAAGGAGGAGGAGCTGAGGAAGGGGGAGAGCCGAATGAGAACCAGATGTTCCTGGAGCTTAGCCAGGGTGGGGAGGAGAGAGATGGGTCAGTAGTTTTCAAGAAAGGAAGAATCTACAACGTTAGGAAGGGGAATGACAGCAGTCTGTTTTCAGGCATCAGGGATGGTAGCTGAGGAGAAGGAGAGGCTGAGTTGGTGGGCAGTGAGGATGGCAATGATAGGATAATAGAAGTACAGAAGTTTCGAGTCAAGACAGTCAGGTCTTGCACCTTTGTGGGGGTTATGAGCTAGAAGATCCTTGAGGAAGGCAGCTGGAGTGGTGAGTGAGAAGGATACTGTGTGTGTATGGGTGTAGGTTTGAATTCTACATTGGCCACTCTGTGACCCTCCCCTCAAAAAGTTAATTAAAGCAGCATGTCTCAAATCTCAGTGTGGTGAAAATTATGATCCTGTACCTTTTTTGTTATTTTGATCACCCTTTTCTTCTTGCCACATAATATGTTCTTTACCCCACCTTTAAAATGTCCTTTAGCATTTTGCTTAGCTTTTAAAATTAAAAGGTGATCTCAGCAGTATTTAAACACCCAAACTCCCATTGAAGTGAGGGAGCAGTGTGCTGCATACAGGTTATAATCTAGAAAGTTAGAACTTGTAGTTTTTTTTTTAAATGCTACTGAAATTTTGCAGTAAAATCCCCAAGTCTGTACCAAACTCAAACAATTAATTTAGTTAGACACACACAGCTGCCATCAGTATCACACACTGGCAGCTCGGAGCCAATAAAGAACAGTACAATCCAGAAATAAATAGCAAAATGTGATTTGGCAAGTGGAAGATTAAACATTGCACATAGTAATGCACCTTAAAAGAACAGTCAGTGTTCAAATACCACTGAGAATACTGATAGCCATAGTGGTTGTCAATGGTTTGTTTCTCACTCTCTTTCTCTCACCCTC
Organism: Neoceratodus forsteri; assembly: GCA_016271365.2. Taxonomy (NCBI): domain Eukaryota; kingdom Metazoa; phylum Chordata; order Ceratodontiformes; family Ceratodontidae; genus Neoceratodus; species Neoceratodus forsteri. The sequence goes on from CM057456.1 coordinate 1,517,575,438, forward strand.
AAACTTTATGGGCATGACAAGATGTATAGGTATTGTTGACATTTATACATCAAACTATTGCTAAGACATAAACATACTATAATGCACTTAAATTAATACATCTATGTTGCATTTCAGAGTTGGTATCTGAATGTTATGTATTGTGTAGCTGTATCACTCTTTTCAATCCAACAAAGGAAGTAGTGCAGCAAAGCATATTAGAATGAAGATTTAACAAATGAGGAATTTGGGAGAGGAGACTACATGCTGTAGCAGGAGGGGAGGTTTCAGCAAGCTAAGGCGGGATTGTAATTAGTAATAAAAAAAAAGTCTGGTTCTACATTTGAAATGAAAAGGAGCCTTGCAAAAGAATGTCTCCTTTTCATTTCAGAAATGCTGAACCAGACTTTTTTTGGGCTGTGGGCAGAGCATGCAGCCCTTTTGGGATCAAACATACCTTACAAAAATGGTCTATCGTGGAACCTTCCATTGGACATTTGGAAGAATCCTTCTGAATGTCCAACAGAGCTTGAAACCCTTCGATATGATTGGCTGCTTCGGAATAACAGACGTACTATGTTGGCTGCTACTTCCGCATTCTGGGTCATGAGCTGCACATGAGCGACTCGCGTGCATGCACAGTTCAACTGGTGCCATCATGTTGTGAATGGCAAAATGCCATTCACCACAACTACGAATGTGCAAGTGTTGAGCACGCGCAGTTTCATCACCACCACCATCAGAAAAACCCTCCCATTGCTGCTGTCCTCCGGCACAGACATCTGAGTCCCCAGTCCCCATGTCAGCATTATGTAGCCCCCCCAACTCATGTGGCACACTTGGAGCCCACCCTAGTCTGCCCAAATGTATACCTTTTTTTCTGTTCTTATTTATTTTCCCAGTGCCAACATCGGGGTACCCATTCCCTGTGTTGACACTATGTGCCCCCCTACTGATGTGGCACACTGGGAGCTCATCCCAATGTGCCCAAATGTTGTTTTTTTTTCCCCCCACCAACATTGGGGTGCCCAATCTCCATGTCAGCATCAAGGACCCACCCACCCAATTCATGTGGCACACTGGAAGCCCACCCCAGTTTGCCCAAATGTATACCTTTTTTTCCTGTAAATAAAGAAAACCTTCCCCGATGTGTTTTTTTTAGCCTGTAAAATAAACTGTCCTCATTGTCACCCCAGTCCCCTCCCTATCCCCACCCTCCCATTGAGCACCCACCTCCTTGCACTACCCTTAACCCATACTTACCTCTGGAGGTCAGCGCTGTTATCTTTTCTGGACAGGGACATGGCTGCACTCTTCAAAGCCAAACCACAAACTGAAGAATCAGAGGTAAGCATGCTATAATGGCATTCATTGGGGTTTTCAACTTAAGTTGATAAATCAGCCATTTTTAAATTTTGGCACTAAATTTTTCAACATATTGTTCTTGGGACCCCACCACATGAACTATGTCACTGTCATTTCATTACTCAGTCCCAAAAGGTGATTTCACGGTCATTGCGTGGAATCACCTTTTGGGACTGATTAATGAAACGACAGTGTCACTGTTCATGACGTGGGGTCCCAAAAAACCCATGTTGCAAATTTATTGAAAAAACTCAAAAAAATGATTGTGTTATGAGCATGCATTGTGCAGTGTCTAGCATGCTCCTAACTTCACCAGTTTTTAATATTTTCACTCCAGGGGCAGGATTCACAAAAGAGATGTGCTGTCACGAGTGAGATGCGCCAATGCAAATAGGATGCGCCCACCAAATGTTGAGCAATTCACAAAGGGATGCACAATGGGATGTGCCATGAGCAACCCCACTGTGAGTCACGTGGAAAGGGCAGGGCACAAGTGGAAATGAGCCAGTGCATCTGGGATGTGCACAACCACCCAGGGGAGCAACACAGTGAATATGGAGCAACCTTGCATTTATTAATGATGGTGACATAAATGGTGCACTTACTAACACTTGGTTAAAGATTACCTTTAAAGGTTTTGTTATTATACAAGCATTTTTAATATTTTTTCTTATTATTATGCTTTGTTGCCTATGGCGCACATTACGACAACACCGTGAGCAGTTGGAGTTCCTTTACAAGGGTCGTGCGTCGGGTCTGTAAATGACCCCTGCTCCCTATCCAATTCCTTACTTTTGCTTCTGTTGCCCCTTTTGAGGCAACAAGGGGGGGAATGTTACACAAGGTCCCTGCACCCTAATTGGTACCCCACAGTTACACCGCAGACAGCTAGCATTTAGGTATATGTTATACTAACACATAGGGCTAAGGGCATCTACCGTATAAGAGTAGATGTCAGGATATGTATGAACGTTATTGCTATACACTTTACTTTCTAATATACACATGTATTTCTTGCTTAAAAGATGTTGGGACATCTGTGTCCTTGAAATGATTATGATATATGAGTCAGCATTGCCATCTTCTGATGATTTGTATTACTACATGGCTATGTGCAAACTGTACCTCTTTGTTTCTACAAAGTGATGACTACTACAAAATTGTATAATGTTATCTTGGACTGAGGAGCCACCTCTAATTTAGCCAATAGGGCTCATCTCTGTAACTAGAAATGTTTCTAACTTACAGCAACCATGGTAATTATCATAGGTATATAATATAAGACATTACGTCTTCTACCTCGGAGACACCAGAAGACACGGAGATTCCTCGAGGTATAGGGAATGCTTAGCATTGGCTCCCAGTTCCTATTTGTAAGAACTGCATAGAGCAACTGTGATTTTCCTTTTGGTAGTAATAAACAAGCTTTATTACTCTTATGCTACGTGTCTGTGATTCCTTGCATGCCCATTATTGCCAAGAACCTGAGAGTGAGGTTTAGACCTCCTGACACCTGCCAAAGCGTATTTTCACCTTAGGTACTTTCAGAGAGATATAGGCCGTACTTCTCAGTGCATAGTTGCCTACCAGGCTTAACGGAAGGCAATCGGAAATGTACTGGGGCAGTTTTTTGGAAATAGCTTTATAGGTCCAAAGTGTAGCATTTCTTTGACATCTATAAGGAAGGGAGGTCCACCTCACAGCCACATATAGGGAACAGTGGTGTGTAGAGAAGGGAGGCCAGTGATGAACCTTAGGGCTCTGTGGTAGAGTGTATCAAGCTTGGTGAGCATTGCGGTGGCGCACGGACCATAAAGGAAGTCCACATAATCTAGCAGTGAAAGGAAGGTAGTTCGGACCAGCCTCAGCTTGGCTTCTTTAGTAAGATGTTTGATCCTAAAAAATAGACCATCTGCCTTAGTTTTTTTGTCAGTTCCTCAATATGATTGGTAAAGGATAGTCTATTGTCAATCCGTACTCCCAAATATTTGAAATTTGTTACTTATTCCAATGGTTCACCAAGTATTGTAGTAATCTGTGGAATAGATCCTGATGTGATTGGATTTGAAGCATGAGCAAAGGGCAAGAACGGAATTGCTTTTGTTTGTTTAGCATTTAAAAGCAGCTTTTGTTTTAGGAGCTGGAGCTGCAGCTGGTTGAAGTCAGATTGTAGGTCACAATAAGCAGGTTCAGGTGTTGATCTACCTATGTATATCACTGTATCATCAGCAAATAAGTGTATATTGGCCTCTTTTATGCTTGTTTCAATATTGTTAATATAAATTGAAAATAACAATGGTCCCAGGATGGACCTCTACGGTACTCCCCTCAGGAGAGTTTTAAGCAGTGAAAAATCACCTTCAGCCTTTACCTGCTGTAGCTGGCCTATAAGATTATCAGCGAACCAACTCAAGGAAAGCTGTTCCAGGCCAATACACTTTGAAGGGGAGAGAGGAGAAGGCTGTGGTCCACAGTGTCAAAGGCCTTGCTTAGGTCTAGAAATACTGCACAGACAAAGTTCCTATCATCTAGGTCCTGCTGCCAGTCATTAGTCACCTTAGCCAGGGCTGAGATTATGCTGAATCCTGATTGCAGTGGGTTTAGCAGGCTTTTAGAGTCTGTATAATTCTTGAGTTGGGTACTTACAATTTTCTTCAGTAACTTGGACAGTATAGGGAGGCAAGAAATTGGCCTGTAGTTGTTTAGGTCACTTGTATCACCAGATTTGAATATGGGGATGATATGTGCTGTTTTCCAAATGGGAGGTAGGATGCCCAGGGACAGGGATAAATTAAAGAGATGAGTAACTGGCACAGCTAGGACTTGGTAGCCAATCTTTATGATATACGGGTCTATAAAATCTGCTCCAGCACTTTTTTTGGTGTCCAGCTGTAGTGTAAGGTCTTCAACCTCTTTCAGAGTTGTAGGCTGAAAAGTGAAAGATTGTTTGGAGGCAACAAATCCATCATGATGCTCACCAAGTTGCGAGTGTAAAGCACAGGCCGGAGAGTTGTCAATGGCAAGTCCTGTGGACACAAAGTGATCATTGAGAGCATCAAGGATAGATGATCTATCAGAGATAGTGGAGTTGCCTGATCTAAGTTTTGCAGGTAGGAAGTTACCAGCTGTGTGACCTGATAATTCCTTGATTGTGTTCCAGAATTTAGTAGGGTTTCTGGAGGCTGATTCAAGTTCTGATCAGTAATAGCCAGCCTTAGCCTCTATAATCATGTTGGTACAGGTGTTCTGTGCCCTCCTAAACATACACCAGTCCTTGTCAAGTTTGGTTTTTCATGCTGTTTTCCAGAGTGAATCCCTTTTCAACATAGCATCCTTCATCTCTGGTGAAAACCATAGGCAGGATTTATTCTTCACCCGGACTTTTATCAATGGTGCATGTTTATTTAGTACCTCTGGCACTATTTCATGAAAAATTTCATATGCCCCACTTACTGTTTTAGCTAAGTAAAAGTCCTGCCAATGCAAGGAATCTCTGAGCTCAGTAATGAAAGCCATAGGGTCAAAACTGCATTTGCACTTCTTGAGGATAAACTTGGATTAAGGTATAGCCATGGAGTTTGATCTTACACAGGCAATAAAGCAGTGGTCACTGATGTCAGAGAAAAAAGTGGCAGCATGTGAGAATAAGTGGGGCCTATTTGCTAAAATTACATCTAGCAATGTACTGTTGTTTGTGTTCAATTTATTAGGATTTGTTGCTTCGTTGATAAGTTGTGTCAATCCAAGGGAGTCGCAAAGTAATTTAAGAGTTGTAGCCACATTGGAAAACCAGTCTAGGTTAAGGTCACCTAGTATGATAACTTCAAGAGGTTCAGATCCTAGGATATTATTTAAGTACTGTAGCAGTAAGTAGCCATGCACATGACATGTGTCTGGCCACATGAGCACTCTGGATGCCATGCTGTCCCATTGTGTTGTGCTGTGTGACTGTGTACCCAGGGGATGTACCATGTGTGGCAGTGGTGCATGGGTGTCCCATGCCATGCTACGCTGTGCCTGACAGTCCATGCCCATGGTGGCACTATTGATGTGGCAGTGCCAGTCAGGCTGGTGACACACACACACACACACACACACTGTTGGATGGGCCTGTCATACCATTGCCACACATGGTACCATGAGGCCACAGCCTGTAAACACACAGTACCAATCACAGCTGGTGCATGGCTACAGTGGTGTTGTTGGCACTGCACAGCTGTGCCAGGGACTGTCATGCACAACCATGGCACTACACTGTGACACACTGTATATGTCTGTATGTTTGCCTGTATGTATGCCAATGTATATTCAAGTGCACTAACCATGTAGTGTCTGTTGATTTTGCTACTGTTGTTTTATCTTTTTGTAAAGCACCTTGATAGTTTGAAAGGTGCTTATGCAAAATAAAGCTATTATTATTATCATTATTATTCTCCACCCTTCTTTCACAGCTCCATCATGCATCACAGGTGCAGCTGAGGGCACAGCTTCATAGGATGCCCTAGGAGGTGATGATGCAAGCCTATCACACAGGGCTGTGGGTACTGCTTTGGATGGTGCATCCCTGGACCATCCACTGCACTACCCCACCTGCCTCAGCCCCAGGCCCAGTGATGGCAGGCCTATCACACCCCTCAGCCAATGCTGCCATGGTGGCCAGCAATGACACCACATGACTGGAGGGTCTGCTGGGATTCACTGATGATGACCCTGCAGATGCAGTGGACATCGCTGACACCCTCCTAGTGCTTGCATCTGGCATGCAGAGGATGTACAGCGATGACCCCGCAGATGAAGTTTGCCACCCAGATAGAGAGGGAGATGGCTGAGAGTGGGATATGCAGCACACAGGTCCTGTGCAGATGGCGCCTGATGCACCTGATGCCACTGATGGCCCTGCTGCACATGGTGTGGAAGCAGTGGCTGCACAGCTGCCCATAGCAGAGGGTGCTGTGTCTCCTGCATCTGGTCCCGGTGCAGTGGCAGAGGCATCAAGGGTGTCCAGTCCAGGTGCTGTAGGACACACACAGGCACCATTGGAACATGACAACACTGGCCATGGACATGTTGTGGCTGAGCAAGCCCAAGGCCCACCCATGCTGCAGTCTGTGAGGCACACCCACCACCCGTGGATGCCCCAGAGCAGTCTGTATCACCCCCCACTAATCAGAAACACCACCATGACCCATCACCTGCTGATGTCATGGAGGGCTATGTACACCTCCTGCGTGATGCTGTAGAGGGGCAGGCAGCCCTCCATGCAGAGTTCAGGAGCCACTGGACAGTGATGGTCCTGGAGCATGAGTCCGCGGCTGCATGGCGTGCCCAGGTGTTGACCAAGACATGCCTTCAGTGGGTGGGCATGACCGCAGCATTAGAGCAGATTGCAGCTTCTGTGGAGATGGTGTATGCATCCGTTGCATGCCATGGCCATCGGGCATCCTGCCAGACACCCATGAGCACCTCCCACACAGCCAGGCAGCAGCATCAGGTGGACCCATTGCTGCTGACACCATCACCACATGTCACAATGCCCAGCATCCCAGCACAGACATGGCTTATGGGGCCACCACACCAATGAGCACCCATTCACGGTCTCATTGCAGTACCCCTACAGGGCTGTTGGATACAACCCCTGTGGCTGGTAGTGTCACAGCTGCATCCACCAGTTATGGCAGAGGCTGCCCAAGTGTCTGTGGTGGCTGTGGTGCCACCCTGTGATGTCCAGGTCCCCATTCCAATGGCAGCTGCATGTTTCACCATTGTGTCCCACATGCCTGGATGACGATGCCTGGGGTGGCATGTGTGGCAGCCACCTGCCCAAGTGCACTGCCATCATGGGCCCCCTGTGCAGTGCCGCCTGTGTGTCTGTGTGCACCACTTTTGTGCCATGTGGCGTGGGCATGATAAGTGAAGTGAAGTCAAGTGTCTGCTATGCCTGTGTGCCAGCTGCAGTGCACACTGATCCATGCCATCCCAGGCACTGTCATGGTGACACATGTGTGTGTTGAAAGGGGTGTGTGTGTGTGTGTGTGTGTGTGTGTGTCTCTCTCTCTCTCTGGGACTCATGGTCCCTGGCATGTGTGTGGGCCGCTGCTGTCCCACCTCCACTGTGTGGCACGTGTTGTCTGTGTGCACCTGTGTAGGACTGTTTGTGTGCTGTGCTGTGTCCGCTGTGAAATGCATGGTTCTGTGTCTATCTGTTGTCACCATTGAGCACCTCCCAGATAAATACCTCTGATACTCACCTGTAGTTCACAAAATACTTCTCCACCAGTGTGCTCCTGTACTTCCTTGCCCATGCAGCCAGCCGTGGGTCCCAGTGGACCACTGGTGGTCCAGTGTTGGGGTCCTGTGGCACTGCTTCTTCCTCCCCACTCTCCTCCCCAGAACTGTTGCCCTCAGTGGCCTCGACAGCTATTCCACGGTCAGTGGCCATGTTGTGTAGCATACAACAGGCCAGGAATATGCCACAGGCCTTCTCAGGACTATACTGTAGGGCCCCACCTGACCTACACAGGCACCGAAATTGCATCTTCAGCATGTCTAACACACGCTCAATGATGGTGTGAGTAGTGGTGTGTGCCTCATTATAACACTCTTCCACCTCTGCTCTGGGTCATTGGATGGGGGTGAGGAGCCAGGGCCTCAGTGGGTATGCAGCATCACCTATTGGGGGGCAAGGGTGGCTGTTAATACAATGGTCACATGTGCAGCATGCCCCCACTCCCTGCTCCATTCCACACTGGTGTGCGCGCTGAGCATCCACTACTGCCTGTGCCTGTCCCTTCCCTGCAGTCTTACCCCCCAACTCCACCTGATGTTGCTGGTCCTGTGCCTGTTGTTGGCCCCAGGCCACCAATGCCATTGGGGTCACACATGCCATGCCAACCATTGCCCTGCCCAGTGAGTATTATGGTGCTGCCCACTGTCTGCCTGTGTTGTGCATGTCCCTGCCACACATGAACCCCATGGCATGCCTGTGTCCCCTTGCACACCTCCAATGTCCCACATCTGCTGCACCCTATGAACATCATGCACGGTGCTATCTACACCCCCCATCCTGTGCCATGGTGCCCTGTTGTGCGGCTGTTTACCATGTCTCATGAACCTACTAAATGTCCACTTGGTATGTCCCCTGCCTGGAATCTCTGGCAGAGGGCAGACTGTTGCCATATGAATGCATCATGTGTGCTCCCGGGGTGTGTGATGCAGACATTGCTGATGCACCCTGTTGCATTGCACAACACCTGGCAGTTGACTAAGTGGTATCCCTTGAGGTTAATGTAGGTTATGGCATCATCACCAGATAGTGCGCTGATTGCCACATGGGTACAGTCAATGGCCCCTATGATGCCTGGCATGCATGCCACCCTGTAAAACCCCTGCATGGCTTTTGTCTGCTCTGCCTGTATGCTAGGGAAATGGATATATTCTGAAGCATGTGGTAGTAGTGTGGTGAGGAACTGTATGAGGAAGTGGGAAGTGGAGACCTGTGATACACCAGTGTTGTCCCCAGTAGGCCTCTGGAAGGTTCCGTGGCGAGCAAGTACATTACTGTTGTCACCTTGGTCTCCACCGATATGGCATGAGCACATGCAGTGGGTGCCTGCATTTCCTCATGGCACAGGTCACAGAGCTGCCTCAGAATGGCCCTGTTCAGGTGGTATTGGCCTACTGTCTCCATATCTGTCAGCTGCTAAAAGGATGGCCTGGCACGATACCACCATTTGGCAGGCTGCCTATGGTGCCTTCTGCCTCTCCGTCTCCTCATCCTCATTAGTACTCCAACCATTATGAGTGGTGCTGCATCCATGCTGGTGGTGTGCTGTCTCTCCCTTTCTGTCTGCCACTGTGCTGGTGCTGCTGTTCTGCCACTGACCTGCTGGTGGCTTGCACTTAAGTCTGCTTCTTTTATACTTACCTTTTCACGGTGCATTTTGTGCTTGCGCCTGGTTTGCTCTCTCGATGCGCCTTCATTTTGCATTGTAAATTGCTTTGCACTGTGTATGCATGTGTTCACCCCCTCTAGATGCACTGCATAACATTATACATCTCCAGCACATCTGGTTCAGTGTGGCGCATCAGGGTTGCGCCGGTGCATCCATCCTGTCTGTGAATCATTTCATGGTGCACTTTTGTGTTATGCCAGCGCATCTCACGTGCACTCAGTGCATCTCTTTTGTGAATACTGCCCCAGATTTTCATCATTGCCATTTTTGCACAGCTCCTTTTTAACAGTACAACTGTCATTTTTCACATCCTGCCCAAAATGTGTTTTTGCACCTGTAGCATAGAATAGTGAAGTCAATCTGCAAAATCTCCTTTCAGGACAAGTAAACAAAATGACACTGGCACTCTTCATGAGGAGGGGTCCCAAAATGGTCATGTTGAAAATCTGGTCCAACACCTCCAAAAAATGGCCAAGTTACCCCTGGGCATTCAATAATTTCTACTCACATGTGTAACTTGGATAACTTGACAGCTCATCACAGCCCTATCGGCTTTGGCCAGAATTTGTTTTTATAATCCAAAAGCTCTACTTTAGTCCCCCACCCCATACTGCTTGCTTGTTAATCTTGATTCTTATATGATTTTTTTATATTAAACTTTCCTATGAAGGACTGACAAGAGATATGAATGAATGACAAAGAGAGAAATACTAAACGGAAACCCTCATGATCACCTCCTCACCAAAATGCAACACAGTCACTCACAGATACACCACCATGACCTCCCCCAGACACCAAACATCAACACCGAATCCCACAACATCCACAAATTACATCCCTTTGCACATGATGCACCCAGTCTGTACTGAGCTGTCGTTCTCTGGATCAAATAGAAATGGAGGTTGTAGTGAAAGCAGAACATACTAGCAACAGATGGCAAAGGGTTACAAGCAATAAAAACTTTCCAAAAACTCTCTAATGGTATGTTTTTTTTCTGTGCATTCTTCCCAGTTTTTTAGAGTGACACTTTTAAACATAAAACAGTGATGAAGAAAATGGACTCAAAGACTAAACAACTGAAGGTAACTTTTCAGTTGCGTTGGGGTAGTAGTGACTATGACAAATGACATGACTTCAGGCCTTGGCTGGCCCAAGCCGCTTAGATCCAATTGTAACATCTCAGTGGCCATCTTGGGAAAAATGAACTGAATAATGCAGTTCATGCTTCTCAAGATGATCGCTCCAATTGAATAGTGAACCACTCTGCCATCCTTCCACCCACACACCCCTGAGTCCCACCCAACCAGTACACATTTGTTTTTTCTCCACATAATATGAAATACATTCCATTTTCCAATAAAAATCCCTGCCTAGGCCCATCTTGCCAATTGCACATCCCCAATCATCCCAATTTTTAAATATTCTCTCTGAGACATGATCTCCATTTGTTAGCAAATATAAACCTTTATCCCAGCCCAATCTTGCCAATCCCCCATTCACACACGTAAAGCAGGGTTTAATAATATGAGCAATTCATAATTTTTAACACAAGAGAAATACAGTACCTTTCAAAACAGTTACAGACACCTGCAGACTATGGATTTCACACCAACTAGTTTGGCACAACAAAAGAAGTGTTTTCAAGAGATCACATGTAAAATAAAATAAACAATTCTGACACCCGGCTTGATAATTCTATCCCTTTACACATTCTGAAAGGGATACTATCAACCTTTTTTGCATCATGTTACAGTATTTCTAGGTAAAAACACACATTCTATCATTTCTTATGTTCTCTAAAATTTGTTGATGTTTCTAGTTGTATCTGTTTCTTTTCTTAGTAGAAAATAAATGCATGCTGATAGCATAACTATACCCATCCTTCTTTTGTTTAAAATATTTGATCTACTCTTATTACATACTTCCAGAATATTAGGACACCCCCCAACAGTGCTATCACTCATGATTCAATATGATCCTCCCTCCCACTGCTAGACTATGTTGTGGGTGTTCCCAAGTCCAGGAAAGATGCAGTGGGAGCTGATCAAAGGAATGTAAACAAACATGCTTCTGTGTAGTAACACCAGTATGATCATCAGTCTGTTTTCTACTTTTTAAAAGAAGAAATAAATCAGAATTAAGCAACCATTTACATAAACAAGCTCTACAGAATGCGACCAGTCATAAAATTTGTTTTTGAGACTAGGGGCATTTTGAAGCCTAATGGGTTTGACAGTGTCCCTTTAAATATTATATCCAGACATAATCACAGTTTCATTCTCCAGTAAAAATTGTTTATCCGCGTGGAGGCCCACCATGCTGATTCCACTCCCACTGGAAGCAGAAAAGCTGGCAGCCTAAAGGAACATATAAAGCAGAGCTGAAAAAGTTGAATCAGTCAGTTCAAAAAATGTGTTACCAGAAAAAGATAAAAATACAGCATCTTTTGAAAAAAAAAACAGTTCAGGCACCCATCGACTATGGACTCACAATTGACTAGTTTAGCACACTTACAAAGGTGCTATTTCAAGATATCTCTTTTGAGAAAGCACCTCTGTGTGTGAAAATTAAAAACTAGTCTGGTTGTGTGACCTGAGTCCAAACTGACTGAAGGGCTTTGCCTGTATCCATTTCTTTGAAATGTACTATAATTTTATTGTTCTCTTGTAAAAGAAAATATTGAACAGATTAAAATCTTTGAGTTCTGCTTCTGGTGCTGTCTCTCTGATTCCAGTGTATTTCACAGCCAGGTCCAGACCATAGCAGTTTGCAGTGGTTACTTGGTGACTTCCATTGCTCCCTATCAATGACACATTTATCTTAATATCCACATGTTATGAGATAATCCATTCTCCAACAGAAATATCCCAGAATTATCCCCCATACACTCTCATATTACGTATGGTACAGTGCAATTTCATGTCAACACTTCTTAGTTTCAATATACAAAAGAGGGAAAATCAGAGAAAGGTGAAAAGAGAAACAAAAGGGAGAACTGGGTGGAGAAAATGGGAGACACAAATAAGAAGGAAAAAAGAAAGTCAAGAAGGAATTCTTGGCATTGGTGGACAATGTACTCATATACAGCTAGTGTGGCATATCATAGCAGCATGCAATGCTAGTTACATAACTTTTGATTCATTGGTAATATGGCTGCAAAGCATTTTTATTAGTTAGTTTCAGTTAGGGGGCTCTTACACCATTGTTTTTTATTTAACATGGGGGTGGGGTGGGGCAGCATAACTAGTGTATTGTACTGGCTATGCTAGTTATGCTGGTCCATAGTCCTCCATGATCACAGAGTTCTGTTTATGTCAACAATATAAAGAGATGAGAGGGGCTGAAGTGTATCCTACTGTACTAGATATACAACATACCAAGTTACTCCAAGACATTTTTTAAATGCTATGAGCTCAGTTTTCAAAGAGCCTCTAGATTGCTACAGCTTGTGATAATCTAGGGCAATAGCAGACTCCAAGTGTGTCAGGGACCCTGCGCCCAATTCTGGAAAAACAGGGGTCCCTGCACCAAAATCTCAGGATTTGCTGTATAATACAATTGGTGCACATGTGCCATACAATCTGTGCACTTGCAGGACTTGCCACAGGGATCTGCACCCCCCCTCCCACCTGGCACAAAACTAGGGGGGCCAGGATGGTGGGAGGGGTAGGGTAAATCATGTTTGTCAAGATGGATTAAGTGGCAGAAGGGGCATGGGGTACCATAGGTGTGTTGGGGGTATCAGGAGGTCTAAACCTCACTCTCAGGTTCTTGGCAATAATGGAAATGCAAGGAATCACAGACACGATGCATAAGAGTAATAAACTTATTACTACCAAAAGGATAAATCACAGTTGCCCTAAGCAGTTCTTATCAAATACGAATTGGGAGCTAATGCTAAGCCTTCCCTATACCTCAAGGTTTCTTTGTGTCTCCAGGGATCTCCGAGGTATAAGACATAGTGTCTTACATTATATACCTATGAGAATTACTATGGTTACCGTAAAATAGAAACATTTCTAATTACAGAGATGAGCTCTATTGGCTAAATTAGAGGTGGCTCCCCAGTCCAAGATAACATTATACAATTTTGTAGTAGTTATCACTTTGTAAAGACAAAGAAAGCTCAGTTATACATGTATTAGTGTAATAATACAAATTATCAAAAGATGGCAATGCTGACTTATATATCATCATCATTACAAGGACACAGCTGTCCTAACATCTTGTAAGCAAGAAATACATATATGTATTAGAAAGCAAAGCGTATAACAATAATATGCATACATATCCTGACATCTACTCTTATACAGTACAATGCCCAATGCCCTATATGTTAGTATAACATATACCTAAATACCAACTGTCTACGGTGTACCTCTGGGGGTACCAATACGGGTGTAGGAACCTTGTGTAACATTCCCCCCTTGTTGCCTCTCAGGGCAACACAGCAAAAGTAGGGATGTGGCGAGAGAGCAGGTGTTGTTTACAAACCCGACGCGTAAGCTTTGTAAAGGAACTCCAACTGCTCACAGTGTTGACGCAATCTGCGCCATAGGCAGCAAAGCATAATAATAAGAAACAATATGAAAAATGCTTGTATAATAACAAAACCTTTAAAAGTAATCTCTAACCAAGTGTCAGTGCACTGTTCATATCACCATCAGTAATTAGTGCAAGGACAGCTTCATTAGCCTTAGTAATGTTATTGCCGATGTGGATGAGATGAACCATACCCAGAAAGCAGCCAGACTTGACAAGTTATTACGAAGTGGCCGTAGAATGGGAGAGGTGATGCGGGAATGCACACCTACAGTTCCTGTTGGGAAGGGAATAGTTTGAAGTAATAAGTGAAACTTTGCAAACACCAAATATTGCCTGCACAAGGTCGTCAATTGACAGGAGGTTGAAACCTCAGTCTCTGGTTCTTGGCAATAACGGGAATGCAAGGAATCACAGACACATTGCATAAGAGTAATGAACTTGTTATTACTACCAAAAGGATAAATCACAGTTTTCCTAAGCAGTTCTTACCAAATACACACTGGAAGCCAATTCTAAGCGTTCCCTATACCGCGAGGTTTCTTTGTGTCTCCAGGGATCTCTGAGGTATAAGACGTAGTGTCTTACATTATGTACCTATGATAATTACTATGGATACCATAAGATAGAAACATTTCTAGTTACAGAGATGAGCCCTATTGGCTAAATTAGAGGTGGCTCCACAGTCCAAGATAACATTATACAATTTTGTAGTAGTCATCACTTTGTAAAGACATGGAAAGCTTAGTTATAGATGTATTAGTATAATAATACAAATTGCCACAAGATGGCAATGCCGACTTACATTTCATCATCATTACAAGGGCACAGTTGTCCTAACATCTTGTAGGCAAGAAATACATATATGTATTAGAAAGCGAAGTGTATAACAATAATATGCATACATATCCTGACATCTACTCTTATATGGTAGATTCCCAATGCCCTATATGTTAGTATAACATATATCTAAATAGTAGCTGTCTACGGCATACTTCTGGGGGTACCAATAAGGGTGCAGGGACCTCGTGTAACGGGGGAAGGTGGGCATGCCATGGAGTGAAGGGGCACCTGGAGGAGGTACCATTAATATAGCTGTGCAGCCAATAGGTTGGTACCATGGGGGGAGGTTGTTCCGGGGCAAATAGTACCCAAGGCTGGGACTGCTGCAAGGGCTGTGCCCATCTGGGGTCATCGTCACTGTTTGTCCCTGAACTCCCTGTACCAGCCCATTGGCTGTATAGTTATAATAACAGCACCCCTGCTGGGTGCTACATCACTTCCTGGCATGCCCACCTTCTCCCCAACACCCTATGGCACCCCCTGCCCCTTCTGCCCCAGATGTCACTTTCGGAGCACCCCAAATTCACCGCCTTGTTTCTCACTGGCCCAAGGGGCTTGGACCACCTCCTGGCTGGTCTAAATTGAGCCCCTTGCTGCGCCCATGGAGAGCTTACAAAACTCAATAATGGGGATGTGCAGCCTCAACATTTCACAAGCCCCCTTGTGATCTGGGGCACCACCATGTTGGGTGTAAGGTGGCACAAGGGTACTTTGGTGCATGGTGCCGCTGAAAGAAAATCAGGAACAGTGCAAAATGTGCCACAGAGAGCCACCTGCATCAAGTCTGATTGACACAAGCTCCTTGTGTCACTTAGTGGACTTTGAAAATCAAACCCTGTATGTTCCACATTAATCATTAAAGAGACATTCAGACTCCACATTTAAAACTCTTATCCCTTCCCAGGCAAGCCCAACTTGTCAAGTAAGACCCGACCCCGTTGTTTTACCTTGCTCGGAGATTTGCTCTAAACATATGGACAATAGAAAGATTTGATACAAGTGAAATAGATATTTATATATTTTTTGTATCTATTATATTTATGTAAGGTTAAGGGAGTAAAGGATGTGTTTGTTTCTAGGGTTGATACACAAGATGGAATGGAAAGGATGAGAAGGGACTTGGCAAGGTTGGGGGAATGGTCAAATGTATGGCAGCTCAGATTCAATGCAAAGAAGTGCAAGGTAATGCACCTGGGAAACAAAAACCCAGGGGAAGCGTACACAATGGGGGGTGAGATACTGACAACAGTAAAAATAGAAAGGGACCTGGGGGTAATTATATCAGATGACCTAAAGGTGGGCAAGCAATGTGAGAAGGCAGTAAGGAAGGCTGGGGGATACTGGGATGCATAGGGAGAGGCATCAATAGTAGAAAACAGGAAGTTGTTATCCCTCTGTACAGACAGTTGGTGAGACCCCATCTGGAGTACTGTGTGCAGTTCTGGAGACCCCATCTCCACAAAGACATAGACAGAGTGGAGGTTGTCCAGAGGAGGGCAACCAAAATGGTGCAGGGTCTGCACCAGAAGACATATGAAGAAAGACTAAAGGAGCTTAATATGTATACCCTTGAGGAAAGGAAGGGAGAGAGAGGACATGATAGAAACTTTCAAGTACCTCAAGGGAATCAACAAAGTCCAAGAGGTAGCATCTTCCAGAAAAGAGATGTGCAAGAACAAGGAGGCACAATTTGAAGATAGAGAAGTCGGCTCAGAGGTAATGAGAGTATTTTTCTGAGAGGGTTGTGGATGCATGGAACAGCCTCCCTGAGGAGGTCATGGAGTCAAGAACAGTGGGGAATTCAAGAATGCATGGGACAGGCATAAGGCAGTCCTAGTGGGGGTAGGAGGAAGTAAGCTGTTGGTTAACTAAGATCTGCAGCTTATCTGTTAGGTAGGAAAATGGGCAGACTAGGTGGGCCAAGCAGTCCTTATTTGCCGTCAAATTCTATGTTTCTAAGGGTACTAAGCAGATAGAGGAAAATAAGAGAATGGAAGTTGAGAATGCTGGGAGTGGTACAGTGCAGTAGCTGCGGGTCAGCAGTTTTCAGAGAGACCTTCTAGAGACTGGTGTGCTACCTCATCTGCACACACCTCTCTGGGTTGTGGGAGGAGATCTCTAGACTCCAGGCTGAGTTGACTAGGATTTAGAGGAGTTCTTCTCCAACCCAGGGACCACCAAGTCTGCCACCACTAACAAAGAGGATGCCAGGGAGAAGGAATGGCTGGACTACGGTGGACTCTGGAAGGGTGTTGGTGGTGGGACATAAAAACATAGAAACATAGACTTTAACAGCAGATAAGGACTGCTTGGCCCACCCAGTCTGCCCAATTCCCTACATATTGGATAAGCTGCAGATCCTAGTTAACCAACAGCCTACTTCCTCCTACGCCCCACTAGAATTGCCTTATGTCTGTTCCATGCATTCTTGAATTCCCCCACTGTTTTTGACGCCACAACCTTCTCAGGAAGACGATTCCATGCACCCACCACCCTCTCTGTGAAAAAAATACTTTCTCATATTGCCCCAGAGCTGTACCCCCTCTATCTTCAAACTGTGCCTCCTTGTTCTTTCTCACCAACTGTCTCTACAGAGGGATGACAATGCGAAGGCTATAAGCCTGAGGTTCAATTGAGTGGGGTGACTATGTCACTCCCCCACCAGGCTTTATTAGGTAGCTCACCCCAGGCCTTCCCAGGATTCATTTCTTTTTGCAGCCAGAGACTCTGTTGGTCTGTCCTGTGAGCTGGCTGGGGCCTACCCCCCCCCCGCTTGCTTTTTCTGTGTGTCTCTGCTGGACTTCGGTGCTTGTTTTTCCTGCTTCCGGTTTGTATCTTTCCTCCGGCTGTGTGCTTCCCTGTGTTTTGTGTCTGGTGTTTTTGGGCCTTGTTCCCTGTTTTCTGTTTTGCTGTATTTTGGTTTTGTCTTTCGGGGCTTTATTTCTAAGCTCCTAGCATACTGCTACTCAGAGCTTATACTACTGCTTTCGGTTACCTATAACTGCAGCCACTGCTTCTGTTTACTCCAATTATTATTGTACCCAGTGCTTGTGTTTTTACACTGTTGCTCACCTCACTCAAACTGTTGCAATGCACCTGCAATTATTATCTGTGTGTTTCAGCTCAACCATAGCTGCTACTGTACATGTGGCATACTTGATTCTTTTCACCTGACACAGGCTTACTCTGACCCTAGCTGTGCTGCTCATTTATGCTGTCATTCTACTTGCAGTTTCACTGCACTGCCTTGCTACACCTTTTTTCAGAGTGCTGTCACCATGTGTTATTGCAGTTACAACTCTGAGGTCAGCCACCTGAACTCCTGCTGAGGCTGTTAATATAGCTTTATTATTATTAAATCCTGCCTCACTGCCGAATATCCTCAGAGTATTTGTCACCTTGATTTGGCCTCCTCCTCCACTTCGACATCTTGCAGTTCTCCCCCTGTGCTGGACATCTTGGATTCAATCCACTCTTGGCCTGCTTTCATTCTTTTTATTTTTTTGGCATTCATCAGACTTGCCCTCCTGCCATTCTCCTTCCCTAACAGCCATCTAGGATTCATTCCATGCTCGGCCTGCATTCAATATTTCTTTTGGGCTTGCCTATCATGGTTCCTATGCCACCTTATCAAACCGTGGCCCTCCTGCCGTGTGTATTCAGGTTCATGACTTTGTTCCGTATTCCCTCATCCATACCGTCTCTGCTCGTCCATCTGGATTCAAACCACTCAAGGTGTCACTCCTCATCATCCATTGTCCATTTTGCTCAGTGACCTGCAGCCCTCCTGCTGCATGTCTCAGGTTCCAGACTCCTTATCTCATGCCAGCTGTCTTTTCTCGTACTGGCCTTCAGGATTCAATCCACTCATGGCATCACTCCTCTTCATCCATCATCCATTGCTTCCCTCCAAGTTCCTTTCAAGTTCATTTCTGAATCTACCTCCTTTCAAGGAGCTTCCTTCATCACATTACTCGATTTGTTTCTACCTCCACTCAAGGCCATGACTTCCTGTTTGTTGCCCTTTGTTAAGAGCTGGTTGGCTGCTCTCCACCATCATTCAGTTCATCTTCGAGTTCCTTCCTGTCTCCTCTTCCTCAGTCTTCTCGTGTTAGACTGCTGCACTCCTGCCGCCATCATTATCATCAGTTACCTCATCCTCAGTCTTCTTGTGAGCGCATCTGGAATACCCCTTGCTCCTCTGACTTCTACATGGATCTACTCCTTCCCATCTCCTACTCAAGCATATCCATCTTGGGTACCTGCTGCCTCATGTTCTTTCTTCGATCTGTGCTTTCCGTTTGGGGTTTTCCCCTATCCCATCATGTTCCTCCTCCCTACCCATCCTTCTCTTTAATGAATCCTTCTCTTTAACACATACGTCCTTAAATCAAATGACATCAGCCTGGAGGGAAGGCGACCGAGGCCTTGGATCCCCAGAGGATTCCTCCTTAAATAGGTTTTTTTTTCCTCTCCTTCATGCCAATGGTCATAATATTAGCTAGAGTTAGTGCTTCTTTAGGTTAATGTGCTGTCTTAGGTTAATTAGTTAGGTTCCGCTGTTGGACGGAGGTAGATGGTGGCCCTTGCTTTCCCCTCTCTCCTTTGGAAGTCCACCTTAATCATCTTGTCAGTTTGCATTCATTCATCATCCTCGCCTCATCGATGCTCGACACCTAATAGAGTATTCTTTTTGGGCTTCTTCCTAAGCTACCTTTAGCCAATGGAATCATCACTGCGGCACCTATGGGAGGGAACCTTACTCTAGGGTTCCTTGCGTCATACCCTAATAGGGTGGCATATACCATGGATAGAGAGGCAGAAAGCCACAACAAAAATCATATTCACAACATCAGTCAAGTCACACAAGCATCATCTCATCCAGATGTGTAAGCACAATTGAATGGGAAGGCTATAAGCCTGAGGTTCGACTGGGTGGAGCAACTATGTCACTCCCCCACCAGGCTTTTTTAGGTAGATCACCCTGGGCCTTCCTAGGATTCATTTCTTTTTGCCTTACCATCCACCCCTCTTCCTCCAGTGGTATGTCTCTTTTACCCGTGGGCTTCTTCCTAAGCTACCTTTAGCCAACGGAATCATCACCATGGCACCTATGGGGGGGACCCTCCTCTAGGGTTCCTCGCGTCGTACCCTAATAGGATGGTACATCCTGTGGATAGAGAGGCGGAAAGCCACAACAAAAATCATATTCACAACATAAGTTAAGTCACACAAGCATCATCTCATCCAGTTGTGTAAGCACAATCAAACTTCCTGTTTTCTACTGGTGATGCCACTCCTTATGCATCCTAGTATCCCCACAGCCCTCCTTACTGCCTTCTCACATTGCCTGCCCACCTTTAGGTCATCTGATATGACTATCCCCAGGTCCCTTTCCATTTTTGTTGCTGTTATTGCCTCCCCCCCACTGTGTTCTCTTCCCCTGGGTTTTTGTTTCCCAGGTGCATTACTTTGCACTTCTTTGCATCGAATCTAAGCTGCCATTCTTTTGACCATTCCTCAAACCTTGCCAAGTCCTTTCTCATCCTTTCCACCCCCCTTGTGTATCAACTTGTTGCAGATCTTTGTGTCATCTGCAAAGAGGCATACTTTTCCTTCTATGTGTGGTACATAGCTCAGTGCTTGTGATACGTACAGTAAAATTGAATGATATAGGTCATGCACAGATACATTGGCGCTAGAACAGTAGGTAAGACAGTGTCTGCAGTATGTAGGAGTTGGATGATATGGTTAGTGCTTATATACATCAGCATTGTATATGAACATAGGTCAGTGGTTGTAGTACATAAGAACTGGATTAGATATGATTGGTGCTTAGATACTTAAACAGATGATACAGCAACTTGTTAGAACTTGATGTTTTGGCCTGTTTCTGTATCCCACCTTTGGCAGGATGCTTAGTTGAGTAGGATTGAAGGCCCCAAAAGAAATGTAATTACTGGTACGATTACTTCCTCCAACTCCAGAGAATATGGCCAGTAGCATGCAGAAGAGGAAAAAAACCCTTAGAGGGAAACCTCTGAGGACCCATGGCTACAGACCTGCCCGTCTTCTGGGCATACTAAAGGAGAGTAATCCTAATTTAACAATATAAAGTTGTCGGCTAATTCGAATCCCAGTTGATTGAAGATCTTCAGTTTGATTGCAAGCAGGCAATCCTGGATTTGAGGTACTAATGTTGAGTGTCCAGCAACAAGATGGTAGCATATCCTGTTAGCTAAATCCCATTCCAAAAACTATAAATGCACAAGATGAGAAGTTTGATACAAGGTAAATTCTATCAACAATTGAGAGAATAATCACATCTTAGAAGGGCAAGTGTAGAACTGGTTGAAGAGCAATCTAGAAGGCGAAGAATTTTTTTCTGAAGGAGGAACTATGAGCGAACAGCTATTTTATTGCAAGGCAGAATATGGAAATGTTGGTCCATGGCTCTGACTTGCAATTTACTGTAAAGCACTAGCCCCTTGGAGGCAAAACAAGTAAGCTGAGTGCAGGCTGCTAAGCCTTAAGAGGGCAGAGCAAATGGAAAACTCCAGGCACCGTGTGGGCAAGCAGGTAAGTGTAAAGTAGGCAATATAAGCCCGATGAGGGTGAGTTGCACAAAGCCAGGTCATTTAAGGTGAGGCAGATAGAAACCTCCATGCCCCCTGGCAGAGTGAGGCAGGTTTCTAAAGCATAAACATATGATCCCAGAGAGGGCAAGTAGGAATAAGCTGAGCAGAAGCCAGCCCTTATGGACAAGGTGGATAGAAACCTTCATGCCCCCTTGAGGGGCAAGGCAGGTTTGTAGAGTAAACATTAGAACCTCCATGCCCCCTTGTGGAGCGAGGCAGGTTTGTGCATGGTAGATGGTTAAGAACGTTCAGGGTATGTAAAGTAAGCAGGTAAGTAAAGGAAACCTCCTATTTTACTGAGCAATATAGCCCAGTAGAGGGCAGTATATATGTATGCTTGAGCATGAGCCAGGGGCCAGATGGGAGATACTGCAAAGGCAGACTTTATGAGATTAGTTATGACAAGGTCCAGTAAAATATTGAGTTCCTGATGGTCAAGGCATGGCAGAAGAATGCGGCGAAGAGGAGACTGAGTTAGATGAATTGGCAACTCATCCAGATATGGTAACTCCATATATCACTGGAGTAGGTTAATGTCCAAGGCGGAAACCTGTGAGATCGGAAATGGCATGATGGACTAGAACAGCTAGGATGTCCCAGACAGGATAAGGCAGCTGCAGAAAGTCCCAGAACAAGCTGAAGCGAGAAGCCCGGTGAGAACATCAAGTGGAACTGATTACGAATGTCCTGTGATGTCGTAAATAGAAGCAGAGGTAAGGTCCATAGCTAAGCAAGTAAGGACATCTTTGATGAATGCAGGTCAGGTGCAAGCAGGTGGAAGGTAGGTGGATGGCAACGCCCAGTACTGGACAACTACAACTGAAGGTGAGACATTGTTGGTAGAGTCCCCATTCATGTTGTGTGAAGTCAGAGAGGAGGTGACATTATGATAAAGGAGTACAGAGAAGAGCTTGGTATATTGCTGCTGAAAGAAGTATGATGGCACTCTGGAATGAGGTGAGCAGAGTGAAGCAGCAGGAGCAGAACTAGGTCCAGGCCGAAGAAGCCAAACATCCACCTATGTACAGGGAATGAGGAAGGTGGGTGAAAGCAGACTTTCTTGAGGAAGGTCCAAATCCAGATGAGGATGAGCGGGTAGACAATACTGAATAGGAAGGTTCGGCATATGGAGAGATCCAGGTAGAGATGAAGGACGAGGGATAAAGGGTTATCTGAACTGGGGAGCTGCGAGCGATGGCATGAAATGGAGGCTTGCAAGGAGCTGGAAATCCAGTGGCACAGGTAAACCAATGAAGCTGCAGGGAAGGAATCGTCCCAAGATCTTCAAGAATTGAGGTACACTCCCTGGATGTCCTGGCAGAGAAACACATGCTAAGGGAACTAGAGGATGGTTGGGATTGCAGAAGCATGAGAGATGATGGCCAGCTGGAGCAGGAACCTAAGCAATCTGTGGCTGTTGCTTGGAAAGTAGCAAAATAAATAGCAAGCTAGGCCCCCACGTGGGCTAGCGAGAAGAGAGGACCTCCACACAGGTCTGCCGTAGTAGTGTAGAAATGAATGAGTCAAGCTCGGCCTCCACATATGTCAGCAGGACCGGCTGGACCTCCACGGAGGGCAGCCTGAGGTAGGAGTAGTGAAAGCAAGTAGTACTAGGCCACCACATAGGCCAGATGGATGGGCAGGACCTGCACATAGGCTAAGTAAAGCAAGGGAGTCGAGCCAGACCAGCAAGTAAGGATGGCTGGAATTTTCAGTACTGACATAGGGTGTCCATATCCTAGAACTGCAAGGTTAAATACCTGGAATGCAAAGGAGACATCCTAGCTGCCAAAAGGGGCACATTGCAAGCAATGGACATAGTCTAGATTACCACAGGAAAACCAGTTGATGACTGCAGAGATCCTCCATTGCGGAAAGGAGCAGTGAGGTCATTAGATGAGGAATCAAGTGGTGATGAGGAATCAAGTGGTGACAATACGCAAACAGCCCATGGAGAGCAGCTGAGGATAACCGCAGTCATTTGGTACTAGGAGGTAAGGTACAGAACAATGAACTGATAGGCATACCATAGTTAGTGTAGTGACTGGGGGCCCATGAAGTGTCAGGTGTAGAATGCTAACAGTCAGAAACTGGGACTAATTTTATGGCTGCTGACATAGTAACTGGGTTAATCAAAACAGGAGGTTCGATACACAGGCAAGAAGCAATATAATATGAGAAGAGCAGGAGTCTTGTTAGCACTTGCCATTCACCCAAGGCTTGCTAGTGCAATTGCAGGAGAGATGGAGAGAGGCAGTATAGTATGGCACCAGTAGTTCAGCAAGGCCAGAGTAGCTCTGGACAAGCATCAGGCTGGAGGCAACAAGTGGCAGACGTCTGCACAGTCAGCAGGTACTAGTGCCGGGGAAGAAATGCCAGAAGTGCCGCCCCGTGAAGCTGCAGTGAGGCATGGGGTAAGGAGCCCGGTGGTGGCATGATGGCTGCAAATCGTTGGGATGCTGAATCCTGCTCCCAGTCCAGAAGGATCTGTGAAGTAACACACCGAGGAAGCAAGGGTGGACTAGGAAGTGCGGTAGTATGCCACTCAGCAGATAGGAGGAAGGTGCAGAAATGTGACTCAAGGGAGGAGAAATGCCAGAATGTGCAGGCAGCCATCGTGGTACTGGAGTGCAGAGGCTGGAGACCCTCTGCAGGCCTGAGCAGTGAGTAAAAAACAGAGCAGTCCCAGCAAGGAGGAGTGAATGAAAAGCCGAGTGAGGCACTGTGGCATGGCCGACAGGGAGGAAGATGGCCCCAAGGAGAACGAGAGAGAACAGCCAAGGTACAGGAGGAAGGACAGCAATGCCTAGAAGGGGGAGGGAGGAAGGGAATGAGCAAAGCAGCGGGTGCAGGTAACAGACCAGATAGAGGAAAACACAAACAGACAGAGAGGGAAGGAGGGGGGGGGCCCGACCAGCCCAACCAGCCACACCGCCGAGGAGTGAGTGTGATTCACTCTATGCAGAATGGGCATAGCCTGAGGGTTTACATAGGAGATGGGGGAGGAGCTATCCCCCCCCATAGAACCTCAAGCTATAGCTTTTCAACTCCAGTCCCTCTGCAATGTTACTTTTAAAGACATTAAAGAGCACCGTCCCCAGTACTGAACCCTGCAGTACCCCACTAGTAACCCCCCTTTCTTCGGCGTGGACTCCGTTTACTATTACCCTCTGTGTCCTGTTGTCCAGCCATTTTTTTACCCAGGCTACCACCCTGGGACCCACTCCCTGGCTAGCTAACTTGTTTATTAATCTTTTGTGTGGGACTGTGTCAAATGCCTTGCTAAAGTCAAGGTAGGCCATGTCCACAGCCCCTCCCTGGTTTACTACTTTGGTCACCCAGTCAGAGAAATCTATTAGATTTGTCTGACATGTCCTTCCTGCTGTAAATCCATGCTGCTTTGGGTCCTGTGTCCTGTTGACCTCTAGCTACTCAACTATTCTTTCTTTTGGAAGGGATTCGATCATTTTCCCTACCACTGAGGTCAAACTAACAGGTCTGTAGTTCCCTGTCTCTGCCTTGCTTCCACTTTTGTGAAGGGGAATCACATCTGCCTTCCTCCAGTCCTCAGGTACCACACCATATTCCCATGATTTGTTAAAAAGGGTAGTCCATGGTGTCACTAGTGCTCCCCTTAGTTCTTTTAGAATTCTGGGGTGAATCCCATCAGGCCCCATTGCCTTGTCCACTTTGAATTTTAGGAGTTCTTTCAGGACCCTTCTGTGAATGGACTGGTATTGACCCCGCTATCCAGAGTGCTTCTATTGTTTGGTTTGGGTACATCCCCCTCCTCTTCTTTTGTAAATACTGAAAAAAAGTATTCATTCAGTATCTCTGTCTTTTCACTGTCACCCTCTGCCCACTTCTCCTCCCCTTTATTAAGTCTTACTATCCCTCCCTTGGTCTTTCTTTGCTCACTAATGTACCTATAAAAAGACAGAGAAACATTCTTCAACCCATACCAATACATAATTCCTGCACTGCTCTGGTGGGGTGGGACTGCCAGAAGAAGGCACCTGTGGTAATGACCAGGGAGAATGTGAGGGCCCTCCGTAGTGGAGACCCCAAGGAGAGTGATAGAGGACCCCAGGGAGGAGGAGGAGGAAGGAACTTATGTTGAGGGACTCAATTGTGAGAGGGATAGATTTGGGAATAGGAAAGGGGGGGAGATGCAGGTTAGGTGCCTTCCTGGCACCACAACCTAGAGGGATGGGAAGGGGATGCTGAGGATCGCTAGGGCAGTAGGATAGGAGGGAAAAATGGATATCTTTGTCCACCTGGGGACTAATGACCTGATTAGAGACAGTGCTGGGACAGTGCGGCGGACTTTAGGGAGCTGAGGAGGGGTCCTAGACAGGTAGCTCACTCAGTGACCTTCACTGAGGTGCTGCTTCTCTACAGCAGGGGAAAGGAGAGGGATCTCTACACCAGGATCTTCAACCCATGGCTGAAGGAATGGCACAGAGAGGACAGGATTGGCTACATTGAGCACTGGTGACCCACCTGGGAGGACAACAGCCTATACAGGGAGATGGCCTGTATCCTTCCAGGAGGGGAAGAGCAGTCCTCAGTGGACAGTTTAAATGCTACTTTGATGAAGTTTTAAACCAGACGAGGGGGTTGGTGGAAGGAGTTGAGGAGGCAGAAACTGGCCCCCACAGGCTGATGTAAAGAGTAAGGAGAACTAGATATATAGATACATAGATACTGTCAGCAGGTAAGGGCCTATGGCCCACCCATTCTGCCCATTTGAGCTAGTAAGATCACTTTAAGTTTTTCTAAAAGTCTGTTGCCCCCTACTCCTGATCTCCAGGATACCCTTATGTCTATTCTCTGCATTCTTAAGAGCCCTGATTGTTTCCTCCCCCACCACTTCCTCAGGCAGAGTGTTCCACTTGTCCACTGCCCTTTCTGGTGAAGAAATTCTTCCTCACATTTCCTCTGAATCGCCCTCCCTCCAACTTCATCCCATGCCCTCTAGTCTTATAACATCTTTCTCTCTGGAAAATAAATGTTGTAGGTGCCATATTGGTCCTTTTAAGAACAGATCCAGAAACAAATGATTTGATACCTTTTATTGGACCAACATGGATGTTACAGAAAAGAACAAAGTGCTCTAGCTTTCCAACCAACCAGGTCCTTCTTCAGAAGCTTTGTGGCAGTTTTTTTCAAATATCCCATACTAATAACACCAGATTATATAGAAAAAGCAGAAATAATTCTCATTGGTTTAACATATACATTTAAAACATAATAGAAGATTACTTCAGAGAAGCTAATTAACACCAGTATGCCTTTAACTGAGGAGCCTCAGAAGGGCAAAGGTTATCAAGAATTCTCTACAGCCAGAGAGTTCTTGTCACATAAATTTTAAAAAGTCTCAGTATGTCAACAAAGCATTCTAGTGATAAAAAAAAAAAAAAACCTTGGAGTGGCATTCTCTCTAATACATGTAAGATGTGCTTACAACTTACGTTCCAATTGTCCTGGTATATTAAAGGACAGATAATGAGAGACAAAATCCTGAAATTAGGTATAACTGCAAGTTGAAAACAAGCCTCAAATTAACCTACACATATAAACATGATGCATGAAAGTATCACTTGTAAGTGTAAGTGCCAAATAAAAAATACTTGTCAAGGACCCCCAAGAAAACGAGACCATGAGCCTGATAAGTGCAGATTTCAACACAGAGTTTGTGTATAACAATCATGCACAGAATCAGTCTAAGCAATCTAAATGAAAACCCAAAGGAATTACACCTTTTATGAACCCCCAAGTAAATGAGATATCAATCAATCAATCAAATCTTTATTTATCCAGGCGAACATCGTTGAGCAAAGCTTATTTGCAAGATGGACCTGGTAAGGTCAAGGTTCAATTTACATGAAATATAGCATTCAGAGTATACACAACTTTGAGAAGACAGAAAGTGAAAGTAATACATCAAATCCAAGAAATATAACAATCAGAGTATACACAACTTTGAGAAGACAGAAAATGAAAGCAATATATCAAATACAGAACACGGTAAATTGATATGCTAGAAAACAAGGATATAATACATATATACAAGATTCATGAGGTAGCAGATTGCTAAATAGGTAATGGAGACACTTTAATACTAGCACATTTTGATGACGGGTTAAAAGTATCAGAGAATTACTTAGATAATTTTTAAACTAAGGTGACAGGATGTTTGGATAGCTGGAAGATATATCTACAAGGAGGGTTCGTAGCTGGCGGTACTGGCAGGAGCAGTGACAAGGGGATGGGTAGGATGCATACCTGAAGTAATGGTCAGGGGTAGGGAACAGGGTGGGGGGGAGGAATCGTAAGAACTGGTGCAATAAGGGGATCTAGAGTGGGTCTGGGGGGAAGAGGAGAGGGCCAGACTGGAGAGGTAAAGAGCTGAGAGTGTAAAGGAGACTAAGAACATTAATGAATATAAAGAATGGAATGAGGTACTGGTTTGTGAACTGTGGGGTAACTTCACATAGGATGCTGGTAAGCTATCCCATCTGTCCCCCAGAGGAGATAGATGGAAGGTTAATCTAGTGTTGGTGGAAGCAGTTACATTTTCTTTGAATATCCTATTGTATAGATATTTGAAGGCTGTAATAGATATAAACTTGTTCACTTTCAATGTCTTCTGCATTGTGTTCCATAGAGTGGATAACACATAGCTAACTGCATATCTCCATGTCCCGAGTGGAATTTAGGCACCTTGAGGATAATGAGGTTCAGACTTCTTAATGCATAACTACTTGATGTGGCTTGTAAAAAACAGTCAGAGATATATTTTGGAAGCTGCTGTGATATTGCTCTGTAGGTCCATAGTATTGCATTTCTATGTCTTCTAAATTGAAGCAAAGTCCATCCCACTGCAGAGTATAGCAGGCAGTGGTGAGTGCTGTATGGTAGGTCTGTGATGAACCTCAAAGTTCTGTGGTATAGTGTATCTAATTTGTTCAAACATACAGTAGGGCAGCGACTATATAAGAAGTCAGCGTAATCTAGTACTGAGAGGAAAGTGGCCTGGACCATCTTCTTTTTTGAATCACTTGTAAGGAAGTGCTTTATTCTGTAGTAAAGTCCAAGTCTTTGTCTGAGTTTTTTTAGCAGTTCTTCCAAGTGCTCTAGGTAGTCTAACCTATTATCTAGCCATACCCCCAGATGTTTGAATTTTGTGACATAATCTAGGTTTTCACCAAGGGCAGTGGATAGTTTAGGGAGGTCGATAGGGATAGAGTACCCTGCCTGCACCTGTGGGGAGAAAAACATTGCCTTAGTTTTTTTGCATTCAATAGTAGTTTCTTTCCCAGCAGCTGGTGTTGCAGCAGGTCGAATTCTGCTTGTAATTCTTTGCAGGCTGTTACAGGAGAAGGGTGACTGATGTACAGTACAGTGGCTTTGGTAAGATTTATGTCAATGTTGTTGATATATATATAGCAAATAGGATAGGGCCAAGGATAGATCCTTGTGGTACTCCTCTTTGAAATGGTCTGAGTGGGGATATATCTCCTTCGGCCTTTACCTGCTGGGTTCTTCCTGAAAGATAATTATTAAACCATCTAATGGATTTGGTGTCAAGTCCAAATGACCTCAGTGATGAGAGGAGCAGGTCGTGGTCAACCGTATCAAAGGCCTTACTTAGATCTAAGAAAACAGCACATACACAATTTTTTTTATCCAATTCAAGTTGTCAGTCATTGGTGACTTTTGCAAGAGCTGTAATGGTACTGTGTTTTGCTCTGAAACCAGATTTAGCTGGGTTTAGTAGATTGTTAGCTTCTAGATATTCTCTTAATGGATGCTCACAATTTTTCAAGTAATTTGGAAACTAGGAAGAATGGAAATTGGTCTGTAGTTATTGAGGTCTGTGGGATCCCTGGCTTTCAGTAGTGGAATAACAGGCGGTTTTCCAGATTGACTGGATATCTCCTGATTGTAGTGAAAGGTTGAACAGATGTGTCACTGGTACTGCTAATACATGTATGGCAATTTTTAAGTAGGGGTTGAGAGTCAGAACCTGCACTTTTTTTGTATCCAACTGTGAGATTAGCTCTTAGAGCTTGCTTCAGCGTGGCTGGTGTGAAGGAGAAAGTGGAGTCAGTCACTCTTGCGTCAGTGTTCTTAATCCCTAGTTGTAATCTCAGTTGGTTGGCTGGAGAGGAGTAATGCTAGCCCAGCAGTTGTAAAGTGATTATTGAAGGCTTCCAAGACTTCTATTCTGTCATTGATGGTTCTGTTTCCACTATGTAATTTTGCTGGGAGTAAGTTACTTGGGACATGGCCAGTTATATCTTTTATAGTGTTCCAAAATTTTGCAGGGTTGTGGTATGAGGAGTCTAGTTCAGCCATGTAATATGCAGCTTTTGTGTCTCACACTTTCTTGGTGCGGAGATTCCTAGCTTTTTTTGAACTGCTCCCAGTCAGTGGCTAACTTAGTTTTTCGAGCCTTCTTCCAAAGCTTGTCCCTGTCAAGGAGGGTGGATTTAAGGTCTGAATTGAACCAGCGACAGGTTTTATTTTTGATACGTAGTTTAGAAACTGGTGCATGGGTGTTTAGAGCACCTGTGATAATGTCATTTAGAATACCATATGCAATCTCCGTTGTGTTCGCTAAATAGAACTCTTGCCATCTTGTGGAGTGTTTGATATCATCCAGATATGCATTGATGTTGAATTTCTTTTTCGATCTCCTCAGCATGAATTTTGTAGGGGATGAAGGCTTACATGCTGACCTAATTGCTGCAATAGTACAATGATCACTGATGTCATTGAACAGTACTCCAATGTGTGAGAAGAGGTGAGGTTTACTCACTAATAATACGTCCAATAGTGTGCTGTTTTTAGTGTTCTTTTTTGTTTACTCTAGTAGGTTCATTTATGAGCTGTGTAAGCCCATGCATGTCACAGAATAATGATAGTGGTGCAGCTGCCTTAGAAAGCCAGTTTAGGTTTAAGTCGCCTAAAATTATGGTTTCTTCATTCCCTTGTGTGATCAAGTCACCCAAGTAGGATAGTATCTTAAGGCCAGCTGAGGAGGTCTGTAACAGCCGATCAACTGCAGCGGTATTGTTGGAGAGGGCTATTCTGAGGATAGGCACTCTGAATTCTTTTGCCATAGAAGAAGAGTCAAGACAAGTTGCAGGTATGTTGGCCTTTACATAGATTTACCCACCTCCTCTTGTATATCTATCAGCTCTGAACGTTTGATAGTCAAGTAAGTTTATGTTTCTGTCAGCTGTGTCAGGCCTAAGCCATGACTCAGACACTACCAAGATGTCAGGTAGTGTATGGTTAACCCAGGCTTGGAGCATTGTGATTTTTTTTAGTAGACTACATACATTAATATGTAGAAGGCTTAGCCCTTTAGTCTTTACTAGTTCTGATGGTGCAGAGATAGTCCAAGGTGGCCCAGGGTTAAGTTCCAAATTCCCTAAGCATATTAGTAATAGCAGTAGTAATTTCATAATTGCCGCCAGAGATAAGATATAGGTTCTTATAGATGCCTTTTGTTTTTTTATTTTATCTGTTGAAATCTTATGTGCCATCCAGGTTCGGTCCTTGACCTCGTGTGAGAGAGAAGATTATTACTTTAACAGAAATAAGCATGGAATATTTTTCTGTGTACAGTTGGAGACAGTCACCAAACAAGTATACAGCCGACTGTGTCCCTCCATAGTAAATGTTAAGTGTGTAAGGTCGTGTCAGTGGGATGTCATAGATACATATCCAGTCTCTTGGGACTGCTGTGGAATTGCAGCAGGAGGAGAACGACATCATATCACATTGCATGGTATCCTGTGGATGTCTGCATCTTTTACTGAGTTCATGTACTATAAGTAATACAAGGAGGCTCAAAAGAAAGTTCCCCATTATGAAGGTGACCAGAGGTTCTATAAGAATATCTTGCGAGTTACTCGCAGTAATTGCTTATTCCGTTGGCGGTGATGCTAGGTGGTTACACAGTCTAATTGTGTCAGCAATATAGACAGCATGGGGACTAATATGGTAATCCACTGTCTGCGATCAACAAGGGATGTGTGGCAGGCTATAGGTCGGCAAGACGCGGCGGGCGTCTTAATATGAGCAGTTAAAAATGTGACAGTGTGTAATCCAACCACTGACAACTAACAGAAGGAAATAAATGCACACTATATGTGAAA
Source organism: Neoceratodus forsteri (assembly GCA_016271365.2). Lineage (NCBI taxonomy): Eukaryota > Metazoa > Chordata > Ceratodontiformes > Ceratodontidae > Neoceratodus > Neoceratodus forsteri. The sequence goes on from CM057456.1 coordinate 1,517,606,932, forward strand.
ACTAAATGTCCTAGCCACATAACAATTTCCCCATGCCACTCTCCACCCACACATATGTGTGTACATACACCACCACACCCACACACACACACACACACCTGCACACACACAACCACAACACACAACAAACATAACAAAACACATTCCACACACACCACACCACACCACGCACAACAAACAAAACACACACACACACACCATACCCACAACACATAAAAACACAACACACAGCAAACACACACAAAACACACACATATATACATACATCAGTATACACACACACACACTCAAACGCACTCACCACAGTGTTAAAGTGAGAAGTCAACAATGTAGATAACCATAAACTTACAAAATCAAAGGCCCGCTGAAGAACTAAAGTGTCTATGTCCATCTTTTAAAGTAAAGGTCTGTGTAAGTTTAAGTGGAATAATGTGTCATGTAACCAACATCAATGTTCAATCCATCCACCACCATATTGAGAAGTAAAATAAGTCTAATTTCAGAAGCCCGTCTCTGTTGTGTACTGTTGAAATGTCCTTTTAAGACCATCACAGACATATCTGAGATTGAGTGGTCATCCTGGGAGAAGTGCTGGGCTACTGGTTTCTCAATCATCTTGTGATTAATAGAATGTCTGTGTGAATTCATTCTAGTGCGGAGTTGTTGGCTTGTCTCCCCCTCATAACCTTGAGAGGATATTTTGTTGCATTGGATAAAATAGACCACATTACTTGATGTACATGTATAATTCCCCTGTATCCTGAATAGTCTGTTTTGTGATGTAACCACACAGTCTGAAGTGGAAATGAGGTTACATGTCTTACATGTGCGTTGATGACAGGGTCGTGTACCATATGATGTCATGGTATTCTGTTCCAGTTCAAGTTGACTCCTAATAATCAGGCTGGCTAAATTAGGTGGTTGTTTAAAAGATAGTAGTGGTAGTTCTTGAAAAATACAGTTAAGGGTTTCATCCTCACTAATTATTGGATGGAGATCCTTAATAATCTTACGTAGGAGTTCAAGGTCAGGATGGTATGTGACTACTAAGGGTATTCTGTTGGTAGTCATCCGTTCCTTATATTGCAGTAGCTGTTCTCTCGGGACCTGTGTTGCACGTTCCACTGCTCTGTCAATTTCTCTGGATGAGTGTCCCTGCTCAATAAAGGTGTTTTCAACATAGCCAGAGTGTGTCTCTGTCTTCCTCATTTGAACAGAGGTGGTGTCAAGTGCTTGACTATATATAACAGATTTCTTTGTGTGGCTCGGGTGATTACTTTTCTTGTGCAAGTATCTCTGTCTGTCTGTTGGTTTCCTGTAAAGACAGGTATGTAGGGTACCATCCTTAATAGTGACACTGGTATCCAGAAAATGTACACTTGTGGCAGAATATTCTAGAGAAAGCTTTATAGTTGGGTGGAGGTTATTAAGTTCCTGGTGAAAATCTTTAAGTGTGTCAGTGCCCTCTGTCCAAATTATAAACAAATCATCAATGTAACGGAAATAAGTGAGTGGTTTATGTGTACAGTGCCTTAGAAAATCCTCCTCCAAATTTGCCATAAAAAGATTAGCATACTGAGGAGCCATCCTGGTTCCCATTGCGGTTACCATAGTTTGAACATAATGTTTACCATTGAAGCTGAAGTTATGTGTCAGAATGAATTCAGTGAGTTTACCCACAACTCCAGGGTCAATGTTGGGGTCCAATTCTTGCAGGTATTTGAGGCAGGCTGAAATGCCATCTGTGTGTGGAATATTAGTGTAGAGGGAGGTTACATCCATCTTGGCTAAAAGGGTGTCAGGTGGTAAGTCCTCAAAACTAGAAAGTTTATGCAGGAAGTGAGTAGTGTCCTTAATGTAACTATCCCTTTGTATAACCAGTGGTTTGAAAATAGCTTCTACAAACCCTGATATCCCCTCTGTCAGGGTGCCATTACCAGAGACTATGGGTCTGCCAGGCTTATGTATTTTAGGAAGCATGTAGAATGTCATTGGCTTAGGGTCACTGGGGATGAAGTCCTTTAGCGGGCCTTTGATTTTGTAAGTTTATGGTTATCTACATTGTTGACTTCTCACCTTAACACTGTGGTGAGTGCAGTTTAGTGTGTGTGTGTGTGTGTGTGTGTACTGATGTATGTATGTATGTGTGTGTTTTGTGTGTGTTTGCTGTGTGTTGTGTTTTTGTGTGTTGTGGGTATGGTGTGCGTGTGTGTTTTGTTTGTTGTGCGTGGTGTGGTGTGGTGTGTGTGGAATGTGTTTTGTTAAATTTGTTGTGTGTTGTGATTGTGTGGGGTGTGCAGGTGTGTGCGTGTGTGTGTGTGTGTGTGTGTGTGTGTGTGTGGGGTGTGGTGTGATGTATGAACACACATATGTGTGGGTTGAGCGTGGCATGGGGCAATTGTTATGTGGCTAGGACACTTAGTTTTCACATATAGTGTGCATTTATTTCCTTCTATTAGTTGTCAGTGGTTGGATTACACACTGTCACATTTTTAACTGCTCATATTAAGATGCATATCTCATTTACTTGGGGGGTTCATAAAAGGTGTAATTCCACAAAGCTTCTGAAGAAGGACCTGGTTGGTTCGAAAGCTAAAGCACTTTGCTCATTTCTGTAACTTCCATGTTGGTCCAATGAAAGGTATCAAATCATTTGTTTCTGTCTCTGGAAAATAATGTTTTGCTACACTCTGTTCCTCCCCATAATGTACTTGTACAGTATGTCTCTATCATATCCCCTCTCTCCCTTCTCTCCTCCAGGGAGTACATATTAAAGTCTTTTAGCCTGTCCTCATAGGACTTTTGACGCAATTCCTGTACCATCATTGTTGCTCTCCTCTGAACCTTCTCCACCCTATGTCCTTACGTAGGTAAGGTCTCCAGAATTAGACACTGTACTCCAGGTGGGGCCTCACTAGTGTCTTGTATAGTGGAATTATGACCTCCCTCTTCCTGCTGGTGATGCCCCTGCCTATGCATCCCAGCATCCTAGTTGCTTTACCTACGGCTTGTTACACTGTTTCCCTACCTTGAGGTCATTATAGACGATAACCCCAATGTCCCTTTCTTGCTTTGTGCATGCTATAGCCTTAACCCCCCCAACTGATATATCGTTCTAGGGTTTTTGTGCCCCATATGCATTATTTTGCACTTTTTTCCATTAAATTTCAACTGTCAAACCCTTGACCATTCTTCAAGCTTCTGCAGGTCCCACCTCATTCTGTCTATACCCTCTGGCATGTCTGCTCTGTTACAAAGCTTTGTGTCGTCAATGAACAAGGAAATTCTGCCTTCTAGGTCCTGTGCAATATCACTGATGAAGATGTTGAATAGGACAGGTCCCAGTACTGATCCCTGTGGCACCCCACTGGTCACTCTTCCCTCTGTGGAGTGACAGCCATTTAGCACCATCCTCTGTGTCCTGCTACCCAACCAATTACCCATCCACCACACTACTGTCCTGCCCACTCCCATATTCCCGTTTGTTTAACAGCCTTCTATGCGGCACAGTGTCAAAGACCTTGCTGAAGTCCAAATAGGCCACATCCACTGCCCTCTCTTGATCCACCTCCCTTGTCGCCCAGTCAAAAAATTTAATGAGGTTGGTCTGGCATGTCCTCCCCCCAGTGAAACCATGCTGCTTTGTTTGCTGTAGTTCATTGGCAACCAGATGTTCCACCAATCTCTTCTTCAGTAGTGCTTCCATGATCTTCCCCACTACTGAGGTCAGGCTGACTAGTCTGTAGTTCCCCTCTTCCTCTTTACTCCTGCTTTTGTATAAGGGGACTACATCTGCTGTCCTCCAGTCTTTGGGTACCTCCCATGTTTCCAGTAATTGGCTAAACAGAATTGCCAGTGGTTCAGCCATCACCTATCTTAGTTCATTTAGGACCCTGGGGTGCACCCTATCCAGCCCCATTGCTTTATCGACTCTTATTTCTTCCAATTCTTTAGGACCCTTTACCCATGTAAAGGGACTTGTGTCCATTAACGTGCCCTTCTCACACCTTGTACTCCCTTCAGGCCTGCTACCCTCCCCTTCCTTAGTAAACACTGAGCAGAAATATCTGTTCAGTATGTCGGCTTTACTGTTGACATCCTCCATGCTGCCCCATCCTCCTCCTTCAGTTTCACTATCCCTTTTTTCACCCTTCCTTTTTCACTTATGTACCTGTAAAAGGTTTCATCCCCTCTACCCACTGACTTTGCAATGTACTCTTCCGTCTGAGCTTTGACTTCCCTTACTGACCTCCATGCCTCCCTTTGCTTCTCCTGGTACTTCTCCCTATCCCCTTCTGCCTGTGTCTTTTTGTATTGCCTGAATGAGATCTTTTTGGCTTTCACTTTCTCTGCCACCTCCTTGGAAAACCATAATGGCCTCCTCTTCCTTTCCCCCTTGCTAACCTGCTTAAAGCATAATTGTGCTGCTCTTGTAATCCCTGTTATAAATATTGCCCACTGTTCCTCCACCCCTGATTCCCTCTCCATTCCTATTAGTGCCTCTTTCAAGCATGTCCCCATTTTCCCCAAATCTGCCCTCCTAAAATCCAGGATATGCATTTTTGTGTGGTTTGGTTCTGTTCCTTCTGTGATTTCAAACCACAGTGACCGGTGGTCACTGTTCCCTAGGTGCTCTCCCACTGTTACCCCTATCACACTGTACCTGTTTGTGAGCATGAGGTCTAGTATTGCCTTCTGCCAAGTTGGTTCCATGACCAGTTTCTTAAGAAGGGTACCCTGAAGGGAGTCCAGGATAAACCTGCTCCTAGTTGATGCTGCTGCTGGAAGACTCCAGTCTGTATCTGGAAAATTGAAGTCTACAACCAGCACCACCTCTCCCTTGTCTGCCATCCTTTGGACGGCTAGCATTAACTCCCTATCTGTCTCTTCCTCCTGGGCTGGTGATCTGTAGACCACCCCTGTGCAGATGGCTGACTCCATTTTCCTTTTCAGCTTAACCCACAGAATCCCCCCCCCCCCATTTTGTTCCTCCTGGATCTCTGTGGCCTTTATTCCATCTTTCACATAAAGTGCTACTCTTCCTCCCTTCCTGCCTGCCCTGTCTCTTCTGAATATGCTGTAGCTAGGTATGGCCATCTCCCACTCATGATTATCATTACACCAGGTATCTGTGATGGCCATAATGTCCTAGTCTGACTGCACCGTGGCAGCCTCCAGATCCTCCATCTTGTTGCTAAGGCTCCTGGCATTGACACACGTCTTTCCATGATGTGATCTCCCTGGTCTGTTTTGCTGTTCTACTCCAGTCCCCTCCTTGGTTCTCCCTGCTGTCTGTCCTTTTATTGTATTTTGTTGTTTGTCTGCCCATCTACCCTTGGGTGCCTATCTCCATTTTTTGTACACTGCTTTGTAGTGATATCTCCTCCTCCTCCTCCTGTTCTCTGGTTCTACTGCTTGCTATGGGAGGTGGGCAATTAGGTACCCTCCTTGCTGACCTGCCCCTCCCAGCTAGTTTAAATGCTTGCCCATGTAGCATTTAAACTTTTCATTGAGTGCTTGGATTCCCGTCCTGGATGGATACAGTCTGTCAGGCTTGAACAAGCCCCCATCCTTCCAGGTTGGTCCCCAGTCACCAATGAATCTGAACCCTTCTTCATGGCACCAGTTCTTCAACCATGTGTTAAAGTTCCTGGTGCATGCTCCCCTATACTCTTCCATTCCTCTCACAGGTAGTACTTCCAAGAAGGTGATGGATGTAGCTACTTGCTTGAGACCCCTCCTCAATTTTCTGAACTCTTCCTAAACTTCCTCATGCTCCCCATTTGCCAGGTCATTAGTTCCTAGGTGGATAATGACATGCAGCTCTCCCTCCCTTCTTACCTTCCCAGCGATCCCCAGGATCTTATTCCCATTCCCTCCATGCCATGGCACCTTGTAGGCACCTCACCTCCCTGTCCTCCGCCTTGCATGTAATTTTTTTTTATTTATTTTTTTTGTTGACTCTTTTTCCCTCCAGTCACAGCTCAGGGGAACTCTCTCAGGCATCCAATCCTTATGTCTGCCCACCTGAGATTATCTTCAGTCTAGTGCTCTCTCCCCCCCCCTGCTGCCAGCAACCCCAGTTTAACCCACCCGGGGGGAGGTTAGCCCAACTCCTTACTTGGGCTCCTTAGTTAGGCAGACTCTGGCAAGTGGGTGGGGCCCTGGTGGAGGAGTGATGAGGTCTGGCCAAGTCGGATCCGGTGCTGGGCTTGGAGGATAGGCGCTGTCGCCTATCCCTCCAAGCTGGGTTTTTCCTCTTTCTGTCCATCCCTCCCCCTGCATGTGCACCCCCCTGACACTTGGCACACAATAACCGTGCCCATGTCGGGCATGCTGTAACGTGCCACCCGTGCTACTATGGGGCCCCCAATCTCCACCAGGGGCCACCGGGGCACAGGGCATCCTCAATGCCTTCCCCCAGGACAGAAGAGCAGCCCACCAGACACTCAATCCGATTCCTCCCCTGCCGACCCACAGTGCCCGAGCTCACTCCCGAACTCAGTTCACCGGCATGGAATGAGGTGTGGTATCCAGAGCCTCAACCCTCAGAGCCACCGGGCCGGTCTCCCCCTGCATGTTAATAGCTCAATCACACATACAATAAAGCCCCCACCAGGATTAGTTTCCTCCTCCTCTGGGGTTCACTGCTCCCCCCCACTGAGGTCACCTCCTCGGTTGACCTCCACATCCTTCTCTTCCACTTCTCCAGGTGCCTCTGTCTGGTTGTTCCTGTTTGCCAGTGCAGCATATGAGTTCTAGAGTGGAAAAGGATTTGGGATGTGCCTCTGCCTGACTCATCCTAATACTTTCCAAGCCCACCATTGTCCAAGTGCTCCTTGTTACTGGCATCCTTTGAGGCAGCAGCATTGGATTGGGTGTTCTCTACGTGGGGGCGAAGGTCCTCCAGACCCAGTATACCTCCACTCTGACTCTGGCTACCTCATCCTACAGTCCAGAGAGATGTCTGCAGATAGAGCAGCACCTAGTGTCCAGAAAGGTCTGCCTGAATACGGCTGCCCTCATCGACTGCATTGCACCAGTCCCCACATTATTCTACACTTATACAACTATTACACTATTTGTGTAATTACAATATTATACTATTTGTCTGTTAGCTATTACATTAGTGTCTGTTTCTGAAGCCCTCCCTCTAGTTCTGCATAGATGTGTAGCTCTCCTTCTAGGTCCCCGTGTTTGGTATTTTGGAAGTATTTTTACTTGATATCAGGTTTTTTTTTTTTTAGTAATTTATGCTATGGTAGCCCCCGAGTTGACTACACATCTATGGTACTGCAACTTGTTGCGCTGAGGGTGGGTTTACTCCCCCTTATGCCCCTCCTACTCCACAGCCCCTGCTATTCCCTGTGCATGGCTCCTGTCAATCAGATTTAACATATATATCTCAATGGGAAAGGAACTCCCAGGGTGCAAATTAGTATAAACAGACTTTGACTTGGATGGCAGATAAGGACCACTTGGTCCACCCAGTCTGCTCATTTCCCTATCTATTGGATAAGCTGCAGATCCTAGCTAATCAACAGGCTAGTTCTCCTACCCCTCCACTAGAATTGCTTTATGTCTGTCCCATGCATTCTTGAATTCCCCCATTGTTTTTGACCCCATGACCTCATAAGGAAGGCCTTTCCATGCATCTACCACCCTCTTCTTGAAAAAATAGTTCCTCACATTGCCCCTGAGCCGTCCCCCCTCTATCTTCAAATTGTGCCCTCCTGTTCTTGAACATCTCTTTTTCTGAAAGATGCCACCCTCTTGGACTTTGTTGATTCCCTTGAGGTACTTAAATGTTTCTATCATGTCCCCAATCTCCCTCCTTTCCTCGAGGGTATACATATTAAGCTCCTTTAGTCTCTCTTCGTATGGCTTTTGGTGCAGATCCTGCACCATTTTAATTGCCCTCCTCTGGACTGCCTCAGTCCTGTCTATGTCTTTGCAGAGATGTGGTCTCCAGAACTGCACACAGTATTCCAGATTTACTCTAACCAACTGTTTGTACAGAGGGATAACAACTTCTTGTTTTCTACTGGTGATGCCTCTCCGTATGCATCCCAGTATCGCCCCCAGCCCTCCTTACTGCCTTCTCACATTGCTTGCCTAACTTTAAGTCATCTGATATGACTACCCCCAGATCTCTTTCCATTTTTGTTGTAGTTAGTACCTCCCCCCTCATTGAGGGATTTTGTTTCCCAGGTGTATTACTTTGCACTTCTTTACATTGAATCTAAACTGCCATACTTTTGACCATTCCTCCAACCTTGCCAAGTCCCTTCTCATCCTTTCCACCCCCTTGTGTATCAACCCTGTTGCAGATCTTTGTGTTATCTGCAAAGAGGCATACTTTCCCTTCCAGTCCCTCTGCAATGTCGTCTAAAAAGACATTAAAGATGACTGGTCCCAGTACTGAACCCTGCGGTACCCCCACTAGTAACCCCCCTTTCTTTGGAGTGGACTACATTTACTATTATCCTCTGTGTCCTTTTGTCCAGTCAATATTTTATCCAGGCTACAACCTTGGGACCACTTCCAGGCTGACTAACTTGTTTATTAATCTTTTGTGTGGGACTGTGTCAAATGCCTTGCTAAAGTCTAGGTAGGCCTTGTCCACAGCCCCTCCCTGGTCTACTACTTTGGTCACCCAGTCAGAGAAATCAATTAGATTCATCTGACATGATCTTACCACTGTTAATTCATGCTGCCTTGGGTCCTGTGCCCCACTGACCTCTAGGTACTCAACAATTCTTTCCTTCAGAAGTGATTCCATCATTTTCCCTACCATTGTGGTCAAACTAACAGGTCTGTAGTTTTCTGCCTCTGTCTTTCTACCACTTTTGTGAAGGGGAGTCATATCTGCCCTCCTCCAGTCCGCAGGTACCACACCATCCTCCCATGATTTGTTAAAAAGGGTAGTCAGTGGTGTCACTAGTTCTCCCCTTAGTTCTTTTAGAATTCTGGGATGAATCCCATCAGGCCCCATTGTTTTTTCCTCCTTCAGTTTTAGGAGTTCTTTCATGACCCTTTCTTCTGTGAATGGACTGGTATCGACCCCCCTATCCAGAGTGCATCTATTGTTTGGTTTAGGTACCTCCCCTTCCCCTTCTTTTGTGAATACTGAGCAGAACTATTCATTCAGTATCCCTGCTTTTTCACTGTCACCCTCTGCCCACTTTCCTTCCCTTTATTAAGCCTCACTATCCTTCCTTTGGTCTTTCTGCACTCCCTACTGTACCTATAAAATGTTTTATCCCCCTTCTTAACTGAGTTTGCTATCTTTTCCTCAGTTTGGACTTTTGCTATTCAGACTGCCTTCCCCCGCTTCCTTCTGCTTTAACTGGTATAGTTCTCTGTCTTGCTCCTTCTGTGTTTCCTTATACTTTCTGAATGCTACCTTTTTCTCCCTAACCTTCCCTGCCACCTCTTTTGAGAACCATGGTGTTTTTTCCTTCATTTTGTTTTGTTGATTTGCTTCACACAAAGGCTTGTTACCTTTGTGATGGCTGTTTTGATTTTTTTCCCATTGTTCCTCCAATCCTCCTTCTTGCCTGTTTGCTAGTGCTTTTCTGAGACACTTCCATTTTCCCAAAGTCAGCCCTCCCAAATACCAATACTCTTGCTTTTGTATGGCTTGACTCTCTGACTGTGTTAATCGTGGTTCACACTGTTTGGTGACCCTTGTTCCCAGATTGCTACCCACTTCAAAATCTGAGATCCTCTCTCTGTCCCAGTTTGAGAGTACCAGGTCTAAGATTGCTCTCTCCTAAGTGGGTTCTAATACTAGCTGTCTGATGCATGTCCCCTGTAGGGCATTGAGAATTATTCTGCTCTTGGATGCGGCTGCAGCAAAGGTGCTTCAGTTAACATCTGGCATATTCAGTTCCCCCAACTAACAATATCTCTCCTTTTTCTGCCATTCTAAGGATGCCTTCTATCATTTCCTTGCCCATTGCTTCCCCCTGAGATGGGGGTCTGTATACAACCCTTGTGCGGATTGTGGTGCTATTTCCTTTTTCCAGGGTGACCCACAGTGCCTCCTCTCCTCCCTGTTTACACTTTAATCCCATTGCTTTGATCCCTTCTGTTACGTAGAGAGCTACTCCTCCTCCTCTTTTACCCTCCCTGTCCCTCCTGTAGATTGTGGACCCTGGTATGTTGACATCCCAGTAATGGTTCTCTGTGTACCATGTTTCTGTGATTGCCATGATATCCAGGTGTCCCTTTTACATCAAGGCCACTAGGTCAGGAAGCTTGTTACCCAGACTACAGCACTGGTACTCATCACCCCCCAATTTTTAATGGTCTTACCCCTTTTAGCCCCATCCCTGTCCTTACTGCCTTTGCTTTTTTCTCCATTTACCCCATCCTGCTCCCTATTGACCTCTCTACCTTGGTGTTATCTCACTAACTACCATGTTTTGTGGGGGAGGCTGGGATTTCCCTACTTCTTTTCAGTGCCTCCTCCCTTAGCTAGTTTAAATGCCTGCCAATGAAGCATTTAAACCTATCACCTAGGATTCTGGATCCTCTCCCAGACAGATGCAGACCATCATGCCAGTACAGGCCTGTATCCCTCCAGGTGGACCCCCAAGGCCCGATGAAGCCAAAACCCTGAGATCCACACCAGTTTTTCAACCATTCATTGAATCCCATGGTGCAGAATACCCCAGCCTCACCCTTGTCATATACAGGCAGCACCTCTGAGAAGGTTACTGTATGTGTTACTTGCCTAAGGCCCCTCCCCAACTCCACAAACTCCTCTTGCACTGCTTCAATCACATTACCAGCCAGATCATTTGTCCCTAGGTGGACAATGACATCCAGCTCCCTTCTTCAAACAGCTGCTCCTGTGATCCTGAGGATTAGCTCCCAGACCCTCCAAGCCATGGTGCCAGGCAGGCATTGTACCTCCCTCTCCCCTCCCTCCTCCAATTCTACCCCCTAATGACTGACTCCCCAACAAGGAGTTGTTTCCTTCCCCTGTGGTGTCCCATGGTACCATCCAGTGGATCTCCTTTATGGATGTTCTCAGCATCCTCCTTGATCTCCACTGCAGGTGCCTCTATAGAGGAACCACTCTCTGTTAGAACAGCCATATGAATTGTGGAGAGGTACAGCTGGAGGGATGCACCTCTGTTCCACCACCCTCACCCTCCCTGAACCCACCTTGGTCCAACCACTCCTCTTTCTTGGCAACCTATGAGGCAGCAGCGGTGGCCATGGTGGTCCCTGGGTGGGGGAGGAGGTTTCATGAATCCTCACCAGGTCAGCCTGGAGATGGACCACCTCTTCCCTCAGACCAGAGAGATGCCTGCAAATAGGGCAGCATCACAGCCTCCAGAATGTCTCTCAGAAGACTGCCGCCCCACAGCCAGTGCACTGCACCACTCTCATCATGTCTTATTTTGTGGGCCCTCTCCTGTTGCTTTGTATGCTTACTCTCTTCTCCCTCTATTTATGTTTCCACCTTCTTTCTACTGCCTCTGTGCCCTTACAGCTCTCACCCTTCCTGCTCTGGGATAGGAACTTCCTGTATTCTTCGGTAGTCTCCTCCTTCCTTGCTCAGAGTCAGACCTCCAGCAGCTGGGGGGGAGAGCTACTTTTTTCCTTCAAGGATGAAAAAACTTATGCATCTTAGTGATCCTTCCCTTCCTACTGCCAAACAGGAAATTCCTGTTGTCAGTCAAATCCAGTGCCTATAAAAGTGGAACTGGCTAAGGGTGTGAGGGTGGAGGGGGAGGGAAGGAGTGCAATTAGTAAGAAAAGTTCTAGCTCTTTAGTCAGCTGCTCCTTGCCCTGAAAGCAAGATTGCTGTCTGCCAAAAGCTAGTAGCATGGAACTGTAATTGTAACTGGAAGAAGGGTGGTAGAGATAAACAGGGAAGGGAATTGGAAGATTAAAAAGAGAGTAGAAAAGGAGGGAGGGCAAAAAGAAAAAAGGGGGCAACAAGAAGAGTGGATAGAAAATCTGATCTTAAAAGCCTGTGCCACTCATCAAGAATCAAGAACACCAGCAGAAGCATTACCATTTAGCCCCAAGTGTGGAAGGGGGTTCCAGAACTGTTGTCTTCTGATTTCAGCTTACGGGACATTTTAACTAGCACTCTTTGTCACTGAGTGCTGCACTGATGTGTAGGGGACTTGCGGGAGCCGGCAGCCAGTGAGCGGTGTCTGGAGGTGGGGCATCTGATCTTAAAAGCCTGTGCTGCTTGATGAGAATCCAGGACACCAGCAGAAGCATTACTATCCTTCCAGAGTGTGGAAGAGTGCTCCTGAACTGTTGTCTTCAGATTTCAACTTACGGGACATTTTAACTAGCACTCTTTGTCACTGAGTGCTGCACTGGTGTGTAAGGGGCTGCTGGGACCCAGCAGCCAGTGAATGGTATCTGGAGGTGGGGCATCTGATCTTAAAAGCCTGCACTGCTCACTGAGCATGAGCTTTGTCATGAGCGTGAGTGGCACAAGCACCACTCCACAGAGAAACACTGCTGAGCACTGTTAACACTCCAGTAAGTTGCTGTAATTATTACATGTATACCGTAATATTTTATGATGACTTTTATGACTGGGAACTTGCCGGAGTGAGTGCTCATGGTTGTCCTTTTTTAGATATATCTTAGTCTTATCTATAGTTGTTTAAAATAAACAGTTTAGCTGATTTCAGCTAACTTTGGGCACTATTAAGGAACTCAAAAGTAATACATAGTAGACTGCGCTCTGATGTAACTTGCAGACTCATTAGTAAATTAGTCTTTTAAAATTGGGAGAGCATTTAAGTACACTACTGTATTGTTATAGTGGGGAACTATCTTTGTCATTTAATCTTATAGCAAACTTCATCTTATTAACTCGGGGTAAATTAAATTTCTTTAACATGAATCTGAAATTGCTGAATGTTGTGGGTTTTCTGGTTGTTATAAGAAGGGATCAAGACAAGAAGTTACTAATTACAGACCAATCAGTTTGACGTCTGTCTTGGGCAAAATTTTGGAAGGTATTGTCAAAGACTATATTGGGGAACTTTTGGTTGGTAATACTGATACGACTCAGCATGGGTTTACAAAGGGAAGATCATGCCTAACCAACCTGCTGTATTTTTATGGTAAAGTTAGTAAAGTCCTGGACAATCATGATGCTGTGGATGTTATCTTTTTCGATTTCTCTAAGGCCTTTGACAAGGTCCCACATGGGGAACTCATAGATGCCTTAATTGACCAGGGAGTAAGTGGAAACATTACTAGGTGGGTTGAGTCCTGGTTGACTGACAGGAAACAACGAGTATGTATAAAGGGTTCTTACTCTGGATGGGAGGAGGTGCCTAGTGGGGTCCCCCAGGGATCAGTGCTTGGTCCCTGTCTTTTTAATATTTACATTTCAACATTAAATACAACAACAGTGGTTTGGCTGTCTAAATTTGCAAACGATACCCGCATCAGACACATAGTTAACAGTCAAGATGCTGCTAACAACCTACAAAGCACTTTAGGAGAACTGGAATGTTGGGCAACTCTAAGAGGCTTACCTTTAATACCAATAAATGCATAGTTATACATTTTGGGAAAAACAATTTACAAGCTCAATATGTGTTGGGTGGCAGGGTATTGGATAGAGTTGAGGATGAGAGAGATCTAGGTGTTAGAGTTAAAAATGACCGGAGCCCTAATTTACATTGTCAACAAGTTATAAAAAAGGCAGATGGTTTATTGCATTGTATAGGCAAACATATCAAATGTAGAAGCAGCAAGGTGATGCTTCCCCCATACCTCTTTGGTGAGACCCCATATGGAGTACTGTGCTCAGTTTTGGGCACCAGGAGATAAGGGTGTCATTAAGGTGATGGAGAGTATTCAGAGGAGAGCTACTAGAAGGATAGATGAGGTTAGAGGTTTGGATTATGATAATAGGCTCAAAAAACTAGGCCTCTACCCCCTGGAATATCGCAGGATGAGAGGTGACTTGTGCATAATTTATAGAGCACTTGATGATACACTACTATGGGAACAACTAAGCCTTGCATTAAGGAGCAAGTATATAATACTAGGGCACATTCACTTCAGCTGATGAGTGAACACTGTAGAACAAGGAAAATAAGACAATGGTTCTCAGTAAGAGTATCCAAGATATGGAATGCACTACCAATTGAAGTAGTTGCCAGTAGTAACAGGAATATTTTTAAGACACATTTGGATACTTATTTGGGTTTTAATAACATCCTGTGCTATGAGTGAACCTATGGAAAGCAAAATGGACAATAGTCTTCATAGCTCTGAAATACCTATGATAACTATACCTATGATACATTGCAAATATGCACCCCTACAAAACCAGATTCTGTAAAAGTGATAAATCAGCTATTTGTTGAATCAGGGAATCATATGAAATCTTCCTACAGACCTATAAAAGCTAAAGGTAGAAGAAATCCATTTGCTAAGATCAGAGAAGCCTCAGAGACAAGACTGTTTAAGGCCCACCATCAAACCTTAAAACATCTAGATGGAATAATGTGGGTATCCCTGGTACTTTATGGTGACATTGAGATAAACCCTGCCCCAGGAAACCAAATTATTTCCATCTATCATGATAATGCCAGTAGTTTAATTTAAAAAAAAATAGACCAGTTTAAAGCCTGGGTAAAATCAGTGAATCCTAATATAATAATGTTGACTGAGACATGGTTAAATACTAAAATAGCTTCACAAGAAATTGAATTAAAGGAACATTATCTTTATAGAATATACAGAAAAGCATGGAGAGAAGGGATCTTAATATACATTAAGCATAATCTGGGGCCATCAACTCAGCTATTCTCAGGTATACCTGAAGACATTGAATGTGTGCTAATATTCCTACAAGCACTGAATGTGGTAGTTGGAGCTGTGTATTCCCCCCTAAAATCAAACCAGTTGCATTCAAACCCTTCTCCCAAATTGTACTTAAACTGGTCAAAAAGAAACAATTAAACATGGAGGGGGATTTAATGCAGCTTGGGGTGGTTCAAGGGGCAAAAGATTGGATGAGGCATTTCAAAAATTACGTTTAAGACAAATAATAGATCCCCCCACCCATAAAAGTAGCCTCATGAGTTCAGAAAACATATTAGATCTAATATGTGTTCCCCAGATATGGAACTATTAACTAAAGAGGTCTGTTTCCTTAATTTATGTGACCATTGTGTTCTTTCATGTAAAATTAAGTTAACAGGTAAAATAATAAAAGCCCCCCTCTCCTCTAGGATTACAAAGATAAGTATTAAAAATTCTAATTCTGAAACTCTTGTAAGATAACTAATTACTCAAAACATACAGGGAGTAGCACTAATTCCTGACATTGATCTAGCAGTAGAATAATTTACTGATATTCTTCTAACTGCCTGTAACAAGTGCGCACCAAAGAGAGAGAAAGAGTTAAAATGTAAACCCCACCTTCTTCCTTGGATAACTGAATATATCAAGAAATGAAAAAAGGAGAAGGATAAATTATGGAAAGTTGCAAATAAAACTTTGGGTAAAAAAAATTGGGAACAATTTAAGCAGATTAGGAATAAAACAAAACAAGAAATTAGGAAACTAAGAGGGATATATTATAAACAAAAGATTCAGAACACCACTAATCCTTGAAACTACTGCAATTTGATTAAAAGCTTAGTAAATAATGGAAAATGTCAAAAGGGTTTAAATTTGGTTGAAAATGGCATAAGTGTAACCAAAGATAGGGCAACAAGTATCTTCAACCTCCCAGACCTTGACTGGAATGAAAATACGCAAGATTTTGATTACTTGGTAGATGAGTGTAAAATGCAAAATGTTCCAGGATTTAGGTTTAGAAAAGTTGACACCAAGGAGGTCATAGATGAAATAAACAAATGAAAAAAAAAAAAGCAGGAGGTCTGGATAAATATTAGGGCTAGATTCCTGAGGGATAGTGCTGCAGTGATAGGGCGGCACTTAGCTGACCTGTTTAACTTAAGCTTAGCCCAGGGTGTCTTTCTGAGGAAATGGAAAATTGCAAACATTTTTCCAGTTTTCAAGGGAGGGGATGCATCAAATCCATCAAATTTTAGACCTCTTTCCCTTTTATCAATGGTCTCAAAGTTGATGGAATGATTGGTCCATTCTCAGTTGATAGAGTATCTTGAAAAGTACAATAAACTGACACCAGTCCAATTTGGATTTAGGGAGGGATAGTCCACGGAGACTGCACTCACAGCCTTTCTTGATCAGATAGATTCCCCCCCTAGATGAGGGACGAGCTGTGGGTGCAGTCTTCATGAACTTCTCAAAAGCTTTTGATTTGGTTAATCACCAAATGTTATTAGATTCACTCGAGGACATAGGAGTGTCAGATCACCCTTTAGGGTGGGTTTCTTCATATTTACATGAACCTATGCAACTGGTTTCTATTGTAAGTGACCGCCCACTCCTGGCTTCCATTTCAAGAGGTATCCCTGAACAGTCAATTTTGGGCCCCCTAATGTTTTTGATCTACATCAATTCACTACCAAAATTTATTCTGTATTCTAACATAATATTATATGCTGACGATACTGTGCTTGTAGCTGCGGGAAGCAATTTACCTGAAGTGGAACAAAAGCTTCAAGATGATTTTGATATATTACAACAGTGGTTTAAGGCTAAAAAATTATTAATGAATACAAAAAAAAAAACTATGATATTTAACTTATGACAGAGAAAAACCCCAGTTAATGAGTCTGCACTTCAGGTCAAGTTCTTAGATGGGAAGATTTTAACACAGGTAACAACTATTTTGCAGGTCGAGTTTGATTCGAGTCTTACTTTTGGACAACATACAGTATAGATAAATTAATAAAGAAAATGGATATGACATTAGGTGCCCTAAGATGGGTGTCCTTCTGCATGACTAAAAAGGACTGATTATTAATATCAAATCAATTGCTTATTCCAATACTGGACTATTGGTGCCAGGTGTATAACTTTTCTACTAAGAGATCACTACATAAGCTGGGCGTCTTATATCATAAGAGAGCGAGATTTGTTTTGAGATGTGATCCCACTGTTCACCATTACAATATTTAGAAATCATTGTCCTAGAACTCATTAAAACATAAAAGAGACAGGGCATGGGGTATTCTGTTATATAAAATTCTAAAAACTGAAAAACCAAACAGGCTTATAAATCTTGTAAGATGATCTAACCATAATTATAGTTTGAGACACTCAAGTAAAACTTTCATGGTTCTTAAGCCTTGAAATAACTATGGAAAACTCAGATTTAAATATCATGCTGCTAACACTTGAAATAATTTGCCTACTGATTGGAGAACTCTCAAGTTAACAGTTAAAGGTTTTAGGGTTAAAATCAAACAGGATTCTGTGCATGTTTGAGAATGTTTTTAACAAACAATTCTGATTTGTATATGTGTACTTGATAGTGGAATGTATGTGCATCCGACTGTTAATTTATGTTTATATCATATATGTTTTTTAGACTTGTTAGTGATAAATTTTGTAACATCAACAGAACCTCCATGAAAACAGGGCTTTATTGACCTATGGAGAAATGTGATTGTCAAATTGAATCCCTATATAAATAAAGATGTTTTACATACAAATCTGGAAGGCCATGTGTGTGAATGCTAGAATTCTAAGAAATAAGATTCTGGACCTACAGGCCATCATGGTAGAGGCCAGCTTGGATACTGGGACTATTACTGAGTCATTGTGCACTGAAAACCATGACTGGGACATGGCCATACCAGGTTATACTCAGTTCTGGTGCAGGAAGGAGAATGCCAGAGTCAGTCAGTCACCAAAAGAAAGGAAAGAGGGCAGAGAATGGTGGTCTTCTTATAAGGACTGGACAGAAGCTTGGAACATGGTCCCAAATCCCCTTGGTGCTATCACTTGCTGCCAGTAGGATTTAGAAATTGGCAAATGCCACCAGTGATTGATGTGGTCCTGCTGCAGTGCCTGCCAGTCACCACATCACTGAACTGGGTGACTTACCAGATCCAGAGGCAGGACACAGGTTGGATGGCTGGGGGCAGCACACACACACCCTATCCATGTACCAACCTTGCACAGTCCACAAGCTGACAGCTAGACACTACTGTGTTTTCAATCTTTATTGGCAGTGTTAGCTCACAAGGCACATGGTCGGATGGAGGTACATGATGGACGTGCTCAATGCTGTGTGGGGAGAGGTTATGTCATCATCACACACACACTGACAATATGACAGTATGGGGGGGTTAGGGTGGAATGGAAGAGATGAGAAATTAATTAATACCTCTGCATAGGAGCCAGATGGGGAGAGGGATAGCAGGGACTAAATTGCTCTGGCAGGCAGATTAATCAGCATACAGGGAACGGAGGTACTTTGTAAAAATGTGTGTGTGTGTGAGTGCTGTGGCACTCAGTGGCCTCAGGCACCAAACAAACAGCAAGCAAGAAGCAAGTAGCAATGTTTCAGAGTTGGGGGGGGGGGATCTACTTACTGACCAGTGATTTTAAAAGTGAGGTGTTGCTTGACTCCCTGATCCTCTGGGTCCCTCGCCTATGCAAGTGTGTGCCAGCTGGCAGCAGGACAGTGCCTGGCCACTAGTAGGTGGCACCTTAGTGGCATTCCTTAAAAAAAAATTTAAAAAAGAATAATGCATTATACACATTTCTGTGCATGGCAGATTTCACATTCAGACTCTTCACGTTCCCCCAGCTTGCTGCGGTTCCTTCCTCCTGAGACTAGAAGCAGCCTGAGTGTGTGAGTATCATCCTTATTTTTGCTGTTGCAGTGTGATCTGGGCAGTGGGCAGCAAGTGTGTGCCAGTTGGCAGTGTGCCAGTGCTCGACACCTACTAGTTGGCCCCTTGGTGAGATCCCATTAAAAATTAAAAAAATACAGATTCATGTTTTATTTTTGAGGCAGTTTTCAAATTCAAACTCTTGACGTGTTCTCAGTGAGACTTCACTAGAGATAACTGGAATGTGAAATGGGACATAATTATCATAAATAAAATTGGAAGCAAAGTGTTAACTATACACACATACTCAGAGAGAGAGACAGAGAGACAGAGAGAGAGACAGAGACAGAGAAACAGAGAGACAGAGTGAGAGAGAGAGAGTGTCCAAACTACATAGAGGATTGTGTATGACTGCTCATACACAACAAGGGTATTTTTCACTCGAGAGGTTTCCATGGTAACTGGAGACCTCTAGAGTGCAGCTCAAGAGGTCTCATTACCATGGAAACCTCAAGATTTGAAAAATACCCTTGTTGTGTATGAGCGATCATACACAGTCTTTTATAGTGTATAGTCACTCATAACAAGACTGCCCTTACTTTCGTTCGTATTCTTGTATGGTTTTCAGTTCCTCTGCCCTGTTTCGCTGCCGTGGCCAATCTTAGCGCATCGCCGGTCTGCCGATCGCACATGCGCACCCAGCTTCCACACATGCGCACACACCTTCTAGGTGTTATGCGGCACCAACTACATAGCTAGTGCTGCACAACAGCTATGATGACATAGCAAGTGCAGCACAACAACGCTGTTGGGAGCATGGTTGTCCATGCTCAACAGCGTTCTACCGTACATTATAAAATGTTATGAGGTGAAATTTTCCAGGATTGATAGTAATAATAAATTTGTGACTGAGACTACTCATTGTATCCTTTGTCTTGCAAATAATTAATTATAAAAATAATGACGTCTTATGTCAGTCTCTGTTCGCCATAGCCAGTGGCATTGGTGTCGGTACAAATAGCTCGTTAGACCCATGTCCCACCCAAAATTTTAGCCATGGTAGCACTCCTGTCTGAGCTATGCTGTTGAAGTGTGATCTGGGCAGCAAGTGTGGACCAACTGGCAACGTGCCAGTACCCAGCCCCGGTAGTTGGCATTTTGGTGGTATTACATAAAAAAGTTTAAAAAGAAAATAAAATAAAAATCTCCTCACTCCCTCAAGTTACTTAAGTTCCTTCCTCCTCCTCCAGAGTCCTGAAGCTGTGCTGTTGCAGTGTGATCTGGACAGTTGGCACTAAGTGCGAGCCAGCTGGCAGTGAGTCAGTATCTTGCCTCTGATTGATAGTTCTTGGTGGCATCGCATAAAATAAAAATAAAATAAAAAAATCTCCACAGTGCCACAAGTTGCTGCACTTCCTTTCTCCTAATCTGTGTGTGTGTGTGTGTGTGTGTGTGTGTGTGTGTGTGTGGTCCAGAGATGTGCTGTTGCAGTGTGATCCAGGCAGTGGGCAGCAAATGTATGCCAACTGTCAGAGTGCTGGTGCCCAGCTCCTGCTAGCTGGCACATTGGGGACATCCTATAAACATTTAACAAAAAGAAATTCATTTTTTGTTGTAGCAGTTTTCAAATTAAAACTCTATGTTCCCCCAAGTTGCTGCAATTTCTTCCTCATACTCAGTCCTGAAGCAGCCTGTGTGTGAGTGTATGTGTGTGTGTGTGTGTTATTCTGCGCTGTGCTATTGCAGTATGATCTGGGCAGTGGCAGCCAGTATGGGCCAGCTGGCAGTGTGCCAGTGCCCATCCCCTGGTAGTTGGCACCTGGTGGCATCTCATTAAAAAAAAATAAGAAATAAAAATCTCCACATTCCCTCAAGTTGCTGAATTTCCTTCCTTCTCCTTCTCCTCCTCCTCCTCCTCCTCCTCTTCCTCTGTCTCCTCCCGAGTCCTGAAGCAGTCTGTGTGTGTGTTTTTCTGAGCTGTGCTGTTGCAATGAGATCTGGGCAGTGGGCTGCAAGTGTCAGCCAGATGACAGTGAGTCAGTGCCTGACATCTGGTAGTCCTTGATGGCATCCTATAAAATAAAAATAAATAAAAAAAAAATGAAAAAAATATGTTATGCAATAGATAAATGCTGTACTCACTGGTTTCATGGACAACGTCGCTTTAAAAGATTGCTTGTTCTGCCTGTATAGGCCTGCCAAATAGTCACAAAACAATCTGAAGAAGACTGAGTGACAACAATACTAGTGCAGCATCCCACAGTGTGGGCTGCTGGTTCCAATAATTGTGTGCCCATCGGGACAGTGCCACACATGAACAAGGCTTCCCGTTATGCCATGAATATGTATTATATGCACTGGTTTCATGGTCAGCTTTGCCCCAAATATTATTTATTCTGCCTGTGTGTAGGCCTGGAAAGAATTCACAAAGCATTAATCTGAAGAAAACTTAGTGAAAACAACAGTGCAGCAATCATCAGTGTGTGTGTGTGTGTGTGTGTGTGGGCTAGTAGTTCCAAAAAAACTAATGGACACAGAAGCCCTCCCAATTCACCTTATCCTCCTCCTCTGTCTTTAGCCAAGCTGGAAGTGTAGAAGAGTCATCATCCATAAACTGTGGCAAAGTGGGCTTTGTAAAAATGGGCAGTTTAATTTTTAAAACATGAATAGCTCTACAGTTTGGGTTGAAATGCATGGGGTTCGATTCTCAAAACCCTCGGTGCAGCGCAAGGGGCTTGCACCACAAAGAATAGTGCAAAGTGCCCTTTACACCAAACGAAGCACTGGTAGAAATTTTGAATGGCAGCTTCCATCAACTCCAGGCTGCCTGCCCCAAATTGGGCTTGCACTGCCCGTGCACCCAAAAATGGGCTGCGACATAGCACTAGGGGCATGTGGCAGACGCAAGCTGCCAAATCCCTGAAAATGGGATTTTCAGAACTCTTCCAATGGTAGAAATTCTTAGTACCCTTAGTTCAGCCAGGGCTGATCTAAGGGTACTTAGACAATTCTCCTCAGGGAGAGTTGACCTCTTTGTGGCAATGTGTTGCAGTCCCCCCTTCCCAGCCCTGATGTTGCTGGTATGCATAATTCATACAATATCCCTTCCTGGTTGTCTAGTGGCCCCCCTTCCTGATCCCTGATGTCCTGGTAGTCATGTTATTAAAATATCCCCTTCACTGGTGGTATAGTGGCCCCCCTCCCCGATGTCCCTGCATTCATATTATTAAACTTACCCCTTTCCCTGGTGGTCTAGTGGACCCCCACCCTAGCAGGTAATGCCCACCTCCCTGTTCCACCCCCACAAACTGAAACACAGCCGACGACCAGCACAGCCCACTGCTCACCTCCATGGCCAGCTGCCGACTGAACTGTCACTGAGAACCTACTGTATAGTGTATGTACACACTCAGTGATTAATCAAGGAGGTGAGAGCTGTGCTATGCCATTCACTGGCTGTGTTTCAGTGTGGGGGGAGTGGGGAGGTGGGCCCTACCTGCTGGGTTGTAGTGGGGGTCCACTAGACCATCAAGGAAGTGGGGTTATTTTATGTTATGAATACAGGGACATTAAGGATCGGGGGGGCACTGTACCACCAGGAAAGGGGTATATGTTAATAATATGAATTCAGAGACATCAGAGAAGGGGGTCACTAGACCACCAGGGAAGGGGGTATTTTATTAATATGAATACAGAGACATTGGGGATCTGGAAGGGGGGCCACTAGACTGCTAGGGAAAGGGTATATATAATAATATGAGTATGGGGAAATTGGGGATTGAGGAGGGGACCACTATACCACCAGGGAGGGGTTTATTCATTTGACCTGGAGATCAGGGATTGGGGGATCACTTGCCTTTGCCGGAGAAGCCTTTGGCAAACCTTCCCATGCACCATGTGTTTGCCGCATGGGAGGGGTTGCCGCAAGTGTGGGAACTTAAGCACCAGGACCCCTTCAGTACCCAGATCTGGTACAAGGTACTTGGTGCACCAGGCTTTGGCGAAAGCTGCTGTTTTCTGCAGCTTGTGCCAATCTAAGACCCCTTTGAGAATCAAGCCCATGTTCTCCTGTTGGTGACAATATTTCCTGCAGCACTGAAAATTCTCGCTGAGTGTGTACTTGCAGGTGTGCAGCTGAGGTGTTCAACAGATATTTGTGTGAAACATGCCCAAATGATCTTTTTTTTGGTACTAGAACAATAGATGCTAGTAGCCAGCTTGTCCTGCACCATTTTTTTTGCTGGCATCTTAGGCACCACTGTGTCAGAAAGTGATCTCCCATGTTTTTTCATCAAGCCATAGTCATACAGTTGTTACCACAGTGGTTTGTCATCAATGGTTGTCTTTCTGTGGGTGCTGCAACAGCAGCAGCAGTTCAATGTTTGTGGAATAAAGTGTTATGCTTGTGCATACTCTGTTGTGGCTGTACTCTGTTCCTATTTTCTTAGGAACTTAAGCTTGATAGCTTGTAGGAATAGACAGCCCCCAACATGGAGGGTGGAAAAGCTGAAAAGGAGGAGGAAGGGGAGGGTGGTGGGTAATTTTCCAAACTCTAGAGTGGGGGTTCCTGGGAGCATCAGATTTAAATAATGTGTGTGGAAGGAGTGTATTCCCCCACATTGACCTCGGGCTAGCCATCCCATTCAATGTTTATGGAATAAACTGTTATGCTTGTGCAAACTCTGTTGTGGCTGTACTCTATTCCTATTTTCTTAGGCACTTAAGCTTGATAACTTGTAGGAATAGAGAGCCCCAGAAATGGTGTTGATCATCTCCTCAAACTCACAAAGAGTATGACCAGTAACACGCAGGATACGGAAAAAAAAACCTTGGGGGAAAACCTCTGAGGACCCATGGTTACTGATTAGCCCATCCTCTGGACATTCTAGGAGGAGATGAGTGAAAATGCTAACCTTATGCACCTCTCACTGCTTATATCCTGTGATTGCCCATCTTAACATTTCCACCGTTCCAGCTGCAAATGCCCCAGCACCCAGCACTTACAATCAGTCTTTGCACCCCTAGCACCTTACCTGTCATATTCCCTTGACAAGGCCTCCTGGCTGCACTGTCTTCCACCCTCACCCACCTCCCCCCCATAGCTCCACTCCTGCCCCCATCCCAACCACCTCCCGTACTCCCCCTTACTCCCTGCACCTCCTTCCCCTGATCTCCTACCTCACTTCCCCACCACCCACCCCCTTCCCTTGTCTTGCTCATAGCTCAAGTCTTTGTACTGGTTATTACATGTGTGTAAGTCAATGACTATATGTTTGTAACTAAAAATGATGACTGTTGCACACGCTGACGTGGAACCTTTGTAAAAGAACCTCGGCTCAAAGGTATTGTAATCCTAGATTGAAATAAATAAATACAAATTTGGGTTTGGTATGTATGCTTCATACACTGGTAACTTCCATCTTCCAAACTTCTTGATAATATTGCTGGGGATAGTATGTCTGGAAGCTAAAGATGCTGCTCTGATTCTGAATGAGTGCCTGGAGTATGAATTTGGTTGCATCCCAACCAGTGTGTAGCAATATTCTGATGTGGTCAATAAACTATTTAGTGGTCATTAGAGAATCATGAATTGAGGATAATAAGGGCAGAGAATAATTCAAACCACATGAAATTGCATAAGTGTGTCCAACTGAGAAACAGGGCACCATTGTTGTTTGTCTGAAATATAGGTATTGTAACTCCTTCATAAGCTTGGTCTATTTTTTGATAAAGGCAGATGTAAAGTATAGAAATCATCTTGTTTGAGAAGACTGGATATCTTAAAAAATGTAGAGGAGGTAGAAGTATGGACTGAAAATCCTCTGGGTCTAAGAAATCCATAGGAAACTAGGCATATAGCTGTGGAATTCACCAATATGGTCCTTGGATCGAAAGGCTTGGAATCTAGTTAGTCCAAGAAATGTCTATGGTACTTGGGTTGTCTGAGAATGAAGAAAACTGATTGCAGAGTCCATAAATGACCACATAGGAAAGCAACGGCTAAGATTGGATAAATTTCACTGATGAAGCAGTGGTAGAAATTCTGGAATAGACTGAATGTCTGGCAGCCAAGGGGTGGCAAACCAAGCTGAATGGAAAAAGGAAGCAAATTCATAACTCAGTGAGGTAGCAGTATAAATACTGGGGTAGAAGTCTGGTGTGGGGTCTTTATAAAACATGGAACAACCAATTCCAGTGAGCAAGAAATAAGGACCGTGTGGCTACACCAAATTTTTGCTGCAGCTGTGATTTGAATGAAGTGGTGGAGTTTGTCAGTGAAGAAGCTAGGTTTAAAGGTAAGAAATAATTGATCTACCTTGGTATGATTCTCATGGCAAAGTTCAAGTAACCTAATAAGGAAAGTACTATAACCCCTGCTTCGTACAAGAAGATTGAGTTGAAAAGGAATGGACCTTATCTTGAATTTAAAGAAGTTTTTCAACAGGTAGATGTACTATCATATGTACAGAGTTCAAAACTATACCAAGAACTTTGAGGGAAGTAGCAGAGCCTAAGGTTTTCTCCTTGGCTAGAGGGATATTTAGAGTTGTGAAACAGTGAACAAGGGTATTTATACCTTCCTCTGGAATGGAGTATGGTGGATTGATGAGAGGAAATCATCTAAGAAATGCAGCACAACTGGTCTATGGTAGACATTAGGTAAGGCCCAACAAAGGGCTTCAGCAATTGATAAAACAACTTGGGGTTTCTCCCTTCATCCAAAGTAAGATGGACTGCAAGTAATTGTGATTTTCACAAGACAAGCTATACAGATGCCAAGCGAGTGATGGATAGGCTGTAGTTCAAAGCATCTGAGATGTTGGCTTTGGAAAGCCATGCTCCTGAGCCAAGATGCTTGATTAGTGTAATGGAATTGTCTATCCGGCATAGAATAAGGACTACTCCTCAGCTGGAATTAAGGAATTGATGCTGGGAGTAGAAGAAGCATGAGAAGCAGAGAGATCCATGATAAGACACTTTTTGCCTGAAAACATCCGGGTTGCTATACCAATAGGATTGATGTGACATATAGGAAAATGAGGCTTAAGGTATGGACCAATGATGAAGTTCTTTTGGAGCGCCTCATGAAGTACTTGCTTCACAATGTCTGGTTCTTGTAATGCAGATTGCAGATTGCTGCAAATGTACTATTCAGATGGAAGGACAGCTACGCCAGTATGAAAACCAAGCTGAAACCCCAAAAGGAGGTGAGCAATGGCAGGACAGGAAGGATGGGAGGTCAAGGCAGCTGCCAACATAGAGGTGCAGAGAAGTGTAGCTGGATGGGAAACTGTCATTTGGAAAAATGGAGAATCTTAGGACAAACTCAGAGCATGGGCACCATGGCAGTAGCTGCAAGCATGCAGAAAGCCACAGTTGGAGCAGAGACAACCCTCTGGTGTTGAAACTGTAACAAACTTGATGACTGCCTGACATCAGGAGTGAATGGCCAGGGGCAGAATAAGCTCTACAGTTCACAAAAGTATGACAGAGTCAAGAATGAGTATAGGGGGTGAGGAAGGTGAAGGCCTTGGATCTGAGGAGCAGGCTGTGGAAGATGACACAACCAACTGGCACAGAGGAGCAAGTGATCAAAAGAACCGCAAAAGAAGAAGGTGAAAACCCTTTGGCTGGCAAAACGGTGACAAAACTGTTAATTGTTGAAGATCACCAAATTCAGCCTGATATTATAGTGATGCAAGGCGATGGCCGCCTTGGCAGAGAAGGACTTGTGGTAGTCGTAGAACAGAGTACTGCTGTAACTGGTACTAAGGTCCACAATGAGGTACAAGTAGGAGTCCAATTCCACACAGTGGTCAAGAAACACTGAGCAAAGGACATCTTGATAAAGACTAAAGGCCAGAACAAAGTCTGAAATGGTTAGTTTGCAGAGAAGATGGGGATCCTTGGACTTGAGGACAATGGAGATGTTGCCACAGGAAACAATGCGATTGTCTACAAAGTCTTGCGAGGAAACCAGGAGGGAAACCAAATCAACATCATTGCCATTGATGATGTCCTTGCAGAAGTGATCTGAAATGAGATGGATGGAAGAAATAACTGGATCTAAAGGAGATGCCAACGTACCTGACACGGAAAGAGGAGCAGGCAAAACTGGAGGAGCCATAGGAGGCAGAATGTTGCTTGGAGAAGGAGGGTCAGGCTGAGGAACTGGCAAAGCGGGAGGCAACTGACTCAATAAATGGGCCTCAATGGTGGACATGTGAGACTGGAGAGCAGACATAAAGGAAATCATTGGAGCCATTAAGGCATGCATTTTTGGACCTGCGAGAGGTAGGCTGAGGAGCTGCTGGTGCAGGCACTGGAGCTGGCGTAGGCTGCACACTGGACAAATAAGGTCATAAAGAACTTGCTTACTAGCAGAAGCAGGGTAAGCAATGCCACAGCAAGAAGCTCAGCAAATAACCGGAGCACAATCCAATCTGTTGGTGCTTGAGAGGTGATATCAGGATTAGGCACTGGAACATCTGAGGAAAAAGAAGAGGTCATGAGAAAGCAGGTCCTGGGATGAGGAGGAACCAGTCATGAGGAAGAAAAAAGTAAGACAACACTGGGCACAATCAGGATCAGGCTCAGGTCACACACAGTGGAATGAAGCAAGGCACACATGGCCCAACTGGAGATTAGGCACAAGCCAAGCATTGTAGAATGAAGCAAGGCAACATGCAGCCTGACCGATAGATCAGGCAAAGGCCAAGCTTAGCAGAATGAAGGATGGCACTCCTCATCCCATGGTACCAGATGGAGGGCACAAGCATACTGAAATGCACAGGGACGGAGTCAGACCAAAACAGAACTAGGCACACAGGCACAAGTATCGTCATCCAAGGCAAGGCTGCATTATACTAGTAGGAACTACTACTAATGAAGCTACTTTAACTTTCAGGCAAGACTCCCATCCGATGGTATCCATTACTGAACTATGATACAGCAGCTGGAGGATGCAGACTTGTATGCAAAATAAGCTACAACAGGAACCACCATTTTCAGTAGGCTGCAGCCTACTTTCACTCAATATCCCAAAGGCAGAGTTAGGAACAGGGCCCGTAGACTGCTGGATTGTGTTGGGAGAGCCAGAAGCTGAAAAAACAAGTAGAAGGTATGGGAAACAGTGAGAGCAGGAGAGGGAGACAGAAGCTAGAATGCCAGGAGCAGTGGGGGGGTGGACAAGACACAGGGGAGCAATGGGGGCCAGCAGAAACACGAGGTGGGAGACCACAAGGGGCCACAGCACTCTACCAAGACCCCCATGTCCTCGGTCATAGGATAAGCAGGAAAGTGATAGGAAGACACAGTGATCTACATGCAAAAGCAAACTGGAAAGGAAACATAGGAAACTACCTTTTTTCGTGATCTTAGGGAAGCCAAATTAATGAAAGCAGCAGACGTATCACATGATCCAGCAGTCACCAATGCAGCAATGGCATACTGGATAAGCTGAATGATGGATACATTCATCCAACTAGTTCCATGAAGGAGAAAAACATATGTCACAGCAATCAGGTGATGCTATGGGGTCAGCAGGAATAGGACACTGATATGATATGCCAAGAATACCTTAAAAGCCAGTAGGGCAGAAATAAGTTTATCCAGTAATAATCAGGTACCAATAATGGAATGCATGAACTGTTGAGACCATGTAGGCCAGGAGGTTTAAGAATATATGCAAGGCATAGATAATGGAAAGCCATGAAGGCAAGGAGCAGCAAAGGAACAGGGGAGACATGTAACTTACTTAAAGCATGCTCCATCTACTCAGGACTTGAAGCAATGCCGAGACACCGCAGTCCTCCACCGTAGGAAAAACAGGGAGCCAGGAGCCTCAGAAGACCAGGCAGCCAGGTAATAGCAGAAATTGTCAGTATAGCAATGTAGCATATGTCTTAGTGGAGCTAGCACTGAGTAATTCATGAGCAGAGCTGAAAACGGAGAGTAGCTGCAAGCTGAGAAGCAGTGCAAGGACCAGTTGCAATTAACTGATAAGAGCACCAAAGGAGACAAAGTACAGCATGAGATGAAACATACAATAACAATTGCAGGAGGCAGAGGGTTGGTAGGAGCGTGGAGGTATATTCAGGTTTGAGTCTCACCCAGTGCAAATAACATGTGTGAGCAAATTGAAATCCCTGGAGGGCTGTATCCTAGCTGAGCATAGGAGACCAAACAGTAAGCATTTCTGGCTGAGCAAACACTGAATAAATTGAGCAGAGCACATAGAAATCCAATATTGACGCTACGCCTCTAACCTCCCATACTGAATGCTTCACTGTCTCCTATACCAAACAGTCAACCCCCCTTCCCCTTTCCAGTCATCGCCTTGCTCACTGTGTATCCTTTGCCACCAGGTTCTGGTTACACAATCTCCCCTCCTACCTCTCCTCCCCCAGCCCCATGCTCAGGCTACGCGCTCTGCTCTCGCGACCCTCACGCATTCTCCCTAGCAACCCCACATTCTCTCACAGGTAAATAAGCCTTTGCCTATCACATTCCCACCTTGTGGAACTCACTACCCCTCATTGTCCACAGTTTGCCAACCTCAGTGTCCAATAAAAACTACTTCAGGCATCTCCCCCTACCCCCCTGCCTTCATGCCACTCTCCCCCCCTAAACTTAGTCCCTTTCCTGTTCTCATACTTTCTCTTCCCTACCCTGACCTGTACCAGTGCCTGCTCTTACTCTCTGGTTGTACCTTAGGGTATATTCCATCAATCCCAAGTAATTCCCTCATGTCACCTGCTTTCTGCCACTTGTAATAGTCTCCCGTCTCAACTAGGGTTGTCAGAACCCTCTGAAGTTCTGGGTTCTAGTTCTAGTCTAGAACTTTTGAAAAAGTTCTAGTGTTCTAATCTTTTTTAGAACTTTTTAGAACTCGAACCCTATTTTTTTATTGTGCTGCCAGTAACAAAGATAGTAATAAAATACATGTAAAGGAAAAACTGTTCAAAATAAGGGAGAGAAATTATCTTGTGTGACATTGATAGGAATACAACTAGGTTTATCTATAGTTTCTTCTGTTTGCTAAAGTCAGCAACTAATACGTAACAGGCCCACCCACCCACCCATATGTTAAAAGTTTTCCTGCTGCAGCTGCATCATAGTTCCTTAGTGAAAGAAAGAGGCACATTAGCCATTTATGTACTCAGCTATATATACTCATTGTCATGAATTAGGAGAAAAAATAACTGATATTACCTAATTTCAGCTGTTTGCTGCTTTCTGTTTTAAATGAGTGAATCAAATTTGCTATGTTTAAAAGAAAGCTTTTATAACAAAGTCAAGCCAAGTACTACAGCAGCAACATGTGGAACTGTTACAAAACATATTATGTCATAACATATTCAGTCAAGACATTGGAATAAAAAATATTTGCAGAAACACAAGAAGGCTGCTCCAATCCTAAGTTGTGCCTGTGTGAAAAGTTGAGCACCAAGAACAAAGACATAGCATTATCACTTAAAATATACTGTGATTAGTGCTTTTAACTTGATCACAGAACGTTATGTAGGATAAAATAGTTTAAACAGACAAAAGGTCCTTTGTCTGTTTAAACTGTTTTGTCCTGCATGTATGCTTCTGTACTGTGATGCTATCAGTTAAAACGCACAATACAGTATATTTTTGGAAGTGTTGGTGCTGTGTCTTTTTGTTCTTAATAAAAAAAAATATGCCAGTCATTGTTGCTGGCAAAATGCATGCAATTTTCTAAGGTAATACATACATATACCAACATTTTTGTTGGCAAATTGAAGTAATATATACAAAAAATTCTAAGATGATGCATTTTTGCAGCTGATACTTCAATAAAATCTGTATTTCAGTCACATAAATAAAAACAGTGGTTTCCTCACCACATACTAATTTACTAAGGAACATTTATGTAGCTGCAGCAGCTGGCATGTGATGTTTAAGGGACGGCGCCTGTCAACCCCATTATGTATCAAATTATCACTACTTATAAAGCAAAAACACTATGATACGTCACATTCTGTGAAAACTGCTGATGCAGATTTTCTTTATTTCTGATTCCTTTATTCTTTTTTTAGGGACAGGACAATTGTGCTAGGTGGCAGCAGTTTGCAATGTATTTAATAAGAATATATATTATGTGTACAGTAGGTCTCGGTCTGTCATCATTTTTCCTCACCATCCCAGCTGATCACGAATCTGTAAATGAAAGAACTAAAACAACACCCACCTTTCACCCCATCACCCATTCCACTTTTCTTCCACCACCCTCATCTGTGCAGTAGCACCCATGCCACCCTTTACACCCATGTTAAACCAACCCACAACCCTCACCCATGTACTAGCATCCATTTTTCGTTTATGGCTAACATTTCTGTAATTGAAAAAATAATAAACAGCTACCAATTAGAACTCATTGTTTTGTCCTTTTAAAATTGAAAATAGACAGTCTCCTGTCCCAGCCATGCTGATGCACCACAAAGTCACAGAAGGTAAATCCAAAATATATGTTTGCACTTTAACTATAAATAATATGATACAGAAAGGATTGACGTGACAGTGTCCCTTTTTATGACAAATTTGGGCCTGTTCCCACTGATGTTAAAATTGCCCTGTATATAAAACTTGTTGACTTTAGTTTAGACCCTAGCTACAAAGCAGTTTGCATGAAATGGTGAAAGTTTTGGGGGTATATAGTCCAAGGTAGTAGATCGAGAAAGGAGAGAACGACAACCAAAGTCATCACAGTCTGTAAAGTTTCCTTTTTGGTGCAGAGAGATCTCGTCCCACACAATATTTTTACCAGCCACCACCATCTGAGTTGTCATCATCACCATCAACATCCACAACATCAATCACTTCAGGATCAGTTTGTATACTCTTGTAGGGATATCGAAATCTTGACTTATTAACTTTAATAAAAGTTAACGTGTGTACATTTTCTGGCAGCAACCTATTTCTGGTGTCTGTCACAATATTGCCAGCTGTACTAAACATGCGTTCTGAAGAGACACTTGTTGCAGGACAACCAAGATATTTACAGGCTTCATCATACAGCTCTGTCCAAATTGACTTTTTGATCTCCAGTATTCAAAAGGGCATGCATCAATAGAATAGGCAGTTCTTGCAGGTAACTGTCTACAATGTTGGACAGAGACCGCCTCAGAAGAGGAATCAGCAGAAGCAGCTGGTATGGCAGCAATTTGGGAAAGGTTTTGCCACAGATTTAGCTTGCTACTATGGGTTGAAGAAGTGGCAGTTGTGGAACAACTACTGTTAATGTTTGGTGACTTTTCCAGTTCTGTATCCCTTTGTGAAGATGAACCTGCATGTTGTGGTGATGACAACCTGATGGTACTGTGCGTGTCTGTGTTTGACTCCTGTGAGTGCTGCAGCTCATCTAGCAACATACATTTGTACTGCTCTATATCATCTGTTTTGGAAGATGTAAGCCTTGAACCTGGGATCTAAGAGAGTTGCAAGGATGTAGTGTCTTGATTTCGCCATTGCAACTAATTTGTCATTGGTTTTGAAGCGCCGCCATTCTCTTTACGAGATTCCTATGATATAGGCGACATGTTGTCTGCCTCAGATCTGTCTTTTTCTATTTGTAGATTTAGAACACTAAGATGATGTGAAATGAGCATTATGAGTGGGATAACCTGACTCACAGATGCACCTTCAGAAGACATGTCCCTTGTAGCTGTCTCAAAGGAGCTAGGATACAGCATACTGTCTCCATTAATTTCCACTGCAGCACAGACAGCATAATGCCATCTCCAATAATGTAATTGGAGCAGTACTATGTACAGCTTGCTTTTGCTCCAAGAGGCGCTGCAGCATATAAAGCATTGAGTTCCAACGAGTGAAACATTTTGAATCAGCTTTTGCTGGGGCAGCTTGTGTTTTTTGTAGTTCGACAATGTCCGATAGCCTGGTTGAATGTGAAAAGTGAGTCACAATTTTTGCAAACAGCAATCATACCATCCACTTGTGTTTTGTTGCTGAGAAATCCCATGACAATTAAGTGTAAGAATGTGCAAAGCAAGAAGCATGCAGAAATCCTCCATCCTGTATTGTTTTTAAGATGTTGGCTCCATTGTCACTTACTATGAAGCCACATTTTAGACCGTGAGAATAAACCCATTCGTCAAGGAGGTCATTTAGTTCCTGCAAGATGTTTGCAGCAGTATGACTTGCCTCAAATCTTTATATGCAGCAGCGCCATCTTTTGGGGTGTCTTTGTTTTGAAGAAGCACAAGAAAACGTGACCCAATGAGGGTAAGGGACATGTAATCTATGTTTTGAGTGCTGGTCCACATATCTGTTGTGACATGAATAACCCTACCCTCTGCAGTTTTAAGTGCAAGCATCACTGTTGCTTTTAAAGCCTGATAAATGTTTGGTATTTCAACATAGGAAAAGTACCTCGATGAGGAACATTGTAACGAGGTTCGCTAATGTCATGAGCTCCCTAAAATCCTCATGATCTACCAAAGAGTATGGGAGAAGGGCTCCGCTAACAGTTCACCAATTCGTGATTAAGATGAAGGTCTTTGATGATTTCTAGTAATGGTATTCTTCCTTTCAAATGCCTGAGACAGTGTTAGCTGTTTGCAACATGTCCCTGCTGGTTTATTATACACGCTGCTTCGATGGGCAGATGGACGTAGAGATGGTGGACTAGGACTTATACATTCAGTGCCATCACTGGATGTGCAACTGGTACTAATGGTGCTGGCATTGGTGGTAACAGTGATCCTAGGGCTGGCAGTGGTTCTGCCTGCATCAAGTTCAGACAATTCAGTATCCATTTCAGATTCCTGATCCTGACCCTTCTCACGCTGCGGTCTGGAAGATGGAGGACATGGGTTTTGGTTTTGATGATCAAGCAAAACCAAATGCTTTTTCAGATGGCGTTAAGAGCTGTAGTGCCAAGGCATGACACAACTTTACCACGGCTTACACTCTGTTTACATAGGAACAAATTGCTCTGCATGGATCAGTTTTACTGACTGAGAAATAATTCCACACCTCAGATGTGACAGATTTTGTTCGAGTGCTAGAAGATAGCTAAAGACTGTTTGTGTCTTTTCACCTGTCCTAACAGAACCTGGGACATGCTCCTTGGTGCTAGAAGAGTGGACAGAAGACTCTGATGGATTTTCATTGCTGGCCAACACAGAAGTGGTGGATTCAATGGATATGTCCTTTTCATTGCCAACAGTGCTGGATGTACTTGCAAGTGCACTACCTGATTCATTGTCAGCAGACTTGCTCATTTCACTTTGTTGTGGAAGTAATGATTTGTCACAGACACAACAGTGTGGGACTGAGACAAAGAGCTACTGTCTGAGTCAGAGAGGGACTCACTGTCACTTGCATTATTGCTGCTAGTCACAGGGATCTTAACGGCATGAATGGCATACCTTATGGTGCCTCTCCGTGTGACCACAGCAGCTGTACAGGTTTTCTTAAAAGGTCCCCTTACCACACTTCACTGTTGCTCTTTTGCTGTTTGTTGAATTTTTATCACGTGAAACATTTGGTTATTTCTTTAGCACCAGCAGGATTACCACTACCACCAACACCTGCTCCAACACCAGCACTAAATGTCTTCATCTATGTTGGTGTCAGCCATAACAGACAGTAAGTACCAGTACTACCAGTCCAGTATACTGCAGTGAACACACCAACACCCAAACAATTCCTGTGTAACAAAGCAATGTGATCTGTAATCGCTGGCTACAACTCCAAAATTTTATTTGCTGTGTGACACTGTGATACGTGGACTGAAAGTAATTGAAGAATATGACAGTTTGCAAATTAGGATCCCAGGTTCAAGGTTTACAGAATGATTGGGCTGCCGGGCATAGGCATACACATAGCAATCAAAGGGCACACAGCAGCAGGGTGATGGGCTGACCGACCACAGGAGACGGAGTCACATACGAAACCAGGAAATGAGAATTATATTTCTACGTTTCTGTCATGTAAGGTTAATGCCACAACACACACACTAGGGTTCAGAAAGATTTATTTGCCTTTTTTTGCCCCCCTACGTTTCTGTCATGTAAGGTTAATGCCACCACACAACTGGCCACTGGGCTTCTCTCAGTAACACACACACTGGGTAGGGTACAGTGCAGTCAAAGGGCACACAGCAGCAGGGTGATGGGCTGACTGACCACAGGAGACGGAGTCACATACGCAAACCAGGGAATGAGAATTATATTTCTACGTTTCTGTCATGTAAGGTTAATGCCACCACACAACTGGCCACTGGGCTTCTCTTGGTAACACACACACTGGGTAGGGTACAGTGCAGTCAAAGGCACACAGCAGCAGGTGATGGGCTGACCGACCACAGGAGACGGAGTCACATACGCAAACCAGGGAATGAGAATTATATTTCTAATGCTTCTGTCATGTAAGGTTAATGTCACACACACACTAGGGTTCAGAAAGATTTATTTGCCTTTTTTGCCCCCTACATTTCTGTCATGTAAGGTTAATGCCACCACACAACTGGCCACTGGGCTTCTCTCAGTAACACACACACACTGGGTAGGGTACAGTGCAGTCAAAGGCACACAGCAGCAGGGTGATGGGCTGACTGACCACAGGAGACGGAGTCACATACGCAAACCAGGGAATGAGAATTATATTTCTACGCTTCTGTCATGTAAGGTTAATGCCACCACACAACTGGCCACTGGCTTCTTCTCGGACACACACACTGGGTAGGGTACAGTGCAGTCAAAGGGCACACAGCAGCAGGGTGGATGGGCTGACTGACCACAGGAGACGGAGTCCATACACGCAAACCAGGGAATGGGAATTATATTTCACGCTTCTGTCATGTAAGGTTAATGCCACACACACACACTAGGGTTCAGAAAGATTTATTTGCCTTTTTGCCCCCTACGTTTCTGTCATGTAAGGTTAATGCCACCACACAACTGGCCACTGGGCTTCTCTCAGTAACACACACACTGGGTAGGGTACAGTGCAGTCAAAGGCACACAGCAGCAGGGTGATGGGCTGACCGACCACAGGAGACGGAGTCACATACGCAAACCAGGGAATGAGAATTATATTTCACGCTTCTGTCATGTAAGGTTAATGCCACACACACACTAGGGTTCAGAAAGATTTATTTGCCTTTTTGCCCCCTACGTTTCTGTCATGTAAGGTTAATGCCACCACACAACTGGCCACTGGGCTTCTCTCAGTAACACACACACTGGGTAGGGTACAGTGCAGTCAAAGGGCACACAGCAGCAGGGTGATGGGCTGACCGACCACAGGAGACGGAGTCAAATACGCAAACCAGGAAATGAGAATTATATTTCTACGTTTCTGTCATGTAAGGTTAATGCCACACACACACACACTAGGGTTCAGAAAGATTTATTTGCCTTTTTTTGGCCCCCTACGTTTCTGTCATGTAAGGTTAATGCCACCACACAACTGGCCACTGGGCTTCTTGTAACACACACACTGGGTAGGGTACAGTGCAGTCAAAGGCACACAGCAGCAGGTGGATGGGCTGACCACCACAGGAGACGGAGTCACATACACAAACCAGGGAATGAGAATTATATTTCTACGCTTCTGTCATGTAAGGTTAATGTCACACACACACTAGGGTTCAGAAAGATTTATTTGCCTTTTTGCCCCCTACGTTTCTGTCATGTAAGGTTAATGCCACACACAACTGGCCACTGGGCTTCTCTCAGTAACACACACACTGGGTAGGTACAGTGCAGTCAAAGGCACACAGCAGCAGGGTGATGGGCTGACTGACCACAGGAGACGGAGTCACATACGCAAACCAGGGAATGAGAATTATATTTCTACGTTTCTGTCATGTAAGGTTAATGCCACCACATAACTGGCCACTGGGCTTCTCTCGGTAACACACACACTGGGTAGGGTACAGTGCAGTCAAAGGGCACACAGCAGCAGGGTGATGGGCTGACCGACCACAGGAGACGGAGTCACATACGCAAACCAGGGAATGAGAATTATATTTCTACGTTTCTGTCATGTAAGGTTAATGCCACACACACACACTAGGGTTCAGAAAGATTTATTTGCCTTTTTTTGGCCCCTTACGTTTCTGTCATGTAAGGTTAATGCCACCACACAACTGGCCACTGGGCTTCTTTCTGTAACACACACTGGGTAGGGTACAGTATGCACACACTGGTCTTCTCTCTGTGACACACACACACACACTAGGGTTCAGAAACTTCAGAAAGATTTATTTGCCTTTTTTTGCCCCCCTACGTTTCTGTCATGTAAGGTTAATGCCACCACACAATTGGCCACTGGGCTTCTCTCTGTAACACACACTGGGTAGGGTACAGTACAGTGCAGTCAAGCGGCACACACTTGGCTTCTCTCTGTGACACACACACTAGGGTTCAGACTTATTTAGATTTATCAGATTTATTTGCCTTTGTTTTGCCCCCCTTGTATGCTTGTTGCTGGCAGCTGCTGAGTGTGCAGTGTGCTGCAGTTTCAAATAATCACACTTCACAAAGGTTCTTTTCTCTTGAGTCCTCCTCCAGTCCTCCTCCTGATATTGGTCTCTCATCAATCCCTCCCTATTCCCCACTCCCACAATCTTGATTAATCCCTCCAGAGTCCGATTCCTCCTTCTGTCCTGAACCGCCCTAGTACTCCCACTCCCGTCTCCCAGTCCCCGATTTTTAGCTTTTTCTTGTTCTCGCCGGTCTCACAGGAGAAAGAAGTGGCCACGACTGCTGGACAAAAGTAGCGGACGCTTAACTGCTTTTGCTACAGTTTAGTGGGCTGCTGGTGCTGCTCTGCTGCTGCCTCTCTCTGCGATGATCCTCAGTCCAATGGCGCTCCTCCTCGTGGCGCATCTCTTTAATACCCCACAGATCCCGCGGCTGCGTTGCTTACTCGACCCCACGTCGTCTCGCGTCTCGCGGTGATTTGAACCCTTTTGCGAACCGTTCAGTGTTCGAGTTCTAAGTTAGAACTCGAACACCAGGGTTCGAGGAGGGTTCGAATCTTTACCGAACTAGTTCTGACAACCCTAGTCTCAACTACTAGTGTATATTCCCATACAGCTCTATGTCTCTGTCTTACTTTAGTCATTGCTGCTCCGAAACAGTCTCACCTGCCTATTTGCAACTCCTCCTGATGTCTAACACACTCTATTGCTTGAAACCTCTCCTGTAACACTTGTACAGTGTGTCAGCACCCACTGTCTATTATACTCTTTTACCCTTATATATCGTGACATACCTTTTGCTTATACCTTCTTGTTAACCTTTGTATAAAGCAACATTGTACAGTGACATAACTTTTGTACAAATTAACATCTGTGAATTGTGACTTGTGTTTACTATTCTTCAACATTGTATACTGTACCCATGCCCTATCCTGGGTCACACCTGGAATCGAGCCTCGGCTCAGTGTGCCTTTCCCGGTTATCAACTTTGGAATTAATAAATAAAAAAATAAATAAAAACTGCAAAACTCCAGTACTGAATGAATGAAAGCCAGCACAGGGGAAAGAAACAGCAGCTGGTGGACATACAGGATGTAAACAGGGAGTATCAGCAAGCTAAGCAGCAGAGCCAGGATCAGGTGGACTCAAGTAGGGTAAACTCGTGAGGCAGCAAACAGCAGTAGGAGCTGAAATAGACAATAACAAGGGCAGGAACTCTGAGACAGGCACAAGAGAAATGGTGCAAACAATGGGCAACAAGATGCTAGGAAAACTGGAAACCCCAAGGACAACGCAAAATAAGCATAGAAAAAAATGGGAACAGATAAAATAAGCAGACAAGGAAGCACACAGCACAGGAGCCAGTGCAAAATAATACACAGCAAAGCATGAAAGAACAATAATAGAAGACCAGCACAAACTAAGCAGAGTCCAAAGTAAAGCAATGTGAGGGGGAGGGGGCACACATGGCAAACAGGGGAAAAGGAAGGGGAAAAGCAAAGAAAACCAGAAAATAAGCAGAAAGCAAGCATGCAGGAGCTCAGGCAGGAGAACACTTTTTTTTTCCAAACTCTGGAGCGGGGGTTCCTGGGAGCAGCTGGTTTAAATATTGTGTGTGGGAGGCGTTTATACCCCTACATTGAACCTCAGGCTAGCCCTCCCATAGTAGCAGATTGATGTGGAGACAATAAGCATTTGTCAATGCCGAATGTTGCTTGCTTGTATGTGCTGTTTAGGTATTTGGAAGAGATATTTCCATGCTTTCCCCCCAAAGACATCCACTATGTCTTTCCGTTCAGTATTCACAGAAGAGTGGGAGGGGTAAGGGCCACAACAGTACAGCAGTTGCCAAGGGGGTGAAGAGGTGGACAATAGTCCATTCAAATGCAAAGAGTCCTGCAGGAGCTCACTAAATTGAAGGTGGACAAAGTGATGGAACCAGATGGCATACGCCTAAGGATATTAAGAGAACTGTGAAGGGAGATAGCAGTACCTCTGGCAGCCATGTTCACTGAGTCATTCAACATGAGTGAATTGGAGGAGGGCACATGTGGTCCCTCTACAGAAGTCCAGCAGTAGGGAGGAGATGGGGAACAATAGGCCATTCAGCCTCACCTCAGTAGTGGGGAAGATCATGGAGACATTGCTTAAAGAAAGGATAGTGGGGCATCTAGAAGTCATCGGAGCCCAGGACCATAGACAACATGGATTCACAGTGGGGACATCATGTCAGACAAATCTGGTTGATTTGTTTGACTGGGTGACAAAGGAAGTGAATCAGGGTGGGGCGGTGGACAACGCTTACCTTGATTTCAGCAAAGCCTTTGACACCATCCCACATAGGAGGCTGATAAACTAGCTGGGTAGGCTGGGCATGGGGCAAAGGGTGATAAACTGGGTTAGAAACTGGCTAACAGACAGGAGGCAGAGAGTGGTGGTAAATGTGGTGCAGTCTAGGGAGAGGGGTTGACCAGTGGGGTGCTGCAGGGATCATTCCTGGGGCCAGTCCTGTTCAATGTCTTCATTAGTAACATTGCAGAATGTCTGAAGGGAATTTTTTCACCAAATTTTCAATATAGCCATTTTAAGACCTCAGCTCATGAACAGTGTCACTGTGATTTTCTTAATCTGTCCCAAACATTGAATGTGCACACCGAATGCGCCATTGTGCGCTACATACATGGAAACACATTTTGGGAACATGTGAAAAATGGCAGCTATACAGCTCATAAGGAGGTGTGGTAGAATGGCAATGTTGAAAATCTGGAGTGCAAATATTAAAAATTTGCGAACTTAGAAGTGTGAGTAGGAACTGCGCAACGCACGCTCATGAAACAGTCATTTTTAGGAATGTTTTCACCAAATTTTCAAAATAGCCATTTTGAGACCTCTGCTCATGAATAGTGTCACTGTGCTTTTCTTAATGTGTCCCATACATTGATTTCGCACACCGACTGCGCCATTGTGCGCTACATGGGTTGAAACATGTTTTGGGCAAGATGTGAAGAATGACAGCTGTACTGCTCATAAGGAGGCATGGTAAAATGGCAATGTTGAAAACCTGGAGGAAAATATTGAAAAAATTCATGAACTTACGAGCGTGCGTAGGATCAGCACAACAAATGATCCCAAAACAGGAATTTTTAGGAATTTTTTCACCAAATTTTCAACATAGCCATTTTAAGACCTCTGCTCATGAACAGTGTCACTGTGATTTTCTTAATCTGCCCCAAACACTGATTACACACACCGACTTCGCCATTGTGCGCTACATGCATGGAAACACATTTTGGGTGTTGCGAAAAATGACAACTGTACTGCTCATAAGGAGGTGTGGTAAAATGAAATGTTGAAAATCTGGAGTGATAATATTAAAATTAGTGAACTTACGGCGTGTGTGTAGGAACTGCGCAATGCAGCTCGTAAAACAGTCATTTTTAGGAATTTTTTCACCAAATTTTCAACATAGCCATTTTAAGACCTCTCTGCTCATGAACAGTGTCACTGTGATTTTCTTAATGTGTCCCATACATTGATTTCACACACCGACTCGCCATTGTGTGCTACATGTGCAGAAACACATTTTGGGCAAGATGAAAATGACAGCTGTACTGCTCATAAGGGAGGTGTATTAAAATAGCAATGTTGAAAATCAAATGCAAATATTAAAAAATTTGCAAGCTACGGCGTGCGTGGGAACTGCGCATAACGCACGTTCAGAAACAGTCATTTTGGGAATTTATTCACTAAATTTGCAACATAGGCTTTTTTGAGGGCCCACCTTATGAACACTCACGCTGTCATTTTATTAATCGGTCCCAAAGGTGATTTTAGCGCAGTGACCATAGAAATCACCCTTAGGGCCCAATTAACACCACGACAGTGACAGAATTCATGAGGAGGGGTCCCAAAAACTCCATGTTGAAAATCTGGAGTCAAAATACCAAAAAATGCCCCTGAGATATGCAGCAAAGTTGAAAAACCCTGCCTATCCCATTATACAGCTTACCGGCATTTCCTCAGTTCACGGTCGGCTTTGAAGAGTGCAGACGTGTTCCTGGTCCACCGAAGATCGTCGCGCCGAGGTCCGGAGGTAAGTATGGGGTGAGGGGGGTGTGGGGAGGCAGGGTGCGCAGTGGGTGGGTGTGGGTTGTGGGATGGGGCCAGGGAGAAGCGCCAAGGGACAGTTTTTATTTACAGGTTTTTTCCATAAGACTACGAGGACGTTTGCCACACTGGGGTGGGCTCCAGCGTGGCAGCTGGAAGGCTGTTGGGGAAGGCTGGAGCTGACGGGGATTGGTCACCCCTGTCGGCCATAACATCCATTTTGCCAAGCTGGGGTGGGCCCCAGCATGGCACCTGGATGCTTTGGGGAGTGGAGCCGACGTGGATTGGGCACCCCGGTCGGACGACAGTGTGGAGAGAGGCGCATGAGCACGCAGTATGCATGTGTGTGTGTGTGTGTGTGTGTGTGAGGGGGAGCTCTGCTCACTGAGCGGAGCTCCCTTCAACTGTACGACCACTGCATTTTCAACTGCTGTCATAGACAGCTGCAGCAGTGATTGGGGAACTGGGGCCGTGCCTGCAAACACACTGACTGCATTGGAAGACGGGTGCCACACCTCCGAAAACTCAGATGATGGCACTATGTTTCTTGCACATGCGTGAAAGCAACATAAAAATGAATGACTTCTGTTATGTTCAGTAGTAGTGTGTAAACATATTGGGATCCTCCCTCTTCTCTCTCTCCTTAACATGGCCTGTCAGTGCAAATACAACGGATGATGATGAGTGTTGATTTTCAGCTGCATTTGTGTTCCTAGTCTTGTTTTGTGCCGTACATACAGAGATCGGATGGATAAGCCACACTTTATAATGCTGATCCTTACTGCATTCTTGTGCATCAAAGAATGTTTCAAATGTGTTTGCATGGGGATACAAATGAGGGGTCACAATGTAGTGGTCACCTGTATGCAAATTTGAAATGCATGTGTCATCCTAGAAATGTGATGTGATCTTTTCTTTTCTACCAGACTGAGAGCAGTTCTCCTTGTCCTCATATTGAGTTTTCGTATGAAGAAGTCACAAGTTAACAAGGGCAATGAGGGAGAGTACCTGGCTCAGACCAGCTGCATCATCACTTTACCACCCTTGTGGCCTCCTGAAAGGGCTTCAGCACAGTCTCCATCAGGCACCACAGATTTGTACTAATGTTTACCTCTCTCTTGCCAATTTCTTGCTCAGTGGCATACTGGTGATTAGCCTTCTGTTGTTCCTGCAGATGTTCCATCATGTGATAAGTGGAATTCTATCTTGTTGCCACATCTTGTTTCAGGTGGTGGAGGGGAAGGTGGTTTCACTGCCGAATGTTTTGTGGCAGCTTCTGTGCCTTTACAATATGTTTAAGCTAATGCTGTTAAGTTGCTGACTTATGTTATTTGTTTTCTTAGAGCTTTTAAGAACATTTAACATTACATTCAGTATAGTCGTAGAGCTGTAAAGTAGATTTAGCACCAAATTCTGTATAGCCTTCCAGCCCTCACCCAGACTCAGTGGTGACAAGCCCACCTTTTCAGCTGCAAATTAATTTCATTCCTGGCCTTCTGCCCTTTTCTTCCCCTTTGTAATGATAATCTCTAAGCCCATACATTTCATACCCCCTGCTGTTCCTCTGTCTCTACTGTTGTGTACTGTCCCCTACCCACAGTTCCCAGCTCCCATTTAATTTCTTGCTTGTTTCTTTCCCCTTCAGTGGAGACCAAGCCCGGGCACTCCTGCCAACGCAGCTATCTCTGCTGCCTCTCAAAACCTTGTCCAGTGCGGTCGGCTCTAACTAAGCCTCCACCTGTGCTGCTCATGCTGGTCTGCCAGGAAGGAAAGCTCCTCTACCCTGTAAAGATACAACATGACTCTGCCAACAGGTTCAATTTTTGGCACTTTCCACTTCCAAATCCTGACTGGACACTGCCCTCTGTTGTTGCATCACGAGTGGCTATTCCCCTGGCTAATTGTTCCTGATGCCACAGTTGCTTTTTATACTTAGAATTACTGTTTTTTGCTAATTTGTTTTTCTCCTTTAACAGAATATATACTTCTACCACTAGAGGAACCCTACCTTACATTTCCCCACAGATAGATAGTGACAACACACCTTCACCCAGGAAATTATTATTAAAGCTCAGAGGCACTTGTCCTTATTAGAATTGACCTTAGGTAGCTTGGTTTATCACTCTGCCACGCCTACGTGCCACCTGCTATTTGACAAGTGACCTCCTTGTACAGAATGCTGAAATGTTGACTCAGGCACCACAGTGCACTGAAGCATAGAAACAGAGAAACATAGACTTTGACGGCAGATAAGGACCACTTGGCCCACCCAGTCTGCCCATTTCCCTACCTATTGGATAAGCTGCAGATTCTAGTTAACCAACAGCCTACTTCCTGCAACCCCCACTATAATTGCCTTATGTCTGTCCCATGCATGTTTGAATTCCCCCACTGTTTTAGACCCCACAACCTCTCCAGGAAGGCGATTCCATGCGTCCACCACTCTCTCTGTGAAAAAGAATTTCCTCACATTATCCCTGAGCCATCCCCCCTCTAACTTTAAATTGTGCCCCCTTGTTCTTGCACATCTCTTTTTCTGAAAGATGCTACCCTCCTGGACTTTGTTGATTCCCTTGAGGTACTTAAAAGTTTCTATCATGTCCCCCTGTCCCTCCTTTCATCAAGGGTATACATATTAAGCTCTCTCAGTCTCTCTTCATATGGTTTCTAATGTAGACCCTGCACCATTTTAGTTGCCCTCCTCTGACTGCTTCCATCCTGTCTATGTCCTTATGTAGATGAAGTCTCCAACACTGCACACAGTACTCAGATGGGGTCTCACCAACTGTCTTGTATAGAGGGATAACCACTTCCCTTTACGCTCGCTTGCACGCATGCACAAGGAACATCTTGGAGAATGGGACACTTGGAGGTGTGCCTCCTCGGCAATCCCTGCTCCATTGAGCAGGTGTGGCAGTCCTGCACCATCGGATGCGTGGTATGACAGCTGTGGTCTCTTCAAAGAAAACCACCACTGTCATACACACAGCACCGCATCACACCACCCCCCCAGTCTTTGCTGCCACGCTGGGAGCCCAGCCCAGCTGGCAAACATCCTGGTCATCTGCCGACAGGGGTGCCCAATCCCCATCGGCTCACGGCCCCCAGCTATCCTTTGATCCTTCTGCCACGCTTGGGAGCCCACCCCAGGAGGCAACGTCCCTGTTGTTCACAACGAGGGTGCCTAATCCCTCGCCGGCTCCACGGCCCCCACAGCATCCTTCTGCCATGCTGGGAGCTCCACCCAGCTGGCAAACGCCCCACGTAGTCTTTTTTTTTTTAAAACCTGTAAAACAAAACGGTCCCACGGCGCTCTCTCAGCCCCTC
The DNA here is from genome assembly GCA_016271365.2 of Neoceratodus forsteri. Taxonomy (NCBI): domain Eukaryota; kingdom Metazoa; phylum Chordata; order Ceratodontiformes; family Ceratodontidae; genus Neoceratodus; species Neoceratodus forsteri. The sequence goes on from CM057456.1 coordinate 1,517,651,575, forward strand.
CCACAACCCACACCCACCCACTGCACCCTGCCTCCCACACCTCCACTCACCCCATACTTACCTCCAGAGCTCGTGCGATGATCTTCGTGGATCAGGAACACGCCTGCACTCTTCAGAGTCGATCGCTAACTGAGAAAATGCCGTAAGCTGTATAATGGGCTAGATAGGGGTTTTCAACTTTGTTGCATATCTCAGGCATTTTTGATTTTTCACCAAATTTTCAACATGGGGTTTTGGGACCCCTTCTCATGAATGATGTCACTGTCATGGCGTTATTTGGGTCGTAGGTGATTTCAGTCACTTGCAGTGGAAATCACCCTTGGTCCGAATAATGCCATGACAGTGACATCATTCATGAGAAGAGGTCCCAAACCCCATGTTGAAAATTTGTTGCAAAATTCCAAAAATGACTGTTTTACGAGCGCATTGCGCAGTTCCCACGCACGCCGTAAGTTCGCCAATTTTCAATATTTTCACTCCAGATTTTCAACATTGCCATTTTACCACACCTCTTATGAGCAGTACAGCTGTCATTTTTGCATCCTGCCCAAAACGCAGTTTCCGCCCATGTAGTGCATAATAACAGCGCAGTCAGTGTGCGAAATCAATGTATGGGACACATTAAGAAAATCACAGTGACACTGTTCATGAGCAGAGGTCTTAAAATGGCTATGTTGAAAATTTGGTGAAAAATTCAAAATGACTGTTTTACAAGCGTATGCTATGCAGTCTCCCTACGCTCGTGAAGTTCGCGAATTTTCAATATTTGCACTCCAATGACTTCCAAATACCTAAACAACACATAGAAGCAAGCAACATTCAGCATTGACAAATGCTTGTACCTCTTTGTCACTGATTTTTTTAAGCCAAGTCCAAGTGCCAAATACCACTGCAAATACCTGCAAGCGAACGTTCGGCATTGACAAATGCTTGTTTTACTTGTGATGCCCCTCCCTATGCATCCCAGTATCCCCCTGGCTCTCCTTACTGACTTCTCACATTGCTTACCCACCTTTAGGTCATCTGATATGACTACACCCAGATCCTTTTCCATTATTGTTGTCGTTAGTACCTCCCCTGCTATTGTGTACTCTTCTCCTGGATTTTTATTTCCCAGGTGCATTACTTTGCACTTTTTTGCATTGAATCTAAGTTGACATATGTCTGACCATTCCTTCAAGCTTGCCAAGTCCCTTCTCATCCTTTCTACCCCCCTTTTGTATCGATTCTGTTACAGATCTTTGTGTCATCTGCAAAGAGGCATACCTTTCCTTCCAGACCCTCTGCAATGTTACCTATAAAGACGTTAAAGAGGACTGGACCCAGTACTGAGCCCTGAGGTACTCCACTAGTAACCCCCCTTTCTTCAGAATGTGTTCCATTCACTATTACCTTCTGTGTCCTGTTGTGCAGCCAGTTTTCTACTCAGGCTACCACCCTGGGACCCACTCCCAGGCTGGCTAACTTGATTATTAATCTTTTGTGCGGGACTGTGTCAAATGCCTTGCTAAAGTCTAGGTAGACCATATCCACAGCCCATCCCTGGTCAATTACTTTTGTCACCCAGTCAAAGAAATCAATTAGATTCATCTGACATGACCTTCCTGCTGTGAATCCATGCTGCTTTGGGTCCTGTGCCCCACTGGCCTCTAGGTGCTCAACAATTCTTTCTTTCAGAAGTGATTCCATCATTTTCCCCACCACTGAGGTCAAACTAACAGGTCTGTAGTTTCCTGCTTCTGCCTTGCTTCCACTTTTGTGAAGGGGAATCACATCTGCCCTCCTCCAGTCCTCAGGTACCACCCCATCCTCCCATGATTTGTTAAAAAGTGTGGTTAGTGGTGTCACTAGGTCCTCCCTTAGCTCTTTTAGGATTCTAGGGTGAATCCTGTCAGGCCCTTTGCTTTGTCCACCTTGAGTTTTAGGAGTTCTTTCAGTACTCTTTCATCTGTAAATGGACTGGCGTCAACCCCACTATCCAGAGTGCTTCTACTGTTTGGTTTAGGTAACTCCTCCTCTTCTCCTTTTGTGAATACTGAGCAAAAGTATTCATTCAGCATCTCTGCCTTTTCACTGTCTCCCTCTGCCCACCTCCCCTATCCTTTATTAATCTTCACTATCCCTCCCTTAACCTTTCTATGCTCCCTAATGTACCTATAAAAAGTTTTATCCCCCTTCTTAACTGAGTTGGCTATCTTTTCCTCAGTTTGGGCCTTTGCTTTTCTGACTGCCTTCCCCACTTCTTTCTGCTTTAATTGATACAATTCCCTGTCGTGCTCTGTCTGTGATTCCTTATACTTTTTGAATGCAGCCTTTTTCTCCTTAACCTTCTCTGACACTTCTTTTGAGAACCATAGTGGTTTTTTATTCCACTTTGTTTTCTTTGTTTGTTTCACACAAAGGCTTGTTGCCTCCATGATGGCAGTTTTGATTTTTCTCCATTGTTCTTCCACCCCTCCTTTCTGGCCATTTGCTAATGCATTCCTCAGGTATTCACCCATTATGCCAAAGTCAGCCCTTCTAAAGTCCAGTATCCTTGTCTTTGTATGGCTTGTCTCCATGGTTGTGTTTGTTGTGAAGCACACTGTGCAGTGGTCACTTGATCCCAGATGTCTACTGATTTCTAAATTTGTGATCCTATCTCCATATCAGGTCTAATATTGCTCCCTCCCGAGTGGGTTCCACCACTAGCTGTCTAAGGCATGCCCCCTGTAGGGCATCGAGAATGACCCTGCTCTTGGATGTGGCTGCAGTCCATGTCACCCAGTTAACATCTGGCATATTCAGGTCCCCCATCAACAGTATCTCCTTTTATGCCATTTTGAGAATGCCCTCTATCATTTTCTTATCCATTTCCTCCCTTGAGAGGGTCTGTATACAACCCCTGTGCGGATTGTGATGCCATTCCTGTCTCCAAGGTGACCCAGAGTTCCTCTTGTCCTCCCCTTTACTTTTTAGTTCTGTAGCTTTGATCCCTTCCCTTATGTAGAGAGCTACTCCACCTCCTCTTTTACCCTCCTTGTCCCTTCTGTAGATTGTGTACCCTGGTATGTTGACATCCCAGTCATGGTTTTCTGTGTACCATGTTTCTGTGACTGCCACACTATCCAAGTGTTCCTCTTCCATCAGGGCTACTAGCTCTGGAAGCTTGTTTCCCAGACTATGGGCATTGGTACTCATTGCCCTCCATTTAATGTTGGCTTTATCCTTTTTTACCCCATCCCTGCTCTTATTGCCCTTGTCCATTTTTCCATTTACCCCTGTCCTGCCCTCTGTCAAGCTCTGTACCTCAGTGTTTACCCTACTACCTGCCATGTTTTGTGTGGGGAAGCTTGAACTTTCCTGTTTTCTATCAGCACCTCCCCCTTGGCTAGTTTAAAAGCTTGCCATGGAAGCCTTTAAACCTGTCACCTAGGAGCGTGTTTCCCTTCCTGGACAGATGCAGACCATCATGCCAGTATAGACCTTCATCTCTCCAGGTGGACCCCCAGTCCCCAACGAAGCCAAAGCCTTGTGCTCTGCACCAGTTTTGCAACCATTCATTAAACTGCATGGTGTGCAGTACCCTAGCCTCACCCCTACCACTGGTCTCCTCCTGTTAGCGATACTCCCTCCGATAGTTTTTTTTCTGCACCAAGTTTTCACTATGGAAGCAGGATGCAGGGCAACTGCCCACAGCACACTAGGGTTAAATCATGGCACCTCCGCAATTGCCCATTTTAAACTCCACCTGACACACCTTCACCCCCATGAGCCACTCTTTCATCTCAGTAATGGTACCCTAATTCTGGCTCAACTGTCATGCCACCCCACAAGGGCTAATCTATCCTACACGAGGGTCTACTTGAATAACAAAAGGTGCAAATTAAAAATGTTAATACACTCCCTGACATGTTTAGCCATCCTTGTGCTGTTGCTCCTGGCTGGGGATGTCCATCCTAACCCAGGGCCAATTGGTGACAACCAGTCCAGGGAGAAGTGTAGCAATGGGTTGAAAATCGTGGCTATGAATATCTGTAGCCTGCTTCCCAAGATGGCTCAGCTGCAGGAATAGCCCAACTGCACAACCCAGATAACATCTGCCTGACAGAAACCTGGCTCAAACCCAAGGTTCAGGATAAATTCATTTCCTTAAAGGGCTTTGAAACCTTTCAGCTCAACAGGCTGGGTAAATGAGGCAGAGGCTGTCTCATCTATGTAAAAGGATGAGCTAAAAGGGAGTAGGCTGCCTGTTTCTGATGGTGCCACTGATTATGAAATGCTAACTGTTAAGCTTCTCCTGGGCAGACAGAGTAAGGCTCTCACTGTCTTCTCTGTATACCTGCCACTCGAAAAAGCCAAATTGGGGCTCAGCTCTGCCCTTCAAACCATCTCCAGGCTAAAGGACAACTCTGAAGTTGTCATTATTGAGGATTTTAATCTAAACTGGATAAGCAAAGACAATGACCATTTTAAAGATCAGATCACTAGCTATTATCTCACCCAAATGATCTCTGAGCACATCAGGCTAACCCGGGAACATGAGTAAGGGAATCCACCTAGATTGGATTCTTTCCAGCAGTCCTAACAAGATGAAAAATGTTATGGTTCTCCCAGACTGCCTCAGTGATCATTCACCTGTGGCTTGCACCTGGGTGACAAAAGAAAAGATAGAAACTCCCATCACCATACATAACAGGGTTCTCAAGTGCAGAGCAACCAGGGCCTTTAAAGCTGCCCTGGCCAAAACTGACTGGTCTCCAATTGACACCACTGATGACATCAACCAGGCCCTGCAATTCTTTGTAGACACCTTCAATGGTATTTGCGATACCTTTGCAACACTGAGAAAGAGAAGGATAAGGGCAGACTCCAATGACTGGGTCTCCCGTGACCTACTCAACTGTATGAGGTAGTGGGATAACTTCTGGTGTCTGGTTAGAAATTCTGGCAACCCCACTGACTGGCAAAAATTACCGGGCAGCAAGAAACAAGTCCACCCTGCTCATTCGGCAAGCCAAGGCAGCACATTACAAAGAGAAGCTAAACAGCAGTTGGGGGGATGGTAGATGCTTCTGGGACAACATCAAAGACCTGCTTGGAAAGGAAGACAGGAGACACCCCACAATGCACACCATTAATGGGACTCCTATCACTGACCTGCACATCATAGCCAAATCCTTTAACCTGTTGTTCTCTGATCTTAGTGCTGTCCTGCCACAGACTATTAAACAACTCAGAACCTCTCCCTCCACGAGACCAACATAACCCCTCCCATCCAAAATTATATTTTAGACAGGTCACAATTAGTGAAGTCAGAATCTACATATGTAAGGTGCTCAGGAAAACAAGGCTAAGTAGCGATGGTTTAGACATGAAGCTTGTGGTGGTAGCACTTGAAGAGCTATTGAGACCAGTTACCAGGCTCTTTAATAAATCCCTTGTCCAGGTAAATTTCCCTTCAACCTGAAAGTTAGCCCTGGTCATCCCAGTTTTAAAAAGTGGGGATCAGTCCAACAGTGCCAACTATAGGCTGATCTCCATCCTCTCGCCTCTCTCTAAAGCCCTAGAGAGAATTGTGGCAGACCAGGTTACTGAGTACCTCCATAAATATGGACTTCAATGCCACAGCAGCATGGATTCCACAGGAACCACAGCACTTCTACTGCCCTGGTGGAGTTCTCTGACTACCTGGCAAGGCAAGGCAAAATTTATTTAAAGACGCCCAATCCCTGAGGCTCTGGGCGCTGCACAAAAATACAAACACATGTTTCAAAAAAATATCAATAAAGCACAAAATAATTATTAAAAATAATCCATATAGACATTAAGCAAATATCAAATTCTCAGCATCTATACATAAATCAGTACTCATGGATTAACAGTTAATCTAAAAATGCCCGAGCAAATAAGAGGGCCTTGAGTCGGGTCTTAAATACCTCCAAAGTGGGGGCCCCCTTAACCCCAGAGGGAAGCAAATTCCACAGGGCAGGAGTGGTGACACTGAAGGTCCTGTCACCAGCTGATTTTAATCTTGACCTGGGAATTGCTAAGGGGCCTCCACAGGAGGAGCGGAGGGGGTGGGACGAGACAACAGGCACGAGAAGGTCTAACAGGTAACCAGGGTGCTAGTCATGTAGGGTCTTACAGGTGAGAAGCCCCACCTTTAAGAGGATCCACCACCTGATCAGCAGCCAGTGCAGATCATGCAACACAGGTGTAATATGACAAAACTTCAACTGCCCAGTAAGCAGTCAGGCAGCTGCATTTTGCATTAGCTGAAGTCTGTGGAGAGATCCTCCTGTGACCCTGAGGTAGAGCGCATTACAGTAGTCAAGCCATGGACAAGGCCATGGACAGGGACCATTTGGTGGGATCTACAGTATATTCATAGATCTCACTGAAGCATTTCACACTGCCAATCACCACATCCTTCTTACTGAAGTACTAAACCTGGGGCTCTCACCTGAAGTGGTCCACTGGTTCCAAGACTACTTATCCCATGGAAAACACAGTGTCAAAATCGGGACAGCCATATCTCCCTCAAGGGAAATTACACAAGGGGTCCCCCAAAGGTCAATATTGGGGCTGCTCCTATTTATTCTATTTATAAATAGACTCCCTGAAGCTTGGGAGAGCAAGACCATCCTGTATGCTGATGACGTTGTCATTTTGTGCAGCAGCAAGCAGCATATGGCCCTGCAGGCAGAGATTCAGAGCTCATTCAATGGGCTGGAGGATTGGTTCTGTAAAAAAAAGCTGCTGCTCAATCACAAAAAGACAAAGACGATGATCATCTCTTGTCCCCAGCACAAGAAAACCCTCCCTGCCCTTACTATCAACAACAGCAAGGCTTCCCTGCTGGAGCAGGTACACTGTTTCAAGTACCTAGGGGTTATTATTGACGACACCCTCTCCTTCGTGCAACACATTGACTATGTGGTAAAAGTAGTAAATGCAAAGTTCAGTGTGCTCTATATGGGTAGCACATCAATTAAGCTAAGGAGGCAGTATAGCGCAGTGGTCTAAGGCTCTGAGCTGCAAATTTGGTGACATCCAGCAGACCAGACCTGAGCTTGAATCCCACAGCTTCCATTTGCATACTGTGTGACCCGGAGCAAGTCACTTAACCTCCTTGTGCTCCCAGGTCGCTCCTGTAAAAAAGCTTTCAGCTTAGTGTGCTATACCTGGTTAAACAACGAAATATATAATATATAAGCTAACCAATATGAGTGATTCCATTTGAGCGAGTACAGTACAGTGATTACCGCTATAGCGCACATGCCATGTGAGCGACAATATATTACAGCACATACATCTATAGCGAGTACAAGAACAGCATGCCACAAGATTAGCGAGTGGATATTTTTTGTGATTTAATGTATAGCTTACTCCCTGTGTCCAAGTGCACCTCTGAATTATAATCCTAGAAATAGGGGGGGGGTTTTGGGGGCTTTAGCCCCTCTGCATGACCCATATGTACTTGTTGTGGGTGCCTAATATGTTGGTGCTAGAAAGGTGATGACTGACCTGAGAGAAAAGGCCCACAGCTCTTCATGCAGCACTGCTCAGGTAGTGGTGGAAAGCACCACTAGAACTTCAACTGCTGTATCTGGAGCGCTACCCGATGTTCGGCTTCTTTGGAGGACTGTCCAAAGGATACAGCAGTGGGGAGTTGCCCACAATTGCAGATTTGAGCAAGCAGGTTGGGGGCGCTCTCAGTTTGGTAACAATTTTGTACACAGATTGCTTCTTTTAGTTAAGCTTTATTTGTTTGGGATGACAGCTGAACAGGAGCACAGTGTTGTCATGGCTTCCACCAGACCTTAGCAGACAAAGGCAGGACTGCATCCCAAGACTTTCACCTTAATTAGCATTTTCATTGATATGTAGTCACTCAAATGACTGTCGCTTATATGGGTGGTCTTGGTAATTGCTTGCACTCAACATGTATTCACCCTAATTTCACTCGCCCATTACACCTTGCTGATATTGCTTTAGCCCAGTAAACTTCACTCAGTTGACATGGAACCCTCTTTAGGCACAAGAAATACCTCACACTATTAGCCCTTCATCTCTCGGTCTCCTCCTCCGTTCTGTCAGTCATCGACTACAGACTTGTGGTGTATGGGGCCGCCTCCAATACTGCAGTTGCATGCATTGCAACGGCCCTTAACAAGGTGTGTAGTCTAACACTTGGGGCAGGCAACCTTATGTTCACATGCTCCTTCTTTGAGCAGACCAATTGGCTTAACCTACTCAACAGAATAAAATACCAAACCTGCCTCTTGGGCAAGAAACCATTATAAGGCAAAGCGGCTCCATTCCTCAGTGGCATGCTGCCTGCCTGTAGATCTGGGTACCAGACCAGAGGCCACTCCCAGGACTCCCTAGTGGTCCCCTTCAGAAAAATGACACTGGGACAGTGTTCATTTGTGTACTTTGCTCTGGTGTGGCTTAACGAGATCCTGGCTCACCTACTGACAAACTTGAGCCTACCTGCCTATAAGGCCCAGCTTAAACAGTACCTCTCTGGAAGCATGACCTGTTGCTGTAGGCAGTAATTGCATTCCCAGCCCTGCTAGTCTTAAGACACAATTGTCTGGCTAACCAACATGGATCAAGTCACCTCCCACACCCTTTTTAACAAAGCCCCCACAGGGCCGCTTCCCACATCTTGGATCCCCCACCCCCAACGCTCTACATCAATTCCAGTATGTAGATGGATCTAGCTCCCTGGCTACTGAAGATTATACCTTTGTCCCTAGCCTTTGGCTGTTGTAAATTATACCTGTATACCTGACAATGTTTGGCCTTGTCATATTTCTTTGCACTTATCAGATAGCTTATGTCTCTGTTAGTATTGTTTCACCCTTGTAATTTGCTTACACTGGGGCTTCCACCCTTCCTTATTTTCTTGTTCTCAGTTGTTCACAATTTGTTGTACCTGATGTGGGACCTTTGTAAAAGAGCTTTTGCTCAACAGTAATGTCTGAATCTTGAAAAAAATAAATGGCTAAAATGACCACAAACTTTTTTGACACGCCTACACTTCAATGTGCTTACGCAACTAGATGAGATGAGATGATGCATGTGTAACTTGATTTACTTTTGTGGCTTTCCGCCTCTCTATCCGTGGGATATACCACCCTGTAGGGGTACAATGCAAGGAACCTTAGAGGAGGGTTCCCCCCCTACAGGTGCCGTGGGAATGATTGCATCGGATAAAGGTAGCATAGGAAGAAGCCCAAAAAGAATACCCAATTGGGTGCTCGAGCATCAAAGAGGTGAGGATGATGAATGAATGAATTCTGAGAAGATGATAAGGGCAGACTTCCTAAGGAGAGAGGGGGAAGCTGGGGCCGCCATCTGCCTCCATCCAACAGCAGAACCTAACTAATTAACCTAAGAAAGTACTAACTCTAACTAATATTATGACCACTGGCATGGAGGAGAGGAAAAACCCCCTTTGAGGAGGAAATCTCTGGGGATCCAAGACCCAGGTCGCCTTCACTCCAGGCTGACAATGTTTGATTTAAGGACGTATGTCGTTAAAGAGAAGGATTCATTAAAGAGAAGGATATGAGTAGGAAGGATGATGACAGGATAAGGGAAAACCCCAAAAGAAAGCACAGATTGAAGATGGAACATGAGGCAGCAGGGACCGGAGAGGGGTATGCTCTAGTAGGCAATGGGAAGACGTAGATCCATGTAGAGGTCAGAGGAGTAAGGGTATCCAGATATGCTCATGAGAAGACCGAGGATGATGCAGACTGATAATGATGATCACTGCAGGAGTGCAGCAGTCCAATATGAGAAGACTGAGGAAGAAGAGACAGGAAGGAACTCAAAAATGAACTTGAATGAGGGAAATGAACTTGAAATTGAGCTTGGATGATGGTGGTATGCTCAATAGAGCAATGCAACTAAGGAGATTCCTCAAAAGGAGGTAGAGTTGGAATTGAATAGAGCGATGTGATTAAGTAGGCTCCTCAAAAGGAGGTAGATTTGGAAATTAAATTGAAAAGGAACTGGAACGATAGTGGCGAGCCTCCAGCCAGCCCTTAGCAAAGGGCGACAGACAGGAAGGCATGGCACTTGAGTGGAGACAGAGTCAAATCGAAGTATCAGGGATAGATGAGGAGTGAAGCCATGAGTGGAGTCAGTCTGTGATGGCTGGCACAAGAAAAGGCAGGATGAAAGATAGAAGCAGGAGGATAGAAGGAAGCCAAGATTGGAGCAAATCCTTGATGGCTGGTGATGGATGGATGATGATGGAGTGAAGCCATGACTGGAATAAATCCTAGATGGCTTGTACAAAATAAGTTGTGAATGATGACTGGAATCATGAACCTGATACATGCGTCAGAAGGGCTGCGGATCGATGAGGTGGCATATGATTAATGATAGGTAGCCAGATACAGGATAGGGGAAACCCCAAAAGAAGGTACAGGACAAGGAAGGAGGGAGAGCACCCACTAGAAGGAGAAGCAAAGGAAGGGACTTGGAGCGGCAGATTGAACAAGATAGCATATGAGTCATGATAGTTATGGTATGTTAATGATAGGTATGCCCAAAAGAAATGACGAGTGTAGGCCTAGATTGGAGTGAATTCAGGATGGCTGGCACTAGATGAGAACTGCAGGAGATCAGCGACGAGGGTGAGGGGGAAGCAATGGAGAATGACGATTCTGAGGCTGTAATAGGCAAGAGACTTTTGGTGGTAGAAATGAACTTCAAAAGGAATGGTAGGATAGGAAAAAAAAACAAAAGAAATACACAGGTCATGTTGAGGCGAGATCACGAGTGATTGAGGGGAGGAGGCAGACCCTGAGGGCCCAAACCAAGTTGAAAAGGCAATAAGGTGCTCAGGAGAATCATGAGAGAGAAGAAATGGATGAACGGGGAAGCAGCAGCACACCACACAGAGGCACTGCTGAAGTACAGGGCTGGGGTGCAAGACACAGCATGAACTGCAGAAGAACAGGGCATACGCTGAGAAAGACCATGAAAGTGGAGGAGTCACCATCTAGTGGTGAAAAGTGGGAGCACAGCATAATCTGGGTCCAAAATCTGTTCAAGGAGTGGAAGTGTCCCCTGGGGCCTGACCGCCCTTGGAGCTGCTCCTGCCCGCCCTCCTGACACTGTTTAGATCTCCCTTGGGGCTGGATCACCCATGGAGCTGCTCCTGTCCACCCTCCCGACACTGCTTAGGTACGCTGGAGACCGCGCTTCCAAGTCTTTTGTCTAACACTGTTCAACCACCAACTTACTCTTGGGGGCATTCCTGGCTAGCAATCTGGCTCTAATCTGATGAATGCCTTTCCTGGACTCTTTTACCAACTTCTGCATCACTTTAAATTAATTTAATTCCACTGAATGAACTTGAATGCAGTGTGCTATCTTCATCGCTACTACCGCTGTGTGCTGCCAGCATTCCTTGAGCTCTAGCCCAGCTAAACCTACCACAGTCTTGAAATTTAATTGCTAACCTGACAAGGCTTTAAAATATATTTTTGCACAGCTGAGCTGCTACCGAATTGTAATGTTATTTAAGTGGCAGCTTCACAGCAATCTTTGGTGCAGGCTGGTAATTTCTGCCTGAATTTCTATCGCCTAGTTGGCCACCAGTGTACCCAGCTGGCTGATCGTAGCACTCTGGCTCTCTGCTTTTGGTGAGTTGCTTGGCTGGCTTGAAATATTATATATATGTTGCATCTGGGCTTATTGCATTTCTGCATTTTGTAACTGCTTTTTCCATAGGTGACATTAACTGTTTGATTTAAATGTGTTTTTGCCTTTGGAATTTTCCTAGGTATTTTTAATCGAAGTGCTTGTGCAACTAAGTGAATAATCTGATTTCTCTGAGATTGTTGAATATCTTATACCTTGTGTCCCTCTGCTAATTCTTCTATTCCTGTTCCTACTGCTTTTTCTCCATCTGTCCTCACCCTGTCTCTCTCTCTCTCTCTCTCACTTTCTCCTGTCTCCTCCCCATCCCTGTTTGCTCTGTGTTTTCTACCTTGTCCCACCCTGTGCTGTATATTTATTTAACCTCCCTCCTTTCTTTCTTCTAGATCTCCCCTTGGGCTAGGCCTCCCACGGAGCTGCTCCTGCCCGCCCTCTCGACACTGCTTAGGTATGTTGGAGACAGCACTTCCAAGTCTTTTGTCTAACACTGTTCAAATTTAGCACCTTTTTATCGTGACCACCAGCTTGCTCTTGGGGACTTTCCTGGCTAGCAATCTGGCTCTAATCTGATGAATACTTTTCCTGGACTATTTTACCAATTTCTGCATCACTTTAAATTAATTTAATTCCGCTGAATGAACTTGAATGCAGTGTGCTATCTTCATCACTACTACCGCTGTGTGCTGCCAACATTCCTTGAGCTCTAGCCCAGCTAAACCTGCCAGTCTTGAAATTTAATTGCTAACCTGACAAGGCTTTAAAATTAATTTTCGTACAGCTGAGCTCTACCGAACTGTAATGTTATTTTGGGTGGCAGCTTCACAGCAATCTTTGGTGCAGGCTGGCAATTTCTGCCTGAATTTCTATTGCCTAGCTGACCGCCAGCCTCTCCAGCTGGCTGATCGTAGCACTCTGGCTCTCTGCTTTTGGTGAGCTGCCTGGCTGATTCCCCACAGTCATTGCCCGACTGGTCCCCACCCGCACCCCAATACCCTCCCAACCTTAGCTGGTGTTAAATTTATAGGTAAATTACGTCTTGTGAGATTTCTTGTTTTATTTTCTGTCTCCCAAGTTTCTCATTTGCTCCTTCTATTTCTTCCCCACTAGAGGTCGTCTGACCGTATATGAATATCCCTTGCTTTCTTTGCATCTGTGTTCCTCAGCAAGTCTCACCAAGTTGTCCTAGTCTAGGGGGTTATTTTGGCATTTCCTCATCCTACCTTTAGCTGTGCAACCTCACTTCCCTGCTCTGCTGCTGTTTCTCCTTTCTCTGATTATACCTGCTAACTGCCTACCTTATCATCATGTCTCTTAGCTAACTGTCATGTCTGTTCCCTTTGGGTAACTCATATTTATTTCATACTTATCTCTTGTTCTTTCCTTTTTCTCTGTCCCTTATCTCTCTATTCTCTCCTCCCATACGTCTCTCTTCCTATGCACCCTGCCACTATGTATCAGAGGGCTTTATACCCCCTCTTGCTTGTACTCTCTTTGCTATTTCTTCTGGAATTCTCTGCTGTTCCTTCTGTGGCTCCCTCTAATTGCCATACTTTCTCCCTTGAGAACTTCTGCTACTCAAACTTACTGCAGGTTACTGACCCTTATCCTTCACCTCTGCCAGTGCTTAGCAACAGATACTAAGGGATATATTTTGCTGAGGTTCTCTATCTCCCCTGCTCATGCCACTCAGGGGATGTTGACTGCTACATTATGGATAATAACCCTAACCCTTACCCTGGCTGGTGATATTGAAACCAACCCTGACCCTACTATTTTAACTAATACTTACCAGTCTCACCCCACTTACTACTTTCCTCAATCATCTGGTCTCACCTTTGCTCACCTTAACATTAGAAGCCTCACTGCCAACCACCCTGAACTTAAGGCTTGCATATGCGCTAACAACACTGATATCCTAGCCCTTTCTGAAACTTGGCTGTAGCCCTCTATGGTAGACTCCCTTTGCATCATTCCAGGCTACAATATGCTTTGGGCTGATCACCCTAGCTCTAAAAGAGGCAGAGGCCTGGCCCTGTACTTCAAATCTCATCTGAACATCTCTATCATACAGTGTCCATCCCTGTCCTACTGTGAGGTCCTTGATTCCTGTCTGCTGCTTGGGGGTGTTAAAATTGTACACATCTTCTGTGTCTATGTTCCTCCTATACACTCCAGATTAGGCACTGAGGAATTTATTGAGTTGGTGCCATCTGTGTCAGGTAAAAATGAGGTGATCTGCCTGGGAGAATTTAATCAGGACTGGGTCGGGCCTCGTTCCTCTCTCCTTTCATCCATTACCAGTAAGGCCAACCTTGCTCAATTAATCAAGGCTCCCACAAGAATCTCTCGCTGGGGCTCCTCCTCTTAGATTGGATCCTGACTAACAGGAAGTAGAACTTCCCTAATGCTGGTGTTCTTCCTGACTCCATCAGTGATCACTGCCCAGTTTTCTGCATTTGGGACTCCTCACCTCCCTCCTCCCTTCCTCCCACCCCAAATTATTATCTTTTTCCAACTTCTCCAACCTCAACCCTGCTGCTTTCCTGAGTGATCTTAACCAGGTTGACTGGTCCCCACTCTACATTACCAATTACATTAATTGCATGACTGAGTATTTCAATGCTATCCTTCTCTCTCTCTTCAGAACCTCCACATCCACACTACGTGTAGGGTAAAAGGAAAGGTCACTAAATGGCTCAAGTGCCCTCTACTCCAGCTTCTGAAACATAGGGATAAGCTCTGGTCACTCTGGAAGTCCTCTTCCCTTAAAGCTGATTTCATTGCCTACAGATCGTTACACAACACTTGTAAAAAGGAGATTCGCTATGCCAAGAGTATGCACTACCGGAACCTGCTCAGTGCCTCTGCCTCAAACCCTATGCGCTACTGGTCTCAAATAAAGGAAATTCTCAGGAATAACAAGACTCTGACCCCAAATGACATGCTAGTAAATTATACCCACTGTAATAATCCTCTCACTATAGCCAGTGCCTTCAATGCCCTCTTTTCTACTCTTCGCATCCCCATGCCTACCTCTTCTCCCCCTGCTATTCCCATGACCACCCCATCTTCTCCTGCGTCTGCTGCCACCACTCTAGTGCTTGCTCCAGTTATGTGCCAGGAAGTCCTCAAGTTACTTAAGTCTATTCCTGCTCACAGAAGTGTAGGTCCTGATGGTATTGATCCAAGGATCCTCAGGCAGTTCTCCTTTCATCGTGTCGAACCGGTTACAAGGCTTATCAATCTCTCAATCAGCTCAGCCTTTGTCCCTTCAGTATGGAAAGACGCCAGAACTATACCGGTGTTTAAGAAAGGTGATCCTAAAATCCTGTCAAACTATCATCCTTTTTCTCTCCTGCCTACGCTGAGTAAGCTTCTTGAAAAAGTTGTGCACTGACAGGTCTCTCAGTACATTCTCCACTCTAACCTTCAATCCCCTTTACAACATGGCTTTAGGGCTGGGCATAGTACAATTACTGCTCTAACCCTATTCACCAGTGACGTAAAATGCAATATGGAGAAAGGCCTACTCACGGGAGCAGTGTTCATTGATCTCTCCAAAGCATTTGATATGGTAAATCACCCTCTACTCATGGACAAACTACATTCTCTCAGAGCCTCTGAATCTACCCTATTGTGGTTCACTAGCTATCGTGAAAATCGCTCTCAAACTGTCTCCTTTGGTAAGGCACTCTCTGCCATTACCCCATTCATCACTGGTGTCCCTCAGGGTTAAATTCTCAGGTCCCTACTCTTTTCTCTTTTTATCAATGATATTCCCTACCCCTCACCTCTCTGCAATACAATCTTGTATGGGGACGACCTAGTACTTTACTTTGCCTCTAAGTCCATAACCAACCTAAACCAACAATTATCTCCTGCCTTTCAGTGCCTCCAATCCTTGTTCTCCTCCAACTACCTAATCGTAAACCTTTCTAAGACCCAGGCCATGCTATTTGGATCCTCTAGACGGGTTCCGGCCATGGCCCCTCAGTTTCTGGTCCATGGCTGCGATGGGTCTCCTGTCTCTAACATTTTACCTTTCAAATACCTTGGGGTAATGCTTGACCCAGCTCTTGATTTTACTGCACACGTCAATGAGGTCTGTCACTCTGTTAACTCTAAGATAGGTGCTGCATACACAGTATGCCACTCTCTGACTCCTGCCATTAGGACTGCTGTGGCTAGAGGTGTATTTCTTCTTCTGCAACT
The DNA here is from genome assembly GCA_016271365.2 of Neoceratodus forsteri. Lineage (NCBI taxonomy): Eukaryota > Metazoa > Chordata > Ceratodontiformes > Ceratodontidae > Neoceratodus > Neoceratodus forsteri. The sequence continues at coordinate 1,517,667,457 of CM057456.1, forward strand.
GCTTTATGCTCTCCCAGTCCTCTCTCATGCCAATGCTGTGGTTCTCCATAAATGGGACATTGCGTACAACAGCATCTGTAGATTCACCTTATCTGCCCCACGTCTGACCCACCACTGCCAGCTTTACTCTGCCTTAAACTGGCTGCCTCCTAATACCCTAAGATCTTATGCACTTGGTTGTTTTATTGACTCTTTGACTAGAACACCTTACCCTGCTGCTCTGAGTGCCATGCTTACCCCTGTCTCTCACTCTTGTGCCCTCAGGTCCCCTGCATTCCCCTTGCTTGATGTTCAGCCCTGCTCAACTAAAATGGGTAAGCAGGCCTTCTCTTATTTTGCCCCTTGGTTCTGGAGCTATCCCCCCCCTTGTGAAGAACTCCTTTTACACGAGAAAGGGTCCTGAAGGAACTGGAAGTAATAAGAGCTGATAAAGCAATGGGGCCAGATGGGGTGCACCCCAGGGTCCTTAAAGAACTAAGAGAGGTGGTGGCTGAACCTCTGGCTATCCTGTTCAGCCAATCACTGGAAACAGGGGAGGTACCCAAAGACTGGAGGACAGCAGATGTAGTCCCCTTATACAAAAGTGGGAACAAAGAGGAAGCAGGGAACTACAGACCAGTCAGCCTCACCTCGGTAGTGGGAAAGATCATGGAAGAACTACTGAGGAAGAGATTGGTGGAACATCTGTTGTCAATGGACTACAGGACCCAAGGCAGCATGGTTTCCACCAGGGGAGGTCATGTCAGACCAACCTCATTGAATTTTTGACTGGGTGACTAGGGAGGTGGATCAGGGAGGGCAGGGACATGGCCTATCTGGACTTCCAGCAAGGCCTTTGACACTGTGCCATAGAAGACTATTACACAAACTGGGGAATATGGGTGTGGGCAGGACAGTAGTGTGGTGGGTAGATAACTGGCTGGGTGGCAGGACACAGAGGGTGGTGTAAATGGCTGTCACTCCACAGAGGGAAGAGTGACCAGTGGGTACCACAGGGATCAGTGCTGGGACTGGTCCTATTCAACATCTTCATCAGTGACATTGCACAGGATCTAGAAGGCAGAATTTCACTGTTCGCTGATGACACAAAGCTCTGTAACAGAGTAGACACACCAGAGGGTGAGACAGAATGAGAAGGACCTGCAGAAACTTGAAGAATGGTCAAGGGTTTGGCATTTGAAATTCAATGCAAAGAAGTGCAAGATAATGCATATGGGGCACAAAAACCTGGCACAATATATCAGTTGGAGGGTGAGGATATAGCATGCACCAAGCAGGAAAGGGATCTTGGGGCGCTCATCCTCTGATGACCTCATGGTAGGGAAACAGTGTGACAAGGCATCAGGTAAAGCAAATAGGATGCTGGGATGTATAGGCAGGGCATCACCAGCAGGAAAAGGGAGGTCATAATTCCGCCATACAAGACACTAGTGAGGTCCCACCTGGAGTACAGTGTACAGTTCTGGAGACCATACCCACGTAAGGACATAGACAGGGTAGAGAAGGTTCAGAGGAGGCAACAAAGATGGTGCATGGGTTGCATCACAAGTCCTATGAAGACAGGTTGAAGGAACTGAACATGTACTCCTGGAGGAGAGGAGGGAGAGAGGGATATGATAGAGACATACAAGTATCTTACAGGGAGGAACAGGGTGCAGGAAAACACTATTTTTAAGCGAAAAAGATGTTTCAGGACTAGAGGGCATGGGATGAAGTTGGAGGGAGGACGATTCAGAGGAAACATGAGAAAGAATTTCTTCACAGAACGGGTGGTGGACAAGTGGAACACCCTGCCAGAGGAAGTGGTGGGGGCTGAAACAATCACGGGATTTAAGAATGCATGGGATAGACATAAAGGAATTCTAGAGTGCAGGGGTAAGGGGAAATAGACTTCTAGGAAAACAAACTGAACTTACAAGCTCAAATGGGCAGACTAGGTGGGCCATAGGCCCTTATCTGCCGACACTGTCTATGTATCTATGTATCACCTAGCTGTTAAACGTGCTCTTTTTTCCCACCTTAATGTCCCTGGCTACTGTGACTGCACTTAAGGTTCTGTGGGGCCTTCTGTTTGCCTTCATCTGCTCCCTTGCCAATTTCTGTTTTACTACTGAATACATGTGCCTGCTTGTCTCATGTTAATGTGATGTGGGACTACTCACTTGTGTACTGAATTAAGTTCTACAACAATTGTTTTAACTGCTCTAACCTGTATTATTACTTGCTATTAAATAATATGCTGTTTTTTATGCAGTTTGATTAGTTAGCTCTGACTGTTATCTCAGCTTGTATACCACAATGTTGTTATTGTTGTCTTTTCTGCATTTATTGTAACTGTACTCTCCAGGGTCATGCCTTAAAATAGGCAAATCTCTTGCATAGCGCACTTACCCGGTCATCAAAAGCTATTAAATAAATAAATAAGGAGTAGAAGTCGACTGGGGTGGGGGGAGACAGCAGTCACAGACAGCACAGCATTCTTAATTTTTCCAAGCCCTACTAGGGAGGGAGATTCATTCTTCAGACTCAGGTTTGGGAGCAGGTAAGATGGACTAGGGAAGGATAGTGATGGTGCCCGACTGGAACGGTGCTGCCGGCTAAGAAGGACCATGCTGGCAGCAGCTGGGGTGCTGCAGTTGGCCAGTGTATTTTTTTTGGTTTTGTTTTTGCAGTTGGTCACCGGGGCCTGATATCATACAGAACTGGAAAAGGAAGGAACCAGGGCCTCACCACCACCAATGAATGGTCAAACACAATGAAACAAGAATGTAAATGTGAGTCTGAAAATGCAGTCCCAATCCAGCACAAGGGAAAGGAGGCATTCAGCGTAAAATGTTGACCCGCACCCTGATTACGCGCTGCAATTGCGCCATTCCAGGAGTGAGGGCAGGGACAACGAGCAATGGGGCAGCTAAGCAGCAGCCGGAAGGGAAAGGGGAGAACAGGGGAGCAGAAGCAAGCCGGTGGGTGATGACACACCCAAGCACTGGCTCAGATTCCTCAGCTCCTACGTGTGACAGTTATGAGGAAGTAAAATGGACTCCGTGCAGGTGGAATGCAGGCAGAGAGCCTGAAAATGGCCATGAAGCAAGAAAACAGAGACGCCCAGGGGAAGAGCTTCCCATTGCGAAGGATAAGAAAGTATAGGGGCGGGGGACACAAAACAAAACCCCAGAGTGACAAAGAAATGGGGGGGAGGAGAAGAGAAGGAGTGAGCTGGTGGCCGGAGGCGACCGCAAACATATGGGCAAAAGCCCAAAGAAATAGAACAGAATGAGGAAGGTGGACAGGCAGCACCTCCGGCTGCAACAAGAAATGAATCCTGGAGAACCCCAGGATGAGTGAACCTTTTAAGCCTGATGGGGGAGTAACGTAGTTGCTCAGCTCATCGAACCTCAGGCTTAAAGCCCTCCCATTGTCTGCACAGTGGTGCCTTCTTCATTGAGGAATCCCTAAACTACCAGATTTACACAGTGAGCTAAACATGGAGCATGTGTATAATCTCATCCTTAACTGCCTTTACAATGCTCTTTGCATTGTCTGATACTGTAAAATCTGGTGTCAGACACTCATCAATCTTCTGCTGAAGGAAGTGTAAGATGTTTTCTGCATGATGGTCATTGTCAAAGCCAGCAATCCATAAAGCTGCCTGCTTGCAGAGGTTGGGGGCCCCAGTGACCTGCAGTTGCTGCTACTGCTGATACTTATTCCAGAGGAGGATAAGCAAGAGGAGGAGAAGAAAGAGGAGGGGGAACTGACCCAATGGGCAGTCACTGCCATGTAAACAGTAGTCTGACCATTGGTCCACATGTCAGTGGTGGTGTGAACCACTGGAACGAATTATGCTTTCAGGGCATGCAACACAGTATTTTAGACACTGATACAAATCAGAAAGAGCCACTGTGGAAACGTAGGTACAGTTGGCACTTGCTACATTGGCAATGTAACTAGCATTAATGATAGAAAACCTGCATTGCTCACAAAGGAGAATTACAGCAAGTTGGTGGCTAGCATGTCCATAATTGCTCTTGCTAATGTTTTTGTGTCTGGTCTATTGGCTTTATATATCTGACCCATAGGGACTCTATCAGTGAGAGCTAACTGCCTTTTTTCACCTAGTTGTGACTGTCTCCTATTTTTGCCAACCATGAGGTGGAAGTGGATAGGAATTTATGACCCTTCAGAGGTGTAGGAGTCAATGGGCTAAAGAACTGATAAATGGAAGATAATGGAGTTGTACATCAGCTACCACTTGAAGGACTTTCTTCCTCTTTCTCCTCTCTACCTGCTCTCTGAATGTCCACCTACTGATGGCCATCATAATTATCATCATCAGCTTCACTGCCTGGTGGTGCTGCTTCTGACACCATGTGTTGGTATGCCTTCTCATACTGAGATCTGTGGGACTTCATGGAATGTTTTTTCATGGTAGGTGGTCCAAGCCTTGCTTCCTTCTGATGCTGACTCAGCCTGCCTTCACATAAAAGACACATTACATGTGTCCGTGATTCTTTGTCCACTCGGAAGAAATCCCACACAACCAATGTCAACAATTTAGTCTTTAAGCACTCATTGCTGTTATTAAATGGGCAGGTTATTGTGGCTTGCTTTCACATCATCACCTTCCTTCTCTTCCTCTACCAGTTCTTCAGGGTCAAGGAATGGTTCTTCTTCATCTGCCATGTGTCCTGAGCCACCAGGCTTGCCTGTGTCTTCTTTATCTTCTGTAATTTCAGATGTTTGTTGTTGTTGATGTGTTTCCCCTTTGTTGTTTTGTGGCCTTTCTTTTGCTTACCATCACTTTTGGTCTTTTTTGATGTCAGTAAAAGTGATAGCAACATCAGCAGTTTACCTCTTCCTCCGTCCCAGAACTGCTGCTGTTGCTATCACTTTTACTGAGTATGTAATCACAACCTGTATGTCTGTCCCCAAGTTCTACCAAATCACTTTGCTCCTCCTCCTCCTCCTCTGCCTGTGTCACTACCTGACACACTTCTTTCTTATTTTCTTTCTACAATGGTTGCCCATTTTATTTATTTATTTAAAAGTTTCACCAGGAAAATATACTGAGCAATATTGCTAGTTTCCAGATGCATCCTGGGGGAAGGGGGGGAAGGGAGATACCAGTTTACAATACTGACAGTATATACAGCATTAGAATATCAGTACACAATAGTTGTAAGAGATATAACATTAACAGTTTGCAATAGTAACAGTATATACAGCATTAGAATAACAGTGCACAACATAGTTGTAAGAGATACAACATTAGTATAGAACGATGCCACAGAATAAATGAAATGCAGGTTTCTGCAAAATACCATCTCAATATGGGACAGCAGTCATAGCAATATCCATTGGAAACAAGAAACATGTAGTGGGCACACCCCATCACAATTGATAGCAAGCCATAATGGAGGCAATTATTAGAAGAAAATGAAGAAATGTTGAACAATGGACTGTGAGGCTCCTGGGACAACAGAGCAAGATATAGAACTGGCAAGGTGTGGTAGGAGTAGACTAGAGGGTTGTAGGGGGTATGTAGAGGCAAGAAGGGGTGAAGTGATAGCCAGCTTTTGAGGTATATTAACTGTGTACTAGAATGCAACGATCTGGGTGCAGGCACTTAGTGGGAAACAAAGATCTAAATTTCTGTATGGTGAGAGATTAGAGTACTTGGAGGAATGGAGGGGTAGGAGGTTAGCTTGAGAGGTGGAATGGGCCTTGGCTTGGTGGAAAGGGAGAAATGAGGGACAGGAACAGGTAGGGGAGGTATAGTCATGTAGTAGGGAGGAAAGGGATGTGGGGGGAGGGAACATTTCAGATGGAGGTGGGGAGGGCATTCCACTGCTTAGGATAATGATATGAGAAGGTAGATTGACCGGCAGTGGTGGTCCTGTGGGGGAGAGCCAAGGAATTGTCGTGAACAGGAGTTCTTTTGCAACAGGATGATTTTGATATTTTTGCCAGTAATACAATCGCACTTGTATTACTGTAGCTGTTGACTAATTTTTTTTTGATACTGTTTTTTTCCCAACAGGTCAGTTCTGCAGGCTATTCAGCCCTGTGCCTGCCACCCCTCTTGGCACCCACACCCCCAACCTACTTCTCCCTGAGAATGTCCCCACAGATTGCTCCCCATGGTCAGAACAGGATGGGGAGAGATTCCCTCTCCCCACCCAGTGACTAATCCAGAATTGGGGGCAGTGGTTGGGTGGCAATGTGGAAACAGGCAGGGCTTCATGAATCCAATGTCTTCCCATTTTCCATTTTTCTCCCTTTCCCCTTACCCCAGTAACATGTAAGCATGTGTGCATGGAGGCACATGCATGCTATGTCGAGAAGTGTGAAATCCATGAATTTCTTTCTGTGAAATATTTTGCGTAATTCACACATTTTGTGAAATATTTCGCGGGTGCGAAATGCAAAATTCCACCAGCGAAATCACAAATTATGCCCATAAAATGCAGAATTTCACCACTCTCAGTCGAAATTTCTCAGTTTTACAGGTGGAATTTTGCATTTTGGACCCACAAAATTCATCAGTGAAATCCATGAATTTTGTGAAATGTTTCAAGTGGAAAAATTTGTAATTTAGCAAAAATTTTACTGGTAAAATTTTATTTCTGCGCATCTCTAATGTTATGGAACTGTGGCCCATCCCTTGCACAGCACTCAGATGATGGTGCTGCCACCCAGCCTCCACCAGATGGCACCCAAGGAGTGAGACGGCATCCCTTCCCATCCCTGGGAGAGGAGAGCACTCCATTCATAACAGGACTATACCCCAATCCCCATTCGTATCAGGAAAATCCCTGACCTCATTTCAATTTAGACATAAGCCCCCACATAGCACCGATCTCCAATCTCTGTAACAGTGCTGAACCCCCTCAGTATTTCCATAGTGTAGCAGCCCCCCACCCCATGAGGACAGGTCCACCCCAACCCGCACTCCACAACCCAACTGGATCTGGGGACTGGCTCAGCCCTCCACACACCGCCACGGCAAGCTGCCAACTGAACTGTCAGCGAACATGTACTGTACACAGTGCTCATTGGCAACCAATAACACATACTGTGTACAGTACACATTCAATGACAGTTCAGTCAGCCGCTGGCTATGGGGTGGTGGCGTGTGGAGGGCTGAGCCAGTCACCTGCTCCAGTTGGGGGTTGGGGCGTAGTCCTCACGAGGTGCAGTTGGGCCGCTCATACTATGGAAACACTGGGGTTCTGGCACTGTTATAGACATGGTGGATCAGTGCTGGGTGGGGGCTTATACCTAAATCAAATGGGGATTTGGAGTTCTCCTGATATGAATGGGGATTGGGGCCTATTCCTGATAGGAACAATGATCGGGGCTGGGTGGGAGGCACACTAACCTGTGGCAATGGGGGGAAGTCATTTTATTATATGCATCAGGGATCGGGGATGGCAGGGGTTTACACTACACTATGGAACCTGATAGGGGCAAAATTCCTGTTCAATAGAGGATCAGGGGATATTCCTGATATGGACAGGGATCAGTGGATATTTCTGATGTGAATGGGGATTGGGGCTGGGTGGGGGCACACTAAGCTATGGCAATGGGGGGATGTCATTTTATTATCTGCATAGGGGATCGGGAATGGGATGGGGGTACCACTGGACTGCTGGGGCTAACAGGGGGACTGGACCTTTCCATTGCGATCAGAGCTGGGTGGGGCAGCCTGGCACAATCAGATGGGAGCAGCCATGTGAATGAGCTTGTAATGAGCTTGCATGGGGCCCAGTTGCACCATGCATGACCAATGAGCTCATTAGCATTTTGTGGCTAAATATCGCCCTTGGGGGAGTCAGCTCATCTGGGATGCACTGCGCATCCCCGTTGGTGGTCTTCAGCCTGGAAGCTGGCTGTGTTGAGCACATTGACAGCTGGCCCCCTTTGTGCCACCCATCTATGCTCTGATATTCACACAAAATGTGATCTGTTTGTCACCGCACATTCTGTTTGAATATCCCATCGCATGCGAGTGCATTTTTTGCGGCGCATGTAGATGCATCGTGCATCCAGGTGGCTTTGAAAATGTGGGCCTAGGTCTCTGTCCATTCCAGAGACACCTGGAGATTAGTTCACCCCAGTTCTGAAATTCAGTTTAGGGGGTTCCATTGGTATGTTTTGAAAAAGGTATTAGAACTGGGGTAATAGTGTCATTTGAATTTAGTCTATGCATTGAATTTTGTGGATGGATAAATGTGTCCAACAGGTTAAATCTTCCTTAATTTGTTAGATAAAAGGGCTATAATTAAGATTATATAGATGTATTAAGTCCATTGCTATAAGTATGCTCGTATGCTCATATCTGATCACAGGCATATGCTACTTGAATGAGTAGGATTGTTCCATTGTGGGGCTGGTATACAATTTATCTGAAGAACTTCTGTTTATCACAGTTTAGTTTGTACACCTATAACTCCAACATTTCATTTAGGGTATAGAAGATAGCAGGTAGGGTTTCTTTTGGTTTTGTTAAATAAATTCACAAATCACAGAATAAAAAGTTATTTTATGCTCCATGGTGCCAATTTTAACTCCATATATGCTAATTGATTCTTTAAGAATGGGTGCCAAGGGCTCCACATAGAGAGTGAATAGAAGGGGTGAAAGAGAACAGCCTTGTCTTGTACCCCTAATTTGGGTAAATCTATCAAAGAAAGTGCCATTAAATTTTATTACTGCTTTTGTGGATATGTATAGGTTCATTAGAATGTCTAATAAGGGTATTAGAAAGGAGAATTTGAGTAAGATATGTCAGAGTAATGTCCTTGGCATCTATCAAATGCTTTCTGAGTGTCTAAGCTCAAAATTAAAGTTGGGGTCTGTGTCTTTTATGAGCATTCTAGTAAATGTTGTGTCTGTTTAGTATTATCAGTTGTTTGTCTACCTGCCACAACTCCTAATGGATCTTTATGTATGAGGTGTGGGAGGATATTCCAAGGCAGTGTTCCAACATTAGGGAGGCAGTATAGAACAGCTGTTTAAGGCTCTGAGCTGCAAATCTGGAGAGTGGGGTTTGAGTCCCACAGCCCCCACTTGCCTACTGTGTGACCCTGAGCAAGTCACTTAACTTCTCTGCGCTCTGTGCTCCCACGTTGCACCTGTAAACAAGCTTTCAGCTTAGCATGCTACCCTGTTAAACAACTGGAAAAAAAAAAAACATGCCTGCATAAAATTTTGTAGTTAACATTTAAAACAGAAAGTGGCAGTAGGATGCCTAGTTGATTGGATCCTTTAGGGTTTTAATATTTCTGAAATGCTGGCACATCTCCAACTACTGGGTGGTGTCTTCCCCTTCATTACTTTTTGAAATACATAGGTTAGCTGTGGGATCAAGATGTACTTACAGGATTTATAAAATCTGGCTACATAGCCATCTGGCCCTGGGCTTTTACTTCATGTACCATTTGTGAGAACTCATAACATTTCTTCGGCTGTCAATGGATGAATTATCTCCTGCTGCTGGTGATCTGTCATGGTGGAGAGCCAAGTTTAGTAACAAAAAAGCTGGATACTGCTCATCTAGGGTTTTGTGGGTGGGTATAAAGTTCTGTTTAGAAACTCTTCATGAGTTTTAGAATTTCAGATTTTGTGTAACAATGGTTGCCTGTAGTGCTATTGTCCCCACTTTCTGTGCCTATCAATGTCTGTAGGCCAATATTTTAGATGCTTTTACTCCTCCCTCTTAATATGTGTGTCAATGGTACAATACAGCTTGTTATGCCTTTGTATATAGCATATCCTGTAGCTCATATTGTGTGCATGTTTTTTTTTATTTGAGGTAAAACATAGTTGTCTCCCTATTTACAGTATGTGCCAAATGTAGAAAATGTTGTGTTTCCTTTAATCCTAGATATCATTCTTCCCTCTGCTTTATTTTCAGAGCAGCATAATTTATTATTTCTCCCCTAAGGACCATTTTCAAAGTGCCCCGTAATATACTTTGAATGACAGTTGGTGAGGAGTTTTCCTGGGACTGAGTCTTTCAGTAGTGTTTGGATGGCAGGGTCTCTTAGAAGGGTTTGACTGAATCTCCATTGTCATGGGCAAAATTCTTGTATTAAGCAGAGGGTGATGGATATTGGTGCATGATCTGACAAGCTGGTAGATGATATATTTACATCACTGACACAGTCAATATCAACTGCACTCACCATGTAATAGTCTATTTGGGAGTATTGGGGATGAGGATGGGAGTAAACGATATAATTCCACTGTGACTGATTCATGTACCTCCCATCTATAAATTCAAAATCTTTTAGGATACATCTGCTACATTTTTGCCCTGTAGTCATGCGGATGGGGTGGGGATTTGTGGTATATTTTGCTGGTTCCATTAATAAAGTCCCCTCCAACCAAAATGGCACCCTGTGTAAAAATTACAATTTTATTAAATAGGTGTTGTATTGAAGAAGCATCCATTCCCAGAGGCATGTATATACTGCAAATTGTTATTGGTTTACTCTGTAAAGAGCCCTCTTCTAAGACTAACCTACATTCTATATTGGAGTAGATGTCATCTACATGAAAAGGGGAGATTCTGGGGATCAATATGGCTACCCCTTGATGCCATCCCTGTTTATTAGAAGAGAGTGCAACTATTTCAAAGTTCATGTTTCTTTAATTTGAGGATTTCTGATTCTGATAAATGAGTTTCCTGAAGATGGATTAGTCAGAAATGTTGTTTTCTAAGTGGTGACATTACTTTAGTTCTTCAAACAGGTTTGCTGAAACCATTCACATTCTGTGATATGATATTAAAACCAGGGTTAGTAGCCATTACTATAACTTAACAGTTATGAGTAACCGCTATCTTAAAAATCATACTAATAGTACCTGCAAGAAACCTGACTACATCCATTCCATTATTCCTTATCATGACCTGGGCCTCCAGTAAAGCAGTTGTAAATGTATATCAAATTTGTATAGGAACATACCAACTAAGGATATGTAACTCCACAATTAAGCAAAGGCAACAGGCCTGAACAATAAAATAATTAAAAGGAGAACTCAAAGATGCAGGCTGCAACTTCTAAGAAACCAATTTAAGTATTTGCAGATGACAGTGGCCAACTGTGTCATTCCTCTGTCTCCCAAAAACAAATGGGTCATCCAACAGGGGAGTATGAACTGGAGCAAAATATGTGCAGTCTTTCGGGGAGGGCAGAGGAAGCTTCCTTCTCTGTATGCTTGTGCATATTCCCTGATAGTACTGGGGGTACGCATGAGCTGGAGGAAATTCTGGGAAATTGTGGATCCTGGGGCTCCTCCAGGACTGAATCGTCCCAGTTAAAGAGGTGAGTGAGGAAAAGGATAGAAAGTATCCAGGGTAGAAAGGTGTTGCAACCAAAATACATCACCAACTGTTCTGCCCTCTTCACAAGATCTCCTCCTCATCACCTGGCATACAGTAAGATCAATAACTCCATGATGGTGTTCTCCTAGCCAGAAATCTGTGGTAAGTGTTAGGGTGCTATCAACGTGGTCTGGAAACTAACTAATTGTTACTGGAAAATTGCTGGCTGGTCCGAAATCTAGAGCACTTTGTTCTTGTTGTTACATCTATGTTGGTCCATTAAAAGGTATCAAATCATTTGCTTCTGGATCTATTCTTGTTTTATCAAGAAATTAACCATGACAACTGAATTCTTGGCAACACTTGAGTTTAAGTGTCACTAACTACACTGCAACTACTGTATAGCTACAATGTAACTGCACTGTAACAACTGTGCAGTTACATGTAACTACTACATTGTTAAGTAGTTTCACATTTGAGTGTTGTGTGCTTACAGAATTTGCATGAAGAAATAGTTACATGAGTAACTGCTGCTTCCTCCCATTCAGCACAAATCAATCCATTCGGACAAGTGTAACTTCACTTTTAATATCTGTTGAAAAGTGTAACAGAAAATCTATTGTGCAACAACCACTGTATCTCTTCTGGGTTTATGTAATTTATTCTTACAAGGCAACTACATTAAGTAGCTAATAAAATTGTAACAGCAAATTTATTGTGTAACTACTGTACTGCTACTTTTAGCATTATTAAATTTGTTCTGACAAGTGTAACTACAGTACATATGAATGTGGGTCCTGTGCACTGTTTCAACAGTCTATGTCTAGCTGACAAGTATTTAAAAGGTAATCAAAAACAGGAGGAAAAAACACTCTGGCTGCAGGTTGAAGTCCAGTCTTTTACAGGCCCCAAATGGGTGACCAGGCAACCCACCACATTCCTGCTAACAGAAAGACATTGGGGGGAAGGCAAGTCTCTGACAAGCTGTGTGACAGGGCTAGTTGAATCAGACAGTAGGGGGTAACTGGGTTGAACAGACAGACGAAGAATATATATATATATACATTAGGTGTGTGATTGCACCCCTATATTTAGGGTTATGACGCCACTTCTATGTTAAACTCGAAATTGTGCGCATTAATAACTTTGGACTCATTTAACAGATTTGCATGCAATTTGGTATGCCCAGTTGGGAATGGTAGATCTCTAGATCTGCTAAATTTAATTTCAATTGGACTTACAGTTTTTGCGCACCAAAATGCTGAAAAATGCACTTTTCGCCAGTCTTGTGGCAGTTTTTCGGATTTTGTCCGTGGCACTGCACAGCCGTTGTGTGGTGTGCTGCTCTGCAACTTGGCACATTGAAAGAGCTTGGGTCAAGGAACATGCCACTTTCGTTTGGTGAAGAAATATTAATCCATTCCAAAGTTATTAAAGTTTTAAGTTCCCATTATAAGTCTATGGGAACATTTATATGGCTATTTTGCAAAAGAAGAATGGGGTTTTGGCCATCTGTTCCCTCCTCGTGATCAAAGAATTTGCAGGCTCACAATCAAAGAATCTTTGATCGCCAGGAATTCTTTGATCATGTTGGCTGCCATCTTGTTTTCATTTTGCAGTTGGAAAAAAACAAATATCTCGGCTCAGGGGTGGCTTCTGAAGTAAAATTACAATGGGTTTTGCTCAGGGTCTTCCTCTATTGAGCCATGCCTGTGGTTTCTTTTAATTCTGTTAAAACAGAGTTTTAAAGTTTTAAATTCTTAGATCATGGCTCATTAATGATCTTTGATCAAGCCTGTAAATTCCTTGATCGCGAGGGCGCGACTAGATGGTCAGATTAAAAAATCAAATATTTCAGCTGAGGGGTGACTGATAAAGTCAATCTAGGATTGGTTTTGCTCAGGGGGCTTCATTCTATTAGTCATGCCTGTGGTTTATTGTATTTCTCTGAAAAAAAATTAGTTTTAACATTTTTTAATTCTTTGATCATGAACCTGCAAATTCTTTGATCATGAGATTCTTTTATCGTGATCTTTGTTCATGAGGGAGGGACTAGATAGTCAGATTTGGAGGGACCAGATAGCTCAATGTTCACAATTTTTAAAATTACATATCTCGGAAATGGTTTGATCTTTTAACTTGAAATTTGGAGAGTATTGAAGGGATGTCCTGTAGATGTGAATTATGGTATTTATGTGTTGGAAAATACATTTGTTGTGGAGATATTGCATGGGGCAGTTTACATTTTGCCAAGATTGTTTTGCATTGTGGTACCGGCTTGACATTTATACAGTAGCTAGTATTACTACCATGGACATACTTTTCAGTGGATAGGTGTGTAAATGTAAACAGGTGTGAAATTATTACACTCCAATGAATGAAAGTCTCAAACTTTAAATGTAATGTCTCAGAAATGGTTTGGTCTTTTAACTTGAAATTTGGAGGCTGTTGGGGGGATATCCTGTAGATGTGAATTATCATGTTTAGGTGTTGGAAAATTAATTTGCTGCAGAGATATTGAGTGATGCACTTTACATTTTGTGTATAGTGTTTTGCTTTGTGGTAGTGGCTTGACATTTTTAGGGTAGCTAGCCTTACTCCCATGGAGGTTATTTTCAGTGGTTAGGTGTCTCACATGTAAACAGGTGTGGAATTATACCACTCCGATGAATGAGATTTTGTTTTATTTCAAGATGGTGGGAGTGTGGGACCCCACCAATAAGCGCTCCCACCAATAGATATGATATTCAGTACTTGTACTGTTATGTTAGGCAGTGGGCACCACACTCCCACCAACTTGCGCAAGTTTATACTTTTCTATGCTTTCTCTGAAAGTAAGGACATTCTATTGAAAAAAACTGTGTTAATGCATTACTTAGGGTTAAAATACAAAAAGTCAGGAAATGAGACCTTTAGGGTTGCCCCCTCCGCTCCTCATGTACTCCCATCCTCCTGAGATTGACAGGCACCGGGGTGTATCATTGGGGTTGTGAGGCCTAAATGTCACCCCATTCTTCTTTACTGTGGCTTGTGAATATGATTGCACATGGAATGGGGTGACATGCAAGCCTCACGACCTCAATGACACACCCCAGCATCTGTCAATCCTGGGAGGATGGGGGTACATGGGCAGAGGGGGCAACCCTAAAGGTCTCATTTCCTGACTTTTTGTGTTATAACCCTAAATGATGCATTAATGCAGTTTTTGTATATATATATATATATATATATATATATATATATATATATATATATGTGTGTGTGTGTGTGAGAGAGTGTGTGTGTGTGTGTACCACTACAGTAAGGGTTCAATGGCTACTTCTATGTTAAGCCCCAATTTTTGCACTTTAATAATTTTACAACTGTTTGATCAATTCACATGACATTTTGCATGCACCATTGGGGACATAAGATCTCTTTTTTTTCCAATTCAAACTTTATTAATTTTCCCATACAAAGAGCAAATAAAGACAATGGATAAAAATGTCCATATACAGCAGGTATAGAGTATGAAGTGATTCGCTCTCCCCCCACCCTCCCATCCACCCTACCCCACTCCCACCCTGAACAACCTAGTGCCATTGTGCAGCTCTAGCACTATCCCTATGCATATTACCTATTAATGCTTAACTTTGAAGTGCATAGAGAGCCTGTAATGGTCCCCAGATTTTATCGAACTTCTTAAGTTTATTAGATAAACTGGCAATAGTTCTTTCCGCTCTGAGATTTGCAATAACTCCTGAAGCCATTCAACATATGTTGGCACCTCCAGATCCCTCCAATGTCTTAAAACCACCTTTTAACAGACATCAACATCAGAGCTATAATACTTCCTGTTCACCACAGAGATGGAGGAAAAATCTCAAGGAGGCAAATTTCAGGGTGAAGAGGTCCGAGAGCCCCAACAGAGGGTCAACACACTGTTTGATCACAGTCCAGAGTGGAACAATTTTAGAAGAGCTCCAGAAAATATGAAGAAGATCTCCTTCTTGAGACTGACATCTTGTACAAAGTGAGGAGGACACAAGACCAAGCCTAGAAAGTTTCTGCGGTGAGTAGTAGATATTATGCAGAATCTTAAACTGCATTAGCCTAAGTCTGTCCTGTTTAAGGAATTTATGGCAGTTCTGCCACAGGAGAGACCAGTCCAAATCTTTACCCTGAAAGAGAGATGCCCAAAAGGAAACGGGAGCATAATTATCAGGGTAGGCCCAGGTGAAGAGAACACTATATATTTTGGATATGGCATGAGGCAGACCTGCCAACTCCGTTAAGGTGCTCTGAAAATTGAAATTAGGAGGTGGGGGAGTCGAACCCATTTCCTTAACCAAAAGGTGACGAAACTGGAAAATTAAAAAAAAAATTTGCACTAAGTATTGAGAACTTACACATAATATCAGCTGAAGAATACCATTGACTATTAGGTGACACAAAATCCTCTAAACAGCAATTTCGTATCTGAGAAAGCCATGTGGCTGGGAGGGGCTTACCCTCTAATAAGAAATTGGGACTGCCTATTACTGGTTGTGATAAATCCTTGAGATTCATATATCTTAGAAATGCACATAACTAAGTATGAACCCTGATAGAGACAGCTATAGGGGAACTATGTAGATACTTTGGTAGAGAACCAATTTTGGTATATAACAAAGCAGCGGGGGAAGATCATGTTTTTTAATGGAAGCAGATTCGACAGCTAACCAAGTCGGGATATATGTAGCAGCCGTGAAGAGCTGGTCCACGGTCTGCCATCTGAGATATTTATTGGCCTGGCTGGCCCAACAGTATAACCTGATATGGGGAAGTCTTAAACCTTCTTTGGCCTTGGGCTACTAACTTACTAAATGCCAATCTGGCCTTCTTATCCCCCATATAAAAGCGGAAATCATACCATGTACCTTTTGACCCAGGACAAGGAAGCCATACATTCAGCATGTTGAGGGGTAGAACAAATGAGGAAAACATTCATTTTATTGTTTATTCTGCCCCATAGAGAGAGAGGAGTAGAGCCCACCGATGAAGGTCAAGATCTACTTTATGTACTAAAACATCAATATTTAATTGTCTGAGCTGCGTGTAGTGCACCTTGCCAAAAGAAGCCCAAGGTATTTAATATAATCAGACTTCCAGGTGAGTCCAAACACAGTAATATCCTGCTTACAGATCCTATGATTAAGATGAAAAACTACCGTCTTTTCTATATTAAGTTTATAATTTGAAACCTTACTGAAATCATCTATAAGATTTAAGATGGCAGGAATAGATGTGAGTGGATGCGATATCTATAACAATAAGTCATCTGCATAGGCCGCCACTTTAACCATCTGTTCCCCAAGAGAGATACCGATATACCCTAGGCTCCTGATAACCTTCTGTTAAGCAGCTCTAAATAAATATTAAAGAGAAGAGGAGATAGGGGACACCCCTGTCTAGTCTCAATGTGTAGTCTAAAGAGGTTAGAAATAACCCCATTATATGAGACTCTGGCAGAGGGGAACTTATATAGAGAACTCACCCAATTCTGGAATTCCTTAGGGAAACCGAAGGCTTCCATCACAACAAATAGGTACTCCAGGTGGACTCTGTCAAATGCCTTCTCGGAATCCAATGAGATCAAGACCATTGGATGAGGAGCATCCTTGGATGCCAAGAAGACATGGGACAGGGTCCTCAGATGGTCAACCGATGATCTCCCTTTCATGACACCAACCTGTTCAGCCCCGATCAGAGAATGAAGTACTGCTTCCACACGGTCAGCTAATAATTTTGCCAGGATTTTAATATCTTGGTTAAGTAGAGATATCGGCCTACAGCTTGCCACCTGATCCGTCAGTCTGTCCGGCTTGGGCAACAGAACTATTAAGGCCTCAAAAAAAGAGGGATCAGACACTTTACCTGAGAGAATGGCCTGGAAAAGCGGCAGCAGGATGGGAAAATGCTGTTTTGAGAAAACTTTATAGAAATTGGAAGTAAACCCCTCAGGGCCCAGAGATTTGTCAGATGGGAGAGATTTAATTACTCTTTCGATTTACCTCAGAGATGGGAGACTCCAGAATTATTTGTTGGGATTGTGTAAGGTTGGCAACTGTAAATCACTCAGATATTCATAAAGTCTTTCCTTAGATGGGGAATTAACCATAGGACCATATAAATCCCGAAGTACTTTGTAAACTCCTCCTCCATCTCTGGGGGCTGACCCTAAGAGAATTATCACTAAGAGAGTGGATAGCAGGAATGGGTCTGGCGGATTCTGCTGCTTAAGACGAGAGTGCTAACATTTTACCCACCTTTCCCACCTTGATCGGTATATACTGCATTTGTTTTCAAAACTGCATATTTGGCTTGTTCCGTTAACATTGCTAAGTAGGCTTCTCTCAGTTTTGTTAAATCTTGTTTGAATGCCTCAGAGGAAGAGATAGAAAGAACAATCTCCATACTCCTAATTTGGGAGAGAAGATTAGAAATCCGAGATGCCCTCTCCCTCTTCCTTTTTGATGTTAAACCAATTATAATCCCTCTTAAATATGCCTTACATGCACCCCATATCATGTCCTGCTTCCCCATAGAGTGAGAATTAAAAGCAATAAACTGCTCTATTTGGGATGCTAGGTATTGAATTGTCTTCGGCTCTTTCAGGATTTTGTTATTCAGCTTCCATCTGCCCCCTTTATTTGGCAACGAGGCCAAGGTTATTAGGCAGGTGACCACAGAGTGATCAGAAGGGGGTTCTGAAACAATGCTAGAACATATAAGCCTTGGTAATAGGCTTTGAGAGATGAAGATAAAATCAATCCTAGAGGAGGTTGCATGCACCGGAGAAACAAAAGTGTATTCCCTTACATTGGGATACAAGATGCCAGATAACACAAAGACCAATGGAATCCATCAGGTCCCTAAAGGCTCTTTGTGTTGGGGAAAGACCTTGACGGGATTGACCTGACCAGTCATGGACCTGATCAAAAACAAGATTGAAATCACCCCCTATGACCATGGGAGTGTCCAAAAAGGGAGTCAGGACTTTAATTATCTGGGCAAAAGAGCTAGGAGAGTCTGCATTGTGGCCGTAACTAGTACCCAGGAGAATGTCCAAGGTATGCAATCTACCTTTTACAAACAGGAATCTGCCTGAAGGGTCAGATATAACTTGAAGAGACTTGAACGGAACTGACCTATGTAGGAGGATCATGACCCCTCTACTATGGGTCATTCCTTCCGCTGCAAACATCTGCCCAATTTGTTGCTGTCTCATCTTTTCAGCCTCCCCATGAGCAAATGCTTCTTGCAAAACACAATTTCTGCCTTTAAATGGCATATGTACTTTAGTATTTTATACTGCTTGGTCTTGTGCCTCACCCTTAACATTCTAACTAATAACTTGAATGTTTCTAGCCATCATTCATATTGATAGCTTGGGATCCTCCAAAACCCACATATATATGCATACTCCATCTATTGTGCTCCAAACATAGTATGTGGGTTGTTCTACCCTCCCCCCAATTCTGTCCCCATTCAATTCATTCCCCCAACCATCCCCCCATGATCCCCCCACCCAAAACACCCCATAGACCCTAACCCCTCCCACCCTCCCATACTTTACATGGTACATGATGACCAGCAGGCTGAAAAGTTCATCTCCCCCAACCACCCTACCCTCACAAAGCAGAAATCAGGAAAAAAATTGCCCCTCAATACTCAGAATGTTCCAATAGAGTAGCTTATTCTCAGCATTAATATCCTAACAATACCCCTAGATGATCCTAGGGGGTTGGCTATACCAGCCCTTTAGAAAAATCAATTCCCCCATTGTGATCCCATGAGCCATAGAACCTCACAGCCTGCAGAGCGTGAGGGCTCAAACCCAGAGGTATTATATGTAAGATTAATCTCAGATGCCCTCTTGTGGTGTGAGCCAATATCAGTGCTTAAAGACTGAGAGCAGACAGTCTCTGGCTACCCGCTAGAAATAGGGGAGAACTGAAAGGCCCAAAATCACTGTCCAGAGCATATATTAAATCAGAACCAGTGGTCATCGCAATAAGAAGGAGAAAAATTTTTTAAGAATGAAAAAAAAAAAAAAAAAGGGGGGGGGGAAGGAAAAACGGGAACCCTCCAGAGACAATACTGGACAAGGTTATAAAGAGAGAGCAAACCAAAGCCCAGTGAGAGTGAGCAAAACCCTGGCATTTTCATCTATCCTTAAATGCAGGATCTCTCTTAATATACAGATTCTTCTTGTACATTGCCATCAATAGCAGGGAACATGAGAAGGAGTGAAGTCTGAGAACAATAAAAAGGTATAGACCATGTTAACCAGGCCAGGGAGAGACCACAAAGGCCAGAGAGGTCTCATAATAAAACCTGAAAAAGAAAAGCATTGCCCCCCCCCATTGCCATGAGATTGGGTCAATGCTCCTGAGAAACAGAGGCACCAGACTAGCACAATGGAATTTAGCATAAGAACCATGGCCCATTCATATGCTCATTACATGAAGCCAAGAAAACACAAATGAGCCTGCTAACACCTAGCACGTGAATCACAATTGAGAGAGAAATAAACCAAAATGAGAAATAAGTGTCCACAATGTATCAAAAGTCCTGAGGATGAAAACCAAATCGGAATAGAATGTCCATGTTGCATCAGAAGGAGGACCCCACTCGAGAACTGTAATGGAGAGATAAACAACCAGGTATACAGTATATCCGTGGTCTGGCCACAAAAGTATTGCAGCCAAATATGATTTACTGCAGATAGACAGCTCCACCAGCTGGAAATTCAGCGTTTCTTCCTACATGAGATCCTCTCTCATATAGGCTTGAATAGATCAGGGAGCGCTTCTTTGAGCCCAGTAGATGCAGTCTCCACCTCTTCATAGGTCACCCATGAGCCATTTAAACACATTTGAAGCCGTGCAGGAAAACCCATGCGGAACTTGATTCCCACGGCGATCAGCTTGAGGACCACTTTATTAAACGTAGCTCTTTTCTGGCATACAGGTAAGGGCAAATCTTGTACCACCCTCAGCTTTTTACCTTACCATTGTAAATCTGGCTCCTCTTTAACCTTGTATAGAAGTGCTGTCACTCCTGGAAATTCAGAAAATAAAATATACAGTAAATGCCGTAAGAGGGGCTCCAACTGAGGGAGGGGGCGTAGTGCCCGGCGAGCTCTTTCTATGATGTAGCTAGTACCAAGAGGAGAAGGGCCTGCCACCTTTTCCACATACTTTTTGGTAAACTTGACGGGATCCGAGCTCTTCACCCTCTGGCAAGCCGATTATTACTCCATTATTACGGTGACTATACCCTCCAAATCTTCAACCTTATTCTCCATTTTCACTAGCCTTTGCCTCAGGGCCACTAACTCCAGATCAGCTTTATCTTACTTCTTTTCAACCGATCATATACATGCTTCGTTGTCAGCAGTTCTCTTAGAAAGCTCCTCCCGGGTAATAAAAATGCTTTTCATTTCCCCTGCCATATTCTGTATTTTGGCCTTAAAAGGCTGAAACTCCTCTAGAAACCTCGAGAGAGTAAGAAGGTCACTATCAGGGCACTCAACGATAGCAGGCAGCGAGGGTTGCGAGGGGAAGGCCCTGGCTTTCTTAGAGGCCTTCGGGTGTAGTAGGAGTGTGGTGCTTTTGGAGCGATTTTAGGCATCTCCTCATCCATCGATACTCCCACAAACAGAATTGAGTGCTCAGAGAGGCTGTAAATTACTAGTCTTCTGTAGAAATTACTGAAAAGCAGGATTTTGAAGGGCAAATAACGAGAGTAGGTGGAGTGAGTAGAGAGGCATCTTACCCAGTGCACCGCATCATGTGACTCCGGACATAAGATCTCTTGATTTGCCAAGATTTGCTGTGGTTGAATGTGTGAGTATGGAGAAACGGAATCTCACAAATTGTGTAAATTACCATATAGGGAAACACTTTCTGTAGACAGAAAAAAGGTCAGCACTTCCAAAGCACTTTCAATCATTTATTTCATGTGCAAAAAGCTTTGTTATAACCTTATAGGCAAATACTGGCAAATAACAGCAGCAGAATAGGCTTAGGGTAATCCATAACAGTGTATAACAGCAGGTCCATCAGAGTCCATAGACAGTAATTTTGTTTTAGTCCGCCGACTCAACCTTGAAAGAATAAGGACCCCAAAAAGGCCACCTCAAGACCGTTTCTGTTTCAGGGTAATGAACTATGCCTTCATTCATGTTCTGATGAAGGTGAAGTTCATTACGTTCCTACACTATTCTCCTATACTGTTCCCATCTCAGCTTATTTTACTTATGTAATGGGTTGAATGTTAGGCCGATGACTCTAAAGCACACCCCAATGCCTGTCAGTGTCTGCAGGGTGGGGGTGGGGTATTAGGTTGAAACCTTAAGACCACATTTCCTACTGTTGTCACTTTACTAAGAACTCTAACTGATACATTAGCAAAGTTTTCTGCTAATGGTAGCATGGTAGTGTTACCATAGTTAGGGTTGAGTACCCATTTAAGGTTAAATGATGAAATTTTGCACATTAATAACTTTGCCACTGTGCAACAGATTTGCCTGAAATTTGGCAGGCCCAGGGCATATCCATAGATCTTGGGATCTGCCAAGTTTCGTACCAGTTGTATATGTAGCTGAGGAGTTATTACGTGACATCTTAGGGCACATTTACTTTTTTTGCTCAGTCTTCCCTTGCATCTACAGGTTGCACGGTTTGTGCGACCAGTCTGAAAACTTCAGGGAATGTGTGTCCCCGATTTGCCTTTTGAAGATTTTTTGGAAAAATATTGAACAGTTCAAAAGTTATTCAAAAAACAATTTTCCCATTATAGTCAAAGGGAAAAGTTAAAATATTCGACAGTGTCGCAAATGCACTTTTTAGTGTTGCAAATGACCCTAGGAGCGTCATAAATCTGCCATTTTGTTTTTTGTTACTGATCACAGAAATGCTTGGCATTTAAAATTGGGACAAGCTAGGGACATAGGGACATAATTCTTTTTGGGTTTACCTAGTTGAGCCCTGAGAAAGCTAGCCATGTCTTTGTGTTTCTTTAATCTGAGGTTTTCTGATTCTGATAAATGAGTTTCCTGAAGAGGGATTTGATGGAACTTTTGTTTTCTAAGTGGTGACTTTACTTTAGTTCTTCAAACAGGTTTGCTGAAACCATTCACATTCTGTGATTTGATATTAAAACCCGGATTAGTAGCCATTACTATAACTTAACAGTTATGCTGACCGCTATCTTAAAAATCATACTAATAGTACCTGCAAGAAACCTGAGTACATCCATTCCATTATTCCTTATCATGACCTCGGCTTCAAGTAAAGCAGTTGTAAATGTGTATCAAATTTGTATAGGAACATACCGACTAAGGACATGTAACTCCACAATTAAGCTAAGGCAACAGACCTGAATAATAAAATAATTAAAAGAAGAACTCAAAGATGCAGGCTACAACTTCTAAGAAACCAATTTAAGAATTTGCAGATGACAGTGGCCAACTGTGTCACTCCTCTGTCTCCCAAAAACAAATGGGTCTTCCAACAGGGGAGTATGAACTGGAGCAAAATATGTGCAGTCTTTCAGGGAGGGCAGAGGAAGCTTCCTTCTCTATATGCTTGTGCATATTCCCTGATAGTACTGGGTGTACGCACGAGCTGGAGGAACTTCTGGGAAATTATGGATTCTGGGGCTCCTCCAGGAGTGAATAGTCCAAGTTAAAGAGGTGAGTGAGGAAAAGGATAGAAAGTATCCAGGGTAGAAAGGTGTTGCAACCAAAATACATCACCAACTGTTCTGCTCCTCTTCACAAGATCTCCTCCCATCACCAGGCATACAGTAAGATCAATAACTCATGATGGTGTTCTCCTAGCCAGAAATCTGTGGTAAGTGTTAGGATGCTATCAAGGTGGTCTGGAAACTAATAAATTGTTACTGGAAAATTGCTGGCCCACCAATGCAGCTGCAGCACTACCGCTTGAGATGTCGGCTGTCCGGGTTCAGGAACAAGCCTGAATTGCTGGAAGCCAGCAGAGGGGAGGACGAGTGAGCATCCTAGGGAAGCTCTCCTCCTCCAGAGGAGGGAGGGTTGCCGCTCCCGCTGCAACACTGCCGCTTGGGTGCACACTGGTGAAGGTGCAGCTCGGGGTGCCACATAGGAGGGGACGATGTCGGATGGGGTCTGGATCAGCATCACGTCTCAGCTTGCGGCATCTCCTTGGACCCCACGGCATGCTGCTGTTCTCTGATAGAAGAGAAAAAATGAAGAAAATGGCCCTGCCCTTACCCAGTGCCAGTGCCCGCCCATAATGGCGCTTCCCACCAGGTTGATGGGTAGGAATGAGCCCCTTCTCTGCCTGGGGCCAAACTGTGGAATGATGGGGGTAGCTCTGTCCAGGATACCAGCCGCAGCGGTGGGGAGTGGAGAAGCAAGGGGCATCAAAAAGCATTAATAAAAAAAATTGTTACTAGAAAATTAAGTGAGCCAGGATCTCAGTCCTGGCAGTTGGTGTAAGAGATTACAACACCTCCGCTTCCAAGGTACACAATTCTGCCTTTATTTTGTATGGCACAGAACATGCGTATATTTAAAGTAAATGTTATAGATACCAGAGGTGGTGACCCAGTGAAAATCCATCTATGCCCAATACATGGCTTTAAAAACTGTATCCAGGATTATGCCCCCCCCCACCGCCAGCATTAAAAAACATCACTTTTCCCTTATCTTGGGTTGAATGTTCATGAAACTCTTAAACTGAACTTTTATGAGAAGAATCCATCAATATTTTTAGTAACCCATCTGCTTTTGTGATGTTACTTAATATACTAGGCAAGCCTGATTTAGCCTATACTCTTAAAAGGTTC
The DNA here is from genome assembly GCA_016271365.2 of Neoceratodus forsteri. Taxonomy (NCBI): domain Eukaryota; kingdom Metazoa; phylum Chordata; order Ceratodontiformes; family Ceratodontidae; genus Neoceratodus; species Neoceratodus forsteri. The sequence continues at coordinate 1,517,691,650 of CM057456.1, forward strand.
ATGCACTGTGTACAAACCAGAAGACTTGTTCAACATTTACTTTTTTTATCAAGAAATTAACCATGACAACTGAATTCTTGGCAACACTTGAGTTTAAGTGTCACTAACTACACTGCAACTACTATATAGCTGCACTGTAACTGCACTGTAACAACTGTGCAGTTACATGTAACTACTACATTGTTAAGTAGTTTCACATTTGAGTGTTGTGTGCTTACAGAATTTGCATGAAGAAATAGTTACATGGGCAACAGCTGCTGCCTCCCATTCAGCACAAATCAATTCATTCTGACAAGTGTAACTTCACATTTAATAACTGTTGAAAAGTGTAACAGAAAATCTATTGTGCAACAACCACTGTATCTCTTCTGGGTTTATGTAATTTATTCTTACAAGGGTACCTACAAAAGTAGTAGCTATTACAAATTGTAACAGCAAATTTATTGTGTAACTACTGTATTGCTATTTTTGGCATTATTAAATTTGTTCTGACAAGTGTAACTACAGTACATATGAATGTGGGTCCTGTGCACTGTTTCAACAGTCTATGTCTAGCTGACAAGTATTTAAAAGGTAATCACAAAACAGGAGGAAAAAAAACACTCTGGCTGCAGGTTGAAGTCCAGTATTTTACAGGCCCCACATGGGTGACCTGGCAACCCACCACAGTCCTGCTAACAGAAAGACATTGGGGGGAAGGCAAGTCTCTGACAAGCTGTGTGACAGGGCTAGTGGAATCAGACAGAAGGGGGTAACTGGGATGAACAGACAGACAAAGAATATATATATATATATATATATATACATTAGGTGTGTGGTTGCACCCCTATATTTAGGGTTATGAAGCCACTTCTATGTTAAACTCAAAATTGTGTGCATTAATAACTTTGGACTCATTCAACAGATTTGCATGTATTTGGTATGCCCAGTTGGGCATGGTAGATCTCTAGATCTGCTAAATTTAATTTCAATTGGACTTACGGTTTTTGCACACCAAACGCTGAAGAATGCACTTTTCGCCAGTCTTGTGGCAGTTTTTTGGATTTTTTCCGTGGCACTGCACGGCTGTTGTGTGGTGTGCTGCTCTGCAACTTGGCACATTGAAAGAGCTTGGGTAAAGGAACATGCCACTTTTCATTTGGTGAAAAAATATTAATCCATTCCAAAGTTATTAAAGTTTTAAGTTCCCTTTATAAGTCTATGGGAAAATTTATATGGCTATTTTGCAAAAGAAGAATGGGGTTTTGGCCATCTGTTCCCTCCTCATGATCAAAGAATTTGCAGGCTCACGATCAAAGAATCTTTGATCGCCAGGAATTCTTTGATCATGATGGCTGCCATCTTGTTTTCATTTTGCAGTCAGAAAAAAACAAATATCTCGGCTCAGGTGTGACTTCTGAAGTAAAACTACAATGGGTTTTGCTCAGGGGTATTCACTCTATTGAGCCATGCCTGTAGTTTCTTTTAATTCTGTTAAAAATAGAGTTTTAAAGTTTTAAATTCTTTGATCGCGCTCGTTAATGATCTTTAATCAAGCCTGTAAATTCCTTGATCGCGAGGGCATGACTAGATGGTCAGAGTAAAAAATCAAATATCTCAGCTGAGGGGTGACTTATAAAGTCAAACTAGAACTGGTTTTGCTCAGGGGGCTTCATCTATTGAGTCATGCCTGTGGTTTACTGTATTTCTCTGAAAAAAAATTAGTTTTAACATTTTTTAATTCTTTGATCATGAACCTGCAAATTGTTTGGTCATGAACCTGCAAATTCTTTGAACACAAGATTCTTTGATAGTGATCTTTGTTCACGAGGGAGGGACTAGATGGTCAGATTTGGAGGGACCAGATAGCCCAATGTTCACAGTATTTAAAATTACATATCTCAGAAATGGTTTGATCTTTTAACTTAAAATTTGGGGGGTGTTGAGGGGATGTTCTGTAGTTGTGAATTATGGTATTTATGTGTCAGAAAATACATTTGTTGTGGAAATATTGCATGGGTCAGTTTACATTTTGCCTAGAGTGTTTTGCATTGTGGTACTGGCTTGACATTTATACAGTAGCTAGTGTTACTACCATGGACATACTTTTCAGTGGTTAGGTGTGTAAAACAGGTGTGAAATTATTACACTCCAATGAATGAACGTCTCAAATTTTAAAATGTAATATCTCAGAAATGGTTTGGTCTTTTAACTTGAAATTTGGAGGGTGTTGAGGGGATGTCCTGTAGATGTGAATTATCATGTTTAGGTGTTGGAAAATTACTTTGCTGCAGAGATATTGAGTGATGCACTTTACATTTTGTGTATAGTGTTTTGCTTTGTGGTAGTGGCTTGACATTTTTAGGGTAGCTAGCCTTACTGCCATGGAGGTTATTTTCAGTGGTCAGGTGTCTCACATGTAAACAGGTGTGGAATTATACCACTCCGATGAATGAGATTTTGTTTTATTTCAAGATGGTTGGAGTGTGGGACCCCACCAATAAGCGCTCCCACCAATAGATATGATATTCAGTACTTGTACTGTTATGTTAGGCAGTGGGCCCCACACTCCCACCAACTTGCGCAAGTTTATACTTTTCTATGCTTTCTCTGAAAGTAAGGACATTCTATTGAAAAAAGCTGTGTTAATGCATTACTTAGGGTTAAAATACAAAAAGTCAGGAAATGAGACCTTTAGGGTTGCCCCCTCCCCTCCTCATGTACTCCCATCACTCCTGAGATTGACAGACACGGGGTGTATCATTGGGGTTGTGAGGCCTAAATGTCACCCCATTCTTCTTTACTGTGGCTTGTGAATATGGTTGCACATGGAATGGGGTGACATGTAAGCCTCACGACTCAATGGCACACCCCAGCATCTGTCAATCTTGGGAGGATGGGGGGTACATGGGTGGAGGGGCAACCCAAAGGTCTCATTTCTGACTTTTGTGTTATAACCCTAAATGATGCATTAATGCAGTTTTTGTATAGAATATATATATATATATATATATATATATATATATATATATATATATGTGTGTGTGTGTGTGTGTGTGTGTGTGAGGGTGTGTGTGTGTGTACCACTATAGTAAGGGTTCAATGTCTACTTCTATGTTAAGCCCCAATTTTTGCACTTTAATAACTTTACAACTGTTTGATCAATTCACATGACATTTTGCATGCACCATTGGGGACATAAGATCTTTTTTTTTCCAATTCAAACTTTATTAATTTTCCGTACAAAAGCAAATCAAGACAATGGAAAATGTCCATATACAGCAGGTATAGAGTATGAAGTGATTCGCCTCCCCACCCTCCCATCCACCCTACCCCACTCCCACCCCGAACAACCTAGCGCCATTGTGCATCTCTAGCACTATCCCTATGCATATTACCTATTAATGCTTAACTTTGAAGTGCATAGAGAGCCTGTAATGGTCCCCAGATTTTATCGAACTTCTTAAGTTTATTAGATAAACTGGCAATAGTTCTTTCCGTTCTGAGATTTGCAAATAACTCCTGAAGCCATTCAACATATGTTGGCACCTCCGTATCCCTCCAATGTCTTAAAACCACCTTTTTAACAGACATCAACATCAGAGCTATAAAATACTTCCTGTTCACCACAGAGATGGAGGAAAAATCTCCAAGGAGGAAAATTTCAGGGGAGAAGAGGTATGAGAGCCCCAACAGAGGGTCAACACGCTGTTTGATCGCAGTCCAGAGTGGAACAATTTTAGAAGAGCTCCAGAAAAAATGAAGAAGATCTCCTTCTTGAGACTGACATCTTGTACAAAGTGAGGAGGACACAAGACCAAGCCTAGAAAGTTTCTGCAGTGAGTAGTAGATATTATGCAGAATCTTAAACTGCATTAGCCTAAGTCTGTCCTGTTTAAGGAATTTATGGCAGTTCTGCCACAGGAGAGACCAGTCCAAATCTTTACCCTGAAAGAGAGAGGCCCAAAAGGAAACGGGAGCATAATTATCAGGGTAGGCCCAGGTGAAGAGAACACTATATATTTTGGATATGGCATGAGGCAGACCTGCCAAATCCGTTAAGGTGCTCTGAAAATTGAAATTAGGAGGTGGGGGAATCAAACCCATTTCCTTAACCAAAAGGTGACGAAACTGGAAAATTAAAAAAAAAATTTGCACGAAGTATCGAGAACTTACACATGATATCAGCTGAAGAATACCATCGACTATTAGGTGACACAAAATCCTCTAAACAGCAATTTCAGATTCTGAGAAAGCCATGTGGCTGGGAGGGCTTACCCTCTAATAAGAAATTGGGACTGCCTATTACTGGTTGTGATAAATCCTTGAGATTCATATATCTTAGAAATGCACATAACTGAGTATGAACCCTGATAGAGACAGCTATAGGGGAACTACGTAGATACTTTGGTAGAGAACCAATTTTGGTATATAACAATGCAACTGGGGAATATCGTGTTTTTTAATGGAAGCAGATTCGACAGCTAACCAAGTCGGGATATATGTAGCAGCCGTGAAGAGCTGGTCCACGGTCTGCCATCTGAGATATTTATTGGCCTGGCTGGCCCAATAGTATAACTTGATATGGGGACGTCTTAAACCTTCTTTGGCCTTCGGGGCCGCTAACTTATGAAATGCCATTCTGGCCTTCTTATCCCCCCATATAAAAGCGGAAATCATACCATGTACCTTTTTGACCCAGGACAAGGGAAGCCATACATTCAGCATGTTGAGGGGGTAGAACAAATGAGGGAAACCATTCATTTTTATTGTTTATTCTGCCCCATAGAGAGAGAGGGAGTAGAGCCCACCGATGAAGGTCAAGATCTACTTTATGTACTAAAACATCAATATTTAATTGTCTGAGCGTGTAGTGCACCTTGCCAAAAGAAGCCCAAGGTATTTAATATAATCAGACTTCCAGGTGAGTCCAAACACAGTAATATCCTGCTTACAGATCCTATGATTAAGAGGAAAACTACCGTCTTTTCTATATTAAGTTTATAATTTGAAACCTTATTGAAATCATCTATAAGATTTAAGATGGCAGGAATAGATGTGAGTGGATGAGATATCTATAACAATAAGTCATCTGCATAGGACGCCACTTTAACCTTCTGTTCCCCAAGAGAGATACCGATATACCCTAGGCTCCTGATAACCTTCTGTTAAGCAGCTCTAAATAAATATTAAAGAGAAGAGGAGATAGGGGACACCCCTGTCTAGTCTCAACGTGTAGTCTAAAGAGGTTAGAAATAACCCCATTATATGAGACTCTGGCAGAGGGGAACTTATATAGAGAACTCACCCAATTCTGGAATTCCTTAGGGAAACTGAAGGCTTCCATCACAACAAATAGGTACTCCAGGTGGACTCTGTCAAATGCCTTCTCGAATCCAATGAGATCAAGACCATTGGATGAGGAGCATCCTGGATGCCAAGAAGACATGGGACAGGGTCCTCAGATGGTCAACCGATGATCTCCCTTTCATGACACCAACCTGTTCAGCCCGATCAGAGAATGAAGTACTGCTTCCACACGGTCAGCTAATAATTTTGCCAGGATTTTAATATCTTGGTTAAGTAGGGATATCGGCTACAGCTTGCCACCTGATCCGCAGTCTGTCCAGCTTGGGCAACAGAACTATTAAGGCCTCAAAAAGAGGGATCAGACACTTACCTGAGAGAAAGGCCTGAAAAGTGGCAGCAGGATGGGAAAATGCTGTTTGAGAAACTTTATAGAAATTGGAAGTAAACCCTCAGGGCCCAGAGATTTGTCAGATGGGAGAGATCTAATTACTTTCGATTTCTCAGAGATGGGAGACTCCAGAATTATTTGTTGGGATTGTGTAAGGGTTGGCAACTGTAAATCACTCAGATATTCATAAAGTCTTTCCTTAGATGGGGAATTAACCATAGGACCATATAAATCCCGGAAGTACTTTGTAAACTCCTCCGCCATCTCCGGGGCGAGACCCTAAGAGAATTATCACTAAGAGAGTGGATAGCAGGAATGAGTCTGGTGGATTCCTGCTGCTTAAGACGTAGTGCTAACATTTTACCCACCTTCCCACCTTGATCGGTATATACTGCATTTGTTTTCAAAACTGCATATTTGGCTTGTTCTGTTAACATTGCTAAGTAGGCTTCTCTCAGTTTTGTTAAATCTTGTTTGAATGCCTCAGAGGAAGAGATAGAAAGAACAATCTCCATACTCCTAATTTGGGAGAGAAGATTAGAAATCCGAGATGCCCTCTCCCTCTTCCTTTTTGATGTTAAACCAATTATAATCCCTCTTAAATATGCCTTACATGCACCCCATATCATGTCCTGCTTCCCCATAGAGTGAGAATTAAAAGCAATAAACTGCTCTATTTGGGATGCTAGGTATTGAATTGTCTTCGGCTCTTTCAGGATTTGGTTATTCAGCTTCCATCTGCCCCCTTTATTTGGCAACGAGGCCAAGGTTATTAGGCAGGTGACCACAGAGTGATCAGAATGGGGTTCTGAAACAATGCTAGAACATATAAGCCTTGGTAATAGGCTTTGAGAGATGAAGATATAATCAATCCTAGAGGAGGCTGCATGCACTGGAGAAACAAAAGTGTATTCCCTTACATTGGGATACTACAGACCAGATAACACAAAGACCAATGGAATCCATCAGGTCCTAAAGGCTCTTTGTGCCGGGGAAAGACCTTGATGGGATTGACCTACCTGTAAGGGGCCTGATCAAAACGAGATTGAAAACACCCCTATGACCATGGGAATGACCAAAAGGGAGTTAGGACTTTAATTATCTGTGCAAAAGCTAGGAGTATGCATTGGGGCAGTAAATAGTACCCAGGAGAATGTCCAAGGTATGCAATCTACCTTTTACAAACAGGAATCTGCCTGAAGGGTCAACTATAACTTGAAGAGACTTGAACGGAACTGACCTATGTAGGAGGATCATGACCCTCTACTATGGGTCTTTCCTTCCGCTGCAAACATCTGCCCAATTTGTTGCTGTCTCATCTTTTCAGCCTCCTCCATGAGCAAATGCGTCTCTTGCAAAAACACAATTCCTGCCTTTAAATGGCTATGTACTTTAGTATTTTATACTGCTTGGTCTTGTGCCTCACCCCCTTAACATTCCAACTAATAACTTGAATGTTTCTAGCCATCATTCATATTGATAGCTCGGGATCCTCCAAAACCCACATATATATGCATACTCCATCTATAGTGCTCCAAACATAGTATGCGCTGGGTTGTTCTACCCTCCCCCCAATTCTGTCCCCATTCAATTCATTCCCCCAACCATCCCCCCATGATCCCCCCACCCAAAACACCCCATAGACCCTAACCTCCCACCCTCCCATACTTTTACATGGTACATAATGTCCAGAAGACTGAAAAGTTCCTCTCCCCCCAACCACCCCGGCCTCTAAAAGCAGAAATCAGGAACAAAATTGCCCCTCAATACTCAGAACATTCCAATAGAGTAGCTTATTCTCAGCATTAATATCCTGACAATACCCCTAGATGATCCTAGGGGGTTGGCTATACCAGCCCTTTAGAAAAAACAATTCCCCCTATTGTGATCCCATGAGCCATAGAACCTCACAGCCTGCAAAGCGTGAGGGCTCAAACACAGAGGTATTATATGTAAAGATTAATCTCAGATGCCCTCTTGCAGTGCAGCCAATATCAGTGCTTAAAGACTGAGAGCAGACAGTCTCTGGCTACCCGTCGTGAAATAGGGGAGAACTGAAAGGCCCAAAATCGCTGTCCAGAGCATATATTAAATCAGAACCAGTGGCCATCACAATAAGAAGGAGAAAATGTTTTAAGAATGAAAAATAGAAAAGAAGGGGGGAATGGGAGCCTCCAGAGACAATACTGGTCATGGTTATAAAGAGGAGCAAAGCAAAGCCCAGTGAAAATGAGCAAACCCTGGCATTTTCATCTATCCTTAAATGCTAGATCTCTTTAATATACAGATTCTCCTTGTACATTGCCCATTAATAGCAAGGAACATGAGAAGGAGTGAAGTCTGAGAACAATAAAAAGGTATAGACCATGTTAACAGGCCAGGAGAGACCGCAAAGGCCAGAGAGGTCTCATAATAAAATCTGAAAAGAAAAGCATTGCCCCCCATTGCCATGAGATTGGGTCAACAATCCTGAGAAACAGAGGCACCAGACTAGCACAATGGGATTTAGTATAAGAACCATGGCCCCGTTCATATGCTCATTACATGAAGCCGTGAAAACACAAATGAGCCTGCTAACACCTAGCACGTGAATCACAATAGAGAGAGAAATAAACTGAAATGAGAAATAAGTGTCCACAACCTATCAAAAAGTCCTGCAGATGAAAACCAGATCGGGAATAGAATGTCCATGTTGCATCAGAAGGAGGACCCCACTCGAGAACTGTAATGGAGAGATAAACAACCAGGTATACAGTATATCCGTGGTCTGGCCACAAAAGTATTGCAGCCAAATATGATTTACTGCAGATAGACAGCTCCACCAGCTGGAAATTGCAGGTCTTCCTACACGAGATCCTCTCTCATAGGCTTGAATAGATCAGGGAACGCTTCTTTGAGCCCAGTAGATGCTGTCTCCACCTCTTCATAGGTCACCCACAAGCCATTTATACACACTTGAAGCCTTGCAGGAAAACCCATGCGGAACTTGATTCCCGAGGTGATCGGCTTGAGGACCACTTTATGGAATGTAGCTCTTTTCTGGCATACAAATAAGGGCAAATCTTGTGCCACCCTCAGCTTTTTACCTTCCCATTGTAAATCTTGCACCTCTTTAACCTTGTATAGGAAGTGCTGTCTCTCTGGAAATTCAGAAAATGAAATATAAATGCCCTAGGAGGGCTTCAACTGAGGGAGGGGGCGAGTGCCCAGTGAGCTCTTTCTATGATGTTGCTAGTACAGAAAGGAGAAGGGCCTGCCACCTTTTCCACAAACTTTTTGGTAAACTTGATGGGATCTGAGCCCTCTTCACCCTCTGGCAAGCCGATTATTACTGCATTATTACGGCAACTACGCCCCTCCAAATCTTCAACCTTATTCTCCATTTTCACTAGCCTTTGCCTCAGGGCCACCAACTCCAGATCAGCTTTATCTTGCTTCTTTTCAACCGATCGTATACATACTTCATTGTCAGCAGTTCTCTTAGAAAGCTCCTCCAGGGTACTAGAAATGCTTTTAATTTCCCCTGCCATATTCTGCATTTCGGCCTTGAAAGGCTGGAACTCCTCTAGAAACCTTGAGAGGGTAAGAAGGTCACTATCAGGGCACTCAATGGTAGAGCAGCAAGGGTTGCAAGGGGAGGCCCTGGCTTTCTTAGAGGCCTTCTCGGTGTAGTAGGAGCGTGTGCTTTGGAGCAATTTTCGGCATCTCCTCATCCATCGATACCCCACAAACAGAATCGGAGTGCTCAGAGAGGCTATAAATTACTAGTCTTCTGTAGAAATTACTGAAAAGCAGGATTTTGAAGGGCAAATAACGGGCGGTAGGTCGGAGTGGGTAGAGAGGCGTCTTACCCAGTGCACCGCATCACGTGACTCCGGGACATAAGATCTCTTGATTTGCCAAGATTTGCTTTGGTTGAATGTGTGAGTACGGAGATACGGAATCTCACAAACTGTAAATTACCACATAGGGAAACACTTTCTGTAGACAGAAAAAGGTCAGCACTTCCAAAGCACTTTCAATCATTTATTTCATGTGCAAAAGCTTTGTTATAACCTGATAGGCAAATACTGGCAAATAACAGCAGCAGAATAGGCTTAGGTAATCCATAAAAGTGTATAACAGCAGGTCCATCAGAGTCCATAGACAGTAATTTTGTTTTAGTCCTCCGACTCAACCTTGAAAGAATAAGGATCCCAAAAAGGCCACCTCAAGACTGCTTTCAGGGTAATGAACTACGCCTTCATTCATGTTCTGATGAAGGTGAAGTTCATTACATTCCCATGCTATTCTCCTATACTGTTCCCATCTCAGCTTATTTTCTTATGTAATGGGTTGAATGTTAAGGCAGATGACTCTAAAGCACACCCCCAATGCCTGTCAGTGTCTGCAGGGTGGGGGTGGGGTATTAGGGTTGGAAACCTTAAGACCACATTTCCCTACTGTTGTCACTTTACTAAGAACCCTAACTGATTCATTAGCAAAGTTTTCTGCTAATGGTAGCATGGTAGTGTTACCATAGTTAGGGTTGAGTACCCCATTTAAGGTTAAATGGTGAAACTTTGCATATTAATAACTTTGCCACCATGCAACAGATTTGTCTGAAATTTGGCAGTCACAGGGCATATCCATAGATCTTGGGATCTGCCAAGTTTTGTACAAGTTGTATATATGGCTGAGGAATTATTAAGTGACATCTCAGAGCACATTTACTTTTTTCTGCAGTCTTTCCTTGCGTCTACAGGTTGCACGGTTTAGCGACCAGTCTGAAAACTTCATGGAATGTGTCCCCAATTTGTCTTTTGAAGATTTTGTGAAAATATTGAACAGTTCAAAAGTTATTCAAAACAATTTTCCCATTATAGTCAATGGGAAAAGTTAAAATATTCGACAGTGTTGCAAATGCACTTTTTAGTGTCGCAAATGACCCTAGGAGTGTCATAAATCTGCCATTTTGGTTTTTGTTACTGATCACAGAAATGCTTGGCATTTAAAATTGGGACCATCTAGAGACATAATTCTTTTTGTGTTTACCTAGTCCAGCCCTGAGAATGCTAGCCATGTCTTTATTTTGGGGTTAAACACTCCAGAAATATGTTTTTCAAATTTTGGGGATAAGTAGTTTCACAAAGTAGTGTCGCACCTGCAACACTGTCACACTTTTAGCAAAAGATGTCACAAATAACGACACTACTTTTCAACACCATAGCCAAAATGACAGAAATTGTTTGCCACCATGCTGCAAAAGAATGATTTGGCTTTGTGCAGAAATTTGAGGATGGCAGCCAACATCTCACAGATGTGCCTTTGGTGGTTTGGTGACAAAATATTGAAGTGATGCAAAGTTACGTACTCCAAATTTGACGCTTTTCTCCCTTGATTAACATTGTGGTCATCCGCCGCGCTTTTGGGGGCCAGTATCTCGGAAATGGTGCAAGATATGGATTTTTTTGGCAGATAAATGCTTAGCCCCTTTGTGAAAATCTAGCCTGGAAAGTCATGAGTCATATGAAATGTTAATTTTTTCTCTACATCGTATGGTTCCTGAGATATAAGCAATTTAGTATTGCTACTCCTCATTTTCTGCTCCGAGGGCTATTATTATGCATACATCCTTTCTGTGTCAGTGTGTTTCTCTATGCAGCTGTAGGGGAAAACCAGGGTGTGCACTCCAGTTTCTGTCACACTTAGTGTTTTAACTTGCATTTCCATACCCAATTGTGCTAGCGTTCCCGTGTACGCCACCGTGTGCGTTACCCTTTGCATTTTCTTTTGCGCTTGCATTTGCATTTTTTTCTCCACTACTTTGTCTGTTTGCATTTCTGTTTGCATCACCATGTGCATTACTATTCGCATTTGTGGCTGCCCTTCCGTTTGCGTTTCTCTTTCATTTTGCGTCATAGTTGCTCTTACCATTACCATTTGCATTTCCAATTGCGTTACCGTGCTCGTGTGCGTTATGGTTTGCATTTCCATACATGCTTGCGTTTGTGTTTCTGTTTCCTTTGGCACTGTTGTTGCTGTTACCGTTACTATTTGTATTTTGGATTGTGGTACCGTGGCCGTACGTGTTACGGTTTGCTTTTCCGTATGCACTTGCATTTGAGTTTGCGTTTCTGTTTTCTTTGGCATTATTCTTGCTGTTACCATTACCATTTCCATTTCCAATTGTGGTACCATCACCATGCGCATTAACAGTTGCGTTTCTATATGCAGTTGCATTTGCCTCTCCATTTGCATTACTGTTCGCGTTGGCTTCACTTTGTGCTTGCGTTTCTATTAACGTTTGCTTTACCATTTATGTTTGCGTCACCATGTGCATAACCATTAGTGCTTGCATTTGTGTTGCCATTACCTTCACTATGTCAAAAATCACATGGTGGATTCGGGACGCTCCACCACCATTTTCCATTCACTATTTATAGTCCTCATTCTCAAAAATAAGGAAAATTCATGCCAAAAAATCTGTTTAATGCATCAGTTAGGGTTGTTCCACAGTGACAAAAGCAAGGAAATTCAGTGTTAGGGTTGAAAGGCCCCTTACACCCCCAGCCCGCCCCAACCGGCATCGGGTGTGCATTGGGGTCGTCGGTCCTAACTCTCACCCCATTCTCCTATACCTCATCTTGTTTACACATATGATGGGGTGAGAGTTAGGGCCTACAACCCCAACGCACACCCCAATGCTTGTTGGGGAGCAGGCTGGGGGTATAAGGGGGGGCTTTCAACCCTAACATGGAATTTCCTCACTTTTGTCGCTGTGGAGCAACCCTAACTGATGCATTAAACAGAGTTTTTGCCATATGTATATATAGATAGATATATATATATATATATATATATATATAAGCACTCCCTCTGGGGGATGCTTACTAAAGTGACCCTGTCCTTCCACTTGTCCATGTATGTAGTCTGGGTTGGCATCCTGCTAGTGGGCAGGGCCAGTCCCCTAATGGGGTATTTATTGGGCAGGATATGGCCCACTGCAGATGGGGGAGACTGGTGGGAAGAGAGAGGAGAGCATCAAGTCTGGTCAGGGCCCTGGCCTGGGATTCAGGCCTTGGTGACTTGGCAATGAAGTCTGCTCTGTGGTTGGTTGTGGCCTAGGGTCAGTGGCATGCTGGGACTGGGCCCATGTAGGGAGCTACAGCCTGGGAGGACTAACTGGCTTACCTGTGTGCACCATGGCACCAGAGTGGGATGGGTCCAAGTTCCTGGTCAGAAGCCTGGTAGTAGAGATGGAACGGTGGAGGTGGCACATTGGTGGCAGCCTGCATCACTGGATATGGCAGTGGTGACAGATCACCTGCCCCATACCAATGTGGCACTCTGTTCCTTGCTGACAGCCTGCAGGGAGAGATAAATGGGCCTGGTAAGTCCCTTGGATCTCCTGTGTTTTTGTAGGTCTGGGGAAGCTCGGGGCCTGGGTACTGTACCACTCTGTGTTGCAGAATGAAGAGGAAAAGAAAAGTTTGAATGAGCTGCAACCTTTGGGAACCTCTCATAGTGTGCAAGGTCAGAGTGGTTGGCATGTGTCGAGCTACAGAGTTTAAGTGTAGGCCGAGATGTGAAAGGGCGACTGTCCTGGTTTTGTTACTGCGTAAGTGTCTTGAATTCTTGGCTCAGCAGAATCTAGCATCGAGGTCTTCAGCACTAAGATTGTGCCATGGCTCTGAGCCGCTGTTAAACTGTTTAACCCCAAGCTGCCCCTCAGCTCCAGGGATCTGTTTTGTTTCTGCTCTCACAAAAATTAATTTATTGTTTACATTTTACTATAGTGTGGCCTCCTGCTGCTTCATTATGAATTTAGATGCTGCCTGCTAAACCCAGCTTGCCCCTACTGTCTAAGATGTTTAGCCTCTATGCACCGCGGTTTTGGTTACACCGTGCAACTGCCTGTGAACCCCAGAGCTGAAAAAGGTATGTGCCATCTTCGATTCTATGTTTGGCATGTGGTTCTGCTACGAGTCGTTACCAATCAGGCCCCTAAACAGCTGGTGGGGGGGGGGCTACAATGTGTGGGCTCATCCTGAATATAATTTCAGGGCTCTTGACTGTACCTTAGACTTCTCTGGGCAGCAGCAGCATCTTTGTGGATTGAGGCCTGTTTTGGTGCGCCATTCCTGTTCTGCACCATTTTCTGGAGTTTTACGCCTTTTCCTGCTTTGGCACCATCATTGAGACAGCGTCATACAGGCAATCCTATGCTAACTGGGCAGTGTGGATGCTGATTGGTTGAGGCAGTGACTGGGATTATTGGAGAGTGCTGGCAAGTGCCATTTTCCATGGAGTGCTTCAGGACATCAGCAGCTATAAAATCTGGGCATGATAGCAGAAAATCTTCCAGAAAATGGTTCCCCTGCAATGGTGCCAGAATCACTTTTATCCTGGTTCTGGACTTGTGCTGGTTGGGGGGGAGGTCTCCTATGTACAGATGTGTGTGATACAGTTACCAAGGTATTGGGGTGGTTCAGTTGCCTCTGTGCTCCTCACATGCTTGCAGAGTGCCTCCAATGTCTAATATATTTTCTGTGCCACCCTACATGCCAGCATGGCCATGGCCACTGTCTGTGTTCCCTGGAACCACTACCATTTTGTCAACTGGCAGCCAGGATAACTGGGACATGATTAGACCAACTACTGTGCCTCTGGAGCCATCTGCTCCTGAAGTCCCAGCTGAGGAGAAGGGCAGTCAGGTAGAAGAAGGTCATAGCCGTCTGCTCAGCCCTTCTCTGCCGGAGGTGCCTGAGCCTCCATGTGGCAAAGGAAGAGGGCGTGAGAAGTCTGTAAAAGCTGTGGACCCCCTACAGGGCCCAGGGAGTCAGGGCCTGCTTCCTTGCCTGCCAAGGCCTTCAGTGTTTCAGGAAAGAAGGATACTGCTTCAGAAAAGAAGCCACCTTATGTCCAAGTGGAGAAGGCTAGGCCTTGTCATCTGTTTATGAAGAATTCCCTGTATTGCCCCACTGGCAAGTTGTCTACACCATTGGTATACCAAGATCAAGATGTGGAAAGGACAATCCCTCAGTCGTGTCAATGCTCACAGCTTGCCTGCCTGACAACACCCCGAGGTTGCCCAGCTGTGTATTCTCCTGCAGGATAAAATGGATGGACTGCTGCTTGATGACCCTCAAAATGTCTGTTACAACTCCAGGGTGTGGTTAGAAGAAGAAGTGGCCCCCCGGACTAGAGTGCAGTCCCTTTGTCTGGTGTTGCCCCATGGGAGGAGCAGAAGAGTGTGCCTATCTTGCCCTTCTGTCAACTTGTGGGGTAACCAGGTGCCTCTTTCACCGGGGGGGGTGAATAGTTTAAAGGGGGGAAGAGTGTAAGTGCCCTCTCTGGGGATGCTTACTAAAGTGACCTTCTCCTCTCACTTGTCCATGTTTAGTAGTCTGAGCTGATTGCCTGCTAGTAGGCAGAGTCAATCCTCCTTAATGAGTATTTATTGGGCTGGTTTTGGCATGTAAAGTGGGGAAGACTGGTCAGAGAGAGAGAGAGAGAGATAGAGAGACAAGAGATCATCAAGTTTGGATCGGAGTTCCGGCCTAGGCTAGGATTCAGGCCATGGTGACTCTGTGATGAAGTTCACTCAGAGGTTGGTGGGGTGGCCTAGGGTCTGCGGCCTGCTAGGACTGGGCCTGCATATGGAGCAACGACCTGGGCAGAACTAAGTGGCTCATGTGTGTGCACTGTGGCACTGAGGTGAGATGAGGCCTAGTTCCTGATCAGAGGCCTGGTAGTGGAGAAGGAACAGTGGGGTAGTGCAGTGGTGGCAGCCTTCGTTGTGGGGTATGGTGGTGGTGACAGCCCACCTGCTTCATATCTGTGTGGCACTCCATTCCTTGCTGACAGCCTGTGGGGAGAAATAATTGGGCCAAGTGTGTCAATTAGATTGCCTGTTTGTCTCAAGATCTGGAAAGCTGGGTGCCCGGGCACTATAAGGCCCTGCATTGCAGGATGAAAGGATAAAGAAAAGTTTGTAAGAGCTGCAACCTTTGGGAGCCACCATGTAGTAGGCAAGGTAAGAGTGCTTGGCATATGTCAATATATTGAGTTTAAGTGTAGGCCAAGATGTGAAGGGAGACCAGCCTGGTTTTGCTACTGCCTAAGTGTCTTGAGCTCCTCTGCTCAGCAAGATCTAGCATCAAGGTCTTCTCAGCCCAAAATTTGTGCTGTGACTCTGAGCCACTGTTTAAACTGTTTTCCACCTAAGCCATGCCCCTAGCTCCAGGGAGCTGTTCATGTCTTGCCCCACCCAAAAAAATTAATTTTTTGTTTACATTTTACTGTAGTGTGGCCATCTGCTGCTTTATTATGAATTTAGATGATTCCTGCTAACTCCAGCTTTCCAATACAGTCTAAGACACTTAGACTTTATGCACACTAGTTTTGGCTGCACCATGCAACTGCCTGTGAACCCTACAGTTGCAACAGGTATGTGCCATTTTCTGTTCTATGTTCAGGATGTGGTTCTGATACGAGTTGGTACCCCTCCCAATTTACCATCAGGCCTTAGACAGTAGGGAGAGGTGCTATTTATACATACACATACACACACATATATATGTATATGTGTGTGTATATATATATATATATATATATATATATATATATATATATATACACACACACACATATATATGCTCAGTAGCATCCCTATAGTTAAGGTTAGCTAGCATGTTTAATGTTAAACCTCAGATTTATTGCTTTAATAACTTTGCAACAGATCAATGGATTTGCACAAAACATGGCATGTGCTGTCCCATGGAGTAGATCTCTTGATGTGTCAAGTTTCATTCCGGTTTGATGTGCAGATTCTGACATCTGGATGGTTGAGAAAATCATAAAGTCGCAACTTTTTGCAGTTTTTTCCTCATTGCCTTGCACCAAGATAGTGCGGAATTTGATGTGATTTTTGTATGGTAGAAACAGCTTAAGCAACAGAACTACCATGCTTAGTTTGGTGAAAAAATATTAACCCATTGCAGAATTATTACATTTTTCATTTCCCATTATTTTCAGTGGGAAAATCACTTTTCAGGACAGAGGGAGAAAGTTTGACAAAGGATTTGATGTTGTGAAAAAAGATTATGTTTCACAAGACCAGTTCCTCTTTCACGAGAATAAAATCCTTTTTCATGAGGAAAAAATCCTTTTTCTCAAGCCGCCATCTTGTTTTTTTAATCACTAAAACCTTAAAAAATAATTAAAAATTTGTCATTTTACAAAAGAAAACACCAGAACCTAGCTAAATGGACCCCGTTTAGCTAGATTCTGGTCTTTGTTCTTCACAATTTGCCCCAGAAATACTTTTTTGGGTCACCCGAAATTCTAGATGCCCAGCTTAGTGAGAGGAGCCTCCCCCTTCCCCTTTTCAATATATAAGAATAGCGGGAATTTCCAGGGACACTGGTTTACTTTACTACTGAAGTCACCCCTATTTGTTTAAAGTAAAAAGGGAACTTGACAAAATGAGCAGCTGTTAAAATTGATATGTACCCAACTCAATAGATCAATGCTCCATGCTCATATGCAGACTCTGATGGCAGAGATAGGGCTTCGTCGGTATGTTATCACAATCTCCTCAGCAGACACTCCTGCTACTAAAATAGTCTCTTTCTTACTCCAGTATTGTTTGTTCAACCTTTCTGCTCTCCTTCCCAACGGCACCTGGGGGTGCCGGTAGTGGAAGGGGGGCATAGCTTTGTTGACCTCCTAACTTTTATGTTCCTGTACCTTTGCATGATGATTACCAGGCAGGGGATGGCTAACCTGGGTCCCTTGATCTAAAAAGTTTGGCCCTTGAGTGTTTTGAGCAGAGATGACTTTTCTTTATTTATTTAAAATGTATGTGATATCAGCTGACTCCCAGTGCAAAACGTAATTGTGAACTCATTCCATTTAAGGCAGCAGTTGCACCCTCAAAATGTTCACAACTGACTCCAAGAATAGTGGCTTAGCCAGTGTCCAGGGACAGCACCAGCACTGACCCCCTAAATGGTTAGCACTGTGTTGACCATATGTGTGTGGGAAATTCCCACATCAAGAGAGCAGCATGTGTCAGTGACGGTCAAACAGTCAGTCAGGTCGTGAGTCAGTGGGTCAGTTGGATGGTGTCAGGCACTGAGTTTTATGTCTATGCTGTTGGTTGCTGAGTCCAGCAACTCTCAGCCTGTCGTGCCATTTCAAACAGTGAAACATCCAACTTTGACAAAGTTTTTTTCATCACGTGTTCAGAACTCCCTTGCAGAAGGTAGAAATTCAGGTTTTGTTTTTTCAGGTAAAAAAAAAAGTAGTACTGCACAATTTGCATACAAAAAGAATTCCAAGAAATCTAATGCTCCATGTATCTGTGCTGTTTAGTTTAGTCCCCCTTTCTTTTCTTTCAATTTGGCAGGAGTATTTGTCCCCAATTGATGTTGCTAAAGATTAGTGCCACATTTTTAGATCTAAGGTTCTGACTCTCATGGAACAGCACACAGAAATCACATACAAAGGTCTATCTGTACATACACATGCTGGGGTTTGAACCAGCAATCTCCAGTGCAGTGCCCCAACCAATATATCATCTGTCTCAACTGTAAGTGTGAGGTGTGCTTGCTCTCAAGCCTAATGCTCACTCTATTCCATCTGTAAATAAGGTCAGTTGTGTAGACTTTATTAGAATGAGGTGAGCATTAGGCTTGAGAGGCCCAAGGTTCACCCTGCACCTGCTCTCCTGCCTGGTTTGGAAAGGAGGGTGTTAGCGTTGGAAACCCTAATGCCTCATTTCCCAACTTTGTCACTTTGATCCTAACTGGAGTATTAACAAAGTTTTTGCAACTTATATATATAGGGGATATGACATGGCTTGATTGAGGATATCATATTTATCTTCACGGGAGGCCAATGATATCATGATAACTCAAGAGTGGTGAAGCCACGAGTGAGATATCGTGATGTCATTGGCCTTGAGTGAAGATAAATATGATATCTTCAGTCGGGCCATGTCATGTTCTGTTTAAACAACACAACTCCCCCACCACATTCCCACTCAGCAAAATCCCCACATAACTCATGTTTTGGCCCCCAGGTGACTTACACATGTTATACCCCCAATGTAAACACCCATATCCCACAACACAACATGCAGCATATGTTGTTTTAAAGACATAGCTGATTGATACTGCCATATTTGACAGTGTGTTAGAAACAACCACTTTCACTTTTACTAGTCCAATATAGCTTGACCCAGTGCTCTCAGTACTGCAAAATGATGTGCTGGCAGAGATTTAAAGAACTACTGATGCCTTAAAAACTTTTGAAACACATAATAATTAGGTACAATTCAGCTTACATTACATATATATTCTAAAGATTCTTCCTCCCTTGTATTTATTACCCAGGAACATTTGCATGAATACATGCTCTTTATCCCTAAGGGTTCATCTGCCTCTATAACTGACTCTACTTCAAGCCATAGTCCTCTGTTGTGACATCACAGTCTGTTGCCATGGGAGTAATTGTGATGTCACAAGCAATGCATTATGACTTCATGTAGGGAGAAAGCAACAGGAATAGATTAACTCTTCAGAAGCAAAGATCCTGTTTTCATGCAGATGACCTCAGTAATAAATAATGAGGAGGAGGAACACAGAACTAATGTGAAATACAAGCTGGACTGTGTCTAATTATTATATTTTGGTAAAGTTCTCCTGAAGGCGCCAGCTGCTCCATAAAACAAGGTACTGTCTGTTCAAAAACTTCAAAAACTGTGCATTTTAGCATAAATTAACTTCCTTTAAAAGAACCTCTGACTTTAGAGAGACCTGACTATGCCAGATGTTAACTGGAGCACCTTTGCTGCAAGTACATCCAAGAGCAGAGTCATTCTTGATGCCCTACAAGGGGTATGCCTCAGACAGCTAGTATTGGAACCCACTCGGGAGGGAGCAATCTTAGACCTGGTACTCTCAAAAGGGGACAGAGAAAGAATCTCAGATTTAGAAGTGGGCAGCCATCTGGGAACAAGCGCCACCAAACAGTGTGGGTCACAATAAACAGCCATACAATCAAGCCATACAAAAGCAAGAGTACTGGACTTTAGGAAGGCTGACTTTGGGAAAATGAGAGAGTGCCTCAGAAAAGCACTAGCAAACAGGCAAGAAGGAGGGGTGGAGAAACAATGGGGAGTGATCAAAACAGCCATCACAGAGGCAACAAGCCTTTGTGTAAAGCAAATCAACAAAACACAATGAAGGAAAGAAACGCTATGGTTCTCAAAAGAGGTGGCATGGAGGGTTAAGGAGAAAAGGATAGCATTCAGGAGATATAAGGAAACACAGAAGGAGCAGGACAGAGAACTTTATCAGTTAAAGCAGAAAGAGGCTGGGAAGGCAATCAGAATAGCAAAAGCCCAAACCGAGGAAAGGATAGCCAACTCTGTTAAGAGGGGGGATAATACCTTTTATGGGTACATTAGGGAGTGAAGAAAGACCAAATGAGGATACTGAGGCTTAATAAAGGCGAGGAATGTGGGTAGAGGGTGACAGTGAAAAGCAGGGATACTGAACGAATATTTCTGCTCAGTATTCACAAAGGAAGAGGAGGGGAGGTACCTAAACCAAACAAGAGAAACACTCTATAGACGGGGTCAATACCAGTCCATTTACAGAAGAAAGGGTTCTGAAAGAACTAATAAAATTGAAGGTGGACAAAGCAATGGGGCCTGATGGGATTCACCCAAGAATTCTAAAAGAACTAAAGGTAGAACTAGTGACACGCTGACTACTCTTTTTAACAAATCATGGGAAGATGGGGTGGTACCTGAGGACTGGAGGAGGGTGGATGTGATTCCTCTTCACAAAGTGGAGCAGGACAGAGGCGGAAACTACAGACCAGTTAGTTTGACCTCAGTGGTAGGGAAAATGATGGAATCACTTCTGAAGGAAAGAATTGTTGAGTACCTAGAGGTCAGTGGGGCACTGGACCCAAGGCAGCATGGATTTATGATGGGAAGGTCATGTCAGATGAATCTAATAGATTTCTTTGATTGGGTGACCAAAGTAGTAGACCAGGGAAGGGCTGTGGACATGGCCTACCTAGATTTTAGCAAGGCATTTGATACAGTCCCACACAAAAGATTAATACACAAGTTAGCCAGCCTTGGAGTGGGTCCCAAAATGGTAGCCTGGATAAAATATTGGCTAGACAACAGGACGCAAAGGGTAGTAGTAAATGGAGTCCACAGTGAAAAAAGGAGGGTTACTAGCAGGGTACCACAGGGTTCAGTACTGGGACTGGTGCTTTTTAATGTCTTTATAAGTGACATTGCAGAGGAACTGGAAGGAAAAGTATGTCTCTTTACAGACAACACAAAGATCTGCAACAGGGTTGATACACAAGATGGAGTGGAAAGGATGAGAAGGGACTTGGCAAGGCTGGAGGAATGGTCAAATGTATGGCAGCTTAGATTTAATGCAATGAAGTGCAAGGTAATGCACCTGGGAAATAAAAACCCAGGGGAAGCATACACAATGGGGGGTGAGATACTGACAACAGTAAAAATGGAAAGAGACCCGGGGTAATTATATCAGATGACCTAAAAGTGGGCAAGCAATGTGAGAAGACAGTAAGGAAGGCTGGGGGGAATACTGGGATGCATAGGGAGAGGCATCAATAGTAGAAAACAGGAAGTTGTTATCCCTCTGTACAGACAGTTGTTGAGACCCCCATCTGGAGTACTGTGTGCAGTTCTGGAGACCCCGTCTCCGCAAAGACATAGACAGAGTGGAGGCTGTCCAGAGGAGGGCAATCAAAATGGTGCAGGATCTGCACCAGAAGACATATGAAGAAAGACTAAAAGAGCTTAATATGTATACCCTTGAGGAAAGAAGGGAGAGAGGGGACATGATAGAAACTTTCACGTACCTCAAGGGAATCAACAAAGTCCTAGAGGATAGCATCTTTCAGAAAAGAGATGTGCAAGAACAAGAAGGCATAATTTGAAGATAGAGGGGACAGCTCAGAGGTAATGTGAGGAAGTATTTTTTCATGGAGAAGGTTGTGGATGCATGGAACAGCCTCCCTGAGGAGGTCATGGAGTTAAGAACAGTGGGGGAATTCAGGAATGCATGGGACAGACATAAGGCAGTCCTAGTGGGGGGTAGGAGGAAGTAAGCTGTTGGTTAACTAGGATCTGCAGCTTATCTGTTAGGTAGGAAAATGGGCAGACTAGGTGGGCCAAGCGGTCCTTATCTGCTGTCAAATTCTATGTTTCTATTGTTTCTGACATGCTGTTTGTTGGTGGTCAATGTAGCATGACGGCGCTCTTAATACTACTGAATAATGTGCTGACAGAGGTTTTCAAAAAGATACTCTCAGTTGAAAAAGTTACAAAACTGTGTACTTAATCCTTAAGTTTGCTTAGTTTTCTTTAAAAGAAACTGCAGTCTGTAGAGGGACCTGAGCAAGAGAGTCATGGTTCGAAAAGTGGATGCAAGCCTGTGCACTTATTGCTATAGGAACACATGGTTCACACTTGTGTTTACTTTCAGAAGTTGCTGACTTTCCTCACTCAGGTCCCTCTATAGACTGCAGCTTCTTTTAAAGAAAACTAAGCAAACTTAAGGATTAAATACACAGTTTTGTAATTTTTTAAACTGAGAGTACCTTCTTGAAAACCTCTGCCAGCACATCATTCAGTTGTATTTAGAGCACTCAGTCATGTTACATTGGACCACTACTTACACATCATGTCTGGTTTTTCTACAGTCAGAAGTTCTTTTAAAGAAAGCTAAGTTAATTTAAGGTAAAATACACAGTTTTCTAACTTTTTGAACAGACAGTACTTTGTTTAAAACTTCTGCCAGCACATAATTTAGAGTATTATGAAGCGCTTGGTCACGCTTACATTGACTAGTAAAAGTGAACGTGGTTGTTACTAAGACACAGTCAAATGTGACAGGATCAATTAGATAAGGTTCTGTATGATGTACAGGAATGTGGAGATATTAGAATGATGCATAGGAACATTGAGATATTACAATGATGTTTAAGAACATGGTGATATCAGTGATGTCTCCACTGGCTGCCTCAGATATCAGTTCCAAATCACAGCACTCAGGTAAAAATAGACAGTCAGTCATGAAAGTAGGTGCAACTGCACTGCAACATTTATTCACAATTTTGGAGCTGCACAAGCAATACCCCAGTGCTTCAACAGTTACGCCTTCATCAGGGGTGTGGCAATGGAGCAAACAGGCCCATTCAAATACACAGAGGGCTATGACATCATCAAAAAGTGACACAGTGCAAAAAAAGTGCAATGTACATGATATATAAATACAAAATACAAACTACAACATACAAAATATGCTATATACAAATATTCAAGGTCAATCTCAAAACATTTCAAGCACAACAAACCTAATTTGAATATACGATTTCTATTAAATAAATGCATTTTACAATGTACATTTTTCATGGTGGAGCTATCAATAATTATCTTCAATTCATTAACTTAATTCCTTTTCACATCATAAAGCACAGAAGGCTTAGCAAGAGAAACAAGCAATGGACAGAGAGAATATATTGAAGGAAGGAGAGAAAAGATAAGGGCGGGAGGAGAAGGAGGAAAAGGGGAAGGTGTGAAGATGCATAGACATAAGGATTCAAAAAAATGGAGGCATTTTCTTCAAATCTTGCAAAGGTGTGATCACCCATTTATATCTGTAACCATCAGTATTGGGGATCCACACATACGGAATTCATCCAATGACTCCTAGGAGAAAAGCACACAAAGGAATAAATGTGATTACCAGAACATATATTCCTACATCTAAGAGAAACCAAATTCATTTCAGACCCTTACCTTTTCTACAAAAATGGTTTTAAGTCCCGTTGATCATTTAGACCATCAGGTCTAACACTCAGTAGTCTATAAATCCAGTGTCCCTCTTTCTTGAGTAATTCATTTACTCTATCCCCCCCCCACATATGGTAATGGTTGTTGCAGGTCTATATACCCATGAATTTAATCTCTTTTGCATCTGAGCCATGTTTCGGATGAAAATGTAGGCCTATTGGAGTGTCTGTTTTCATATTTATAATATTTCTTACATGCTCCTGTATCCTGGTTGTCAGTGTCCTTGTGCTCCAGCCTATATATAAACAATTACATGGACACTATAGCACATTTTTATTTTATTTATTTTTATCAAGTCTAGAATTACCAATACCTTTGAGCCTTGGCTCTTTTACAAAGGTTCCACGTCAGAGAAATACAAATTATGGGGAACATCAAGACAGACATTACAACAATGTGGACATTGCAAACAGAGTATAGATTAATACAATTCAAGGGTAGCATTGTAACAAGGCAGCCAGCGGCATTTGTCAGAGAAAATAGACAACAGATAAGAAGTGCCAGAGTCATAGGGAGAGGGAAGAGGGGAGGAGGAGAAGGAATGTAGGAAGGGTGGGGAGCAGGTGAAAAGTGCAGCACTGGGTATACCGAGATGTGAGGGTAGAATCCAGTGAGGAGGGGGACCACAAGAGCAGGAGAGGAAGTGGAGAAAAGGTTAAGTTGGGCAGTCACAGGAGCTGTTGGTAGTGAGATAGTCCTGGAGCCTAGTTTTAAACATACCAATTGTTGGGGCAGAGGAGATGGTTGGGCTGAGGCCATTGAACCAGAGTGGCGCTCAATAAGCAAAAGAGCGTTGTCACTGTGAAGTGTGACAGTGGGGGACTTTCAGTAGCTGTAGCGTGGATCTCCTAAGGCACCATTTGTTAATTCGGTGTTGTAACAGAGTTGAGACCCAGAAGGTGCAAGGCCAAGGTAGATTTTTTTCACCATGGAGCAGGTGAGAAACTTTATGCGGTTTGATAGTTGGAGCCAGCCAGTCTGAGTGTACAGGTCACATGTGTGGGTGAGACGGTGAGCACCAGTGATGAGCTGACATGCCTTATTTAAGGCAGTTGAGAGGCATCTAAGGGTTGTGGTTGTGGCCGAGCCATAAATGATGAGACCATAGTCTATTACAGAGATCACAGAGCTCAGGACTGCAACCTTCAAAGCTTCTGGCTTGAGGTGTGGTCTGTGTCTGTAGAGGAGACCAAGCCGTGTATTAGCAGTTCTAGCTACATTATCTACATGAAGTCCATAGGAGAGATTAGGGTCAAGCTGTATCCTAAGTATTTGAAGGACCCCACCTGAGCTAGAGTGTTCCCCTGGGTGGTGGAGAGCAAGTGGTGTAGCTTGTGTGGGTTATGAGAACTGCAGAAGAGCATAGATTTGGTTTTCTTGTCATTGAGGACCAGTTTATGATTAAGAAACCATGTCTCTACAGAACTGAAACCAAGTTGAAGGTTGTGTTGAAGAGTTGTAGGATCTTTGTGAGTGGAGAATACAACAGCATCATCGGCATATAGTATGATCTGCTCAGAGCAGTGGTAAGGAGGAGTTTAAGAAAAGGCTAAAAGGAGGGGCCCAGTATGATCCCTGTGGGACACCCGCGTGAACAGGCAGAGTGTCAGAAAGACCGTCCGCAATTTTTACTCTCTGAGACCAGTTTTCTAAGTAGCTTTTAAACCAGAGAGAAGAGTCAGGTGATAGCCCGGCATTCAGTAGTTGGTGTATTAGTAGTCCATGGTGTACTGTATCGAAGGCCTTGGAGAGGTTGACGAAAATGGCCCCTGTGAGAAGGCCATTGTCAAGGGATTTGTGCAAAGCTCCAGTGAACTCAAGAAGGGCTGTGGTGGTGCTGTGACCTTTCCAGAAGCCGTGTTGTTGTGGACAAGGTATATTGTATTTATCCAAGTGGTCAGTAAGTTGATCAGTCACGATGCATTTGAGTGCCTTAGAAAGTGGAGGCAGTATGGAGATAGGGCGATAATTTGAGTGATTCGTCTTATCCCCACTTTTATGGATGGGTGTCACGGTGGCTGTTTTCCATAGGTCTGAGAATTTTCCACAGCTGAGAGAGAGATTTAGGAATTTTGTTAATTGATGAATTACCTCATCGAGGGTGAGCAATAGAAGCTTAAAGTCCAGGGTGTCGCTACTATATCTAGATTTAGAGATAGCTGCAGTGATATAGTGGTAATCTTCATTCAGCCTTACCTCCCTGAAGTAGAAGAGGGATGGTTAGACTGAGGGGCTGAGGTATTTGGGGAGTAGGCCCAGTTTTCGAAAAAGTCATGGGGTAGAACAGCACTAAGGTCTGAAAAAGCCGTGTTAAAGATGTTTGCGATCCCCTTAGTACATAAACCACAAAAGTGTTATCACAGATGATAACCTCTTTAATTTCAAATCTGTTACGAGAACCTGGGTGTAAAAATTCTTTGCCTGTCTGGCAGTGGCAACAGGAGAAGCACATGTAGCACTTAAAATATTCCCTTAGGTTTTGAAGCCAACCAAGTATGTTGTTGTTTATTTGGTCGTACTCTACTATGTACTACTATGTACTAGCTTGTCTCTAATGGACTGACCTCTGGAAAATGTGACCCTTGGGGTGGTACCTACAACTGTTGCCAGTTGTCTGCCTGTATGCAGCAGCTGCCATTTTCTATATATAATGTTCCCAATGTGTCCTGACCAGTTATTATATTCTGTTATAACGGTCAGTGAGTGGGTCTGATTATTTTCATTTTTGTCCTGTGTCCTGAGTAACTCCTCCCTTCCCTTCTCCAGTTCTTTCCTCATTGCTTCCTGTATAACAGTGGGTTCATAACCCTCTGTAAGAATCTCCCCTAAGTTCCTCTGCCTGCTGCCAAAATCATAGTCCACAGAACAGTTCCTACATAAATGCAGGAACTGACGGTAGAGTATAGAAACATAGAAACATAGAAGTTGATCAGATAAGGAATCAGAAGGCCCATCCAGTCTGCCCATTTCTTTTTCTACCTTATAAATGTGCCATCGGCCTTTGCTCTGTCAGTGGCCTATCTATTCATAGTCATTTGTATTGCTCCTTATGCCTATCCATGCCTGTTTGAAGCCCTGCACTGTATTCATAGCCACTACTTCTTGTGGTAAGCCATTCCATGCATCCACCACCCTTTCTGTGAAAAGAATTTCTCACATTCTCCTTAATTGGCCTCCCTCTAATCTCATGCTGTGTCCTCTTGTCCTGCTATTTTTCTTATATTTAAACATGTTGGACTCTTTCACCTTGTTTATGCCCTTAAGGTGTTTGAATGCCTCGATCATATCACCTCTCTCCCTCCTTTGCTCAAGGGTATACATATTGAGCTCCGTTAATCTGTCCTCATATGTCTTCTGATGCAGTCCCTGCACCATTTTGGTTGCCCTTCTCTGGACTGCCTCAATTTGGTTAATGTCCTTGTGAAGGTGTGGCCTCCAATACGGCACGCAGTACTCCAGATGGGGCCTAACCAGTGTCTTGTACAGAGGGATTATTACCTCCCTCTTACGACTTGTGATACCCCTACTAATACACCCTAACACCCCCCTAGCCTTACCTACTGCTTTAGAGGTCTGCTTGATGATTTTAGGTCATCAGTGATGATGATGCCCAAGTCTCTTTCTTCCTTTGTGACTGCTAGCAACTCCTCCCAGCCTATAGGTGGCTTCAGGGTTTCTCTTCCCATGTGCATGATTTTGCACTTCTTGCATTAAATCCCAGTTGCCACTCTTCTGACCATTCTGCTAGTTTATCCAGATCTCTTCTCATTCTGCCCACACCATCTGGATCATCTACTCTGTTGCAGATCTTGGTGTCATCTGCAAACAGACAAGCCTTACCCTCTAGTCCATCTGCAAGGTCACTAATGAAGATGTTGAAGAGGACTGGCCCCAGGACTGATCCCTGAGGTACCCCACTTGTGACTTGCATCTCTTCTGACTGTATACCATTTACCACCATTCTCTGTTTTCTGCCTGTCAACCAGTTTGCCACCCAGCTGACCAACTTCTGACCCACCCGAGCCTACCCAGCTTATTTATCAATCTTCTATGTGGAACAGTGTCAAAAGCTTTGCTGAAGTCAAGGTAGGTGACATCAACTGCCCCCTTGGTCCACCACTCTGGTTACCCAGTCAAAGAAATCTATGAGATTAGTTTGACAGGACCTTCCTTTGTAAACCCATGCTGTCTTGGATCCCGTGCCCTCGTGGATTCTGGGTGTTGCACTATCCTTTCCTTAAGGAGTGCCTCCATAATCTTGCCCACTACTGAGGTAAGACTCACCGGTCTGTAGTTCCCTGCCTCCTCCCTGCTACCACTCTTGTGGAGCGGGATCACATGAGCCCTTCTCCAGTCTTCTGGGACCTCTCCTGTGCTCAGAGACTCACTAAACAATTCTGCTAATGGCTCTGCTAGTTCCTCCTTTAGCTCCTTTAGCTATAGAGTTCTTGAGTCTAACAGAATGAGCACTGTCTGTCCTTAAAAAGTGAATTAGTAGCAGTCTTTTGTGATGACATTTAGTCAGAATTCCTCTGCTGTCTCCTGACCCTGGTATATGGAGGGATAAATCCAAAAGTTCAGTGTTTTCAGCATCTATTTTTGATGTGAATCTCAGATTTAAATCATTTGTATTGATCCATTCCATGAACATCTCTATTTCCTGTACATCCCCCTGCCATATGCACAGGATGTCATCTATAAAGCATGTCCAGAATCTGATTCTGGGCAGGTAGGGGTTTGTAACTTGGAAAATAATTTCCTCTTCCTATCTGCCCAGAAACAGATTCACATATGAGGGTGCCATTGAGGCACCCATTGCAGTGCCACAGATCTGTAAAATGTTTTAACCAGCAAACTCAAAGTTATTGTGTGTTAGAATAAATTTAGTGGCATTTAATATAAAGTTCACTGGTATATCTGTGCTATGAGTTTCTTTCTCAAGAAAAAAATCTGCATGTTTCCAGACCATTTATGTGTCTTATTCAGGTGTACAGGGATTCAGATCAGCTGCCTCAGATAGTAGTTCTTATTTGAGCTATCATCCCAAAACATATGTTGTGTAACTATAGGTATATATATATATATATATATATATATATATATATATATATATATATATATATATATATATATGGGATACGTGATGGGCTGAGTGTATATGGAAAATATCTTCACTCCTCTAGAGTGACCTCTGAATTCTTACGAGTGTCAAAGCCACGAGTGAGGTTTCAGAGGTCACTCTACAGGACTAAACATACTTCCTATATCACATGAATGCACATCATGTATCTGATATATACAATGGGGGCTTCATTGTTGCAAAATGTACCATTGGCGCAGCTTTGCACAGTTTGTGCAGCTTTGCATGAGTTTTGTGTGACTTTGCACAAGTGTGATAAATGTCAGTTCTTACATTTATCATACCCCGGTGAAAATAACATGATTTATCACACTCATTTATCACTCACCCCCATTGTACATATATATATATATATATATATATCACTGGCATACAATAAATAACATTTTTCAATTCTTGTTCTTCTTTTCTCCCTGTTACTTTGGGTGTTCCCCAAGGTAATGAGGAACACTCAAGACAACTGGGAGAGACTAAATAATAATGGTCCCAATATTGAAACTTGGGGAACACCCAAGGTAATGGGGAGAGAAGAAGAGTAAGAACTGAAAAATGTTATTTGTTGTATGTGATGAGCTAGATATTTGGAAAACCACTGCAGAACATAAGCAACCTAAACTATTTAACAATCATAAATTGTGGACAAGCTCAAATGCTTCAAAAGATCAATATAAATGGAGCCCACAGTTTTATCACTATCCAAGGCCACATGTGAATAGTCTGTAAAACAAGCAAGAGCTGAGGTGGTACAGTATTTCTTTCTAATCCTTATTGTTCCTGGGTAAGAATGTCATATTTCCATAAATAATCCATAATTTGATCATGAGCTATAAGTTCTAAGGCCTTGATAGTGGAGAAAGTATCGAAATTGGCCTATACTTTGAGACATCCTGTCTATCACCACTTTTAAAGATAGGTGAGACAAATGTAAGCATCTGGACAGGAGGAAAGTTCTTGTTTTTCAAGTAAATGATTACATAGTTTGGTAACAGGAATATCCAGTTCATCATGTGCATCAGATATCAACTTCATATGTAACTGATCAGGACCAAATCGGGGTTTTAACTTTAATCTGCATAAATACTTCAAATAAGTTTTAACACTTATGATTCTAAAATAACACAGCATACATTTTCCACCCTCTTGGAAACAATGATATTCTAACCCATTAACATCACTCAGGGAAATGCTGGTAGTGAATTTTTTAACTTCACAAGTAAAAAAAACTTATTGAGGGAATCAGAGATTTGTAAATTATCAGAACAGAGCATTCCATGTAACAGAATTGAACTGGCAGTTATCTGGAGATTTTTTTTCGTAATAAGTCATTTAGTCCTTTCCAAACATTAGATGAGTCTTTAACTGTCGAAGACTGCTTATCAGTGAAATAACAGAACTTACTGTACAGTCACGGATTAATTTGCTGCACCTGTTCCATAATTCCAGGTATTTAACTAATGCCCTATGATCCCTACTGACTCAATAAATTTCCCAGGTTCTGTCCCTATCTCTCATCAAGTGCACATGTTCTTCAGTAGCCCATTTTTCAGAATTACCCTTTAATCTTACAATTTTAAAAGGGGCATAAACTTTGCCAATTCTGGAAAACTCAGTATGGAAAAAAGTCGAAAACATTAACAATGCCAGTAATATGATCAATATAAGAACAATCAACTACTCAGAAAACGTCTTTCAATTTTGTTATATTGCGTTTAGGCAGGATTCATACGTTCAAGGTGGATGGTGATGATTTAATAGCTTTAGAGGGTGAAGCACACTTAACTGAAAAATGGTCACTCTAAGAGTCAGATAAAGCAGTAACAATTGTTGCAGAACCTAATTTAGACATAAGCAGCCAATCAATCAATAAACTAGTTTTAGTTTCTTCAGTAACTAATTAAAAAAATTATGCTCATTAACTGTATAATGAATTTGCTTACTTTTTTTTTTACAGAACCAGTTGATATTGAAACCACCCAAAAATATTTTCTCGGTATTTCTGTTCAGATTCTTAATACAATTCAGAAAATGGGAAAATCCAATTTTAATTTTATCAAGTGGCAGTTAAGCATTTATAAGATTTAAATTTTTTTGCCACCAATATGCAAATTCAAGACCAAAATGTCACAATTAGGGTCAGCAGAAGTAATCTGGAATTTAGTGGCAATCAGGGATCCTCAATATAAAAACCCATTCCCTCCCTCCTTTTATCTAATCTATCTGATGTAAAAACTGATATCCAGTGAGGTACACATCAGTATCTTTAACATGGGGTAACAACCAAGTTTCTAAAACTGGCATTATGTTGCTGTTCCAAGACCTCCAGTGAATCCAATTTGGGCAAAAGACTTCAGATGTTAATATGAGCCATACTAAAACCATTACTACACATAGACTGGCATGTCTGAGACCCAGCATCTCAAGAGCCAGGGTTAGTGTGGATATTTCCAGAAGCCAAAAGCAAATACTATATTAAAGTTTATATCCACAATTGACTCAAGCATATTTCAACCATTTTCTTGCCCTCCATAAATACATTAACTGTACAAAAGAATGGGAACTGGACCCTAGAATGAAAGTGCAAACTGGAATTTTACTAATATATTTTTTAAAAGTAATGCCATGATAATGCAATAAATCACAGGTAATAAGCTTTAGAGAACCATTATGCATGTGCAAAAATGTGCCACCAATCAAAGTAGCAGGCTGCAAAGACAATACCTTTCCATGTTTATAGCAAGAACTAGTACTAGGTCCAATACTACCCACCTACAAAATTAATAATAAAGCCAAGTTAAACATTTTAGTTGTTGACTAAGGCAAGCAAAAAAAACAACAACTCAGAAGCAATAACATAAAAATATAGAAGTGCTATAATTAAAATAACAAAAACTAAACTGCAGTTAAACCACATGAAAGAAAAATAATATTAAGTCTAACTAGTTACAAACAAATTACAGCTATAAGATGTGACTTTTGGAATTAAAATGATCCAATACACATAATAATAATAATTAATAATATTTTTATTTACATTGCACCTTTCAAGTGTCAAGGCACATTCCAATAAAATAAGATAAAATACAGAATACAGAAAGAGAGATACAGAAGTAATATTATAAAAACACACAAAATGAATTAATGAACAGTAAAACCATATGCCTTTTCCCACAAAAAGGATTTAAGAGCCTGTTTAAAACTCCCCACGGTCGTACACTACCTAGTCCAACGGGGTAGAGAATTCCAAAGGGAAGGGGCCGCAAACATAAAAGCCCGGGCCCCAGCAGATTTTAACATCACCCTTGGAATCTCTAGCAACCCCTCGTTGGCTGAGCAGAGCGATCTCACAGGGCGGTAAGGAATCAGGAGTTCTTTCAGGTAATCAGGGCCCAGATCATGCAGGGCTTTAAAAGTCAGTAATCCGACTTTGAAGGTGATCCGCCACTGGACTGGCAGCCAGTGCAGTTCCCGCAGCACCGGAGTAATATGGGAAGATCTAGGGGTACCCATCAGTACTCAGGCTGCGGAATTCTGCACTAGCTGCAACTGGCAGATATCAACCCCCAGAAGCCCAAGGTAGAGCGAGTTGCAGTAGTCCAGGTGTGAGGTCACAAAAGCATGAATCAAAGTTTGCAGATCACTGGATGGAATGAGGTGCTTGATGCCGGCAATGTTTCTTAGATGGTAAAAAGATGACTTTACCACCGCAGACACCTGGGATCGAAGAGTCAGCCCCACATCTAATATCACTCCCAGATCTTGCACCCGTTCAGAGACCCATAGCTCGACATCCCCAAAATACAATCCAGATGGGTGCCGCCATAGGACCCCTATCCGGTGATCTGGATCCAATACCAACACCTCCGTCTTTCCAGAGTTCAACTTCAGCCAACTGGACCTCATCCAATCCTGGATTTCATTTAGGCAGCTGTTAAATACCGAGATAGCTCCTTCCTGGTCTGGTGCAAAGGACAGGTACAGCTGGGTATCATCTGCATAACAGTGAAACCGCAGCCCATACCATCTCACAATATCTCCGAGAGGAAGCATGTACACTGCAAACAACATGGGGGACAATATAGAGCCCTGAGGAACCCCACAAAATAGGGAGATGCAATCAGAGGAAAAAAACCCTGACACCACCCTCTGAGTTCTTCCAGTGAGGTATGAAGTGAACCATCTGAGACCAATCACATAGAGCCCACAAATACATCTCAGGCACTCAAGTAGGACCCCATGGTCAATGATGTCAAATGCAGATGGCAGATCCAATAGTACCAAGATGGACCATTTTCTCTGGTCTCTCGCCATCAGGAGATCATTGAGCACCCGAACCAGCGCAGTCTCAGTACTGTGCCTCTTTCGAAAACCTGATTGGAGAGGTTCGTAGATGCTATGGATGGTCAAATGGTTCTCCAACTGGGCTGCCACCACCTTCTCGATCACCTTCCCTACAAAGGGAAGGTTCAAGATGGGTCTGTAGTTGACAAGGCAGTCTGGGTCCAAAGATGCTTTCTTCCACAAGGGTGTCACCACTGCCTCTTTCAAGGAACAGGGATAATCACCCGAGTCAAGGGAACACCAGACTATCTGTGTTAGAACCAGTAGAATGGATTCCCCACACCCCAAAATTAGGGAAGTAGGGCCTGGATCTAAACTACAGCAGGTAGGACGCAGCCCTTGGACAATCCGCATAACATCCACGATTTCCAGGCGGTCGAAGGTACTCCAGGAAAACGAAGGGGCGGTGACCCGATCCTGGCCACTAGCAACCCGCATAGAATGTGTCAAATAGATCTCTGACCTAATGTCAGCCACCTTATCAGCAAAGAACCAAGCAATCTCATCACACTGTAATTTTGAAAATGCTCTATTGAGCAGTAGACAGGTTGGCTGCACAATCTGTCCACAGTTCTGAATAGCTGAGCTGGTCAGTTCTGAGTGGCAGAAATTTCCCAGACAGGAACTCTATCATCTTATGAGAGATTTCTGACTGATAGAGTTTATAATGTTCTAACAGTCTAAGGTGGTCGGCATCCAGGCCAGATTTCGCCAACAACATTCTAACCTGCGTCCGTCGCCATATCTCTCAAGGCCCCATCAAACCATGGGGCCCGAGGTCTAAGGGAGAGGGATGCACATGACCTGGAGCAATAGAATCCAGGGCAGAAGTAATGGCAGAATTATAAGCCACAACCAACTCTTATGGATCATTGCAATGCACAGGAAATTGAGATAGGTCAAGAACCACAGCAAGGCCATCGGAAGAAATAGTCCACAAAGGGCTGTACTTGACTATCGCCACAGGGGTCAGCCTACGAGGTGGAGCACCAAATTGAATCTCACAGTGTAGTGATCTGACCAGCTGACTGGTTCCACCCCCACGTCAGAGGCCTTGATCCCCAGGAGGAAGACCAAGTCAAGAGAATGGCCACCTTTATGTGAAGCAGTGGTAACCACCTGTGTTAGGCATAGTGAATCCATTAACTGGAGGAAGTGTTGTCCAAATTGCGAGAGTTCGTTGTCGACCCATGCATTAAAGTCACCCAGGACCATCAGCCTGGGAGACTCAAAAGCCAAGTCGACAATGAAGTCCGCTACTTCTTTAAGGAATTGCTTCTCATCTCCTGGTGGACAGTAGATGAGAGCAATTTGATAGCCCACACCTGCTACAACAGCACATTCAAAAGAGATGGTCTCCTCAACTGGAACACTAGTGAGAGCAAATTCAGTCTTAAAACAGACCGCACCCCCCCCCGCAGTCCAACCTCGGGCGATGTATCACCCTTTACCCGGCTGGAATTGTGGGCTCCAATATTGGTCCCGCATTATTATCCAGCCAGGTCTCGGTGCTGCAAGCCAGATCTGTCAAACCAACAAGATCTGAAATCACAGCAGTCTTGTTCCAGACAGATCTGACATTGCGTAACATCACCTGGGTTGGACAAAACTCCTGGGCTGCCCCAACTACCTGCCCATCACTAATGATGGTGCCCTTGGGTATGGGGACCAAACAAGGTGGTCCATGCTCTAAGCTTCACTTTGCCCAGGGCATCTCCGGCTTAATCACCCTAATGGGAGCGCCCACTCCACTCTCCTCCACTGTCCACCCCCACCCCTCCCACGGGCAATGCACAGCCTGACAGCACTGGTAGATGGAAAAACAGAGGGGTGGTATAAAAGGGTGGAGGAGGGGAGCAGAGGCTGAGTAGCACATGACTGGAGGGCAACAGGTAGGCACATCTCATAAATTACAGATCCTCAAATTTCAATAAGGTGTACAGGCTAAATACAGGTCCATAAATAAAACCGAACTAGAAATAAGCCAAAGATATCCATGGGCCCTAAGCACAAAGCATAGAGCCCACCCCTCAGCAAACTTATCAAAAACTTCCAGTTTCAGAAACTAATCAAAGTACTTGCAAATAAATTAAATTAAATTGGCCCACCAGTCCTCTCACAACCTGGCCCACCTAATAAACAAAACTATAACACAATTATAACAATATGGCACTGAAGACTCTCACTCCCCAGTTCCACACTGAAATCAAAATAATAAATAAGCAAATAAACAAAAAATGTTTATAGAAGTTATTCAAAAATTCTATAAGAGAAGTCTCTCACAAATCTTACAATGGTGAAGAGTTTGTGATGAAATTGAGTCTGCTCACCGCTCATATATCTTCATACAGAACATAAAATCAATGAAAAAGTAAGTACTTGCAGAAGGGGTAGATCAAGCTGGCTGTAATCCAACCACCCACAGTCTAAAAAAATAAATATCGGGATTCACTGTACCAAACCCACTGATATCCAGAAGTTAGGCATATATCCTCAATTCTTCAATTTGGAGGTGTTGAGACCGTCACTGGGCTACAAAGGTTCTTTCAATGATAGTAAGGGAATAGCCCCATCAGGATAGATGCCCACCACTACGGCTCTGGGACCAGTTCACCCCCCGATGGACTGCCCCAGAGGCCTAGGAAGGGGGAGTAAAGGCCAGGTTCTCCAACCGCCCCACTCCCCACCCCTGTGTAGGACACCAACCCCTAAGGCCCCTCACAGCTCATCAGTCGACTCCAAAATAAAGTCAAAATTCAAATTGCCCAAAGCACATAAACTTAAAAAGTTAGAAATCTCACATCCAACCTCCAAAACAGGATCAGAAGAAACTTGAATGCTGGGGTATCCAAATCACTCTTTACTATTACAAACATACCTCAAGGAGCCACTAATGGACCCCCTCTAGACGCTCCCATCAGAAACCCCAATCCAGCCCTCTGGTGCACAATGGATGAAACAGCCAGATAATCCCCCAAAAGTTCCAAAGAAAGCAGGTAGTAGTCCAGACAGATGGCGTCCCACAGGCACAGACAAGCAGATAACCAGACCACGATACTCCTCGAACCAAATCGATCCAGACAAGAGGCATTCGCTCCTTAACTCCAAAGATAGTGCAGAAATCAGTCAGGCCACAGTCAGAAACAACTGACATGCGACCACCAGGAATGAGTAGACAAGCACCCAGACCACAGCTTTCCTTGGTCCGCTTAACCGGAGACTTCACCACCAGTACGGCCCGCTACATGAATTATCGGCCATGCCTACAGCTCATCCCAGATCCTCATACACATATCGCGATTCGAAACAGCAAACGCAGTAGTTGTTAAAAGTAATAACGCAGTAAAATAACAAACACACTGTAAAACAAGATGATGTGGCGATATAGCATGAAACAAGCTAAAAAACTAAAAAGCGAGCAAACAGGTCGCTGGACAAACAACTAGCCCAGCACAGCTGACTCCATCTTTACACCTAGTACTATGGAGAAAAACTACAATAGTGAAGTGTTTAGCCAGAGAAATTAATTCTTATAGATTGGTATAAGCAATTTACGCACTAGCAATTATGTACCGGGCTGTTTATTCAGGAACCTCTTTATGCTGATTAGAGGATATTTCTATAAACTTAGTCATTCAAATCACTGATCTTATAAGGCACTGGTAGTAGAGGCATTATGTTCAGTCTCACAGTTAGTGATATTGGCAGGTAGTTCCAAAAAAAGAAACAGTACTTAGCCGAGTAAGCTGGAATCAGAACAAGTTGTAAGTAGACAAGGTTTAGGAACACACAGCCATATAAGCTAGGCAGCTTAGCAGTTCTCAAATTCCAGCCAAAGTTAATTGATTGCAGCTGTCTTCTTGGTTTTGCAAGTCAATAGCAACTTAGCTAGTCAGTTTTCTTCTGTGAGTCACACCTGCACCCCTGCACCATCCCTGATTATGCCACACAGCTTCTGGCTTTCCATCAAGCCCCCTAACCAGTTGAGTGGAAATAACACAGTGCAGGCAGCACCAGTAGATGGTTTCAGCAGGAAGCAGCTAGTAGCTTGAATAAGTTGCCTACTGCCATGCCTGTAGCACTCTCCGAGAAAGCTAGAAAAACAGGAAGGATGAATGAATTGGTGCAGGGTGGTGCGGGCTTTTAAAACAGTAAGCTCCACCCCCAGATTATGCCGCAGAGTTGCTGGCTCACCACCAAGCTCCCTAGCCAGCTGTGCAGTAGTAACACAGTACAAGCAACACCGGAGATGGTTTAAGGAACAGACATCAAATAGCTGGAATCAGCTGCCTCCTACAACGGTTATTCATTTAATTCAGACTGATGTTCAGAGTGTTCTGTTTGTCAGCATTCCTCAAGAAGCTTCCTGGTTTACTACTCTGACATAGTGCCCCATTATAAAAGCAGAGCAGTGGAATTAAAGCACAATACCTTTTTCAAGCAAGAATTAGTAGTTACGATAGGACAGGATCTTTATTTATATAACACTTTTCCAAAGCTCAAAGCACTGTACAGCATTAATACTTATTATAAATAATACTTCCAAACAGATAACAGATCCAAGTACAGGAACAGCAATCAGGCTCAGGTACATTTTCTTAAAAGTATCAGAACTATCATTCTCCTGAAAAGGCCTGACTAAGGTCTTTAACTGTGTTTCAAAACTGTCAATGGAAGAGATTCCCTTGAGTAGGTATAAACGAAAGGTAAAGAGAGTGTCACCTGAATAGCAGTGAAAACTCAAGCCATATCTTCAGATCACTTCTCCCAGCAGAAGTATATTTACTGCAGGTGCCAAAGGGGAGATTATAGAGCCCCGAGGAACACCACACATGACTGGGGAAGGGGAAGATTGAAAAATGTCAAACACCTCAGTCTGGTGACAATTTTTCAGGAAAGATCTGAACCAGTTTAGCAGTGTGCCAGACAATCCATGCAAACTCCTCAGACATTCAACCAGCAACCCATGATCCACAGTACTGAATGCTGATGAAAGGTCAAGGAGAACCAGATTTCTCTCCCCAATCCTTGTCAAAGAGCAGATCATGCATGACCCGGATCAAGGCTGTCTCTGAGTTGTGGTGAGATTAGAAACCAGATTGGAGAGGCTCATAGAGTTGAACTTCTCCAGGTGTTCCATCAGACAAATTGCCATTACCTTCTCTGCAAAAGCTAGGCTAGCAATACACCTGGAGTTTGTGAGATCATTCTGATTTAAATTTGTCTTCATAAGGAGTAGCTTCAGAATGGCCCCTTTTAAGGGAGTCATGGAAAACACACTCCTTCAAAGAAAAATTTACTTTCTCCACAAACACAGGCATTCGCATCTGCCAACTCAACTTTAACAAATGGGAGGGGGCATGGTCTAAGTTGCAAGTGTACTGTTGCATTGTTGACAGCACTTGGCAGATTTCTACATAATCAGCAGCCTGAAAATCCAACCACATCACTCGAAATTCAGTTATCTCAACTACAAGAGCAATGCCCTGGTGACCAGCACAAGTGGAGGAAATATCATGCCTTATCTTCATGATCTAAGCCACAAAGAAATCAAAAAAACACATGTATCTCTCCACTGAAATAGGCTCTAATTGAGGGCCAAGACATTCTGGAATTAAAATCTTATCAGCCAGTCTAAAGAGAGTGGTGGGTCTGTTCCTTTGGTTGGAATGAGGGAGTAATAAAAGTTTTTCCTTACACCATTCATTGCCTCTGATAATACTCATAGGGAGAGATCAAACAAGTTGGTCAGAGAGCAGGCCAGATATCCTCCAATACCTCTTGAGCTTCTGTCTATATCTGTTTGATTCACTCAGCTCATCATTAAACCAAGGAGAACTGCAATGTCTGAGGTATGGGCAGAAGTGGACTGGTACCAGGGGGTCAGCCAAAGCTAGGATGGCTACATTATAAGCCTCAGAAGCTGCACTGCACCTGCTGGAGGAGGTGGCCAATATCTCTGAAATATCCACTTTAGCCCAAAAAGTATTGAGTTCATCACATCTCCAGCAACAACTGTGAACCATTTTAGCTGGTGGGGATAATAATAACATCACTCATCATCTCAAATCGCAGAAACAAAATGGTCAGACCAAACAACTTGTTCTGCAGGTATTTTAGATGTCCTATGACAGATGTAAACATCATTCAAAAGTGTGGCTGGCAAAATGCATAAGAATCCTTACATTTTGATGGAAAGCCATCAGTTGCATTATAGTAAGGAAACATCCTGAAATTGTAGGCTAGATGGAGTCCACCCAGGCATTGAAGTCCTCAAATAATAAACCTTGAGACTCCAAGACCAAGGATGGCATCAAGTTAGAGAATTTCCTAAGAAAATCACCATCCACACCTGGTAGATGGTAAACCAACAGAAATCTACTATACATAATCCCGAGCATGTGAAAGTAACCACCTCAAATGAGTCATATGACTCCATAGGAAACCTGACACTTTTGTACATGATCCTGAGATGACAGTCACTCCACTCTCTGCTTCCAATGGAAGGGTGATGAATCATGAAGCAACCTGGTGAAGCCAGATCTGATAAACTAGTACCAGCATTGTTGTTCAGCCATGCCCATAATAAATTCCAGGTCAGCCTTCTCACATCAAATAAATCAATTAAAAGTATGGTTCTATTAACTACAAATGTGGCATTTAACATAGAAACATAAAGGTTGATGGCAGATAAGTACCGATGGCCCATACAGTCCACCCATTTTACCTACCTATTACAAATCACAGATCCTGGTTAATCTGCAGCTCACACTTTCTTTCCTGTGCCTAGGGTACCCTTATGTCTATCCCATGCATTCTTGAATTCTCTAACTGTTTTTGCCCCTACCACCTCCTTTGGGAGGCCATTCCAAGCATTCGCCACATTTTCAGTGAAAAATTACTTCCTCATGTTATCCTTGAACCTCCCACCAGCTTCATTCTGTGCCCTCTTGTTCTTGTACATCATTTTTGAAAGATGCAGCCTCCTGTACTTTGTTTATTCCCCTGAGGTACTGGAACATTTCTATCATGTCCTCCTTCACTCTTTCTCTCCTCAAAGAAATACATATGTTGCTCCCCTAGCCTCTACTCATAGGACTTTTCATGCAGACCCTGCACCATCTTTGTAGCCCTCCTCTGGACCACCTCCAGTGGCAAACAACATTGTCCTCACAGGCACAGGTTGGTCACCTAGCTCACCTTCATAATCAGACTACAATTGGAGGGGGATCTCAAGATGGCAGGAGGACCCTGTGGATACAATACCTTCTTTTCTCCCTCCTCCTTGCTACCCCAGCTTTGCCTCTCATTTTTCTCTTCAGAATATCCAGCAGTTTACATAACTTGAAAACTTCTTCCTGCAGACCCAAGTCTGCTAGAAGAGTACCTAATAAAATCAGTACCTAAATACATTTTATAAACTTCTGGCACCCCAGATTCCACACAAACCTCCTCAAAACCTCAAAACCACAAACAACACACACAAACAAACAAAAAAACACTGTAGTCTACATTCAATTTACAGTATATTCACACACATTCATAAAAAATATCACCAATTTAAATTACTTTAAACACTTGTTCAAATACCAACAATTTAAATAGCTTTGAACTCAAATCTCTTAAATCCTTTTTAAGCTTCAGAACATTTAAAAAATTGAATTATGGCAATGTAGTCCAATAAATACAATATAAGAACATATCAAACTCAGCCAGCTGCCAGCAGGTGGGGCCATGTCTTCTGAAACTGAAACAAGTTTCACAATCAGTTATTAAGCATGAGAGACTGTGCAAATGAACAAATTCCCACAGCCCCTTATGGTCTAGTCTAATTATGATACCCCATCCCAACTCTGTCAAGTAACCAAGCAAAAATTTCAAGAAATTTACTCGTAGAGTGTTCCTCTCACCACACCTGTCCTGAAAAGTTTCAATCAAAAATGCAGGTAGACCAAAATTCAAGTCACACTCATTAATCTCCACCTTGTCTGAGTGCAGGTAAGTGCAGCATGCTGAACATAATTTTAATCCACTGGAGCAAATAAGGAAGTCTCACCTCAGTACAGGGGCAGAACAAACTGCTAGCACAAAATAAGCAGAAGTGTGGTGGTGGTGGGAGGGGGGTGCTCTCTCGCTGCAATTCTCAACATGCTGAAAGAACAAGTCTCTAACAGGGTCCCTGTCCAATTCTATTAGCCCTCCACCATAACAATCCAGGTGGTTTGCTCACCCCCTGTGCCAGGCTGCTTCCAAACTTTCATGCTTTACTCAAGCAAACAAGGGCAGGAGGCAGTCTTCACTTAAATCCTACAGGTTTACACAAGAAAAGCTAACTGCATTTCAAAAATTTCAGGCTCTAATACAGAAATGTTTTGGCTCACTACATGTGCAGTGAGCTATTCTGGTCATAAATTTGTCAGGCACTTCAATCACGAGCCAAGAATAGGAGAAAAACTACAACCTGCACAAACCTGCAGTTGGATTCAACAGTCCCATCTCTCCCACACTGTCCAACAAGGTGGGAACAGCACCAACAATTCCACCAACTCTCTCACGTTCTGCAAATTGAAGAGCAGTCTGCAGTCATCATGCTGACAATAAAACAGATGGGATCCACACTGCTGGTAAAGCTGACTTTCATTGTCATCAGATAGAGAAGCAGACTCCAGCTGTCACATTCTCTGCACAGGATCTGCACCACCGATAACAATGACTCTGTCACTGTTGGCAGATAGGAAGCAAACTCCAACCATCATGTTGGCACCTCACAGACAGATGAAGGTCTTACACAGAGGCATATG
Organism: Neoceratodus forsteri; assembly: GCA_016271365.2. NCBI lineage: Eukaryota > Metazoa > Chordata > Ceratodontiformes > Ceratodontidae > Neoceratodus > Neoceratodus forsteri. The sequence continues at coordinate 1,517,733,508 of CM057456.1, forward strand.
CACCACTGAATCCCAAAGCATCATGCAAATACCAGAATTTGATATGTCTCAGTAAAACAGATTGTATAATGTATTGTAAAAGCATTAACACACCATGCATTACTTGAGAAAACCTTAGAGCTCCCATTAACAACTGGTACTCAGAGAACATTTCTGGCACTGTCCAATTACCCCATCCAACTTAAAATTTGATACTGGAAGCCTATTTCCAGTGTATTGAAACAACCCCAACCACCCAACATAAGGTGTGACCTAGGAACCCATGCCCTGTAAAACATCACACCAACAACCCAACTTAGAATCTGGCATGGGAAGCCCATTACTAGTACTAGAAAACACCCCTAAGCACACACATTAATGCCTAGTGCTGGGAGCCCATTTCCATGCCAGAAAATACCTATAACCAACCAGCTTAGAGTCTGACACTGATAGCCCATTACCAGGAACAGAAAACAGCCTAACCACAACATGTAATGTCTGGCCCACGGACCCCTTTCCCTGTGCTAGAAAAAACCACAACTCCAACATAAAGTCTGAAAGCCCAACTCAGTGCCAGAAAACACCAAATAATTATTTTTTAATTTTTATTTAGAAATGTTTCACCAGAAGGGCGCACTGAACCAAGGCTCATTTCCAGGTGAGACCTGGGGGAAGGGGCAAAATACAGCAATAAATATACATACAAATAAATTTACACGCAAATACAACATTTGAAATGGCAGAAATCAGGAGAAGGGGAAGTGGGAAACACAGCATTACATTTTTATAAATAGATAGTATATGAGATGCAATTAAGACATCTGACAATAGCAGCAATCGGGGGAAGGGGAAGTGGGAAATTCAGCAGACATTTATAACTGATAGTATATACAAGCAAGTAAACATTTGACAGCATACGGGAAGGGGAGGGATAATCAGCAGTACACTAGTATTAACAGATTTTACAATTATGCATTTCAAGATCCAGCTAGTGGCAGAATAGTGATTGGTGAACAGTTACAGTGATATGGGATGTACTATAAGTACATATTTAGAGGCAGTACAATTACAACTGTACACATCGAGCAAAGAAGTGAAGCAGTGATTGTTCACAACAACAGTGATGAATTGGATGAGTTTGGACAAATGAGAAATGAAGGGGGATGGTTAGCTCAGACAAGGAACCAGGAAGTTAGGTTACCCCCCCCCATAGATGGGGAAGAATTAGGGGGTGAGATTTAGGAGGAGGGGGTGTGATGGGAGTGGGGTGGGTCATGAAGAGAGAGGTTAATTTCAAGTATAGATGTGGGGATGGAGGTTGCGAAGGAGAAAGGAAAGAGCAGCAGGAGAAGGGGCATGATGAAGAGGCAGGGGGATAGAGTTCCACAGTTTGGGCAGGTGGTAGGAGAATGCAGATTGGACATTAGAAGTGGATCTTCTAAGAATAGTTAGAGAGTGGAGGTCATAGCTATAGAAAGAATGAGTGGGGGAAGGGGAGTGGTAAACATGAGGAAGAGTGATAGGAAGGAAGGGAACCAAACTAGTGTTTGGCAGTGAAGGAAATATAGTGGGACCGTCTCCTATCCTCAAGAGAGAGGAAGGAGAGGGAGTTGTATAGGTCACAGTGATGAGAGAGAGGGGAAACATCAAGTACAAAATGGCAGAAGGAGTTGTAGAGGGTGTCTGGTCTGCCAAGGGAGGTTTTGGGAACAGCACTGAAGACTACATCACCATAATCAAAGACTGGAAGGATAATTTTCTGTACCACAGCATGGCAGGCACTCAGTAGGATGCAGCTGTGGCTTTAGTAGAGGGCACCAAGCATGGGGTGAAGTTTCTGGCAATAGAATGTTGAGGTGCCTGTCAAGCCAGACACCAAGATACTTTGCAGAGGAATAATCCTCCAGTTTAGTTCCATCAAGGGTGAGGAAGGATGGCAAGGAGGGAAGAAGGACAGTCTCTGACTAGTGCCAAAGGTCACTGAGGTTGTCTTTTGGCATTAAGGAAAAGTTGATGTGAAACTAGCCAGCATTGTACATTGTCGAAGTCCAGTTGAAGGTCACAGTGACACTAGATGGGGATGGGCCAGACATATACAGAACAGTGTCATCTGCATACATGTAGATGCTAGAAGATGAGCAAGGAGAGGGGAGGTCATTAAGAAAGATGGAGAAGAGAAGGGGACCCAGAACAGAGCCCTGTGGGACACCTGTCAGGATGGGGGGAGGGGATACAGAGTCATTTATCCTAACTGACTGGTTTCTGCCAATCAGGTAAGAGCTGAACCAGTCAACTACTGAGGGAGATAGCCCAGCTGAAGAGAGTGTGGATAGAAGGATGGGGTGAGAGACCATGTCAAATGCCTTGGCAAGGTCAATGAAAATTGTGGAGGTGATGTGGCCACTGTCCATACTGGTAAGTATAGAATCTGTGAGCTGAACGAGAGAGGTAGTGGTGGAGTGATTCTTCCTGAAGCCAGACTGAAAAGGTGTGAAGAAGGAGGAGGAGTCAAGGTAGGAGAATAGTTGTGATAAGGCTAGATGTTCTTGGAGTTTAGACAGGATAGGGAGGCAGGAGATGGGCTGGTAGTTGGCAGGAGAGGAGGAGGAGGAGTCACCCCTTTGGGAAGGGGGGTGACTGTGGCATGTTTCCAGGCTGATGGGACAGAGGACAGGAAGAAGGAAAGGTTTAGAAGTGAGGTGAGGGGAAAGACAATAGCAAGGGCAGATAGAAAGAGTAGTTTGGGGTCTAGGACATCAGGGGAAGGCCCAGAAGGGTTCAAGGTGAGAAGGGCCTTGAGTGTGGCCGAGGGGGGTATGCTGAAGAAGGTGAATAAGGTCAGAGATGGGGAGAAGGTGGAAGAGTTGGGTAGTGGTGGGGGGGAGGATGGAGGCTAGAGGGTGCGACAACACAAGAGGCAAAGTAGGGGTTAAATATGGAAGCAACCTCAATGGGATATGATATAATGGCATCATTGTCATGGAGTATGGGACAGTGGATTTGGGGATAGGGCTTGAACCACTTTCCAAAATTTAGATGGGTGGTTCAGATTGTTGTTGAAGGTGATTTGGAAATATTCTGTTCTGGCAAATCTTATGGTATGGGTGCAAGAGTTGCGAAGGGTGCAATAACACTAAAACTTTGTTTGAGAGCCTGAGGCTTTATGAGTTTTCCAGGCTTGGTGACGTGCCCGGATGCAAGCTAAGCATTCTGGGGTGATCCATGGGAGGTGGTTACCTTGCACTCTGATCCATCTGAGGGGGACGAATTTATTCCAAATTGATGTGAATTTTGATTGAAAGAATTCCAAGCCTGAGTCAACACAGGAAGCAGAAGTGATGGGGGACCAGTCAATGGCTGATAGGTCAGTTAGTAGAGGGTTAAGGTTAAGGGATGTATCTGGGGGTGGGCTTCTGGGTAATGGATCTTGCATACAAGGTAGATGAAGTGGTGATCATTTATGGCACCACGCATAAACTGGCAGTGATAACCCAGTGGGGTGTAGTGGCCCAATAATGAGAGCGATTAGTGGATTTATTGTTGCAGCAGATGGATCAGAGATAAGCTGAGCCAGGCTGGAGTGAGGAAATGTCATATGTGTTTTACATGTTGCGGAATAGCCAATTGAGGTTACAATCACCAAGAACACAGAGTTCACTTGTGGAGGTGTGGGATAGGATGGTTGCCATGAGGGCAGATATGGAGGAAGGGGATATGGACGAGTGACAGTAAACTCCCACTACAAAGATAGGGGAGGAGGAAAGGAGAGTAATTTTAGTGATTAACAGTTCATAAGCATCAGCAGAAGAAGATGCATGAACAGGGTGGATTTGAAGGGAGGAGGCTATGTACGTAACCACACCTCCACCATGACTTGCCCTGTCTTGGCAGAGAAGGGAGTAGCCAGGTAAGGAGATAAAGCAGTCAGGGATGTTAGAGTTTAGCCAGATTTTGTAGATAATAAAAACATCAGGAGACAGAGTAATAGTGTGGGGGAGGGGTAATGGAAATTTGTGTAACAGACTCCTGGTGTTTAAATGGGCAATTCTGAGTCCATGCAGAAGTTGGGAGGGGTGTTGGAGTGAGGGGCTGGGGTCTGGCTCAACATCACCTGCTAGCAGAAGCAGGATAGCCAGTTGTAACTTGGTAGAGCATGAGGGCCGCCTATGGGTGGTTGGGGAGGGGATGCAGTGGAATGGGTAAGATGTGTAGTTCATGAAGGAGAGTTTGGGATACAGTGATATGGAGGGGAGGTCGGAATGGGGAAGAACAGATGGTGAAATAAGTCAAGTATTATGGGACCATGGAGGGACATAGGAGGTGGAAGTGAAATGGGAATAAAGGTTAATAGTAGGAATGATGGAGATTGGAGGAGAGGATGCAGGCTGAGAAGGTTAGGATTGGGGGGAAGTGAGGAAATGGAGAAGATTAAGGGGAGGAATGTAATTAGTAGCATTGCAGGATGAAAGCAAAGCAAAATTAGGGTAAACGATTGGGTGAACAGATGGGAGAGGATTGGGTAACAAGATTAGAGTAGGGAGAGGATCTGTGGAGGGCAGAGGAAGCAGAAATAAATATCTGATAAGAGGTGCAAAGGTAGTAATAAGGGAGTACCTAGGACCCTGGTTGGAAGAAAGGAGAAAAACCAGATGAGGTGAGCCAAGACAAGCATTGCACAGACAAGCAAAAGGAAGCCCTGTACTTGTTGGGTCAACTCATGCTGCTCTCTGGTGTCCAAGAGGGAGGGGGGCATCTTAGGAGCTTGCATGTACTGCAGGAGCCTGAAATGGAATGGAAGAGGATTATAAGGTCAGAAGGATAACAATGACAGGGTCAGGGTGGGAAATGGGATGAGGGGATGGGAGCAGGGCAATGACAACCTGCAGGCAAGTGCACTCAAACACCAGTACCATGTAGTGTGCACAAACATGTCCCAGAGATATATATTCCAGCACTAAATCACTAACGGTAGAGCACTGCATGGTATGACATTCCCCAGCAAACACCACAGAACGAGAACACAGACAGACCGGCAATTACACCCCAATTAAAGTACCAAGCCCCACTGTGGAAAATGTCACCAAGAGAACTGTAGCCAGAAACTATCAGACCCATCTCTCTGACAGCAAAACATACACAGGTACAATGATCTTTTCTGCACTGCACGGACCCACAAGAGGAAGCTCTATACCTGTCAAGTCAGCTCATGCTGCTCTCCAGTGTAGGGGAGGGAAGGGAACATCTTAGGAGCTTGCTTGGACTGCAGGATCCTGTCTGGTTGGCTCATGCTGCTCTCCAGTGTTTGATAGGGAGGGGGCATCTTACGAGCTTGTGTGGACTGCAGGAGCTTGAAAAGAAATGGAAATCCAAACTTAAAATCTGGTGCTCAGAGTCCATTCCCAGTGCACAACATCACCCCAACTCACCAACTTAAAGTTGGGCACTGGGATGCCATTCCCAGTGCAAGACAACGTTCAACCCCCCACCTAATGTCTGGCACTGGGCGACCATCCCCAGTACTAGACAGCACCCTAAACCTCCCAAAAGGGGCAGAGCTCCATCCATATGCTGGGCCCTGGAAAATCCACTACTTCTGTTTGGGAACATTGAACCTAAGCCCAGACCTGTATTGTCCCTTTTCTCCACTCCCGCCCCCCCAAACTGGGACGGCTGCAATAGCATCAAATATTGCCTAGCTTAACATAAGGAGCCTCCTAACTAATAAACCTGACTTAGAGTCTTGGATGGCCTACTACTCCTCGATATCCTGGGAGTTTCTGAAACCAGGCTAAAACCTAGTGTTCCAGAATCTGCCTGCTTCATAGCTAACTGTAACTTTATCTGAGTGGACATGCCATCCCCTAAGCAGGGAGGAGGTAGGCTCCTTTACTGTAGGAGTCACCTTAATGCCACCCCCACCATGACTCCCCATATGAGATACTTTCTAGTACTCTTCTTCTGAGTAATGTCAAAAAACTCTGCCTGATATGTATTTACAATACCCCTAAAACTGGCCTCTCTGGCTTTTCTGCTCTCTCCAGCATCATTTCTGCAAAGGTCAGACTAAATGAGGTGATCACCATGGTGAACTTTAATCTTGATTGTGTTGGTCAGCTGAATAAGTGCTTTGATGCTATGACTAGTAAGTTGGACCTCACTCATCTCATTACCTACCCGCTACTCATCCAGTGAATGGAGTCCTGGATTGGATGCTCTCCAAAAAAACAGATAGAATCCTATCTATTGGTTTGCTGCCTGATGCTCTGAGTGATAACTCACACACTTACTGCAACTGGAACGTCAGAGCTCCCAAAGTTCCTCCTAAAAGTCTCTGCATGTGGGACCACAATTGCCTTGACTCCACCTCCCTACATTACAAGCTGTTGCTAATTGACTGGCATTCAGTCCTATCCTCCAGTGAAGTCAATATGTCTCACAGTTCTTCCATGCAAGTCTGTCACTGGTACAGGATAGACTGGCTCCCTTAGAAAGCAAAGAATTAAAGAAATTGCCACCAGATAGTTACATAGGGACCTGTTTAAAGTCAGGATAAACACTGGTGGGTTTTAAAACACTCCCTGACCTGAAGACTAGCTTGCATATAGTTAACTATATAACCAATGTAAAAGGGCACTCATCTTGCCAAGAATTCATTCCCAGTGAACTAATTAATTCTCAGCAGACAACCCAACCCTAGTGCTTTAAGGCCACATTAAGGACCTTCTGGTGCCCATCAAATAGTACTGCTACCAATTTGTTAAATGATGATGTCCACTGTTACAAAATCTCTCAAGTCAATAGACTAACCATTTTACACTACCTCAACACTCCCACCTATGTTAACCCATCCTCTTATCTAAAGTTGGTATCAACTAGGGAAGTTCTCAGATTGCTAAGGTCCATCCCCACTGAAACATAGAAACATAGAATTTGACAGCAGATAAGGATCACTTGGCCCACCAGTCTGCCCATTTTCTACCTAATGGATAAGCTGCAGATCCTAGTTAACCAACAGCCTACTTCTTTTCTACCCCCACCCCCAGAATTGCCTTATGACTGTCCCATGCATTCTTGAATTCCACCACTGTTTTTGACTCCACAACACTCCTTCAGAAGGCTGTTCCATGCATCCACAACCCTCTCTGTCAAAAAATACTTCCTTACATTACTTCTGAGCCTCTCCTCCTCCCTCTATCTTCAAATTGTGCCCCCTTGTTCTTGCAGACCTCTTTTTCTGAAAGGTGCTACCCTCTGGACTTTGTTGAATCCCTTGAGGTACTTGAAAGTTTCTATCATGTACCCTCTCCTCCTTTCCTTGAGGGTATACATATTAAGCTCCTTAAGTCTCTCTTCATATGTCTTCTCCGTGTAGACCCTGCACCATTTTAGTTGCCTCCTCTGACTGCCTCCATCCTGTTTGTCTCAAGGAGATTGGGTCTCCAGAACTGCACACAGTACTCCAGATGGGGTCTCACCAGCTGTCTCTACAGAGGGATAACAACTTCCTGTTTTCTATTGGTGATGCTCTCCTTATGCACTGGTGGCAGCATAGGCCCTGATGAGACACTCTCCTCGCTAGAAGCCATGATAGCAGTGCAGGGCTGATGCTACACAAGACAGCAGCCAGCCACAAACCTTCAAACATGCTCTGACAAAAAGTAGCACTCGAAACAAAAACTGGAGGTCTGATATTTTAAAATGCATAATGCTTTATTTTACAAACCTTGTGGCAGTATCACACAATTCTGGTCAGAGCCGATATGGCTGGGGAGAGTTTTGGGATACTTTTATCCATTTTTCTAATGAATTTGCACAATGCAGATCTGTGGACAGGCAGTTTCAATGTGGTCTTCTTTTACACATTTTACAATGTGTTTTCTTAGAATATGCCTGCTGATTGCTATATTTTTTGCGTGGATAGTTTACAGAAGAAATTGCATCTTATTTTCAGTGGGGCTGTACATCTACACAATATTATGTTGCACTGTATAAAATCAAAATGCACTGAAAACAATATTTTACATCTGAGGGTCATATTACGTGCCGGACCAATGCACAAACAGAAAGATGCTTTGCACAAAGAGGGTGTGCCGGTCAGCTCTGATACAATATTCAAAGAGAATGCGCCACCGGTACAGGGTGTGCATACAGTGAAGCCCATCAGGATGAAGCACAGCACTGCAGAATTCTGCAGTAGAGTTATTGCAGCAAATAATGCAGTTTCAATGGGAGTTAATCCCTTTTGTCATGCAGTAAACCTGTGACACTGCACTTCATCCTGGCGACCTTCATTGTTCCTGTTGAAAATGTGACCCTAGATAGGGATGCAGTGATGTCTGCCAAGTCAGGTGCATTCAGGGCAACCCTAACTGAATATCTTCCAGGGAATGTGTGGCACATACTGCATGCGCCTACAGCCCCATGGGCGATATTCCACCCAGGAATGCAAATGAGCTAATTGAGCATGCAAGGTGCAAAGGAGCCTTATGCATGCTCATTACTGCCCATTTGCATGTTTGCATGGGGATGAATGCATTAATGCAGCTCGCCCCAAGAACTGACCCGATCATTCCCATGTGGGACAGGCCCTGAAGTCTCTGGTGGTAAGTGGCACCCCCCACCCATTCCACCAGCCCAGATCATACCAGAGTCCAGGCTTTATCATTTCCATATTGTAGGAACACCAATGCCATCCCTGATTGCACCTGAATACACCTATAGTCCATGTTCATAGTGTAGCGGCCCCGCCTCCCTCAATGGTGAACAGACACCACCCTCCCTACTCCCCAGCCCATCCCATTGCAATGACTGACTCTGTGATGGGATGGTACCACTGTATCGACGGGTGACAGAGGACTTGCAGTAGGATGCTAGAATGTGTTATCATAGGCACAACTGTGTAGGTGATAACGCCTGTGGCCATACACCTCAGGCACTTGCATGTGGATTCATCATCCCAGTGCCATTGAACTGCTCAGTGCAGGTGATGGCCGATGCTGTTTCCACTCAAACAGGTCCCAATACTGGCATGTTACAGCTGACCTCCCATTCATTTGTACATTTGGGGAACTGTGGATGAACTATCCATAGCCTGAAGCATACAGTACAAATGGCACTGCAGGATACTGCACCCCACGGCACCCAGGATACCCTCATCAGTCCAGAGGGTGGCATGTTACACAGGAGAATGAGGGAGAGTGTGGACTTGCAGTGGTGTATGACAGCAGGAAGATACACCATCAGTAAGGCATGCATTGAGGTATGTAAATTCCTTATGGTTTGTCAGGAACATACACATGGCTACATACACTGGTGGGTCCACAACATGTGTGGTGCCCTAATGCACGGTACAGCTAGTTGAGTCATTCCAGAGTGCAGGTTCCCAGCCCAGGTTCAGTGAAGTCAACAGCTGGCCATGGCAGGGTGTGTGGAGGGCAGTGCCAGTCTTTGCAACAGATTGGGTATGGGGGGAGTGAGGGTGTCTGCGTACAGGGCTGGTAGGTGGGGGTCTTCTATGCTATGAATATGGACCATGGTTTCCTCTGGTGCGATTGGGTCTGGGGGGCCCTAAGCTATGGAGCTCTTTAGGGATGGAGTTGGATAGATTGTGGATGGAAAGGGGGTACTTCTACTTCTAGTCCACCAGGGCTGCCAGGCTGCTGTGCACCTGGGTGCACATCCGCAGCCCACCTGTGGGTGGCTGGTGGGTTAGGCCAGCTATTCGTGGTCAAACTGTTGGCCGAGGTGCTCTGGACTGTGAGGGGCTCATTCCCACTGAATATGTCATAGTACGGCATATGCATGGGAATGCCCCCTCAACTTACATGGCATACCATTTGTGTGGGCCCTGGCCCATTCCCTTGCTACAGGTGCATCCCGCATGTTTGAATATTGCACTGTTGCACATTGTTGGAGCAGCACATCTCCATTTTCTACTTGGATGCGCCATGATCTCCTTTGAATATGGGGCCCTGAATAAATACATTATAAAATGGTCAAATCATGACCCCACTGAAAACAAGATATTGATTCTAATCTGGGACAGTCTGAGTAAATATAGTGCAAAATACATAAATGAAGATCTGTATGACAATGAGATGTAGCATCTCCCTGCCCTATCTAGGATACAAAATATAAGATAGGAAATATTCAGTGCTCCCAGATCCAAATAACCATTTCCCTGTAAGAAGCCCTTATTTTTCCTGTGTTTTCCTGTAGTGACAGAATCAAATCCCTGTATAAATTCCTGTAGATATTTCTATGCCACTGGTTCCTTATTTATGATTTTGTTCTTTATTTATTAGATCAGCAGTCTTTATCAGAAAAGAGCTTTGTATTATATGTCAAGATGGCCTTGGAATGATTTGGATTTACATGGTATGCATAAGGCACAATGGGGACTATATGAAATAACAACTGTCACACTTGTTATTTCATGAACTATACTCAAAATTAGTAATCACAAGTACAACAATCTTCCAAAGATACTAGTAATGTCTGTAAACAAATTTATTGTAAATAGAGACATTCTGTCTATATATATATATATATATATATATATAATAATATAGTGGCACAGTAGTGCCACTATTGTTAGGTTGAGTTCCCCATTTAAGGTTAAAGTGTGAAATGTTGCAGCTTAATAACTTTGCCACCGTAAGATGAATTTGCCTGAAATTTCGTACACATGGAGCGGTATCATAATTCTCAGGATCTGCCAAGTTTTGTACTGGTCGGATATACGGTTGCAGAGTTATAAAGCAATATTCTGTAGTTCATTTATGCTTTTTTGTGCATTCTTTGCTCGCACCTACAGGTCGCACAGTTTGTGCAACCAGTAGGAAACCTTCAGGGAATATGCAATCAAGGTCCCCGGTGTGCCTTTCGAAGATTTTGTGAAAAAAGATTAAACAGTTCAAAAGTTATTCAAAAAACAATTTTCCCATTATAGTCAATGGAAAAAGTTAACAAAAAGTTTGACAGTGTCGCAAATGCAGTTTTTAGTGTCACAAATGACCCCTGTAGTGTCGTGAGTCAATCATTTTCTTTTCAGTTAGTGGTCACAGAAATGCTTGGCATTTAAATTTGGGACCCTCTAGGGACACAATTCTTTTTGTGTTCACCTAGTCGGGCCCTGAGGATGCCAGCCATGTCTTATTTTTTTTTTGGGGGGGGGGGTTAAACACCCCAGAAATATGTTTTTGAAATTTTTGTAAAGTAGTGTTGCAAAGTAGTGAACAGACCTGTGACACTTTCGTGATTTTTTTTATGAAAGTGTCGGATTTGCAATACTACTTTAGGACACTATGCCCAAAATAACATGAATTCTTTGCCATCCTGCTGCAGAAGAATGGTTTGGTCTTTGGGCTGAAATTTGAGGGAAGAAAGCCAACATCCCATAGATGTGCATTTTGGTGGTTTGGTGGCAAAATATTATAGGATGCAAGTTATGTGCTCCAAAGTTCACACTTTTCCCATAGATCAACATTACTAAGGCCCACCGCGCCTGGGCCCGTGATTCGGAAACGCTTCGAGATAATGGACTTTTCGTCAGAAAAACACTTAGCCCTGCTAGACAGCTAAGTGCAAAACTAGCTGGGAAAGTCATAATTTATATGAAATTTTAATTGTTTTTCTATGTCGCACGGTTCCTGAGATATATGCAATTTAGTATTCCAAGTGCTCATTTTCTGCTCCAAGGCCCATTATTATGCATACATTCTTTGTACTCACTGTGTTTCTTATGCAGCTGTTGGGCAAAACGGTGTGCACTTCCATTACTGTTACAGTTAGTGTTCCTACTATGCTTCCACATACCCGCTGTGTTACCATTCCTGCACGCCCACTATATGTGCTTCGCTTGTGTTTTCATTTGCGCTTTGTGTTTGTGTTACTGTTACCATTTGTGTTTCCACTACTGTTTCTGGATGCATTTCGTTTTGCATCACAGTGTGCATTTCCATTTGCATTTGCGTACATGCTTCCGTTTGTGTTTGTCTTTCCTTTGGTGTCATCATTGCTGTTACTATTTGCGTTTCCAATTGCATTACTGGGACCATGCACATTACAGTTTGTGTTTCCATATCCACTTCCATTTGTGTTTCTGTTGCCATTACCATTTGCGTTTCTATTACCATTTGTGTTATCGTTAATGTTTGCTTCACCATGTTCATTAGCGTTTGCGCTTGCGATTGCATTACTGTAATGATTTGCATTTGTGTAAGCACTTCTGTTTGCATTTCTCTTTCCTTTGGTGCCACCTTTGCTGTCACTGTTACCATTTGTTTTCTAATTATGCTACCATGACAGTGCACATTACAGTTTGCATTTCCATACGTGCTTGAGTGCTTGCATTTCTGTTTGTCTTTTCTTTGGTGTCATCATTGATTCTACTGTTAGCATTTGCATTTCCAACTGCAGTACCGCTGACCATGCAGCACCATTTATGCCCATGCCGCTTTGCATTTTACTTTCTGTTTGCATTATTGTTTGCTTTTGGCACATGTTGCTGTTACTGTTTGCATTTTCAATTACGCTACCATTACTGTTTGCGCTTCATCACCATTTTCTTTTTTGCTGCCCTTAGAGTTTATGCTTCAGTTGTGTTTCCATTGTTGATTGCATTACTGTTTCCTTCTGTGGCACCATTGCCTTAACCATTTGCATTTCTGTTTGCATTTGTGTTATTGTTTGCATTTTTCTTACCATTTGCATTTCCATTGGCATTACTATTTACATTACTGTTTTCATTAATGTTTGCATTTCTGTTGCCGTTAGCATTTGCATTACCATTTGCATTATCATGTCTGTTTTCATTAATGTTTGTGCTTTCATTCCTCTTACCATATGCATTACGATTTGTGTTTGCATCACCATGTGCACTACCGTTTGCACTTGCATTTGTGTTAGTATTACTATGTGACAAAAATCACATCCCCAGCTCCCACCCACCATTCATTCACTATTTATACTGCTCATTCTCAAAAAGAAGGGAAATTCATGGCAAAAAACTCTGTTTAATGCATCAGTTAGGTTGTTCCACAGTGACAAAAGCGAGGAAATTCAGATTAGAGTTGCCACCCCTTGCACCCCAAGCCCACCCAGTCCCCACCAACAGGCATCGGGTGTGTTGGCTTTGTCAGTCCTAGCTCTCACCTCATTCTCCTATACTGCACCACTTCAGCTTGTTTACACATGGGATGGGGTGAGAGTTAGACAGATGACTCCAACGCACACCCCGATGCCTGTTGGTGGGGACAGGGTGGGTTTGAGTGCAAGGGTGGCAACCCTAACACCAAATTTCTCACTTTTGTCACTGTGGAACACCCCTAACTGATGCATTAAACAGAGTTTTGTCATATATATATATATATATATGGATAAATCAAAATCACGTTAATGCATCATTTAGAGTTAAAACACAAAAGTCAGGAAATGTGATCTTTAGGGTTGCTCTCTCTCATGTACCCCCATCCTGAGATTGACAGATGTTGGTAACACACAGAGGCCCAAATGTCACCCCATTCCATCCACATGTGTAATCATATTCACAACCCACAGTAAAGAAGAATAGGGTGACATTTAGGCCTCACAACCCCAATGACACACCCCGGCATCTTTCAGTTCTGGAGAATGGGGGTACATGAGGGGGGACCCTAAAGGTCTCATTCCTGACTTTTTGTGTTTTAACCCTAAATGATGCATTAACACAGTTTTTTGCACAGAATTTCCTTACTTTTTGAGAAAGCATAGAAAAGTACAAACTCATGCACGTTGGTGGGAGCGCGGGGCCCTTCTGCCTAACATAACAGTAAAAGTACTGAATGTCATATCTATCAGTGGGAGCATATAATGGTGGGAGCATGGGGCCCCCAGCTTGAAATAAAACAAAGTTTGATTCATTGGAGTGGCATAATTCCACATCTGTTTAAATGTCAGACACCTAATCACTGAAAATTACCTCCTTGGCAGTAAGGTTAGCTACCCTATCAATGTCAAGCCACTGCCACAATGCAAAACGCTATACAGAAAATGTAAAGTGCTTTATTCAATACATCTCTGCAGCAAATTAATTTTCCAACACCTAAACACCATATTTCACATCTACAGGATATCCCATCAACACCCTCCAAATTTCAAGTTAAAAGACCTAACAGTTTCCGAGATAATACATTTTAAAGTTTGAGACTTTCATTTGTCGAAGTGGCATAATTCCACACCTGTTTACATTTTACACACCTAACCACTGAAAAGTACGTCCATGGCAGTAACACTAGCTACCCTATAAATTTCAAACCAGTACCACAATGCAAAATGCTCTCCACAAAATGTAAACTGCACCACAAAATATCTCTGCAAGAAATGTATTTTCTGACACTTAAACACCACAAGTCACATATACAGGATATCCCCTCAACACCCTCCAAAGTTCAAGTTAAAAGACCAAACCATTTTCGAGATATTTAATTTTAAAAGTTGTGAAAATTGGGCTATCTGGTCCCTCCAAATCTGCCCATGTAGTTCCCCCCTCACAAACAAAGATTGCAATCAAAGAATCTTGCGATCAAAGAATTTGCATGTTTGCGAGCAAAGAATTTCCAGGCTCGTGATCAAAGAATTAAAAAATTTTAAAACTCAAATTTTTCAGAGAAATACATTAAACCACAGGCATAACTTGATAAAATAATGCTCCCTGAGCAAAACCCATCCTAATTTGACTTTATAAGTCACCCCTGGGCTGAGATATTTGATTTTTTAATCTGGCCATCTAGTCGCGCCCTCGCGATCAAAGATCGTGGTCAAAGAATCTCACGATCAAAGAATTTGTAGGCTCATGACCAAAGCATCTGCAAGCTCATGATCAAAGAATAAAATATGGTAAAAGTCCATTTTTTCAGAGAAATACATTAAACCACAGGAATTACTCGAAAGAACAAAGCCCTCTGAGAAAAAAAGCATCCTAGTTTCACTTGATAAATCACCCCTGGGCTGAGATATTTGATTTTTAATCTGGCCATCTAGTCACCCTCGCGATCAAAGATCGCGGTCAAAGACTGTCGTGATCAAAGAATTGCAGGCTTGCAACCAAAGATTGTTAGCGAGCCGCATCAAAGAATTTAAAACTCTGTTTTTGACAGAATTAGAAGAAACCACAGGCATGGCTCGATAGAGGGAGACCACTGAGTAAAACCCATCATAGTTTTACTTCAAAAGTCACCCTGAGCCGAGATATTTGTTTTTTCCACCGCAAAATGAAAACAAGATGGTGGCTATAGCGATCAAAGAATTCCTCATGATCAAAGATTTTTGATCATAAGCTTGCATATTCTTTGATCATGAGGAGGTACCAGATGGCCAAAACCCCATTCTTCTTTCACAAAATAACCATATAAATTTTCCCATAGACTTATAATGGGAACTTAAAACTTTAATAACTTTTGAATGGATTAATATTTTTTCACCAAACAAAAAGTGTCATATTCTTTCACTGAAGCTCTTTCAACTTGCCAAGTTGCAGAGCAGCATGCCACACAATGGCTGTGCAGTGCCACAGACAAAATCCACAAAACTGCTCACAAAACCGCTGAAAAGTGCATTTTCAGCATTTTGGTGTAAAAACTGTAAGTCCGACAAAATGACATTTGGCAATTCAAGAGCTATGATGCCCCACTGTGCATACCAAATTTCATGCAAACCATTTAACGAGGCCAAAGTTATTAATGCACAAAAGTTCAAATTTAACATAGAAGTGCTCTTATAACCCATATATATATTATAGGGTGTGGACCATGTTAATTGCTGCTATAGAGTGTTTCTGTAAAGAAGGGGTTTATCATAGTGTATGTGGAACTGTTTAGGGCAGCTACTGCATTTTCCTGGGTATGGTAACCTGCTAATTCCCACAGGTACTCCCTACCACTTCCCAGGTGGAGGCACCATGCCACTCTACATCTACCCATCATAACCTAGGTTGGCCCCCTCAAATGCATTTGCTGTGAGGACCTTGAGGGTCCCAAAACAGCCAAAGGTGAGTCAAGGGGCTGTTACATTTATTTGCACTTATTACTACTTTTCTAATCATTTTTGTTAATTATTATGGAAACCAGGAATGTTAAAAAGCAAAAAGGGAAAGGGGAAATTTAACCACCATGCTTAACAGTGGGGCTTACTGCTCCATACCTTTAAAAAATAAAAGGGTTATCAATGCTCAAATTTAATGAAAAAAAAGTCACCTTTGAAAGCTTCAATTCTAGTTAATAATAAGAAATTTATTAACACCATTAATTCTTCATTAGAGAATCACATAACCAGTAATGATGGTGATATTGTGTCAAATGAAACTGATAGAGTTTTTTGATTGGGTCACGAGGGCAGTGGACAATGGGCAGATGATGGACATCATATACCTGGACTTTAGTAAGGCCTTTGATTCAGTGCCACACATATGGTTGATGACGAAACTGAGGGACCAAGGGGTGGGGGAGAATATGATAAGATGGATTAAAAAATGGTTGAGGGGCAGAACCCAGAGTGTAGTGGTTGGGGCGAGTTCTCCAGCACCAGAGAGGTCACCAGTGGGGTTCCGCAGAGATTAGTGTTGTGGCCAGTGTTATTCAATGTCTTCACAAGTGACATCGGGGAGGACATTAAAGGAAATATATGCCTGTTTGTGGATGACACTACACTCTGTGGGAAAGTGGACACCAAGGACGGGATACAGGACCTGAGGGAGAACCTTGCCAGACTAGAGAGAGATGGTCAGGAATCTGGCAACTTGGTTTTAATGCCAAAAAGTGCAAAGTGATGCACATAGGGGCCAAGAACTCTATGGTCGAGTATTACATAGAAGAGGCTCAGGTAAATGCTTCTGAAGAGGAAAAGGATCTAGAAGTGGTGATTACAAGTTACTTGAAACACACCTCCCAGTGTAAGAAGGCAGTAGTGAAGGCTAACAGGATGCTTGGGTGTATTGCAAGAGGATTCAGTAACAGGCTGAGTGAGGTCATTTTACCACTGTACAGGTCATTGGTGAGACCACATTTAAAATATGGGGTGAGGTACTGGCATCCATACCTTAAGAAGGACATCAGCAGGCTGGAAGTGGTCCAGAGGAAAGCAACCAAGATGACAGAGGGGCTACAGGATAGGTCCAATGAGGAGAGGTTTGGAGCCCTGTGGATGCACTCCCTGCAAGTGAGGAGGCAGAGGGGGGATATGATAGAGATCTTCAAGTACATGAAGGGAATTAACATAGTGCAAAAGGAGGGTCTCTTTAAAATGAGTGAAACAACACCACTTGGAGGCACAGTCTAATATTGATGGGGTGGAGATTCAGAATTGATGTATGGAATCATTTCTATTTGGAGAAGGTGGTGACCACCTGGAATGAGCTGCCAGAGGAGGTGGTATCAGCAAAGACAGTGGGAGCATTCAAGAGGGCCTAGGATAAACACTAAGGGAACCCTTGGAACCAAAGAAAGGGGGAAGAGAGAGGGGAGGTTGAGGGGGGCAGGGTCAGTGGTGTAAGTGTAAGGCCAGACCCTACATTATTATGAGCAGACACGATAGACCAAGCAGCCTTCTGCTGGCTCTTTTCATATGTTCATATAACTTTCTGCTATAATGCATTAAAAATTTAGAGGAACCAAATATTCCAAAGGAATACAATGACACTGAGTAGAATGAATCCATTGAAAAACAAGTTGCTCATAGTTTATTAGATTTAGAAAACCCATCTAGAGCTGAAGCCACTTATAGTATATGGTTAGCCTTTGTTCTGCATAAAAATCAGACTGCTCAAAATCCTTGTTGTGCACATTCTAAACCACTGTGTGCATTCCAAAGTGTTGTTGTACGCATTCCGAACAGTTGTTCTGCACAGTTCAAAGGTCATACAATTTTAAATTTTAAATTTCTTATTTATTCCACACCTAGCTACTTACTAACCACCCAGTGCCCAAAGTTGTACCTTTTAACTTTCAAACATCTGTAAATTTGATTTTGATAATTGATCACAACAAAGAAATGGCAAGATTTTTTGTTTTCACTTCAGCGGGGTCTGTCACTCCTGTGGTAAAAAAAAAACAACATACACTATATGAAATAAAAATTGGGCAACCACACAACTCAGCATGTGTTTCCATCTTGAGGTTGAGATGATAGCATGGACCTCTCGAGCTTTGCTGTCAAGGTTCATATGCTGTCATCTCAGCCCCTTGATGGAAACACAGCCTTGTTGTGTATGGTTGCCCATACATTATTCTCTGTATATTAAACTACCAACCGAAAAATAAGTGAGGAAAAAAGTATACCGAAGTAAAGTGAGAAATCAGCTACACAGGAATGGGAAACAATAAAAAAAATCCCAAATGTAATAAATTGAAGGTTAACAAAAAACTGTTTAAATACTTAGAAAAGAAGAACACAGAGGAAAATGTAGATATTAGTAAGATAGAGCTGGATAGTTTGCCAGGGTTCCCTGTTATTATTGATTCGCATATGATTTAGACCCCTGTTCAGCAAAAATCGATCCTCATATTGACTTTCCCCATCAGCAACAAAAGAAAAGTAGCATAGAAACATAGAAGTTGTCGGCAGATGACCACTTTGCCCACCTGGTCTGCCTTCAATTCCCTTCCTGTAGTGCCACCCTGAGACCCTACATGGACTTTGGCTTACACCCACCTCTTGCTTCTAAGATCTCCTTGCATGTATCCCATGCATTCTTAAATCCTGTGACCATTCTAGCCCCCACCACTTCTGCTGGGAGTCTCTTCAAAGTGTCCACCACTCTCTCCGTGAAGAAGTACTTCTTCACATTTCCTCTCAGCCCCCCCAGCTTCATACTGTGATCCTTTGTCCTTGAGTATCTTTTTCTTTGTAAAATGCACCCTTCCTGAACCTTGTTTATTCCTGTGAGGTACTTGAATGTCTCTATCATATTCCCCCATTCCATCCTGTCTTCTAGGGAGTAGATATTTAAATCCTTAAACCTTTTTGTTCATAGGACTTCTGATGTAGGCCCTACACCATTTTGTTTGCCCTGCTTTGCACCACCACTACCCAGTCTATGTTCTTTTGCAGACGGAGCCTCCAGAACTGTACACAGTACCTGGAGGTGGAGTCTCACCAGTGATCTATACAGGGTTATTGTTACCTCCTCTTCTTCTGGTGATACCCTCCCTATGCATCTGAGCATTCTGGTTGCCTTTCCCACAGCCTTATCACACTGTTCAGCTATCTTCAGGTCATCAAAAATGATAACCCCATGTCTCTTTCCTGTTTTGTGACTGTAAATACTTCCCTACTCTTTGGCTCCTACCACGAAGCCATCTCTCCACCTATTGTAATAGCAGATTAAAATTATTCATCCCTCTTTCCCCCAAGGATATCTTCCAATCATCAAAGAATGCTGTCAATGACAACCTCTTAAGTGTGAGGATTGTCATGAATGAGATTCATCAAGAAGTCCTTATTACAACCATTGATACATATTTTTGGAAGGCTAGGCTTGTATTTCACTGGACAAGCAGCCAGCCACTCCCACTTCCTGACCTATATAAGCAGTTCCTCTCAACCTCCTTCTGAAGCACTTTTTCTTTGTAGCCGGAGGCTCTGTTGGTCTGTCCTTTGTTGCTGGCTGGGGCCTACTGCGTTCCCCCCCATTCGATTCTGCTTGTTTTCTGCTAGACTTCTGTTTTCTGTTCTGCTTGGTTAGAATATTGCCTCTGGCTATGTGCTTCTTTGTGTGCTTATTCCCTATTCCTCTGTATTTCTGTGTCTTGTTTTGCCTTCTCTTTGGGGGACTTTTGTCTAAACTCCTTTTGTATTGCTATCAAGGAGCTCGTGTTACTTGTTACCATTACTCATGTTATTCCAGTTAATTGTCGTCATCTAATTCTGGCCCTCCCTGTAATCAAGTCCATGGAACTCAATCCCGAACTAATACATGAATATATTGCTGCAAGTATTGCTGCTGTTTTCCATGTATTGACCTTTGAACTAAACTGTAGCTTCCTACACTAATACCAAGAAAGCCATTGCTGTTGTTTCAGCATATTGCTTCTCTTTATAGTTTCTCTGATCATTCAGATTATTATTCCTTCCAAACTAAACTTAATTGCTGCACATGCTGCTTATTAATAGACGTTGCTTGTTTCCTTGCATACTGCCTTATTATACTCTGGAGGTCAGCTCTGGCTACTGCCAGTGCTGTAAACTAGTTTTAAAAGCTGCATGTGGGTTACAGTGCTTTACCATGGCTTGGTTTTCCTATGGTGGGGGACTGGGGTTCTTGTTGAGAAGCCATGGCCCCATGTGACATTTTACCTCAGGTTTGAATCTTGTCTCCATAGATAGGATCCTCTGAGGGTCCCCAGAGCGGTTGTGAGGGCCGCTGGAAACAAGACACCCTCCCATTCACAGAATCGCAGATAGGATCCTCTGAGGGTCCGGAGAGAAGTCATGAGGGCCACTGGAAGCAAGACACCCTCCCATTCACAGAATCTCAGATAGGATCCTCCTGGGTCCCCAGAGCAGTCGTGAGGGCGCTGGAAACAAGACACCCTCCCATTCACAGAATCTCAGATAGGATCCTCTGAGGGTCCCAGAGTGGTTGTGGGGCCACTGGAAACAAGACACCCTCCCCATTCACAGAATCGCAGATAGGATCCTCCGAGGGTCCCCAGAGTGGTTGTGAGGGCTGCTGGAAACAAGATGCCCTCCGCATTCACAGAATCACAGATAGGATCCTCTGAGGGTCCCCAGAGTGGTCATGAGGGCTGCTGGAAACAAGACATCCTCCCCATTCACAGAATCGCAGATAGGATCCCCCGAGGGTCCTCAGAGCAGTCATGAGGGCCACTGGAAACAAGACACACTCCCCATTCACAGAATCGCGGTACATTGCAAGGAGCTCCCCTACCAACCTCATGGAAAGACCTGCATTGTTTGAACTTGGTGCCTTTTGCTTTAATTTGCTGTCGGCGTATGTTTGGAGATAGTCTCCTGCTCCTGTAAAATTTCTCCCCACAGCTTACATTTCAATGTATTCAGAAAGTGCCTTAATGATTATTTTCTTAAACTGTTATCTGAATGTGGTTTAACCTGTGCATGACCATACTCATAGGTATAGTTACTAGGTTTTACTGCTCTGCTTCCTGCTTTGCTACCTGCATTTAAACAACTTACTTCAGTGTATTAACTAAATTACCCAGCTTGCTTTTTACTTGTGCACAAGCTGCTTACTCTAATAATATTAAATTACTTAGCACAGTTTGCTTTTCCTTAATATTAAATAAATTAGCACAGTTTGCTTTTCCTGAGCACTAGGCTCCTGTAGCTCATAGTGAATCCTTAAGGGCTCATTCAGGTCTCTTGCTAACAGTCCTGGCTCCCGACAGTAAAATAAAACATGCTAAATTAAAATCCTCAGTACAGAAGCAATACAGAAGCAGTAACGCTGTGATAGCTTTTACAAGCTTGCAAGAGGACACACAGCGCCACAGCAGTGCTCCTGCTTAATTCAGATTTAGGAGTGTGCTCGTCTTCTGTAGGCTTGCCGTCTAACCCTTCCCCCGATACAACCCCCAACTCCCAGCATACAAATTGCTTACCCTTCTGTTTCCTCCACAGATAGGATCCTCCGAGGGTCTCCAGAGTGGTCGTGAGGGCCGCTGGAAACAAGACACCCTCCCATTCACAGAATCGCAGATACGATCCTCTGAGGTCCCCAGAGTAGTTGTGAGGGCCACTGGAAACAAGACACCCTCCCCATTCATGGAATCGCAGATACGTGGTGAGGAGCTCCCCTACCAACCTCTTGGAAAGATGTGCATTGTTCTGCCCCCGCTGACACAGGGCGTTGACTCCCCACCACCCCAACCACCACCCTTGCTCAACAGTGCCTTTTATAGGAGTTTTTAACCAATCAGCCATCAACTCCATTAGCAGCTTATACTTTCCTGCCACTAGAGGCTGCTCTACTGCTTTTATCTTAACTTTTACTTTTACTTATCCCTAAATTTAGCACACTAATAGCACAAAGATGCTTCCCCTTATTTTCCACATGTGCTTTCTGCTTTCCACTGTACAGACCCCTGCCCTGTCCTATCTCACCAATCCACCACCTCCTTTTGAACCAGACTATAGTCTGGATTCTTGGCAGCTCTTAAACTCATGGATATCCTCCCTCACCCCCCCGGTTTGTGAAAAATGGGTCTGAGCATATGATCTTTGCCCTAGTTACTTCCCATGTTCACCGTCTTAGGCACACAACACTGGACGCACCCTCCAGTGTTTGGCAACCCCACCACCTGCATCTACTGATGCAGCTGTCCCACCTTTGTGCCAATTCCTGCTCCTGGCTACCCCATATTTACAAAACCCTCACTCCTACCAGTTCTTCCACCAGCGCCACCCAAGCTCTCGCACTGCAGCAGAAGGAAGATGTCCTGGAATCCCGCTAAGGTGCCTTCTCCTCCTACTCCCTGTCAGGCAATGTCCATCCTAACCCATGGCCCCAGTATCCTTGGACCCTTCTTAACCTACTCCTGGTGGTCTGTGAATTGCAGCCCTCAATGTTTGCAGTTTATTAAAAATGGAACTCCTTCCAGAGCTGGGTAGCACAATACCAACCCGATCTCATAGCCATTACTGAAACCTGGCTCTCCCATACAAAACAAAAAGAGTCTGTTTTTATGGGTATAGTAATGAAGTGGAGTTTAAAGACTTGGAACATAAGTTAAAGACTGCTATTATTAAACAAGATGTTCGCCTTTAAAGCCATTAAAATGAAAAAATTTGAACGGATAGACTTGACTATGCACTTAATCATGTTTTTACCTGGAAGGGTGTTGAAAATCTAGGAAGAAATAAACGAGGCTTCCAGAGAAATAAAATGGATGCAAATAGGTCTAAGTCTATATTGCGAAATACCAACAACACTGAGAGCAGTTTTTTCTCCACTTCAGAATCATCTGATGACCCTTTGGAGGAATTCGGCAATGGGGGGGGGGCAGCAGCCAACCGCGCCGGTCAGAGAGGCTGGTCAGATTCGAACCAGAGCACGAACCCGTAGAGGGGGCAGAAGGCGAAGATTTAAGAATAAACACTACTGGGGACAAAAGACAAGGCTTTTCACAGAAAAGTATACAGAAGAGCAGAGGAAGGTCACTGTTACGAATGTAATTAATCTGTCAGATGTTCAACTCACACCGGCTCAAATTTCCGTATTGGAGAAGGGACTAAAGTTTGTTCCTACATGCAGTGTCTCTTGTTTTGATGCTTTCCTTGACCTAAAGAAATTTACCCGCAAACTTAGTTTAAAATCTTTTTTTAATAGACAGTGGGGCCCCAATGTTGCTATAACACCTTTGGATTGTGACAGTGTTTTGACTTCTCCTTTTGAAGAGGACGGATGTTTGTTACATTTTAAAGGCCCTTCTAATTTCAATCCACCCCTGTCTGCAGCCATTTTGACTTTTGAAGCAGCTTGCCTGAATGAAATCAATGTTTTGTTTGATGAATGGAAACCTATTGGTTATAACAATTTTACCAGGGATGAACAAATAGTGTTAAATGAATTAGAAACTAATACATTAATTACTATCAAGTCAGCTGATAAAGGGGGCGCTGTGGTAGTTATGAATACTAAGGATTATCTTTGTGAGGTACAGCGTCAACTAAAAAATGAGGTCTTTTATACTATCTTAGATAAAGATCCGACATTAGATTTTCAGAAGGCTATAGATGCTGTTTTATTAACTGCACTTGAATCAGGTATTCTAACTAAGGATTCATTTGAATTTTTGACTGTTAAGCACCCGGTGAGACCTACTTTCTATGTTTTACCAAAAGTACATAAAAGCCTGCAGTGCCCCCCAAGGAGACCTATAGTATCTGGTATTGGCTCTTTAATTGAACCTTTGTCTAAATACGTGGATGCAGATATACGTGATTTGGTTTTTATGTTGCCTTCATACTTGAGGGACGCTATGCAAGTTCTTGGTCTCCTGGGTGACATGCAGTTAGAACCACAGTGGTTATTGGTCTCTATGGACATCGAGGCGCTATATACTAACATACCACATCAGGGGGGGTTACAGGCCTTACGCTATTGGTTGACGTGTAAAACAACATTGGGTGTGGAACAAATTAATTTCTTGATTAAATTGTCTGAGTTTGTTCTGACAAATAACATCTTTATATTTCAGGGGAAATTTTACCATCAGGTCAAGGGAACTGCTATGGGGGCTACTTTTGCCCCGAATTACGCTAACCTGTATTTGGGTTACTGGGAGCAGGAATGTATTTTTGATCGTAATAAAAACTGTTTCTATGATAAGATTGATTTTTGGAGATGTTATATTGACGATATATTGATGGTGTGGCAGGGTACAGTATCTGAATTGGAGGCAATTGTAATGTATTTGCATTCCACATAAGAAAACCTGAGGTTTTCATTTAAGGCTGATAAGGAGCGTGTGTTCTTTTGGATTTGGATATTACAAAATTACAGGATGGTACTCTCTGTACATCTATTTACACGTAAACCTCACGGATAGGAACACTCTTTACATGCCTCGAGCTGTCACCCTCGTCACACCATCAATAATATCCCTAAATCCCAGTTTATGAGGGTTAAACGTAATTGTAGTGATAGGGTGGATTTTGAAGTGAATTTATGTGATATGGCAGACAGATTTATTCAGAGAGGCTATGCACAGGGAAATTTGGAAGTTAGGATGGACCTAGTACGACAGATGCCTAGAGATCACTTGTTGCAGTACCGGGTCCATGAACAAATTGAACATCAAAATAAGGCACCACTAACTTTTGTTACCACTTTTGGCCAAAATGCTGTTTCTATCAGGAAGATTATTAATAAAAATTGGTCTATACTTAATACGGATCCAGCATTGAAGGAGGCTATTGGTACTTACCCTAAATTTGTTTATAAAAGGGGAAAAAACATTTCGGATAGATTAGTACATTCTTATCAGCCTGTTCAGGTTGATAAGACTCGATGGCTGCCACCACAACCGGTGGGATTTTTTCGTTGAGGGCATTACAAATTTTGCAGCGTCATGCAACAAACAAAAACTTTTTCCACGACTAATATCATTAGATCTTATGATATTAGACAGTTTATTAACTGTTCATCTGTGGGAGTCATCTATTTGGCTACATGTAATTGTGGTGCATTTTATGTGGGAAAGACCTCACAAGTGTTTAGACAGAGAGTTTGTGAACATCTAAGTGACATCCATTGCCAAAATATAAAGAATGCTTTAGTGCAACATATACAGCAGTGTTCTGGTTTGGTTGCACATTGCTTTTCGTTCCGTGCAATAGAGAGGGTTTTAATGGATCCCGTGGGGGAGATTTGGATGTGAAGATTTTACAGATGGAAGCGTTTTGGATCTATACTTTAGATGCCTTGTTCTATCCAGGTTTGAATGATTCATTCGATATAGGTCCCTTTTTAAGGTGAATTTATTATTTATGTTATACGCCCTTGATAAATATTTGTTTGAGAATTTTCTTTGATGCACAGAGTGGGAGTGCGGTGTGTGGTCAAGCCAGAACTCTGCTACTTACTTGCTCCTGATAGATGTACTGTGATCAGCATTTTTATAATATTGTTTTTGCTACCTAGGTTAAATATGATGGTTTATTTATATCTTTATATTATTATCTATTTAGATTTGTATAGTGAATCCTCTCAACACCTGAATGTTACCTTTTATCACGTTTTATTAATTGGGTGTAATGTTACTTTAAATGAATTCTTTATTATGTGGTGGTTACTATGTTGTGTATGTGTCCCTGAGGAGGCGCTGTTTTTGGCGCGAAACCGGTCGGACGTTTTCTTTGTTTGGAGCTGTTATGGTCCTGCATGGCATTACTGCATTGTGGTGCATTTGTTTTGTTTAACACAATACAGAATTTTTTGTGGAAGTGGTTGATGCTGTGTTTTTCTTGCTGCTTTCTCCCTAGGATTCCCGACTCTTCAGTAACCCTTACTGGCTATAACCAATTCCATGTAGACTGACAGGGTAAATGTGGTGGTGGATGCGCCATTTATACTGAGGACATAATCCATGCTCAACAGCTCCCCACCCCCCAGCTGGGACCTGGGCCACAGGCCCTTTCTGTAAAATTAACCTTGGGGCATGCCCAGTCCCCATGTCACATCACTGTTGTATACATTCCACCTAGGGACCAAAAAGCAGCCTTCCACTCGGTACTATCTTACTTGGACACCCTACCATCGCATTCGGAAACAATTGTCCTAGGTGATTTCAATATCAACTAGTTAAGTAAGGATGCCACTCTGCTCATTGATGCTGCCACAGACTAGGACCTATCCCAAGTGGTCACTTACCTCACCCACCTTGATAGGTGCCCTGGAAATTCCTCATTGCTTGACCTTGTCTTCACCATTTGGCCACACAAAATCACTAGTGTCTCTGTTCTCCCAAATGCCCTTAGTGACCACTCACTAGTCCTCTGCTCCTGGTCCTGCAAACTCCTAGACCTCCTCCTAAATTAATAGCACAATGCAAACTTGACCCTGGTAAACTTGCGGCTCTTAAAGCCCATCTCAGGGCCATGGACTGGTCCTTCATTGCTAACTCCATCGACCCGGATATAGCCCTTGACCTCTTCATCCTGTCCTTTAACACCATTTGTGACAAATTTGCACCATTCACTAAAAGAATGGTTAAAGGTAATCATGTGCCCTGGATCTCAGATCACCTCATGGCCTTGTTGTGGTCTAGAGACTCACTGTGGCCATGCACCATTGAGTCCAGCCTCCCCCTTGACAGAAATATGTACAGAGGGCTTGGAACAAGTGCAACTGGGCTGTGTGCAAAGCAAAGCAAACTTTATAAATCCTCCTAATCTCCTCCTGGGGCTCAGGCACAAGTTCTGGAACAATATTAAGGAAATCTGTGGTAAGGATCCCAACCCAGTCCCAGCACAGGGCATGATTCATGGGTCCTTGACCGATGACCCCACCCATATCGCTGCAGCCTTCAATAATATCTTCACTAACCTTAGCAATGTTTTCCCTCCTAATTTGTTTGATCCTCCATCATCTAATGCCCCTATTCCCCCTCCTGTAGCTTCCCCCTTTTACCTGCACTGTATCACTCCTAAGTCTGCAGAGCCATATCTCAAAACTGCCCTTAGTCACTCCTTTTTCAGCACTGAATCTCTGGACTTGAAGCTCCTTCACCTCACCCTCAATGAGGTTCTCTGCCCCCTCACCCACATCATAAACTGGTCTCTATGTCTAGGTAAATTCCCCTCTAAGTGGAAATCGGCCTTCATCACTCCAATTTTTGAAAGTGGGGATCGATCCAATACTAATAATTACCGTCCCATCTCCATACTCCCACCCCTCTCCAAAGTCTTAGAGCGGATTGTATCTGATCAGCTCACAGAACACCTCAATAAATGCAATCTTCTCTGCAAACAGCAACATGGTTTCTGCAATGGTCACAGTACTATCACTGCCCTCCTTGAATTTACCACACACATACACTCTGTGCTAGATAAGGGTCACATCACTGGTGCAGTCTTCATTGATCTCACTAAGGCATTTGACATCGTCAACCACTCCTTCCTTCTAACCACATTGACCAACTTGGGACTTTCTCAGGATGTCTTGGGATGGTTCACTGACTACCTCTTGAACCGGTCTCAACTGGTCAAAATTGGTGGTGCTTTATCCAGTAGCCTTCCTGTTCTCTCTGGTGTCCCTCAGGGGTCCATTTTGGGACTGCTACTTTTTAGCCTCTTCTTTAACTCTCTCCCTGAGTCCTGCCCTGGCAATCTATTACTTCATGTGGATGATGCAGTCATCTTCTCCTCCAGCCCTGACTCTCTGCAACTTCACGACTCCCTCCAGTCCTCTTTCACCTGTGCTGAAAGCTGGTTCACTGCGTAACTCCTTATTCTTAATTATAAAAAAAAAGTAATGCTATTCTGTCACCCACAGAATACCAGGAATATGCTCTGCCCAAAGGTACTAATTTCAAATATGACTCCGCTAGATGAAGTGGACCTTTTAAATACCTGGGCATCACTTTGGACCCAGGCCTCAACTTCCACAAACACATACACCACCTAACCAAGGCCCTTAATGCCAGGCTGGGGCTTTTGCACCTCTACAAGCACTGCCTTACCCCTGATGCTCTCAAGCTCACTGTCTCCTCCTCAGTCCTCTCTCTGCTTGACTATGGTATATTGATATAAGGGGCAACAAGCACCTCATTTCTAGCTGGTCTCCATCTCTCACTAAATAGAGCTTGCCGGCTTGTATTAGGTTGTGACTGCCTTACACACACCTGCACGCTTTATAGTGCTACCAACTGGCTTAATCTTGACAACAGAATTAGGTTCCACACCTGCCTTCTAGCCAAAAAAAATTACCCTAGGCCACTTCTCCACTGGACTTGCCCCTTTAATCCATCCAAATAATAAGATAAAGTACACTCATAGCTCTAACCACCATCTCTTGTTGATTCCCCCTAGCTGTACCTCTCAATTCCAAAAGTCTTTCAACTACAGGGCCCTCTTTTGGATGAACAACCTACCCACCACCCTGGTAAATGAACAAAGTCTTGGTCAATTTAAAACCCTCCTTAGGGTCCACCTCCAGTCCTTAAGCAACTGCGACTGTTACTGAACTCTTTCTCCTTCTTCTCTGACAGTGGCCTCTTGCCTACCTCCTCTGTTAAGTGCTCAAATGTTGTAATATATCTGCATTTGTTATGAGTAATAAACTATGCTAAGTAACCCTAGTATCCTAATGTTAGCTTGGCTGTTCACTGTAAAATCCTGAATCTTTATGCTCTGAGTGCATTTGCCGTAATGTCTTGTCTGTATCTAATCTATGTGACGTAGAACCTTTGTAAATGAGTCTCCGACTCAAAGATATCTATCCGAAACTGAAATAAATAAATAAATAATTCCTCCTAATATCATGTCACCTTCTAATTGGCTCCCTCTAGAGACTTGGTTGGCTTACCTTTGCTTATCCTATGTTTGCAATAGCTTCTGCAAACTGAATAACTTCATCAAACTAAATAAACAACTTCAGTATGCAAAAAATGGATTAACAAAAAGAAATGAGCAAAATAAAATGAACAAAAAGAAATGATCAAAAAGAACTGAATAAACAGAAATAAATAAAAATAAATAAATAAAATAATGAATATATGTCAGAAATACCTATGCAAATATATCAGGCATGCCAACCTTGTCCTACAGTTCTTCTGGCGCAGGGTCCCCACCCCCCATGCTGACGGTCACACTCTGCACCTCTAGTCTGCATCTTGAGCATGCAAAGCATGGAGCAGGGTCCTTCTCACCTAACCCATAGCTGGGAATATCCTCGCTCTGGGTGGAACTTCAGTCGTCAACCGTACCGACGGCACCTCAAGTTGTGAATTTAAGACTAAGCTGTGAAGGGTGGCTACAGTGATTTCCTTTGGCTCTAGTGGTCTACTAGCAAAGTACCTTCCCCGCATTCTGCCAACAATCACCTTTGGTTCAACTGGTTTGTTTTTTAGATCGGTAGGCTGGGTGAGTGCCTCGGTGGTTGTTACTTTCCTCCTCCCATCTTGGAGAGCCGGTTGCAGAGCAACCATCTCGCAACCCTCCACGGCGTTCCTGTTAGAAGGATACAATGAGAGTTTCCCTCCAAATTAGAATATTTTCCACCTCTTTATTTGGGCTTTCCAAATTGCAGTAGCAGAGCCATCACTAACTAAATAATCCCATGCCTGGAGGGAAGGTGACCTAGGCCTTAGATCCCCAGAGATTTCATCCTCAAAGGTTTTTTTTCTCTCCTCCATGCTGAATGTCATAATATCTAGTTAGTTTTAGTTAGTATCCCCTAGTTTCCTTAGATAGATTCTGCTGTTGGATGGAGGTGGATGGTGTCCTTACTTGCCATTCCTTCTCTCCTTAGGAGCTCCTTTCAATTATCAATGTATCCAAAGCACCTATCTATCTTGTTAATCTGTGTACCCCATATTTATTAAGCTGTGTTGTTGTCATTCTACCTCTGTGCCTCATGGCCTGATTGCTTCTGTATTTGGTGCTACTACTATTGCATTTCTTTTTGGGGGATCTTCCTAAGATACCTTTAGCTAAGGGAATCATCCTGTGGCACCTCAAGGGGTGGAACCCTCTTCAAGGGTTCCTCACCTTTGGCACTTCTACAGGGTGGTAATTCCTCTGGAATAGGTAGTGCGAATGGCCAAAACCTAAGTAACAGTTGTGCAAGCATAACACTATACTGGCTGCATTGACCATTGAATTGGAAGACTAGGCCTGTGCTTCAATGGACAAGCAGCCAGCCACTCCCACTTCCTAACCTATATAAGTAGTTCATCTAGCCTTCTTCTGATGCACTTTTTCTTTGCCCCTCCATCCTCCCCTCTTCCTCCAGTGGCAGTGCCACTCTCCTTTCCTAGGGTACCTTTAGCCAAGGGAATCATCCCATGGCACATCTAGGGGTGAAACCCTCTTCAAGGGTTTCTTGTCTTTGGTACCCCTACAGTGTGGTAATTCCTCTGGAATAGAGAGTGTGAATGGCCAAAACCTAAGTAACACAGTAGCACAAGCATAATACTATACTGGCTGTATAGGCCATTGAAATATACTAAATAGCCAAAGAACTTGGCTAAAGAGATGGTCAATAAATTAGGGCACCCTCACATGGCAATTATCTTAATTATGGCATATTTACAGTTATTTAAATCAGAACTGGATTGTATTCAACATGAGGTTAGTAACAATAGTAAAGAGCTGGATTTTCTGAAATTAAAGATAGAAGATGAAGGATAACAACAGGAAAAGAAAGAGGCACATTGCAGTTATCAAATGAATTTTAATAACCTAAATAAAGAGACCGGTAGGAAACTGAAAGGTGCTGTAAGAAAAAACTAACAAAAGGGGTTAAGACTAAAATAAATGACTTAACCAAGCCCATGATGCCTAAACAAGAGAAATCAGAAGGGTTAAACCAGGAAAGCACCATAAACCCTTATCCTAAAATGAAAGAAACTGAAACTAGAAATGTTGCAGATTGAGATCTCTCCAGAACTTCTTATTCAAAAATCTTCCATGGAACATATGACATCGAAGCTCCCCCTTCCCACTGAACAGATAATTGTTGATTCACAACTTGAGGATAATTGGCCAGTAATAATCAATATAAATAGCAGTGATGGAGGAAAGAAAAAGAATTAGAGTCTTAGAAAATGAATGGTATACTGTATTGAAATTGGTGAGATTTTTGAAAGGTTAAAGTCACAGGAAACTTTAACTGAATTTATGACTTCTCTATTACAAACAGAGCAACAGTACAAATAGCTTTAAAAGTTATACCCTTTCAGAAACTTGTAGGATCTGGGACAGTAATAAGACTTTAAAGATACTCACCTTATGCATCTTAGAATACATGATGTACCAAGTCTGGGCATGTTTGTGCTACATTTGTCGTCCAGGTCATACCTCAGGAATGATATAAACATGGTGGAGTAGTCAGGAAATGCCGATTAAAATGGTGCAGGGTTGCAACAAAAGCCCTAAGAGGAGAGAAAGAGGGGTCTCAACATGTACACCCTATAAGTAGTCCTAGGCATAAGTTTTAAATTCCAGAGGAATTCAATTTTGCCGAATTTTCAAAATTCCACCTAAATTACATTGAATTTTACCAGAAATGGAACTGCAGAATTCCACAGCAGAAAAATGTGGAATGAGTTTTTCCACAACATTTCTGCTGAATTTTGTTCTGTGGATCTCAATATATTCTGCCAAAATGGTTGTGGAATTTTGCCAAAATGGTTGTAGAATGACAGTCCATGGAAAAATACTGTTCCAGAGAATATTATTCCATGGATCTCAATATTTTCCATGGAAATGGTTGCAGAATTATTTTCTGTGGAGAAAATGCTATTCTGTGGAATATTTTTCTGCAGATTGCATCAGGCGGAATTCCGCATAAGAACTTGTGAAATTCTGGCAGAACTTCTGCTGGTGGAATGGTCATTCCATGCTAATTTTGGTGGTGGAATTCCACATTCCACACAGCACTAGATTCAAGCATGCATGGCATAGACATAGATGAAGATTGGAAAATAAGCAGGGAGGAGGGAGAACCTCCAGAGACCAGGTAAACAAACTTGTCAGGAACCATCTGGGCACACTGTTTGGGACAAGCAGTCCTTATCTGCTGACAAACTCTATGTTTCTATTCCCTATATGATGTTCAAAAGCATTTCCCTTAAAGATATTAACATAGGACTGTACCAATTTAAGTCTGTTCTGCCTAAAAGAAGATGAAAATGAATCCTAAGTATCCCTCTATAGTAACACCTTGTTTATTCTGTAAGATATACTAAAATAAATTGATCTGAAGCAGACGTTTGGGATATCAAGAGAACAAAGGTGTGGTCTGATATGGCCAAGTAGATATGTTGTTCTAAACAAAGCGCTAGCTAAGCACATCTTAAAGGTTGAACTCTTAGGCTCTGTGGGGTTAAATATAGTTAATGATACAGAAGAGTTGCCAAAGAAAATAACAAAATATATAATAGAAGAGGTTACTGTGATAAAAAGAAATGAAGGCAATAAATCAGACCCCCAGATGCCCCTGAGGAACAGGAATGCTCCCCTGCAAACCATAGAGAGGGACTAAGACTGGTAGATAGTGAGACAGTAACTAAAAGAGAACAGAATAGAATAGTAAATCATTGCAGATTATATCTTTGAACATAGATGTAATCTGAAACATAATTATGGATAGAAAATGTCTGGATTTTCTGTCAAACTTGGATATATTCTGACTATAAGAGTCTTTGTTGTTAAATGATGATGACTTTAAGTTAAACCATTTTCAGTTATACTGTGTACTAGCCAGTAAAGGGAGGAAAAAAACAAGTAGAGCCATGGTAGGGCTAATGATAAGTATTAGAATTCACCCTGAGACCATCATGATCAGAATAGCCTGACAGAACACAAATAGTGGGCCCTATGCACAAAAGGGTGCAAATTCCGTGTGATGGGCATGTATCCTATTCGAGCAGCTCTGCACACATGGAAAGTGAACACTAGTTGGTATTTGCTGTCTCTGCAACTCCACCTAGTGTCTCCTAGGGTTCCTTTTCATTCTTTTCTTTTAGAGCCAATCTGTAGAGAAAAGCAGGAGGGAGCAAGAATGTAATGGAGTAAATGAAATCCAAAGTCAACAAACAACAGCTTGCTCAACCCTGTAGAAAATAACTTGGTTTAGTGCTTTAAATCATCAGAATGTATTTCTAAATCTTCTCCTTTCACATTTGCTCTATTCTTTAATTATTTTATTGTAACTTTTCAGAACTTAAGTTCCTTCATCAGACAAAGAGTTTCTCAGTATTAACAGTGCTTCTCTGATAATGCTTGTTCTGTAAAACAAATTATAAAATTCATTTATACACCTTTTTGTTTTTTTGGTTTTTATGTATAAATATTCTATTAGATCTATATATTAGCTTCAGAATATTGAAATTCTATCATCAAAAAGTCTGTCAGTGTCAGTGGCTTAGTAGGTAGCACACTCGCCTCTGAGGCCGGGAGATCAGAGGGCTGTGGGTTCAGTTCCCACATCTGGCACTTGGGTTAATATCCCAGTACTGACACTGTAGTGCATCATGAGAGGGGTGCTGCACTTCTGAGGTGCCGTCTTTTGGATGAGACGTTAAACCGAGGTCCCATCTGCCTGGATTGGTGGTAGTTCAGGTGGATGTTAAAGATCCCATGGCACTTATCGAAAAGAGTAGGGGAATTTCCCCAGTGTCCTGGCCAAATTTCCCTCATTCACTAAAAAAAAATACCACCAACAGCTTAATCTGGTTCAAGGTCAGTTGGCATTCATCTGTATCCCCCTCCCCCGGGTCGTGCCTGAAAATAGGCAGGATTTGTCTAGTGCACTTACCCGGTCAACAAAAGCTAAATAAATAAAAAAATAAATAAATAAAATAAAAAAATCAAATATGCAGGGGGAACAGACCTGCTAACAGAGCACATTGCATCTCTGAGCTATGTTCTTGTGCATGTGAGATGGCAAGAGCCACCCCATACCGGTGGACACAGAGACAAGTAAAGTGTTCCCCCATCCATGCACCCCTTGTATTGTAACATCTATCCATTCCTGGTGGTCTAAAGGACAGTCCATTTCCAAACCCCTTGTAATGTAAGATTTTTTCTTCCCTGGTAGTCTAGTGACCCCCTTCCTATCCACAAACTCCTGGTATGATCATTCCTTCCCTGGTGGCTAGCAGATCCCCCTTTCCCCTCTCCAACAGGTATCAGCCACCACCCCTTACTATCCCTGAGCCGGAAGCACGCACATGGTCTATGAGGAGAAAAACACTGTAGGGATCATTGCACTACAATGCCTCACCAACATTTCCATGTTTCCTCCCACAAAAAAACATATTAAAGGTTCTGTTCATATGCACAAGCATGGACCAAAACTTGATAAAACAACCCTGGTCCACAACCAAATACCCAGTTAACACCCATAACTAAACTAATAAAGGCCTTGTAATTGCTCACATGAATATCAGAAGTCTCCTAGGTCACTTAGCTGAGCTAGAGGCCTGGACAAAATTGGTTAATCCTGACATCTTATGCCTCACTGAAACATGGCTAAAACCTAACATCCTGGATGCACATTGTACCCTGCCTGGGTATGCTATCATCTGGCAGGACAGAACTGGTTCTAAACGGGGTTGGGGTGTCACCATCTACTACAAGAGTCACCTTATACTAAAAGTTGTCCCCAGCCCTAGTTCCCAAATGCAATGTGAATCACTGCATGCAACACTGGCCCTAGGAGCGAAGTACCTGCACATCCTATGTTTATACAATCCACCCACTGGTGGACTGGAAAGTCTCCAGAAGCTACTTCAACATGTGTCACAAATCGTGAACATGAATGAGATCATCCTGCTAGGTGACGTAAATCTGAACTGGCTGGGACCAAATCATAGTACCCTGGCATCACTAGTTCAAAGGTACAACTTCCATCAGTTAATAACTGAGAACACGAGAATGACTAACTCACTAGCAGGAACGCTATTAGACTGGATCCTCACAAACAGACCGAACCATGTAACCAAAGTAGCTGTCCTAGCTGACTCTCTAACAGACCACTTGGCCACGGTCTGCCACTGGCACTCCTGCCCGCCACCTGCTCCTCGATCCCACCTGATCTCCTTCACTAATTTTGCAAAACTGGATGTACAAGCCTTTCTTCTTGACATTGCCAACACGGATTGGTCTGAAATCTTCCTTGCAACTAGTGCTGAGGTTACCCTGGATGTGTTCCTCACCAGGTTTGGTGAAGTATAAAGGTGGCATGTACTGAAAATGAAGAGAAGGTCGGGCAAAAAAGGTGGCTAGACAAAGAACTAGTCCACAAACTCAAAACCTGGACAAGCTCTGGAAACAATACAAGACTACTGGCCTACCAGGATCATCTTATCTACAAACAGCATAGAAGTGGCTGCAAAACAAATTAGGCTTGCAAAAGCAAATATTGCCAGAACCTATTAACCAGCTCCTCTAAAGATCCATGTAAATTCTGGAGTCACATCAAAACCTTCCTTGAACCCTCAATCTGTCACCCCTCGGAAATGGTTCTTCACAGTATCCACTACAATGACTCTCACTCATAGCAACGCCTTCAATCAACAGTTCTCTGACCTATCTTCCCATACATCCACTCTAAATCTGCACCTGCTGCCCTCAGCCAATCTCTACCAAAGAGAACACTGATGCATCGACAAGTGGCCCTCAACAAGCAGCAACAAAAACTTTTTATTTTAAGGCTGTGACTAGAAATCAAGTTCTCAAACTCTTAAATGTCATATCTGAGAACACCAGCCCTGGCTCTGATACACTGGAACCACGACTGCTGAAAGCTGCTGCCCATCTCATCTCCCATCCATTAGCCAGGATTTTCACACTGTCCCTCTCCACGGGCACTGTCCCAGAGATATGGAAGGCCACTAGAATCACCCCCATTTTCAAAAAAGGGAGCAAAACTGAAATATCGAACTATTGACCCATTGCCATTCTCTCAGTCCTTAGCAAAATTCTTGAGAAAATAGTAGCCACCCAGGTCATCAAATTCCTCGACTCCTCTAACTCACTCTGTGAGGTACAACATGATTTCAGGAAACATCACAGTACCACAACAGCGTTAGCAAAATTTACCTCTGATACGCTAACAAATATGGATGAAGGTCATCTAACTGGGGCTGTGTTCATCGACCTCACCAAGGCTTTTGACCTTGTGGACCACCCCCTTCTGCTTACTACCCCAAAAATCTGGGCTTCTCATCCCCTGTAACAACCTGGTTCAGAAGTTACCTAACAAATAGGTCACAAGCAGTCAAACTCAACTCTGTTATCTCTGACAGTACCACAATCAACATTGGGGTACTGCAGGCCAATATGCCCCTCTCCTCTTCTCACTGTTCAGAAACAATCTGCCCAACAGTATAACATCTGGCGCCTCGCTACTATATGCTGATGACCTAGTTATTTATGCTCGTTCCAGGCTGTATTAAACACCTCAATGCCACTCTGACATCTGCCTTCCACTGCTCAACACTGGCTAAACACTCATCACCTCATACTTAATGTGAGCAAAACAAAAGCCATGCTCCTTAGAACAGCCCATAAACTTAGAACCTGCTCATCTCCACTGAATATACTTGACCTAAACCGAACCTCTCTATCGAGGGTTGTGGGCATGTTCCGCTATCTGGGAATATTGTTGACCAAACCCTTGACCTGAATCAGCACATCCAAGAAACCTGCAAAACGGTCAGTTGCAAACTGGGGGCTGCCTACAGGACTAACTACATGCTCACACCCACTGCCAAGCTTGCCATTGCCAGGGGAATCCTCCAGCCAACTCTGTCCTATAGTGCTCCCATCCTAACCATGGCAAATAAAGCTGCACTACAAAAATGGGATACCACCTATAATAATGTTTGTCGATATGCATCAAAGGCACCTCGCCTAAAACATCACTGCCAACTCTATAAAGACCTAGAGCGGCTTTCCTCCTCCACCAGACAGTACTACCTCATCTGCCTCTCAGACTCCATAATCAGAGTGATGAGACCTGCTACACTATCTGAACTGCTCCAGCCTGCTATCACTTCGCGTGAGCTGAGATCGTCTGACAAATCTTTACTAATTATTCCCCTCTGCCGTACTTCCAAGGGCTCTGGTGCATTTAGGCATGCTGCCCCCCATTTATGGAACTCACTACCTATGGACCTTAGACGTGCTCCCTCACACCTTGCTTTCAAGTGAAGACTACAAATTCATCTTACTTCTATGGACCAATGTACTTGTTTTGATCCTACCTAAACCCTTTCACTTTGACCTCCCCTCCCCCTATCTAAGTCCATCCCCCCTTTTCCCTTGTATGTGTCCATTTGTCCACCTTTATCCTATTTTGATGCCTTGCAAACCGATTATTTGTTTGACTGCTTGCACTTTATATTATGTTTACAAAGAAACTTATATGGCTATACTGTCTTAAAAATGCCTAATCACTTTGCCCTCTCTAAACGTGTGTTATGTCATTTGACATTTCTACTTACTGTCTCATGTGCATTACGAATGTCTCCAGTTACCTCATTTTTACTGATGTTGTGTATAAAATTGCCAAAACCTTACTATTGGTTGGACCTGCTTTCCCATCCTACTGTTTTGCACTAAATCTTATGATGTACTTATTGTAATCTGGTACTGGTCTCTCCTCTTCCTCTTCCTCCTCCCACCCCTCCGCACACCGTTCAACCCTTTTGTGCCTTGCCGGCCTCCAGTTCCACAGCTCTGAGTCATTACCGTGATTTTTCTCGCTAAAGCCGTACATTGCCATAACTCACCCCTGTTGATCAAGTCCCCTTCTTCCCTGCCGGGCCTCGGGTTCCACAACTGGACGCCACCATAGCTCGCCCCCACAAAAGCCGTGACTTGCTGTGAACTCCTCCTCCTGTAGACCGTGTCCCTCCTTGCCCTGCCGGCCCACGGTTCCACAAGCCCAGATACTGACTACAGCTTCACTCCCTAAAGCCGTACTTTCCACACTACCCTCTCCTTGTTCGATGGTTTCTACCCCCCCTCCCCATGGGTCACCTTGACCATTTAAACCTGTCTACTTCCTGAACCCCTTGCTTGTCCAGTTTCCAACTTCTAACCAGTTTTGGCACCCACCAATGGGCGACTGTCCCCTGCCGCTCACCCTTTACAAGGTCCCATGAGCCCGATCACTGTCCCATGTTTTTTCCCCCTAAAACAGCCATACTCATGCCTACTGCTGCCATTCTCAGCATGGCCATCTGTGTTAACACTGCTCTGCCCCTCCCTTGTTCTCCGTTACCTATGGGATATACGCTTCTCTCCACCAATCATTTTATTTTTCTATCCTGTCCCCCGGCTGCACCTCTTACCAGGAATCAGTTCCATGGGCCCGGTTATACACTCCTGCCTATCACCACAAAAGCCGAATCTCTTGCTGTCCCACTTTACCTTTCTCTCTCATGCCTGCCCCTGTACACCCCTTAGATGTGCAGCTAACCCATTAGAAGGAGCTCTCTTACCTTGTCTTCCAGCCCCATTTCACCTCCTAGTCTACTTAGCCATGCACCCACCCTTCTCTGCTCACATTCCCCCTCCATCTTCCCCCTACCCAATCCAAATCTGTCCTTCCTCCAGTACCCTCTGCTTTTTTATCAAATTGTATGTTTGTACCAATGTACCTGTACATGTACTGTATAACCTGCACTGTTCTATTTGTATTGTAATTGTACCTCCCGGGTCGTGCCTGAGAATAGTCACTTGTTGGCTAGTGCACTTACCCGGTTAACAAAAACTAAATAAATAAAATTATATAGTAACATCTTTCTAGAATACCATCCTGTCCTCAATCAGGGCTGTTTCTACCTCTAAAGCACTTGCTGCTAAACCTAATGAACATCTCCTGCAGTCTAATGTCTATGCATGCTTTGCATAATTTATCAATCTTGTAGGTCTACTATGCAGCTAAATGATTACACTTGTACCATGTCACTTTATTATGTAGCATGCATTTATGTATTTTATATACTTATAGCTTGCACCACTGTCTTGAGTTGTATTCTGCTGTGCCAGGGTCATGCCAGAAAAAGGCACCTGGTGCTAGCTCACCTACCTGGGTATCTACTTAAATAAATAAATATTGACAAAGGTCAACTAGTTTGGGATAACACTCAAAGGAATAGAATTGTTTAACTATTAGCATCAGATGTATATGAAAAAAACAATAGAGGTGATTGTCAATTGAAGGGACTGCTGTGATAACAACCTTTGCATATAGTCACTTTATATGCATGCATTTGTGTTATAAAATGGATGGTTTGACTGTGAATGCAAACTGGCTAAAAACTGTTAAATCATAGAATTAGAGTAGTAATAAAAAACTCAGTGTAGAAACATCAGACAACTGAATGTGGCATGCAGAGGGTATAAAAAAATGTTGATGTACAAGAAAAGGTTCTACCAGTGTTTTATGGAATAAGATGTTGGAGGCTGTAAAAACATTACAACATGTTTTGGAAATTGGTAACTCATGGCAGGGGTAGCAAGCAAAATAGCACTGATAATCATGTCCATCAGGAGGTATTGGAGAATTATTGGGTCCTTTTTTTTTTTTTTTATAAAAATTCTTCAACTGAAAGATGGACTCTGCAAACAGATGTGGGAATGGTTTTCTCAAAACTGATTTTTAAAAAGCTTTGATGATAAAGACCCAGGTCCAGATGTTTTTATTTTTATTTTGGACCACAGTTTTGTGGTCACTTTTTAATAGCTCACTTTTCAACAACTTTGTTATTAACAACTACATGCCAACATCATGGAAAGGAGCACTGGTCCTTTCCATTCAAAAGCAGGGTCAGCCAAGTGACCCATTCATGCACAGACCAATAAGCTTGTTAGGCACAGCCTCCAAAACTTTTGCTAGAATCATTTATGTAAAGCTGCAGAACAACCTAGACCACTTACATTTAATTTCTGACCTTCAAGCTACAGTACGTCACATTGAACTGCCCCATCAATGAGTTGGTTTAACATTTTTTTTTACAGCTGGCAGTGCACTAGCAACTCATATTGCATAGTTTTTCAATGCTTAACCAGCTCAAGATCAATGTTTGTAAAATGTTTTTTTGCAGCTCATTTGGAAGGCATATGTAGTCCAGTCATAGTGCAATACAAAACTGCATTTTAACTCTTAATAAACAGTCTCTCCATGGCTTTGTGCTGGAGCCAGCAACACTTAAGCAACTCATTCAGAAGTGCTAAAACAACTCATTGGGGGACCAGCATAATGTGACTTGTACTGTAAATTTAGAAGGAATGGATCTACCTTGAATCAACATTTTATTCTCCGTCATTCATTCGAAAAACATGCTTTGGTAAGAACTCAATCTGTTTATGTCACCTTTATACAATATATCTGGTACAGGCATTTAATTTCCTGAATAGCTCCAACTTAGGTAAGAAATTGGTGGACATGGATCTTGATTCTGTTTTAATCAATATTTTTAATGATATCTGAATAATTGATGTCAAGTTAAATACAATAACAAAGGAAAGTTGACAGGAGAGAAGCAGCAACCCTAATTGTTTTACCTTTATATCAATGACCTAAGCCAAGCATTGAATAATTCACTACCACAAAATGGGTAACCATTATTATCCAATACTAGTGTATTCAGATTACTTAGTCTTTCTTTTTTTTTTACCAGGAGAGACACACTAAGCTGAAGCTTGTTTACAGGTGTGACCTGGGAGCACAAGGAAGTTAAGTGACTTGCTCAGGGTCACACATTATTCAAATGTGGGCTGTGGGATTCAAACCCAGGTCTCCAGGTTTGCAGCTCAGAGCCTTAAACCACTGCATTATACTGCCTCCTAGTCTAAATTTCTTTCACACAGAAAGGGCTACAGGACCAAATTGATATGCTCACAGGAAAAGGTAAGGAACAAATATGGAGATCAACTTAGACAAAAGTAAGGTCATGATATTTGACAAAATAAAAATGAAAGGAATTGACCAAATCTTGGAAAATCAATAACACTCAATTAGAGGTTGTTAAAGAATTCCACATCTTGACTTTATCTTGCAAACATCAAATTTAAATATAAGGAAGAAGGTACACAATCCAAAGGTGCACTACTACAATTTAGTTATAATTACAGAGATAATGCAATATAGGCAATGTTTAAAGTGGTCAGTGCCAAAACTATGTCGCAGTGTTTATTTGAAACTTAAATCTTGGCTTATGAATTCCAAAATAAACTATAGAAAACTGTGGATAGTTTCTATAAAAAAAAAAAAAAACAACTCCTCAAGCTCCTCACAACCATTTCTGGGAACGTAGCTCATGTAGAACTTGGTCAAATCTCTGCAGAAACATTTTCAAAATGGAGGTTATTAAATTTTTGGATACATGTTTAAACTTCTTCAGTGCTAGTGCACTCATGCTCAGATGGAAAAGTTATTTTATCAGAGAAAAAAGAACTCTAGGACTCCATGGATACATTTTGTTAAGGAACCAGTAAATAAAATGAGAAAAGGGGGTCTTAAAGCATTATGCAATTTAAGAATTATTATCTCTAATGCTTGCAGTCCAGTACTTAAAAAAAGCAAAGGCTCATCAACATTGAGAGACAAAACCAATTGCAAAAATTAATTAAAAATGTATTTCATTCCCCATTAGCCACTCTGAAAAAAGAACCATTCATTGCCACAATGATGGAACCAGAATTGAGAAAAACCCTAACAAAATTCTGCGTTTGTGTTGTCCCAAATAAACATTAAGAAAGGAGCTGTAATAATGACCCTGACAAGACTATGCTCACATGCAGTTTTAACCAAATTTAATATCTAGCACATGTAGTATTAATATGCCTGTTCTATAAGAACAAAATGTCTTGGCTGCATTATTGGGAAACAATTATTAGGCAAAACCTACCTCCTCAATTATTTATGCAGTTCTCTAAGGGCTGGAGTGCTTATAAAACTTAAGATTGACTAGTAAGATTTTTAGTCTCTTCTTTAGTCATTTACCTTGAATACTGTAACAAAACGTTATTGAATTTAAATAACATAGGAGCACAGAATCTGATGGCAGATAAGGACCACTTGGCCCACCTAGTCTGCCCAGTTCCCTACCTAATGGATAAGCTGCAGATAGTTTACCAACAGCCTACTTCCTCCTACCCCCCACTAGAATTGTCTTATGTCTGTCCCATGAATTCTTGGATTCCCCCACCATGTTTGACTCTACAACCTCCTCAGGAAGGCTGTTCTATGCATCTACAACCCTCTCTGTGAAGAAATACTTCCTCACATTACCTCTGAGCCATCCTCACTCTATCTTCAAATTGTGCCCCCTTGTTCTTGCACATCACTTTTTCTGAAAGATGCTACCCTCTTGGACTTTGTTGATTCCCTTGAGGTATTTGAAAGTTTCTATCATGTCCCCCTCTCCCTCCTTTCCTTGAGGCTATACATCTTAAGCTCCTTTAATCTTTCTTGTTGTCTTCTGGTGCAGACCCTGCACAATTTTCACTGCCCTCCTCTGAACATTCTCCACCCTGTCTATGTCTTTGAGGAGATGGGGTCTTTAGAACTGTACACAGTAATCCAGATGTGGTCTTACCAACTGTCTTTACAGAGGGACAACAACTTCCTGTTTTCTACTGGTGATGCCATTCCCTATACATCCCAGTATCCCCCAGACCTCCTTACTGCCTTTTCACATTGCTGGCCCACCTTTAGGTCATCTAATATGACTACCCTAGGTCCCTTTCCGTTTTTGTTGTTGTCAGTATCTCACCCCCCATTGTGTACTCTTCCCCTGGGTTTTTGTTTCCCAGGTGCGTTACTTTGCACTTCCTTGCATTGAATCTAAGCTATCATACATTTGACCATTCCTCCAATCTTTCCAAGTCCCTTTTCATCCTTTCCACCCCACCTTGTGTATCAGCCCTGTTGCAGATTTTTGGGTCATCTGCAAAGAGACATATACATTTCCTTCCAGTCCTTCTGCAATGTCACTTATAAAGACATTAAAAAGGACTGGCCCCAGTACTGAACCCTGTGGTACCTCA
Source organism: Neoceratodus forsteri (assembly GCA_016271365.2). Taxonomy (NCBI): domain Eukaryota; kingdom Metazoa; phylum Chordata; order Ceratodontiformes; family Ceratodontidae; genus Neoceratodus; species Neoceratodus forsteri. The sequence continues at coordinate 1,517,776,735 of CM057456.1, forward strand.
CTAGTAACCCCCCTTTCTTCTCTGTGGACTCCATTTACTATTACCTTCTATTTCCTGTTGTCCAACCAGTGTTTTACCCAGGCTTCCACCCTGGGACCCACTCCCAAGCTGGCTAATTTGTTTATTAATGTTTTGTGTGAGACTGTGTAAAATGCCTTGCTAAAGTCTAAGTAGACCATGTCCACAGCCCTTCTCTGGTCTACTACTTTCATCACCCAGTCAAAGAAATCAATTAGATGTGTCTAAAATGACCTTCCTGCTGTGAATCCATGCTGTCTTGGGTACTGTGCCCCACTGGCCTCTAGGTACTCAACAGATCTTTCCTTCAGAAGTGATTCCATCATTTTCCCTACCACTGAGGTCAAACCGACAGGTCTGTAATTTTCTGCCTCTGTCTTGCTCCCACTTCTGTGAAAGGGAATCACATCTGCCCTCCATCAGTCCTCAGGTACCACACAATCCTCCCATGATTTATTAAAAAGGATAGTCAGTGGTGTTACTAGTTCTTTCCTTAGTTCTTTTAGAATTCTGGGGTGAATCCCATCAGGCCCCATTGCTTTATCCATCTTCAGTTTTAGGAGTTCTTTCAGAACCCTTCTTCTGTAAAAACTAATATCAACCCCTGTCCAGAGTGCTTCTATTGACTGGATTAGGTATCTTCCCCTGCTCTTCCTTTGTGAATACTGAGCAGAAGTATCAATTTAGTATCCCTGCCTTTTCACTGTCGCTCTCTGCCCAACCACCTTCCTCTTTATTCAGCCTCAGTATCCCTGCCTTAGTCTTTCATTGTTCTCTAATGTACCTATAAAAGGTTTTATCCCCCTTCTTAACTGAGTTGGCTATCTTTTCCTTGGTTTGGGCCTTTGTTATTCTGACTGCCTTCCCCATTTCCTTCTGCTTTAACTGGTGCAGGTCTCTGTCCTGCTCCTTCTGTGTTTCCTTATACTTCTTGAATGCTATCTTTTTCTCCCTAACCTTCCCTGCCACTTCTTTTGAGAACCATAGTGTTTTTTTCTTTTGTTTTGATTTGTTTATTTGCTTCACACAAAGGCTTGTTGCCTCTATGATGGTGATTTTGATGTTTTCCCATTGTCCCCAAATAACTATCTTGTTGTGTCGTACTTTATACTATGTGATTTGTAACATGATACTGTCAGGTAATTTATGATGACCAATAAGCTTTCATCTGGTCTGATCTGATCCATCCCCTATATCAAGTATCCCCACACCTTCTCCACCCCATCCTACAAACCATGAATTGACCCCCTCTCATTACCCTCTATTAAATATGCTCTTTGTTCATTCCAGAGCTTGAAAAACTCACTGCCAATCAAGCCTATAGAAGGAAGTCTGTAAAAAAGAAAACTATCTCCCATCAGAGCAAATGCATTCACTCTTCTGTGCTGTGCTGTGTGAGCAGAATGACTGGTTAGTGGTGTATATCCTAGTAATAATGCCTGATTGGCTGATCACTAGAAATTGCTCCAGTTTTGATCACACTGGCCATTCAACTTATTCTGTGAATCACTGGAAATATTGCCTTTTGTTTCTAAAGACAGATACATACCATTGATAAAAACACAGGATTATTTTTTTTATTAAAAACAGTTTGTGCATACAGAGGCATTCATTTTCAATTGTATTAATTCAGAAAAATAAACAGAAATAAGTCATATTAAAGGCAACATGAATGGAATTTAAATTCTTGGATACAAATAGCTAACAACTACGGGAATGAATTGAGCAACCATGCTGAAATTTTAACATGCATTTAAGAGATTCCTCTGAAGAAGCCATGTATAGGATGGCAAAATGCTGGGATAGCATGACAATGAAACATTTGTTAAACTGAGAAGTATAGTTTTGTGCCTTCTCTCAAAAGTCAGTGCCTCATTCTCATGATATTGCCAGTTTGTCAGGGGTGGCTCACAAATTGAGGCAAACATAGTAGGTGATTGCTTGTGACTCATCTAACAAAGATAGTTTTGTGTGACATTTTTCCTCAAAGAATTCAGGAAACAGAGTAACAGTAACATTGCAGCACCATACTTTAGTACTAGGACTAGTAATGGGCAAACCGGTTAAGCCAAAATATGAACCAACCTGAACATGCCGAAGTGTTCATAAACAAATGGCTTCTGAACACTTTTGGCTGTTTGTATCTTGGGAAATGCAGCATGAGAAGAGCCAGAGCAGGAAGAACTCACAGGAGTGACCAGAGACAAGACTCTGGTTCCTCAGTGGATGACCAAGCTGTCCATCTCTCTAAGGTGACACCTGATTGAATACTGATCTAGCAACCCATGTGGTTCACCTTAGACCTATGCAGAGGAATTATGATGGAGAAGGAGCAGCAGCTTCTGTAGGCTGCTCCATGCTACAAATTCTGTATGCTTGTGCAACTTGCATTTTAATTAATTCTTAGATTTTTTGCCACCTTGGGCAATAGAGAAAGAAGTCAACTCAAAAAATCTGAAAGAAGAATTTATATATATATATATATATATATATATATATATATATATATATATATATACATACATATATATATATATATATATATATATATATATATACATATATATATAAATATATACTGTGTAGTATAATATATATATATATATATATATACATATATATATATATATATATATATATATATATATATATAAATATACTAAAACAAAATAAGAATTAAACTTAGGAAAGTTGGGGTATTGAAAGGGACTGAGCTGAGGACTGTGTGTGGGAGTTGGGGATTGGGGTGGGGAGTAGTTATATTATTGAGGAGAGTGAGGGAGGTGAGAAGGAACTTGGAGGAGATGGAGGGCAACTTGTTGTGAGAAAGAACTTAAAAACAGACTAGAGTGCAGAAAAGAAAGAAGATAACAAGAGACTGAAAAGAGACTTCACCATTAAGTGCCAGAGCCAGACTGCTCATTTTTGTTTTTGGGGTAGCAGTCTAGCAGAGTGGGTGAAGTCTGCTGAACTGTACCAGTGTGCCACCCACTATCACACCACTCCCAGTTAGCCTGCTTGCTGTTTGCCAAATTGCCCCCAACAACAACAAGTCCGCTCTCTCAGTTCTCCTGCCTGTGCTCACTCAGTCACATCAGTGGGGATTTCTATTTTCATTTAATACAGTCTGAGTGTGTGTGACTGTGTGTGAAATAAAAATCTGACAGGCCAGCCAGTCATCAGTGCACCAGTGCTACTTGTTGCATACAGTGTGGACCCCCAAAACAAGTCAGTCAATTGCCATCTTCCTCTCCCTCCTCGCTCAGTGGGGTATAAGCTTGGCTCACTGGGCAGGGCATTCCATCTCATCACATGGAATAAATAAAAAATAAATACTTGAATGGAAAAGTACTGTGTCAGAGAGGTTAGGCCAGGCAGGGTCCCTGAATCTGTGTGGGTAGCAGCACCACCTGCAGCATTGCCCATAGTGTGGTGGTGTGTGCAAAATTGTGCATCTGTGTGTGTTTGTGTTTGTGTGTAATAAAATCTGTCAGATAGTCATCAGTGCACCAGTGCCACTTGTTGACACTGTTTGACCCTCCCAAGAAGTCAGTCATCCATCATCTTCCTCCCTGTGCTCACTCAGTGGGGTATAAGCTTGGGCTCAATGGGCAAGGCATTCCATCACATCACGTCTAATAAATAAAAGGAAATCCTTGAAAGATAAAAGTACTGTGTCAGAGAGGACTAGGCCTGGCAGGGTCCCTGAATCTGTGTGGGTAGCAGTAGCACCTGCAGCATCATCCTTAGTGTAGGTGATATGTGAAATAATTGTGTGTGTGTGTGTGTGCGTGTGTGTAATAAAATCTGTCAGATAATCATCAGTGTGCCAGTGCCACTTGTTTCACACTGTTTGACCCCCTCCCCAAGAAGTCAGTCATCTGCCATCTTCCTCCTTGTGCTTGCTCAGTGGAGTATAGCTTAGCTAACTAGGCAGGGCATTCCATCACATCACATGGAATAAATAAAGAAATCCTTGAAGGAAAAAAGTACTGTGTCAGAGAGGTTAGGCCTGGCAGGATCCTGAATCTGTGGTGGTAGTAGCAGCACCAGCAGCAGCGACCTTAGTGGAGGTGGTGTGTGAAATAATTATGGGTGTGTGAAATAAAATCTGTCCACTAGTCATCAGTGCACCAGTGCCACTTGTTTACATACTGTGTGACACCCCCCCAAAAGTCAGTCAGCTGTCATGATCCTCTCTGTGCTCACTCAGTGGGGTATAAGCTTTGGCTCAGTGGGCAGGGCATTCCGTCACATCACATGGAATGAATAAATAAAAATCTTTGAAGGAAAAAGTACTGTGTGAGAGGGTTAGGCCAGGCATGTACCCTGAACCTGTGTGGTAGTAGCAGCACCTGCATTGTCCTTATTGTAGGTGGAGTGTGAAACAATTCTGCGTGTGTGTGTGTGTGTGTGTGTGTGTGTGAAATAAAATCTGCCAGATACTTGCCTGTGCCAGTGCCACTTATTACATACTCCTGTGACCCCACCAAGTCAGTCTTCCATTAATCTTCCTCCTGTGCTCGCTTAGTGGGAAATAAGCTTTGGCTTAGTGGGCAGGACATTCTGTCACATCATGTGGAATAAATAAAACAAATCCTTGAAGGGAAAAAGTACTGTGTCAGAGATGGTTAGGCCAGGCAGGGTCCCTTAATCTATATGGGTAGCAGCAGTGCCTGCATCACTCATAGTGTAGTGGTGTGTAAATAAGTGTGTGTGTGTGTGTGTGTGTGTGTGTGTGTGTGTGTGTGTGTAATAAAATCTGTCAGATAATCATCAGTGTGCCAGTGCCACTTGTTTCACACTATTTGACCCCTCCCAAGAGTCAGTCATCTTCCATCTTCCTCCTTGTGCTTGCTCAGTGGGGTATAAGCTTGGGCTAACTAGGCAGGGCATTCCATCACATCACATGGAATAAATAAAAGAAAATCCTTGAAGGAAAAAAGTACTGTGTCAGAGAGGGTTAGGTCTGGCAGGATCCCTGAATCTGTGGTGGTAGTAGCAGCACCAGCAGCAGCGACCTTAGTGGAGGTGGTGTGTGAAATAATTATGGGTGTGTGAAATAAAATCTGTCCACTAGTCATCAGTGCACCAGTGCCACTTGTTACATACTGTGTGACCCCCCAAAAGTCAGTCAGCTGTCATGATCCTCTCTGTGCTCACTCAGTGGGGTATAAGCTTTGGCTCAGTGGGCAGGGCATTCCGTCACATCACATGGAATAAATAAATAAAAAAATCTTTGAAGGGAAAAAGTACTGTGTGAGAGAGGGTTAGGCCAGGCATGTACCCTGAACCTGTGTGGGTAGCAGCAGCACCTGCAGCATTGTCCTTATTGTAGGTGGAGTGTGAAACAATTCTGCGTGTGTGTGTGTGTGTGTGTGTGTGTGTGAAATAAAATCTGCCAGATACTTGCCTGTGCACCAGTGCCACTTGTTACATACTCTGTGACCCCCACCAAGAAGTCAGTCTTCCGTCATCTTCCTCCCTGTGCTCGCTTAGTGGGAAATAAGCTTTGGCTTAGTGGGCAGGACATTCCGTCACATCATGTGGAATAAATAAAAACAAATCCTTGAAGGGAAAAAGTACTGTGTCAGAGATGGTTAGGCCAGGCAGGGTCCCTTAATCTATATGGGTAGCAGCAGTGCCTGCAGCATCACTCATAGTGTAGTGGTGTGTGAAATAAGTGTGTGTGTGTGTGTGTGTGTGTGTGTGTGTGTGGTGGTGTAATAAAATCTGTCAGATAATCATCAGTGTGCCAGTGCCACTTGTTTCACACTGTTTGACCCCCTCCTCAAGAAGTCAGTCATCCGCCATCTTCCTCCTTGTGCTTGCTCAGTGGGGTATAAGCTTGGGCTAACTAGGCAGGGCATTCCATCACATCACATGGAATAAATAAAAGAAAATCCTTGAAGGAAAAAAGTACTGTGTCAGAGAGGGTTAGGCCTGGCAGGATCCCTGAATCTGTGGTGGTAGTAGCACCAGCAGCAGCGACCTTAGTGGAGGTGGTGTGAAATAATTATGGTGTGTGAAATAAAATCTGTCAACTAGTCATCAGTGCACCAGTGCCACTTGTTACATACTGTGTGACCCCTCAAAAGTCAGTCAGCTGTCATGATCTCTCTGTGCTCACTCAGTGGGGTATAGCTTTGGCTCAGTGGGCAGGGCATTCCTCACATCACATGGAATAAATAAAAAAAAATCTTTGAAGGAAAAAGTACTGTGTGAGAGAGGGTTAGCCAGGCATGTACCCTGAACCTGTGTGGGTAGCAGCACCTGCAGCATTGTCCTTATTGTAGGTGGAGTGAAACAATCCCTGTGTGTGTGTGTGTGTGTGTGTGTGTGTGTGTGTGTGTGTAATAAAATCTGCAGATACTTGCCTGTGCACCAGTGCCACTTGTTACATACTCTGTGACCCCCACCAAGAAGTCAGTCTTCGTCATCTTCCTCCTGTGCTCGCTTAGTGGGAAATAAGCTTTGGCTTAGTGGGCAGGACATTCCGTCACATCATGTGGAATAAATAAAAACAAATCCTTGAAGGAAAAAGTACTGTGTCAGAGATGGTTAGGCCAGGCAGGGTCCCTTAATCTATATGGGTAGCAGCAGTGCCTGCAGCATCACTCATAGTGTAGTGGTGTGTGAAATAAGTGTGTGTGTGTGTGTGTGTGTGTGTGTGTGTGTGTGTGTGTGTGTAATAAAATCTGCAGATAGTCATAGTGCACCAGTGCCTATTGTTGTATATTGTGTGAGCCCCCCAAGAAGTCAGTCTTCTGTCATCTTGCTCCCTGTGCTCTCTCAGTGGGGTATAAGTTTAGACTCAGTGGGAAGTGCATTCTCTCACATCACATGGAATAAATTAAAAATACAAAAAACACATTTGTACCCTGAACAAGTGACAGAGTGGCATTGTGTGCACTCCAGAAAACAGTAAAGCAAAAGCCGGGGCCAAAGAGAGCAATAAATGTCAAAAAAGTTTATTCAAGAGCCCAGAAAGAAGTGGTCCAAAAAGTAAAGTACAACAAGAAGTACCACAGCCAGTTGAAGGGGTTGAACTAAATGCTACTACTACTACTACTACTACCATGTGCAGGCTAACTCTCAAAATACTGAAAACCCAGCAAGGGTTGATGGACTGTCTATGTCAGAAAGGCTCAGTAGTATAGCCTAACAAAGTGTCAGAAGACAGTGGCATAGCAAAGTCATCTGAGAAAAAATTGCAAAAACAGAGTATTCCAATTGTACATAAAGTTAAAGCACTTACAGATACAACTCATAGTGGAGCTACTTAATTTGCAACACATGCATATCGAATAACTCAATGTGTGACTGCAAATGTTAGCTCTACTGAGTCTGATAATGATGGCGGTGACAACCATAGTCATGGTCAGACTGACGATGATGAGCTTATGACTTTACCTTTAGCTATGCCTTATTCTGGTTCTGACAGTAACAATGTGGATAAAAATAATAACAGTACTAGAGTGTCAAAAGGAAAAAGTTAAGACACAAGCCACACAAAGTGAAACAAAGCCTAACAGTAGTGATGATGATGAAGATGATGGCAATGGTGCTGCAGAGCATTCTATGATTGTCTCATCTGATGAACCTGAATCCTCCACTGATATGTCTTCCCCGCATAAACCTAGCCACTCAACTCCTAGTCCTACTGAGGTTGTTAGTAGACATAGACAGTCCACCTCTACTGTTTGGAATAATTTTACATAAACCCCAAGGATGCTTGCCAAGCTATATGTGTGCACTGCAGCAAATGTATTAGTTGGGGAAAAAATAAAGGCATCTTGGAACCACAACAATGATGCAACATCTTTGGGAATTCACCTATTGTTGTATGTTGTTCAAAAAAACAGTCTAACATTGGTGGCTGGAAATCTAGCAGGGCTCTTGATGAACAGGAACATTCCATTGAATGGTGGAAGATGAGCACCAGGCAAGATCCAAAAGTCCACTTTCCTTCATGGTCATGATAATTATGTAAGGTCCACTGTTTTACAAGGCATGGCATGAGTTGTACAACACCCCAGCCAAATGTAACTTTACCCCCAAAAAAGAGGCAATTGATGTTCAAAGAAGTCTAAATATTCATGAAACCATCCCATAACACTGGAAATAAACCTTAAAATAGAAATGATTGTACTTGATTTGCAGCCATGCTCTGTTGTGGAAGATGTGGGTTTCTGAAGGCTTATGGAATACTTAGAGCCATGCTATTTACTGCTAAGTAGAAAATACTTCTCAGTAACTGCTGTGCCCAGGATGTATGACAGCTTAGTAGTTCAAGTAAGGCATGCTCTCCAAGAGGCTGAGGATGAGGTAATTCACTTCACTACTGATATGTGGAGATTGTGGACCAGTAGTCAAACCATTGCCTATCTTTCTCTTACTGCACACTGGGCCAAATTTGCAGGCAACTCATCATCATCAGTGTGCTACTAGTCTGTCTGCTACCACTTCAACCAGTTCTACTACTACTACCACTACTTTCTCTCAAAGCTCAACAAAACCTATCACATTTCAGAAAATTGCAGTTCTCAATGTATGTCACTATCAAGACACACACACAGCACATTCAGCAAGAACTGGGGAGACTACTAATTGCTTTGGTCACTTCACAGGGTTTGAATGTTTTCTTTTTGCTGCCGACAATGGTTCAAATATTAAAAAAGCACTTCATGATGGCAACTATGTGCATGTATGCTATTTTGCCCATGGTCTAAACCTAATTGTTCAAGCCTCCTGGATAATGACTGAAGTACCAACCACTGTGAGTACAGTATGCAAAGTGTGTAGCCACTTCAACCATTCAGTAAAGTCTATGTCATCCTTGTTGATATCCAGAAAGACAAAGGTCTTCCTCATCTCCAGCTTGTTCAGGATGTAGCAACAAGGTAGAATTCAACTTACTTCATGATTTTACTCATCTTTGAACAAAAGGTAGCTATCATTGAATATATCATGTACAATGTACAATGATATTGCGGAGGGCATTGCATTCCATTCTACTCAATGGTCTGTGCTGGAACAGTTGTGTCACATTCTGAAACCATTCATGAGTGCTACAAAAGAGGTGAGTGCAGAAAAGGCATCCCTTAGCCAAGTTATTCCACTCATTCTACTTCTCAAATAAAGGTTGAAGAAAATGAGGAGCAACTTAGATATGAACCAATCTCTAGTGAGTAACGTGCTTACCAGGCTTAGCAATGATGATAAACTATCAGGCATGACATGCGGGAGGAGTATCTCTTAGCAACATTGCTAGATCCACATTTCTGAAACAGACACCTTTCTGATGTGGTTTCTGATGATATGGAGGAGTGGAACTACAGGCAACTTTTGATTAATGCAGTAGATGAGGTTTCATTAGGAGGATTGGCAAGCAGTACTACAATGAAACCACCTCAAATTCAACAGACTGCTCCAAGAACTAGTACAGAAGCAGACAATGAGGATGACATTTGGGGTCAGCTGCAGGACATCAAAATTCCACAAGGAGACAATGCATGATCAGAAATAAGCATGGTAGATGCATATCTGTCTGAGCCCAACATTTCTATTAAGGGTGACCCTTTAGCTTACTGGCAAGAGAAGAAATCATGCTGGCCAAAGATGGCTGCCCTGGCTTGTAAGTATATTGGATGTCCACCACCCAGTGTCTGTTCTGAGCATTTATTTAGCTCTGCTGGGGATGTTGTGACTGATAAATGAACAAGATTAACACCAGACAATGTGGACAAACTAACGTTCTTGAAGGTTAACTTGCCAAACTTTGGCTAGATATGTGATGCTGATCTTGAAGAAGATGACACTGACAGCAACACCTGTGCTGCAGCCATGGAGTGACATATCAGCTTTCAATTTTAAGAATCCCTGGAGTGATTAAAAGTAGAGCTCTGGTACTTGCCTGCCTTTTGACTGCATCATTGTCATCCCCGGTGGGTGGGTGGGAGGTGCAGCCAGTACATCACATTCAGGTCATCAAGTACTGGTAGCAACTGTGGCAGACAAGTCCCTGATCTCACACACAGTTGCTTTCTCATTCTGATGAGATCATTTATTTTATTATGTAATGCACCTACGAACAATTATTTCTTGTATAACCATAGCTCTGTTCCCCTGATAGAAACATAGAAACATAGAATTTGACAGCAGATAAGGACCACTTGGCCCACCCAGTCTACCCAATTTCCTACCTAACAGATAAGCTGCAGATCCTAGCTAACCAACAGCTTACTTCCTCCTACCCCCCCACTAGGACTGCCTTATGTCTGTCCCATGCATTCTTGAATTCCCCACTGTTCTTGACTCCATGACCTCCTCAGGAGGCTGTTCCATACATCCATAACCCTCTTTGTGAAAAAATACTTCCTCACATTACCTCTGAGCCCCCATCTTCAAATTTTGCCACCTTGTTGTTGCACATCTCTTTTCTGAAAGATGCCACCCTCTTGGACTTTGTTAATTCCATTGAGGTACTTAAAAGTTTCTATCATGTCCCCTCTCTCCCTCCTTTCCTCAAGGGTATACATAGTAGTGGCAATAGTAGCAGTGGTGAAGTGGTTACTTTGGAATCCCTTGTGCTCTTGTTCTTTCACATTACTTCACGTTACATTCCATACCGAGACCCGTTGCTATGCTAAAATAATTGGTGACATATAAAAACCACACTGACCCCTTCTACAAAAAGTCAGACTCAGGAGAATGGTTTAAAAAATACAGATTTGGGACTTGCCTGCCTTTCAACCACATCATTGTCATCCTGAGGGTGAGCGGGAGATGCCACCAGTACATCATGTTCATGTCATCAAGTGCCGGTAGCAACTGTGGTAGACAAGTTCCTAATCTCACACACAGTCATGTTCTCATTCTAATGAGATCATTTATTTTATTACATAAAGCACCAAAGAATAATTATTTTTTATATAACCATAGCTCTGCTTTCACCCCTGATAATAGTGGTGGTAGTAGTAGCAGTGGTGACATGGTCATTTTGGACTGCCTGATGCTCTTGTTATTTCACTTTGCTTCATGTTGCATTCCATACTGAGACCCACTGCTATGCTAGGATAATTGGTAACATACAAAAACCATACTGACACACTCTACAAAAAGTCAGACTCAGGAGACTGGTTTTAAAAAAATAGAGTTCTGGGACTTGCCTGCCATTCAACCGCATCATTGTCACCTTGGGGGTGGGTGGGAGATGCTGCCAATACATCACGTTCACACCACCACGTACTGGTAGAAATTGTGGCAGATAAGTCCTTGATCTCATACACAGTCACTTTCATATTCTGATGAGATCATTTAGTTTATTACCTAATGCGCCTAAGAATAATTATTTCTTATATAACCATAGCTCTGTTTTTGTTTTCCTCTGATAGCAGTGGTAGTATTAGCAGTGGTGAAGTGGTCACTTTGGACTGCCTGGTGCTCTTGTTCCTTCACATTGCTTTGCATTGTGTTCCCTATCAAGACCTGTTGCTATGCTAAAATAATTGGTGACATACAAAAATCACACTGACCCCGTCTATAGAAAGTCAGACTCAGGAGAATGGTTTTAAAAAAAATAGAAATCTGGGACTTGCCTATCTTTTGATGGCATCATCGTCAACCTGTTGGTTGGGTGGAGGCATAGCCAGTACATCATGTTCACGCATCACGTACTGGTAGCAACTGCAGCAGGCAAGTCCCTCTTCTCACACACACAGTCACTTTCTCATTCTAAGGAGATCATTTACCTAAATGCACACAATTAAATAACCACATTGATAAATGTTGCTAGCTCTGTTTTTCCCTGGTAGTAGTGGTAGTGTACTACTACAAACTAAAGTACAATTGTTTAAACACATTATTATCCCATTCTAAAAAGTCAGACTCAGAAGGAGACCATTTATTTACAAACTCAAGATCTGGTCTGGGACTTTCTTGTCATCATAGTCACTTTCTCATTCTTTTCAAAGCAATCATTTTTGGTAAATGTGCTTTAACCATATTGATTTCAGTGTTTCTATTTCTGGCTTTCCCCATGATTGTAGTAGGCAGGGGTAGTAGCAGACTGCAGTCTTGAAGTGGTAGCTGGCTGACTGGCTCTCCCTGACTGTCTCTCTCTGACTGGTTGCCCTCTACTCTGGTCTAGTGCTGTTTTTTTTTTTTGTGTTCCTGGCTTCCTCTTCATCACTTAACTGTTTAAAACACATCTGGCACCTGCATTTACCTGTTGAGAAATAGAAATCACTACTGCTAATAATATAACTTGTACACAGACAGTATTAGTATTACTTTCTTAAATGTCAGAAACAGAAGAGTGATTAGAGAGCATGCTCTACTACTAAACAGTGGTGTGATTGTTTTTTTTTTCTACAGATATGTCCACTAAAAGCAGTTTAAAATGATGTTTTAGCATGCGGTTACCATAAAACAATAAAGGTCATAAAAGGTTCGGATAAGGATCTGAACCTTTTTTTGCTTATCAGACCCTTTCAGAACCTTTTGAGGTTCTCCCATCCCTAACTGGGTTCTTACTGATGGTCCATCAGGTCTGTCATTTTGTCGCCAAGGTAGACTACCAAGTTATAATATCTTTTGCCATATAACATTTTAAAAATCAGAGTCTCAAATTCATAATTGCTAATATGGGTGCAATATGGTTGCACAGACCACTTTGCACCTATGCTAAATTTTGACAAATTTATTGAATCTTCCTGGGCACCATTAAAATCATTTACACTACAGGGATGTAGAGGAAAAGGCTGTTATACAGAGTGTCCTATAAATACTTTGCTCTGAAATCATCAGCACTCTTATTCCACTAGGGTTTCTGAGAGAGGCGTAATGTTGGTCAGTCTTATGCAAATCTGAACCCATGACTCTAGCCCCATTCCTGGGTATTTACTTTCTTATTTTATGAAGGGTGCTGTACAGAATGTAAAATTACTTTCCACAAAAATCAATGTTAGTTTATGAGCTCTGTCTTACTGAAACACATCAATGGAGTTCTTATTGTAAGCCCCTTTTTGCATCTTGTTCCCATGAGTATACTTTTTATCTACATTATGGCCCTCAAAGAAGGGAGATGGAGTTGTCTTTGTAATTTACAGTTCTTTCAATCGTTCTACTGCCTATGCTGTATAAGCCCAAACATTTGAGCATATTGCTTAAACTAAAACACTGGCAGTTGTGTATTGTCTCCTAAAATATTCACCTCATATTTTGTCAGTGTTCTGATTTTTTGTTCTGTACATTGTTCTGCCATTGATCAGGTGGCTATTTATGATAACTATAATTGCCATATAGATGCAAAATCTGATAGACATGTGGAGGAGTTTATCACCCTCCAAACATTCATGGCTTTTGCCAACTTGTTTATTTTCCTGTGCATGATGCAGCTCAGTTTCTAGACTGCTTTTCTTTTTAAGGTTTTGTGTTGTAGCAACTAAATAGCGAGGATCCAGTCTTTTATGAGCATTTTTAAATTATATTTCTCATGAAACACTCTCAAAATACTCAACAAGGTAATGTGAAATCTCCATTTATTAAAAATGTTGATGTTCATTAATTATCTATTCTTACTGAAGTCTTTTTCATATAATTGTCCTAATCTTACAGAAGTAACATTCAACTCTACGTTAACAGATTGTTTAAATATTTATGCCCTTAACATCCTTGTTCATCAAGAAGGTCAGCATTGTTTCCTTAGTTCATAGATGGCTTGAAATAATGAAACAAGCAATTATAAACTAGAAAGCATGTGGAGAAGTTCAGCTTTGGAAATACATAGATGTATCTTTAAGGATCGCCAAGCTGCCCACAAAAACTGTATTAAATTTTAAATCTTGCTTATTTCTAAATTGTTATTGTTTTAAATTCAAGAAATCTGAGATTTCTTTTTTAGATGAGTTACACGCTTATGAAACCATGTGCCCCAGAACTTTTCATCACTGCCCAAAGAAAGATGCAATGAATTTTTACCAATTTGTTTTTTAAATAAAGAAAATTCTATTCAGGGACAGTACTGTTTCCCCTTCAATGTCTCAAACTGTTACATCAAATGTTAGTATTTCTACCTCATCTACATTTGAATTATCTGTTGTCACAAGGGATGTGATTCAAAAACATTTTATCTTATATGGAGGCTACTTGTTCCTTGGAGCCTTTACCAACTCTATTCTTTTTGGATATATAGCTGCAATCTTACATCCCATTACAAAACATAACATTTTCAACTGTATCATCTGGGATACCCAAAATCTTAAAATGTTCCCCTGTTAAATCATTTTTTTTAAATCATTCATTGGATCCAAACATGTTGGTAAATTATCACCTGAGTCCCAAATTAAACCTTTCTTCAAAACTACTACAGCAGTTTAGTGTTACCCTTTAGTTACTTGCTTTTCTTGAGAAAACCAGCTACTTACACTTCTTCAACCTCATTGTGAGTAAATCATTCTAGAGACACAGCCCTTAATGAAATCACAAATCATATTTTGTTAAATGGTGACCATGAATCCATAACTTTTTTCAATTTGTTTTACCTATCAACTGCTGCTTTTGACATGGTTCATGATGTTATGCTTACAAAACTCTATTCTGTTTGTAATTTGGCTTATCTGTTAGCATGATTATCTTTCAATTCTGAGTCACATTTGTTCAAGGTTCTTATAGGAGATCATGAATCCTTGCTCAAACTCATTCAGGTGTCCCTAATGGTTCCTACTGGGTCCCACATTATTCAACAATAATATTTTTCAAAATAATAATATTATACGCACTAATGGGTTACATTTCCACATTTATGCAGGTGACACTCAATTTCACCTTGAGATTAGATCCTTGTCTGATTCTACCATCTCCAATCTCACAATCTGTTTAACTGAGATTAACAATTGGATATCTGAAAATTTCTTCCAAATAAAATTAAAGAACACCAAAGTTATAATCTTTGGCCCCAAGAACTTCCTTTCTAGATGTCCTATTGATTTCTTTTTTCTACTGAAATTAAGGCTATTCACTTTTTTACAGAGTTTTGAATCACTATGAGACCCTTTTATCTTTCTGATGCTTATATGAAAGCTGTTTGGAAAAAAGGCATCTTCCATTTTAGGAAGATTGCCAAGTCATTAACTCTTCTTGATCTTTATTCCATTAAGATGATAGTTAATGCTTTCATATTTCTCATGCGGATTATTGCAATGCCTTATTGTCTGGACTAACAAACTCAAACTGATCAATAACTAAACTGTGAGACACAATAGAAAATTAATTTGACTGCATGACTAATTTATAAAACACATGAGAAATCATATCTCTTCTGTTTTCTAAAATATTCACTGCCTTTCTGTTACTTTTAGAAGTGACTTAAGACTCATGTTTGGACTTACAAATAAATGTCTCCATAACTAGGGACCAAATGATCATTCAGATCCTCTTCTGAATATGCTCAACACAATCTCTTAGATTCTGTTCTATCAGTCTTAGTAGACCATAAATATAATCTGAAAACCTTAAGTGGGAGAGCTTTCTCAGTTTGAGCCCTACTGTTGGAATTCTTTCTCCAAGAGCATTAGACAAGCTCGCATTCCTGAAGAGTTTAAAAAACAAACTTTTAGGGGTGTGACCAGATGGGAATTATGCAGGGTGTGCTATTGAGAGCCCTGGCTCTATCAGCAAACATTAGTGAAAATAGGGACATTTTGCAATGCTGAACTTGGAAATAATATATCATGAGAGAACTGTGCAACAGGAAATTAAAAATAAACAAATCCTCTAAAATGAATGCAAGGAAATATTTGTTATGCCCAAGCAGCAGGTCAGGTTGATGGACCATGAAGCTGTGGGTACTGGCACAGCTGGGGTGGTAGGATACTCTGGAGGCCACACTAGAGATAGTAAACCAAAGTGTTAAATTAATTTGCAAGGCCATGTCTGATTTGGCAGAATATATGGATGCTTTTAATAACAGAAAACAGAGGTGAAGCAAACATTTCACAGATGAAGCAAACATGAAGCAAATCTCAACAGCAATATTTACTATGGCAAAGAGATCCCACAGATCTGCTGCTAGTTTGCTCCAAGAAAAAACTGTGTTAAAACTCAGATTAGAGCATTTGGAGAACAATGCCATGGAGTCTTACGTTCAAATGAGTGGAGTTCCCAATGAGGCAGAGGGGCAAGACCTAAACATTTTTGAAAACCCATTTTAAAACAGAGCTTTGGGGAGAAGAAGAGGAGGAACTGCTACATCTTGTGAAAATTTACCAGATTACACCCGTGTGTGGCTCCTCCACCATGGACAGGGCTTATTGTTCTGAAGAATTTGGTGGAAAGGGACAGATTACTGCTGGCAATAAAGCAATGCAGGGCTTGTAGTATGAGGAGTCAATGTGGATAGGCACAATGGAATCATAGTGAAAAGGAAGTGGGGAGGGCTAAAGAGCTGTAGCTCAAGTACCATCTGCGGTTATCATGTAGGTAGGGCAAAAAGGGCAGATGGGGTGGGCCAAGTGGTGCTTATATGCTATCAAATTCTATGTTTCTATGTCTTCATGTTTCTATGTAATGTCTGGGTTATACCCAGGCCTGAGTTTTGCAACCCATCAAAGAAAGCAATCCTTTAATGCCTTGAAGAAAAATCTGGCAGCACTGGAGATACCACATTTTTTTCCTCTTCTGACAAAACTGCAGGTGCACTCAGTGACAAACATTATACGTATACTGACCTGGTGGATGTGGGTAAGTGTATTCAAAAGATTAAGGCAGCTTGGTTAGAGTCAGGGGCTTTATCAGACACTGAGTTGAGGATGATTGCTGGGAATGGAGGTCATTACTTTAGCTAATATGGCCTAAACCCTTATTTGCTATTTTTTGCAGTTAGTGCTATTATTCCCCCTGGCCCCCATGCTGCTCACTGGGTGTCAGCCAGCCCAGTCCTGTCACCCTGATGTTCCACCGGGGCTTACCTTCATGCAAAGTATGGCCCAGCTGTTCATTAGGCATGAGGCTATCATGTGGCTGGATGACAGTGGCTGCTCAGGAGACCTCCTTTTGTTTCAAAATGTCTGCCCCCCCAAGGAGTGAGCATGAAATGCCACCATATGCTCCCACGTATGCTTCCTTACATGTGATGTCAGCTGCTGACACTGCTCCTGTCCTGAACAGAAACTTTGCCTGTTTTTCCTCTTTTTCTAACTAAAGATTTAATTTTATGTTTCCCTTTTCTGATTTAATTGATATAAATTATATCTGGTTTTATTTGTCTGACCCTCTTCAACATAGTTGACAATTCTTTTTTCTCCTGCAGACTGCATTAAACAAAGTATCAGTTTTGCTTTTAGTCTTTGTGCTAAGATATAATGGGGCAAAAAAACACAAAAGTTCATTTCATATTTTAAGAATGTTATCATTAGATGAAGAAAACATATTTAGAGCTGTCTCTCTGGACAAGGTGTCTGCTATCAGGGCCGGGATATCCCCAAACAGCCTGTCATTGACTGACAGTATCTGACCTTTTCAAACTATAGGCCCTCCATTTCTGTGGATTGAGTTCAAGCCAGTTTTAATGGATGCAGTTTCCTGAGTGGTTTTCAGTCTGTACCCCACTTTCTGTGCATTAGACCCTGGGCCAACCAGACCTCTTCTAGAAGGTTGGGATTCGCTCAGTCCAATTGTGGCGGAGATTGTCAGGTGTTCCATTTTTCAGGAGGGTGTCTTTCTGTTAGCTCTTAAAAAAGCCATGCTGAAACCTCTCCTTAAGAAGGCTTCTCTTGACCCTGATGATCTTTACAACTTCAGACCTGTCTCGAACCTTCCTTTTCTCTGAAGTTGATCAAGAAAGTGTTGACGGTACAGCTGAAATAATACATGGAGAAACACAACATCTACAAACCTTTTTAGTCGGTTTCTGGCCTCATTCTAGCACAGAAACCACCACCTTAGGGTGTACCAAGACCTTCTCCAAGTGAGGGATAGTGATTGTTGTTTCATTCCTGTACTACAAAACCTTTCCTTGGCATTTGATACAATGCATTAAGAGGTGTTCTTGGATCACCTGAGGCACTATGTGGGATTCTCAGGAACAGCGCTGTGGTAGTTTGAGTACTGTATTTATTCATTTTAAAAATGTCACAAGGAAAGTACACTCAGCAGCAATTGCTTGTTTCCAGGCACATCCTGGTGAGAGGGGAAGGGGAACAAAATGAATATACAGTTGAAACAGTTAGTATAACTTATAGCAGAGAGGAAGAGATTACAGTACTTATATGTTCACATTCCTCTAACTATTCCACTGTAATAAGTGTAATTTGTTGGGATTGGAGACAATTATTAAAGGAAAGGACTAGCACAGGGACAGCCTAACTGGATCAGAAAAGTGGGCTAGGCAGACAGCAGCAGATGACAACTGCAACAAGTACTGACAAGGAACAAGGGTAGGGTCTGGGGTGGTGCTAGAAGGGGGTCATAAAGAGAGAGAGTGGGACCCCTGTTGTCAGGAGAGTTGAATAGGCTGAGGTGATAGAGAGTGAGGGAAGGAAGAGAGGGAATGAAAAGTGGAGAGGAATAAACAGAATGGGGTGGGGTGGGGGATTAGGAGCAACTGCAAGTAGAGGTTATGTAGCAGGGAGGAGAGGACAAGTGGAGAAGTGGCATTGCAGATGGAAGGAGGAAGAGAATTCCACAGTTTGGGGAAGTGGTGGGAGAAAGCAGCCTGGCCAACAGAGGAGGACCTAGGGGGCACAGCCAAGTTCCAAGAGTCATCATTTCTAAAGGAGTGGGATTGGGAGGGGGGAGAGAGATAGGGAGGAGGAGAGGTAGGAAGGGAGAGATCTGAACCAGAATTTAGATAAGAAATTGGCACAGTGGCAATGGTGCCTGTCATCTAGAGATGGGAGAGAGAGAGTTTGATAGAGAGCAAAGTGGTGAGTGTGAGAAGGGCAGTCAAGGGCAAAATGGCAGAAGGAATGGAAGAGAGTGTCCAATCTGGCTAGGGAAGTCTTTGGAGCTGCACTGTAGTCTATATCACTGAAAACTGCGAGGATCATTTTCTGGACCAGTCTGCGTCTGGCAGGTAGTGGAATACATCCCCAGTTTCGGTACGGGGCACCTACCATAGCTTGGGTACCGGGTCATTATAGCATTGACAAAACTGTGCATGGAATACCATGCATGGAATAGTGTGAATGGCTATACAACAACATGTTTTTTTTACAGCGTGTGGTAAGAACCGTTATCCCAGTCGCTGTACACCTCCATGCAGGAAAGTGAAGAATGCTGCCAGGGTGGTGCCTAGCTAAGCCACTCCCTGCTGAAATGGCTAGAGCACCTGCCTGGTGGCAACAGTGACCTGGGCAGCAGTTCATTTCTCCACAGGTCCCACTGTAATGCTGTCTTTTTTCCAAAGCACGATTTTGCCCTGCTCCATGATTTCTTCATTCCCCAAGTCCACAACCCCCAGAGTTGATTATAATAAGTCCAGGGTGTGGGGACAAAGCCCCCAAATCAGGGGGTGTGAGCATAGCCACCAGCAAAAACAAAGATGATGCTCCAGTGTGTGCCGTTGTTTTCTGGTCGGCATGCTGTGCCACGTTTATTTTGCCACACACTAATTTGCTTGCTGCGTTCTTGATGTGTGTGGCTTTGACTGTGACATTATGACCCTGTGTCCCTAACTTGGGGTGCAGTTTTTTGAGAATGGCATCCACATATCCAGAAAAGTCCAGGTGCTGGTCAAGCCAAACCTGGAAGTATCTAAAGGAGGTGGTATCCTCCAGAGGAGTCCCATCTAGGGTGTGGAAAGAGGGATAAGAGAGGTGCAGACAGAGTCTCTGCCTTGTGCCAAAGGTAATGGAGACAGTCTTCTTGGCATTCAGGAACAGTTGATTTCACCATAACCAGAGCTGAACCTTGTCAAAGTCATGCTGAAGTCTGGACACTATATCAGAAGGGGAAGGGCCAGAGGTATGCAGGAAGATGTTATCTGCATAAGTGTGAATGGAGGAGGTTGAGAAGACAGTGTGAATGTCATTGAGGAAGACAGAGAATAGTTGGAGCCAAGTTCAGAGCCTTGAGGGGCTCCTGTGTTGATGAGGAGAGGGGGGCACAGAGAGTCAGCAATCTGAATGGACTATGTCCTTCCCATGAGGTAGGCTCAGAACCAATTTTTGGGTGTGTCTGAGATCCCTGATGTTGAGTATTTGGCAAGAAGGAGGGGTGGGAGACATAGAATGCTTCTGCAAGGTTAAAAAGATGGCAGAGGTGATGAGGCCATGGTCCATCCTGGTAAGGATGGAGTCAGTGAGAGCCTGAGAAGGGGTGGTGGTGGAGTGATGCTTCCAGGAAATCAGACTGGAAAGGGTGAAGAAGCAGGAGTCATTGAAGTAGGAGGAGAGTTGGGATAACACCATGTGTTTCTGGAGCTTAGCAAGGATGGGGAGAAGAGAGATAGCCATTAGTTACCTGTAGTAGAGAGATCACCACCTCAGGGAGGGGTAGGACTGTGGCACACTTCCAGGAAGTTGGGACAAATGCAAGTGAGAAGAAGACGTTCAGGAAAGAGGCCAGGGGGAGGAGGTGGTGGAACCAGATAAATAGAGGAGTTTAGAGTCTAATCCACTGGGAAGCTGCCTTTGGAGGGGTTTAGGGCAAGGAGAGCTTTCAGAGTGGCAGAGATGATACCGGGAAGAAGGAAAAAGAGGGTGGTTGGTGTGATGCATCAGTTGAGGTGGTGGTGAGAAGGAAGGGGGAGGAGGAGGTGGGGAGGGAGGAGAGAAGGGCAGAGGTAAAGTAGGAATTGAACTCTGTGGCCACCGCTAGGGGGTCCAATAGGGTGGCGTCTCCAACTCTGAGGGCAAAGACAAGAGGCAGAGCTGATGGGGAGAATAGGGCATTGACTATCTTCCAGAATTTGGAAAGGTGGTTTGTATTTGACTGGAAGGTAGACTGGAAATATTCAGCAATGGCAAGCCTGACTGCTCTAGTACATGCATTATGGAGTGTGCAGTACTGTTGTTAGTCAACAGGGGAACTGGAGGATTTATGTGCCTTCAGGCCAGTTTATGAGCTCATAAGCATGTTAACAGTTCAGGAGTGATCCAGGGAGGTGCTTTCCAGCCCCTGGTGCCTAAGTTGGGCATAGTGGTTCCAGATGGTGAGGAATTTAGATTTGAAGTAATCCAAGAATTGATCAATAGAGGTGGCAGTGGGGGTTGGAGACCAATCAGTATTCGACAAGTCATCAAGAAGAGGGGCAAGGTGCAGAGATTTATAGGATCTGATCAATAAGATCCTGGGTGGGGATTTGGACCAGTCTATTTTATGTACCAAGTATATCATGAGGTGGCCACTAAAGTAATCTGGAAGAATTCTGACTGTAACTATTTAGTGTGGATGGGAGGTGAGAGCCCAGTCAGTGAGGGTATGGTTTTGAGGTTTTGTATTTACACTAGTAGGTTCTTCTATCAACTAGCACAAGTTGAGGGAGGAGATGTCACTATGGGTTTTAGAGTGTGCAGCACACAGCCAATTTAAATTAAAGTCACCCATAAGGTGAAGTTCACCTGAGGAAGTATGGAACACAATGGTGGCCATGAAGTCTGTGATGGTTGAGGTAGGGAGGCTGGGGCAAAAATAGTTCCCTGCAGCAAATATGGGGATGGAGAATGGGAGAAAGGGCTTTACCAGGATAACCTCGTAAGCTGCCAGAAAGGAGGTGGTTAGAATATGGGTAAACTGGATCGAAAAGGAGATATATATGGCCATGCCACCTCCTCTACTGGACCGGTCTTGACAGGCATGGGAGTAGCTAGGGATGGAAATACTGCTGTCCGAAATTCTTGAGTTGAGTCATAATTTGGACAAGATTAGTATGTCAGGAGCTGGGGTTAAGGTGAGAGGTTGAAGTAAGGAAATTTTGAGGGGGGAAGCTCCTAATATTGAGTTGGACAAGCTTAAGGCCATGAGGAGATGAGAGAAGTGAGAGGAGACTGGATCTGGGTTGGGTTGTATGTCAACAGCCGCAAGCAGCAGCAGAACGATGAGGAGCTTGTGGGGACTGAAGCTCTACTCCTGGACAGGGAGGTGGTGCAGCGGTAGGGGAGGGGGGGGGGAGTGGAGTTTCAGTGCAAGTAGCACAGCACAAAAGCAATGGGCAGGTAGGATAGCTGCACCTGGGAGTCTGGGGTAATGGGACCAGGTAGGGAGACATTGTGCAGAAGTTGAGGATGAATGGAGGTAAGGGCATACTGTAGCAAGTTTAATGAGATGGTCAGGGTTTGTGAATTGGGGGCCATAGGGAAGGAAATGAGGGGAAGAAGTTAAGGGGAAGAGAAATGGGAAGAGACAAAGGGCATATAGGATCATGGAGAAGATGGGAGGGTGGCGTAGGTGGTTTCAAGATGCCAGAATCAATTAGAAAGGGGTCATGTGCTGCTGAGCAGCTATCAGGAAGCAAGCAACATTCCTGAGCTCCCAGGATTTTTGACTAAAATTAGTTTTAAACTTGAATTTTTGGGGCATAAAGTGCAAAAATAGATGTGTGTGTGTACAAGATTGGCAGCATGGGGAAAACTCAGGAGCCGCTGCCTCCTCTGAGGATTTTTTCACCCCCAAGAAGCCGCAGCATCCATGTGAGGAGTGGCCTGCACTTTCTGGTGAAGCCACGGCACTTGTGGACCCGCCATCAGGGGCACGTCCTTACTCTCAATACAAGCTTCTCTGGAACCAGCTAGTAAAAACAGTCCAGGACATCAGTAAGAAGTTGGACACTCTAACTCCCAGAGTTTCAGCTCTGGAATCAAGGATGGACCATTGTGAACAGATGGTTGAGTGGTTGGAAACTTCTGTGCTCAAGGCTTGTGATACAACCACTAAGTTGATCAAAGAAAACTTGTTGCTGTGACAGCGGCTGGAGGCTGTCGAAAACCAAGCCAGGGAGTAGAATGTGAGAGTGGTGGGGCTAACTGAAACCGTAGATGGAGAGAACTGTTTCAGCTTTGCTTGTTCTTTTTTGCCTAATATCCTGGGCCTGTCTGAGGATGATCCCCACCTCTCAATCGAAAAAGCATACCACATTATCCCAAGGCTTGCTGTATCAGATCCTCATACTATGATGGTGGTGTGCACTGGTGTGGGTGACTGGAATTTAGAGTTCACTATGGCTAGCAGAGGACAGACTCTCAAACATGGGGAGGACAATCTACAGCTATTTCCGTATCTTTCTTATAGCACCAGACAAAGGCATGGAGCGTTTGATGGCATAAGATAATCTCAGACAGTACAAGATCCAGCACCAGCTATTACTTCCTGCCATGCTATGTCTGACTTGGCAGGGGTGGCAGTATCAAGTTAATGAACTGAAGGATGCGGACAAGGTGCTCTGGTGTATCGAGTAGGAGATGGGGGTGGCGGCAGAGGGGGGATCTCATTGGATGAGGACTGACGCAGTGCATGGGATCAAAATTTGAACTGTAAGTCTGGTATTTGGGTTCAGGGCTGGGGTATGTGGAGTTCTGACAATGCAACTGATGTTTTTCAGCTCCCTGTATGTTATGTTAAACCGCTACTTTTGGCAGGATGATGATGTCTCCAGGAGCATCAGAGTTTTGGGTACTGCTTTCCCTGGCTTCTGTTAAATGTACGCCCAATTTTGCTTAAGCAATAATACATGACAGGGCATGTGTTGTGGGATTTACACACGCCTTGTGTGGTGTGTCACAAGGCGCAGCTGAGTGACTTTAAAGAGACACTGTCAACCTGTTTTGCATCATATTATTTCTAATTAAAAACCCACAGTTTATGATTGCTTACCTTCTCTAAAATTCATTGATGTTACTGTTTGTTTTGTCTGTCTCCTTGTTTGGTAGAACTGAAATGCATGCTAATCTATATTTATAAACAACTTTGTTTTGTTTCAAATCCTGAATCTATTCTTCTTGAATACTGTACTTCCTAAATGTTTAGCACCCCAAAACAGTGCAGCCACTCATGAGGCAGTAGCCACCTAAACTTCTACTGCATCATGAGTGGCTAGACTGTGTTGAGGTGTTCCCAAGTCCAAGAAAGATGCAGTGAGGTTGATCAAGGAATGTAAACAAATGTGTTTTGTGTGATAACACCAGTATGTAGGGCAGTCTGTTTTCACTTTTTAAAAGAAAACAGAATCAGAATCAAACTACCAGCTACATCATCAATCTTTACAGAATGTGAACAATCATAAAATGTCTTTTTAAACTAGGACACTTTGAGACCTAAGGGGTTGACAGTGTCCCTTTCACCACACAAGACGGTGTAATCCACTACTACACATGCCCTGAAGTGCATTATTGGAATTATAAAATTAATCTGTTATTAAAAATGAAAATGCATTAGGTACAACGAAATTAAACATTTGATCAGCAGAATCTTTACCAGTAGTCTGTTGCAGGATGTACACACAGTCATGTGACATGTTTTGACTAATGAGGTTAGAGCTTTTCAAGACCCGTTTTATAATTGAGGTTATGGCACCTTGTGTAAGTCGCTGTATGGACACTATGGACAAGACCATACTGGTTTTCTCATTGCACTGTTAGTGATATGCTGCTCTATTTTATATTCTGTCTACTGTTTTTGCTGTTTTAGTGCTTGGAGAATGATGTTTATTATTCCTCTTTACCTGTGGAGTGGGAACTTTTCTATTGTTTATATACTACTGAATGTGTTGGGGAATCTTTCTGACCATGACATTACTGTATTATGGTCATTGTTTTTTTTTATATCTGTGCATAACATATGAGGTGTATGATTCCACTTTTTTCTTCCTTGGCTGCATGCAATGGGAATGTTTGATGTTACTTCTGGATTTCCCCCTATGTTGTAACTCAAGGGAAGGTGTCCTACATGGTTCCTTTATAAGAAAATGTCTTGGTAGGTAACTATAGACCTGTCAGTTTGACATCAGTGGTGGGTAAAATAATGGACAATATACTGAAGGGGTGCTTGGTGGGGTTCTTGGAGGAGATGGGACACCTGGATAGTCGTCAACATGGGTTTGTGTCAGGTAGATCATGTGAAACTAACCTTGTAGAGTTCTACAAATGGGTAACATTGGAATTGGACAGGGGAAAGCCTGTGGATGTACTTTTCTTAGACTTCAGCAAGGTGTTTGACTCAGTCCCTCACGGTGGTCTACTGGAGAAACTGATGGAGATGGGAGTAGGGCCATTGATGGTCATATGGATAGGAAACTGGCTGGCAGTGTGCACTCAGATAGTTGTGGTCATTGGGGAGATCTCGACCCCTAGAGGGGTCATTAGTGGGGTATTGCAAGGCTCGGTCCTGGGGATGATCATGATTAATGCCTACATAACCAATATCAGGGAGGGTATTGGGAGCTAAATGAGTCTCTTTGCTGATGACTCAAGATGAGAGCAGCGGTTGAGGGGAGGAAGGAGGTTGGCCCCATAAGGGGACCTGGAGGCTCTGGAGAGATGGGCCTGCACCTGAAAATTGAATTTTAACTCCTCCAAGTGCAAGGTGCTACATCTTAGCTGGGGAACCCCAAACATGAGTACACCCTGGGTGGAGAGGTGCTGGAGGCTATGGCAGGAAAAGACCTATGGGTCCTGGTGGATGCAAGTATGAATAACTCTGAGCAGTGCAGGAGGGCAGCTGCCAAGGCTAACAGGATGTTGGGCTGCATCACAAGGGGGATCAACTCTAGGTGCAGGGAAGTGATTCTGCGGCTGTACAATGGGCTGGTTAGGACACATCTGGAGTACTGTGTGCAGTTTTGGAGACCGTACTTGAGGAGGGACATACAGCTACTGGAGAGAGTTCAGAGGAGTGCAACCAGGATGATACGGGGTCTGGGGGATTTGATGTATGAGAATAGACTAAAGGAACTTAGACTGTTCTCATTGGAGGAGAGGAGGGAGCGGGGGACATGATCAAGGTCTTTAAGTACCTCAAGGGAATAAATAAGGTAAACAAGGTGGGATCTTTAGATTAAAGGAGGTGGTAGCACCAGAGGGCATAGTTTGAAGTTGAAAGGTGGAAGTATGGGGGGAGAGGAGAGGTACTTCACCAAGAGGGTGTGGAACCTTAGAATGTGGTGTCTGGTGAGCTGGTTTGGACCTCTATGGTCGAGGGGTTCAAGAGGGGTGAACAGGTACAGAAAGGAGAGGAAGCAGGGGAGGGGCTGCAACAGGGGGGGATTGGGTTGGATGACAGGGGAAACACAAATTTGTTGAGGGGGAAGGCCTTGTACCCAACTAGGGTTCTGAGGCATGAGAAGACTCGATAGACTGCAAGGCCTAATCTGCTGGCACATAGTATGTTAGTATGTTATGTACCTTATTGCTATCCTCTTGTGTATGTATTGTTTTGTGAGTTTTTGCTTACAAAATTAATAAACAAATAACACAAATAAAAAGATGGACAGGGTGAAGGGCAGATATTTACAAGTATGCCTGTTTGATATACAATGTAGCAGATGAGCTGGGGGAGGAGGCACAGTTCCTGTTTGAAATAGGTGAGTTGTGGGATAAATGGACAGGCTGGCCTCCTGATGAGTAGGGTAGATATAGGACTTGTAAAATAGGAGAATAATGGCCAAGGGAGGAAGTCATGAGCAGCAAGTCCAATCAACAGCTTGCAACAACTATCAGGAGGTGAGTATATGTAGTTAAAAATAGGACAGGCAGTGGAATGGACCAAGCCGGGGTGGGGGCAGCTCAAGATACCAGAAGAAATGGCGAGTGGAAAGTGAGTTGATTGGTTCTGAGCACACTCAGAAAAGTATATAAACATCACCTCCCTGGGTGGGCGGGAGGTGGGGCATGTGGGAGGGAAGTACTAGGCAGGTAGAAGGTCACCTCTGGGCCAGTGACCATCACATGGTATGGTTCAGTTTGGCCACTACAATGAGATCATCCCATTCCAAGGCAAAAATATGGGACTTCAGAGGAGCTGACATTGATAAGCTAGAAACATAGAAACATAGAATTTGACGACAGATAAGGACCGCTTGGCCCACCAGTCTGCCCATTTTTCTACTCTAACAGATAAGCTGCAAGTCCTAGTTAACCAACAGCTTACTTCCTCCTACCCCCACTAGGACTGCCTTATGTCTGTCCCATGCATTCTTGAATTCCCCACTGTTCTTGACTCCACAACCTCCTCAGGGAGGCTGTTCCATGCATCCACAACCCTCTCTGTTAAAAATACTTCCTCACATTACCTCTGAGCCGCCTCCTCTATCTTCAAATTGTGCCCTGTTCTTGCACGCCTCTTTTCTGAAAGATGCTACCATCTTGGACTTTGTTGATTCCCTTGAGGTATTTGAAAGTTTCTATTATGTCCCTCTCTCCCTTCTTTCCTCAAGGGCATACATATTAAGCTCCTTTAGTCTTTCTTAGTATGTCTTCTGGTGCAGACCCTGCACCATTTTGTTTGCCCACCCTCTGACAGCCTCCACTCTGCCTATGTCTTTCGTGGAGATGTGGTCTCCAGAACTGCACACAGTACTCCATATGGGGTCTCACCAACTGTCTGTACAGAGGGATAACAACTTCTTGTTTTCTACTATTGATGCCTCTTCCTATGCATCCCAGTATCCCCAGCCTTCCTTACTGCCTTCTCACATTGCTTGCCCACCTTTAGGTCATCTGATATAATTACCCCAGGTCCCTTTCCATTTTACTGTCGCCAATATCTCACCCCATTGTGTACTCTTCCCTGGTTTTGTTTCCACGTGCATTACCTTGCACTTCTTTGCATTGAATCTGAGCTGCCATACATTTGACCATTCCTCCAACCTTGCCAAGTCCTTCTCATCCTTTCCACTCCATCTTGTGTATCAACCCTGTTGCAGATCTTTGTGTCATCTGCAAAGAGACATACTTTTCCTTCCAGTTCCTCTGCAATGTCACTTATAAAGACATTAAAAAGACCGTCCCAGTACTGAACCCTGCAGTACACCACTAGTAACTCTCCTTTCTTCCCTGTGTACTCCATTTATTACTACCCTTTGCATCCTGTTGTCTAGCCAACTTTTTATCCAGGCTACCACCTTGGGACCCACCCCAAGGCTGGCTAACTTGTGTATTAATCTTTTGTGTGGGACTGTATCAAATGCCTTGTTAAAATCTAGGTAGGCCATGTCTACAGCCACTCCCTGGTCTACTAATTTGGTCACCCAGTCAAAGAAATCTATTAGATTCATCTGACATGACCTTCCCATCATGAATCCATGCTGCCTTGGGTCCTGTGCCCCACTGGCCTCTAGGTACTCAACAATTCTTTCCTTCAGAAGTGATTCCATCATTTTCCCTACCACTGAGGTCAAACTAACTGGTCTGTAGTTTCCTGCCTCTGTCCTGCTCCCACTTTTAAGAAGAGGAATCACATCTGCCCTCCTCCAGTCCTCAGGTACCACCCCATCCTCCCATGATTTGTTAAAGAGAGTAGTCAGCGGTGTCACTAGTTCTACCCTTAGTTCTTTTAGAATTCTTGGGTGAATCCCATCAGGCCCCATTGCTTTGTCCACCTTCAATTTTATTAGTTCTTTCAGAACCCTTTCTTCTGTAAATGGACTGGTATCGACCCCCGCCTTCAGAGTGTTTCTCTTATTTGGTTTAGGTACCTCCCCCTCCTCTTCCTTTGTGAATACTGAGCAGAAATATTCATTCAGTATCCCTGCTTTTTCACTGTCACCCTCTACCCACATTCCCTCCCCTTTATTAAGCCTTAGTATCCCTTCTTTGGTCTTTCTTCGCTCCCTAATGTACCTATAAAATGTCTTATCCCCCTTCTTAACAGAATTGGCTATCCTTTCCTCGGTTTGGGCCTTTGCTATTCTGACTGCCTTCCCAGCCTCTTTCTGCTTTAACTGATAAAGTTCTCTGTCCTGCTCTTTCTGTGTTTCCTTATATTTCCTGAATGCTATATTTTCTCCTTAACCTTCCCTGCCACCTCTTTTGAGAACCATAGCGTTTTTTCCTTCGTTGTGTTTTATTGATTTGCTTTACACAAAGACTTGTTGCCTCTGTGATGGCTGTTTTGTTACTCCCCATTGTTCCTCCACCCTCCTTCTTGCCTGTTTGCTAGTGCTTTCTGAGGCACTCTCTCATTTCCCAAAGTCAGCCTCCTAAAGTCCAATACTCTTGCTTTTGTATGGCTTGATTGTATGGTTCTGTTTATAGTGAACCACACTGTTTGGTGGTTGCTTGTTCCCAGATGGCTACCCACTTCTAAATCTGAGATTCTTTCTCCATCCCCATTTGAGAGTACCAGGTCTAAGATTGCTCCTCCCGAGTGGGTTCCAATACTAGCTGTCTGAGGCGTGACCCCTGTTGGGCATCAAGAATGTCCCTGTTTTGGATGTGCCTGCAGCAAAGGTGCTCCAGTTAACATCTGGCATATTCAGGTCCCCATTAACAATACCTCCTTTTTCTGCCATTCTAAGGAAGCCTTCTATCATTTCCTTGTCCATTCCTCCCCTGAAATGGGGGTCTGTATACAACCCCATGCAGATTGTGGTGTCATTTCCTGTCTCCAGGGTGACCCAGAGTGCCTCATCTGCTCCCTGTTTACTCTTAATTCTGTAACTTTGATCCTTCCTTACACAGAGAGCTACCCTCCTCCTCTTTACCCTCCCTGTCCCTCCTATAGGTTGTGTATCCTGGTATGTTGACATCCCAGTCATGGTTCTCTGTGTACCATGTTTCTGTGACTGCCACAATATCCAGGCAACCTCTTCCATCAAGGCCACTAGTTCAGGAGCTTGTTACACAGACTACGGGCATTGGTACTCATCACCCTCCACTTTTGATAGCCTTAGCCTTTTAGCCTCATTCCTGTCCTTACTGCCTTTGCCTTTTTTACATTTACCTCTGTCCTTCTCCTAAATAACTTCTCTACTTTGGTGTTTACCTCACTAATTACCATGTTTTGTGGGGGGAGGCTGGGATTTCCCTGCTCCTTTTCAGTGCCTCCCCCCTTGGCTAGTTTAAATGCTTGCCAATGAAGCATTTAAACCTCTCACCTAGGATCCTGGTTCCCCCCCCCGGACAGATGCAGACCATTGCACCAGTATAGGTCTGCATCCCTCCAGGTGGCTCCCCAGTCCCCAATGAAGCCAAAACTCTGAGCTCCACACCAGTTTTTCAACCAATCATTGAATTCCCTGGTGAGGAATGCCCTAGCATCACCCTTGCCATAGACAGGCAGCACCTCCGAGAAGGTTACCATATGCACTACTTGTCTAAAGCCCCTCCCCAACTCTACAAACTCCTGTTCCACTGCTATGATCCCATTCCTAGCCAGGTCATTTGTCCCTAGGTGGAAAATGACATCCAGCTCCCTCCCTCATGCAACTTCTCCCATGATCCTGAGGATTCACTTCCTGTCACTCCAGCTGTGATGTCAGGAAGGCACCTTACCTCTCTCCCTTCCTCCCCATTTCTACCTCCTAATGATTGAGTCCCCACCAGGAGTTGCTTCCTTCCCCTGTGGGGTCCCATGCCACCCTCCTGTGGGTCTCCTTTGTGAAAGTTCCCAGCTTCCTCCTTGGTCTCCAATGCAGGTGCCTCCATAGAGGAACCACTATCCACCAGAAGAGCGAATGAGTTGTGGAGAGGTACAGCTAGAGGATGAAACTCTGTTCCACCTCCCCTCCTCCCTGAGCCCACTCTGGTCCAGCCTCCCTCTGTCTTGGCAACCTCTGAGGTAGTGGCATTGGCCCTGGTGGTCCCTGGGTGAGGGAGGAGGTTTCACGAATCCAGCCAGGTCAGCCTGGAGATGGGCAACCTCCTCTCTCAGGTCAGAGGTGCCTGCAAATAGGGCAGCATCACAGCCTCCAGAATGTCTCCAGGAACACTGCTGCCCCACAGCCATTGCACTGCACCACTCCTATCATGTCTTATTTTGTGTCCCCTCCTGTTTCTCTGTATGCTCACTCTCCTTCCTCCTCTCCTCTCCTTACAACTCTCACCTTTCCTGTTCTGGGACAGCAACTTCCTATCTTCTTCAGTAGCCTCCTCTTCCTTACTCAATGTCAGACCACCAGCTGCTGGGGTGGGAGTGAGCTACTTTTTTCCTTTAGGTTGACAAAACCAATGTTTCTCTATGATCCTTCCCTTCCTACTGCCAAACTGGAAGTTCCTGTTGACAGTAAATCCAGTGGCTATAAAAGTAGAACTGGCTTAGGGTGGGTGGGTGGAGGGTGGGATGAAGGGCAATTAGTAAGAAAAAGGCTAGCTAGCTGGTTTAGCAAAGTCAGCTGATACAGTACCCTTCCCAGCACCGAACACACACTGATTTTCTTTCCTTTCCTTCTTTTTAACCCTAAATAACACCCTTCTACTTCTAATAAAGAATCTACTTAATCTCACCAGACACTGACTCCTGCTGAGATATAAGTTTTAAATTAATAAGAAAATGTTGCTTCTTTTAGTTAGCTGCTTTCTGCTCTACAAGCAAGGCTAGCAACAGGAAGCTGTAATCTGAGTCACCTGCTTTTATAGTGTCTAAGCCACACCCCCAATTAAGCTCTCTCTCTCCTCCTACTGGTTTAGCAAAGTCAGCCGATACAGTACCCTTCCCAGCACACAGCACACACTGATTTTCTCTCTTTTCCTTCTTTTTTTAACCCTAAATAAGACCTCTTCTACTTCTAATAAAGTATCTGTCTACTTAATCTCAACAGACACTGACTCCTGCTGAGATATAAGTTTTAAATTAATAAGAAAATGTTGCTTCTTTTAGTTAGCTGCTTTCTGCTCTACAAGCAGAGTTAGCAACAGGAAGTTGTAATCTGAGTCACCTGCTTTTATTGTGTCTAAGCCACACCCCAATTAGCTTCCTCTCTCCTCCTACTGGTTTAGCAAAGTCAGCCGATACAGTACCCTTCCCAACACACAGCACACACTGATTATCTCTTTTCCTTCTTTTAACCCTAAATAAGACCCCTTCTACTTCTAATAAAGTATCTGTCTACTTAATCTCAACAGTCACTGACTCCTGCTGAGATATAAGTTTTAAATAAATAAGAAAATGTAGCTTCTTTTAGTTAGCTGCTTTCTGCTCTACAAGCAAGGCTAGCAACAAGAAGCTGTAATTTGAGTCACCTGCTTTTATAGTGTCTAAGCCACACCCCCAGTTAAGCTCTCTCTCTCTCTCCTCCTGCTGGTTTAGCAAAGTCAGCTGATACAGTACCCGTCCCCAGCACAGAACACACACTGATTTTCTTTCTTTTCCTACTTTTTTAACCCTAAATAATATGATGGTCAACTGAGTTAAGCCAGCCCTGGCAAAAAGAAATACAGGTGAGGGGGTGCAGGCAAAGTGGGCAAGCATTAAGGATGCAATGCTTGAAGCAACATCCCATTGTGTTAGACAGAAAAGGAAGTGCAAAAGAAGAAGGAAACCACTTTGCTTCTCAAAAACAGTAGCAGAAAAGGTCAGAGGCAAAAGGCTGGCCTTCAAGAAATATAAGGGAACACAGCAGGATGAAGATAGGGAGGCATACCAAACTTCCCTAAGGGAAGCAGGGAAGGCAGTAAGGCAGGCAAATTCCCACACCAAGGAAACACTAGCACAGACAGTAAAAGAAGGTGACAAGACTTTCTATAGATACATTAGTGAAAGGAGAAAGTCCAGAGGGGGTATTGCTAAGATCAAAGGAGATAAAGAGGAGTGTGAGGAGGAAGACCATGTAAAAGCATCTATCCTAAATAGATACTTCTGCTCAGTATTTACTGAAGAGAAGGTAGGTCAGGGCCCACAGCTCTGCACCATGGACTCAGGGTGAAGGAGGTGAGCACAAGTCCCTTTACAAAAGAAAGGGTCCTACAAGAGCTCGATAAGCTCAGGGTGGACAAGGCAATGGGAACTGATGGCATACATCCCAGGGTACTAAAGGAGCTAATGGTGGAGCTAGCAGAGCCATTATCAGAACTGTTTAGTGAGTCTCTGAGCACAGGAGAGGTCCCAGAAGACTGGAGAAGGGCTCATGTTATCCCGCTCCACAAGAGTGGTAGCAGGGAGGAGGCAGAGAACTACAGACCAGTCAGTCTTACCTCAGTAGTGGGCAAGATTATGGAGGCACTCCTTAAGGAAAGGATAGTGCAACACCTAGAATCCATAGGCGCACAGGATCCAAGACAGTATGGGTTTACAAAAGGAAGGTCCTGTAAAACTAATCTCATAGATTTCTTTGACTGGGTAACCAGAGTGGTGGACCAAGGGGGAGCAGTTGATGTTGCCTACCTTGACTTCAGCAATGCTTTCGACACTGTACCACATAGAAGATTGATATACAAGCTGGGTAGGCTAGGGTTGGGTCAGAGGTTGGTCAACTGGGTGGCAAACTGGTTGACAGGCAGAAAACAGAGAGTGGTGGTAAACAGTATACAGTCAGAAGAGATGCAAGTCACAAGTAGGGAACCTCAGGATCAGTACTGGGCCAGTCCTTTTCAATATCTTCATCAGTGACATTGCAGATGGACTGGAGGGTAATTTTGTTTGTTTGCAGATGACACCAAGATCTGCAACAGAGTAGATGATCCAGATGGAGTGGGCAGAATGAGAAGAGATCTGGATAAACTAGCAAAATGGCTGGAAGAGTGGCAACTGGGGTTTAATGCAAAGAAGTGCAAGATCATGCACATAGGGAAGAGAAACCCTGAAGCCACCTATATGGGAGGGGAGTTGCTGGCAGTCACAAGGGAAGAAAGAGACTTGGGCATCATCATCACCAATGACTTGAAATCATCCAAGCAGAACACTAAAGCAGTAGGTAAGGCTAGTGGGACATTAGGGTGTATTAGTAGGGGTATCACAAGTGGGAAGAGGGAGGAAATAATCCCTCTTTACAGGACACTGGTTAGGCCCCATCTGGAGTACTGCATGCAGCACTGGAGGCCACACCTTCATAAGGACATTAACCAAATTGAGGCAGTCCAGAGAAGGGCAACCAAAATGGTGCAGGGACTACATCAGAAAACATATAAGGACAGATTAACAGAGCGCAATATGTATACCCTAGAGCAAAGGAGGGAGAGAGGTGATATGATCAAAACATTCAAACACCTTAAGGGCATTAACAAGGTGAAAGAGTCTAACATGTTTCATTATAAGAAAATAGCAGGACAAGAGGACACAGCATGAGATTAGAGGAAGGCTAATTAAGGGGATTTTGAAAAAGATTTTTCACAGAAAGGGTGGTGGATGCATGGAACAACCTGTCAGGAAGTGGTAGATATGAATACAGCGGAAGGCTTCAAACAGGCATGGATAGGCATAAGGGAGCAATGCAGATTAGTGTAAATAGATAAGCCATTGACAGAGCAAGAACAATGGCACATTTCAAAGGTAGAAAATAAATAGGCAGACTGGATGGGCCTTGCAATCCTTATCTGCCATCAACTTCTATGTTTCTATGTTTCAGTGCCATGCAGTAGCAGCACCACCTCTTCACACAGGAGCAGGAGGTGTACCTGTGTTTCGGCAAGTAGACGGCGGAGGGCTGCTTCTCAAACCAAAGCCCTCATGACCCAGGATGTCTCTGGGTGAAAGTGACTGGGGAATGCTCCAGGGAAGAGAAGAAATATGCAAGGCTAGTGGGCTGTCCACAGACTGAAAGGTGAGCTTATAGGAGGCAGAATGCAGCAGGTTGTCTTTGGCTCTTTTAAATTGAGCAGTGCTGTGCTTGGCAGTGGAGTACCTCAGGGGGTGATCTTGGCCCCATGTTATTCATTGTATGCATGTTGCTACTGGGTGAGATCATTAGGTGCTATGACCTGGGGTTTCATTGCTGCGCCAATGACATCCAGTTATATGTGACTTGTGCCCTGATGATAGTGCAGCTGTTTTCCATCTGAATAAGTGCCTTAGGAGATTCAAGGCTGGATGGTGGCTAGCTGGCTTAGGCTGAATCCATCAAAGAATGAGGTGTTAGTGATGAAGCCTGGTTAGTCTGGTTCAGCTGTACCTAGAAACAGCATCACTCTTCCCTCACTGGATGGCATTGCTCTTTGAACTGCCAATAGGGTTAACATAGAACTACTGGATTTCAGCAGGGAAGTTTTTGCACCCAAATCAAATGGGAATAATAATTCACTGGATTTCATTGGTTGTATGGTTGAACAAGATAAAGACAATACATTAACTAATGATCTGCTTGATACAGGTAACAAAACAGAAGTAATTAAAATCAAAAATCATAATTTGGCATAACCAGTGAATTAATTAGGTACCACAATCAATGGCCTTAAAGTCCTTTTAAGATCAAGTGAACTTGAAATGTCTGAGATGCTATGCCTGCCTCCCTGCTCTGATCCCCAGCCCCATACAATCATGCAGACAACTGGTGGCCCATGGTCAGTTCCTCCCAGTGTCCAATCCCTGACCCCAGAACACTTACAAAATTCCTAACCCTGCATACACTGCTATCCAAAGCTGACTCAGTTGTAATATAAGTGAAAGAATGCACAAAATGTCCTTACATTCTGTAGCACCCTTCTCCTCCCCGTGATGACCATTCCTGTTCACTACAATAGTCCTTGGTGTCTAGTCCCATTAACAAGTGCTAGCTGACTCTTACTGTATGTCAATGTCCTCGGCACCAGCACCATATGTGCCCCGTGCCCCATTCTCAACACTGCTCATCTCAGTTGACAGCAGTCCTCAGAACCTTGTAGATATGCTTATGGAACATTGTTTCATTCTTACTTGTTTGTTTTTAAATGAGCTATTAAAATCAAACATTCATCCATGGTTTTAAAATGTCTGTGGGCACATGTGTACTGTATGTGTTAAATTTTTCTGACAGAGCCTGATTAATTTGGCAGATAAATATTGTCATATTTTATTGATTAATGTGGTGTTACTGAGGCAGAGAGTAAATGCAGAGTGACCTCTATTTCTTCATTCTCAATGCCATCGACATAGGGCACAAACAAGGTGAACCTCATGATAAGACTACCAGATCAAGACAACAGCCACTAGAGAACCGAGTCCGTTAAATAATTTTAGTAGAATGACATAAATGTATCTCATTGCACACTGTGATATGACCTTTAAAGCTCCTATTACATCTTTCATTGCATTTCCAATTCAAAACACTGTTGCCGTTATGCTACAGTAGAGATTGGCAAAGGCACCAGCAGATGGCAGCATCTTTTCTTTACAAACAAAGCAATGGAATTTGCCTGGCCCACGGCTGAGCACCCAGTGTATTGCAGGGGTTGCAGAATGTGTTTGTATGGCTATGGCTGTGGAGGTTTTTTTCTGTGAATGCTGCAAGATGGTTGTAACAATCAAGGACAAAGCTGGCATGCCTGAGGGGGCAGCTAAAATTGCTCTATGATGCAGCAGTGCAAGTGTCATGAATTAGGACACAGGTGAGGGTAACCAGAAGGATAGGCCCTGGTCTTAAAACTTAAGACTGAGTTAGGATAAGCTGGAGGGAAAAGGGACAGTTATGTAAGTTGAGACAGGGGCATGAACATTGACCATCCAAAACTGGTACCAGCTACTGGTTTGAAATGTGAGGGTGACCACAGACTACAGTATAAAGGTTACCTCAGTAGAGCTGATATGCAGAAACCCTTAGTACAGTTGGGTCTATGGAGCAGAAAGTCAATGTAGCAGGAAGGTAGTAGTGCTAGGGGATTCAAAAAGAGGTATATTAGCAATGTATATAGACTATCAGTGTACCAGAGCCTTGTAGACTGCTTACATATGCCTACATGGTGTGTGGGTTACAGACATCATAGAAAGGGTAGACAGTCTCATGAGGGAGGTAGAATTGTAATGGATCATCATGATACATGCTGGCATTAATGACATACAGTACAGTTCACATTAAACCTATTGTGCTTCCAGCTTACAACCCATTCATTTTTATGTGACTGCAATGTGTTGCAAGCCAGTTGGTTTGATGCATATTTCCTATGCAATTGCAGGATGTGCCTTCAAATAGAATGTATTCTGACAAATCATTAAGAGCTCAACCGAAACTAGCTGACAACCAGCTGTCAGTGGACCCAGAGATTTCCTATGCAGAGCCTCAACAGCTCAAATGTTAACTGGCTCTTAACTGGTTGCACAGTAAGTTTAATTTGAACTGTACTGTAATCAATGGCAAACTAGAGCTCTTATAACACAGTCTTAGGGAAATGTATGCAGTAGCCAGAATGTATGACCTAAAAGGTATAGTAATATTCTCTGAGATACTACCAGTGCCACATGCAATCCCAGTAAGGCAGCAGGAAATGAGGCAGGTTTATGGATAGCTAATGACTTAGTTTAGGAGCAAAATTGAGATTCCTTGTACATAGGAAGCATTATGGACAAGAGAAGCCTTTATCTCAGTGGACAGGTTTCAGCTAAGCCCAGAAGGGGTGCTGGAACACAAGACAGAAAGAGTGGTGGTGATACTTTAAACTAGGAAAAGGGTGAGTATGGGTAGGTGTAGGAGAATGCTGATATCTCAGTCAAGAACAGGGGATGAACAGGTCAGCTACAAGAAGCCCAATGAAAGGATGGATTGAAATACAGACCCCCACAAAATGACAGCAAATGTTCAGAGTGCAGCAAAAAAAAGGAATACGTTGGAGAGTGGACTTCTTGAGGCAAGTTATGATGTAGTAGGACTCAAAGAAACCCAGTGGAAGGAAGACATAAGCTGGCGTGCAATGGTAGAGGGGTCACAGATGATTAGAAGTGTGAAGGGGTTGCTTTCTAGGTTGAGACAGAATTCAAGCAAGCAAGAATGAGGAAGTCAGAAGGGATGTGAGCCTTACAGAATGCCTGTAGCTGGAATTAGGAACCACAAGAGGCAAACAAACAATTCTGTGACTGTATGACAGACAACCTGGTATTACAACAGGGCAGGGTTTGAAGTCGATAAATGAAATGAAAAGGAAAACAACTATGTGACCCTTGGTTCTAATGTGGGATTTCAACCTATTTTACCTGACAGTGATCATAAATTGGAATCTTCCCATGGGAAAGCAGAGAGGAGTTCCCTGTCATGATGGATTACTTCCTTATTCAGCATGATATATAGAGGACAACAGGGATATTGTTCTTGCTGTGTTCCTGAGAAGAGGGAGTGAATTGGTCAGAGCAGTAAAGGTTGTGTAGCTGGAGAATAAGTGACTATATATAATACTCTGGTATTGCTCTTGTCCCATGTTGTCTCTGAATGTACAGTAATTGTACAGTTTTAATGTTTTCCCTCTGTAACATGTACTGCACTGTATACTTTTGATTCACTTGTATTATGCTTGCCCCTCCCCCCCATGTATTTTATTACATTCCTGGCATTTCTTTTTGTATTTGTAGCTCTGTCTTTGACTATGCTTTCATGTATGCATATGCTGGTGGGCCCACAAATAGGTATCACATTGTCTATTGTACCTACCTTGTAAACAAAAACTAAATAAATCAATACATAAAATATAGGATTCAATTTATGGTGGTAGGAGGACACTACTTTACCAAAAATAGGAGCAGTAAACTAAACTTCTCGAAATCTGATTTTCATACACTGAGAGAGGTGGTTGTGGCTAAGTTGATGAATATGCTTCATTCCATTATATTTTTATTGTTTATCATGGAAAGGCACACTGAGCAGATTGACCATTTTCAAGTGTGTCTAGCAGACAAAGAAAACAGATGTTACACAGAAACAAAAACAATTTATAAACAGTTACTGTGAAATTGCTCTGAAATCAAAGATGATAACTGTTTCTTAAACTGAAACATTGATTTAGAATGTTTCACAGAATTTGGAAGATTATTATAAATCCAGGCACCAGTAAAATCAACAGCCCTTTGACTGAGTGTCATTTTCCTTAATGGAATTGAGAATGATAAAGTGCCTTGTGATGTGGTATGACAGCTGGTATGAGAAATAGGAAATAGTTCTAAAATAGATGAGGGAACTTTACCAAGCACAGTTTTATGAAAAATTATGGATGTTTTAAATTTTACACAATCACCAAAGGAAAGTACTTGAGCAGAATTATGTAACAAACAGTGGTGAGTATGCGAAGAAAGACCAGTAATGAATGGACAGATAGAAATATACAACTCTTATACTGGATAGCACCCAACTCCCAGCAGCAGAATAACTTAATATATCATATTGATAGGAGAACACTACTTTTTTTGGAGGTACTGCCGGTCTGCAGCATTGGGGGGGGGATAGGATATCTCCGTATCAGAACCTACAATGCATGGTTGAAGGGCTTGTGCAGTGAGAAGGGACATGGCTTCATTGGGGACTGGGGACCCATCTGGGATGATGTTGCCCTGTGCAACGGTGATGGACTGCATCAATCCAGGAAAGGGAAGGCAGCCCTCAATGTACTGGTTAAATGCTTCATAGATGAATGTTTAAATTAACTGGGGAGGGGGGCCAATGGGAACAGGTAAACTTAAGCAGCCCACCCCACAAAGCAAAGAAACCACAACTCAGGAGCAGGAAGATGATATGGCAACGGAAAATTCACCCAGGTATAATAGAACTAGGAAGGGAGTTGAATTCACATAAGATAGTAAACTGGGGTGAAAGAAAGGAGCAGGGAAGCAAAAACATGAGTAAAGGGAGGATGGGCAGCAAAACATGGAAGTGCATAGTAACAAATATCTGCACCCTGGAAAATAAAATCCCAGATCTGGAGACCTTGCCAGAAGAAGCAGACCTTGACATTGTTACAATAACAGAAACTTGGTACTCTACAAATCATGGATGAGACATAAACATACAAGGTTATGCACTGTTCAGGAAGGATAAGGGTAAAAGGGAGGGGGAGGTGGCCCTATGTCAGGGAAGGGATAAAGGCAACAGAGGTACAGGGTAGGCAGGGGAGGCTGAGGCACTGTTGGTCACCTTGAGTCTGGAAATGGCACTGCAATACACACAGAGGTGCTCTACAGGCCTCCAGCAGAGGGGAGGAGGTGGTTAGGAGCTAGGGATGAAATACATTGGATGACAACTAAAGGGAAGTTCTGCTGCTGGGTGATTTCAATATGCCTGATGTGGACTGGCTCACCTAAGCAACTGCTACAGCCAGGAGTCAAGACATCCTGAATTCCTTATAAGGGGCAGGCCTCAGGCAGCTGGTGCTTGATTCCACCAGAGACAGGATGATACTGGACCTTATACCGATTCAAGGGGTTCACCATCCAATGCCTTTAAGGAAAGCTTGCCATTACTAATCATCTTAATCTTATCAAAGGTCATAGCCTTGTTTGTTTTTTTTGTATTGAGGATTATCCTGTGGGCTGAGAACCATTGTTGAAGACTGCCAAATTATTTTGGTAGAGTGTTGAGAGCACTAAATTTCACCCCTTCTTAAAAAATGACTACATCATCCACATAAAGAAGCTTTTCTGAGGCTAGATAAGCAGCAGGAAGGTCATTTAAAAAAGGAGGAGAGATGCAGTGGTAAAATAGAACCTCGTAGAACACCACAATCAACTTTAAAGGAACTGGATACTGATCACAAATTATAGTTTTATGTTCTCATTTGGCAAGATAGTTAGCAAACCAACAATGACCTCTCTGGAGAAATGGCAAAGGGAAAGAGGCAGTAAAATGAGATCATAATCCACTAGATCAAATGCCTTGGTGAGGTCCATGAACACAGAGTCAACTAAGTTGCCAGAATAAATAGCCTGATGGACATAGTTTGTGAACTAAGGCAGTCTCAGTGTTATATAATGATCTAAAACTATGTGGAACATGGGTCAGTAAACTATTGTTAAGAAATCAATAGTTTGGTCCATTACAATGCGTTCACACATATTTGACAAGGGAGCTAATAAGGAAATAGGCCTGTAATTTGAGATATTTGATTCTGGACAAGACTTGCAGATTGGGTGTATGGTCATCCATTTCCAGGCAATGGGATAGGTACCAAAACAAAGTGACTGGTTTATTAATTCAGTGAGGGGGAATGCAATAAAATCAAGGCTTCAATGACAATACAGGACATGAGTTTAGTTTATCAAGCTACAGTAACTCAAAACCTCATCAGTAAAAGGTGTTTAAAATAAAATTTGGGATGATTCTGAACATTTGGAACATCATTTTCATCCACAGAATATGCAGGTATTGGAGAATTGACTTGATACTTAGAAAGGTCCCAGTAGTTATTAAATAAGGTAGCCACTAAAGCTGGATCACTAATTACCTCCTCATTACAATGAATAGAGGAGGGTTTACTTCTTTCTTACAACCAGTAAGATTGTTGAGTATCTGCCAGAAGTTATAGGGTTTCAAACAGAATTCAACTGCTTATCATTAAAGAATTCTATTTTGATTTTCTTGAATAAAAGATTTGCAAAAATATCTGGCTTTTTTATAAGTGATTATGATTCTTTTCATAATGGGCTCATTTTTATTTCAATCCTGAAGAATTTTCAAAATACCAAGGGTTAGACACTCACTTTTTTGACCACTAATCTGCATTTTCATAAAGGGAACTAACAAACTACAAGCATCATTAAAAATTTACGAACATGATCATAAGCTAATTTAAATCAGTTATACTGATGAGAATGGACCAATCAACTGAAAAAAGGGTAGTTGAAAAAAAGGTACATCACCAAGTAAAATTATGTTGTCAAGTGGGATGGCTTTAAAGAAAAATATAATGGGAGCAATGACTAGATATGTCCTTACGGGCAACAGAGGCAAGAGAGTTGAGGAAAAGCCTAAATGGTTGTCCAAAGATCTTCAAGGGAAGATA
Organism: Neoceratodus forsteri; assembly: GCA_016271365.2. Lineage (NCBI taxonomy): Eukaryota > Metazoa > Chordata > Ceratodontiformes > Ceratodontidae > Neoceratodus > Neoceratodus forsteri. The sequence continues at coordinate 1,517,818,503 of CM057456.1, forward strand.
AGGGATAAAAAGGGCATATGATTTTGCCGATGGACATACAGTATGAGGTATTACGGAAGGACTACAGGGCCGAGAATGTCAAATCCAAGGCAAATCTTGAAGATAGGAATGTGCAGGGGATAAAGAGGAATACAAATAATCATTTGTTCAATGCATTGAGAATAAAAGGAGAGTCAGGGATAAGGTGGGGCTGAGGATAAATGGGGACGGGGAAGAACCATTAAGGGAAGCAAGGAAAGTAGCAGATGCACTGCATAACTACTTTGTGCCAATATTCCACCAGGCAACATGGGATATTGATAGCTGGGGTGGAAGTTATAAAAAAGGTATAGGCCAACAACAAGCAGTGCTGATTGAAACAGAATGTGTTGGTAAGTATCTGGAGTGCATTAATCTGAGAAAATCACAGGGTCCCAGTAATATTCAGTCAAAGGCAATAGTATTTTCAAAAGGGGTTCTGGATGGGCCCTTTGCTGCTACTTTCCAGTAATCATTACAGACAGGATTAGTGCCAAAGGATTGGAAAACAGTTAATGGCAATCCCCTATTCAACACAAGTGGGCTACAGCAGTCCCAGGTAACTACAGAACTGAAAGCCTTACCTTAGTGCTTGGTAAAGAGTTTGTAAGTCATAAATGATGTGGTGGTTCAACACATGGATTAACATGGGAGATCTGTAGCACACTGCATACTTTTATAAACGGTAGATCTTACCTTATTGTACCAACATGATTACCATATTTGATGAGGAAACTATAGTACAATTCACCTTAAATAGTCTCTGCAGCTAGTTGCTTTAACATTTCTCAATGAGTTTCTGGTTCCAGACAATGCAAAGCCTTGTAAACATTGTTGCCTAAGTACTGCAACTCATTTTTGCATTGCATTGTCACAGATCTACAGGGTGCATTCCAGTGGAGTTTTAAGAACATTTTTATAAAAGTTGCTCTTAAGCTGCTTAAGTGCTTAAGTTGCCAGTACATTTCCAACTTCATAAAACAATGCAAAACCATCTCGTTGGCATAACAGTGCAATGGAATTGTATTATAGTGAAGTGGATAGAGGAGACCAGGTGGCGGATGAAGTCTATCTGGACTTTAGCAAACTGTTTGACAATCTACCACATGCACTGTAGTATGAGTGTAAAAAGTATCAGAATATGGAGTCTACACAGTGTACAGGAGGGGAACTAGCAAATTGGCTGACAGTGGAAAGCAGAGAGATGGGGTGAATGATCCCCTTGATAGCGAAGATAAGTATTGACTGGCCTGCCTCTCAGGCATGGTGCAGAGTGCATTGCTCTGTTACTTACTTATTAATAGCCTCCAGAAGGGGGTCAGCAGTAACTCTACTCTCATCAGACCAGCCCCACAGCCCCAACAGCCACCATCTTCAGCTACTGTTAACTCTGTACCAAATGTATGGACCATTGTCTTGGGCCTTGACCCTAGGTTGCATCTGGAATTGAGCAACTCTGCAAAGTATGCCTTCCTGGTTAAACTCATAAATAAATAAATAAAGATGCTGAACTTTCCAAATTAAATTTAATTTGCAGTAAGTGGACATAGCTGAGGAAAAATATGCAGCACAGGTGTATGGGCTGAGAAATGGGAGATTAGATATTTATCTATTATTTCTCCTCCAGACTATCAGGCCTTCTTCATCAGACCAGCCCCACAGCCCCATCACCCACCCTCTCCAGCTACTTATCCTGACCGTTAAGTTCTCCTGTCCTTATCCCCCCATGGTGGGACCCTCCATGGACAGCACTTTTCCTGGCAGGAACATGATATTGTCTTTTTTTGTGTGTGTCTGGTGGGGGGGGGGGGTGACTTGTAAAAAGTTGATTGCAGTCAAGTAAAAAAAAATCACTTCAAGGATTCAGTTTGCATACAGTATTAAAAGGCTGAACCACTATCTGCATTCATGCCACTGTGCTGATGCTGACATATACATTGCATCTGCATGCAGTTTTGATTATTGGGACATTTTTTGGATGTATACCAAAAACCAAAACTGCATGGAACCAGTAGCAGTGGCTCAGGTGGTAGTATGCTTGCATCCAGGACCAGAAGATCAGAATGTCCTGGGATCTAGCCCTACAGCAGGGACATAGGGCAATACCCATAACTGACACTGTAGTGCAGTATGGGGCAGTATTGGACTACTGAGTTGCAATCCTTCAGATGAGACGTTAAATTGAGGTCCATTCTGCCTGTCTTTGGTCATTGTCCAGGTGTAAGTATAAGATACCATGGTACTTATTGGTGAAGAGTAGGGAAATTTTTATTGAAACAATCAAAACATTACCATTCAGTCAGTCATTAATAACAACCACATTTACATTTATGTACATCAGTTTTATATACTAACATCTTCTTCATTCTACATACATATACCATTCTTTTTTGTCATCTGTTTGTTTTACACAGTAACCGTATACCATATTACTAATTGTCTGTTTTCTGTTTGCAGTCCTTTTCCTAGTTTATGTTTTCATTTCACTTGTTTATAAACAGGAAAGAACAATTTTTCCAGATTCTTCTTAGTTTTTGTTTTGGTAACATTTTTTATTCTAGAGTATATGTCTGCTATAATTCAATCCTAACATTTCTAACTATTTCTATATCTGCAACCATTTTTACTAAAACATCCATGAACACCTGGCTTGCCATATGTAATATTTCAGAATGGCTCCAATCACTTGTAACGTGGCTATGTTATACTTTTCCATGTGTTTGAGTATAGCCCTAGCACTAGTTCTTCATATTTGAGAGTCATTAATAGAGGTGCCTATCAATTTTATGCTATGTACTGCCAAAACTGTTGCACATGGGGCAATTAAAGAACACATTCTTGAGTTTCTAGTCACTGTCTGCATTATTCCCTTGGCAGTACCTTTCACTTATCTATTTGTGCTTGTGGGAGTTCCTTACCCCCAGTCTCCCATACAAAAACCAAATAAAACTCTTGCATGGCTGTGGACTGATATATCAGTCCAAAATTTCTATATGTTATAATCCTGTCAGCAGCCTAAGGGTTAATAGGGATTCCAGCTATGCTCATTGCTAGTGGGGTTTCTATTTCAGCAATTGGGCACCCAATGCTCTTATTAAAATTTATCCTCGATCCTGAGACCTTTGTAAATTTACTCAGAAGAGTCTGGGAGTTTTCTTGATGTCATGGCTAACATTCCCCCATCAATAAAAATAGGTCAATGTAACCCATCCCCCAGGATGCTCCTGGAAACAAGCTTGATAGCTTAGTGTGCCTTTCCTGGTCAAAAATGACAAATAATATAAACAGCGCAGATTCCTAATTACCAATTTTTTTTTTAATGCATGCTTTTTTTCACCCTTGGACAATGGCTGGTGGGAGACCCCCAGTATTGGTTCAGTCCCAGTGTACCTGCATCTAGCATCATGGGGCTCATGCTGAGGGATTTCTCAATTAGAGATCCCCCTGCATTACCCATCAGAATGGAGGCAGTTGTGCAGTTATCTCGGTGCATGAGCGTGAGCAGACCCAATTCTGTCATGCAGAGGTGCACCAGCTCCATCTGTTTGAGCAAACAGCATGGTTCCGAGCTGCCATGCCTCACCTGCGAACACTAGGGGTCAGCAGGTGATGGGCACCAAGTCCCCTCCCTTCCTCCCCAGAGAAGGTGAGCAGTCCCCTAGATGCCCACCTTCTCCCCTCTGGCCAACCCTCCAATGCCCAAGGTCTGCTCCCAAACCCTGTATGTCAGTGCCAGAGATGGTGGCACTGCAGTTACAAATGTTTTCCAGTTAACCTGTGTTTGGAAAAAGGAAATTTGGAAATACAGCTGGTATTGAATAACTGCCTGAATTCAAATGCATTGATAAATACTGACATTTCAAGACTGGTGAAGTTGGGCTGTGTGTGAAGTTCAAGCAGCTTACTCACCGAGGAAAAAATAATTGAAATACAGCATATGACATACTGATGCTGGATTACCTGAGAAACACACAGTTATCCAAATGGAGTAAATTGTGAATGACACAAAGATGTTTACTAGAAAAACAGCAGCTATGAATATCTTTAAAGATTGAAAACACAAACTACTCACTATGAGAATGCACCTGACTTGGGCTCCAGCATTTGATGTTGAAATTCATAGCAGCTGTATGCATCATGACATGAGTCAGGTCACAACATAATGCTGCTACCACTGAGGTCAGTGGGAACCCAAAAAAAGTGAGCAGAGTGATTTCTGTTAAAAGGAGGCAAAACTGTTAAAATATAAAAAAGAGACAATGTTCTCAGAGTTTAGTTTTACTAAAAGAAACATACACAAACTGATGCTTAACAAAACTATATTCCCATCGGAATAGTTATTTGCCATTAATATTTGAGAATAATAGTAACAACAAGGTACCAGGTCAATATAGCACTACCTGAACAGCACACAAAAAATTGTGCATGAGAAACCTCAAAAGGAACTACAGTGACAGGGGTCTCTGAGCATGCAGCAATAACTGCTACCCCTGTCACTGTAGTTTCACATTGAGCAGTGTGAAGTAAGCCACCAGTGTAGTACCTGTCTGAGCTGCTTTCATGGAGGAGTGGCACTCACTGGAGTCAGGGACCTGGGGCTGTGGTTCGATTCTCCCCAAGTCCCTATGTGATGCACTTTTTTTAAACACAGTTTTCCCACTCCCAACCTGTGCCTTATTCCCTAAGTCCACACCCCATCAGAGTTAGATATTTATATTCTGGTGGCTGTTGGGGGTGAAGTGTAGTCTCCCACAAAAACAAAGATATTCCTCTGGTGTGTGCTTTTGTTTCCTGGTTGGTGTATTGTGCCAACATTATTTTTTCACATGCTGATTTGTGTGCCGCATTCTTGATGTGCGTGGTTTTGACTGTGACATTATGACCCCATGCCACAACAAATAATGCTAATAATTACATTAAAGTGAAACTAAGCCAGATCTGTGGTGCTGAGTAATGAGGCATTACTGTGGTACGCTGGTGGCCCAGGTTCATGCCCCAAGCCCTGGGCATCAGGAATGGAGGTTGGCAGGGAGAAATTCAGAACATCTGTTGGATACCTCCAGAAATAAAGGATGGTTGGTTGCTCTGCTTTGAAGGTAGCTCTGGTGGTGGCCATGTGGAGGTGCTATTGACAGCATGGTTGGTCACATTCTGCTGAGCATTCCTGCTCAAGGATGCTGCTGTGGTAATGCTCACATGGGTGATGGTTGGGGCCCTGAGCATGGAAAAGTGTTGTTCTGGGAAACCTCAGAGTCAGCCTCTTATGCTACCAGGCCCCCAGAGTTGGTAGGCATATCCACTTATAGCCATTTCAGGATCAACAAGGTGATTCTTTCCTTGTAGCAGAGAGAGGACTACTTGACAGGGATGAGTTGTGTCCACCTGACAATGGAGGTGCTGGAGACCTGGGGATGTATTCACCAGGGCAGAGTGAGTTCATCGGGTAGCAGGGGTGAGCCTTGTGGAGAGCATGGAAGAGTAGGTGTCCAGGGCAAAAGGAACAAAATAATAATAATAATAATTTAAAGAAAAAAAAAACATAAAAATTGCCTGCTTCTGAAAACTGGGCATCCATTCATCCTCCTCCTCCTCCTTCTTTCATCATAAATCATCTTTACTCAACACAAAATTAAAGCACAGTGTAAGAAGAATAACTTCTGTAATAAGTTAATAAAAAATAAAACCACAGAAGTAGACTGATCCTGAAAACAACTTATCTTCTTCATTATCCTCCATCACAAATCATTGTTTCTTCAATACTGTATACATAGTAAAGGAAAAATAATAAGAAGGACAAAAAGCAATGAACGTAATACAGTATACTGATTGCAAGTAATATTGCCACACTGCTACATATTATTAGTTCATGGTCACATACTCTTCTCTGAGTAATTTGGTTTATTAAATGCAGTGTCAATGCAAGAATGCATCCACAACCTCCTGGTCATACTGCTACTCCTCCTCTGTAGTTCTTTCATGGTACCAGTGCCAGAAGTGAACACGATAACATTGAAGCCTTGGATAGTGAAAATCCTGAGACAATGAAGGGTGTTTAGAATTTGACACTGAATGCTTGTTCCATTCTGACAGTTTTCAGGACGACTGAGACATGTTATTAGAGTGTATGATACAGGCTTATCTAGCAAAGCCACTGTGCGGTATAAATAGCTATCCAGTCAAATGCAGGCAAATCATGCAAGTCATTTGGCCTCCACTGGCTAAAGTAGCTTTATAAAGTGCCTCCTAAATCAGTCACATCTCAAACATGTTTCAGTGCAACTGGGGGTATTGCCTCGCATCACCACACAGCTCAAACCTAGACCCAGATATTTAAGCAATAAGCCACGGGGCGGGGGGGGTCATCAGGGGATTTACCATGGCTGGAGTGGTTTGCACATGAGGCACAGCTGATGGGTACGCCAGCCATGGTAAATCTCCCAATAACCCAGATCCCCTAGTGGCTTATTGTGATTATACCAAGGACTGGTATTTTTGTTTGTAAACAAAAGGGGGAAAACAGTGTTTTTGTAGTTTGAATGTTTTTTTCTTAAGTTTATTGTATGTAGTCCATTCCTTAGGCCAGCAGCAGTGAAGAGTTCCCCGCTCACATTCTGAAGAGCAAAGAGTGAGACAGCATGAGAGTGAGTGACTAGTAAAGCAGTGTTTCCAGACAGGGACACAGGAAGAGTGCCTGTGTGTCAGACGAGAGAGAGAGAGAGGGAGAGAGAGAGAGAGAGGAGAGAGAGAGAATGCAGTATGATACAGAGAATCCAGTATGATACAATTTGTCAGGTTTTTTTTTTGTTTTCCGATGCACGGAGAGGTTGTGTTTATGGTCTCCGCTTAGCAGGGAAACAAGATGGCGGTTGGAGTTCTGTCATTTCAGGGTTGGATTTTTTTATTTAAATATATGGCTGACTGCTTGGCTGCTTGCAGTAATTATCAGAGGATTTACAAGGAAGTGGCTGCCAGCCTGCCATTCTGATTGGTTGCTGTCCAAGGTGTCTGTGGTATAATCTTGAGTATCTTTTTGTTACTCAGCTTTATTCAGACAAAATAATCAGTTACGGTTTCACAACTGTTTTGCAGCAACCAATTTACATCCAGGCTGTAATATTGCTCAGTCTGTTAAAAACAATGTAAACCAATAAATTCTACCTCAGTCCATCAATGAGAAAAAAGAAAAAATAGAAATCTTCCATTATGACAAGTGTTTCTGGAGAATGTGTTGAATTTAATCAATTAGCAGGCCTGGAACAAATGTCCCAAGTCAAAGCTCCTCCCCAGATCAGTCTCCAGGAGATCCTGGGGCACAGTCACCACCCTTCACCTATTGCCTCTGTCTGTGATCCATAAGTTTTCCATGGACTCCATATTTCCTGGAACTTTGAAAATATGAGATTCAGATATGTTGTGCATTGTCTGAATTTCCCAGCCTCTATCAGTTCTCATCAGTAGTTCTGGTATTAACATCTCACTCTTTATCACTTTAAATGCTGCCACTAATATCCCATTAATAATAATATTCATAAAATCCTATGGCACTTTTCAAAGAAGAGTAGAGGACATGTTTTCAGAAGCAAATCAATACAAAATCAAAACAGCAATAAGTACAAACAATATTAAATAAAGCAAAACACACTGTTAAAACAAAGAACAACATCTATCCATCTAAACCATTCTAATTTCTCAAAATAAAAATATAAAAAGGAAAACAGAAAAGATCATTACCACAAGAATAAACACACCCCAGTCTTGTTTCAATTACATCTATAGCCAAGTCACACTCTTCTAGTGTACATCAAAGGTAGTGGGGAAACCTTTTCATACTCATGCCCCTGAACAAGTTTCCTTGTAACTATTTGAACCAATGAAAAAATTGCATCATCCTTCACTCCATAGTGAGCCCTGAACATGTGTATGGAGTGGGAGACAAAGGTACTAATCTGGCCTAGTCTACCTCGTTTGCCTAAAGTGTTGTGTGAAATTGAAAAATTTCACCCAACAAAATATTTTGAGGAATTTAGGCATTTCGTGAAATATTTCGCTGGGTGAAATGCAAAATTTTACCCGTGAACCAGCAAAATTCACTGGTCATGGACAAAATTCCATAATTTCGCCACTACATCTGCTTTCTTCTTCTTTGGTGTCTAGTGGTCCCCCCAACCCCGCTGCTCACTGGCCCAAATAAAAAAAATCTTCTCTCTGGTGTCTAGAGGTCCCCAAACCGATCACCACTGAAATTGAATAAAGTCCCCTGTTACATTGAGTCATGTCCTCCAGTCTAGACTGAGTCAATCTGACCTTGTGTTAAAAAGAAAATAATTAAATCCCCAACTCCTGGTGTCTAGTGGACCCCCCACCCTGGCATCAGATAGCACCCACCCTGGTCCCCCTGTACACCGATTGGGCCACTGGCACAGCCCTCCACTCACCTACACAGCTGGCAGCCTGACTGAGCACTTTAATGAATGAGTGTGTGCTTGTACAAGCACACGCTCATTCATTGTCAGACAGCCAGTGCTCTCATTACACTCCAGTAGAAGTGAGAGTGCTGGCTGTCTGAATCCAATGAATGGGTATGTGCCTGTACAAGAATGCACTCATTCATTGATGCGAAGTCAGGCTGCCAGCCATGGGGGTGAGTGGAGGGCTGTGCCGGTGGCCCAATCGGGGTACTGGCGGGAGCAGGTTGGACACTATCTGATGCCAGGGTGGGGGGGGAGTCCGCTAGACACCAGGGAGTTGGGGATTTAATTATTATTTTTTTTTTTAAACAAGGTCAGATTTACAAGCCCTCAGTCGGGACTCAGGAGTCAGAACATGACACAGGATAACTGGGGAGGTATTCAATTTTGGCAGTGATCGGGACGGCGAGGACCACTAGACACCAGGGAGAATTAATTTTGCTGGTGAGCAGCTGGTGGGGGGGGGGGGTGACCACTGCATGAGACACCACCACTGGGAGATACTCATTTGCAATGGGTGAAATTGTGATGAAATTTCACCATTTCACTGCAATTTCGTGAAAAATTTCACACTGTGAAATTGATGATTTTGCTGCAATTTCACAACATCCCTATATGCCTATGGAAAAAATTCTAAAATGCCAGGATTTACTTACTCAGTACAGACAAACTTATTCTCAATCAGCCTATTTGCCTATGAAAATGTTGCCTGAAACCAAACCACCAACTGCTGTGGAGAACACAGTTAGATGCCCTGAGTTTCAGGGTAATAGTGTATACAGTCCATGAGTTTACCTTCCAACCTTCTTTCCAAGCCCCATAATATACGTATTCCATTAAAACTTTAGAAGAATCAATTTCATTTCATTTCTATATTTTTTCTATACCTGAGCGTTAGATGCACTTCTGGAGCAGCTTGGGGAGAAGAAGTCTTTTTAATTTTATTTACTGACACCGAAGCGAACCTCCGAGGGCTGTAACTGGGGGGACCAGTTACTGCAACACAGGAAGCCTGGATGTCAGAGAGCTTATTTGGGGAGTATATTGTGGTCTTTTTTAACTTTTCTTGCCCTTTCCTCACTTGTGTGTCCTTTTAAGGGTAGTCCAATGGGTTGGTGAAGATTTTTAAAGCTTTTGGGCAGTAGTTTGTAGCGAGTGAAACCGGAACCTAGGCTTCCTACTTCTGGTTTCATGTTACATAAACCAACAGATGCCACACTCCAAAATATCTTGTGGATGGAAAGCAGCTCCATTTGCACTTCAGGAGAAGCTTAGGGATGCAGAAGTCTTTTTAATTTTATTTACTGACACTGAAGTGAACCTCCAAGGGCTGTAACTGGGGGGAAAATTAGCTTCAGCACATGAAGTGTCCTGTTAGAGATGAATGCATCTGGTGTGTCCATCCCTTACTGTGCATTAAAAGATAGCATGGTGAACATTGGTGAGCCCAGCAACGGTGACACAGCTAAGGCTTTAGCTGTGTCTGCCATGTCAGCTGGGGAAACAGGGGCCCTGAGCTATGAATAGAGGTAGGAGCCAGAGCTGCACAAATAGATATTTCATGTAATGATAACAACAGAACTAGGGAATGGAAACTATGTATAATTTGTCAGATGGCAGGCCAGGGGATGCAAATGGAGGATGGAGCATGTGAAAAATGTGCCTACATTAGGGAGTTAGAACTGAAGGTTAGGAATTTAAAGGAAAAACTACAGATCCAGGTAGGAATTAAAAATATAGAACAAAGTGTTAGCTCCACTGCAAAATTGTTACATCACAATGATGTTAATAACAGGGATGAGATTAATAAAGGTCCATCTGATAAACGGAAAGAAAGAGCAGAGGAAAATAGTATAGATGCATCAGATGATAACACTTGGTGTATAGCTCAAAACGGTCCAAGAAAACATAGAAGAGAGATTTACGACACAGTTGAAATTTCAAATAGATACAATATACTTGACACAGGGACAGATCTAGACAGGGATTCAGATGCACATGTAGCACCTCATGAATCAAATAGCCACCTAGTAAATGTTGTAGTGAAGAACTTACCACAAAGGCAAGATGCACAGATGTATAGAGTTACTGCAGCTATTAGTATAGACCCAGCTGTTATGGAAACCATTTTAACCACAGAAGGTCCAGTAAATCTATTTATACTGACTGGGGAAAATAGTGAACTGATAGGGAAAACAACTAAGGAAAAGCTATCAGAAGTGGAAAGAGATGTACAGTAGTAATAATAGGCCATTCACTACTTCATTTTACTGACAAGGTAATATGTGAGGGTAAAGAACATTAGGTTACTCTATCATGTTTGCCTGGAGCAGGAATATATGATGTTAAAAAATGCTTAGGGGATTCTTAGAAAATACAGTAGAGCCAGAAGTGTTACTCCATTTAGGGACAAATGAAGTGGGGAGAAAGGACATTTTGCAAATACAGAGAGATTTTGTGCAAGTTAGGGATCAATTAAGGGAAAGGAAATGTGATCTCATAATCTCTGAGATATTATCAGTTCCTGTGGTCGAAAATCACAGGCTTAGGGAAATACAAAGATTAAATATACTGTGCTCATAAACTATTAAACTGCACTCTGGGGCAAACGTCTGAGGGATTATACTTTACTGTATAACTTTTACTGATTGCTTGTGTATACGAGGGGCCCTGTTAGTAGTTACAGGCAGAGAGCGCTGGTCATACAGTGCTATTTTATCGGTTTTATGTGCAACTTGATTGACTCATTGTGCCTGTTTCACGTATGAGTGTAAAACGCACAGTGTAATTTTAACAAACATAGCCTACAGCTGTGCTACTTTGTTGTGAGGAGCTGAGTGGCTAATTGATTACACCCCCCCCCGCAAACTCTCACTTCAAAATCAGCCCTGCAGTGAGTGGGTGAACATATACTGTGCTCATAAACTATTAAACTGCACTCTGTGGCAAACGTCTGAGGGATTATACTTTACTGTATTACTTTTATTGATTGCTTGTGTATACGAGGGGCCATGTTAGTAGTTACAGGCAGAGAGCGCTGGTCATACAGTGCTATTTTATCGGTTTTATGTGCAACTTGATTGACTCATTGTGCCTCTTTCACGTATGAGTATAAAATGCACAGTGTAATTTTAACAAACATAGCCTACAGCTGTGCTACTTTGTTGCAAGGAGCTGAGTGGCTAATTGATTTCACCACCCAGTGAACTCTCACTTTAAAATCAGCCTGCAGCGAGCAGGGCTGGCGTGTAGGCGTCTTGAGGAGACACTTGTGCTGAGACCTGTGGCGATATACGTCGTTGTGTCCACTGAGTCCACGGAGTACAGGGACACACGCCCTGGTACAAGTTACAACCGTAGAAGGTAAAGATAAAGGACTGAATGATGTCACAAAATAAGGGTAAGCGTGGCAGCAAATCTAAAAGAATTTGTATCAACTGCCAGATGTTTACCAAGGCACCAGCATGTAAGGAGTTTGTGTGTGAAAATTGTGTACTGATAGCTAATCTAAGAATAGAAATTGAAAATCTATTACAAAGACTAGCGACTCAAAAAGAAATTACCTGCCTTGAGAGATTTACAGATCAAGCTGTACAAGATATCATAGTGCCTGAAATTCAAAATTCTAACATTAAAGCTAAAAGCATGTTGGAAGAGGATAATTTAAGTCAGGTGAGGGGGGAGGAAGTGCCTATTTTACCTGTAGTTAGCACCCCATGGACAAAACCTAAAAAACCATTAAAGAAGTGTTGTAATACCTGCAACAAAAATACTATACCAGTTCAAAACATGTTTGATTGCTTGCAAGATAATATATAGACTCTGGAGATGATTTTGAGCATAATCCCCAGTGTTCTCAACAGGAGTATGCTATGGCTAATAATCAAAACACACTGTTATCTGAAAAAGCCCTGACCAAGGATATATTAGTTATAGGAGATTCAATTATTAGAGAAGTGGATACTGTGGTTTGTGAGGGTAGGAAAACCAGCACTACTATTAGCACCCTTCTAGGAGCCAAAGCAAGTGATGTGTCAACTTTATTGGATGGGCTTATGGAGAATACAAAAAACCTTTAGTTTTAGTACACATTGGTATTAGTGATGTATATAAAACTAGCCAGAATGCATTTCAGACCAAAATAACTGATATAGCAACAAGAATCAAACAAAAAGGAGGAGACTTAATATTTTCCTGTATTTTACCAACATATGGGTATTTAAGTTACTAAAATAAAGCAATTAAGTTAACAAATAACTGGTTAATGACCTTTTGCACAAATAACAAACTGGGCTTTATGGACAATTCCACTACATGCTGTAACAAATCTTTATTTAAACCTGATGGCTTGCACCTCAGTTTAGCGGGTTCCAGGATTTTAGGTAGGAAACTGAATAAAGTGACTGATTTTCATTTAAACTGGTACAAGGGGGGCAGTCCATGTCAGTAAAGCACCCAAACGTGAATACACCACTGGATCATACCAAGATTATGGGATGGAAAATAATACTTATAAATTCTAGAAGTCTTATAAATAAATAAAAATGACAAACTTAAAATTTTCATGTTATCACATGATATACATATAGCGTGTATTACAGAAACCTGGTGGGATAACAATGACTCCTGGGAGAAATCAATACCAGGTTACAACCTTTACCATAAGTCTAGATCTTATAGAAAAGGTGGGGCATTGCAATATATGTACATCAGCCCATCAAATGCATACTATTGCCTTATGACAACCTTGAAGCTGAAACTATCTGGCTTAAGTTAATACCGTCTAATGGTCCTAAAGTCATAATTGGGCTTTATTATAGACCATCATCTAATACACATGATAGAGATGCTATTTTTCTTGATTTGCTCACTAATTTGAATCCTGAGGACAATCTAATAGTGTTGGGAGACTTCAATCTCCCTGGTATCGACTGGAAGTTAGTAAAGACGGGTAACAAAACTGAACAATTATATTTAGATGCATTTGAACAGCTAGGTTTAGAACAATTAGTACATGAAAATACCAGAGGAAATCATGTTTTGGACCTCATATTGACAAATGTAAGTGATTTGATTAACGAGGTACAGATTCTGCCTCCCTTGGGTAATAGTGACCATTCTAAAGTCCAGTGTATAATAGGATCAGTGGAGCAAACTCATAATTTATGTTCCAAATTTGAAGTAGCAATTAAATTAAGTTTAGCAAAAGCAAATTTCAACTGTATTAGGCAAGATCTGGCATTGTGGGATTGGTTTGAGGCTTTGAAGGTAAAACACTGAGGATATGTGGATTGTGTTCCTTAATGCTTTAATCAGTTAATTACCAAGCATATTCCGACTATTAAATTAAAACAAATGAGAGGTAAAAACCTAATCCTAGATGGCTAAATAAACAAATCAAACATTTAATCAATAATAAAGATAGAGGCTGGATATTCAAACTGCGCCATTCTGAGGCGCAAGCCCTTGCACTGCGCAAATAGTTGTGCAGGGGTGGTAGGCGATATTCAAAGAGTTGCACTATTGAGCAACCCTTGAATATCACCCCAGCCACAGCCACTGTGCATGGTGCAGTGGAACTTGTGCCACCGCAAGTTGGCAGAGTGGAGCATCCAACCTGGCGTGGCGAAGTACCATTGGCGCCATGCGCAAAACCCAGTATTCAAAAGGTGACATGCAAATGGGGCCATAATTCATGCAAGGCACGGGGGCCATTTGCATCTGATTATGGACCCATTTGCATGCCATTAACATGTAGGTGTGCCGATCCCCGAGGACTTGCTCCTGGCACCCTGCCAGGCAGCAGCCGTCGGGGACCGACTCCCCCTGCAGCCCGATCACGGGCTGCATTAGTTTAAAAACAACCCCCCCAATACTTCCCTGGTGGTCCAGTGGACCAAGAATACTGATCGCGGGCTGAATCACTTTAAAATACAACCCCCTCTCCTCCCGAACATAGCCCTGGTGGTCCAGTGGACCAAAACTCCCGTTCGTGGGATGTATGCAGTAAATACCACAGATTGATACCGAATGATTCATTCACAAAACTGGACTGTCTTGTACGGTTTGGGCTGCATGCCCATTGGCTCTTGCTCTGCACCAATGGGCGTGCAGCCTCTGGCTCAGTCAGTCGGCGGGTGTGGTGGCAGCCGGGTGGGATGCTGCTGCCGCTGGCTGCGGGGAGGCGGGGTGGTGGGGACTTCATGGGTGGGTGTGGTGGGGACACTGAGCATCAGAGGGATGTGTTGGGGGTATTTACTGCATACATCCCGTGAACGGGAGTTTCGGTCCACTGGACCACCAGGGCTATGTTCGGTGGGGGTTACTGCTTACATCCCACGAATGGGAGTTTCGGTCTATGTTCAGGAGGAGAGGGGGTTGTATTTTAAAATGATACAGCCCGCAATCAGGCTTCTTGGTCCAATGGACCACCAGGGATGTATTGGGGGGTTGGTTTGAAACTAATGCAGCCCGCGGTTGGGCTGGTGGGGGGGCATTTCTGCTGTTGCCTGCGATCGGGCCAGTGGGGGTGGTGGTGGGGATTTTCACTCTTTGCCCATGATCGGGCTGCAGGGAGGGCACAGGGAAAGGGTTGGGGCCAGCCACAGGTGGCAGCTGCTGTGTTGCGCCCTGCAATGCAGCAGCTCACCTGTGGGTGGTCTCGACTTGAGCCTTTTTTTGGCTCAAAGCTGTGCAGGCGCAGGTTGGGGGTTGCGCCTGCACAACTCTGCACAGCCCGGCTGAATATCGGGCTGTGCAGTTTTCGATGGTTCCTCCCTCCAGTTCAGCATGCATTCATTTGCATTGTGCTGTTGCTCAGCATGTTTTCTGTGGCGCAACTGCCTCCTGCTGAATATCGCAGAATGGAGCAAGTTTGGACTTGCGCGGGCGCAACCCTATTGCGCATGGTGCAACCCTTTTGAATATCTGGCCCAGATTGTTCAAGAAATATATGAAAGATAAAACCCAGAAGAATTATTTAGCATATAATAAACATGCTAAATTACTTAAGTTAACTATAAAAAAAGCAAAAGCTCAGCAAGAAATTACCTTGGCCAAGAAAATTAAAGATAATAAAAAATCTTTTTTTTCATATATTAATAGTACAAAGACTATCACTCAATATTGGGACCCTTTAAAGATAACAACGGTGGTATGCTTAATGAGCAAGAAACAGTTAATACACAAAATAAATATTTTTGCTCAGTTTTTAATCCTGGTAATACACCTCTTATTTTTGACACTTCAACTTCCTTAGTTGGAAATATTAAAATAACACCTGCAGAGGTAAAGAACAGATTAAGTAAATTAGACATCAATAAATCTCCAGGCCCTGATAATATTCACCCTAGAATTTTACAAGAACGTGCTGACCATTTAGCAGATCCACTGAGCTTTCTATATCAAGCATCCTTGGACAGTGATGAAGTCCCTCAAACTTGGAGAAATGCCTTGGCTGTTCCTCTCCATAAAAAAGGATCAAGATCTGACCCAGCCAAGTTTAGGCCCATTAGCTTGACATCATTAGTGGGTAAAGTTATGGAGGGTATTTTAAATGATATCATAGTTGATTGTATAACAACAAATACATTATCTGATCCTGTACAACATGGCTTTATTAAGTCTAGGTCATGTCAAACTAACCTATTATCCTTCTATGGAAATGTTAACACAGAATTGGATAACGGCAAACCGGTGGATGTAGTTTTCATGGGTTTTGCAAGGCTTTTGACAGACTACCTCATGATGAATTAATACAAATTCTTATTAAAACAGGAATCTATAGTAACATTGTAAAATGGATAGCTAAATGGTTGTGGGCAGAAGGCGAAAGTGGTGAGTCGGGGTGGTCGGATTGGTCTGCAGTCACTAGTAGGGTGCCTCAGGGTTCGGTGTTGGGTCCTTGTCTCTTTAATGTCTATATTTCATCCTTGCAACTCAGTAATCCTCATATATGGATTTCTAAGTTTTCTGATGATTGTAGACTGGGATCAACTGTGACTTCAACAACTGCGGCACTTTCGTTGCAACAGGCCATAAATGAAATTTATGAGTGGACTAAAATTAGCAAATTGGAACTCAATATTTCTAAATGTAAAATTATGCATATGGGCCGTAATAACAACAAACAAATGTATCATATTGGGAATAATATTCTATATCAACATCTGAAGAGAGACTTGGGTATCAATGTTACATCAGATTTAAAGTTTAGTTCACATCGTAAACAACAAGTTAAAAGGTCTAATCAGAGTTTAAACTGTGTCTTGAGACATATTTCTAGCAGACATGAAAACATGATCATTCCATTGTCTGGAGCTTTGGTGAGACCACACCTGGAGTATTGCGCCCAATTGTGGTCGCCACAGTACAGAGAAAATATTGTGAGAATGGAGAGTGTTCAGCGCAAAGCGACAAGATCAGTGTTTGAACTAAAAAAATCTGTCTTATAAGGAGAGACTAACTAAACTTAACTTATATTCTTTATATTATAGAAGACTAAGAGGAGACCTATGTATGATGTTTAGAATATCACAAGATGCTACATTAAGAGAAGATCTTAAAATGTCATATAGAACAGGCTGGTCTAGCGCTCAAAAGCATTGCATGCAATTAGAATTGATTAAATGGAATACTAATTTAAGGAAGCACTGGTTCACTGTAAGGGTGGTGTCTGCATGGAATTGCTTGCCGATAAATGTGGTGGGGAGTTCTAGTATGGACATGTTCAAGTCTAGACTTGATGAGCATCTATATGATAAGACTACTACATTTTAACAACAAATGGCGAGCATTATGGATGAAAGTCCCGAAGCTCGATTTGACTTATGAAACTTATGAAATAGTTGGTAAGAAGGTGGTGTGAAAGAGAAGATATTACTTTCTTGACTCATTGGGATCATTTTGTAAATGCTCATAGACTGTATGCCAAGGATGGACTCCATTTAAATAAATTAGGAACAAGGGTGTTGGCAGAAAGAATAAAAACAAATTAAATAACTATTTAAACTACTAAGAGGGGGAGGTGGGAGTGAGAACCAATTCCAACAACAAAAATATAAAACAAATAAACATGATAAAGACACTTCCTGGTGGAAATCATTACTTTTGAATGGAAATCATTACTCTTGAATGGAAATCATTACTCTTGAATGCTAGAAGTTTAAGAGATAAGCTGAAATCTGAAAATATTGCGCCCTGAGCCATTACAGAAACATGGCTGAAACGTGATTTGTGGGGTGTGCAGATAAATGGGTACCAGATATTCAGCAATGACAGGAAAGACAAAACAGGGGGAGGAGTGGCATTCTTAGTAAGAAATGATATTACAGCAAATGAGATTCCAGCTCCCATTAAAATGACTATAGAGCATTTATGGGTCCATTTAAGACCCTTGCAAGGCAAGCACATCATTATCGGAATATGCTATAGGCCCCCATCATTAACCAGTATGGAATCACTTGAATTCATTAAGTTGCTGGGTACTCAGGATCCAGGCAAAGGAATTCTGATTACCGGAGATTTTCATTTTCCAGGTATAGAATGAAATAGATGGATTTCATCTACTCAGGTAGAAGCAAAGGTTTTAGAGGTATTAGATAAATTAGACCTTGTTAATTATGTTGAGGGAGGTACAAGGGGAAATTCCACCCTCGACCTGGTGCTGAGTAACCTAGAGGAAGATCTAAAAGGATGCCAGATGAGGGAGTAATTCTCAACGAGTGACCATAACATGGATGAATTTTATATAGATTCAAGTAAGGATGATAAAATAGGTACAAATGTAATTTAAAGATATAATCTAGCAGACTATAAATTACTGAACTCTGCAGTTAAACTATGAGACTGGGAAAAGAGTTTCAGGGACTTAGTGTAGAACAAATGTGGGGAGCTTTTAAAGCATTTATACATAGTTGGGAAATTTATACCAAATAAAATCAAATATAACAGAAATGGAAAAATCCAATTGTGGTTTAACTCCAAAATCAGTAAACTTATTAAAAATAAACAAAAACGTTAACGTAAGTTAAAACAGTATGGTACTAATTATTATCAAGGTCTGCTTAGATCTAAGCACAGGGAACTTAAGCGGGAAATAAAAAAAGCAAAGAAATCCATGGAACTAGTAACCAAAGCAGGAGACAATAAAAAGGCCTTCTATAATTATACTAACAGTATGAAAAGTAATACTAACAAGATAGGTCCAATCATAAAGGAAGACCAAATAATATCTATCTGTGATAAGACAGTCGAGGAATTCAATACTTATTTTCAAAGTGTTTACCTCCCCAGACCTCTCCTTGGACTGAGACCTTGTCATGGTGGAGAGGCTTGTGTGTTCCAATGACCCTCAGGGCAATGTTGTCTGGAGTCTCGTACTCCTGGCAGGGTCACCTGTGGTGAACAGGCCTGAGACGAGGTCTCAGCCTAAGTGCGGTTCAACCTCCAAAGTCCCCAATGGTGGATCAGGCGGAAGAAGATGTTAGGATCTCAAGGGCTGTGAAGGCGGATGAAGGCTGCAACAAAGATGGGGATCTTCAGTCGTCTTGGACTCACCTTACCAATGGGCACTAGATCTCCTGCTTATCAAGTTTGTGTGGTTGCTGTAGGTGCACCAGCTTCCCCACACTGAAAGAAGTCATGCGCATGCTTCTACCATGGGAAACAACATCCCCACAACCAACCTTCCAAGCCCTGCAGTGACAGACTAGTTCTGATGGGGACAGGACCAGTGAATCTGGCAGTCTCTAGCCACAAATCTGCACATAGACAGTGGTAGTTTGATGGTTGTCTGGCACCTGGACTGGGACAGGGGTGCAATTTGGCAGCTGCTACTGTGATTGAGCAGTCCTCTTTAGGAACTCCTCTGCTCACCCTGCATGGGGAAGGGGCTAGAAAGGTGCCCTAAACCTAGGCTGACTCACCTTCTCCTGGCTGGATAGCTGCACCCAAGGATCACTCTCTGTAGTCGAAACAAGAAACAGACAATAATTTTGCAACATGGAACGTTCAGATTTGATGGTCAACAGTATAGCGAATGACCAGAAAGAAGAACTGCTATTATCGCAGGGGAACTTGCAAGATATAACATCGATATTGCTGCCCTAAGTGAGACAAGACTACCAGATGAAGGCCAGTTGACAGAAGAGGGTGAAGGGTTCACCTTCTTCTGAAAAAGGAAGCCTGCTGAAGACAGACGCATTCACAGCATTGGCCTTGCAATAAAGAACAAGCTCATCAACCAGCTTACAGCACTCCCAATTGGCATCAATGAATGCCTCATGACCCTTCATCTTAAGCTCAGCAACAATCAGCATGCCACTGTTATCAGTGCATACACCCCGACACTTAATGCTGATGAGGATGTCAAGGAACAGTTCTACTACAACCTTGACAGAGTCCTGACCAACACCCCTAAGGAAGACAAGATCATTCTTCTTGGTGACTTCAATGCCGGAGTCAGGCATGATTCAGATCTCTGGAATGGTATCATCGGGAAGGAGGGGGTAGGAAAGACAAACTCCAATGGCATCCTACTCCTGAACAAATGTGAGGAGCGTGGCCTGGTCATCACAAACACCATCTTCAGACAGAGCTACAAGTATAAGACTACTTGGAGACACCCTCGATCCAAGCAGTGGCACCTCCTTGACTACGTCATTGTCAGAACCTGTGATCGAAAGGATGTCTACATCACTAGGGTCATGCGAGGAGTCGATGACTGCTGGACGGACCATCGTCTTGTCAGATCTGTCATGAACATTCAGCTCACTCAGAAGCATTGAAGGCAGCCAAAATCAATGCAAAGGAAATTCAACACCAATTCCCTTCAAGACCCAGTGGTTCAAGAAGACTTCCAGCAATGTCTCCAAGCAAGGCTCTCTGCCATGCCTGTAGCTGATGATAACATTGAGAGATACTGGAAGGAGTTCAAGACCGCTATCTACTCGCCATGTGCTGAATCTATTGGCTATGTCACCCGGCATCACCAGGACTGGTTGATGAAAATGATAGCAAGATTCAAGACCTGCTCAACCAGAAAAGAAGAGCTCACTGCCCATGGCAAGATGATATCTCATGCCAGCAAAAGAAAGAGTCATACCAGCAGCTCAAGGCAGAAGCTCAAAGGAAGATCCGAGACATCAAAACAAATGGTGGCAAGACAAGGCCAAGGAGATCTAGCTCTATATTGACAAACATAACATGCGTAGCTTCTTCCAGGCTACAAGGGCCATTTATGGTCCAAGGTCCCTTGGTCCCACTCACCTCTGATCTCAAGATGGCTTGACGCTCCTAAAGTGAAATGAAGGCATTCAAGCTAGATGGAAGGAGCATTTTTGAGACACTTCTGAACTGCGAGTCATCTGTGATAGATGCCACTATCAATTCTGTCCCTCAACACCCTGAAAGAGGATTTCAACCAACCCTCCTACCATCAAAGAAGTTAGACATGCCATCAAGTTGGCCAAAAGCAACAAAGCTGCAGGACCAGATGGCATACCGGCCAAGTCTACAAGGCTGGGGGGCGAACTGGTACTAAAGCTCCACAAACTCATTGTCCGAATTTGGAACAAAGAGGAGATTCCAGAGGACTTGAGGAATGCCAACAATGCTGCCATCTTCAAGAAGGGACAAGTCAGTGTGTGGAAATTATTGAGGCATTGCTTTACTCTCCACCGCAGGAAAATCCTCACCCATATTCTTCAGAACTGTCTCCATTCAATTGCCAAATAAATCCTGCTGAAATCTCAATGTAGAGTCAGATCATCTCACAGGACAACTAACATGATCTTCACTGCCAGGCAGATCCAAGAAAAGTGTCGGGAACAACATCAGGACCTGTACATGGCTTTCATTGACCTGACAAAGGCCTTTGGCTCCATCTATCATGAAGCTTTGTGGAAGGTGCTGGCCAGATTTGGCTGTCCTACAAAATTCATCAAGGTCCTCAGGTGTCTGCATGACCAGGTGACTGCCAGTGTTCTCCATAATGGTTCAAAGACAGACCTGTTCATCATCCAAACTGGGGGTCAAGCAAGGGTGTGACATCACTCCAACCTTGTTCTCTATCTTCCTAGCAGTCATCCTAGTCCTCACCAAAGGCCGCCTTCCCACTGGAATTGACATCAAATACAGAATGGATGGAGAGTTCTTTAATCTTGGACGTCTCCATTCAAAGACCAAAGTTTGCAAGGCATCCATCATTGATTTCCAGTACACTGATGACTGTGCCATCCTTGCACACACCAGGGGTGATCTCCAGTCTGTGCTAGATCTCTTTGCAGAAGCTTACTGAGATCTGGGACTCTCACTTAACATCAAGAAGACCAAGGTCCTCTATCAGCCTGCTCAAGGCCTAGTAAATGACCCTCCACAATTCACCATTGAGAGACAGACCCTGGAGACAGTCAAGCACTTCCCTTAACTCAGTAGCCACCTCTTCCTAACAGCGAACATCAATGATGAGATTCAGCACAGGATCCATTGCGTTAGTACCTCATTTGGGAAACTGCTTCAGTGCAACTTCACTGACCGTGACATACAAAGGACACCAAGATCCAGGTATACAGTTCGTTATCATCCCTACCCTTCTTTATGGATGTGAAACTTTGGTGACTTACCAACATCATCTAAAGAGCCTGGAGAGGTACCACCAATGATGTCTCTGGAAAATCCACTGCATCAAGTGGGAAGACCACCACACTAATGTCAGTGTTCTCGCTGGAGGCCAATGTCACCAGCATTGAGGCAATGATCCTCGGGCATCAGTTCTGCTGGATTGGACACTGTGTACAGATGCCTGACTCTCGACTCCCCAAATAGATTTTATACTCCCAGCTCAGTCACAGCCAGAGATCCTGTGGTGGTGAAAGGAATGCTACAAAGACACACTGAAGGCATATCTCAAGAAAACAGATATGGACATCATGAGCTGGGAGGAGCTTGCCACCAACCGATCTCAGTGGTGCCAGAACCTCCATAAAGCGGGGTCCTGCTTTGAAGAGAAATGCCTTGCCCTCAAAGCCGAAAAGAGAGAGCGTAGGAAGGAAAGGGAAAGAAACCACAGCCAGCAGGCAGCTTTCCCACATGAAAACATCTGCAATTTCTGCGGATTAATCTGTGGCTCTAGGATTGGATTACTGAGCCACCTCAGAACCCATCAGTGAACCTTGGTAAAGATCATCCTCGAATCGAGGGATCGCCACCGACGCCTACCTCCCCAGAGAAAGTTCCTCAATACAAATTGAAGGTAATTTGGAAAGTAAAATATCAATCACTGCAAATCAGATTATGGAGAAATTACACAGTTAAATCCAACAAAATCAGTGGGAGCCTGATGATTTACACCCAGGCTATTAAAAAAGCTATCATCAGTAATTTGTGACCCAATACATGCTATGTTTCAAAAGTCCATTAGCACAGACGAGTTACCAGGGATTGGACTTCAGCAAATATTGTACCAATACATAAAAAGGGTCCAAATCCCTGTGTTCCATTGACAGTCCAATCAGCATCACAAGTATTATAGGGAAAATTTTTGAGGGCTTTGTTTGTTAAGGAAGAGATCGAAATACATATGAGGGATCAGGGCAAAATGATATCCATCAGCATGGATTTCAAAGGGAAGGTCGAGTATGACCAATTTGATCCGTTTTTGACCCTGTAAGCAGAGCACTCGATAATGATATATTGATAGACATCCTATACATTGACTTCAAGAAGGCATTCAATGGTGTATCCCATGGTGAGGTTATAAATGCATTAAAAGAAATTAATCTAAACAGGGTATAGTAAATTGGTTTCAGCATGGTTGTGGAATAGAAGGCAAAGAGTGATCATTAAATGACATGTGTCATCTTGGGTACCCGTGAACAGCGGAGTCCCTCAGGGTTTTGTGCTGGGGCCTACCCTGTTCAATGTCTTGGTGTCATCTTTGACTGTGGAAAGGGGGGGGCATGGGTGAAAATACTTGCCATTCATATAAAAATAGGAGCATTAGTAACAAATAAAAATGATGCAGGTAAATTTCAGGAAAGCATATATTTACCGGTAAATATGGCAGACAACAAGAAACTTTGCTTTAATTTGGAAAAGTGTATGATTATGCACTTGGGGAAAAAGAACCACAAATTTAGCTACAATATAAAAGGTGTTCAACTTAAGACCACAAATTCACAGAGGGACCTGGGCATTCAGATAGCAAACACTTCAGATCATACTGAGCACTGTGCCATGGTGGCAAAGCAGGGGGTTTGCCATTTTGGTTTGCATAAGAAGGAACATAAGGAGCAGGGATAGAGAGGTCATGATGCCACTGTACATATTGCTGGTGCATTCACACCTGGAGTATTGCAGCCAATTTTGGTCACCATACCTGAGGAAGGATGTGGCAAGACTGAATGGGGGTGCAGAGGCAGGCCACGAGATGGTGGCGGGAATGGAGGCGAGGATATATGATGAGAGACTGTAAGCCTTGGGAATGTATTCACTTCAGTATCACAGATATAGAGGCGATATGTGTTTGGTGTTCAGAGCATTTCAACAAAAAGATCTGTGGGAATGCTTAGGGCTACAAAGTAGAAAAGCGACCGCTATGAATAGACACCAGTTTCAACTGGACAGAGACGTTTCCATAGAAGACCTAGAAAGCACTGGTTCTCTCAGAGAGTGGTTGTAAAATGGAATGCCTTGCCATCTGAAATAGTGTCGAGTCGCACCACAAGAGGGTTCAAAAAGGCACTAGACAATTTTCACGGGAATAGACGTTTTCAATACGCTTAAAAAGGTAATGGTCTACTATGGCTAACGCTACATAGGCCTTTTTCACAAGTGGCTCATATTACAGAAAGGTACAGGGTACACAGCATACAAAATCACACTAAATACAGGGTACAATAATATGATTAACAAGTGGATAATAAATATTTTAGGAAGTAGCGATACAGTTGCAGTTTGAATTGTCAGACACAAGTTGGTGGAGCCTGTGGCTGAAAAAGAGAATTTTACCAATGTTAGTGAGGTGGTCGGTAAGTGGTTGTTAGGGCTAGTGGCTCTGTAGATCAGCACCCTATGTCCAGAGGTAGTTTTCCTGACAGGAAGCTGGAAGGTAAACTTGACTGGCAATGGGCCTCTGAGTCAGATGAGCATTGGAAGAGCTCAGAAATGCATGCTAGGCTTTCCTAAGCACCACCCTGTAGGAATACAGCTGATCTATGGACTAGAGAAGAGCAGAAGATGGTGGAATGCAGATGACATTAGTGGGTTTGAAATGTCAGACAAATGAGAAAGTGGCATACACTATTGGCAGGACAGTAGCTCAAGTTGTGACCCTGCAATACCAGCAGAATTGATAGACCAAATGGCATTCTGCTGGCTTCTTTGTGTGTTCGTATTGTGCACATCAGGCATCTTAGAGAGGATCTCAGCAGGGGCAGCCACATAGACCAGGGAACCATAGTCAATTAAAGGGAATAAAAGATTATGGACAGGCAGTCTCTTAGTTTCTGGGACTATGAGCCTTTTTATTCTGTAGAGAGAGATCCTTGTCTCATGTAAACAGATTTTACTAAGTGGTTGATATGGGAGTCAAACTTAAGGGAGCATTCCAGGTACCGATCCAAATATTCAAATTGAGTTACGTGCTCTGCCTCAGTGCTGTCTGAGTCAAACAAGCATTTGTCAATGCTGAATGTTTACTTGCTGATATTAGCACTGGAAATGCAGGAGTTAGACAGATGCAGAGTAGGAATGACAGTGAAGCATTGAACTTCATGCCAACCCCCACTTCCAACCTGCAGAGACGGACGGGCATTGGAGTACACTTTTGGGTTGTCGCCCATAATGTTCATGCCATTTCACCCCACCTTGTCCTGCAGACACTGACAAGTGTTGAGGTGTGCCCTGGGGTGTTCGGCTTTACAATCACCCCACTCCATAAGGACATACGCTGAAATGGGTGCAATATAGAAGAATGGGGTGAACTCTAGGGCTGAAGAGTCCAAGGCACACCTCGATGCCTGTCACTGGCTACAGGCTGGGAGGATGGGGATAGAACGGCATGAGCATTACAGTCGGCAATCCAAAGGCACACCCCTGATGCCTGTCAGTCTGCACAGGGTGGGACGTTATGGTTCAAAACCCTAACACTCCAGACGTTTGTTGCTATTTGCACTACAAATTTTCAACATGGCCTTTTTTGTGACCCCCACCTCATGAAAGCATTTGAGACCTCTTCTCATGAACAGTGGCACTGTGATTTTGTCAATGTGTCCTGAACTTTGAGTTCCACAGTGACTGTGCCTTTGTGTGCCAGATGTACAAAAACATAGATCGGCAGAATATGAAGAATGACAGATGCACCATTTGTAGGGAGGTGTGAAGAGATGGCAATATTGAAAATCTGTAGTGAAAATATTAAAACTGCTCAAATGTCCGAGTGTACGTGGAAACTGTGCAACGCATGCCCTGACAGTCATTTAGTAGAATTATATCACCACATTTTCAACTTAGGCATTTTGTGACCTCTGCTCGTGAACACTGTCACTATAATTTTCTTAATCTGTCATTCCCACAGCAACTGCTCTGTCTTGCGCCAGATGTAAATGCATATTTTGGGCAAGATGTGAAAATGACAGCTGTACTGTTCATAAAGAGGTCTGAAAAACTGGCAATGTTGAAAATCTGGAGTGAAGTACTATAAATTTCAGGGTTATGAGGGTGATGGAACGCACAATGCACCCAGGACGCAGTTATTTTATGGACGCTTGTCACCAAATTTTCAACATAGACATTTTAGGACCTCTGCTCATGAACAGAGTCACTGTGATTTTTACATATGAACATACATACGAACATACAAATCTGCCAGCAAAACAGACCAATCAGTCTAAGTCTGCCCGAGTGTGTAGCTAGCACCCTAGATTGCAGCTGCCTCAGCTTCCTCCCCCCAAGTTCCTCCCCCCTCTTGTCCCAGCACCAGCCCCCTAACTCTTCCTCTTGCTTTACCCCACTCCTTCTCAAAGCTATTGACTGTCTTACATGTTACCACCCCCTCTGGTAGTGCAGTCCAACTAAACACCACCCTCTCAGTGAAGTAGTGCCTCCACATTCTTGAAACATCCCTCTTCCAGCCTTAGTCTGTGCCCCTCGTCTCTCTTCGCTTCCTCAGTTTAAACATCCCTTGGTGCTAGGTTTATTTACCCCCTCAGGTATTTAAATGCTTCAATCATATCCCCCATCCCTCCTCTCCTCCAGTGTGTACATGTTCAGCTCCTTCAGCCTAACTTTCCATCCATCCCCTTTAACATTATTGTTGCCTCCTTTGCATTCCCTCCAGTAACTTTATACCTATCCTCAGATATGGCCTCCAGAACTGCACACAGTACTCTAGGTGCAGTCTGGCCAATAATCTGTAGAGAGATAGGATCACATTCCTGTGTCTGGATGAGAACCCCCTTGCGATGCACCCCAGCATCCAGTTTGCCTTCACTGCTGCTCTCCTACACTGGGCTGAGTTGTTCATGCTTCCAATTACCAATACCACTAGGTCCTTCTCCTCCTTTGTGATCCCTAACCTCATCCCCCCAACCAATAGTCCCATTTCTGGTTCTTAGCCCTGAAGTGCATCACCTTACACTTATTTGCACTGAATCCTAGCTGCCACTCCACCGACCATGTCTCTAGTTTGGTTAGGTTCCCCTGCAGTTTTTCTTATCCGTACTTTTTCTCCACCACTGACCCCAATTTGGTGTCATTTGTGAACAACTAACTCTGCTCCCTACTCCATGTGCTATATCAGAGATAAAGAGCCCAAATAGCACCAAGCCCAGCACGAACCCCTGCGGCACCCCGCTTGTCACTGCTCTAGGTGCCGAGAGCTTCCCACCACCACCACCACCCTCGGCACCCTCCTGTGTAACTAGTTCTGTATCCATTTAGTCAGCTTTTTTCCCACCTCCAGTGCCGTCAGCTTCCCCCCAGTCTCCCATGAGGCAGAGTATCAAAGGCCTTACTGAAGTCCAAGTACAGGACATGTACCGCATGGCCCCTGTCCAACTCCCATGTTACCTAGTCATAATACTGTATTAGATTTGTTTGACAAGACCTCCCTGAGATAAACCTGTGTTGCCAACCATCTTGGAGGCCATTACACTCTGGGAATGCCAAAAGCCTCTACTTCAGTATCACCTTCATAAGCTTACCTACTATGGACGTGAGACTGACTGTCTGATAATTTCCTGGCTCCTCCATGGCCCACTCATGTGTATGGGCACCACATGGGCCACCCTCCAGTCCTGAGGCACACACCCCATTTCCAGGGAGGTGTTGAACAGATCTGCTAATGGCTCAGCCAACAGCTCCGCCATCTGCCTTAACATCCTGGGGGCGAATGCCATTGGGACCTGGTGCCTTGTCCACCCTTAGTGCCTCAGCCTGTCAGCACCCTACTCCCTATGATCACTTTGTCCACACCTGCTCCCACCTTTCTCTGCCCCCAGCCCATGGTGGTAGTGGACTATCCCCTCTCCTTAGTGAAAACGGAGCAGAAATACTCATTTAGAATTTTTGTTTGCTCCTCCCCCTTTTCCACCCAATCTGCTCCCTGCTTTATCCTCACAATATGTTCCTTGCACTTCCTCTTTTCCCTGACACACCAAAAAATTTCCTTTTCCCCTCCCTTTATGCCCTGTGCTAACCTTAATTCCCTGGAAACCTTAGCTTTTTTTTACCCACCTGGCGCCCACCCTTGAAAAACTCCCGTAAGCCTCCTTATCCTCTC
Source organism: Neoceratodus forsteri (assembly GCA_016271365.2). Lineage (NCBI taxonomy): Eukaryota > Metazoa > Chordata > Ceratodontiformes > Ceratodontidae > Neoceratodus > Neoceratodus forsteri. The sequence goes on from CM057456.1 coordinate 1,517,846,769, forward strand.
CCTTCCCTGTTCTCCTGTACTTCCAGTATGCAGCCCTCTTTGCCCTCACCCCTTGCAGCACTTCCTTGTTCAGCCAGAATGGTTTCTTGGCTCTGCTCTTCTTACTCCTGGGCCTTGTAGAAGACTACTGTGGCCTCTGTTAGCTCAGTCTTTATGACTCCCCACTTTTGTTCTGCATCCATCCCGGCCTTATATCCTGGAGTCTCCCAAAATCCACCCTACTAAAGTCCATCACCTTTGTTCCCATGCTTTCGGTTTCCTTCCCTTCAAGAACAATCCACACTGTTTGGCAGTCACTACCCGCTAGTGAGTCCTCCACCTCACCTCCCTCACCACCTCCCCATTTGCCTGTACTAGGTCCAGAGTGCTGCAAGCCTTGCAGGCCCCGCACCAGTGTGTCAGAAAGCTGTCCTGGAATGCATCAAGGAGCACCTGCTCCCTGGTACTGCTAGTGGCTGGGGTGCTCCAGTCAGCCCCTGATAGGTTAAAATCCCCCACTATCACCACACTCCCCCTTCTACACACCCTCCTTATCTGCTCTGCCAACTCCCTATCCAGTTCCCCGGATTGGGCTGGTGGTCTGTACACCACTCCCAGCCTCAGCTTTCTGCCCTTGGAGTCCAGGAGCTGCACCCAAAGCACCTCTGTCCTTTCCTCTTCTCCCTCGTCCCTTATGCATTTGATCCCTTCCCTCACATAGAGTGTACCCCTTCCAACCCCTGGTCCCTCCTGTATATCCTGTATCCCAGGATTGCAAAGTCCCAATCATGGTACTTTATGGCCCAAGTCTCTGTCATTGCAGCAGTGTCTACCTTCCCCTCTGAAAGGAGTGCCTGAAGCTCTGCAATTTTGTTCCCCAGGCTTCTTGCGCTGAGAGAGACCACCTTCCACCTGTACCCCTCTTTCACCTCACTCTTCTCCTTGGCCTGTGCCCCTCCTCCCAGTAGTCTGCACCCTTTCTCCTCATTATTGTTACTGGGTGGTGGTGCCTATTGTATTACACTCAGGCCACTCTGCCCATTCCCTCCCAGGGTTACTACATCTCGCCTTTACCTACATTTAGGGGAGTGAGCTCATTAGACTCCCCTGTCTTGACCTTTCTACCAACCTCACTCTTTAGGCCACCCCCCCACTAGATTAAATCCACCTTAGTAGAGATATACCACTCTAATCCCATCTTTAATACTCCCTCCCTCCTGTTCAAGTGTAGTCTGTCCCCGCGACAAGTCACTATTGTCTCTGACCCCTACCCAGTTAGTCACTAAACCATAATTTTTGTGTGGCACCAATCCCTCAGCCATTCGTTGAACTCCTGGATCCTAACCTTCCTCCTGATGCTTGCACATGGTCACCGGGAGTACCTCCGAGAATGCCACTGACTCCCCACCCCTCACACTGCCTGCCCAACCTCCTAGAACCTCTCCTCACTACTTCCACAGTCTCCCCGCCAAGTTGTTTTACCCACATGAAACAGTAAATGAGGTTTCTTCCTCCCCCACAGCACATTTGAGTAGTGCCTGCCCTGCCCTCCTGCAGTCAACCCAGGATAGTTTCAACCCATGAAACACGGCTGTGCCTTCCCTTCCATCTCATCTCACCCCTTTCAGTATAGAATCCCCAGGATGAGTACCTTGTCTCTTACCCTTTCCTCTCTAATGCACCTTCCACCACTCCAGTATTTGTTCTTCCCTGCCCCTATCCCCACCAGCTGCACACTTTGTGACTTCTGTATCTGCACCCCCTACTTCTGCCTTACCCCTTTCTCTGTCTTATTCCTCCCATCCCACTTGAACCCCTTCCCAGCCTGACTACTTCCTACTGGGATTCCCATGTTGACCTCCCCTCCTCCCCTACTGATTTCCAACCCCTCTCCTATCCCCGTTGTTGTCTATTTAGAGCCCCCATTCCCTTCGACCCCAATAGTGACCCCCCATCCTTCCCCTTCCTGTAGCCTTCTCCCTACAGTCACCCACCTTCCTTACTAGCCCCTTCTATCCTTTCATCCTCTCTACCTCTTCCCTACCTGTTGCCATCCTCTCATGCCCCACTTGTCCTCCCCCTCAGTATGTTCCTGCTCTCCTCTCTCTCCCATAGCAGAGGCTCAAATCTATTCCTAGTCGATACTCCTCCTACATCTCTTACCCTATCGGTTCCCCTCCTACTTGTTCCCCTATGTGTACACCCTGGTCCCATCCCTGTCCCTCCCTACCTGCAGCCATCTGCTTTCTCCCTCCTCCATCAGGAGACCTCCCCTCACCTCAGGCACCCTTCCTCCTCCTCTCTTTCTGCTACTGCCTCTGATACTGGGGTCAGTTTCAGTCCCTTGTTGTTCTTCTCCATACCCTCTTGCCATCTCCTATCCTCCCCCAGCCAGGATGCCTACCATACTCATCTGCCCTGCCACTTAGACTCCTCCCTAACCTCCACAGTTCCTCCTCAAACTAGCCAGTTGCTATAGACCATACATCCCTCCTCCAAGCCCAGTCCAGGATCATGGTGGACCCACACCCTGTACACACCACCATCCTTCCAAAGATGCCCGCTCTATTGACATGTGGCACCTGCCCCATTTTGGCCCCCATCCTATGTTACGGGCTCCTATTCCCAGTTTCGGTAACCTACTACAACTGTTAGGCATGCCCTATTTACTCAAATTCCTGTTCCCCCCACACTAGTCTCCCTACTGCCCCCTTGCCGACTGGGTTAATTCAGTCTCAAATCTCATCCGTTAGATATTGTATTACTGTAGCAATTCTGAAGCCTCCTTGTCTGTTTTTGACCCCTCAGCTACCATTCTTTTTTGTTCTCAGCCCTCATAATTTCACTTAGCCCAGTTAGAAATTGTATTGCATGCCAAGTATTACTCAGCTCAGTTAGAGAAATAAACAGAACAACTAAATCTGTATTATTACAGCAGTCCTAAAAGTATCCAGTCATTGCTTTGTTTCCACCCCAGAGATTCTGCTGTAATATAGGACCACATAGGACCCTGGTCGGTTGGATGGACAACTCTAAAGCCCGACAGAGCTCCATTGAGCTTGTTTGCTCCCCCTCTCACTCGCTCATTCTGTTTCTTCCAGTGCTGCAGGCTGCCCTTTGTACTGGGCTCCTGCCTTATTGGCACCTTTTCTGCCCACAAAAGAAATTAACAAGCAGTCCCGACAGAGCACCATTGACCTCGCTCATTCCCTCTCTCATTCGCTCATTCCATTACACCTGGTGCTGCAGGTTGCCCTTTTGTACTGGGCTCCTGCCTGTGTTGGCCTTTTTCTGCCCACAAAGAAATGTGCAGCAGTCCCGACAGAGCTGCATTGAGCTTGCTCTCACCCTCTCACTCTCTCGTTCTGTTTCTCCCGTGCTGCAAGCTTCCTTTGTACCTGGCTTCTTCCTGCATTGGTGCCTTTTTCTGCCCACAAAGAAATCCACAGCAGTCTCGACAGAGATCCGTTGACCTCACTTACTCCCCCACTCTCTCACTTGCTCATTCTGTTTCTTCTGGCACTGCAGGCTGCTTTTTTGTACTGGGCTCCTGCCTGCATTGGTGCCTTTTTCTGCCCACAAAGATATCCACAGCAGTCCCAACAGAGCTCCGTTGAGCTTGCTCAGTCCCCCTCTCTCACTCACTCATTCTTAATCTGTCCCAAACATTGATTTCCCACAGCTACCACGCTATTCTGTGCCAGAAGTGCGAAAACACATTTTAGCCAGGATGTGAAAAATGGCAGCTCTACTGTTCATAAGGAGGTGTGAAAAAATACCAGTGTTGAAAGTCTGGTGTGAAAATATTATAAATTTGCAAAGTTATGAGAGTAAGTGGAAACTGCGCAATGCACACGCGTAACAAAGTCATTAAGTGGAATTATTTCACCAAATTTTCAACATAGGCATTTTTTGACCTCTGCTCATGAACACTGTCACTATGATTTTTTTTACTCTGTCCTGAACATTAATTTCCCACAGCGACCAGGATATTTTGCGCCAGATGTGTAAATGCATATTTCCAGCAGGATATTGAAAATGGCAGCTATACTGTTCATAAGGAGGTGTGAAAAAATACCGATGTTGAAAATCTGGAGTGAAACTATTACAAATGCGCAAAATTACTAGGGTGAGTGGAAACTGCTCAATGTGCACTCATAACACAGTAATTTCATGGACTTTTGTCACTAAATTTTCAACATAGCCATTTTAGCACCTCTGCTCATGAACAGTATCACTGTGATTTTCTTAATCTGTCCCGAATACTGACTTCCCACAGCGACTGCGCTATTGTGTGCTGGAAGTGCAAAAACACATTTCAGCAAGGATGTGAAAAATGACAGCTGTACTCATTGCAGTGCAATTGCTGATGCAGCAATGATGCGGCAGCCCCTCACTGCAGCAGGCAAATCATTTCAAGTTGGTGGCACTTCTGTAGAACCAATGTCATCAGGACACTGGGCCTGCATTGGATGCACACCGCCAAGCCTACAAATGAAGTGCTGGCATTGGTGGCCACACTGCTGCACCTCCACAACCCGCTTCTCTCCTAAGCTGCCACATAATGTTTCTTGCACATGCACACAAGCAAACATAAAAAGTGGAAGGGGGCACCAGTCTTCTTTTTTGTGCGTCCAGGAGAAAACCATAGATTTCGTTTTTTGGTGTTGAGAGCTAATCTATGCTTTACAAACCAGTCCTGTGTAAGTAAAAGTCCTGCTGAATGGCATTGTTCAGGGATGCCAGTTCCTTGCCCATCCTGAAGATGACAGCATAATTGGCATAGAGGATGGTTTCTGCTGATGGGCAGGCATAAAGCACCATGTTCAAAAACATGACCAAAGCAGAGGAATAAGAATAAAGCTGTGTTGAACCCCACAGCAGAGTTGGCAGATGTCTGAGAGCTGTCAATCATGGTCCTGTGGACACAGTGAGTAGAGGAAGAAAAGGACTTGGATCAGTAGTTTATGGTCAACCAGGTCAAAGGCTTTGGGGAGGTCCATGAACACAGAGGCTAACACATTATCTAAGTCTATTGCTGTATGTATGAAGTAGTCTCTGTATTGTGCTGAGAAGGCAGAAGCCATGTTGGGTATGGGTCAACAGACCATACTGCTGGATGTACTTAGTAATCTGGTCAAAGACTACCCTTTAAAAGTCTTTTAATTGGAAAGCTGGAAGTGAAATTGGGTGGTAGCTGGTAGTGAGGTGTTTGGGAAGAGACTTGTGGATGGGAATGACAGTGGTCATCTTCCATGACTTTGGGTAGGCACCTGTGCAAAGGGAATAGTTGAAGATTTTGGAGATATTCTGTAATAAGGCCAGAGCCTTGCTGGCTAGTTTGACTATGTGGTAATGGAGCCTGTCAGGACCAAGCACAGGTAGAATTTGGGAGAGAGGCTGCAGGTCAAGGTACCAGGCAATTGTTGAGGAGTGGGGAAGCTGGGGGGAAGCTTTTTATATTTATTGAGGTCACAAAGTAGTCATTTAACAGGGTGGCTATGGCCTGTGGGTCACAACTAGCACTGTCTTTGCCTTCAATGGCCCAGAATCGGCCAGAGTTGGACCTGCCTATAAGGTTGTTGATGTTGGACCCCAATTTTTTGAGGATTCCATGGTTAGAGGACAGACCAAGTTTTGTGTGTTTCATTCCAGCATTCCACATTGCTGACTTACAGTGGTGTCTGAGGGTCCGAGAACCTCACTACTTCTGTCAACACAACATTAAATTAGGTTTAACATTTTGATATAAAGTTTGATACCCTGTCACTGAAAATGGACTTCTTTCAGTCAGAACGTAGAAATACTAAAGAGTATTTAACTGTTAATGAGAAGTAAACAGAAATGAAAACGTATAAGCTCACAAACATTGGACCTCTCATGCCAACATTAGAATCTAATGCCATTTCTAACATTAAAGAGAATTATAACACTGTCTGCAAATGGGATGTTGTAGAATCAAATGAGGCAGTGTAATATGAGATTAACTGGTATTCAAAATTGTTTTATAAGGACTATGCTACAGTGTGGGACATAGTTAAGGAAGTTTTGAGTTTTGAATCTCCTATTTGAATTATCAGCAGTACTTGTAACAAAGGCTGAGTTCTAAGCAAAGACAGACACTTGAATCCCTTTCCTTGCAGCTCTTTTCACCTCCATTTTATCACCCAAATCTACTATACTAGTAGCATTTGCAGCCAAGAGTGATGGAGATTTGATTTTTCACCTCACAAGATTGAAAGGAGTGCTGAAGTTTAACAATAAGCATGTGCTTCTATATCCTGATAACTTATTTCAGATTCAGCAATGATGACAGTTTTTGTCTTACACCCAGGATGATATGGAAATGAGATCACTGTGTAACCTTCTTGGGCTAGCGAATATCCATCTTGTAAAGATGGTAAAACAGATATTTTCTTTGGGGCAGAGGAGCCTGATAATATTATTCTCAAAATTCAGAGCATGAATATACAATTTTCCACCTGCATTTAATAAGGAGTTGTCGACATCACCAAAGCAACTGAAACTGCTCTCAGATAAGAACTTAATGTGACTCTAAATTAACTACTGTGAAAATAATCATTTTTTTTATAAAATAGTTTTTTTTTTGTTTGCCTGTTTATTTGTTTGTTTTTCTGGTGGATATCATTTACAGCATTATCTAAGCCTGCAGTAAAATTAAATAACCTGTCATTTAGTTTAATTAAGTGATCCAAAGAATCTGTGTGAGAATATTGGGACTGGCCACTTTGTTAATATTACAATAGCAGACAGAACTGTACTACAAGAGTTGGAAGATAACACAGATATTACCATAAGTCCACCACATAAAGATGTGTCAGGTGTCATCCTGGACACTGAAAAATATATGCAGAAAGTCCCTGGAAAACTCCAGGCTCAGACATTTTACATAAATCTGGCACAAGACCCTACAAATATGTTTAAAACTGAAACAGATAAGTTCATGGATGCAGCCTTGGATGGGGGTGTAATTTCTGCTGATGTGGCCTGTTTTCTACATGTACCTAATCAAGTTAGAAGCACACAATGTATATTTTACCTAAAGTCCATAAGTCACCAGTGGATCCTCTAGGCTGTCCCATCATTTCTGGAATTGGTTCCATCAAAGAACCATTGTCCCAGTACATGGATGCCCCCATCAAGTACATGGTTAAATCTTTACCATCCTATACTAGAGAGACAGCCAATGTCCTTAATTTCCTTGATCATTTGCAGTAAGAGAGACATTGGCTGTTGGTAACAGTGGACATTAAGTCATTATATACCAACATTCCACATAGTGAGGGCTCAAGTGCTCAAAGGAATTTTAAACACCACAAATTTATCATCAGTAATAAATATTTCTTCATGGAATGTGCCAAGTATGGCTTAATGTAATGTATAACTCATTTATTTTCTGAACTAGTATTACAATCAGGTGAAAGTGACCACAGTGGGAGCAACTTTCACCCCCCCCCCCACTATGCAAATCTCTACCTTGGTATCTGGGAAAGAGTCATCATTTGCTCCCCAAAGGTCAACTCATTCTATTTCAAGATTGATCTCTGGAGCCTATATCCACAACATTCTGCTGATATGGAAAGGGAGGGTAAAGGAATTATATGATAGTGATGATTTTACAGTGCACCAACTCTAACTTAAAATTTCAGGTTGAACATAGCAACACCAGTGTGTGTTTCTTAGATTTGATGATCAATAAGAATTTGGATGGCACTATTAATACAGATTTGCAATGGAAGGGAACTGACAGAAATACCCTAATACTGTCCACTAGTTGCCACCCACACCATTTGGTGGATAGTATACCACAAGCACAATTCTTAAGAGTATGCAAAAACGGTTCTATTTCACAAGCCTTCCAGAAATGTGCCATTGAAATGCAAGAACATTTTTTTTGGATAGAGGGCATAAGACTGATATTGTCAATAAGGCAAGTCTTGAGGCAAATAATACTGACATGCATAATCTGTTGTTATATAATCAGTCTAAAGCAAGGGAAAATGTTTGTTTAAATTTTGTGACCACTCATAATAGCCATTCATGCAAGGTAAGGGCTGTTCTTTTATGACATTGGAGCAACCTGGAAACTGAGCTATTACTTTCAGGCACAGTTGATACTCCTCCCAGAATTGTGTACAGATGCAGGCCCAGCTTGTGTGACATCCTGGTAGACAGCTTACAACATGGCTACCAGATCCACCAAAGGGATACCACCATTGTGGCCATTGCTGGTATTGCAAACTATTGCAAACTTGTCCATAAAACTACCTCTTTTATATCAGCAAATAATCAAAAATAGTTTAAAATATGACACTTCATCAACTGCTCCTCTGTGTCAGTTGTCTCTCTTGCCACTTGTAAATGTGGTGCATTTTGACATGGGCAACACATCTGATGGTTCAAACTTAGATATGATGAGCCCCTGACTTGTACCAGGAACAAGGATGTGTCTAATGCCTTATGTAAACATGGAAGCAGAGACCCCAGAACCATTCCTTTATGTTCTGTGGCATAGAAAAAGCCCTACTGATCAAAAGAGGAGGAGATACAGAGAATCTGATTTTACAAAGGGAGGCTCGCTGGATTTATATGCTTGGGACCATATAGTTCACCAGGTTTAAATGACTTGTTTAATATCACTACATTTCTAGTCATGAAATAAATTGTTGACCTGAGGCATAAGAATTTTCTCCATTCGTTGGCAAGAAACTGCTTATATTTCTAACTTGTTTCTAATTTATTCATTACAGTTATTAGCTTCTGATTTAATTATTGCAATTTTGATTCCATCAGTTTTCAATTTTTCCCCTCACCATTATACAAAATGTGGTTCCTTATTGTTTTTTTGTGGCATTTTTCTAGCTGCATACAAATAATTTCATCCCTTCCCCTACATACCAGAGTTTGATGAATTAAGCCTGTGATACCTAAATCAGTAGTGGTTGAGCCAGGAGGTTTGACTGGAGTGGTACTGATCCGCAGTTCTAATAGCCATTGTGGTTAATAACTGCATTCAACAATGTTTTTTGTTTTGTTAAAACATTTTTTTAATATCTATCATGACTATGATCTACATAGAAACATAGAAACATAGACTTTGACAGCAGATAAGGACCACTTGGCCCATCTAGTCTGCCCATTTCCCTACCTACAGGATAGGCCGCAGATCCTAGTTAACCAACAGCCTATGTCTTCCTACCCCCCACAAAAATTGTCTTATGTCAGTCCCATGCATTCTTGAATTCTCCCACAGTTTTAGACCCCACAACCTCCTCAGAAAGGCTGTTCCATGCATCCACTACCCTCTCCGTGAAATAATACTTCCTCACATTGCCCCTGAACCACCCTCCTTCTATCTTTAAATTGTGTCCCCTTGTTCTTGCAAGTCTCTTTTTCTGAAAGATGCTACCCTCTTGGACTTTGTTGATTCCACTGAGGTACTTAAAAGTTTCTATCATGTCCCCTCTCCCTTCTTTCCTCAAGGGTATACATATTAAGCTCCTTTAGTCTCTCTTCATACGGCTTCTCTTGCAGACCCTGCACCATTTTAGTTGCCCTCCTCTGGACTGCCTCTATCCTGTCTATGTCCTTGTGAAGATGGGGTCTCCAGAACTGGACACAGTACTCCAGATGGGGTCTCACCAACTGTCTGTACAGAGGGATAACAACTTCCTGTTTTCTGCTGATGATGCCTCTCCCTATACATCCCAGTATACCCCCAGCCCTCCCTACTGCCTTCTCACATTGCTTGCTAACCTTAAGGTCATCTGATATGATTACCCCCAGGTCCCTTTCCTTTTTGTTGTTGTTACTACTTCCCCACCCATTGTGTATTCTTCCCCTGGGTTCTTGTTTCCCAGGTGCATTATTTTGCACTTCTTTGCATTGAATCCTAGCTGCCATACTTCTTACCATTCCTCCAACCTTGCCAAGTCCCTTTTCATCCTTTCCACGCCTCCTTGTGTATCAAACCTGTTACAGATCTTTGTGTCTTCTGCAAAAAGGCATACTTTTCCTTCCAGACCCTCTGCAATGTCACTGATGAAGACATTAAAAAGGACTGGACCCAATACTGAACCCTGCGGTACCCCACTAGTAATGCCCCTTTCTTCAGAGTGGACTCCATTTACAATTACCTTCTGTGTCCTGTTGTCCAGCCAATGTTTTACCCAGGCTACCACCCTCAGTCCCACTCCCAGTCTGGTTAATTTGACTATTAATCTTTTGTGTGGGACTGTGTCAAATGCCTTGCTAAAGTCTAGGTAGGCCATGTCCACAGCCCCTTCCTGGTCTACTACTTTGGTCACCCAGTCAAAGAAATCTATTAGATTCGTCTGACATGACCTTCCCACTGTGAACCCATGCTGCCTTGGGTCCTGTGCTCTACTGACCTCTAGGTACTCGACTATTCTTTCCTTCAGAAGTGACTCCATCACTTTCCCTACCACAGAAGTCAGACTGACAGGTCTGTAGTTTCCTACCTCTGTCTTGGACCCACTTTTGTGAAGGGGAATCACATCCACCTTCCTCCAGTCCTCAGGTACCACACCATCCTCCCATGATTTATTAAAAAGAGTAGCCAGTGGTTTCACTAGTTCCTCCTTTAATTCTTTTAGAATTCTGGGGTGAATTCCATCAGGACCCATAGCTTTGTCCACCTTCAGTTTTAGGAGTTCTTGCAGAACCCTTTCTTCTGTGAAAGGACTGGGTTCGACCCCTCTATCAAGAGTGCTTCTGTTAATTGGATTAGGCACTTCCTCCTCCTCCTCCTCCTCTTTTGTGAATACTGGGCAGAAATATTCATTCAGTATTCCTGCTTTTTCACTGTCCCCCTCTGCCCACCCGCTGTTCATTCTATTCAGCCTCACTATCCCTCCCTTTGTCTTTCTACGCTCGCTGATGTACCTATAAAAGGTTTTATCCCCCTTCTTAACTGAGTTGGCTATCTTTTCCTCAGTTTGGGCCTTTGCTATTCTGACTTCCTCCCTGCTTCCTTCTGCCTTAACTGGTACAGCTCTCTGTCCTGCTCCTTCTGTGTTTCCTTATACTTCCGGAATGCTATCTTTTCTTCCTGACTTTCACAGCCACCTCTTTTGAGAACCACAGTGGCTTTTCTTTCATTTGATTTGTTTATTTGCTTCACACAAGGCTTGTTGCCTCTGTGATGGCAGTTTTGATAATTCCCCATTGTTGCTCCACACCTCCTTCTAGCCTGTTTGCTAGTGCTTTTCTGAGGCACTCTCCCATCTTGCCAAAGTCAGCCCTCCTAAAGTTCAGTACCCTCACTTTTGTATGGCTTGACTCTGTAGCTGAGTTTAACGTGAACCACACTGTTTGATGGTCACTTGTCCCCAGATGGCAACCCACTTCTAGATCTGAGATCCTCTCACTGACCCGTTTGAGAGTATGAGGTCTAAGATTGCTCCCTCACGAGTGGGTTCTGAAACTAGCTGTCTAATGCCTGCCACCTGTAGGGCATCAAGAATGGCCCTGGTCTTGGATGTGGCTGCAGCAAATGTGCTCCAGTTAACATCTGGCATATTCAGGTCTCCCATCAACAGTATCTCCCCTTTCTCTGCCATTCTAAGAATGCCTTCTATCATATCCTTGTCCATTCCTTCCCTGACATGGGGTCTGTACACAACCCTGTGCGGATTGTGGTGCCCTTCCAGTCTCCAAGGTGACCCACAGTGCCTCCTCTCCTCCCTGTTTACTCTTTTGTTCAGTTGCTTTTATCCCTTCCTTTACATAGAGAGCTACTCCTCCACCTCTTCTCCCCTGCCTGTCTCTCCTGTAGGTTATGTACCCTGGTATGTTAACATCCCAGTCATGGTTCTCTGTGTACCATGTTTCTGTGACTGCTACGATATCCAGGCATCCCTCTTCCATTAAGGCCATCAGCTCAGGGAGCTTGTTGCCCAGACTACGGGCATTGGTACTCATTACCCTCCATTTCCTGATGGCCTTACTTCCATTTGCCCCATCCCTGTCCTTCTTGCCTTTGTCACTTTCTCCATTTACCCCTGCCCTTCTCCCTATTGACACCTCTATGTTGGTATTTGCCGCATTTACTACCATGATTATTTTGGGGGGCTAGGATTTTCCTCCTCTTTTTCAGTGCCTCCCCCCTTGGCTAGTTTAAAAGCTTGCCAATGAAGCATTTAAACCTATCACCTAGGATCTTGGTTCCCCTCCCAGACAGATGCAGCCCATCATGCCAGTATAGGCTTGCATCACTCCAGGTGGACCCCCAGTCCCCAATGAAGCCAAATCCCTGAGCTCCACACCAGTTTTTCAACCACTGATTGAATCCCATGGTGCAGAACACCCTAGCCTCTCCTATGCCATAGATGGGTAGCACCTCCGAGAAGGTTACCTTGCTTGCTGCTTGACCAAGGCCCTCCCCAATTCCACAAACTCTTCCTGCACTTCTCTAATCCCTTTCTTAGCCAGGTCATTTGTCCCTAGGTGGACAATGACAACCAGCTCCCTCCCCTGTGCAGCTGCGCCGGCAATCCTGAGGATTCGCTCCCTGTCCCTGCAAGCCATGGGGCCAGGCAGGCACCTTACCTCCCTCTCCCCTTCCTCCCCCAGTTCTACCTTCCTAACAATGGAGTCCCCCACCAGGAGTTGTTTACTTCCCCTGCAGGGTCCCCTGCCACCCTCCTGTGGGTCTCCTTTGTGGAGGTTCCCAGCATACTCCTTGGTCTCCACTGTGGGTGCCTCCATAGAGGAACCACACTTTGCCAGAATGGCATAGGAATTGTGGAGAGGTACAATGGGAGGGACGCACCTCTGTTCCACCACCCTCACCCTCCCTGAGCCCACTGTGGTCCAACCACTCCTCTTTCTTGGCAACCTCTGAGGCAACTGCAGTGGCACTGGTGGTCCCTGGATGGAAGAGGAGGTCCCACAAATCCTGGCCAACTCAGCCTGGAGATTAGCAACCTTCTCCCTCAGCCCAGAGAGGTGCCTGCAGATGGGACAACACCGCATCCTCCAGAACATCTCCCGGAAGACTGCTGCTCCACAGCCACTGCACTGCACCACTCCAATCATGTCTTATTTCTGGCCCCTTAACTGTTTGCAATCCTTACTCTTTCCTCTGTTTTTTTTCTCTCCTTACTTTCTGCCTGTGTGCCCTTTAAGATCCTGATTGTCCTGTTCTGAGACAAGAATATCTTATATTTCTGTAGACCACTTACTTGCTCAGAGGCAGACCTCCAGCAGCTAGAGGGGCCAGAGAGCTACTCTTGCACTTCTAGGATGGTGGGTCCTTGGTGGTTCTGTGATCATTCACTTCCTACCCCTAAACAGGAAGTTCCTGTTGTCAGTCAAATCCTGTGCCTATAAAAATAGAGCTAGCTTTGGGTGGGGGTGGAGGGGAGGAAGGAAGGCAATATAGTCCCAGCAGAGAAGTTCAGTCACACAGCAGTCCTTTCTCCTGGTATCTTCTGCCAAGCTATTAGCAGAATCTTTCTAAGGCAGTCTTTAAATGTAGCTTCCTTCTAGCTGCGCCACCCCCTACTTACCAGATCTTTCTACAAGTAATGTAAACCTCACAGCAGTTAAGTCCTTTCAGTCACCTGAGATTTACACCTAGATAACTCTTCAGATACCCATTCAGTTCAGTTAACCCAAACACACACTTTTTTTTGTATGTTAGTTTTTTTACCCTAAATTACAGGTCAAATACAAAAGTTCTTCTGCTTTAGTCCCAGCAGAGAAGTTCAGTCACACAGCAGTCCTTTCTCCTGGTGTCTTCTGCCAAGCTATTAGCAGAATCTTTCTAAGGCAGTCTTTAAATGTAGCTTCCTTCTAGCTAAGCCATCCCCCTACTTACCAGATCTTTCTACAAGTAATTTAAACCTCACTGCAGTTAAGTCCTTTCAGTCACCTGAGATTTACACCTAGATAACTCTGCAGATACCCATTCAGTTCAGTTAACCCAAACACACACTTTTTTTTTTGTATGTTAGTTTTTTTACCTTAAATTAAAGGTCAAATACAAAAGTTCTTCTACTTTAGTCCCAGCAGAGAAGTTCAGTCACACAGCAGTCCTTTCTCCTGGTGTCTTCTGCCAAGCTATATCTATTACCGGATAGATGGGTTGAGGGCTTGTCTTGTTCTGGGGGGGCTCCCAGATCCTTGCCTCTGAATGGGTGTGGGACCTGGGGGTGGTGTTTGATTATGGGCTTACACTGTGATCTCAGGTGTTGGCAGTCATCAAGTCATCCTTTTATCATCTTAGGAACATCGCCAGGATCATGCACCTTGTTCCATCTGTTGACCTTCCTACACTGAGACATGCCTTTGTGACCTCATATCATGATTATTGCAACTGCCTTTACTTAGGGCTACCAGGGGTTGATATTTGACGCCTGCAGCAAGTGCAGAATGCTGCAGCATGGCTGTTGATGGGGGCTTCTCGGTTCTTCCACATTACACTGGTGCTGTGCAATCTGCACTGGCTGCCAATCTGGTGTCAGATCACTTTTAAAGTCAGATTACTGATGTATAAAGCCCTACACGGACTCGGCCCTGACTAGTTGAAAGAGCTTCTGGTCCTTTACTGCCCCGAGCGACAGCTCCATTCAGCTGACAAGGGGTTGCTAGAGATTCCGAGGGCATCATTAAAATCCTCAGGGACCCATGCATTTATGTATGTGGCCCCAACCCTCTGGAATTCTCTACCCCATCAGCTTCGGGAGTGCGTGACTGTGAGGGGATTCAAACAGGCATTTAAAACTTATCTTTGGCATCAGGTTTATCTTGATTTATTTTGATTGAATGGATCCCTACAGACCTTTTATCATCTGTATTGTTGATTTTATTACTGTTTTATTATCTATATTGTACAGGACCTTGATATTCTGAAAGGTGCTTAAAAATAAATATTATTATTATTATTATGACCATATCACATGGAAATTGACCCCATGATCTCCCGACACATTGTATGTGTATAAAATGTTAGAATAGCTTCCATTACATGAGCATTACCACAACATTAAGTAATTGAGGTAAAAGTAAAAGAAACTGATTTCTGTTGCTATGCATATGAAATGTGCATATCATACCTGACTTGACCACTGTGACCTGCCACTTAAAATTTTTGTTAGCAAGTGAGGATTCTCTATAGAAGTGTTTTTTTAGTAATTGGGAAAATTTGGGGTTAATATTCTGATTCTCTTGTGATCAATCGGACACTAAAGCCATGTTTTGCCTCAAGGCACTTTATAAATATGGGCTACCTCAGGGTGCCATTATAGTAACGTGTATTACATTATAATTAAATTGGTATAACACAGTGCTTTAGATTTAAGAACCTGGTTAGTTGTTGTATTACCATTTTTATTTATTTATTTTTTTGATTTTGCACATTCACAGTGTATTTTGAAGTACCCTATCCCTTTAAATAGCTTAGCATATAAATTGATTTACAGTGTGTGAGACCAACCTCCCTGAGGAAGCACACACATGAGAAACTACTCAGGTACTCAGTCTTGTGTATCCTGTTCTGCTTAGCTGTACCAGATGAGTATTTTGAACTGCTGCACTGCACTGGAATAAACAAAGTGGTTTATTATATGCTTGGCATTGGTGCTATTTTTTTCTGAAGGTTGTACTGTTGCCTATTAACGTGGCACAACCAGTAAGTGTTAATTCCTTGCTGTCTGATTGCCACTAAAGTTCATCCCCTAAAATGCATTACAAGAACTGTGTTAGTAGGACTGACACACAGCGTGGCATCAAGTACCAGCATTCTGTAGTCTGTTTTTTTTTACTTTCTTGTTGTTGAGAAAATTTCTTGGAGGACAGATTTTCTGTATATTGTGCTTTTTGCACCATTTCCCCTGAAATGCAATGGCTGAAATGTGATAGTGGAACTGACATACAAGGCATCAAGTTGTAGCAGCATGTTGCAGCCTGACATATTTATTCTGGTAGCTAAGAAAAATTCTAGGACATGTTCTGTTTTTGTGCTTTTCGCATCATTTTCCCTAAAGTGCATTACAGGTATTGTAGTGAGAACTTCCACTAAAGGAAAGACCACTGGGCCACAGCGCTTTATAAGAGATCTGTAATTGTTTAATTATTGCAGGTATATGCTTTTAATTGATATCTTAATCACAGATATATTTTCTGTATATTGTGCTTTTCACACCATTTCCAGTGAAGTGAGTTACAAGTACTGTGGCAGTTGAACATCCACTAAAGGAAAGACCACCAAAGTCACACCTCCTTTATAAGAGAACTGTAATTGTTTAATTATTGCAGGTATATACTTTTAATTAATAGATTAGTCACAGATATACAGGGAAATAAATAAACGTATTTTCTATGCTGAAAGTTCTCATCCATGTATTATATTATATATAATACACAGCAGTGCCACTGCCTAGCAAAAATAGAATTTTAGTATTTTTCTTGATATTTCCCACTTTTATTTGTTCTATTTTTCTTACTGTTACTCATTTTTTTTTTTTCTGAAACTCAAAATGAGTGACACATGCAAGGAGGAGACTGTGAGGACTGGGACTGGGAGCAGTTCCCAGCAAGGTGAGGGACATGCAGTCCACAGATGGTGCAAGCCATCCTATCAATCTCAAAAGATCAACTTTGGCACCAGGAGCATGAAGAAATGGAATCTGCCCTACCCCCATGATACAGCACTAACAGTAGCATGCAGTAGTACTACATGTTGACCCTGCTCCAGTACATCCTATACCTGCTGTAGCACCTTTCAGTGTTTCCCCCTGTGGTTGTGCCACCACCTGAGCCCTATGAGGAGGACTTCTGCCTGGGACTATCTTGCTTGTCCTCTTATCTGTAGCAGAAGTCGTTGTTTGGGACTAGTTTTAATTGACCTCCACCAGCAACAGTGTGGTGACATGCACCTTGTGTCACATTATTGTTCAGCATGGGAAATGGGGCAGTCACTTGGGTACAATTGGGCATTACACCCACCTTAAGGTGAGGCACCATTAAGAGTTGGAGGAGCATGTGAGGAGGATAAAGACAGAGACACCTCAGAGGGGTGGAGGTAGTGTCACCCCTACTGCTCCTTCAATGCTGTAGGGTGGGCAGCACAAAAAGAGGTGACGTGGTGGGTCATCACTGGGGTGGACAAGTTCTGGAGGAGGACAAAGAAGAAATAAAGGGAATTAAGAGAGTGAGCTTTTGGGAGACTTGGGTACTTTGGGGGGGGGGTCACCTGAGACTAACCCCAGAAACTCTTCCTACATCTCTCTGTATGAAAGTGTCACAGCAGAGTGGGGAAATAGGGAATTTCTACAAGACAAGAGTTGCCATGAAAGAAACTTTGAGGTGTTGTTTCAAAACCAATAGAGCATACATGAGGGTCTCGTGGCACCTCTATGGTGATGGGGCACCCTCTGTCCCCAGGCCAAAGCTCTATTCTCTCATGCTCTGTAATCCTTGATTAAAGACATTTTGTATGTCTTACTGTCTCCTTTATTCTTATCTTCACCTGTTATGAACAAAAAGTTATAAAAAGAAAAAGCGTAATAAAATTGTGTGCATCTTCATTTCTCTCTGTCTTGATTTCTGATACTGCTTCCTTCAATCTGTCTAAATTATGTGGATAACTATCGTCCTCCAGCTTAACAAAAGAAAAAATTTGATTTCCACTCTATATTGTTATCTTTCTTGTGCCACTGTGTAGCCCTTACACCATCACAGTCTTCTTATCTTGATATTTTTTAACTACAGTGGTAGCCACTGCCACCTTGAATGGCATTGCAAGTTATGGCGTGCCACAGTCTAATATACATTTGTTCACCTGAATGCAGCTTTTTCTGATAGATGAGGATTTGCTGCAGCACACCATTGTGTGCTATATTTGTAAGTAGCAGTGGCTACCACTCTGCCAGAATATATATGTCGTGCTGCTACAAGGTGTTACACTTGTGCAGTTCTCCCAATACAGTTCATGTAATGCACTTTAGGGGAAATGTTGTGAAAAGCACAATATACATAAATTCTGTGCTCCTAAAAAATTTTTTTAACTACCAGAATTAATACATCAAGCTGCTGCATGCTGCTACAAGGTACTGCACTATGTGTCAGGACCACACCTCAGGTACTGTAAGGCACTTTAGGAGAAGTGGTGCAAAAAGCATAATTTTCATAAATTCTGTGCTCCCAGAATTTTTCTGAATAACCAGAACACAAATCTCTGGCTGCTACATACTGCCACAAGACGCTGTGATGTGTAACAGTCCCACCACCACCATAGTTCTTGCAACACACTTGTAACACACTTTAGGGGAAATGGTACAAAAAGCACATTATACATAAATTCTGTACTCTCAGAATTTTTCTTGACTACCAGAAAAAAATATGCTAGGCTGCTGCATGCCCCTAAAACACACACATAACTGCTCCCTTGGTAACACATGCATCATGCCCCTTAATAACACATATAATAGCAACTCCACCCCTCAAAAGACTACCTGTGGAAGCTTACCTTGCCCTACAGAAAAAAACTCCAAACATCCTCCCTCCTATCTCACTCACCAAAGCAGACCCTTGAATTTCCAGTCCCAATGTCCTGCATGCTGCTGCCATACAAAATGCTGCTGGCAGGTCCCATGATGCTCTCACTGTGTTCCTGTGCCTGCTAGTAATGTTCACTCTGGCCATATGTAGAGCTGCTCCCAGCCTGCTCCCAGGTGCAAGTCACACCACATGTGGCTCCTGAACATGCCAGCTGCATGCTGTTCCTGAGCTCTCCACACGCCACTTCTGCTCTCTCTCCACTAAAGGAAAGACCATCAGAGGCACACTTCCTTTGTAAGAGGCCACTGCACAACAGAAACAGTAGAGGCACAAACATGCAGTCCCTATACAAGCAGACTGCACTAAGGGAAAATAGTACCACCACACTACAGAATATTCCTACACTATACAAAACACCAGCTATATACAGCACCACTACACTACAGGAAATCCTTACACTATGGAAAAACATTGGACATAGCAACAGTGTCCAACCCAGAAACACAGAAACACAAAAACATAGAAGTCCTTGGCAGATAAAGATAAAGATCCCTTTGGCCCATCCAGTCTGCTCATTTTCCCTGCCTATTTTGCAACTGC
Source organism: Neoceratodus forsteri (assembly GCA_016271365.2). NCBI lineage: Eukaryota > Metazoa > Chordata > Ceratodontiformes > Ceratodontidae > Neoceratodus > Neoceratodus forsteri. Next base: position 1,517,865,894 of record CM057456.1, read on the forward strand.
AGCCCTTGTACAATCTCTGGTTGTCAACACTTTTGTGTTTCTTCCAAGGTCCCCTTTGTACCTGTCCCATGCATGCTTGAATCCTGGGATTGTTTTACACCTACCACCTCCACTGGGAGACCATTCCAGGCTTCAACCATCCTTTCTGTGAAGAAATATTTCCTATCATCCCTCTGACCCCCCAGCCTCATACTGTGACCCCTTGTCCTTGGGTCTGTCTTTCTGTAGAAAATGCTACCATCCTATAAATTATTAATATTGTACCTGTTATGTATTTTAATGTTTCTATATACCCCCTTTCTTTCTTTTCTCCAGTGAGTACTTATTCAGCTCTCTTAGTCTCTCCTTGTAGGGCTCTTGATGCAGTCCCAGCACCATTTTGGTTGCCCAACTCTGTATTGCCTCCATCTTATCATTGTTCTACTGGAGGTGGGGCCTCCAGTACCGGATACAGTACTCAAGGTGTGGTCTTACCAGTGACCTGTACAGGGGCAACACTATCTCCTTTTTCCTACTAGTGATGCTCATCCCTATGCACCCCAGAATTCTACTAGCCTTTCCCACTGCCTTTTCACTCTGCTTGGCTACCTTCAGGTCATCAGAAATGATTACCCTGAGATCCCTTTCCTGTTTGGTAGTTGCCAGTACATCCCCTGCCAATCGGTACGTAGCCCCCTGATTACTGTGCAACAAAGGCATGATTTTGCACTTTTTAGCATTGAAACCCATCTGCAAAACATTTGACCATTCTTCTAATTTCCATAAATCATTTCTCATTTTTTCCACCACCCCGTGTGTCCACCCTGTTGCAGATTTTTGTGTCATCTGCGAACAGACAGTCTTTCCATTCTAGCCCTTCTGCAATATTGCTGATAAAGACATTGAAGAAGACCAGGCCTAGTACTGACCCCTGAGGTGCCCCACTTGTCACCCTGCCTTCTCCTGAGTGAACTCCATTTCCCACCTCCCATTGACTCCTGCTGCTCAACCAACTTCTTACACAGTTTACTACTTTCTGTCCCACTCCTAGACAGGTCAGATTGTTCTCCAGTCTTCTATATGGAACAATGCTGAAGGTCTTCCTGAAATCCAGATATGCCACATCTAACGCTCCACTGTGATCCACATTGTTGGTCACCCAGTCGAAGAACTCGATCAGGTTTATCTGGCAAGACCTCCCCTCTGTGAAACTCATGTTGCCTTTGATCCTGCAATCCACTTGTTTCAAGGTATTCCACTGTCCTTTCCTTCAGTAGTGATTCCATAACCCTACCCACTGCCAAAATAAGGCTGACAGGACTATAATTTCCTGCTTCCTCCCTAGTCCCACTTTTGTGAAGTGAGACCACATACACCCTTCTCCAGTCTCTTGGAACCACCGCTGTATCCAGTGATAAGTTGAACAAAACTGGCAGTGGTGCCGCCAGCACCTCTGTGAGCTCCTTCAGTATCCTAGGGTGGACCCCATCAGGTCCCATTGCCTTGTCAGCTTTTGATTTTGCTAGTACTCTTGGGACTTCCTTCTCTGTAAAAGGATTAGTGTCCATCTCCCTACCAATCTCGCCCCTGTTCATTATCTTTGGATCGTCACCTACCCGTTCTGTTGTAAATACTGAACAAAAGTATCTGTTCAGTATGTTGCCTTCCTTGTTCCCCTTTTTCAGAGACCCCTTCACCCTTTATCCTTGTTATCCCCCATTGATCTTTCTGTTCTGGCTAATATATCTAAAGAAGGTTTTCATCCCTTTTTTGACTGGGCAATATCCCCATCTGATTGTGCCTTTGCTCTCTTGACTGCCTTCTCTGCCTCCTTTGTTTCTCCTGGTAAATTAACCTATCCTCCTTTTTCTGTGTCTTTTGTATTTTTAAATGCTAGTTTTTCCACTCTTACTGTTTCTGCTAGCTCTCTATAGAACCAAAGTAGACTTATTTTCCTCCAGCCCTTGCAGACCTGCTTGACACAGAGATTTGTAGCTCTTTGATGCCCTCTTAATTGTTGCCAGCTGGTCCTCAACTCCACCTAGCATCCCTATCCCTGCCAGGATATCCTGAGGCATTCTCCATTGTCTTGAAATAGCCTCCTAAAGTCCAAGACCCTCATCCTTGTGCAGTTTGGTGCAAATGTAATGCATTATATAAAATAAAAGCTAAAATGCCTGTGTACTCATGTAATATTATTTATGAGGAGGCTAATGAGCTTAATAAAGGCCACTTAACCTACATGCTCATGGCTTTATGAAATCATTAGCCCCCTCAATGGTATTATTCCCTGTGGGTAGCAATTTTAAGTTATAAAATAATACTATATTTTCACCAAAAATTGACCCAAGAGAAAAATAAGTTAGTCTTACACTAGGTCTGACACTTCCTTTCATTTTCACCTGCTTATGTCATCACACTTACTGTTCTGCTGGATCTACATTTAATAAAAAAAAAACTTTAGATCTCTTTCATCTGGAATTAAAACAGTGATGTCATAGAAGGCCTAGCAACTGCATTCAGGTAAGTTTAAATCAAAGCTACAGTGGTGACACATGCTAAGCATATCATTACCAGTTCCAACCATACCACACCAACCCTGTAAAGTTAGTGTGCATTCCCATGACTTTCCTTTTATATTTATTTCACAAAGCACAACTATGAAATGAATAGCCTTGTACTTAAAGCAGATGGTGATCACACTATACTGCAATGTTATATTTAGATAGAGCCATGACCCCAAATCAACCAAAAATCTAGGTTTAGTAAAAATCTTTCAATACAGTGTCACACTGTTTACATATAAAAGTAAAAAAATATTTGTTGCACAGTGCAATGTCCATCATTGTTCTGCATCACAGATGCTCTGATTATAAGCATCTAGCCATCAACCAACCGCTCCCTCCCTCCATCCTCCTGAACCCACTCATTATATAATCTGATATACACTGTCAACCTAATAAATATGAATTTTGAAATACTGAACAAGACCTAACACAGTACAGATTGATGCTAAAGGCATGCTTTGTGAAACAACGTCAATGGCTCCATAAGCAAACAAGTGGCCACTCTCTCTTGCTTTCTTTCTCTGTTCAGGTAGCACAATTTCCCTCTCCAACTCCTTGTGCAAATAACTGAAAACAGTTCGGACCATACTCATACAGACATCTCTGCACCAAGTACATTTCCACATCCATTTCTGTAGCTATAACGTTTTGTAACCTCCTGATAAAAAAAAATAAATAAAAAAATAATTGTTTGACAGGGATCTTACAAAACATGATTCAGTACTTTCCAGATCCTCTATTTATTTCACTGTGCATTACACATGTAATCAGTTCTGCCCTGTCAGCCATAACCCTTCACTCCACTCCTAATAAAATAGTCTCACCTCTCCCCAGTATATAAGTTACTGTTTGTTATATCCTCTGGTGCTCACCATACACACGTGGGAGGGAGCAAGATGACAGCCAGGTTGTTGTCTGGTTGGGCTCTGCATGAGCCCTCCTTTAACTTGTTAAAACCTCTCGCTTATTTTATTTGAAAATTTTATATCAGGAGAATCTTTGTAGTTTGCTACTCTGAAAGTATCAGCTAGCCAGAGTACAGCATTTAGCTAAATGGGCCCTATGCATGAAAATAAAAGTTGCCTATGCATTGGACAACTGAGGCAGGTAGGCAACCTTACATGTGAATGCCATGCGGCAGGGTCCCATGGACCCCGGCAGCATTCACTGATGGCATGCAAGACACTTGCACACTTGCTGTCCCTAGCCCCTCAGGGAGTACCAGCTGTGGATGTTTGGGAGCATTCCTGCTCAGAAGGCATTCCTTAGCCGCATAGTGCCAGGCATGAGGATACTAGGTACACCATCTGGGACCAGGCATACTTGGTATGCACTCCCATGTTCCACAGCCACCTGGTGCAGCGGACCAACATAACAGACTTCCAGGTTGTCCCAGCCCACTAGGCTTCAGGGAGGGCTGGGGCAGTGCCCTGGTGAGTACCCAGTGGGTGTCCAGCTGGTGCTGCTATTGGCTGCCTCAATGCTGTGTGCCTGCTGCATGGGCACAAGGGATTCACTGAGGGACCTGGTACAAGCATCCGATTGGAAGCCCGCCTGGGTTGTCAGCTCCACCCCTGGCTGCCCACGTGACCCTGTGTGCTGAGGGGGCATGGATGCAGACAGGCTCCCCATGGGTGCATGCGGTCATGAATGCTGTGCACCCTGTGCCTGTCCAGGGTCATGACGGTAAGCAGGCAGGGTACGTGCTACACACGTGTATTACCCACCCCTTTGTGCTTAGGGCCTATTGTTTGTAGTCATAAACAAAGTAAGCAAGTAAGCACCTTTACTAGTCAGAAAGTAGGCTTAGTGCAAGAGATTAGTGAGGATGGAAAAATGAGTTATTGTTGGAGTTAGTTTTCTTGCTTTTAGTGAGGTTCCTTTATAGGATTGTTGCTGAGGAACATCGGATTTTCTACCTAATGTCGTCTGTCTATGGCAGCACGTGCAACTGAGAGACACTACTGCAGGAATGGTGGGTGGCGGAGTTTTACAGAGACTGTGAGCCTGTGCTGGAGTGGATTCCGTGCTGATCAGAGGGGATTTCATGCTACTGGAAGATCTGGGAAGCAAAGCTGGTGGAACGGCTGAGCCTGCCATCCTGGGGCTGTGAAAGGAGTTGGTGGAGTGACTGTGCCTGCAATCTGAGGTACTGGGCAGAATGCAGCTGAACAGTGTGTGTGTGTTTTGCCACTCGGACTATGAGAGACCAATGTGTGTAAGATCAGTGGTTCAAGGAACTGGTGGTGAGAGCATCATTTTTCTCTGTGAACTGTGCCCTGGTTTTTATTACAGCAGTAGAATTTGGACAGACTGTGTCTGTGTCTTCGCCAGTCAGCCAGTGAGAGACTAGTTTGTGTAAGATCGGAGGTTCAAGAAACTGGTGGTAAGAGCACCATTGTTTTCTGTTTGTTGCCATTGAAAACTGCTTCTTCAGGTTTACAGTCTAGCTTTGGTGACAGCTTTGCTAGTCAGCATCTCTCCAAAACTGGGATTGTGCTCTGCTCGCAGAGTTTTAATATCACAATATTTTGTAGACTATATTGGTTTTCCTCAGCCGCTGCTCATTTGGATTCTCCTGTTTGTTTGTTTTTTTATTTTGATAATCTGTGTTTTAATAGTAGTATTTGGGAGGGTGGGATTGGTTGTGTGAATGTGTTTAGTTAGATGGAATGACTGCTGTTGATTGAGTTAAGAAAATGTTATGTATACTAGTACTGGATGTTTAGTGACTGTTATAAGATTCTCCTTTTAACTTATTAATTTATAACATTTATTTGGGGGGGGAATTGTGATAGGGGTTAGTCATGTGTTTGATTGGGGTAGTGATTGAATGGGAGTCGTGTATGCTTAGTTATTGTTAAGATTGGTTGCTTGAATTATTTGTGTGTGTAGGGACTTAGAGTGAGTGGTGGAATTTTTAATCTAATATTATTGTTATTTTAGAGTTTACTGTATTTTTTATCTTAGGGTGCGGATTTTAAGTAGTATTTTGAGGTGGTCAAAAGAGGTTGTGTTTGTGTTTTGGACCCCTTCAGGTAACCTATATAGTGTCTCTGCTGCATGACCTCCACCCTTTGTTCATCTTTTTCTTCCACTTTCAGCAATAAGATGCAGTTGGGATGTTGGCATTGCTAAGGGGCATGTAAGATGGCGACAGAGCACTTGGGGTACAGTGGAGGTGAGTAGTATCTGAGTGGTTAGGAGCAGGAGATGCCCTGGGTTAAGATGGGGCCTTGAGATAGTTCAGACATGCTTGGTGCCCATCCACAGGGTTCCTATAAGACTGAGGTGGAAGGTAGCCGGTGAGCCTGCAGTCTCCACCGTTACCCTTCAGGAGGTGCTATGCAATGCTAGATTGATGAGGAACAAGGCCACAATTATGGTGGACTTGTTTCCTCTGTCAATGTGGCTTGCATTACAGAGACCAGGTTGGGAGATGACACATGGCCAGTTTTAGAGGTGTCAGTCCCAGTCGGGTACTCCGTAGTGCACTGCCTGAGGAGGGAATGTAGGGATGGGGATGTGGCCATCTGTTTTCAATCCAGCCTGAGCTTCTCCATGCAGCCGGTGGGATCTACCTCATTATTTGAATGTGTGGCTGTGTGTGGAGGTCCAGGTGCAGGCTACAGGATTCTCCTTGTATACCGGCCTCCTGGGCATGGGGGAGAATTCCTGCAGGAAGTCACAGACTTTGTCACCAACTGAGTGTTGGAGTCACCCAGATGGGTGACTTCAATGCCTAGGACAACAACAAACTCTTGCATTTTGGTCAAGACTTCCTCCAGCTTATGACATCTCTGGCCTCACAAGTTGTCGATCTGTGACTCACCACCACTGCCATGCCTTGGATCTGGTATTCTCACTGGGGCTTGAGGTCACAGACTTCAGGATTGATCCGGTCATATGGTCAGATAATTGCACAGTGGAGTTTTTGTTTGGGGTTCCTCTGATAGTCCTTTCCCTACTGAGATGGTCTGCTATGCCCATTGAAGGGACTGACTCCAGATGGACTACTGGCGATACTAGATTTTTGTGGTGTGAGTACTTCATGTGCAATCGCCATGGACACAGCATTGACAGCCTATAATAGTGTTGTTTCCAGTACACTTGCTGTCATCATACCAATCCATATATGACCATGGTCTTCTCGCTTGGACCCCCGTGGTTTGATGGGGCGCTCACGGTGATGAAGACCATGGGTCAGAAGTTGGAGCATTGCTGATGGAGGACCCAGTCTGAGGAGGATAGACTGGCTTTGAGAGTTCACTACGGTGACTATCAAAGGGCAATTAACTATAAGAAGACAGAGTTCCTGCCCAGGGAGATTGCTGCAGGGAGAAGTTGACCAGCCCAGCTCTTTCAGACTGTGGACAGGTTACTCCATCCTGCCTGTCTGCAGCCAAAACAAGCATTTTCAGTCACTTTGTGCAAGGAGTTTGCTCATTTTTATTTTGACAGGGTGTCCTCCATTCGGTCCAGAATCTCCCCAGCGGGGCTAAATCAGCCTCGCAGTGGTTGACCTTGTGCGGCAGTGGCACTCCTATTGTTTGGGGGGGAGTTCCAGCTGGTGGGGGTGACAGAGGTTGTTGAGGTAATCTTGAAGCTGCAGCCCACCTTCTGTGAACTGGAACTGGATCTGACCCATCTCCTAGTGGGATGCGCCGAGTCCGTGGGCCAGAGTTCACCAAGATAGTCCGGTGTTTGCTTTCAGAGGGTTCTTCCCAGTGTCTTGAAGGAGGCATTGATGAAGCCACTTCTGAAGAAACTATCTCTTGACCCTGAAGTCTTAAGATTATCAACCAATCTCCAGCCTCCCAGTCTTGGGGAAGGTTGTTGAGAAAGTGGTGGCTCTGCAGCTTGAGGCTCAACTCACAGCCTTTGACATCTATGAGCCATTTCAGTCTGGATTTAGGGTAAGGTATAGCACTGAAACAGCGTTGGTCAGAGTGCAAATGATCTCCTAAGGGTGAGAGATAGAGAAGACAGGTCAATTCTCGTTCTCCTAGATCTCTCCTCAGCATTTGACACCATGGACCACATTGTGTTTCTTGATCACCTACAGACTGTTGTGGACTCACCAGTAGTGTCATCAATTGGTTTGAATCCTATCTCACAGGCAGGATGCAAGCGTGGTGATAGGGAATTTCTCCTCTTGCCCAAGACCTCTGCCTTGCGAGTTTCTTAAGGTTCGATCTTTCGCCAATGTTCTTTGCAATATATACAGTATTCTACCCTGGTGAGCTCTTTGACAATACAGTCTGGATTTTCACTGCTATGCAGATGATACTCAGCTGTATATGCCTTTGCCACTTGGACAAATAACGCTGTGGAAGTGCTAAATGAATACCAGGCAAAGATTCAAGAATTGATGTCCTTGTAGGAGTGGGATAACAGATGGACACAACACAGGAAATTCAGTTCAACACACTGGTTTGTGTGATGTCTATTGCTTAAAATAATCAGGTAACAAAACTTCAGAAGAAAATAATAAAACAATTCAGTTTTCACTGTGGCAAACTTCCTCAGTTTCCACCAGTGAGAATCTTAGCTTAGGTATATCTTTCCTTCAAGATCAATGTTGCAGTAAGTAACAGACTTGTCTAGCAGTCCTACAGTGCCTCTGCACTAGTCAGCAACTACTGACTTACCAACCCTCTGCCTGTGAGAAGGCAGTCTTTTTATAACCGCCCTCTAGGTAATCATGTACTTTTGATGTAATATATCATAAACTTTTTAACCAGGTTCTCTTTTTAATTTACACAAAGCTAAGAACCATAAGGTATCATTTTGTAATAACAATCCCCTCTCTAGGCAGAAAACACTTGTACTTCACATAAAGCTTCCTCCCTTCCAGCATGGTTGACAGTTACATGAATATATAAGTGGCACCTAGGAGCCGCTGCTGCCCTAAAGGACTCAGTTCATACTGAAGCCCCCCCCCACCCCCCGCGGTGAGTAGAGAATTCCTGCTCTTTGGTGCAGCAAGGCCCAGGGAAAATAATGCTGAATTGGGTCCTTTTACTCTATACTACCAAAGTCACCAGTTTCTTTCACATAAGGCATACATTTTCTATTACTCACATTTTAAAGCCATTTTCCTTTGATAGAGCGATTTCAGAGCACTTTAAGGGACATCTCCTGGTTTTTCTAGTTTATTATGTGTTATCTGCATATTTGTTTTTGTGCTTATTTGTTTTATAAAAAGGGGGTGGGGGTTCCAAGAGCATTTATTCCTGTCTCCTTTTGACATTTCTGTCCTTATTTTCTACGTGGCAGTACCGGTACAAAGAAGCAGCAGAAATGGAAAATACAGCCACCCCAGACTGGAACTGCACCAGAGGATGCATGTACTTAGGAGCATGTAGGGAGAGAGGAAAAGAGCGAAAAGCATAACATTTTTAAAGGTACTGTCTCTCCCTACTATGATTATACAAAGATTGTAATTTATCCATTTTAATAGGGGAGCTTCCAATAATAAAATAAAAAGAACTCCAACCTCAGTAGTGGCTCTGGTGGACTTTCACAGAGCCGCTATTAAATTGCTAAAAGAGGCAAGCAGGTCAGAGTGAGCAGTTTTTCTGCTGTAACGCAGTCTTTATCGCAAATTTTATACTGCAGCCATGGAGCAAAGACTCCAGGTTAAAACTATAAATAAAGGAGGAGGGGGGCTGACCAAAAAGCCAATTCTTTCTTTCATTTGAGTCAGAACTAAGGTACTTAATGAGTCAAAGTCCTACACACAATTTCTTTTGCTAAATACTATTATAAACACATTTACATTCATGGAATGGCATGGGGTCAAGGGGTACATTAGAGAACGGGGATGCAGCTCCGCTTAGAGCTACTCATTCTAGCAAGACCACAAAACCTGCAAATGTGCTACTTTTAATGTCTCATACCTGGTAGAAAGATTCTCTACATGTAAAATGTTTAATATACATTTCTATAATTATAGCAGTTACATTTTCACACCCTAGGACTTTTCTGTTACCATGGTTAAACCAGTAGTTTATTACCACAGCAACAGGGATATGTTGCCTTTTACTATCAATTCTGCACAGAGGTCACCACCATGACCCTGTATGAGGACCTAGTGAGAAATAGAAAACAAAGTGGGATTCTAGAGCAGAGCTAAGGGGGGCAGCCAAAGTTGGCCAACCTTATGGACTAGAAATGTTTAAATGTTAGATTAGTAATAGCAGAACTTAATAGAACTGTTGTAACAGATTTTCAGTGATAAAAGAATGGTACTCAGAAGTGGCAAGGGTTTTTCCTGTCACAGTTCTCTAACTGGCTGTGATTGAACCCCAACAATATAGAGGTACTGGTGGTTGAGCTATTTCACCGGCATGATGTGTCCGCCATAGAATTGGAAATAGGGTTGTCTCTTGGTCCTACTCCATTGGTGGCTGCTTTTAGTTTGACAAATCTGGGTGTTGTTCTTGATGACAGTTTGAAGATTGAGTTTCAGGTGTCAGCTGTCATTCAGAGTGGTTTCTACCACTCAAGGAACATCACATGGATTAAACCCTAGTTCCAGCTGGCGACCTGCCATCACTGGTGGATGCCTTTGTCACATCGAGGCTGGACTACTTCTATGCTCTTTACATTGGGGTCAGTGGAGGAACTTCCACTGGCTGCAGCTGGGCAGAATGCAGTGGCCAGGTTGTTGACACATCTCCTAGATCCAGTCATGTGACCTTGGTCCAAAGTGATCTGCACTGGCTGCCTGTCTGATGGAGATTTGCTTCAAGGTGGGTTTGCTTACCTATGAGGCCCTATACAGACCAGGTCCTGGCTGCCTGAATGATCTCCTAAACCCTACCACCCTGGTGCGCTCACTCCGCTCCTCCACCGAGGTCCTCCTATTGGTTCCAAGGGCCAGGCTGAAAACCTTAGGAGATCAAGCATTCGAGGTAGCTGGCATGGCCCTCTGGAATTCATTTCACAGATCTCTGAGGGAGGCCCCGTCAGTGGAGGTTTTTGAAAGGGGTCTAAAAATACACCTTTCTAATCAAGCATTTTTAATTAGCTTGTCATATTGATATTTTTACTATTTATTTTGATTTTAATTGTTGATTTACTGACCATACTATTTAAATGAAACATGTATTGCTGTTGTGTGCCTTTGCACTACCCTGTAATGCACACAGAGCCTCCTGGATTAGGTGTCATATATCAATAAATGCTTACTTACTTACTATGTATCAAAATCATATTAATGAGCACCTCAAAGTCCTTATAGTGATTACTGCTGGATCATGCCTGCTCCCCAACACTCACCTTCCCAGTTGCTTTTCTTGTCCACCATCTGCCACACAAACTCTGTATGCTGGCCACTCTTAGTACTTCACTCCACTGCTTCTATGCTATTCAGGTTGTTAAGCCTCCTACATGCAGCACCCAACCTTCATTTCTTGGCCACAACCCTCCAAATGATGTCATGCTTGAGCATAAATACACTGCATGCACTAACCAACAGCAAACTACATCAAATTACTGACCAGTAACAAACCAGCCCCATGCAACCCTCAGCAGCCAGTAAAAACTACAACACTATTTAAATTAGTACAACTCCACCTATCATAGATGTGATATAAAACCAAACTGTAAATGAGATCACACCAAAAACTGTTAGAAAAGAAAGTTCAAATCATAAAATATAAAATGACCTAGAAACATTGCTACCCTCCTTCTATGTGATGTGCTCATGCCATAGATGTGCTTCAAATAACCCATTCATTATGCTGATTGCGCCGCATGTGCAAGAAACATATTTGCCAGCTTGCTCCAGAAGCAGGTTGTGGAGGTGTTGCACTGCTGTGGCTAATGCCCCACAGCCTTTAGGCTTGGCCCACTCCTGAATGCATGGCATGCTGCTGCTGACACTAGTTCAGCCAGCATGCCACCAACCTGTAAATATTTAGCCGCTGCAATCGAGGCCACCTTGTCATTGCAGCATCAGCCATTCAGGTGCAATGAGGGAGTGACCCATCATCGCTAGGCGGAATGTTAGTACTCTAATATTGTTTGTAGACATAGCAGCGGCTTGCCACCGTGTTAACAAACAACAATATTCCTGAGCTCTCAGGACGAGGACCCTCTTGGCAGCATGTACTCCCCACAGTGTTTAGAAGCAATGGGGGCCCCAACTTATCGGCTTTAGTGCCCCTAATAAAAACATTTATTTTGCTGATTGAGGAGCCCACTTCCCATCGGCATTATGTCCCCAAAGTTTAATTTGCAGACGGGATCCCAATCCCCATAGGCATAACTCCCCAAACACCCAGTGCACTCAGGTTGAGGGGTGCCCAATCCTCAGCTCTTGGCGCCCCTTTGTGCCAACAGGGGTTCCCTATCCCCATCGGCTAGAGTTGCCCCTCAAACAAACACTGTTGGCATGCTTGAGCCCACCCCAGTGTGCCAAATAGCCTGTAAAAAGAAACATTCCTGTGATGTTTTTTAATTTAACCTGTAAAGAAAGAAAACGGCCCCATGAGGTCTCCCTGCCCCACTCCCACAACCCGCGCCCACACTGTGCACCCTGCCTCCCCACACACCCTTCACCCCATACTTAGCTCTGAAGTCTGGCACGATGATCTTGCGTGGCCCGGGAACATGTCTGCACTTTTCAAAGCTGACCGCAAACTGGGGAAATGCCGTAAGCTGTATAATGGAATAAATAATTTTTTTTTCAACTTTGATGCATATCTCAGGCATGTTTTGAATTTTGGCACCAAATATTCAACATGGGTTTTGGGACCCTCCATGAATTCTGCCACCGCTATGGCGTTATTCAGCCCCAAAAGTTGATTTTGTGGTCACTGCACGGAATCACCTTTCAGGACTAATTAATGAAATGACAGTGCCAGTGTTCATGAGGTGGGCTCTCAAAAAGCATATGTTGCAAATCTGGTGGAAAAAATCCAAAAAATGATTGTTCAACAAGCGTGGGTTATGCAGTTGCTACGTATGCTCGTAACTTTGCGAATTTGCAATATTTTCTTGCCAGATTTTCAACATTGGCATTTTTTCCACACCTCCTTGTGAACAGTACAGCTGTCATTTTTCACATCCTGGCCAAAATGTGTTTTTGCAGTTCCAGCGCAGAATAGCACGGTCGCTGTGGGAAATCTGTGTTCGGGACACATTATGAAAATGACAGTGACACTGTTCAGTAGCAGAAGTCCAAAATGCCTATGTTGAAAATTGGACGATGAAAGTCCATAAATTAGTGTGTTATGAGCTTGCTGTGTCAATTTCCATGCACGCCCATACCTTCGCAACTTTGTAATATTTTCAGGCCATATTTTCAACATTGCCATTTTTACACACCTCCTTATGAACAGTACAGCTGTCATTTTCACATCCTGGTCAAAATGTGTTTCACTCATCCAGTGCATAATTGCGAGGTCGCTGTGGGAAATCAGTGTTTGGGACACATTAATAAAATCACACTGACAAAGTTCATGAGCAGAGGTCCTAAAATGTCTATGTTGAAACTTTTGTGATGAAACTCCATAAAATGACAGTGTTATGAGTGTGCATTGTGCAGTTTCCATGCACCCTTGTAACTTCACAAATTAGTAATATTTTCACACCACATTTTCAACACTGGCATTTTTCCACACCTCCTTACGAACGGTACAACTGTCATTTTTCACATCCTGGCCAAAATGTATTTTCGTGCTTCTGGCGCAGAATACCACAGTCACTGTCGGAAATCAGTGTTTGGGACAGATTAGGATCGAGCAAGTAAGAGAGGGGGAGTGATTGAGCGTAACTGAGCTCTGTCAGGACTGCTGCAGATTTTCTTGTGGGCAAGAAAAGGCACCAACACAGGCAGGAGCCCAGTACAAAAGGGAAGCCTGCAGCTGGGAGACTCAGAACAAATGAGTGATGGAGGGGAGGAGTGAGCTCAACGGAGCTCTGTTGGGACTGCTGTGGATTTCTTTGTGGGCAGAAAAAGGCAGCAATGAATGCAGGGGCCCAGTACAAAAGGGCAGTCTGCAGCAGTTGGAGAAACAGAATGAGTGACTGAGAGAGGGGGAGTGAGTGAGCCCAACGGAGCTCTACCATGACTGCTGCAGATTTCTTTGTGGGTAGAAAAGTGTAGCAATGCAGGCAAGAGCCGTGTACAAAAGGGCAGCCTTCAGCACCAGCAGAAATAGAATGAGTGAGTGAGGGGGGGGAGTGTTGGGACTGCTGCAGATTTCTTTGTGGGCAGAAAAAGGTGCTAACAGAGGCAGAAGCCCAGTACAAAATGACAGCCTGCAGTGCCAGGAGAAACAGAATGAGTGAGTGAGACAGGGGGAGTGAGCGACCTCAACGGAGTTCTGTCAGGACAGCTGCAGATTTCCTTGTGGGCAGAAAAAGGTGTCAATGCGAGCAGGAGCCCAGTACAAAAGGTCAGCCTGCAGTGCCAGGAGAAACACAATAAGCAAGTGAGAGAGGGGGAGTGAGCAAGCTGAACGGAGCTCTATCATGACTGCTGCGGATTTCTTTGTGGGCAAAAGGCGATCAATGCAGGCAGGAGCCCAGTACATATGGCGAGCCTGCAGCACCATCAGAAACGGAATGAGCAAGTGAGAGAGGGGACTGGAGCGAGCTGTGTTTGGACTTCTGAAAATTTCTATGTGGGTAGAAAAAGGCAGCACACACACAGGGGCCCAGTGTAAAAGGGCAGCCTGCAGCAGTGGGGGAAACAAACTGAGCGAGTGAGAGAGGGGAGTGAGCCGAGCTGAGCTCTATCCTGACTGTTGCAAATTTCTTTGTGAGCAGAAGATGGCGGCAATGCAGGCAGGAGCCCAGTACAAAAGGCATCCTGCAGCACCAGCAGAAATGGAATGAACGAGTGAGAGAGAGGGTATGAGCAAACTCAACAAACCTCTGTCAGGACTGCTGCAGATTTCTCTGTGGGCAGAAAAAGGTGCCAACAGAGGCAGAAGCCCAGTACAAATGGGCAGCCTGAGCACCAGGAGAAGCAGAGTGAGTGAGTGAGACTGGGGCAGTGAGTGAAAGAGCTCAAAGAAGCTGTGTCGGGACTGCTGCAGATTTCTTTGTGGGCAGAAAAAGCCACCAATGCAGGCAGTAGCCCAGTACAAAAAGGCAGCTGCAGCAGCAAGAGACACAGAATGAACAAGTGACGGAGGGGGAGTGAGTGAGCTCAACGGAGCTCTTTTGTGACTGCTGCAGATTTCTTTGTGGGCAGAAAAAGGCAGCAATGCATGCAGGGGACCAGTACAAAAGTGGAGCCTGCCATGCCAAGACAAACAGAATGAGTGAGTGAGAGAGAGGGAGTGAGCAGGCTCAACAGAGCTCTATCATGACTGCTGCAGATTTCTTGTGGGCGTAAGAAGGCGGAAAAAGCAGGCAGAAGTCCAGTACAGCAAGCCTGCAGAGCAGCAGAAATGGAATGAGCGAGTGAGAGAAGGGGAGTGAGCGATCTCAGCAAGCTCTGTTGGGACTGCTGAAGATTTGTTTGGGCAGCAAAAGGCACCAACAGAGGCAGGAGCCTAGTACAAAGGGCAGCCTACAGCGCCAGGAGAAAACAGAATGAACAAGTGAAACAAGGATTGAGCAACCTCAATGAAGCTTTCATCGAGACTGCTGCAGATTTCTTTGGGCAGAAAATGCAGCAACAAGCTGGAGCACAGTACAAAGGCCAGCCAGCAGCACTGGCAGAAATGGAGTGAGTGAGTGAGAGAGGGTGAGTGAGCAAGTTCAACGAAGCTGTGTCGGAACTGTTGCAGATTTCTTTGTGGGCAGAAAAAGCCACCAATGCAGGTAGGAGCCCAGTATAAAAGGGCAGCTTGCAGCAGCGGGAGACACAGAACAAGTGAGTGAGGGAGGGGGGAGTGAGTGAGCTCAACAGAGCTCTTTTGGGACTGCTGCAGATTTCTTTGTGGGCAGAAAAAGGCAGCAAATGCACACGGGGACCCAGTACAAAAGTGCAGCCTGCAGTGCCAGGAGAAACAGAATGAGCGAGTGAGAGAGGGGGAGTGAGTGAGCTCAACAGAGCTTTATTGTGACTGCTGCAGATTTCTTTGTGGGCAGAAGAAGGCGGCAATGCAGGCTGGAGCCCAGTACAAAAGGGCAGCCTTCAACGCTGGCAGAAACGGATTGAGTGAGTGACAGAGGGTGAGTGAGTGAGCTCAATGAAGCTCTGTCAGCACTGCTGCAGATTTCCTTGAGGGCAGAAAAAGGTGCCACCAGAGGCAGGAGCCCAGTAGAAGAGGGCAGCCTGCAGCACCAGGAGAAACAGAATGAGAGAGTGAGACAGTGGAAGTGAGCGACCTCAATGGAGCTTTGTCGGGACAGCTGCAGATTTCTTTGTAGGCAGAAAAAGGTGCCAATGCAGGCAGGAGCCCAGCACAAAAGGGCAGCCTGCAACACCGGGAGAAACACAATAAGCAAATGACAGGGGAGTGAAAGAGCTCAACAGAGCTCTATTGTGACTGCTGCAATTTTCTTTGTGGGCAGAAAAGGTGGCAATGCAGGCAGGATCCCAGTACAAAAGGCCAGCCTGCAGCGCCAGCAGAAACAGAACAAGCGAGTGAGAGAGAAGGGGTGTGAGCAAGCTCAACAGACCTGTGTCAGGACTGCTGCAGATTTCTTTGTGGGCAGACAAAGCCACCAACAGAGGCAGGAGCCCAGTACAAAAGAGCAGCCTGCAGCGCCAGGAGAAACAGAATGAGCGAGTGAGAGAGGGGGAGTAAGCCACCTCAACAGAACTCTGTCGGGACAGCTGTGGATTTCTTTGTGGACAGAAAAGGCTGCCAATGCAGCAGGAGCCCAGTACAAAACAGCAGCCTGTAGCACTGGCAGAAACAGAACTAATGAGTGGCAGAGGGCCAGTGAGCGAGTTCAATGAACCAATGCAATCAACGCTCGCATTGACAAATGTTTCTATGATTGCTGTGCATGCTAGCACAAGTCTAACATTTTGCTATGTACAGGATTTTGAGAGGTGTGTCATGGTGGTTCAATGCAAGAGGTTCCACAAGGGGCTTGACCAATAATCAGCAAGGCTGGTCATGACACTGTTTAGGCATGAAAGTGTGTGGACTTCAAAACAATGTGCTGACAGACACATTCATAAATCAGCTCTTTCAGCAAGTGATTGATCTCACCATGTGCTGTCAGCCTGCCTGCTCCCACCACCCACCAGCATTTTACATACACACACACACACACACACAGTCAGTTATACAGGTCCAGCTGCAGTCTGTAAGTACCTGAGGCCTGCCACAAAAATATGTTTTTTCCTTGGAATCAGGGTGTGGTGAGACTTAACAGAACTTAGCTTTATCTTTCATGTAACATTCTAGGATTGAAACCTGAAACTTTTCACTTTGCTAATGTGTGTGTGCCTCTCTCTCTGGCCACACACACACACACACACACACACACACACACACACACACAAGTCAGGTTACGATGCTATAGTAGGCTGCTGATACAGTGAAAATGGAACATTTAAGAACATTAATATTCACTTGGCCACTAGGGTAGTAAATAAGGATCATTTCACATTAATATAGGTTACATCAAACAATGAAATAAACTGTGCCTGGCACTGATTTTTTTCCGCAGAACCCTATCACTTTTTGTCCGCCCTGGTCATGGCCCTGAAGCCCACCCTATCTATGGCTGCCTGGGTCCCCAGTCACCCCTGGTTTATCCCCAGAGGGCGGGCCGTGGTCACATCTTCCGTGATCACGGAACTAGTATCTGGTCGGGGACCCCAGCGATAGTGGGTATGCGAGACTTCGGGAGAGCTTCATTCAGACAGTGGCCCTCTCCCACCTATGCTTTTCTGTCTTTTCCTCATGGAGGTGGGGACGGCAATGATGCCAACGCCTGCCCTGCCTCCCAGATAGATTAGCGCCAGCAGCGTGAGATCTCCCAGCCTCCGCCAGGAGTCCCTCAGTGCTCCAAGTGCTTCCTCCTCCCCGGAGAAGGAGAGCAGTCCACAGGATGCTTCATCCTTCTCCCACCCTCGGCTGTCAGGCGCCGCAAGTGGAAATCCCACCACTGAGCCAACGGCCGGCTGCTTGGCACTGATTTTTAAACAATGTTTGCCTATAAACTGGTGTTTAGTTTACCCCTTCAAAGTGCAACAATTTGCAAATTTGAACACTTACCATTTAAACATTTCTTGGGGAGGACTCCCATATTCTCTGTTTAAAGAAAAAAAAAGATCCCCTGGTAAAATCATGGAAATGGTCCTACTTTCAGCCAGGCCCAGCTGCAGTCTGTAGGTATCTGAGACCAGCAATAGAATAATTTTTTTCCTTGGAGTTAGGGATTGGGGGACCTAACAGAGCTTTGCTTTATTTTCCACATAAGCCTTAAAATGCACCACAGAGCATCTAAAACCCCAGAGCTTCTGGGGGCTGCTCATAACACTGACAATTGGGGTGCCAATCCCCAGTGTCTCCACCTAAAATAAAGAAAAACTTCACTGGTAGGTTACTTTTTAAATAAACACTGTAAAAGAAAAATGTCCATCGATGTCTGTTGCTGTCATGCTGTAATTGCTGCCCCCACCCCACCCTCAAGCCCAGCCCATATTAGTCTTCCGCATGGGATCTGCACCTTAGATCCAGTTCAACAGCAGTACCAGCAGTGAACATCCAGTACTGACAAATGCTTGTTTATATTTGTGACTGAATGAACTCTGGACCTCACTCATGTCTTTGGCACTCATGAGGTTACCAGAGTTAATTCAACCAGTCGCATAAATAAATTGGTTATGTGAAACCCATCTATGACATAACCTGTAGCTATATTATTTCAAAAGATTTATCAGGGAAGACATACTGTGCTGAAATAGCTCATTTCCTGATGTACCCTTTAGATATTGTATTGGATGACCTGCACCTCTTCTTATATGGGCTGAATACTTTTACATTTATCTGCTATTCCCAATGCCTTATTCAATCCTCCCTCCCTTATGTTTCTGGGTCTTACCTAATCACTGACTTTCCTTTGCTCTTGTTAAGAAGAGGTTTACTATTTACCATTGTGATTGGTTGGCATCTCATGGCACTCCAGACATTACCTCATGGGTTACAGCCCACCTGATAGGCTAATGATGCACATGACCCAGATCAGATTTCCAGTATATCCAGGTCCCAGGAACCCCTGCTCTCCAGTTGTAATTTGTGCATCTGAATAGGCAAGAAGCATCCAGAGAACCCCTGTCTGCTCTTTATCTTTAAGGTAGGAAATGTTTTTTTTTTATTTAGCCTTTTATGTGCTAATATTCAGGAATTATGGATAGCACCTTGTGCTTATTGTTTATGAAGGAGCCTATGGCTCCCAGAGATTCTCCATGGCTAAGCTCAGTTTATGTGTTATGGAATTCCCTAGTTGCAATTGTTTATACTTTATGTGTTATGGGATTCCTTTTGGTAATCGATTTTTTATAAATGTTTTCCTCGTTCCTGGAGGCCTCTCCAAGCGTTTGAGCACTTCTAAGGCAAACGCGTTTTCTCAGTTAGGCCTTTCAGGTGAAACAGTGTGCTGCCTTCCCCTGCAGCCCGCAGCGGCAGTTCGCATCCCCTAGCAGGCCCTCGCTGCCAGGAACGCCCTGAGTCGCCTCTGCTCCCGCGACCAGCGGTCCCTTTCGGCCTGCGCTCAGAGGCCTCCTCCCTTGATTCCCTGCCGCTAGTCGCCTCTCCCCATGACTCCGCAGCCTCCTGTGTCTCCCGTGGAGTCGCCTCTGCCCCCAGCGACTCCGCGGTTCCCTGTCCAGGTGTGCCGGGTCCCGGCCCTGTTGGTAACTCCCGCGAGTCGCCTCTGCCCCCCGCGACTCCGAGGCTTGCCTGGTCCTCTTCCAACGTGCTCCCGGCCTGTTGGTAGGCCTGCGAGTCGCCTCTGCTCCCCGCGACTCCTCGGGTCATCTGAGACCTTCCAGGTGTCCCAGCAGGCCAACACGTGCCTCCCTGAGGACCACGGCCCACCCCCGCGGCAACGGCTGCCACGCGGCCCTCTCACTTCCTCAGGCATCGGCCTGCTCTACTCCTGAGTTGCCTCTGCTCCCGTGACTCGGGAGCTCTTGACCACTCCCCACCCACCCAAGTCCTCAGACTCGCCTCCAAGCAGTCGCGAGTCGCCTGCTCCCCGCGACCAGGCCTCAACCCAAGGCCCGATGTCTCTCAAAAATGCCTCACCCCCAAAGCCTACCTGGAAGGGGTGAGGCCAGCGCGACGCTCCATGGCCATCGCCCTATCCCAGGCTGACCAGCCAGCCTATCATTCCTTCTGGGAGTCCCTTCCTTCACTATCTCCCAGGCCTCTAGCAGAGTGAGGCCGGGAGGCGACTGGGATCCCTGATCCTCTCTTCTTCGTGAGCTGGACCACGCCCGCACAGGCCTCCGACTGACCATGACCCTTCCCCTCGCCTTCCTCACTTCAGCGAGCCAGCAGGCAGTCTGGCTCAGTGGTTTCGGCCCTGTAGTGCACCTCTGGCCCCACCACAAGCTCCTTCTGGATTGAATCCAATGGTATCCTGCATTCCGACAACGGCGGGTCAGGTCTATGGAAGCAACCTGGCCTCCAGGGGCCTCGGGCCACTCCGAATTGTTCTCATTTGTAAAAAAAAAAAAAAGGAAAGACCAGAAAGGAGCCAGAAGGAGAGACAACTGGGCGACTTCACGGTTCACTCGGGTCCCTCTCATAGCGACCCCAGGAGAACAATGCAGAGCTACTGCAAGGGTACCTCACACAGCGACCCAGGCAGATCCTGCGATCCGCATCCCCAGCTCTTGGGGGGTCGTGGCCCCCTCCCACAGTGGGTCCGCCCTCCCGAGCAGGATGACCAGTCTGGGGATAGGTGGAAAAGGTTCCGGATAGAAGTCTCCACCTTTGCGGCTCGAGCTAAGGGCCCTCACACAGCGCCCTTACCATAGCAGCCTTCTAATTGGGTCTAAGGGGGAAAAACGCCGGAGTCCTTTCCTCCGCTCAGATTCTCTCTCTCTCTCTCTTATCTTGCAGATGGTTAAGGCAAAGAAATGCACCGCGTGCAGCGCCACCCTCCTCCCTCAAACCCAGGCCCCCTATGTGCAGCCTGCCTCATGGACGACGAGCTGTCTTCAATGGAGAGAACTCCACCACTAGCTCCTTCCCTTCCCGGCCCCAGCAACTCGACGTGGGTGGACCCGGGCTCCCTACTGATTCAAAACCAACAAGCTACGGTGGCCATGATGGAGAGCCAGCAAAACTTCATGCTGAAGATCATGGAGAAACTGGAGGGGCTTACACAGAACAGAGCTAGACCAGCCAAAGCGGAGCCTCTCCGTCAGAGAGATCCTCCAGAAGAGCCACCGGCACCAGAAGACTCGCTCCCCAGCATTCCCCAGGATGGCAACACTGAGGAGAGAGAGAAAGAGGACGAGTTCAAAGAGGAGGAGGAGGAGCATGGCCTGGATTCTGACATAGAGGACTTCGATCAACAGCCAACCCCGTCTCTGACCTCTAAACTGTGCGCATTCGAGGCATTTACCGGTCTCATGAAGGTCATCAAGGCCACCATGGGCCTTGCCACGGAGGAGCAAGAAGGGGAGAAGACGGAATCCAAGCTAGACCCTATGATCCAGCTAAGGACCACCACCCCAGAGACCTTCCCAGTCTGCCCGGCCATTGAGGAACTGATTCATACCAAATGGCAATCCACGGATCCGGGCAGAATGCCGAATAGAAGGAACCTACTCAAAATGTACCCGATTCAGGGCGACAAGTCCGACGCCTAGTGCAAGGCCCCTCCATCAACCCCAAGTGGCAGCCTTGAGTAAGAAGACCGTATGCCGCAGGGCACCATAGCACTCAAGGACTCTACCGACAAGAAAATTGAGGACATGTTGAAAAGACATTCGAAATAGAGGGTACCATGGCTAAGGCAATGACAGCGGCGATCTATACCTCGAGGCCCAGATCCGCTGGTTGGAGGAACTGCAGGAGCAGGCAAGCCAGAAGTCGAGGGAGGCTGAATTATTACACTGCACCCTCGACGCAGCCAAGTACCTCGCCGACATGGCAGTGGACTCCTTGCGCCTCCAGGCCAGGGCGGCTGCCATTACAAATCGGGCCTGCAGAGCACTATGGCTCAAACTCTGGGATGCTGACTCAGAATCTAAGACTTTGTTTCAGAATTTACCCCTTAAGGGGGGTCATGTATTTTGGGAAGGCCTACAGGCTTATCTGAAACAGAGGGAAGAGGGTAGGGACCTCTTAAGGAATAGGTCAAGACCCTCACATCTACCAGCTGCTAGATGCAGGTTTCGGCCCGGAGCCAAGAGCTAAAGCCGCAGGGAACCCTACTCGCAAATCCACTCCTTTGGAGTAGGGTCCCCACATCCTTCCCACGCACTTCTGCCTTCAACACCTACAAGTCCCCCTCCTCCTTCAGACCTCGAGGTCAAAGGTCCGGAGGCCATGGAAGAGGATTCAGGGGAAAACAGTGACTCCTTCTCCCCGAGACCCCCTCAGTACCCCCCGGTCGACCAACGGTTGGCTCTGTTCGCCCACCGCTGGGAGGTCACCACGTCAGACAGGTGGGTCAGAGACGTGGTCTCCCGGGGATACACCATAGAGCTGGCTCACCAGTCCATACCCCAATGGTTCGTCTCATCTCCCATCTCCAAAAGGAGGGCCTCACCACACCAGGTACAGGGTATCCTGGCAGATCTGATCCAGAACAGGGCCATTCAACCAGTTCCAGTTCAGGAGCAGGGGGAAGGCATGTACTCCATCTTCTTCCTAGTGCCCAAAAAGTCGGGGGAGCTTAGGCCCATCCTGGACCTAAAACACCTGAACAAATACGTGATCCCACGTCGGTTCAGGATGGAGACGGTACGGTCCATCCTACGGGGTATCAGAGTAGGTGATTTCCTAAGCTCAATCGATCTAAAGGACGCCTACCTGCATATCCCCATCATCACGAACCACAGAAGGTTCCTACGCTTCCACATCCTGGGTCAGCACTTCCAGTACCGGGCACTCCCTTTTGGTCTGTCCTCCCCAGAGTCTTCACCAAGGTCTCCATCACCTTGGTGGCCAGACTCAGGGAACAAGGGCTGGACATAGTACCGTATCTAGATGACTGGCTCATACGCGCATCGATCCAGGAACAGGCGACGCTCATACGGAACTCGCCATGACGGGCACCAGGGACCACGGTTGGGTGGTGAACGAGGAGAAGAGCCAGCTCTGTCCAACCCAACAGATCGAGCATCTGGGGCCATCATCAACTCAGCAGATGGCTGGGCAAGCCAACCCCAGCGTGGATCCGCACCTCCGAAAACTGGCTGGGCAGTTAAGGTCGCACCTGCACCACTGTGGCAGAGGTCACGAAACTCCTGGGCTGCATGGCCTCCTGCATCGACCTCGTCCCATGGGCCAGGTGGAACATGCATCCACTCCAAAACTTCTATCCTGGCAGCGGAGCGCGAACGAGTTCAACTTGCACCGCCTGGTCCAGCTGCCCACAGAAGTGAGAGCTTCCTGAGGTGATGGGTCACTCCAGGAAATCTGACAAGAGGAGTTCCCTGAAGCACCTCCCGATTCCCATCGGACGGACACGAGTATCTCTGGCTGGGGAGCATGCCTGGGGACGAGTCAGCGCAGGGCACCTGGTCCCCAGCGGAGGCCCTACTCTCAATAAACGTGCTGGAGATGAGAGCGGTGTTCCACGCGCTAAGGACCTTCCGCCACATCATACAGAGACAGTCGGTCCTGATCAAATCAGACAACCGCGTGACGGTGGCATACATAGCGAAACAGGGGGGTACCAGAAGCAAGGCCATGTCACGGGAAACCTCAAGAGTAATGAGCTGGGCACAAACTCACCTATCCCACCTGGGGCGGTCCATTTGGCGGAAAGCTGAACATAAGGGCAGATTGGCTCAGCCGCCAACAGATTCACCCGGAGGTGGCGTCTGCACCCAGACCTGTTTCGCTAATCCAGGACGACGTGGGGCCCAGTGTCCATAGACCTAATGGCATCAAGGAACAACACCCAGGTGGACAGGTACTTGTCCAGATTCAGGGATGTGCACCCAGGGCACAGACGCCCTGTCTCAGGAGTGGCCTCGGCACGGTGCATAATGTTTCTCCGCTATCCTCATTCCTCAAGTCATGGAAAAATCCGAAATCCCAGGCCACTGTCATCCTGGTGGCCCCATACTGGCTGAAGATCGTGGTTTGCAGCGATCACCGAGATTGCTCTAGCCAGCTTCCGGATCCCGACCAGGCCAGATATGCTGTCGCAGGGTCCCTATGCACCCGCCCCTTGAACTCTGAAACTCACGGCCTGGCTCCTGAGAGGGAACGACTATCCGCCACTGGGTACCACAAGTCGGTCATAGGCACGCCTCCTGTCTCGTTGTGCCTCCACCACCTCCACATACGAGAGGCAATGGGCCGCTTCTCACAGTGGTGCCACCGCCGAGGCTCGGTACCAGAACAAGCCAATCTCCCACTATCCTGTTGTTCCTGCAGCAGGGGTGGATAGGGACTGGCACCCTCCTCTGAGGGTGCAGCTAGCAGCCAGGAGGGCCAGAGGTCTGGTCGAGGGCACCCACCAGGAGCTCATCCGATGCAATCCAGTTCCTAAGGGCCGTGGACCTCATGCGACCCAGGGCCAGACCTGGGGTCACACCCTGGGACCTACCTCTGGTATTGGACTCCCTAAGAGCACCACCATACGAACCCCTCGCCGAAGCAGACCTCTTCTGGGTAGGTCTGAAGACCGCTTTTCTAATGGCCATCTGCTTGGCCAGGAGGATAGGGGAGCTCGGTGCACTGTCCTGTGCACCCCCCTACACCACCTTCACCCCCGAAGGAGTACGACTTCGGACCGGTCCGGCATTCAACCGAAGATCTCACGAAGTTCCACAGGGAACAACCAATAGACTACTTCACCCTGTTCCGCCCTACCCGCAGGACGGAACAGTTCCACGGACTCTCTGGACGCCGGGTCAGTCCTCTCGGGTCTATCTGGCCAGGTCTCAACCCATCCGCAAGACGGAGAGACTCTTCGTGGTCCCGAGGGGTCAACGACAAGGGCTAGCGGCGTCCAAAACCACCATCGCAGGGTGGATCAAACGGGTCGTGCTCCACGCCTATACGGAAAAGCATCTGACCCCACCACAGGATCAGAGCACACCCACAAGGGTGGTTTCCACCTCCCGGTGAACGAGCACTGGTATCTTCTGAGGATATCTGTAGGGCCGCCACCTGAGCTCCCACACACCTTTGCGAGGCACTCAGACTAGAGCAACTCCAGGATTTCAGGCCGCCTTCGCATCTCACGCCCCCAGCTGCCCCACCTCGGCGTCCCTCCGATCCATCCAAACCCACCCGGAGACTTAAACTGTTTATTCTCCCATGAGGTATGTCTGGAGTGCCATGAGATGCCAACCAATCACAATGGGTGTTTACTCACCTGGTAAAGGTGATTGTGTTGGCTGGCATCCATGGCACTCCAGATATTACCTCATGGGTTACTAGCCTACCTGATAGGCTAATGATGCACATGACCCAGATCAGATTTCCAGTATATCCAGGTCCCAGGAACCCTGCTCTCCAGTTTGAATTTTCCATAGCTGAAAGGAAGAAAGTAGAACACAAGCAAGCAATGCACACAATAGAGACTATAAAGAGATATGCAATGACAGGGTAAAATAATGGGGCCAGAGGCCTGAATTTATTGCCTATTCTGTACACAGTACCTCGAACCATGGTTCGACTTGAGTTTCCTTGCAGCGGAATAAGGTTGAAGGAGTAGGGACCTCCAGATTCTCTTTCCTTTTCTTGTGGTACACTCCGATCATACCCGAGGGAGGACCATTAATCAGTTATGCTGTCCTGCCTTCCACACCTGCCTTGCCTAGTGCAAGCATGTCCTTGCTTTCTTTCTGTGATAATATATAGTCTATTTTCCTATTTGTCTCCAAAATACTTCCCCATATTATATACACTTCTCTTCTCTATTAACTACCCCATAAGTGCTTTCAGCAATCAGAGAGGCCTCTGCCTAGCCCGCTTGACCTTAGTGCCAGTCAGGACCAACTGATCACTGTCTCCAGTACATGCTACCTTAGGGCCTCTCACATGGCATTAAATTGCCCATTAGCTTCACAGTACTTAAGATATTATACTGGGTTTACAGCATACACTCTTCAGTCTCTTATCTTTGATGCATCAACATTGCACAGCTTGGGACCTGTTTACTTGAATGACTTTAAATATTTATATTCCCACCCATCAACTTCATTCATTATGTCTATTTGTGCTGTCTATCTTAAAATCACACTCAAAACAGTAGGTGGTCGTGCTTTCAGTTACTGGGCAGATGTAGCAGAATAGCTAATCAGTTGAAGAGTTAAATATGCTGTTGATAGCTCATTTCACTCTGCATTAGGTTCTGGCCTGAAAGTACTATAATCCCATCATGTATCACCGCTGATTTCTGTAGTGTTTCTTTCTCTGACTAATGATGTTTAAATGAACTATTTACTGATTTTACATACAGTTTTTAATCAATAGAATAATATTGACGTTATAATTGTGTGTACCTTTTGTGTTTTTGATTTTATTAGATCATACAATACTTTCAACTATGTAGTAAAGGTACATTTTAAAACTAAAATGAATGCTTAATTCTTTGCAGCAATAAAATTGTGTAACCACAGGGCCACACTGAAAAAAAGATGTGGCATGCCATTTGTAAATCAGCTACATAAGAAAAGAAATACATCTTTGCAGATTTTCAGTTTATATTCTTAAGTGTTCTACCCCACCCCCATGATAAAAGTCTTTATTACGTATTGGCCGAGCCTTAACTACTTATCCAAGCAAGGGAAAAAAATCATATCTAGTGATACAGCAACATGGGACTGGTTCTTCCTTTAAGCAAACATTGAATTTGGTTCTAAAAGTATAATGTTTTCTCTTCCAGAAGGAACCAGCCAGAGTAGCCCCACATTTAGGGGCCATATTATAAGAACTGTGTCTATCCCTGTAGTTTGCAGCAGGGGTGCTAATTGTATGGCCAGAGGTGTCAGCTACTTTATAATTGACCTGCTACAGCCAATAGCATGCCACCTGGATGGGAGCAGGTTCTGCATAAAAGCAGCCACTGCCAACATGTCCAGCATGTTCATGTCTAGTGAGTGAGTGGATCGGCAAAGGAGTGGAACTGGTGACTGGCATTGTGGGTATCAGCAGGTGTCAGCAGAAGAAAAATGAGATGTGGGTGACTCTGCCAGACAGCTAAGGAAAGGCACCTGTTCACTACTGTGTAGGTAGGGTGGAAGGTCAATGGTAGGCCAAAACTGGGAATAAGAGCAACACCAATCTAGGGTAATAGTATATAAAGATTTAAACAAGGCATAGGGGAACACAAACAGAAAAAAACAAAAAAGGGGGAACTAGAAACACCCTATCAGGGTAAGGGTACAAAAATATTTCCAGCTAACCCAGGGAGAACTGAGGCTGAGAATGTTATGAGTGGTATAGTCAGTGGCTGGGTGGCAGTTTTCCAGGAGACATTTTGAGACTACAGTGCTGCCTCATGTATACATACCCTCTGACTTGAGGGAGGAGGTCACTAGACTACAGGCTGAGTTGGCTAGGATTTGGGGACTCCTCCCACCCAGGGACCAGTGCCACCAAGACTGCCACCATTACCTCAGAGGATGCCAGAGAGGAGGAACAGCTGGATTGCGGTGGGCTCTGGAAGGGTGAGATAGAGTACATTCCTCACCCGTACCACTACTGATTTTATATTGCTCTGGCAGGGCAGGACTGCCAGAAAGAGGCACCCATACTAGTGACTCAGGGGATATGAAGGGCCTTCTGTAGTGGACACCCCAAGGAGGGTGGTAGAGGAAGCTATGAGGAGGAAGGAACATCTTGTGGGGGACTCCGATTGTAAGAGGGACAGAATTGGGAATAGGAAAGGGGGAGAGGTAGGTTAGGTGCCTACTCTGTGCCATGGCCAAAGAGATAGGAAGCAGATTCAGAGAATCACTTGAGCAACAGGATGGTCTGGAGAGCTGGATGTGGTTGTCCACCTAGACTAATGACCTGACTAGGGATGAGGCTGTAATAGTGCATGGGGAGTTTAGGGAGCCAGGGAGGGTCTTAGGGAACTTGCTCAGTGACTTTCGCTAAGGTGCTTCTTGTCTATGATAGGGGACAGGAGAGGGATCTCCACACTAGGAGCTTCAACTCATGGCTGAAGGAATGGTGCAGAGAAGAAGAGTTCAGCTACACTGGAGACTGGAACCCACCTGGGAGGATAAGGGCCCGTACTGGGGTAATAGTCTGCATCTATCCAGGAGGGGAACTGCAGTCCTCAGTGGAAGGTTTAAATGTTATTTCAATGAACATTTAAACTAGCTAAGGGAGTGGTGGAAGGAATCAGGGAGTCAGAAACTACCCCTTCCCACAGGCTGAAGTAGAGAGTAAGGAGTACCCAAGGGGAGCGGAATCCTCCAGTGTGCAAATTCATAAAGGAAAAGAGTGGTGATGGGGAATGAAGTTACTATTCGTACTGGAGTGAGTTACAGACCTCCATCATAGGGGGAGGGATTATATAAGTTACTGGTGGAAGCCATTGGCAAGATGGCAGAAAAGGGGGAGGTGCTGCAGGTGGGAGACTTTAACCTACCACATATGAATTGCAGCCTCCCAGTAGTGACTTCAGCTAGAAGCAGGGAGATCCTGGATTCTCTGTATGGGGCATTCCTCAGGCAACCAGTCAGAGAACCTACTCGTCCTGGGACAATACTGGACTTGGTACTCACTAACATGGATAGTGTTGTAGACATCAAGGTGGGAGACCACTTGGGGACCAGCGATCACCGTATGGTGTGGTTCAGTATAAGGATGATTGTGGAACTGAACCACACAAGGACAAAGGACCTAGACTTCAGGACAGATTTTAAAAAGATGGGTAAATGCCTAAGTGATGACCTAGTGGGTGGGGGGGATGACCTGGGTGGGGTGGAAGAACATTGGGTGAGGATAAAGGGAGCATAGTAATGGCAACAAACCTCTGCATCAAACAAGTGAGCAAAAGCAGTAGGAAAAAGGACTACTATAGTTCTTGAAAGAGGTGACTGAAAGGTAAAAGCTAAAAGGGTGGCATATAGAAGGCATAAGGAGATGCAAAGGAAGGAGGATACGGAGGTGTACAGTATCAGGAGAAAGCAGTGAAAACGATAAGGAAGGCAATGGTGCAGACTGAGGAAATAATAGCCCAAGAGGTAACAAAATGAGAGAAGACAAATTTTAGGTATATAAGTGAAAAGAGGAAGACCAGAGGTGGGATTGTAAGATTAAAATAAGAAGGGAGGGCTATGCAGAGGGGACCAGAAAAAGGCAGACATCGTGACCAAATACTTTTGTTTAGCATTCACAGAGGTAGGAGAAGGGGAGAGGCCACATAAAAGTAGAAAAAGCTTTGGAGGGAGGGAGGTGAACACTAGTCCTTTTTTGGAGGTAAGAGTCCTGAAGGGACTTGCTAATCTGAAGGTGGACAAAGCAATTGGGCCAGATGTGGCTCTTCCAAGTGTGTTGAAAAGCACTCAGAGAAAAACTGGCTGCACCTTTGACAGCTGTATTTAAGAACTCAGTGGAAACAGGAGAGGTTCCTGAGGACTGGAGGAGGGCAGATATAGTCCCTCTACACAAAAGTGGTAGCAAGGAGGAGGCTGGCAATTATAGGCCAGTCAGCCTGACATTAATGGTGTAAAGTAAATGGAATTATTGCTGAAGGAAATGAGTTTGGAATGTCTTTAATCCAGTGGGTTACAAGACCTGAGGCAGCATGGTTTCACAGGGTGAGGTGCATGTACAAACAAATCTGATATATTTCATTAACAGGATGACCATATAACTAGATCAGGGTGGAGCAGTGGATGTGGCCTACCTAGGATTTCAGTAAGGCATTTGATACCATTATACATAGGAGACTAGTAAGCAAGATGGGTAGCTTAGGAGTTGTTCAAAGGTAGCAAACTGGATAAGAAATCAGTTAAGGATAGATAGCAGAGGTGGTGGTAAATGGAGTTTACTCCAAGGAAGGGAGGGTGACCAGCCAGTGCCTCAGGGATCAGTGCTGGGACCAGTCTTCTTTAATGTCAAGTGACATTGCAGAGGAGCTGGAAGGGAATGTCTGCCTCTTTGCAGATAACACCAAAATCTGCAATAGGGTTGACACTCCAGGAGGGTGGAAAGGATAAGCAGAGACCTGAGAAAACCAGAGGAGTGGTCAAGGGTGTGTCAGCTGGGTTTCAATGCAAAAAATTGCAAAATAATGCACTTAGAGCACAGAAACCTAATAGCAGAGTACAAAATGGGTAGAGCGTTATTGACAACAACCAAGCAGATAAGAGAATTAGGGGTAATCATATTGGATGACTTAAAGGTGGCCAGGCAGTAGGGAGGGTGAGTAGGATACTGGGGTGCATAGGGAGGGTATCACCAGCAGGAAGAGGGAGGTGGTGCTGCTTCTGTATAGATCACCGGTAAGACTCCACATAGAGTATTGTATCCACTTCAGGGGCCCACATCTCTGGAGGGACATACTGTAGAGTGAAAGTAGCCCAGAGGAGGGCAACTAAAATGGTGCAGGGTCTGTATCAAAAGCCCTACCAGGAGAGCCTAAAGGATCTCAGTATGTAGAACCTGAAACAGAGGAGGGAGGGTGATAGGAAAGAGACCTGAAAATACCTCAAGGGATTAAATAAGGTAAAGGAAGGGAGTATGTTTCAGAAGAAAAGGTGCTCAAGAACAAGTGGACATGCTATGAAGCTGGAGGGGAGGATACATTCAGGAAAGATGTGAGGAAGTACTTCTTCACAGAAAGAGTGGTGGATTCCTTGAAAAGCCTTCCAGTAGAAGTGGTGGGGACAGAAACTGGTAGGGTTCAAAAATGCATGGGATAATCTGAAGGTAGTCATAGTGGAAAGGAAGGGGGAAGAGAGAAACTATACTGCTATACTACTAATGGAGGCAGTATAGTGCAGTGGCTTAAGGCTTTCAGCTGCAAATCTGGTGACATTTAGCAGACCAGATGTGGGTTTGAATCCCACAGCTTCCACTTACATACTGTGTGACCCTGAGCAAGTCACTTAACTTACCTGTGCTCCCAGGTCGCACCTGTAGAAAAGCTTTCAGCTTAGTGTGCTAATCCTGGTTAAACACAACTAAAAAAAAAGAAAAGAAACAGCTGTTGATTGGGCATGGTCTGTAGTAATATTTTAGGTAGGAAGAAGTGGGACAACTGGATGGACCAAGCGGTCCTTACCTACCATTCAAATTTTATATTTCTGTGTGTCTATGTAATACGTCCTATTTGACAATTCACGTACTGTGTCAATTCTGATTATCACAAATTACGCTGACTACTGGTTTTATCTCATACCCTATGTGCAATCTTCACAAGGGTGAAATAATGTTGGCAAGGGCAGGTATCAGAGGAAGACGAGGTTTTCTTTTTCACTTAATACCTGGACTGGAAGGATTTTGTACAAGTTTTGTCTACCTGGTATCAGGGTTTACACCTTAAGTAGTCCCTCAGGCTAGAGAGAAAAACAGCTTTAGAAAAGAAAAGAAAATTAAGCTAGGCTACCTAGTAGGAAGTGTGCAGGTTACTAGGGAAAAATATAACAATGGATAATTTAAGATACCAGTGTTAAGATACTTGCCCGAAGATAACTAAAACACATTTTATTATCAGTGAAATGATATGATTGCTTTAGCTATGCTTTAATATTTATTACGTCAGTCTACTTCCTCCCTGTAAACGTTGTTTCCAGTTTCCAGACTTATCCAGTGAAAAGTAGTTTCCAAATGTCAATCTGTGTTCCTCCTTTTATGCTTGTTTGCACGCATGTGAAAGTGAATATATTGTTACTATAGTGTAAGGGCTGTGTAGTGTGTATCATATAAGCCAACGGATGTAGAAATGTAGGAGGTTTGCCTCTCAAAGCCAATGCTGAAAGGCTGAGGATGACAGTGTTCATCTGGCTGATGTTCATAAACTTTGTAGTTTTAAAGGAGTAAGGCTCCACCAGTTGCAATGGTTTTCTGTCCGTTACCTAGCTAAAGCAGACACATCAGACTTTGAAGATAAACATCATGCCTCATGCTGCGGTGGATGTGTGTGTGTGTGTGTGTGATGTAGAGTATGTCACCCTAGTTACAGACAGGAATTGTCTGTTTGATAGCTAAACAGAGTTGTGAATGGCATACAGAATGTAAATATTATAGCTTCAAATAGTTTAACAGAATGTCAATAATGAATAGAAAACTAGCAATAGTTGACTTAAATTGCATATTGTTTATGATCCTTTTAAAGATCCCCTGATACCAATTGGATAACTGAAAAACGGCAGTTAGATGCAATTCAGTTTATAGTTCATATATTTTTTGCAATCTTTTTTCATATTTACTCTATTGTCCTGTGCCCTCCAATCAGACTCCTTCTGCTGCTGAACTCCAACCCAAGCTCCAGTACTTACCTCATTCACTGCTTACCTCATTATTTGAGTGGGTGCCATGGATGGTGGTGGTGTGGTGCCTTCAGAGCATCAGCATCATCCTGCAGATGGGAGTTCTTTTCCGCCTATTATTCCTCTTGAGTCAGAGCTGGTGGCATGTAACGGTGCACATGTAGACTGTGACACACATCTGTGACTTTCAATTTGGGTGACTGCCACTGTGCCACCTACCTTCAACTAAGTAGCAGCCAAGCAGCAGTGCACACTGTCCTCCCACCCTGAAAGAAGAAATCCTTCGATGGATGCTAAATCCTCCTTTTCACTGCCAGCCTCTGAGTAACTTTGGTCCATTCCTGAATCCAGGTTGCTGGTGTGGAGGGAGGTGAGGCATCCAGCACCTCAGCCCTCCATGCCAATGGCATGGCTGCAGGTTTACTGTAGCTCAGATTTCCTTGGGCAATGTTGTTTGTGGCCTTGAGGGGGGCCGAACCTGCAAACCATTGCTTTACGGTTCTGTGCTTTTACCTCTATACCATTCAGCAAGAACTACAGTATATATGTTTTCAATCCTTTCCCCTTTTTCTTTATTACTGATGGAAGAGACATATAAACAAGATTACTGTCCCTTGGACTTTATTACCTTTGGCTGCTTGTCTACACATGACATCATAATGCCCTGTTAATGACATTATAATTATCTCCACAGCAACAGACTGAGGTGGCCTGAACAGAGTGGTGACTGTAGAAGTAGACAAGCTGACAGAGTAAATAGGGCAGAGATCCTGTTTCCATGCAAATGTCTTTAGTAATAAACAAAAAAGGACAACTACAAAAAAGTGTGATATATAAGCTAAATTGTGCTTAGTATTATATTTATCAGAGCCTTTGTTTTAAATCAATGTACTTTATTGACATTTTGGTAAACAAACATTCAAACAACAAACAAAATTAAGCAGAACACAGTCCAGTCAATGCAGATTCCACTCTGGCTTCCATCAACATTCAAAATGGTCCAGGGGTTGAATAGTCTAAACACATAATAAATACATTATCAAGATTATTGTACAGGTATTGGTATGGAGAAGTATAATAAACATAGTGTTGTCCTGCAGGTAAGTGCTGGGGTATGCCTATCCCACCTCATACCCTAGTGGTGTTTTAATAGGGCAAGAGCAGCAAGGTATGGAGGCTTTCCCAGCTATGCTGATATGTCTTGTAAGTGTGTCTGGCACTGACAACCATGTGCTCCATCCTGAGTGCATTGATTATGGCCATTTTCCACTCCTTATATGATGAAATTGTATTGTCTAGCAAATGCTTCAAGATTACTTTTTTTTGGCTATGGTTGCTATGAGCATTATATGGCATTTCCTTATTTCCATGATGTGTTCTAAACCAAGGACCAACAGGCAGATCTCTGGACTGAAGACTGTGTTGAGCCCTAACAGGGGGCTTGGTTTGGCTTGTATATTCTTCCGTAGGGGCAGGCTTTGATGCTATACAGTCCTGGTTTCTTGGTTGTCCAGTTCAGGGAATTCTCCCTGCCAGTATTTACAGCAATCTGAGGTTTTGGGGGCAAAGGTTATATTGAGCTTCTGGTACAAGGAAATAATATGTTGTTAGTCTGCCCGAATTCCTTGCAACTCTTCCCAGAGGTGGAGTGTGATAAAGGTCCATGGTCTGGCCCCTATCCGGAGGGCAGCATGTGCTGCAGCTGGTGGAATTAGAAAGCTATTGCTACTCTCAATCTGTTCCTTCTTGAGAATGCAGGAAGGGCGAATAGTGTTTCACCCTGAATCATGTCACCAAACGTGATCAATGTGGTGTGCTAGAGGAAGGATATTGGGAGAGATTTGTTTTGCACTCAAAAATTAGGGTTTCCTCTATGGGTTTGAGCAGGGTCATAAAGGAAGTTCAGTCTCAGCAGTTTGAGGAGTTGCCTTGCTTCCTGTACTGAGGAGCCTATGGGGGTTCCCTTGACGGGTTTGTGCATTTTGCCAATGAGTACATCCAGAACGGCTTTGATGGAGATGCCCATTTGCTCACATAGTTCTTTTTCCATGGGTTTCCAATGTGGATGGTAAGAACAGCTCTCAAGCTGCTCATAGAGTGTCCTCCACCACAAGCATTTACTGACTCTGAGAGCCTAACAATAGACCCGAATGTTAGGCAGGTATAGACCACCTACTGTAGGTGTTGGGGGAGAGTCAGCTTATGAAAGGCCTTCTAGGTGTTTTACCATTCCATAGGACATTGGACAGGAGGGTATGTAAATAATTGAACCATTTAAATGGAATGTATTGGGGCACCATGTTTAGAGGGTACAGTATTTGGGGAAGAATATTCATCTTAGTAATACTAATCCTGGCCAAAATGAAAGTGGCAGATTCGCCCATCTCCTGAGATCCTTTTGTATCTTAGATATCAGCTTGTCCAAATATTGTGAGAACATAACATTGGTGCTTCCGATAACATAGTACCCAGATATTGGATGCTATCTGGGGATCATATCACTCCTCACTGCATTAATTCTATTCTATGGGTATAACGGTACAGGGGCATGATGACCAATTTAGATAGATTGAGCTTGCACCCGGCCAAATTGCCAAATTCCTGTAGGATGCACATTGTTGTTGGGAATGAATGAGTGGGGTTTTCCAAATGCAGGAGAAGGTCATCTGCATATGTTGAAAGTTTATATATTTATGCCCTCACCTGTATTCCAGTAATGTCTCTATTGGCAAGAAGTATCATAGTCAGAGATTCTAGATATAGGTTGAAAAGGTAGTGGGAGAGAGAACACTCCTATCTAGTTCCTTTTTGGAGGGGT
Organism: Neoceratodus forsteri; assembly: GCA_016271365.2. Lineage (NCBI taxonomy): Eukaryota > Metazoa > Chordata > Ceratodontiformes > Ceratodontidae > Neoceratodus > Neoceratodus forsteri. Next base: position 1,517,900,791 of record CM057456.1, read on the forward strand.
AAGCTATGTAAGTGGATGCCTTTATGGGTGATCTCTGCTGTTGGGTGGCAGTACAGTAGTGTAATCCAGACTCAGAAGGAGGTTAGAAAGCCATATGCTTCTAGAGCCTTCAGAAGGAAGGTCCACAACACTCTGTCGAAGGCCTTTTTGCATCCAGAGTAAGAAGCACAGTGGGTAAGTCCATGCCCCTGGATGCAGAAAGAGTGGGGCTACCTTTCTGACATAGTCTGTGGATAACCTGCCTTGCTAAAACCAACTTGCTCTGAGACCACCAGTGATGAGCATACTATCTCAGCCCTTGCTGCTAGGATCTTTACCAATCTCTTGATATCCAAATTAAGGAGGGAAATAGGTCTGTAATTAAACATTTGTTCTGGGTCTCTTCCAGTTTGTGGAGTAGTGTAATATGTGCTTCCCGTAGCAGTGGGTCTAGGTGTTACCTTGTGGCTACCTCAATAAAGAGTGTGGCTAGGTGGGGGGGCTAGATCTTCCTTGAATGCCTTGAAGAAGTTGGGTGAGAAGCTGTCAGGGCCTAATGTCTTGCTGGGGGTAAGGTCTTGGAAGGCCTGCAGAACTTCCGCAACCATTATGTCCCCTTCTAAGCAGCTAATCTCCTCTGTGGTGAGTTTGGGGAGATTTGCCTTTAATAAGAGGTCCTGTATGGCAAGCACTGGAGCAGGGGATTCTGCAGTATAGGTTTGTTCATATGCCCTGATGGTCTCTGCTATTTCCTGGATTTAGTGAGGATAGTTGCTGTGGGATCTGATTCCCTTGATTAATCGTTGCCTCCTGCTATAAGGGCTGTGATCATCCTGCCTTCTCACCATGATCCATGTACTTCATCTTAGCTCAGAAAATGGCATTTTCCACTTTCTCTCTAAGTACTTCTCACAACATATCCCTGGCAGAATTAAGTTTGAGCCAGTCATCCTCAGGAGAGGTGGCTGATAAAAAATGTTTTCCCTTTTTCTGATTTTGGCTAGTAGTGCATGGTATGCTGTGTCCCTCTTAATGTACATTTCCAGGTGGTTGATAGTTTAATAATCTCCCCTCTTACTGTGCACTTCAAAGCACCACAGAGACTAATTTTATTTGTGGCAGTGCATTCATTGTCTGCAAAAAAAGTGAGTAACACACTCTTGGATTCTTTTAAGGCATTCTTTGTCATAACATGATTTTCTACACCCTGTCTTTTTCAGTGTACTGATTGAGCTGTTGTGTCAGTAGGACTGATGAGTGGCTCAATACCACCCTTGGGAGTATCTTGCAGGTGCTGACTCCAGCCAGCAGTTCTGTGCTGATAATGTGGATATCTTATCTTGAGGATGAGTGGTGCACCGGGGAGGTAAATATGTAAGCCCTGTAATTACAGTTCATCATTCTCTGGGGCTCTACCAAGCCCAGGATGTCCTGCATTTCCAGACATGCTCTCTGGATGAGGTCAGTATGGCTTGGCCCACCCCTGTTCTGTCCCTGTTGTATATGTTGCATTAGGTTCCACTTCACCCTATGATCAATGGAACATGTGAACATTTCACTAAGGCTGAGGAGAGCTGTGAGAGAATCTTGGGTATTCATGGTTGGAGCATTTACTGAGGCTAGTACAATCTCTCTTCTGTCCAAGCAGCCCACCACTATTATGAATCTAGCTTTCAGTTCCCTGACCTGGTCCTGCACCTGAAAGGCTGTACATCTGTGGATGAGTATAGCTGTCACAGATTTTTCATAACTTCCCCTGGCTGCAAACACCTTCCCCACCCACTCTCTTCTCCACAGTTTGTTGTCCCCCTTTTTCATTCAGATCCCCTGTTAAAAAGGAGATGTTGACATCTAAGTTTTTAATTTGTCTTACACCCTTATACAGCTTCTCCCTTGTTTGTCCCCCTTAGAAGTTCCATGTCAAAACTGTGTGATCAGTGCTGGTCACAGTGTGTTGGGATATGTATGAAGCATCTGCTGAGAGCTTTCTCAGAGGACTAGGATGATGGTTAGTCTTTTTGAGTATCGAATATAGTTGCCACGTGCTTAGGGCTATGGTGTACTTCACCTTCCTGCTCACATCTATATCAGGATAGCTGGACTGTGTGATAAGCCAGAATTGTACAAAACAGCACAAATCAAAAATCAAATATAGATAGGTAGGTAAATATTTATTGTTTGACTTTTAGTCTTTACAATGAAAAACATTACATTAATAAATAGACATCATTAAAATCATACAATTTCCTCTAAAATCAAAAATTACAAAATCTCCAATATGCTCATCATCAAGAAATCATAATTTTGTAGCTTGAAGAAATCTATACAGTGAATATAAGATGTTAACATCAGTAGAATTAAATAAATAAGTAATTAACTCTTCGGAGGGGAGACCAAGGGCACCAACTATTGAAGCCAACCACTGTTTCTGTTTGAACTCATATTGTGGGCAATGTAATATGCTTCAAATCATCCTCATAACCATTTATACATTTGCATTTCTGACTTAAAACCTCCTTCCTTCTCTGATCATATAAAATATAACTTCTCTTATAAAGTTTCAGCCTTAACCTTGTTATGATCCTTCTCTCCTCTGGTTTCGATAGAATTTTTAGGTACAGGTCTAACTTATAGTTTTTTGTAATGATTTTAAACCATGTTTAATGACAGAGACTTTTTATGTTTTCTTGTTCTTGAGATATTGCTATAGCTCTAACCTTTGATTTAACTTTGGACACTATTTCTTGTGGTGGAAGGGCATACATTTCATACAGAAGATTTCCTAAACCATAGGGAAAAGTATTCTCTTTAATTAAGTGAAAGACTTTGATGATATTGAATTTGTTCCTCTAGACACATTCTGGGGTATCTGTTTTCTGGAGGAGGAAGAAGAAGAAGAAGAAAAAGGTTTAAGGTGAAAATGATCCTTCTCTCTACAGCCATGGTTGCCAATGAAAATTGCCCCAGCTGTTTCCTCAATATCTCTGTGGGCACCGATTGTTGCACCTTCAGTATACAATGATGCATTTTATTAATCTCTGTTTCTAATATTTTTATATTTGCAGGGGTCCATATTTCCACTCCGTAAAGTATGCTCAACTTTATTTTGGTATTTATTACATTAAAAATTCCTTCCATTGATGTTTGCCCCATTTTCAAGTTAAATATTTTAAAGGCATTACATGTTGCAATTAATTTCCAAGCCATTATTTTAATATGTAATGTCCAGGATGTATTATTTGAGAATCTGAGACCTAAATAGTCATAGTAAGAGGTAGTTTTGATCTTCTTTTTATCTAAATAACGAGAGTTTGACTTTATAGCTTTACTACTGAAATGACTACATTTTTATCTAAGTTAATTATCAATTGGTCTTTTTTACAGAGTTCCCCAAAATGCGAAAGCTTCCTTTGGAGTCTGAGAAAGGAAGTGGAAATGAGGACTATATCGTCCGCATATGCCAAATATGGGACTTTCTGTGTTAAAATATTTGGTGAATGGAAATCTGGATTGTCTAGTTCTTTTAAGATTGTATTTATATATAGATTAAACAGTAAAGGAGCTAAATAATCAAATATAACAAACAAAAACAAAATATTTGTAGATGTCTGTGAGGGCAGACAGCCATACAGTGGAAAACCAGTCACCTAACAGGTGTGTATACAGCAACAGAGGTCACACTCTTAAAAGCTGGTCTGCGAGGGGTCTGAATCAGGGCATCCCTCCACTTATTGAACCAGTAATGGTGACCTGATATGCCCATTGATTCAGTAATTTACCCAGTTTGTAACATTTTAACATGCTGCGTGCCAATGGAGACCCCCCACCACCATTACTTCTTTCATTATAGTCCCACTGTCCTTATACAGTTTCTAGTTCTTGGACTGATTAGCTCTCATAATCCTAGTAAAGGCATTGCCATTGTATTTCTCACAGTATATTGTGATTATAATCTTTCCACCCTCTTCCTGTAATTTTAGAAGAACTGCAGGCTACAGTGAGTGCTTTACATGCTGGGAACTGATGCCTCAGATTAGCATTAATTTACCCACCACGTGCAGCTATGTTGCAAGATGGAGGGAGGGGGGTGTAGGGGGCATTCTTACCTTCAGAAGATGGTGATGTACCAATAAGCAGTGCAATTTCAGTCTGGTGTGTCTGCAGCAATAAAACAGTCCCACAGCCTGAGTCTGTCTAATGTAAACAGGGACTTGCTTCTGTGTTCAACAAAATTAAATCTCAGTGCTGTGTGAAGCTTCACTGTGATGGGTGCTTGGATGGGGTCATGCCAAGTGCTTGTAGTAAGAAATTCAGCAGACTGGCACAGAAGGTTGAGCTTTTGGAGTCACTGGTTCTTTATCAGTGGTTTTCTGCTCAACTGTGCAACTCACTCTTCTGCAAACCCCTGCTGTTCTGATTGGCTTTTGTCCTTGTGATATCTTCCAGTAGGTTGAGAAGCATGGATGACAGTCACCCCACAGATGTGTCTGTCACATTTGACAGGAGCTGTCAATGTCAAGGAGGTTGGCAGCTAGGGGGGTGGTTAAACAGATGCAGGAAAGCTATGAGAAAGAAGGCACCTTGTGGAGCTTGCCTATGTGGTTGCTTTGACTCAAAGTAAGTGGGCTCTGCCATTTTGAGCTGCCATTTTAAGTTCAACCATGTGTGGGGGAGCTAGCTTTCAGCCCAGGCTTTGGATTCCTCTCAAAGACCCACATGGTCTGAGACTAAAGGAGAAGTAGTCTGAAGTACATAGTTCTGTGCAAGTCAGTCAGAGAAAAGAAAAATTCCAGAATGACAGGGGAGATGGGGAATCACATTCCTGGTAGTACAATGAGAAACAGGCATAAGTAGATCACAGGCAATATATGAGTTTACTTGGTAACAAGCCTGTTTCTGGGACCCTCTTTGGACTGTGGATTGGTGCAGGTGGGGAAAATCTTGGCAGGATTGTGGCAGTTCCCCAGCACCACAGCACTGGCAAATTCATAAGGCCCTGTTTGTGGAAGTGACATGCCCGTAGGATTAATCCAGAATTTGATGTTGACTTTGTAGAGTCTTTGTTTATATCTTTATATGCTATCTGACTGTCACTTACTACAGTGATCATATCTATAGAGATGTGGGACCATGTGCCTTCCCATGTCAGTGTAGGTTGTTTCTGAACTTGAGTTTGAATACGTATCTTGTCCTGTACACTCAGGGATTTTAAAATGATTGCCATCGACTTGATTCCTGGGGTGGCTGAGGCATCAATGATCAGTGTGCCCACCCAATAACATATTCTGTACCATGCCCTGCGGGCCCAGCAGTTTCTCATAACAGGCATTGAATGAACCTGAGAATAGTCAAGCCCTCCGCCTTCTCCGGGATGCATATGAGGACCAGGTTTTCCTCCTGCTATAACTTTTTTGATCCTTGATGCAATTCTTCAACTTTGCCGGCTTTCTTCTAAGTTTAGCCACCATTCCAGCATCTCTTAAGAATTTGTCATCTATGGCACTCATCTGGGCTTCAAAATCCATTACCCATGTGGACAGGCTACTAGGTCTGGTTTTAGGGCTCTAAAGTCTTATGCCATATCAAGCATTGCCAGTTTTATAGATACTGGTTCTGCAAAGGAGCAGTCAAGCTTCTCAGTGTGGATCCCTGGCCCACAGGCATGGGTAGCAATTCAAGTGGTGAATTATTCTTGAGGTGCTTGAGGGCTTGGGAGTGCAGCAGGCTTGGCAGCACCTCAGATGTCCCTTCAGTCTTGATCTTCTGACTGGAATCATCTACCATTTTGCCTGAAATTATCACAGCTGGTGCCCAATGAATCATTTAACTTTACCACAAGAGGTGAGATTTATAAAGTGGTAAAAACATGATTCTAGCCACATTTATTCAGCCATTGTTCAGAAGCTGAGAGAAGCGTTACCTCTCAGACTGGACACATAACATGCCTCCTCATGTATTTTAGAGTTGTCCCAACACTGCAAGCATTTACAATGAAAAATGCTTGCTGTATCAAGTGACATTATTAAACAGTTCTAGAACCATTATACCACTCAACAATATACTGTACATTGCTACAGTGGTATGAGTTAAGTGCTTACTAAAATTATATTAAGTGAGCTTCTCATCAACAATACCTAATTTTATTGCTACAGTGGTATGAGTTAAGTGCTTACTAAAATTTTATTAAGTGAGCTTCTCATCAACAGTACCTAATTTTATTGCTACAGTGGTATGAGGTAAGTGCTTACTAAAATTATACTAAGTGAGCTTCTCATCAACAGTACCTAATTTTATTGCTACAGTGGTATGAGTTAAGTGCTTACTAAAATTATATTAAGTGAGCTTCTCATCAACAGTACCTAATTTTATGATCTTGCCAATAAAGAGGCAGTATTATTTTATTCTGTCAATTTCATATAAACAACAAGTGTTGAGATGCTCTTCCTTCTTTTTAGCCACCTTTTACAGATTAGTCTGTTACTGTACCTAACACTCTGAGGCAGGAGACTATTGGCTTTTGTTGACTGACATAAAGTACTTTTAAGATTCATTACAATATTTACAAGCGCACAACTCAATACATCTCCAGAACCTATTTATACTGTTTAAGGCACATATGAAATGCATGCTTCCTAAGAAGGCTTCTACAGTAAATCAAATGACAAATCAGTTTTCAGAGATGAATAATTTCTAATTATAAGAGGTACATACAGAACTCTACAGAGTTTGCAAATTGATTAACTGGCAACTGTTTTTGTGTGTGAGTGGTGGTGGACTGATGAACCAATATATACAGGTTAATGTCTATGGTTATATTGGACCCTATTCACAAAGTTTATGTGCCACTATAAGGTGACACATATTCTAATGTATTTGCATGTGCCACATATTGGAGATCCTGCAGGACCCTGTGGCATGGACAGGGACACCCCTCTGCAAATCCCTGAATGAACAACTGACAAGGCCTGCATGCAGAGGTGAGCACATGATCAGTTGTGGGCTTGCCGTGGTGACTGGCCACACAATGTAGCTTGCATGATGCCGTCAACACATGTTTGAGAGTGGAAGAGGTGTGCTTTACTTTTGCTGGCTGAGAACCAACCATAAGTGCCTCCTCTCCCCTCACCACATTCCATCCCAGGGCTTGCCAGTCCCAACCAGGTGATACCAGCCCATGTCCAGCCATTCCATTCAACATGGGGTCCAAGGCAAAGGCCAGCATGGATGTGGGTAGAGATGCAGAGAAGTAAAATTTCACCAGCAAAGTGGACACGAAGTGGTCACTTTGCGTTACCATTCTACTATGCAAAGTTCCCATTTTAAACCCTCACTTCACCACTTCGTGTTATGATTATGACTTCATGTTGTTGACTCCACCTTACTTTGTTTTAAAGTGGAGTGAGAATTCACAGGCAGCCCACACACATCACATGGCTTGCACAGTGTAGGTCACATATTTCAGGCAGGCAAGAGGTGACTCATGCTTGAAAGAGAGTTTCACTTTCACCTTGTGGTAGGAGAAAGAGGTTGTGTTGGTTAGAGTAAGAGAGGAAAATCTGTTGGAATCACACTTTAAACCTTTTAGTTTTTTTGCTATAGGTGCTTATTTTTGAGTATTTGTTGTCTGAATTTGTGTTTGTGCAGTACTGCAGTTTACTTTTTGTTTATTGTTAATTGTTTTTGTGTGTCTGTGTGTGTGTCATTATGAGAGAGTGAGAGAGAACCCAGAATGGAGGGGGAGAGACTTGGGGGTTTTCGTCGATGTGATGTCAATCAAGTGTGGTGGCCAGCTGCACCTGGACTGGAGCACCATCCTGAGTGTTCCCCCCCCACCGAAGTAAGAGATACTGGAGTTGGTGCCCTGGAAGCACCACCTACTGTAGCACTGACCAGTGCCCCCCCAGTGCCAGCAGCACATGCTATGGCCCCTGTGCCAGTGGCTCAGCAGCAGCAGGAAGTGAGAGAGGGGAAGCAGCCACAGCAGCAGATGCAGCAGCAGGTTTCTGCAGCCCCGGCCCCAACTGTACAACAGCAGCCCCTGGCTTCAACAACACCTGGGCCCCTACGCCTGTGCCTGGTCCTTCCCGCACCCCATTGGTGTGGGAGTTTTTTTTACTACACTGCCTGGGGACAGCAGTGTAGTAAAGTGCAATTTGTGTGGTGTTGAGGTGCGCCGTGGCCCCAGAGGAAAGTCATCTTGGCACAGGGGGTCAGCGCACCCACATGTATAATCACCACCGCCTAGAGTGGCAGGCCAAGGTTGCCAAACAGGACAGTAATGCACCTGCTGAGGAAGAGGGGGCAGAACAGCATCCACCTGCGCATGGTGTAAAGCAGGGGAGGTCCATGGCAGAACTGGCTGCTCCTTCACCACAACCTGCAGTTCTTCCTGATGATGGTGGCAACCATCTCCAACAGCCTACCACACAGGCTGATTTGGGCCTGCTGTGGTGTGACATGAACGCTTCAAACCACCGTTTGGACAATGTTGAGCAGTAGTTGGATCGCATCGAGGGGCAACAACTACAGATCGTGGAGATGCTTCAACTGCTGCTGTCCCATCACAACATTGATTATTAGTTTTTCAGTTTGTTCTTGCACCCACCACCACCCTCTGTGTGAAAAAATAGTTCCTGATGTTGCCCCTGATCCGTCCCCCGTCTTGAAATTTTGGTCCCTTCTTCATGCACACCTTTTGTTCTGGATGCAGCTATCCTGTTGTTGAGTCCATTTCTGTACTTGATAGGTTCTATCATGCCCCCCTTCCCTGCGTTTGAATGTAATGTCCTTTAGTGTATCTTCGCCTGGCTTCATTTTGGTGCATACACTTCAGCATTTTAGTTCCCCTCCTTTGTACAGCCATTTTTTTGCTTCATTTTGATGTGATGGCTTCCAATACATTCCAGCAAACACTGTCTCCCAGCCATTCTTACTTCCTTCTGGCATTTGTCTTGCATACCTTTAGACCATCTAACACGGGTCACTATCCATTTTTGTTGTTGTTTGTCTCCCCCGCCCATTGTGCACCATGATGTGTATAACAATGTTAAATGTGTGTTCTGTTTTTCTTTCAAATAACCTTGTTTAACTCCCAAAAATGGTAAGAACTATGCCCAACAACAGCTAAAATAAAATAAAGTAAAAAAAAGTATTGTCTTTGCCCTCATTATATTCCGACTTAACAAAACCAGAAAGTCATAACGCCGCACAAATAAATGCCAATAAAATATGTTCACTGCTAGTACAAATGTATTTATGGTAAAACAAGGCACACTAATGGCCCTTGCACTTAGGTGGTTAGGCCTTCATTAGTGTGCCCCCTAATGAAGGCCTGAGCACAGAAGCGCAGGGGGCATTTGTGCGTAGCTTGTTTTGCCATCTATAAAGCTGCAGTAGCATTGAACATTTTTTCTTGTCAAGTATTCGTATAGAGTGGTGGCTTTGTAGGTTTGTCTTACACTTTTGGAGCTAGCTTCTCTGTACCAGTACCCGTCCACAGTGTTAGTGCAGCGTGCTTCTGGCGGCCCTGTTATATTGCTACTTAACAATGTCCATTTACCATGAAATATTTTTTGTGCCTCAGTAATGTTTCCTTTCTGATGTGGTGCTTTGTTTGTTAAAAGCAGGAGTAAGCAGTGCAATAATCTGCTAAACAGCACGTGTGCAGTGCACTGTCAGGTGTGTACACACTGTACAGCCCCCCTGCTGTTTAGCAGATTATTGCACTGCTCACTCCTGCTTTTCCACACATGCACACAGCAAGACAGAAATAAAACATTACTGAGACCACTAAAATAATTTATTTTTGGAAAGAGAGATTATTAAGAAGGGCTATAACAAGGAAGGGAAGGACACCACTTTTTTAGCTTATTTTATGTAGAATGTTTTTGGCAAGTGTTCGTACAAATCTTGGGATGCTGTCTAATGTCCAGAAAATTCCTGACTCCAGATGAAGAGAAATGAGAGCATAAAATGGAATGAAAAGTCTCTAATAATTAATGGCACACTCAATCATGAGCGCAGTGCATCCCAGTCCCCAGAATTAAAGTGCACCCACAAACTGCTGCTGTCTTATGTCCAGAAAATTCCCTACTCCAGATGAAGAGAAATGAGAGCATAAAATGGAATGAAAGGTCTCCATTAATTAATAGTGCACTCAGTCATGCATGCAGTGCTGCCACCCAGTCCCCAGAATTAATGTCCTCCCACAAAATGCTGCTGTTTTATGTCTAGAAAATTCCTGACTCCAGGCAAAGAGAAATGAGAGCATAAAATGGAAAGAAAAGTCTCTATTAATTCATGCCACACTCAGTCATGCATGCACACAATCCAATAAGAACTATGTCCTCTGTTGCTCCTGCTGCTGTTGGAATTTCATGTAATGCATCTTGATCTGACTGGGCTGATTCACAGTGTCTTGTCAAATGATGTGCTAGAAGGATGACCTGACCATTGAGTTAAACGTCCATGATGATGTGATAATGGGGCTTGCCACTAAAAGGCAGGCCAGGTTTTCCAGTGATCCCCCACCAGGAAGATGTGTATAGGAGGGGGAGGGGGCAGAGGAACAGAGGGGAGGGGCCTAGTGACATCACCAGGCAGGAAAGGGTAAAATGACAAGGTCAAGCCAGAGCCCCAGGGATTGGCTGGGGGGCAGATCCCAAAGGGGGTCCTGACCAGGGGCCTATTAAGGGTATATTAGGCCAGGGCTCAGGCAGGATGACCTCTTTTGCTGGTAATTTTTCAGACTGAGAACTCAGCACATCATTGGCAAGCAGCAGGTAAGGCACATAAGGCTTTTAGGCCTGGTAGGCCATGTGGTTCATTGTGACTAGTGTAACCCCCTTGTTCCCAGGGGTTACTAGAATCCCACTTAGAACTAGTGGCAGGCAAGGAAATGCAGCTTGTGAGATGCCAGTTAAATGGGTTTCACACTGTCTCACTCTGTTCTCAGTTTCAGCTGAGCTGGAGTGTCACCATAGAATTCTCCCGGCAGCATAAGCCACAATGGAATGCTAGCTGCAGGGGGTTAGCAGTAGAACATTGGGGAATTCAGTTCAGTCTTCAGAAGCAGTCTGTGTGGAGACGAGAGAGAGACAGAGAGAGAGAGAGAGAGAGAGAGAGAGAGAGAGAGGAGAGGAGGGCTGCAGTGTGCAGCTCCTCAGAGCCAAGCTCTGATATAGAGCTACCTACGAGAAGAAGGAGTTATGTGTTCTCACCCTAGAGAGGAACACAAAAGAGACCAGAGTAAAGTGGTAGAGACTGTTCCTAGAGTTGTTTCAGTGCCCCAACATTGGAGGGATGGGAAAGGGAATTCCAAGAATTCAGGGGCAATCTCCTGGGCCAGCCTGGACAGGAAGAAGCTATCTGAGAATCAAATTGTTTGTGAGTATCTGAGACATTTGTGGGAAGAAGTCCTGGGGCACCTGCCTACCCTGGTGAGTTTGCTCTAAAACAGAGACCATGTTCACAGAGACAGAGTTTGAAGTAAAAGTGTCTGCCTACTGTGGGGTTAAAGAGAGACTTGCCAAGTACAGAACTTTTAGTTTGTGTATGACTTGGAAATATCTGCAACAGTGGGGGTCTAGGGTAAAGACATAGCCACTTACAGCACTTTAAAAGTCAGGACACCTCCAGAGCGAAATGTAGAATGGTAAATATGCTAAACATTTTGAAAGAGCATCTACAACCAGTAGTTCAAAGAAAGGTGCTGTAACCAAATGAATGGCCAAGCATAGATTTGGGAACAAGAGGTGGGAGACCCCCCATCTGTAGTAACCAGGTTTACCTCTCCAGGTTCAGTTTGGGCACCTATGGTTTTCTCTCAGGCACTTGGCCAGTGTCTGAAGAAAGCACCCAGATGTGGGATTTTGGAATTTCCCTGAGAGCTAGAAAGTGCTCATGGGTGGTTTAGGGAGCCACCATCAACATCCATGCCATATGGAAAAGTGTCCTAGTACTGGCCGGGGTGCCATGTCATAGGAATAGACTAGAAGTGTACCAGTTCAGGCCGTGTGTGCCCAGATCCATTCAGAAGCTTAGGGTTCTTAGTGAAGAAGTGTGCTCTGTACCTCAGTAATCTGCATTACCAGTGAGTGTAGCCCTGTGGGGGGTACATCTTTGCTTTGTTATTCTCTGTGTTATGTGAATAAAAGCTACACTCTAGAATCCCATCCTTGTTTGGACATTTCAGTTATTGCTTCCAGTGTCCAGATTTACTTGGGTGCCCCTGACCAGAAGTACAAACCTGGCACAATGCTGAGCAAACATTTTCTCCCAGGGACCCAGGTTGTTGGCCATGCTAAATGGTCCCCCCAGGTGTGAGCCAGGTAGTTGCCACACTTGCTTTGCCTGTCTGAAGGATGGCAGGCTCAGTAGTAGAAATAATGGGTCCACACACAGTTTCTGTAAAAGATAAATTGTAGTGACTACCTCCACCTCTCTTGGTGGCGCCTAGATGTGAGAGGAGCAGACCTGCTTACAGAAACAAAGGGGGGGCCGGCGGGGGGAGGTTACACTAGCATTGTGGTTTGATTGGTTTATAACATTGTGTAGAATATATGTATATAAAATGAAGGAAAAGGAAGTTTATCTTTATGTGCACTGTGAATAATAGATCAAAGAATATGTAGCTGTGAATGAGAGCTCGTTTTTGTTGACCTCTGTGGTAGGGAAAGTGATGGAGTCACTTCTGAAGGAAAGAATTGTTGAGTACCTAGAGGCCAGTGGGACACAGGACCCAAGGCAGCATGAATTCACAGTGGGAAGGTCATGTCAGACGAATCTAATAGATTTCTTTGACTGGGTGAGCAAAGTAGTAGACTAGGGAGGGGCTGTGGACATGGCCTACCTAGACTTTAGCAAGGCATTTGACACAGCCCCACACAAAAGATTAATAGTCAAATTAACCAGCCTGGGAGTGGGTCCCAGGGTGGTAGCCTGGGTAAAACATTGGCTGGACAGCAGGACACGGAAGGTAATTGTAAATGGAGTCCACTCTGAAGAAAGAGGGGTTACTAGTGGGGTACCGCAGGGATCAGTACTGGGTCCAGTCCTTTTTAATGTCTTCATAAGTGACATTGCAGAGAGACTTGAAGGAAAAGTATGCCTCTTTGCAGCTGATACAAAGATCTGCAACAGGGTTGATACACAAGGAGGTGTGGAAAGGATGAGAAGGGACTTGGCAAAGTTGGAGGAAAGGTCAGAAGTACGGCAGCTAGGATTCAATGCAAAGAAGTGCAAAATAATGCACCTGGGAAACAAGAACCCAGGGGAAGAATACACAATGGGGGGGGAGGTAGTAACAACAACAAAAAAGGAAAGGGACTTGGGGGTAATCATATCAGATGACCTTAAGGTTAGCAAGCAATGTGAGAAGGCAGTAGGGAGGGCTGGGGGTATACTGGGATGCATAGGGAGAGGCATCAGCAGCAGAAAACAGGAAGATGTTATCCCGCTGTACAGACAGTTGGTGAGACCCCATCTGGAGTACTGTATCCAGTTCTGGAGACCCCATCTCCGCAAGTACAAAGACAGGATAGAGGCAGTCCAGAGGAGGGCAACTAAAATGGTGCAGGGTCTACAAGAGAAGCCGTACGAGAAGAGACTAAAGGAGCTTAATATGTATACCCTTGAGGAAAGAAGGGAGAGGGGGGACATGATAGAAACTTTAAGTACCTCAGTGGAATCAACAAAGTCCTAGAGGGTAGCATCTTTCAGAAAAGAGATGCAAGAACAAGGGGACACAATTTAAAGATGGGGTGGTTCAGGGCAATGTGAGGGAAGTATTATTTCACAGAGAGGGTAGTGGATGCATGGAACAGCCTTTCTGAGGAGGTTGTGGGGTCTAAAACTGTGGGAGAATTCAAAAATGCATGGGACAGACATAGGCAATTCTTGTGGGGGGATAGGAAGAAATAGGCTGTTGGTTAACTAGGATCTGTGGCCTATCTTGTAGGAAGGGAAATGGGCAGACTAGATGGGCCAAGGGGTCCTTATCTGATGTCAAAGTCTATGTTTCTATGTTTCTACGCTATCTCTCCTAGGTTTTGGGAGGAAAGCTAATGGGGTTAGGTCTGGCAGGACATGTGGGCCATCCACTGTGGCTAGTTTACTGTGGCATTTTTTTGTTTCATTCACATGGAGAAATAAGGATAAAGGAAAGGGAGAAGTGTGAGCAAGAAGCATGTTCTACCTCAAGAAGGCAGTGCTTAAAATAGGCTTGCAAAAATGCAGAGTAGGTTTTGGGGATCCTCGTTTTGCATGGCATTTTAGATAGAGAGGAGGTGAAATGAAAAAGAAAAATCAGGTTTGCTTAAAGAAATTTTGAATGGTTTAGTTGTTTGAAAGCATGGGGGAAGAACGCTGAGAATAGGGGGCAGGGATGGCATTTGGTTGATTACTGGGTTGTAGTGTACTACTCATAGCAATGCTTTAAGTCAGGAGGATGTGGAGCTCACCCCCTTTATCTTGTGGTAAAAGGTGTTTTTGCTGTTTTTTCCAAGCAGATGGCAGGCTGAACGCGGGATGTCGGTGGTTTCTTGTTACAGCTAATTCCTTAGGTTGGAGCAGCATGTGGGTCTTTGTGGTAAACGCCCTGGCATCTGGAGTTGCGAGAAGGTGGCGGAGAATTGGGCAGGCCTCCCTTTTCCTTGCTATTGTCTGGTAGAAAGAAAAGAAAGAAAGATAAGGGAAATGCTGGGCAGCAAGCCTGGAGGATATGGAGCCCACCCCCGCTTTCTTGGTACAGGCGTTTTTTGCATGTATGTGGCAGGGAGACCCAGCATTGGCATTAGCCACACATCCTAAAGGGAGAAGCGGGTGCACCACACAAGCAAGGTGGAAGCTTGTGAGTTCCATTTTCGAATGGCGGTTGCATCGGGGAACAAGTGGGGGTAGCAGACAGAAACAAAATGGACACCTGGATGTTTTCAAGTCGCAGGGATTTAGGGGGAAGGAGTATCGGGTGTTTGTCAGAAGAAAACCGAGCGTTCCCACTAGGAAGGCACAGTGGTTGGTGCAGGTGGGGAGTGAGTAGGCCAGGAGGCCACGTGGCCCACTGCAGCCTAGGGCGGGCGTGTTTTTTCTTTGTGTCCCTGGCAGCAGGTAGCTCAAAGAAATTGCATCAAAGGAAAGTGGGACGAATGGCACAGTTTCAAAATGTTTCAGTGGCTTGAGGTGGCCGGATTCTCAGGCAGCAGGGGAACAAGGAGGCCACAGGGAGCCCTTCCTGGGCCTACCAAACAGGTTGAGGCTTTGGGCCTGCACAACAGGCCCAGTGGAGCAAGATGTGGGTCACGGGGCACAGCAGGGTGCAGCACCTATGACTTGGGTGATCGAGGGCAATGCTCTATGGCTGGAAAGGAAGAATTTATAAAAAAAGGGGAAGCGGGGGCCCAGAGCATAAAATATAAAATGAAATAAAATGGAAGGTGTCCAAGGGCCCCCATCTACCTTCAGGGCTGTTGGAGGGACTCCATTTTCCGAAAATGGGGCGTGTAGTGCGAGCAGAGAGATCCAGGCAGGCCCAGGTGCGAGGAGCCTAGCGTGGGTGTAAGGAAGGTCACGGAGCATGAAGGGGCCATGGCTGTAAAGTAGATGGATGATCCACAGGGAGCCACAGACATTCACGCATGGGGGGAGCTTGGTACTGCAGCCTGGGTGGGCCCGGTGGGCAGTTTTTCTTTTGGTTTCTTTCTCTCTGGGCCAACTTCTCGGGGGATGGGGAACTATTTAATTCAATGGGGGCATGGGCAGGACCGGATGACCAGTACAGTCCCCAGGGGGACTGGGATGTGGGACCTCGAAAGCCAAAAAAAAAAAGGGGGAGGTGGTCCTGTAAATTGGTATGTATGGCTGAACAATTGTTTTTCATCCCTCTTCCCATAGGAAGCAGCATAGCACCTAAGCAAGCCCAACTGTCCAGCAAAAAGTTGATGCAAGAGGCGTCCAAGCTGATGGGGCAGATGTCAGAGCTGGTGGCAGTGGCAAAGCAGAGGGAAGTGGAAGAGGAGGCCTTGAGGAAATGGAAGGAGTGAGAGGAGAGCCCGGGCAGAACAGGGGGCAAGAGGCCCAGACGGGAAGCACCACAGCCTGCACCTGTCCCGGCACCTCTGCCCACACCGGAGCCGGATGAAGGAAGCCTGGATGGTGGTAAGAATGATGTGGATCTCTTGGATGAAAACAGGCTGAAAGAGTATTTGCAAGGGCTACTTGGGGACATGGGTGACACAGGGATTGAAAAAAATGGAACGGGCCATGCAGGCCTTAAAAAGTAAAAGGGCAGGGCAGAAAAGCAAGGGGAGCCAAGGCAGCAGTCAAAAAATTGTACTGTGGGCCCCTGAGCTGCTCAATTGGGGACCACATCCCAGTTTCAATCAAAGAAAAATCTGGAAGGGGGAAGTATGTGGACATCTTCGGGCTGGTGGATGAGGACATGGCCATGAAGTACAAACAGAAGGAGTCGGTAGGGAAGTCGGAAATGGCGTTGGCCCCGGCAGTAGTGGGCCATGAGACAGAGGAAGTGAAATACAAAGGGAAGACCATCGAAAACTGGCAAGGGGGTTTCATCATATACAGCGCACTGGTTCTGGAGAAGCAGCCGGAACTCACCATTCCCTGCTGACGCAAGTCCATTATTAGGACGGTACAGGTGAAATTTGGGCTGCTCAAATACGATGAGCATTCCGGAAGAGAATGGCAACCAAAAGAGTTTTGAGGTGGCACTGTACCCACTCAGAATTATGGGTAAGGACGCTATCTGGGCAAGTGAGTGGAGCCGGGGGCAAGCAAGTAATGAATGCCATGGCCACCGCGCTGGTCAGGGCATGTTGGGGCTACAACAAGGCCACATGCACATGGGGCAATTGTAAGGTTTGACACATCTGCTGCAAGTGCGGCTGGGGTTACACCCAGTCTCCAACTGCTGACAAGGGGCGGACAGAGGGGGACAACACAGGGGGCAATACCACGATCAGTCCTTTCGGAGTGCCAAGGGGGGCAGGGCAGGGGCCAGGAGGGTGGGCAGACAGGGCAACACTATGCTCCTGGGGTATGGCATTAACAAGGAACATGAGGAGGGGCAATGGGGTTACGTGCTGGTGTGCACTCCCATCTCCCTAGCAGTGGTGGAGGAGTGGATTGCAGACTACCCAAATAGGGTGGCAGCGGAGCTGCTCAGGACAGGTTTCAAGGGGGGTTTTC
This sequence comes from Neoceratodus forsteri, assembly GCA_016271365.2. NCBI lineage: Eukaryota > Metazoa > Chordata > Ceratodontiformes > Ceratodontidae > Neoceratodus > Neoceratodus forsteri. Next base: position 1,517,917,972 of record CM057456.1, read on the forward strand.
CTTTGGAGTTTAACTCATTATACCCTGGGAAGCCATTTTGTATCAGGAGAATCAATGGATGGTTCGGACTTCATACAGAGCTATTGGGTGCAATGAGTTAAAGGGGGGCAAACTCAGATGTGGGCCAAAAATCTAGGGTCAGTGAAGGGAAAAGAGGAAATAGTGAGGGCCAAGACTGAGAAGGAAATCAGGGTGAGCATGGTGGAGGGGCCCACTGGGGGCTCCCTCCAGTGAGCATTTCTGGGTATCCCCTGGTATTGTCCCCAAGAAAGTGGCAGGGGAATTCAGCTTGATACATCATTTATCCCACCCCAAAGGCTCCTCAGTAAATGAGGGCATAACCGATTACCTTAGGGTAGTGTTGTATGCCTCACTGGACCAGGCAATAGAGCTGATCAGGGCGATTGAGGGGGCATGGCTGGTCAAGACTAACATAGAAGCAGTGTTTCAGCTTTTACCAGTCCGGCCTGAGGATTGGAACCTTTTGGGTTTTCATTTTCAAGGGGGCACGTATTTTAACAATGCCATGCCCACGGGGTGCTCGATAGCATGTTCCACCTTTGAAACATTCAGCACCTGGATGCAGTGGGATTTTGGGGCCCAGTACGGGCACAGGAGGGTGGTGCACTACCTGGATAATTTCCTTTTCATCAGGGAATCCAGGATGGAGACACAGGAGATGTTAAGGGATTAGGAGGTAATGTGCCGACTGGTGGGGATACCATTGTTGCAGGGCAAGACAGAGGGCCCCATCCGTAAGTTGGAATTTTTGGGCATAGAAGTGGCCACAGAAGAGGGCTGTTTTTAGCTTCCAGGGGACAAGGTGGCTTGCCTTAGGGGCCTTCTCACCCAAGTTACAAGGAGGTGGAGGGTGCCGCTGGTACAGATGCAGCAGCTGCTGAGGCACCTTAATTTTGCCTGCAAGGCTATCAGCCCAGGCAGAGCCTTCACAAGAAGGCTGGGAAGGGCAACAGGGAAGGCCTGGCTACCACACCATTGGGTGGATGTGTCGAGAGGGGTGCAGGAGGATTTTCAAGTATGGGAGGAGTTTCTCGACAGCTACAAAGGGGTAACATCCTGGCAGGAGGAATGGGAATGGAGCATGGACCTGGAGCTGTTCACAGATATGTCAGGTGCCCTGGGAATGGGGGTGCATTTTCAGGGGGATTGGATGTCAGAGCCTTGGCCGGCAGCATGGGGCAAAATGGGGTTGTTGAAGAATATCACATTCTTGGAAGTTTTCCCGATACGGGTGGCTTTGGAGGTATGGGGGCATAGGATGCAGGGGAAGCACATTTTGTTTTGGTGCGATAACAAAGGGGTCACAGAAGTCATTAATAGGCAAGGGGGGAGGGCAGAGATGGTGGTCCAGCTGCTCAGGTGACTGGTCCTGTTGGGGTACAGTTGAACATATCTTTCAAAGCGCAGCACATTGAGGGGCTGAAGAATAAAGTGGCTGACAGTCATTCTTGTTTATAGCTCGACAGGTTTCGGGAGCGGATGCCTCAGGCAGCACCACACAGGACCAGGATCCCCGACCAGATGTGGGAGGTTGGAGAGTCACAGCCAGGTCATTGTATCAGGGGGGCTGGGCAGCCAACACATTGAGGGCATACGAGGCAGGATGGGCAAGGTTTCAAGAATTCAGAAGGAAATATGGGTGGGACAGGGCCAAACCAGCCCTGGATGAACAGATAAGGAGGTTCGTGGTAGAAATGTGGGAAGAGGGGATGGTCCACACCATGATGGTCATGCAATTAGCTGGCATCAGTTGGGTGTGCCAGGACAAGGGATGGCCTGATGTAGGGGCCAGCAGGACAGTTAAATGCATGGTATCAGGTTGGCGGAGGGGTCAACCGGCCAGGTTGGATGGGAAACAACCCATAAGAGGAGAATTACTAGTAAGGATCTTAGGGGCCACCCAAAAAGTATGCACATTGGCCCAAGAGGGAGTGCTATTCCAGGCCACATTTGCAGTTATGGCAGCAGGGGCATTCCGGGTTGGGGAGATGGTGGTCCCGTGAAAGGCGGTGGCTGAGCAGGCATTGTGACATGATGAGGTCTGATGGGGGCATGACAGGGTGGTCATTACCCTGGCTAGGTCCAAGATGGATCAAGGGGGGAAGGGGACCCAAGTGTCACTGGTGAGGAAACCACAGTCAGCCAGCATTGGAGGAATATAGGAGTGTTTGTGGAAGGCTGGGGGTATGCTGTTCCAACATGGGGGCAGCTCCCCAGTCACGGGGTTTCAAGTAGGGGCAGTCCTCAAGAAGGTGCTGGCATTCCTGGGAGAGGATCCAAACAAATTTGCCCCACATTCATTCAGGATTGGGGCTGCCACAGAGGCAGCACAAAGAGGGGCTGCAGTGGTGGATGTACAAAAGGTGGGGCGCAGGAGGTCCAGCTGCAACAAGAGGTACATGAGAAAATACCAACAGCCACTCACACTGTTTATTTTGTTTCCATGGCAGGTTCCAAGAGAAAGATCTGGATAATGGGGCATTCCTTCATATATTGGGCTGAAAGGTTTGTGGTTGTCACCTCCAGAGGAGCAGATCTGAGATATAACATGGAGCACACAAGGGTACTATGGAAAGGCATTAGGGAGATGAAGTGGGCACAGTTCATGCCCTTGATGGAGGAGTTAAAATTGCAATGGGGCACACCAGATTGCTTCATTATACACCTGGGGGCAATAATTTAGGGAACCTGCCATGGGGGACATTAGCACAGAGCATCATGGGAGACTTAAACAAATTTAAAGGGTGGTGGCAGAGGGTGACAATCAGCTGGTCCGACATCACTTCTCGGAGGGTATGGAGGGGGGTGAGGGGCATCTGGCTGATCAAGAAAGTCAGAAAGCATTTAAACAGGAGGGTGGCCAGGGTGGTAATAGAGATGGAGGGGGTGCATCTGCAGCACAGAGACATCTCCTTCGACAAGCCTGCAGTGCACAGGTTGGATGGCGTCCACCTGTTGGAGTTTGGGATGTGCCTGTTCCTGCGACCTATTGGGGAACTAGTGACCCAGATAGCTAGAAAAGGGTTTAGATACTAGCCCGCAAGGGGGGGAGACCCTCCATATGTCGCAAGCTAGAGGAGGGGAAGTTGAAGAAAGAGAAAGTGGGGAAAGAGGGGGAAGAAAGGGGATGGGGTAGGATACACAGGCTGGGGACAAAGAACCCAGACGTGGTGGTTAAGCGGGGAAGGGGATAGGTCCAGGCACTAGATTCAGAAGTGTCCAAGTCTGGAATGTGAAAGCCCGGGTTAGTGGAACTGGCCTGGTTCTGATGTGGAAGAGGGGGCTGGATTCACACTGTCTGGGCCCTGAAAGTAAGATGGAAGAAATGACCAGAAGAAGGACAGAGGTCAGAGCCAGGAAAATTTGGAAAAAGAAATTTGATGTAAATTAATTTGTGAATTCAAAAGTATATGGTTGTAAATATAGGGCTGGATATTCAAACTGCGCTATTTTGTGGTGCAAGCCCTTGCGCTGCACAAAATAGTTGCACAGGGGTGTGTCCAGAGCGATATTCAAAGGAGTTGCGCCCTTGAGCAACTCCTTTGAATGTCACCCCCTGGCCATAGCCACTGTGCATGGCACAGTGGAACTTGCATCACCTAAGTGGTCAGGAGTAGAGCATTCAATCCTGCGGTGGCGCAAGTACCATTGCGCCATGTGCAAAATCCCCATATTCAATGGTGACATGCAAATGGGGCCATAATTCATGCAAGATGCAGAGGGCATTTGCATATGATTATGCCCATTTGCATGCCATATAGCATGCAGGTGAGCCGATCCTCGAAGATTTGTGCCTGGCACCCTGGCAGGCAGCAGCCAGGGACCAACGCCTCTGCAGTCTGGACAAGGGCAGTGGTTGCTATCAATACCCCTCCTTCCGAATTCATCCCTGGTGGTCCAGTGGACCAAAAGTCGATCATGAGCAGTAGTTGTTTAAGAAACCCCACCCCTCCTCTCGCATTCATCCCTGGTGGTCCAGTGGACGAAAAGCCAGTACACGGCAGTAGTCATTTAAGAAACCCCCAAACATAGACCTGTGGCTAGTGTCCCCACCCACACAGGCCCCACCCCGCTCCCCGGCGGCGGTGGGCAGCAGCATCCCACCCACCTGCCGCCCGCCCGACTGACTGCCGGTAGGGTCTGCATGCCATTGGCTCTTGCTCTGCACCAATGGGTGTGCAGCCCTACCGGGCAGTCAGTTGGAGGGTGCGGGGTGGCAGGCGGGTGGGATGCTGCCGCCCGCCAGCTGCAGGGGGGAGCGGGTAGGGGGCCTGCAGGTGGGTGGGGGGGACACTAGGCCACCAGGGCTATGTTCAGGGGGGTTCTTAAAGACTACCACCAGCGATTGGGCTTTTCGTCCACTGGACCACCAGGATGAATGCGGGAGGAGGGGGGTTCTAAACAACTACTGCCTGCGATCGGGCTTTTCGGTCTACTGGACCACCAGGGATATGTTGGGGGAGCTACATTGCTGCCCGGAGTAGGGCTGGTGGGGGGGATTAAACTATGCCCGCGATCGGGCCAGTGGGGGTGGTGGTGGGGATTTACAGTCAGCTGCCCGCGATCGGGCTGCGGGGCACAGGGACTGGGTTGGGGGCCAGCCACAGGTGGCAGCTGCTGTGTTGCGCCCTGCAATGCAGCAGCTCACCTGTGGGTGGCCCTCAACTTAAGCCTTTTTTTTTTGCCTCAAAGTTGTGCAGGCACAGGTTGGGGGCTGCGCCTGCACAACTCTGCACAGCCCTGCTGAATATCGGGCTGTGCAGTTTATGCATGGTTCTTCCCCCTCCAGTTCAGCATGCATTCATTTGCATTGCGCTGTTGCTCAGCATTTTTCTGTGGTGCAACAGCCTCCTGCTGAATATGGCAGAATGGAGCAAGTTCAGACTTGCGCAGGCACAACCCTATTGTGCATGGTGCAACCCTTTTGAATATCTGGGCCATAGCCTTTTGTGCCATGAATAAATTTGCCAACAAGCAACCAACAAGTTAAAACAGTGTGGTGTCCATCATTCCTGGTGGGGAATTAGACAATGCTGTTGGTTGCCCAGTGTCTGCTGCACTGACCTCCAACAGGAAGGCTGCCCTCTGTGGGTACACTAATACTACTCTTTGATAAGTTAATGTATCTGGCACCATCAAGGCTTTCACAGAACCTAATCTTAAATGTTTATATCCATATATGTGTGTATATATATATATATATATATATATATATATATATATATATATATATTATAGTGGCACTGTCACAGCACTATATTTAGGGTTAAGGAGAAGGCACGTCTACGTTAAAGTCAAAATTTTAGGTGTTAATAACTTTGAACCTGTTCATTGGATTTGCCTGAAATGTGGTATGCATGGTGGGGCATGGTAGATCTCTTGTTCTGCCGAATTTTGTTTTGGTTGGACTTACGGTCTTTGTGCAGGAGAATGCTGAAAAATGCGAAATTATCCAGTTCTGGAGGCAGTTTTGGGGATTTTGTCCGTGGCCCTGTGCAGCTGTCATGTGGCATGCCATTCTGAAAAATGGCTCATCTGAAAGAGCTTGGCTGCCTGAACATGACACTTTTCGTTTGGTGAGAAAAAATTAAGGCATTCAAATGTTATGCCACTTTTAAATTCCCATTATAAGTCAATGGGAAAATTTATATGGTTGTTTTGCAAACAAAGAATAGGGTTCTGGCCAACTGGTCCCACCTGGCGGTCAAAGAATTTGTAGACTCGCAGTTCAAGCGTCTTTGTCCCCGAGAATTCTTTGACCGCGGGGTCCGCCATCTTGTTTTTGCTTTTCCGACCCTAAAAATTCAGATATCTCAGCTCAGAGGTCACTCCTGAAGTAAAACCTGGATGGGTTTTACTCATGGGGCCTCGTTCTATCAAGTCATGTCTTTGGTTTGATGTAAAATGTTCCAAAAATAGAGTTATCAGGTTTTAAATTCTTTAATCGCGATCCTGCAAATTCTTTGATCTCGAGCTTCTTTGACTGCAATCTTGCATCACAAGGTAAAAATAAATTTTTCTCAGCTCAGGGGTGGTCTAGGAACACAAATGAGGGTGCATTTTGTTCAGGGGGCTTTGTTCTGTTGAAGCATGGTGTTTTATTCAATTCTGCCTAAAAGTACAGTTTCAGCATTTTTTATTCCTTGATCGTGAGCCTGCAAATTCTTTGATCGCGAGATTCTTTGATCGCGATCCTACATCACAAGTGAGGGACAAGATGGCCCTTTTACAAATTCAATTTTCTCAGTTCAGGGGTGGCCTAGGAACACAAATGAGGGTGGGTGTTGCTCAGGGGGCATTGTTCTATCGAGGCACTGTGGTGGTTCCATGTAATTCTGCCTAAAACTTGAGTTACAGCATTTTTTATTCTTTGATCGAGAGCCTTCAAATTCTTTGATCGTGAGATTTTTTGATCGCCATCTTTGATCGCGGGCAATTTCACCAATCTTTAAGTTTAAATATCTCAAAAACGGTTTGTTCTTTTTATTTGAAATTTGGAGGGTGTTCTCGGCATGTCCTGTAGATGTGAATTAGTGTTTACATGTCAGAGAAACATTTTTCGGAGATATTGTGTGATGGAATTGATGTGTTGTGGACAGTCTTTTGCATTGTGTTGGTGGCTTGAAAGTGATAGAGCTCCTAGCCTTAGCATCATGGATGTAGTTTTCAGTCATTGTGCCTGTAAAATGTTAACAGGTGTGGAATTCTGCAACTCTGATGAATAAAAATGTCAAACTTTAACATGATATAGCTCAGACACAGTTTAGTCTTTTGCATTGAAATTTGGAGGGTGTTCTTGGCATGTCCTGTAGATGTGAATTATGGTGTTTACATGTCGGAGAATATTTGTTTTGTGGAGATATTGCGTGACACAATTTATATGTTGCAGACAGTGTTTTGCATTGTGCTGGTGGGTTGAAATTGATAGGGTACATAGCCTTTAGTTACCCACCCACAGCAACATTTCACCAATGAGGTCCCTCCCACAGCAACTACATGCCTAGCTGTGGTGGGAGACCCACGAACCCAACACTGTCTGTCGGGGGTCCTGCAACCCCAATCAGCTCAGCAGGGGTAGAGAATCCTTAAGTGGTGCGGAATGCAATTTACCACGTTGAAGGTTCGGGGCTAAGTCCCCTGAAGAAAACAAAGATTGAAATAGTGAACTGGCAGCCGATTGCAGAATGCGATCGACCTGCTGGTGTCACTGATGGGGCATTCGACAAAATTTGTGTCAGACTCCTGTCATGGATCCCATAGCCTTAGTGTCATGGATGTAGTTTCTAGTCACTATGCCTGTAAAATGTTAACAGGTGCAGAATTCTGCATCTCTGATGAATGAAAATCTTAAACTTTTACATGTTATATCTTGGACACAGTTTGGTGTTTTACCTTGAAATATGGAGGGTGTTGATGGTACACACATGTTTACAAGTTGGGGGAGCGCAGGGCCCAAACGGCCCATGCTCCCACCAAGTTCTGTAGGTTGGTGGGAGCACAGGGCCCAAAGGGCCCATGCTCCCATCAACTTCTGCATATTGATGGGAGTGCAGGGCCTGAAAGACCAGCACTCCCACCAAGTTCCATAAGTTCTTTTCTATTCTTTCTCAAAAAGTAAGGACATTCTATGCAAAAAACTGTGTTAATGCATAATTTAGGTTTAAAGCACAAAAAGTCAGGAAATGAAAACTCTTTAGGGTTGCCCCTCCCTCCCCCTGGACCCATCAATCATCCCAAGATTGACAAATGACTGGGTGTGTCATTGGGGTCATGAGGCCTAAATGTCATCCCATTGTTTTTAGCTATCCCTTGTCAATATTATTACACATGGAATGGGGTGACATTTACTGCTCACGACCCCAATGACACACCCAGTCATTTATCAATCTTGGGATGATTGGCGGGTCTGGGGGTGGAGGGGCAGCCTAAAGATTTTTCATTTCCTGACTTTTTGTGCTTTAACCCTAAATGATGCATTAACACAGTTTTTTGCATATGATATATAAAGATAGATAGATAGATAAATAGATATTCTATATATACATGTGGGGTCTAAAACAGTTGGGGAATTCAAACATGCATGGGACAGACATAAGGCAATTACAGTGGGGGGTTGCAGGAAGTAGGCTGTTGGTTAACTAGAATCTGCAGCTTATCCAATAGGTAGGGAAATGAGCAGACTGGGTGGGCAAAGTGGTCCTTATCTGCCATCAAACTCTTTGTTTCTATGTTTCTCTATGCAATCATTGTGGGTTTTTTTGTATCACAGGTCATTTAGTTGAACTTGGGGTGTGCATTTCTTGGCTTGATGAGGAATTTTGGCATTGGAATACTGTCAAGCCAGTGAAGGTAAGTATTGTTTTTTTGGGGGGCATTATTTAAAGAAAGTTAAAAAAAAAATTCATCAGTTCTTTGGTCATCTTTACAGGTCTTCAGAATACTATAAGAACTGAAAAAAAAATGTAACTGATGTGGTTCATGAAGAATGTGATTTGTCTCATGATGCGTGACTGGTGTGACATGACTAATGATAATAAACTGTACACAAATACCTATGGCTGTACTTCCTTGACCTGTACCACACAAAACTCCCAGACTTGAAAAATCATATTAATGACTACAATGGTCAAGCCAAGGTACTACAAAACAGGCTTGCATGAAACTAACAACACAAAAACTTGAAGTTTTGTAATTCATGAGTCATGACCATGAAGATGAAGAATGTGATTTGTCTCGGAGTCATGATGAGTGGCTGGTGTGACATGACTAATGATAATAAACTGTATGCAAATACCTACAGCTGTACTTTCCTGACCTGTACCACACACAACTCCCCGATTTGAAAACTCATATAAATGACTTCAATGGTCAAGACAAGATACAACAAAACTGGCTTACTTGCAACTAACAACCCAAAAATGTAAAGTTTTGTAATTCGTGAATCGTGACCGTGACGATGAAGAACGCAATTTGTATGATGAATGACTCATGATGATTGCCCTGACTTAAAAACGCACATTAATGAGTGCAATGTTCACACCGAGATATGCACCATACCAGTATTCTGAAGGGAAGCCAAACAAACAACTGTGACTTATGTTACAGATGGAGATTGGGCCCTAAAGAGATTCAAATGTACAGACAGATTAAGACTGTGCTGTGCACTCAAGAGATGCAGATGCAAAGGCACATGAACCAGTGCTCACAAGTCACAAATTCAAATCTGGAAAAGAATATCTTTTGCCGGTTGAGGAGGCAGTGTACTGCAGTAACAGTCCACTACCAAGATACCGCAAAGCAGTACAAAAAAATCATGCAGGTGCAGTGAATAGCAGGTTCACACTGCTGCAATTACTGTATGGCACAATAAAATGTGGCTGATTTGATGGCACACGGCGCACATGCACTCACACTCACACTACAAGTAATGCACAGCAAATTGAAAACGTCATTAATATAACCAAATCTTTTAAACAAACTGAAATTATGCACAGCTGCACCACAACAGTCAGCAAAAAAATGTTAAAATTAATAAAAATATTGTTCTGTGCACACCAACACAGTTATACAACAAAAATAACCAAAACAGAAAGACTGCCTTTTTCTCCCAGTTAATCTACCTCCACCACAAATACGCCACTCCCCCAAAGCACACTCAAGTGTCTGTCAGTACACAGACTGAATGTTGTAAATTAACATTCAAAATCCACACACAAACAATAAACACTCCGGAGCTGGAGACCCTGATATGAGCACAGGAGGGTTTCCTACAATCGATGTACCAAATTTTGAGCAAGAAAAATTACTCAAAAAGGCTCTTTTAACAGCTTTTAGAGGATCTGAATCATAGAGAACTGAGACCAAACTGTCTCCAGCTACCACTACACATACACTACACAGAACTGAGGCTATGCAGAATAATCTAGAACCCATGTGACCTGCAGTCCCATAAATCACTGCAAAATTCACCTTGGAGCTCGATATCAAGGCAAAGTGATGCAGAGTACATTGATTTCTATGTACTTCACATTAAAATTGGTTTAGAAGTGGTTGGGGGAAGGTGGAGTAATGCAAAGTCATTGTTACTAATGGACTTTGCGCTCCTCATTACGATGCAAAGTAATCCACTTTGCATTGCGGATTACTTCACAGATTCCACATTACTCTGCGAATTGCTTCACTGAGTAAATTTTGGCCACTTTGCCCACCTCTAGATAAGAGAGACAATGTGGGTGTAGTCCATGCACATCCTCACTGTCAAGGGAGTATGGCAAACCTCAACAATGGACCAACATATCCTAGGATCTGTGCACAACAGGGGACCCACTAGATCTGATTGGAAACCCAGAGCCTGGCCAGCACCTCCTCCATGGCTGGCCCACACAGTATGCTGGGCTAGACACCAGTGTGTGGGTGCAACCAGGTTTTGGGACTGTTACTGATGTGCTAGATGTTTACAGTGGTGGGCCAGTGTGGACCACTGCAAGCCAGCTATGCTTGTTTTGAGCATATGCTTGCCCCCATAATGAATAGGGCCCATTGTTGGCTATTATACATTTTAATGTATCATATCTGTCACCAAAGGACAAGCCAGTTACTGTATGTTTGGTTTGATGCTTTTAGTCTGCACAACTAGTCTGTGAGCCCTTCTGGTACTGTATCTTTGAGAGGTGATAAGTGACAAGTTCTGTATGTTGGTACATGTCAATCAGTAACTGTCAACCCCATTTAGCAATTATAATCCTAGCAACATGATCACAGTGATTCCCCATGATACAATTAGTTAAGACTAAGTGCATTGTGTAATAGTAGCAGCATATCTTCAGTTGCAACATAACCTGTCACCGAGCACCACTGTACAATCCTGCTCAAAGTCCAGCCAGTCTTTCTGCATCATGGGGATTTTCACATACTGTACTGGTGTGTTGCCTTGCATAATGGAAGTACAGTATGTGTACTTTTTTATTGTGTTAATACTTGACTTAATAGCCAATGTGCATTTTTTGTTGTTGAAGTGCTTTTATATTAAGGATTTGTCCTTTAATTCACTTTACACATTTGTGCCCACAGTGACTCAAACCTGTTTGAGAATGTGGCTTGTCAGCCCATGCGCTATGCTGAGGAAGCAGCTATGGCACACTGAGCAGTCCTAACAAGGCTGAAACATGTGTTTGTGATTTTCTGTTTTCACCCTTTGCTAATTATCTGCAAAGCCCTTTGCCAGCTTATGATCTTGCTTAAATCTAAATATATTTTGTTGATTTTCACACTCACGGCATATGTTACAGTTCATAGAGGTATGAATTAGTACAAAGGTTAAAATCTAATGTGACTTGAACGTAATATTGGCCTCCAGTATTAATAACCATACAATCTAAAATGGAACAATTCAAGAATGAGTAAAAAAAAATAAAAACATAGTCAGAGATGATCATATTTTGGTTAATTCTTATTGTTTTAGACATTCAGGTTGTCAGTATTGACGTTGCCATTCATTCATCTCATTACTTTGTTTCTAACCATTATTCTGGTTCTGGGAGGTCGGACACCTCTCCATAAACTTATCAACTGCCAGCCATCTACTATTATATGCACTGGGTCTGCCTCTGTCCTTTAATATAAGTTTTTCATTAAGGCACAGTCTGCTATATATGTGGTCCAGACCTCACTGGTTGGTGGTTTGCCATTTTTCCGTGTGTCAGTATATCTAGATCAGCACATAATAGTGCAACATAACAAAAATGTCTTTGACCCTTCTTAAAGTTTTCTCTCCCCTTCTAAATCACTCAAGTGGAGTGTCCAAGCCTCTGACTTCAGAGGCTGCTTTGTGATCTCAGATATCACTGCTTTAATATTAAGACAAAACTATGACAATGTGGGATATGAAAACCTTATATAAATTAGATGTGTCACCTCATGAGGCACCTGCCATCATGTATCTTAGGAAATTTAGTCAATTGAGCTGGCATGTAAAATGCCTGTTGGAGGGTTATATATTGTATTATTTACTTGATGTAAAGACAGCAACAAGGTGCTGCATCAGCATGTGGTCTGAAAGCAAAACAAAATGGTAATATTAAATGAATGTTGAAAATAGAAAATAGAGTTACAAATCTAAGTTTCGACCTTGGGTCTTTTTCAGAAAATATCTAAAAGGACTAACTTTGCTTTTTTTCTCTTTTAGATATTTCCTGAAGAAGACCTAAGGTCAAACTGCAGATTTTTAACTCTATTTTCTAGTTTCAGTGTGCATTTAATATTACCATTTTTTATTATTTACTTGCTTTGTATGGGTAGCTTCCACCCACCCTCCTGCATATCCCTCCACTCCTCGTGTTGAAATTTCCATCCCCAACCCCTCTTACCACTTATGTTGCATATCCACTGAGTTTGGCTTCACTCCAAACACTGTGTGTCTATACAGGTATGTAGCCAAACCTTTGGAGTCTGCTGCTCTATCCAAAATCCATGCCAATCCTGAGTGTCCTTTAGGTGCTAATGAGGGCCCCAATCTCTCTGTTAAGAAGTGTCTAACTTGTATATAGTTAAAGTGGCACACCTGAATGAAATCTGTATTTTTGCCTTGTGGAGGGGTTGTGGGATAACAGATGGACCAGACACCGAACTTCAGGTTCAACACACAATCTCTGTGTGATGTTTATTCAAAATACAAGAAATAAGCTTCTGCAATGCCATATTCCTTCTTCAGTACATCAGTTTGCAGCAACAGACTATGAATGTCCTTTCTCAGGATTGCTGTTTGTATGAGAGTAAATAAATTGGTTTAAAATATGTGTTGGGGTTTAAGTAAAATGGTTAGGCAGTACTCCCCCTCAAGACTTTGGGATCTCCGTCCCTTTAAATTACCCCCACTTATAGTGGAGGTTTATGCTAGATGCCGAAATCTTGGCATTTTAAGATCAAAAAGTAGAAGGATACGGGGATCTTGGAACTCTTGGGGGGATGGGAGAAGGAAGGATCACAGGCAGTGAGGGCTAGGGAGGCAGCTCTGGGCGAAATGGGTACTGGAGCAAGGTCCTCCTTGCAAGTTCCCATACCCAAGGCTCGACTTGGAGTGTGTCAGGCAGGAAGGGATCACCTTGATTTCCGTCCTTTCGGTGGTGGTTAAGCAATGCCAGGTTGATTAGGAACAAACTGCAGTGATTGCTGATCTTGTTTCTCAGTTGACCTGGCTTGCATCACCGAGACCTGGCTAGATGGAAATGCTGGCCCTGTGTTGACTCCACGGTTCCGCTGGGTTCTCGGTGATTCACCGCCCGAGAGTGGACCGGAGGCGGGGGGTTGTCTGTTTTAGACAAGATCTGGATCTCAGGGAAGTGCCAGTTGGTGATACCAACACCTTTGAATGCATAGTGGGTGCAGTGCAGGCTACAGGATCCTTCTTATCTACCCACACCAGGGGATGAGAGGGAGTTCCTGAAGGAGGTTGTGGACTTCATCGCCAACATGGTATTGGAATCTCCCAGATGGATAATTCTGGGGATTTCAGTACCTGGATCGACGATAATTTCTCGCCATTTGGTCAAAATCTCCTCCAACTAATGGATTCATTGGGCCTGTCACGAGTAATTACTTCTGCAACCCATGAGGGGGGGCATACATTGGACTTGGTTTTCCATCTAGGGATGGAGATATCTGATGTGGAGGTGGAGCCAGTCGGATGGTCTGACCATCACGCCCTGAGGTTCAGATTTGCGGCCCCCAGAAATAGGCCTGCCCCCAAGGAGTTAGTACAGTTCCGTCCTTTAAGAGGGATTACCTCAGAGGGCCTAATGACGGAGCTGAACTTCTCGGATTTTCCAAGGGATAGTGTGGATCCAGGGCCACTGGTCTTGGCCTATAATAAGGTTGTGACTGCGGCCCTGGATGCCATAGCTCCAATTCATGTTCGTCCCCATACTCTTCACCTAGGGGCTCCCTGGTTTGATGGGGAGGTCCGTGAGTGGAAGAGGAAGGATGAAGATTAGAAAGACGTTAGGGAAAACTCAACTGAGGTGGATAGACTTGAATTGTTAGAACATTATAAATTCTACCAATCAGCAATTTCCCATAAGAAGGCAGAGTTCCTGTCCAGGAAATTGCTGCAGCTAGAATAGACCATCCCAGCTCTTCCGGACTGTGGACAGATCAGCAATCCAGTCTGTCTCCAGACTGGTAGAGCATTATCACAGGTACAATGTGAGGAGTTTGCGAAATTCTTTGCTGACAAGGTATCCACCATCAGGGATGAGATCAGCCAGTGTCTTTCTATTGAGCATTGTACTGATCAATCGGTGGTACTAATGTCCAGTTGTACTGGTCTCACCTTTAGACTACCAGCAGTAATAGATATTGTGAGGATTATCCAGACTCTGACCTACCTATTATAAGTTGGACCTAGGCCCTACTCACCTGGTGGTGGGGTGTGTAGATGTTATCGGCTCAGTCCTGGCTGGGATAGTGGTGGTGTCATTAGAGAGAGGGATCTTCCGGATCCCTTAAAGGAGGTGGTAATACACCCCTTTGAAAAGCCTCTGACCCCGACTGCTCAGCAAATTATAGACCAATCTCTAACCTCCCTTTTGTAGGAAGGTTATTGAGAAGGTGGTCACTCTGCAACTGGAGGATCATTTGTCTATCCACAATATCTATGACCCTCTCCAATCCGGCTTCAAAAAGCGGCACAGTACAGAGACGGCTCTTGTTCGGGTACTGAATGACCTCCTGATGGCAAGAGATCAGAGGACCTGTTCCATCTTGGTTCTCTTAGATCTCTCAGCAACATTTGACACCGTGGATCATGGGGTATTGCTCGACCGCCTGTGGTTTTTCTGTGGTCTGAGGGGAGCAGTCCACAGTTGGTTTCTATCTTTTTTGGAGGGCAGATCTCAGAGAGTGGTATCGGGAGTTAACACCTCGGCCCTCACTATCTGCCCTGTGGGGTACCGCAGGGGTCGGTGCTGTCCCCTATGTTATTCGCGGTGTATATGCTTCCACTGGGGGACATTATAAGATGGTATGGGTTGAGTTTTCATTGTTATGCTGATGATTCTCAACTCTACCTGTCTTTTATGCCTGATCAGGAGTCGGATTCCATCACTATTTTTAACAACTGCCTTCTGGAGATTCAGGATTGGTTGAGTGCTAGTTGGCTTAGGTTGAATCCAGGGAAAACTGAGGTGTTGGTTGTGGACCCTGGAGGGAGGACAACAGGGGCTTGGACGGGGAAACCCTTGGGTTTATATCTTGGGGGGGCCCAGCTTCTGGCCTCTGGCCAAGTACGTAACCTGGGAGTAATTTTTGATGAAAACCTGACTATGAAGATGCAAGTGTCGGCCGTAGTCAAATCTGCCTTTTATTATCTGAGGAATATTGCCTGGGTGAAACATTTGGTTCCACGGGAAGATCTTCCCACTTTGGTCCACGCCTTTGTTACCAGCCATTTTGATTACTGCAATGCGCTCTATCTAGGGCTGCCGGGGGTGGATATCCACCGCTTGCAGCTGGTGCAGAACGTGATGGCCAGGTTGTTGATGGGAGTTTCACGATCTAGCCATATAACACCTGTGCTGCGTGATTTGCACTGGCTGCCAGTACAGTGGCGGATCACCTTCAAGGTCGCATTATTGACCTTTAAGGCCCTACATGATTTGGGACCCCACTACCTGAAAGAGCTCTTGGTGCCTTACTGTCCTGCCCGCTCTCTTCGCTCCTCTGATGAGGGATTGCTAGAGATTCCCAGGGTACATCTAAAGATGTCAGGAGGTAGATCTTTTGCCTATATAGCACCAACCCTGTGGAATTCTCTACCTCGTCAGATACGAGAATGCCAAACTGTTGAAAGTTTTAAAAAACAATTAAAAACTTTCCTTTTTGCCTTAGCATTTGTTGGAACATAATGAGTAAGTGTATTGTATGGTTGTTTGATTTATTGTTGAAATTTGATTTTACTTGTTTTATTGTAAAAGTGCCCTGAGCTTGGGAAGGGCGCTTAATATAAATAAAATTTTACTTACTTACTTACTTACTTACTTACTTCTCTGCACTTAGCCAATACCTACCGACACTGATCTCCGATCCAATTCACTAGTTGAGATGTAGCTACCACCCCATGCAAGCCCCATTTGCTTGCGTAGTGGGGGCTCAAAAAGAAAAAAAAAACAAGCTATAGACAAAGAATCTCAATGCAGAATCACTGAAAGAAGGGTTACCCCAAAGGGCATTGGCAACAAATCAAGTTTCAAGGAAATACAACATCATACATACTTCCATAATGCAACGCATCATGGGATATATGCAAATCACCATGCTATTTCTGGCTTGTTAAGTTTACAACAATTTACATGCATTTTAAATAGCACAACTAGCTTAATTTCTATAATAGTCACCTAGTACTTTTTACCATTATCTCAACACCAAGTGCCATGGTATTTTCAACATTACAGGTTTCATAAACATAAAGTATATACATCAAGATATTTTATGACATAGTGCTATTACATACTAAATCCAACAACAATAAACACAACCTGTTTTACATATACTCTGAGGTCACCACAATAACCTTCCTGTATGAGGACCTGAGAGGGAAAAGGAAAATCAAAGAGGACACTATAGCATAGTCAAGAGAGGGAGAAGGGGGTGCCCACAGGTGGCCAACCTTATGGACTAGAAATAGTAAAGGATAGATCAGGCTGAGGAATAGAAGAACTGTTGCAACAGATTTAAGAAAAGGTTGGTCCTCAAGAGTGGCAGGAACTCCAGATCACATGCCTAAGGGCTTTGAATGGCATAAGTCTCCCTTCCTCAACAAGATGCCCCAGCAACTCTAGTCCCTTGCCTTCCCAGGTAGAAATAAGAATCATTAAAGAAGTCAGGATAAACTAGGTTTTCCCAGAGTTGGGTCAATCCCATATCTTGGGAATGTACCCCAGACTGTGGTGCACTTTATGCCAAATTATTATTAAGTAGTGAATTTCAACATTACCTGTTGCCACTTAGAATTGTCCAGTTCAAGAGCCATATATTCAATCAAGTAAGATGTTTCTTTCCCCCAATAGCTTTTTCTAACAATACAACTCTTGCTTCACAATGAGGATCATACCAATCTTTCAATCCAGCCAATTGAGCTGCCCAATAATAGCATTCAGAGTAGGGAACCTCCAGCCCTCTCTTCACTTGTGCCTGCATTAGTTGTTCTAGATCAATTTTGAGTGTTTTTTTTATTTGCCCATAGCCATGGTGTACAACAGCTTTTCAACCCTTTAGCACAGCTTGATGGCACCATCACCATCAATACTTGAAATTACTATAAGAAACAGAGAAGAACCATTATTCTCAACATGTTGCCCTGCCTGGTAGAGATAATGGCAGAATTAACATTTTGCTACAAGGTTTCTAAGTTCTAGTCAGTAATGGTGAGTTATAAGCAAATCCTGTAGTCATTAGGTAACCTGCATCCCCAGATGCTTAAACCCTTCAGTAGTCCACCAGAAAGCAATGTTTTCTTTTAAGTCCTGGTGGTCACAGTCACATAGGTCCATAGTTGTATCATTAGCTCCCACTGTGTCCTCAGCTCAGCTGGAGCCCACCCATCATTCCTACAGAGGCCCACTGGTCCAGGGTTGGAGAGTGGTGGGAGGGGAAGGGAATTGGGAAGCAATATTAGCTGCAGGAAGATTATCCAGGTCAACACCATCCAGACAGTGAACCACTTTGCACCCCTAAAGGAGGTGCAGGTAACTGACACCTCCAAGGTGTGACTCTGAGTCAAGCAGAAGAAAGGGACAGGACAATGTGATGGCACCCAAGGGGACAAAAAAGAGCAAGCCTACCTGGAGAATCTTAGTGTTTTGGGACTCAGTGATCAAGGGTGTGGAGAGGGTGCTGAAAGGGGTCAAACAGAAGGGGATGGGTAGGTCTGTTCCTGGGACAGCAGCCATCATGGATTTAGACAAAATAGGGAGGATGGCGAAGAGGGAGTGTGGGGCTGGGTGTTCTGATACAGCTGGGTACTAATCATCTGGTGAACCAGTTTGGTGGAGATGGTGAAACTGAATGTTCATGGTCTTGGGGACACTTTGTTGGCACACTCCACCTCCCTGCCCTTTACTGAGGTCCTTCCTGTGTGGAGCAGGGCTGGGTTGAAGAGTAGAATAAGGAAGGATGAAGTAGAGTAGTTTAATGGATGGCTTAAGGGATGGTGTCAGAAGATGGGATACCATTTTGTGGGGCTGGGGAACTTCTGAGACAGGAGGCTCTTCAAGAGAAACATAGAGACATAGAATGTGATGGCAGATGGGGACCTTTTGATCCATCTTGTCTGCCCATACCCCATACCCCTTAAGGGAGCAGACTCTACCTAAGAAAGGAGGGGAAAATGTGCTGGGGCATAAGTTTGATATCTGTTATCTATATCAGAAAGTTAAACTGCCTGAGAGGGAGATTAGAACTAGGAACACCTGGTAATAGGTGAGAGGGAGGGGAATTTAGCTAGTACTCCCCCATATTTAGGGGCTTGTAACAACTCAGTGGATAGAAATATTGACCAAACTAGACTAGGGGAAAGGACAATAGTGGGGGAAATACAAAGTGTGAAATCACCATGAAAAACTAGAAGCTAAAAGGATCAGGGAAGAAACTGTGAAGAAGCTAGATAGATACAAAAAAGGGTTCAGGTATTAGAAGAATGGGGTCTGCCTCAACTCTGGCAGCCTGAGTAACAAAATTATCATGCTCCAGATAATGATGGCAGACACTGAGATGCACGTTGTTGCTGTCACAGAAGCATGGGCTTCAGAAAACAATGATTGGGACCTGATTATCCCTGGGTACTCAATGTTCAGGATGGATAGAGGAAAAGGTAGAGAGGAATAGCCTTTTATGTCAAGGATGGCACTGAGGTTGTGCAAGATGGGTGCATCAGTGGTAATATGGAGGAGACAGAGTTGATGTGGGTTTAACTCAAGGCAGACTCAGGCAAGAAACTACGCTTTGGTGTGATCTACAGACCATCAACACAAAGGAAGAGAGGGACAGAGAACTCATGGAAGATCTACAAAGGAAAGTGTCTAAGGGGAAAGAAGTGGAAGTGGGGAACTGAAACTGCCGAACACAAACTGGGATGTTCCAGTGGCCAGGAATGCCAGAAGTCAAGCCTCGTTGGATATATTTCATGACTATTAACTGGAACAGCTAGTTAAAGAACCCACCAGGCAGGATGCCATTCTCAATGTGGTGCTCACCAACTCTGAGGTGGCTGGAACTGTGGGAGTTAGGAAGCCATTAGGGGATAATGACCACAATTCCATTTGGTTCAAACAGGCCCTTGGGAGTGGAAACACTCAATCAGGCCTGAGGTCCCCGATTTCAGAAGAGTGGATTTCAAAAGGTTGAGGGAGTTGGTCCAGGACAAATTAGTTGGGGTTGACAGTACAGGAAGAGTGGAGGAGAGTTTAAGGGGCCATTCTTGAGGCATCTTAGTTATGCTTGAGAATGGTAACCAAAAGAAAAAAGTTAAAGAGATAATTTGGGTTCTCAGCAAGGGTCCAGGAAGCAGTAAGGGCAAAGTAAAAGGTCTTCTACAAGTACAAAGAAAAGCAAGGGGAGAAAGAATTTGGAGAATATTTATTAAGAAATAACAAGGCAAAGAGGATGGTTAGGGAGGCAAAAGCAGGCACAGGGCTATATACTGCAGATGGGTTCAAGGACAGAGAAAAACATCTCTTAAGGTATATGGGGAGAAAAGGAAGAAATGTGGTAGAATAGTTAGGCTATCAGAGGAGGGTAGGGTGATACAGGAGGATGTGCAAAAGGCTGCTGTCCTAACTGATTACTTTTGCTCTGTCTTCACTAGGGAGGTTAATGGGATCTTTCCAGAGAGTGGCATCAAAGCAGCCACAAATTGAGTGCTGGAGATGAGGCAGCCATTATTTACAAGCAAAACAACCTGGAAAGAGTTAGCTGCACTAAAGTAAGGCCTGGGGACCAGCTGGGATACATGCTAAGGTGCTCAGGGAACTGGCAGAGAAACTGGCTGAACCCCAGGTAGGGCTAGTCTGTACAAAGCACTGTTAGTTATCAATTTCTCTTTTCCTGCTGTATTAATATCACTTGCTCTTTCACCGTATGTTTTTCTCTATCATTAAATAGGTTTTACACAAAAAGAGGGAGGCCATCAGTCCAGGAGGCATTTCTTTATGGAGAAGGTGGTGGGGTGGAATGTCCTCCCTGATGAAGCAGTGGCACTGGAAACTCTGTAGGACTTCAAAGGGGGATGGGACAGGATAACAGGAAAATTCAAGGCCAGCTAGGTGTGAGGGGGTGTCATTTGAGAAGGAAGGCAGAGTCCTTAGCTACCACTGGGGATTCCACAATGTAAGCAGACAAAATTGATCTTAAGTCCTTACTTTGCTGGTAACATTTGTATGTTTGTAATATGTAAACACATACACTGATCATTTATTACTAATGCTACCTATTATTTCAATTAACCAAAGCGAATCACCATCCTAACCAGCAGCAACAGTAGAGGAACAAATATAGAAATACCAAAATCTCATAAACATGGCTGCTGGAACATGGGAAAAAGTAGAGGTGCAGAAGTCCCAAAGGGCACAGAGAAAAAATGTAGTTTTTGCAAGCCACTTTTTTTTGTTTTGTTTAATTCTGTTTATCCCTCCTTGCACTGTTCGACAAGACCTCTTTTGGCCATCTCCAGTGCCCATATCCCATCCAGCTGTGACCTTCCTGCTTATGAAACTGGACTTCCCTGGTCCACCCACAACACACCTGGTGGTCAGAAACCTCAGCTTGCACCTTGAGACATGGTTGCCTTCTGTACCTAGACAAACTCCCCCATACAACCAATTTGGCCACAGGCAGAGGCGAAGTTCAGGAGCAGCCAGCCCAGAGCAGGCCAGATCTGGTGAAGGACATGATGGGCAGGAGTGGCATCATCCTGTAATCCAATGCCATTTTTTCACCCTGATTTCCACCCAGGAGGAGAAGACATGCAATGACATCCTGGTGATGTCAGATGTGCTCCCATGCTTGACGCACCAATGACTTCCTCTCCCCCAGTCCCCTTGTTCCTGCAGCCTTTGGCTCACTGACACCCAGCTAACACTAGGAGTCAGACTATCACTGAGTGGACCCTCGTTACTCCTCTCCCCTACCAACCCTCCGACACTCAGGACTAATTCTCGAACCCAGGTCGTCGATTTGACACAAACGGTAGTGCTACTGCTTGTGCCATCAGGCCAGCTAGCAAGCCTCTGTTTTTATACATAGCAATATTATATTCACACATTGTGTAATATAAAACACAAGAAAAATATTGTATCACACTAAACCACAAAAGCAAATTTTAAACCCATTTCAGGAGACTTTGGTCCAATGAATTCAAGTGGAAACAAATAATCAATCTTTGCATCACTGCAACACAACTTCAGCAGTTGCACTGACACAGCAGTGAGCTTCACCACTTATTTTTATCGAAACCACATGTCCAAAGGCTCCTGAAATGACTTGCAGTTTTGCATGTTGTTAATGAAAGACACATAAAAGCTGCATTTCAAATATACATGTGTATTTTCAGATAAGATGATATTTTTAGTATATAAGAAATGGACAGGAATACAAATGTGTAAATCATTTTGTACACTTAATTATGAAAATGATACAAGGATAATCTACAAACATGGCATCAAATTTCCAGACTCTGCAAGACAGAGTTTTTTCAGATTGAAAGCATTCAACAGACATGGCACAAAATTTGCCTCTTGATTAGCAGTGGAAACAGATTTGAAGTAATGCTTATCATCCCACAAACTCGGCAGTCTGGGAGAGGTTGCTAATAAAGTTATAGGTTTTTAATGTAAATTTTAGACATAGTAAGAGTGTATGACAAAATATATACTGGGAAATGTTCAAGACATTCTACTATGCAGAAATGACCCCACACTCAAGTTTGGGTATGCAGTAGCAAGCTGAGAAAATATAGGGAGTGCTGGGTGAGAAGAAAACATGGGAGAGATTTTAGAATAGAAATAAACATTTACTTGTTGTACTACCCACCATTTCTATTGAGGTTTACAAATTTAAAATAAGAAATAAACATTTTGCCAGATAATCATTTGCCTGGCAGCGGTCACGATTAAGTGACAAAAATACCAAAAAACATCAATTTTTGATTCCAGACATTGCAGTAATAAATGTAAGACTAGCAGGTGGTCAGAAATCCATTATAAACAGGAGAAATTGTGCTGCATATTGAAAAAATGTATCACATAGAGAAACTGACAAGCATTGTGAGGTGCAGAAAGAAGCTTTTGATAATAAATGGTCACTATAAGTTGTATTTATCATCTCGAGAATCGTCACTGTGCCGCATGGCCTTCTTTGTAGCCTAATGCTCCCGGTGCCCCAATATGGAGTCATGGAGCAAGGAGGAGCTGATGGCTGGTTAAACCAGATAATCCTACACTGGTTGCATTGGCTACATTGCCGCTATGGCAGACTTCTGGGTGGCAGAAGCTATCTATCCCTAGGGCAGCAGACTAGGTACCTTGGCATCTTTCAGGATTCTGTGCAGTGAGTTCATCTTACTCCCCGCACCTCACTGTCAGGCCAATGAGTAGCTATGCATGTCTGTACTGGATTTTGTGCAGAAGGAGTAGAAAACTGATTTGTTACAACTGCAGAGGCAACCACATGAGTACAGGAGGGCCTCCATGGTAGGTGCCAGCCCTACGCACCCGTATGGGGATGCATATAGGGCTTCAAGGACCAGGCTCAGAGTAACTTTAAGGAATTGTTTGAAGTTACTTGCTGAAGAATAGCATTTTCTTGCAAATAGCTGAGGCTGGGACTCCTAATTTTTGTTTTTATTCCTTCCTGCATAGTTTGCAGAAATAAAATATTTATTTAAAAAAAAAATATTCAAGTTTGTGCCCTTTCTTTAGATGAAAGAAGAGCATACAAGACAATCATATTAATTAAGTCTCAAGTGTGTCCCTTGCTTGCCTGACTGAGGTCCCAGTGTCACTTATTTGACTCCTGATGACAAGCATATCCTGAATAAATCGTGTCCTGTTTTCAACTCCTGACATGACTTTAACGGGAGATTTCTGAGGAAGTATTGTCCTGTGAATTTAATCTTTATACCATTTTAAAGCTGGGAATAGCAGTTTCACAAAAATAGAAAAATTGTTAATGGGTTAAGTATTTCTCTAGATATCTGCCTTCACAATCAAATCAGGAATGGAAAACAAAATGAAATTTACTTTGAAAATTTTGCTTAGTATATTTGGCACCCTGGCCAGGAGACAGGTACTTTTCATTCACTTCCCAACAACACAATTTTTCCAAGTTAGGTGAATTACTTTTGAAGATCATGGTCCAATTAAAGTCTATACAACTGAAACTGAAACAAAACTCAGTAGCTGAGCAGAACACAGGTGTTGCTGGTTTAGTGATCTTGCATGCCTTAAAGGAGCGCTTTGAATGCTCATGGGCAAAAATGGGGTGATGCAGTCCCCCACGCCCATAGGTTCTGGCACAAATTCCCATAATTTATGTTTTAAAATGGTAGAAACACAAGAAGCTGTCATTAATGGACTGCATATATGAACTGTATGTACCCCATAGACCACTCAGTCGGCTGCTGGCCACGGTGGTGAGAGGTAGGCTGAGCCAGTTGCTGGTGGGGTATTGCTTGGGGGAAGAGTGGGGGCTTGCATAGACAGGTGGGGGGCCACTAGATCACCAGAGATATATGGGACATTTGGAGAGAGGTTGTAACAGTGGTCCCGGGGTTGGATTTGGGTGTGGGGGGCAGGACTTGGGCATCGGGGTTGGGGAAGGTGTTTGGATAACCCATAAGGGCTTTTACCCTGGCACTACCAGGATTGGGGGGGTATAGCCCACACTGGGCTTTTTGGACAATACTGTGGAGACTTTGAGCATGTTGGGGTGGGGGTTGGATGGTGCTGTACACTAGCGGAACAAGGCTGTTGGGGACTGTAGTAGCCTTTTGGTTGTGCAGCATTGGCTGCACATCGGCAACTCCTCCCCCACCCCCATGAATGGCAATAAACACTTATGCCACCTCATAGCTGGCATAAGTGTTCTTTGATGGATGTCCACTGGGGATTCTTTCTGAATCCTGGTTTGGGGACTATGCTGCCACCCTTCCTGAATAGGGTGCAAATGCTGCCTTAAACAACCTTACGCCATGTCACAAGGGGGTTTATAACACATTAGTACACTTAGGCGCAGGCAGCCTGCAGCATGTCGCAGACTGCCTTTCTAAATCCCAACACGACGCAACTCATGACGCAAGTGCTACTTGCACCATTTTTTGGGCCCACAAGGTGCCTTGCATCCTGATTTGCCTTTTGTGAATCCAGCCCGATGAGTTCATTTCTTCATTTACATAAGTTATTTACTTTGTTGCACCCAATCATGAAGGGATGGGTGAATCAGATTGTAAGCAATTACCTCTGATGTCTTTTGCATAAGCAGCTCTCCTCTCTCTCCTCTCTCTCTCTCTCTCTCTCTATATATATATATATATATATATGTGTGTGTGTGTATATATTATGGTAGCACGGTAGTGCTACCATAGTTAGGGTTGAGGAGCCATTTACATGTTAAACCCAAAATTATGCACCTTAATAACTTTGCAACTGTTTGACGGATTTGCCTGAAATTTGGAATACACAATCAAGACCCATAGGCCTTGGGATCTGCCAAGTTTTGTACCAGTCAGGTACACAGCTGTGGAGTTATTAAGTGTGATCTGCACATGCATTTACGCTTTTTCTGAATTCTATAGTCGCTACTTTCTCAGGTCGCATGCGGTTTGCGACCTCTGTCTAAATCTTCAGGGAACTTGTGGTCAGGGTCCCCAATGTGCCTTTCAAAGATTTCGTGAAAAAATATTAAACGGTTCAAAAGTTATTCAAAAAACAATTTCCCATTATAAGTCAATGGGAAAAGTTAACAAAAAGTTTGACAGTGTGGCAAATGCATTTTTACTTTCGCAAATGGCCCTCTTACTTTCGCTAATCTGCCATTTTGTTTTCAGTTAGTGATCAGAAAAATGCTTGGCATTTAAAATTGAGACCCTCTAGCAATCTAATTCTTTTTGTATTCACTTAGTCAGAGCCTGAGGAAGCTAGCCATGTCTTTATTTTGGGGTAAAACACCCCAGAAATATGTTTTTCAAATTTCTGGAAAAAGTACTTTCGCAAAGTACTTTTGTACTCATGAAAGTGTCACAAATTTTTACGAAAGCTTTCGCAAATTGTGACAGTACTTTTTTAGGCTGTGGGGAAATAACAGCAATTCTTTGGCACCCCGCTGCAAAAGAACGGTTTGGAGTTTTGGGCTGAAATTTGGAGGGAACGCAGCTGACATCTTACAGGTGTGCCATTCAGTGTTGTGCTGAAAAAATATTACATGGCGGCAAAGTTACAGCACTCCAAAATTGACACTTTTTCCCATAGGATAACATTACAGCAGCCGACGCATTGCAGCAATTGTTTGGCGCCCTGCTGTAAAGTAACGTTTTGGTCTTTTGGGCTGAAATTTGCAGGGGATACAGCCAATATCCCATAGATGTGCCTTTCAGTGGTTTGGTGAAAAAATATTACAGGGAAGCAAAGTTATGGCATTCGGAACTTCTGTTTTTTTCCCATAGGATAACATTACGGTGTTTGCCCGCCTTTGAGGGCCCATACCTCAAAAACGGTGCAAGATACGGAGTTTTTGTCAAAAATTTCAAAACTAGCCAGGAAAGTGATAATACATATGACTTTAAAAAAATTTTTCTATGTCGTACGGTTACTGAGATATAAGCAATTTACTATTCCAACTCCTGATTTTTGTGTTCCGAGAGTCATTATTTTGCATACATTCTTTCTACTCACTGTCTTTCTCTATACAGCTTTTGTGGAAAACCAGCCTGTGCACTTACATTACTGTTACCATTACCGTTTCTGCTTGCGGTTCCGTACCTGTTTCACTTACCGTTCACTTTTACGCCACCATGTGCGTTACCCTTTGCGTTTTCATTTGTGGTTGCGTTTCCGTTGTTTTTAACATTCCTGTCTACAGTACTGTTTCTCTTTCTGTTTTGCTTTGCATCACCATCCGCATTATGATTTGTGTTTGTAGGCACAATGTCACTATGTGACAAGACGTCATGTGGCGGGAGTGCGGGGCCTACAGGGCCCCATGCTCCCCTCGCCGCATTACATTTACTATTCCTCATTATCATTCTCAAAAAGAAGGAAAATTAGAGGCAAAAGACTCCATTTAATGCATCAGTTAGGGTTGTTCCACAGCGACAAAAGTGAGGAAATTCGATGTTAGGGTTGAAACCCCTTTGCACCCCTCAGCCACCTCAACTGGAATGGGGTGCGCATTAGGAATCATCGGTCCTAACTGTCACCCCATTCTCCTATTCCTCAGCTTCTTTACACTTGTGATGGGGTGACAGTTAGGGCTGATGACCCCAATGCGCACACCGATTCCAGTTGGGAGGGTGGGCTGGAAGGGTGCAAGGGGGGTTTCAACCCTAACATCGAATTTCCTCGCTTTTGTCACTGTGGAACAACCCTAACTGACGTATTAACTCATTCAGGCCTAGATACGCCTGTAGGTGGTGTCTGAAAGCATAGCCACTCAGGCCAATAACGCCTGTAGACATACTCAGCTGACTTTCACTCAGGCCAGGAAACGTCTGGAGAAGTCTGCAGTTTATACCCAAATATTAAACAAACTGAATTGCTTAAAATTGATTGCATAGCACCGTTAGAAAAGTAATTTTGTGCTGAACAATTTTGCTGCTGATACTTTGTGTCTATCATGTATACTTTAGGAGTTATTCGCATTTGTTTAAGGCATGGTGTACATGGCTAACATTTGTCTCTCAAGCCTCACTTAAGCACCTTAAATAAACCTGAAAAGAAAACACAGTTTGAGATTTCAGCTAGTATAAAATAAAAACTAAATGAATTACAATTGATCGCATAGCACCATTAGAAAGGTAATTGAGTGATGAACAATTTGGCCACTGATACTTTGTGTCTACCATGTATGCTTCAGGAGTTATTTGCATTTGTTTAAGGTATGGTGTGCATGGCTGGCATATATTTCTCAAGCCTCACCTATGCACCTTGAAAAAAATCTGAAAAAAACTGTTGTTTGGAATTTCAGCAAGTTTAAAATAAAAACCAAACTGATTACAGTTGATTGCATAGCACCATTGAAAAGGTAATGTTGTGATGAACAACTTTGCCACTCATACTTTGTGGGTAGTACTTACGGTTCATGAGATATTCACATTTGTTTGTGGCATGCTAATTATGGCTTAATTTTGCTTAGAAAGGTCCAGGATGCAGTGCTAAGAGTATACAGGGCACAAGTGGCGGTGGGGCGGTGGTGGATGGGGAGGAGGGGAAGGTGGCCCTGCAGAGGGACCTGGAGGCTCTGGAAAGATGGTCTAGAAAGTGGAAGCTGAGGTTCAATGCAGGGAAATGCAAGGTACTCCACCTGGGGGCCAGAAACCCAGGCCAAGTGTACACCCTGGGGGGGGAATACTACAAGTCTCAATGGCTGAGAGGACCTGGGGTGGTGGTGGATGTCAAGATGAACAACTCTGAGACTTGTAGGAGGGCAGCAGCCAAGGCCAACAGCATGCTGGGATGCATCGCTAGGGGGATCACCTCCAGAAGGAGGGAAGTGATACTCCCTCTGTATAACTGCTTGGTGAGGCTGCACCTGGAGTACTGCGTGCAGTTTTGGAGGCCACACTTTAAGAGGGACATTAACCTCCTGGAGAGAATCCAGAGGAGGGCAACCAAAATGATTTGGGGCTTGGGGGACAGGACCTATGAGGAGAGGCTCGAAGAGCTAAATATGTACACACTGGAAGAGAGAAGGGACCGGGGACATGATAGAGGTCTTCAGGCATGTGAAGAGGGTAAATGGGGAGGAACAGTCAGGGTGCTTGAAGGAAGGAGGAAGGGGCCACTAGAGGGCATGGGTGGAAGCTGGAGGGGGAAGATTCAGGGAGAAAGGAGGAGGTGCTACTTCACTGAGAGGGTGATGGAGCCATGGAATGCACCACCTAGGGGCTGGTGGAGGCAGAGACAGTGGAGGGGTTCAAGAGGGGTGGGACAGGTACAGGGGAAGGGTTCTGGAAGCAAAATCCAATGCAGCAAGAATATCCGGAACTGGGAAGGGAGAAGCCAGAGAAGGCAAGGGGGACAGCAAGGTCAGCACCCAGGGTGGGAGCTGACCAAACGAGCAGACACGAAAGACCGTTAGGCCTATTCTGCTGGCATTTTAGTATGTTAGTAAGTGGTGGAAGTCTCAAAGAGCTATTGTGGTATGAATGAGTTAAATATATATATATATATATTTACCTTGTGTAACTCCTCCTATTGGTGGGGCTCAACTCTTTTGCCTTCTGGAGCCTTCCCTGCCCCAACCCCAGTCTGTTTGGGCCCCTCTGGTGCTCCTGCCAGACCCTGGTGTGTTTACCCTTGTGGGGGACTGTAACAGTGATAGTTTAAAGCAAAACTGCCAGCTCAGCAGTACAGCTCAAGCTAGCACCATGCAACTTAGTGTGCACATTTTTGAGCTAGTGGTCGGCTTGCACACTATGGGAGCACTATGGCACTCAGTAAAAAAAAGCTGCTTCGGTGGCTCTGGCATTAGTTCCTCTTTGTCTGTGCAGGGACATCAGAACCAGCAAGCAGACTTGGAGACACATGAGAGAGGGAGAGAAATAACCTTTGTAAATGTGCTCTCTTGCACTATATATTTAAGAAGCAGCACTGCTGCTGTGCCTGTAAGCCCTGCCTGCTGCCTTGGGGAGAGCACTACAGCATTCATGACAGGCAAGGGGAATCTCTGCCAAGCCCCACTCTGCCACTGGATAACAAGGCAGAGCCGCATCTATTGAGCCATGGGAATCAGTAACCTCAAAACAATACAGGAGCCCTATAAAATAAACTTGAAGCTGGGACACTGGACTGTCTGCACTGTAGGTAGCCATCTTTGCCACCCCTGACCTCTTTCTTAGTCAATGGGAGGTTGAGGAGCCCAGCAATGGCCCCTGGGGAAAAGGAGAGGACTGTGCCCTTGGCACCTTTTCATACAGCCAATTAGGCATCAGGTTGAAATTCTATATACCAATGTTGTGTATTGACAGCCTGTTTAACCAACTGGATGCTGTGCTGACCCCTCCAGATCCCAAGGGCTGATAAAATTTGGGGCAGTCTGCTAGGAGCTCTCAGAGAATGAGGAGGGCTTGGACTGTCATGCCTGTGAATTGTTGGAGTCCTGCCTGAGGCTTCTATAGCCACCAGTCCAGGAGGTGCACTACTTTGCTTTCCAATATCTGGAAGAAGCTTAGAAAGGATTTAGGTACTGATTTGCTAAATTTGCTCGTGGATCCAGCTAGGCCAGAGACAAACCAGCAGATACTGTATTTGTCTATAGTTGGACTTTGTGCCACAGCTGCTAGTCTGTACTGTGAGTAAAGACTGTGTTCCTGAAATTCAGGAGGAAATCCCAAGCCTGCAGATGGTCTGAGGAATTGGCCGGTCAGTGCCACTGCTAGGTGCTGGCTATCACTTCACCCTGAGGCTGGATGCCAGGACCAGTGGGTGAGGCATGTGGCCCTGATCCCTATGACTGGTCCTTCCAGTTGCCTGCAAAAGTAGCAGAAGATGTGTCAAGTCTGCACAGAGAGGCTGCAATCAATTCAGCCTTTGAGACCTGAACCCTTATTCCAAGCACCACAGAGCTGCAGCTTGAAAGACCTACAGCCTGAAAAGCCTCAAAGGCTGGTATCCCCAGAACCATGAGTAACATCAGGGCTTGTCCTGCATCTGGGGATTGTGTAAACAGTTTCCCTCCAAAGCTACTAAATTTTCATTTTTGCAATTGCATGGCCTGTGCAGTTTGGGTTAACATATTTGTTTAAAGTGCACTAATGCCAGTTAATCAACTGCACCATCATTGGACCTGTACCATTCAAATGGCTGGGTATCCAGTGAAGATATTGGGAGCTCCCATTTAGTTAACTGGGAGAACCAGTACCAGTTGGGAGTTGGTAGTGTGACATAGACAGCCATCTCTGAGTGCTTGAGTGCTGTATTAATTTCTGTTATTACATATAAAATACGTGAAGGGAAGGGTCAGTTCAAGGAAACTACTGTCTTATTGGATCTGACACATCAAGACCCCCCAAGGATAAGTTCAAAGAACAGAAGGTATTTTAAACTGCAGAGATCTGGGGTGCAATTACCTTGTCAATTTGCTTTCATCCCAGGAAATAAGATTAGCCATTCATAATGCCCTCAGGGAGATCCTTTGATTTGCATATTTGCCAGGAAGGACTTGTGGGGAGGAGTGTCGGAGAGAGGTCAGAATAGACATTGAAGAGGTCTGATGTCTGAGCCAGAGAGGACTCAGATGGATTTGGAAGGTCCAAAATACATTCCCAGAGAACCCTTGAATTATATCAGAAAGACCTGAGGTGTAGACTCCAAGGTCCAGATGGGATTAAAGAGGCCAATACACTTTTGCTTTGTATACAGTGACTTAGATCAAAGAAACTTTTGAGATGTATGTGTAGCAGAACAAAAACCAGTTCTGACCAGTTAACCTGTGGAGAGGAAAGTCAGTGAGGTCATCTCATATGTTTTTTTAAATAATTTATTTGGATACCTTGTATTATAAAATATAGAGTTTGATACACCAAGGCAGAATTAGTGACCTCATGAGAAGGCCGGATCAGAACTGTGTTTTAAGTGCTGAAAGAACCTGACAGAGACACAAGAGAATATTATCCAACTGAGGGAGAATCATCACAGCACTGAAAGAGAGTAAGATTAGACCAGTCTAAATGTATATATTGTAGGAACTGTACTTTTTTCTGTTTGTTTTAAGTGTGTATGTGTTGGGATATATATATTTTGTTCTGTAATTATTGTTCTGTTTTGATATTTTTGAAGTAAAGACATTTTTTTTACAAATGAAACTGCTGGAGTGCCTTGACAATTCTTTTTATTTTAAGTGGAGCTTTTAAAGGTTAATAGTACACTGTGTATGGGCTTATTGTATACCAAACTGGGAAATGGATAGAGTTCTCTAAAAGTCTTGCATTGAGTTCTAAGGGTTAATTTGAAAGACCTGGTTGGGTGCCTGTAGGCAAAGATATTTGGCACCCCGAAGACGGAATTATCTGAGGCTGATAATTGGGTACGCTAACAAGAGGTTTTCAGTTTGAATCCTTCAGAGCTTGAGACTAAGGTGATTTGAACCCACAAAGCAGACAAGAGGGTTACCTTGTCTGTTTACTGTACACAAATCATATGCTCAGAGGTTGGCACTTTGGGAGTAGAGGGTTGACTGACTGAGTGAGATTGTGACAGGTAGTACCCCCAATACAGGTGGGCAGGAAAGAATGGGAACTGTACTGCTTGCATTCTTGCTGGAGATGGGCACTGTTAGTGTTAATTCTATTAACAGGTCCATAGTCTGCTGCTTGTTACTTGGGCCAAGCCTGGTCGGGCAACTAACTTATGGCCAGAGGGGTACAGTGAGAGTATTTGACTCTTTAAAAGAGTTGAAACCAGTTATTTATTTTGCTTCACTCATTCACCTATGGATAACCTTTTTTAATAAATGGTGTGTTGTTCTTTTTAAACCTGTCTCGTGAGCATATAACTTGTGAACATATTATTAGAGATAGTCAATAATTATATGTACATTGAAATCTTTCAACAGTGTCTTGTATTCCATGTGTGGGGTGACTGTGCAGGGAGGTGTGGAGGTATGGCATCCCAGGGGGTTGTACCACTTTGTCATGAGGCCCACTTCACTTTAACTCTGGGTGGAGGCACCGTACTATTTGTCATTGTGCTGGGAACAAACTCCCCATTCAGGACAAACAGAGATCAGTCACCTCAACCTTGTTTGAGCCCACAAGGCAGGGGTAGTAACTGTAACATCCATGGCAACCTGGTTACACTTAAACTCCAGGGGGAGGGGAACCACAGGAGAAGATGCTATAGTCCAGGAGTCTGGACACCCCACAGAATATTCTGGGTCAGTTCAAGTTCATGGATTTCTTTATTATAGTTCTGTATCCTTGGACAGTTCAAGAAGACATATACTGTAAATGGTCTGACACAAAGCACAGAACCTCAAACAGTCATCTATGTCATATAAATATTACAATTTTTGTTAGTCACTGGCAGGCAGAAAAATGGGAGAATGTTTTCCACTTAAACTCTGGCCGGTAATAACTGGCGGTCTTCCAATGTATGTCCTTCCATATACTTCTCTACTGCAATAACAATATCATTTCCTTCTTTGAGTTATTTCTGATATGTGCCCATGGGTCTGATCTTCCCTTAGCCCCTAACCTCCTGACCACCTGAGAAACCAGTTTCATGAGTTGCTCTTTTCTAGCTATCCCACCTAAATAAGATAGAAACATAGAAATTGTCAGCAGATAAGGACCACTAGGTCCATCAAGTCTGCCCTTAGTAGAATTTAAAATAGAGGATCTTGGTTTGTTGAATCAAGTCCTTTGTGGGGGGGGGGGTGTCTTAGGACCTTGTGTCTGGGTTACAGATACCTGATAAAATAATTTTTACCCAGAAGGAACTCTTCTTTGAGAGAATGAAAGTCCCTCACTTCATTGCCATTAAACATCTAGCTATGAAACCTAAAACTGCGTCTCTCTCTCAGTTTCTGAAATGTACGTCTAAGTTGGTCAGAGAAAAGTCTGAGCAATTAACATATATGCTGAAAATGAAGCTTGGGATACCTGAAGTCTGAGATAATCCCCCCCCCCCCCAAATACTTTCAAGGTAGCTGCTGTTCACATGCTACTGAGAGCTCAGGTGTCTTTAACAGAGCAGGTTTAATGCTATCAAAGCCTTCAGGGTGAATTGTTGGAGTCAAGAGCCTCAATTTGTTCCTATCTCAACTCATTCTCCTTCTCTGTAAGATATAGTAATAAGTGCGTATGCTAATCTAGATAGCTTTGTAGTATGTCTGCAGGTTGGGCACCCCCCCTGTCCCCCCTTTCCTTGTCTGTAATAACCGGAGACCATTGGTAACTTGATCACTTCCCTCCCCACAAAATCAAGATAGCAGTTTTTGTACCTCCCTGAAGAAACACTTTGAAATTCTGATAGGTAACATTAAGAAGTTAAATATAAATCTAGGCAATATGCACCTTTTGAGTATTTCTGTTTTATCTAAAAGAGATAATGGCAAAAGTTAGCATCAAACTATATAATTTCTCACTTGAGTAACTAAAGACTAGGTTATTTTTTATTATGTCTTGAGGGTTTTTGAGAAGTGTGTATCCCTAGATACTGAATAGGTTTCAATGACCTTTTCAGGAGAATTGCCTTCTGATGTCCCGAGTTTGGTTCCCATTCAGCCACAGAATTTCTGATTTGCTTTAGTTACTGTATTATGAAATCCAGATGCTTGGCCATACTCCTGTAGCAAGTGTTCTGAGGGGAAGGGGTGTTTCTAGGATTATTCCAGTACATCAGAGTATTGTCTGTGTACATTGACACCATTATGGTCTTGTCCTCCTGCCCTCATCTCCTCTATGCTCAAATCAGTACACCTAATTTCCACCAAGGGTTCCTTACTAAATGCAAACAATACAGGAGGGAATAGGCAGCCATGCCTAGTACCTATGTGAATCTGAAATGTTCCTGAGAGTGTACTGTTAACTTTGACTATGGCCAAGTCCTGTTGTTATAACATGCATTCAGAATGCATATGTAAATGCCATGCTATCTATTTCCATCAACTACACAGAAAATACAAGCAAGCAAACATAGTTTGCATTGGCCAATGCATGTTTTATTTGCATCAACCATATTGATGTGTTTTTTTTCACCTTTCTGTACCTTTGGGCAGCTTCACGACCCAAATGGAATGGGTATTGAATGAAATGGAGTCAGGGAGAGAAATTGGGACATTATTTTATTTGGAGAGGGGGTTCAGAACTTCAGCCAGGAAAAATAAATGGTTAGCAACTGGGTGGGTTTAAGCCTGAATTTGCTGCACTGCTTCAGGGTATAGATGGACGGATCGCACACATTTGAATTGTTCCTGATTTGCATATCACTTTTCAGTCACAACAAATAAGTTTTACCTTTTAGAGACATTTCAGACATTCTAGAGCTTGCCACCTAGGGGCTAACTAGCACCAGGCCTCCACTGGTTGTTAGCTCCCTGCTGCTAAAATCTGAAATGGCACCAATGCCATAAAGTCTAAATTTATAGGACGTCCTCTGTGTGAGCAGCATGTTCTCCATGAGGTATGGATAAGGAGCAGAGCAGTTTTCAGGGGTAAAATGAGGGCCGTCCCTTGCATTCAGGGACAGTTGAGCAGTATGGTATGCCCCACCCCAGTGAATCTAACCTCCACATCCCCATGCTCAGGCACATTATGATGTATGGCAATTGAGACTGCAGGGGCATGCATCATTGAAATGAATGGGAATATTTTTTTATTGCTACTTTATACATTATTGATGGAGTATACATGGGTATTGTTAGTAGAACAGTGGCTTTCATTATTCTCCAACTCACCATCATAATGTATAAAATAGTAATAAAATACAACTCCATTCATTTCAAGGGGATATGCCCTAGCACTTTGACCCTTGGACATCATCTCTTAAAGACTCCTATATCTGGCTCCCTAGTACTCAGGTAAGAGACTCCCGACTTACAGTATATCCATACTTGGTGGGTTGTCTGTAGAAGCATGGTTACACCTGCTAGAGTGTGTGCATGCATGGTTGGAGGACTGGCTCTGTGGGTGGGGGGGTGTCAAGTTATTGCTACTTTTGTGTTTGCCCCTTAAAGTCTTTTGCATGGAAGCATTCAAAACTATGGAGAGAAAATAGTGGGATTACAGGCCAGACAGAAGTAATTAGGTAGTTTTGTGGGTAAGTGTGTGTGTATTGGGGTGGTAAAAACCATATGTGTTTCCATTGGTATATGTGCTACAGTTCAGCTGTGCAGTTGAGATGAGGGGGACAAGAAAACTAAAAAGTGTAACAGTGGCTATAAGCATGCTGCTTGTGTGCAGATTTATGCAGATTTGTATTGAAATACAAGTGAGCCATATGTGTGCAGGCAGTACAGCTTAGTGGTTAAAGGCACTGAGCTGCAAACCAGGAGACTTGGAGACCTGAAGACCTGGGTATGAATCTCATCAACTCCCACTTGCATATGGTGTGATCCTGAGCAAATCATTTAACTTTTATGTGTGCAGGTATTAGTGACCACTTGCTTTTTACACACACACCACACGCATGCAATCTGTTCCAATTTAACATAAAAAACATGCTTTCTACACTTGCTTGCTGCACTCATGCCACATGCATGCAATTGGTTCCTATTTAATATTTAAATCATGCTTGCAGCATGCATATCACATGGGTAATTTCATGCGTGCAGCATGAAAACTTATCATATAATTATTTCTGTAAGGGTAGGACAAATTTTGTGAAGGATACAGGGGTTCAAGTACAAATTTTGGGAGGGATGCAGGGGTACAATTGCAAATTTTGGAAGGGTGGAGGTTACAAGTAAAAAATCTTGGGAGGGGTGCAGGCATACATGTTGCAAGGGTACAACTACAAATTTTGGGAGTGGCGTGGGGTTCAAGTACACATTTTGGGAGGGATGTAAGGGTACAATACACATTTTGGGAGAGGTTTTTGGATCAAGTACAATTGGTGGGAGGGATGATGTGGTGTAAGTGCAAATTTCAGGATGGATGCAGGGGTACAAGTGCTTATGTTAAGATACAAGTTCAAATATCAGAAGGGTTGCAGGGATGTAAGTGTAAATTTTTGGAAGGGTGTTAGCACTAGTTTAGAGACATGTGCAAATAGTGTACTGTATATCTGGGACAAGTGCAAGGGGAATGCACACCTATATGGTGGTGTGGACTAAAGTACAAATTTTGAGAGAAGGGTGCAGCAGATGGGGTTCATATTTAGATGGATGTAGGTATAAAAGTGTAAGTTTTGAGAGTGGAGAGGTGCAGTAAAAGGTTCACATTTTGGTAAAGATGAATATAGGTCTGGCATTAGCAGAGGAAAGTGTCAAATTATAAATTAGGAAGAGATGCAGAACATAAGTAAATATTTTGTAAGAGTTACAAGGGCAGCGGAACAAATTCTGGGAGGAGACAAATTACAGAGAAAATGCATACATATTAAGTGTGGTAGAACCTCAGCTAATGGGTTGACTCAAATAGAACTGCAATTAGATTAGCCAGTCAGGAAAATGGGAAAAAATGACATGACCTGATGATGCTTGGCCACCCCTTCTCTTGTATGCTATTGTCCCCCAAGGTTTTATCGAGTAGCCTATGAAAGTTAATAAATATTTAAGTAGTACATTTAACACTAAAGTGACAACAGATTTTTGCCATTTCATAATCTGATATACTTTGTGTATACTGAGCTGCCAGAACTTTGAGGAAAATGATGTCATTTTGACTTAAATTACATCACCACCCACCCAAGATTCCACCAGCTTGTTTGAAAAAGGTTGAGGGCCTTTCTGTGAAGCCAACAAATTAATGAGGCAATAAAATAGCATTTATACATCAAATAATGCAATTTCTGCAGTTTATTTGTAATATATAAATCCTGGTAGTCCTTGTATCATGAAAAGATCTGATTTTTAAAATAGATTTGCATTTCATCTTTAAAGTAAATAGCCTACAACCCAGAGACAGGGTGATAGCAAGGAATCTAACTCTGCCTGGCAAACACAAATTCACTGATTATTGGGGAAGTTTACCTTTTGTGTTTATAGAACAGCTGCCTAGTTTGTCAGTGTGCTGTCCACACCATAAAGGGGCTCCAGACAAAAAGGAAAACATGTAGTGGAATCACCTATTCCCTCTGGGGCAAGTGGATTTCTGAATTGTCACTTTAGAACTGAAGCCACCTAGAGGACCTACTACCCAAGTTCAGGTACAGCAGGAAATTGTTCCAGCTGCTATGGTGACCTCAGATGGAAATGACTCGACAAATAGTGATGAAACTCCAACTCATTATCACTAATTAGTATACAATTTTCATTGGTTCGCTAATTCATCTGGGTGCAGCGAGCCTCCAGTCTGCACTGAGAATGACCCTGTGCTGGCCCAGGTCTATGAACCCAAGGAGGGCCATTGTCCACTTACTGAATCTGACTCGAGGTCTCTTGTGGAGGATTCTTGTGAGGTCTCATGCAGTAATAATAAGAGCATGGACTGGAAGGTTTTGAGCCAGAGGAGTTGTCAGTTACTCCTCCCCAATGGTCAACCCATCAAATCTGGCTTGCACTGAAGCTCACATATGATGCCTCAGTTGCACTTGATGACATTGCCCTGCCCATGGTGCACAACAGCATTTAAACTACCCCTTGTTCTCTTCCCAGGATCAGGTTCATTGTGACCCCTGAACCAACTCGGATTGACTTATGTGATGTTGATTGAATGCACTGGTTAGAAAACATTTGTCTAAAAAGTTCTATTGTGCCATGCTTTAGACCAGGAATTAGGTGCCTTAGTGAGATATTAATGCAGATATGCTGTTGTTTCAGGATTGGACTGTGTTTTGCCCTATTAATGACTGGGAACAGTAATTTATTTAACTTAGAAATAGTGTGTTACCCTGTTTGTTTTCTCAGACTTCAGTGGAATTTGATCTCCCAGGACTCCCATAGCTGGGTTTTCAGCCCATCAGGTACTAAGTTCCACTCCACAGTTGACCGATGTGGACCTAATTCTTTTTGAAATTAAATATACTTTATTCGTTATTTATTATTTACAGTCAACCTCAATGCAGTACAGGAGATAAAAAGGAAAATGTAAGTACATTACATTAGATGCAAATTTCTGTATCAACCCCTTCCCTCTTCTCTAACCCACCCCCTTTTGACCCCCCATGTATGTGCAGTCCATAATACAAGAAATAACAAAACACATATAAATACATTACCTAGGATACAGGTCTGTGTATCAGCCACTACCCCTTCCTCCCACCCACCCATCTTTTAACCCCATGTATACCCCCAAAAGGACCCCTTTCTTCCCATTACCTACCCCCCAGCCAGTACACACCTTGTAGTGTTACCCAATATTACTCTATTTCTACTGAAATTAAGGTTAAAATCAATCAGCTAAGGGAAGCGAGAAAGAAGGAATGACAGCCACTTCCTTTAATGGGATAATAATCTACCACCACTATACCTTGGATCTATGTCTTGGCCACTGACCATAGGTCATGGAATTTCTCCCACCTAGCATTGAACTTAGGCATTGTGTTCCTAAGGCTAGCTATAGTTTTTTCAATCCTTAAATTATATAGTAACCTTGCCAACCATTCTTGGTAAGTAATATCCATCTGGTCTTTCCAATGTTTTAATATCAGGGTTTCCACCATACGTGAGATTAGATTTATATAATATCTCCTGTCCTTCACATCAATTTTTGTATAATCTCCTAACAAACAAACCTCAGGGGTGAAAAGATCTTGTAACCCCAACAAGGGGTCTGCCTTAGCCTTAATTTCTGACCATAATGAACCCACTAAAGGACACTCCCAGAAAATGTGAATCAGGGAACCCTGAGCTTGACCACATCTAAAACACTCGTCTTTTGGTAATTTACCCATCTTATACAGTTTCAGCGGAGTCAAATGCATAGTGTGTAATATATAGTATTGTGTCAATCTAAGCCTGTCATTGGCACTATATCTGTAGATTCCTTTCCAGATATATGCCCAGTTGGCACTGCTATTTGGAAGGGTGACTGTCCAACATTGTGAGCGGTCCACTGTATTAGAGTACATCTTCTCATATCAGGTCATCACTAGCCCAGATACCGCATGTGGCAGATTCGCTTTGGTTTTAAATTCAGCCAACAATTCACTATAATTAATGTTCCACTGGTCAGTGCCAAAAATAGTAATAAGCAGGTGTCTAACTTGATAGATATAAAAGGCATATTTAGAGGTTAAGTGAAACTTCTCCATTATGTCTTGGACTGAAAGTATCCTCCCTAAGTTGATTATATCACTGACTCTCATGTTTGGTGGTATACCCAGCCTACGTGGTAAGAGAAAACTTTCTCAATTTTGAAGTTAGGGTTACCAAATAGCGGTTGGGAAACATCCCTAGTATTGATTATGCCTAAGGTTTTACACACCTGGTTATGAACCCTAACCAAAGTGCAAATAATCGTACATCTAAGTAGCTTAGGCAAATCCTTAGGGGATATATACCAAAGGCTATCAGATGTTATCTTGGACCCTGCTATAAGATTCCTCTCTATTTGCAGGCATAGGGGGCAATACTGGGAATGCCCATCCTTTAAAGGCGCCTTCACCCACCGCATGTACTTGGCCATGTGACTTGCGAAATAGTAGTGATAAAAATTTGGGAGCTTCAGTCCTCCTAGTTCTTTCGGAGCACTTAGGCATTTATATGATTTCCGTGGAGGTTTATTTTGCCACAAGAATTTAGTAATTATGCTCTGAAGTTTCCAAAACCATGATAAGGGGAGATAAATGTTTAACATATTTAAAGGATAGAATATTCTGGGCAGTACATTCATTTTGATTACATTAATTCTACCCTGTAGAGAAATTTATAAGGGGGACCATCTAGTTAGATCTTGCGGAATAATTAGAAGAAGATTGTCTAGATTAAGTTTTTTCAGGAGAGAGACTGAGGTCAACAAGGTGATTCCCAGATATATAAGTCTATTAGTCCAGGCCATCCTAAACTTATCCAAATCACCTTTACATGTATAAACGTTAAGTGGCATAACTTCTGTCTTATTGATATTCAACTTGTAGTTTGACAGTCTACTAAATTCCTCTACTATATCTAACACTTTAGGGATAGCTGGGTATGAGAGATGGAGTAAAATGTCATCCACATAGGCTGACAGTTTCAGCTCTAAAGGCTCCACTGAAATACCTGTTATGGATGGAGATAATTGGAAATTATGAATTAAGGGTTCCAAATACAAGATAAACAGTAATGGGGATAATGGACACCCTTGACGGGTTCCAGAGTATAACCGAAAGTTATAACAAAAATCCCCGTTACAGTATATTTTAGCTGTAGGATTAGAATATAGATGTTTAATCCACCCAATAAATTCTTGAGGAAATCCAAATTGAGACATTGGCTGGGATATTCAAACTGCGCCAGGCTGTGGCGCAAGCCTGGGTGCAGCTCAACTTTGTTGCGCAGGGGTGTGGCCTGGGCGATATTCAACGGAGCTGCGCTATGGCGCAGCAGCTTTGAATATCGCACCCTGGCCACCCTGACTACACATGGCACAGTGGCACTGTGCCAGCATAAGTGGCCAGAGGGAGCATGGAGATGCGCTGGCGCAAGTGCCATTGTGCTATGCACAGCACCTGCGATATTCAAAAGGGGACATGCAAATGGGACCATAATATATGCAAGGCGCACAGGGGGCAATTTGCATCTCATTACAGCTCCATTTGCATGCCATTAGCATGCAGGTGCACCGATCCCCAACGACTTGCGCCTGGCACCCTGCCAGGCAGCAGCCCATCAGGGACCGACGCCCCCTGCAGCCAGATCGTGGGCATTCCTGTAATATAAAAAAATGTCCAATATCCCTGTGGTCCAGTGGACCTCTAAGTGCCCCCCCTCCAATATCTCTGGTGGTCCAGTGGACTGCACTGAGCCCAATCGCGGGCATCATTGATAGGAACCCCCCCAAGTCCAATATTCCTGGTGGTCCAGTGGACTGCACTGAGTCCAATCATGGGCATCATTGATAGGAACCCCCCCAGTCCAATATCCCTGGTGGTCCAGTGGACCGCACTGAGCCCGATCATGGGCATCATTGATAAGAAACCCCCCAAGTCCAATATCCCTGGTGGTCTAGTGTACCCCCACAGCCCCACTTGCTCACTCCCTCCGCCAGTCGACGGGCGGTAGCACTCCCCACTCCGCTTCGCCGCCTCGTTACCAAAATGACTGACAAGCCGGAGTAGGGCTCATTGGTTCACAGCATGAGCTAATGGTGTGTAGTTTCCATATTTGTACTACTCATCCAGATATGGAATGATTCCATTCATATTTGGACTGAGTAGAGGGTATGGGCTGCATGCTTATTGGCTCATGTTGTGAACCAATGGGCATGCAGCCCTACTGAGCTGTCAGTCGGTGGGCGGCAGGGCGGCAGGCGGGTGGGGTGCTGCCACCCACCAGCTGACAGGGGGAGGAGCGGTGCGGTGGGGTTCAGTGGGTGGGTGGGTGGTACACTAGACCACCAGGGATATTGGACTTGGGGAGGGTTCCTATCAATGATGCCTGTGATCAGGCTCAGTGCAGTCCACTGGACCACCAGGGATATTGGACTTTGGGGGGCTATAGTGATGCCCACGATGGGGCATGAGGGGGTGCCGCCAGGTGGGGCAGGAACTCTGGTGGCCACCAACAGGTGGCAGCTGCTGTGTTGCACCCTGCAATGCGGCAGCTCACCTGTGGGTGGCCATCACTTGTTCCTTTGGGGCATAACTTTGTGCAGGTGCAGGTAAGTTGCGATGATGACTCTGCACATCCCGGCTGAATATCGGGCTGTGCAGGTTATGCATGGGTATGCCCCCCACCTGTGCCTGCATACATTACTGATGCGCCCGTGCATTGGGATTTGTGTGGCGACTTTTCCTTTTTTGAATATTAAAATCAAGGCATCATTGTTGCATGGCATACCACTGTTAAGCCATGCAACTTCTTTTGAATATTCGCTATAATGTTAAATAGGAAAAGGCCAGCTAACCCTATCAAAAGCTTTCTCCACATCCAGAGAAACCAGGGCCATTGGTACCTTTGCCTCTCTGGATGTGGAGAAGATATGGGCAAGCTTACAGAAGTTATCCAAGGGGTTTCTACCACCAATAAACCCAATTTGTTCAGGGCTAATTAAGTTATCCCAAACTTTGATAATCCTCGAGGCCAAAACCTTAGCTAATATTTTAATATCATAATTCATCAGGGAAATTGGCCTGTAGTTTGCTACCTTATCTTTAGATTTCCCTGGTTTTGGCAGAACAATGATAGTGGCGTCTAACAAGTTAGAATCAACAATCCCATAAGTGCAAATATGGGAGTATAATTCTTGGAGGATAGGAACAAGCTCCTTTTCAAAAGTTCTATAAAAGTTTGATGAAAACCCATCTGGTCCTGGAGCTTTGTTAAGTGCAAGAGATTGAATAGCCATTGATATTTCCATCTCCGAGATAGGGGAGGTCAGGTGGACTCTCTGAATTTGGGTGAGAGCAGGAAGAGAAAGTCTAGAAAGGTACTGTTGGATGTCAGTTTCCGTAGGACTATTAGGTGGATGACTATAAAGATTCCTATAAAACCTTTCAAATTCACTCACTATAGTTTTAGGAGTTGTCAATATGTTGCCACCCTCCACCGTGGTTATATTGGCTATTAACCTCGACTCTTCCTGCTGTCTTAACTTAAGAGCCAGGAGGTGTCCGGCCTTGTCTCCTTGGTCCAGATGCCTAACATGGGTTTTAAACAGGGCATATTCAGCCCTTTCTCTTAGGACATTCGCATACTGATCTCTAAGGACCTCTAGCCGAACTAAATCTGCAGTTGTAGGGCAGGCACCCATCTCACTCTCCATTCTCTGAATGGAATCTAACAGGGATTTCGCTACTGCTTCTGCCTTTTTTTTCCGGGTCACAGCTAGCCTCATAAACTCTCCCCTTAAGAAAACATTTCAGGGAACACCAAAGTTGGTCATATGCCTTAACAGACCCTTTATTATATTCCATGTATTGATTAATTAATTCCTGTATCTTATTCACAATGTCTTCTTGGGATAACATTTGAGTATTAAGCTTCCACTGGGTAACTTTGGGGATTGACTGAGGTATCCTTCCCTCCAACCAATTCATACAGTGGTCTGATAACACTCTGGGGAGAATCCCACAATCCAGTGGGCTCATCATCATAATCCTGTTTACCAAGAAGAAATCTATCCATGAATAGGATTTATGATAAGATGAATAGAAGGTAAACGCCTTCTCTTTTGGGTGTAAAATATGCCAAGGGTCTACGAGGCCCAGCCCTTCCATCATTTCCTCCAGAGGTTTTTGTGCAGGGGATAAAGTTGGTTTACTCTGTGTAGATCTATCCAACTTATTCCCATATGTTATATTCCAGTCTCCTGCTAATATCATTGGCACCTGCTTAAATGGAGCAATCCTGAGAGCTAATTGAGAGAAAAATTCAGGGAAGGAGTGATTAGGCCCATATATAGTACCTATAACAGCTTCTTTATGATAAATCAACCCGCTCACAAACAAAAATCTCCCATGTGGGTCTCCGATCTCTTGTAACAATTGAAATTGCAACCCTTTAGCTATTAAGATAGCAACCCCTCACTGTGAAGTGGAGTTACCAGCGATATAGACTAGATCAATATTATCTCTTCAAAACAAATTGCCTTTGTCCCCCTTCAAGTGTGTCTCCTGCAAGAATGTGATATCCTAACGCACAAGTGCTAAGTGCTTAAGAATTTGGTGGTGTTTCACTCTAGCTCTTGCCCCTTTAATATTCCAAGAGGTAATTCTCATTCCTTTCTATCAGTTTGGTATGTCTTCCCTTATATGAGATTTTAGTTTTTAACCTTACGTAGATTACTTTTATCTTAAAGTATCTCCTCCAATACTGGCTTTCTCCCCCCCATCCTCCTCCACTAACTTAGATAGTATACTGGCTATAAGACTGCAACCCCTATCCCCTGCTAAACCCTCCCCAGGCATAAGTTCGAAATTGTAGATTATGCCTCTATAAAATAATATGACGTAACTACCCCCAGTCCCTAAGACTGAACTCCTAACTGTCTGCTTGGTGCGATGTCTATCTTGCTGCCTTCAATTACCCCTCCACTCCCCCCTACCCTTCTATCCTTTTTGTCTCATGCTGCATTAAGTCTGACTATGCTCTCTATAATGCTATTAAACTTTAAAACTAACTGCATCCTATCCTACTTTATGAATATAAAACTATAAAATCTTAACCTACAACTCTCATGGTAGAACTGTGAATCTGCCAGTCTTACCCCAAACCTCTTACTTCAGTCCTATATACCAATTAAGTTGCCTCTGTAAAGTTTGTGTAATAGTCCATATATATGCCTAGAGATTCTTTACATCGCAAAATTCCGCAGATCCCTTATTGAAATTGAAAAACTTAAAGGCATTATCAAAGAGAGCCCGCTGTATCACATTTTAAATAAGAGCCAAATGGAAAATGAAAGGGTCCACATTTTCAGTTTTCATAGCTTTTCCATGACTCTCCAGTTACTCTGCTATGTTATCTTA
Source organism: Neoceratodus forsteri (assembly GCA_016271365.2). NCBI lineage: Eukaryota > Metazoa > Chordata > Ceratodontiformes > Ceratodontidae > Neoceratodus > Neoceratodus forsteri. The sequence continues at coordinate 1,517,962,464 of CM057456.1, forward strand.
ACATCCCCAGAACTGAAAGAAAAAAAGAAATAGAAAACAAAAAGGATGTCTTTGTCACTCTAACAGTAGTCCTTCAGCATTCTTATTTTAGAGAAATTTTAACCCTAAAATAACAAATTCCGATAACCAAAATGACTGGGTAAAGCTCCGTGTACAATACTGTACAAGATTTTATACTACTAAATGTCCACTAGATGGCAGCATTCATCGCAATTTGACTGCATCCTAAGCTCATTTTATTAAGTCTGGATACCACTTTTTACAACTTTCTGTGGCCAAATCCAGGGTATCAAACGAGTGCCAGTGTCTATCCTTGTTAACTTGCAAAGTGGCAGGGTAACGCACTCTGAAGCAGATCCCAGCAGATATTAGTTTAGATACCAGTGGGTGCAGAGCTGATCTCTTCTGGCGAACTGTGTAAGGTAAATCTTGAACCATATGCACTTTCTTCCCTTCCCGCTGGACTTCTGCTGCTTCCTTGAGCTTGTGCAAAACATGCTGCTTGTCTAAAAAATTCAGCATTCTAAAGATAAATGGGCGAGGGGGCGATCCTACTGAAGGAATAGGATGCAGCGATCTATGGGCTCTTTCTATAGTATAGGAGGGCCCATTTGGAGAGGGCCCAGCTAACTTCTCACACAATTTTTGTGCAAATATGATTGCTTGCCACCCCTCCTCACCCTTTGGCAAGCCAAGAACTAGGAGGCTGTTTCTTCTTGAGCGACCTTCAAGATCCTCTAGTCGGTCTTCCGCCTTTTTGATTCTCTGTCTCACACTCACAACTTCTGGGTCTAACTTCACTCTCCAATTCTCCAGCGAGGAAATCCAAGCTTCATTATTGCTGATGCGGGTGTTTAGATGTTCCATGGCAGTTTTTAGCCCTTTAAAATCAGTGGTTAGGGCTAATACAACTTCTTTTAATGGTGCCAGCTCTTCTAAAAAAACGCTCTTCTGAAAGAGCCACTTGCTGCTTTATCGAGGCAGGACTTTATGGGCCACCCACTTTAGGCCTTTTTGGGTTTTTCTCCTTCCCTGGCATTGGTGGTGGAGTGTGCCGGAGAGCCGGCGCTTTCATTTCTGTTTCCATCCCGAAGCTCTGCCGCTAATCAGACAATTGAGTTCGTCTGGTGTTCTTCTCGGTTTCAGGCAAGTTTATTTCCACTCTTGGGGCGCTTAGATTAGAAACTGAGCAAATATACTGGGGAAGGCAGGGGAGCTACTGGTAAGAGCTTCTCACCAGGCAGCCATCACACCGGAAGTCGATCTGGACCTAATTCTCTGCACCTGGACACTTTGCTATTATCAGCCCATACAGCTGTGGGAGATGTATGCTTGGTCCCACCAGGTGTAATATTTTGATGCAGCTGCACCAAAAAACAGCCACAAGCTGCTAGAGAGCCAGTCCTAAACCAGATTCTGCTTTGAAAATATGGCACATACAGGGAAAACTGCAGTTGCACAAGTGAAGCCCCACTTGTGGCAGTTTGTCCCCGCACCTGCACTGATTTTAGGGGGGGTCTGAAAATTCAGACCCTGATTAGTGGTGGGGGGGGTCAGCAGTGAGAAGATTATTCAGCATAAGTGTTATGGGGACAGGCTGCCTGAACTGTATGGGGGCTACCATCTTGTGACCTTTAATATAAAGGATACCCAAACTATTACTTTCCCAGGCCCAAGAACTGTTGCTAATGTTGAATCAGGTAGGATGGTATGTTGGTGTATGCTGAATCCCTATCAGGTTGTAAAGAGGTTGAGTAGCAAGTGACATGACCCACTAGAATCATAGTTCAGAGCTCTGTATAAAAAGGGGAGGGGTCAGGAAAAGAGCAGACACGTGTGTGATCCAGAAGTTAGCAGCCACTGTGGTATATTTGCAAATTAAGTTAGTCATTCCCAGGCCTTGTGCCTGGAGAACTGTTGTTTGAGCAGTATATGCAAGCCAATTTATGCAAGAGACACACCTAAAAATCACTGTATAGCTCTCAGTAGAGGAGTACAGACTCAGACACCATTCGAGCCTTGGCAACATTTGATGGACATGTCAGTGTGGTCCAACAGGAATAGAACTGTGTTGTCTGGGTAAGCTTGAATACGCAGTGCCTGGCAGGAAAGCAGTCTTTGAGCCATGAAAAGTGTTCTACATTCTGCAATTTGTGTTTGATTCTGTGTTTTAATTTAAGTGCACCAATGTCAGCCAACCTATGGAAACATCAACAGTAAAACCAATGCTACACCAAAACTGGTCCTCACAGAATTAAGTATGCTGGTGCCAACACAGGGACTGGTTAACACCAACCAGCACAACCCAATGCAGGAAGGCAGTGTACACTGTAGAAACAAGACAACAACTAACACAGAATCTCAAAATCAGTAACAGGCAAATTTATCAAGCATATTGCTTGGGCAGGTGAAAACCAAGTCACATGCCTCACTGAAGATGTCTGGGCACTTTGCAAAGTTATTGTCTGATTTCTACAGTGTACATTGCATTTCTAACTTGGGCAACATCAACAGGCTGCCTGCATTTCGGCACTGGGTACCCAGGCACTGCCATAAGGGAAGCTCCCATAATATGTTACCAAGACACATGTGGACATTGAGGCTAGTCTTGGTAAAAAAAAAAGCATGTTATACAATATGGGAAAAATCACCATAAATGGAGCCCTTCTTTGCAAGAGGTAGCTTCATGTCAAACACTTGTGTGCTTAGTGCCTGTGTTTAGTGTGATCTCAGGCAGTTGATGGCCAGCACATGAAATGCCCGCCTGTTATTGTTCATCACCATAACTGTTTGAGGCACTGATTTGCTTACCTGTGTTTCTTTTTTTTTGGCCTGGTGTCTTCTGAACGCCATCCATGTCTCTTACCAGACTTGGCCACCCACTGCGAGCACCATGACTGCCGACCACCCTGGTTTACTTCCCAAGGGGGGCACTGAGATGACCCCCAACAAAAACCCATCCAGATTACCAGCAGCATCACTGCTGCTTGCAGGGCTCCCTTGGATTCCCCCCCGGGTAGGGCCACAGGGGCGAGATTCCCCAATCCCCCTGTAAAAAATTAATTTACTTTTACTTACCCAACCATCTGGCCAGAACCTGTGGCTTAGCCAGTGTGCCACCAGCTCAGTTTTAATTCTGCTCCTCCTCTGTCCTTCTGCCAGAAGCTGGATGCTAGAACTGACTACCCAAGTCCCCGACGTGGTCCGCGACCAAGTCACCTCACCAACCAAACCCACCCAACCTGTATTGCTTGCTTCTTGCTTGGCTGCTGCCATGGCTGCTGCTGCATTGCACTGATCAAGGACTATGAAAGCCACCCACACCACTGTCACCACTGCTGTTAGGTCTAGCTTGCTACCGTGGGGGCCTGTGCTGTTTTTTTGTGAAGCTAGCATAGTAGATTATGTAGGTAGCCTAGTCTCAAGTTAGCTTCTAGCTCACACTCTCTCTTCAGCAACAGGGGAGATGAAGACTGCTTAAAAGTAGACCAACAAAAATATGTCACCACAACACTGCTATTAAGAGTTCAATGCTCACCAACTCCCCCAAGCTGTAGTGTGCAGCCTGTCTACTCTGTCACAGGAAAGACAGTGTCATACTCATGTGACGCATGTGCTCTTGGTTGGCTGGAGCTCCTCCATGGCTTGGGTGATGGCACTGCCACTAATAGGTGGAGAGAGTGGACAACACAATACAGACACAATTGAGTTAGGAGTGCAGTGTGAACACAAACAGGCCAGGGGGGCACTTATGGTGCAAAAGATTAAATCCAAATGTAACGCCATTATGGTCACACCATTAGAACAACCTAGGCAGACATGGTGGGGGCAACTACCCCTCTACCCTACCTAAATGGCACCCCTGCTTTATGGTAGAACTTCATTCTCAGGTGTTAATATCAGTACAACTAACTACAATGGTTTCCACTGTGTTCTGAAATACTGTATCTCCATGTTTCAGGATGTGTCCTGATCATTGTGAGGGTTGCTGTCCCTCATTTTAAGTGTCCATGTCCCTCATTTCAGTGACAAAATGTGAGGTATGGTGCATTCTTCCAAGACCCTACTCAGCACAAAGAGCACTGAGAATAATCATAGTGTATATGCTCCATACACAATGACAAAGGGAAAGTAAGTGAGGCAAAACAGTCATGGAGAAGCACATTTATAGCACTAAATATGCATAAGGGGATTTGCATGGCCCAAAACAAGAAAGTCAGGCTTCACAACACAGAGACTCCTCTTCGCACATCTGGAATGTGGGATGTTGACTGACTATATCCTAGGCATTTAATGCAGTAAGCAAACAATACTTTACAAATTAGTGGCAATTTAATGACAAAAATAAAAAGCCATTAAACCACTTGCATGGTCTCACTGGCAGGCAGTCACGCTAGATCAACCTCATTGAATTTTTTGACTGGGTGACAAGGAACGTGGATCAGGAGTCTGGACTTCAGCAAAGTCGCTAACACTGTGCCACATAGAAGGCTATTAAACAAACTGGGGAATATGGGAGTGGGCAGGACAATGGTATGGTGGATGGGTTATTGGCTGGGTGGCAGGACACGGGGGGGTGGTGGTAAATGGCTGTCACTCCACAGAGGGAACAGTGACCAGTGGGGTGCCACAGGGATCAGTGCTGGGACCGGTCCTATTCAACATTTTCATCGAAGGTATTGCACAGGACCTAGAAGTCTTAATTTCCCAGTTCGCTGATGACATTAAGCTCTGTAAGAGTGTGGACACGTCAGAGAGTGTAGACAGAATGAGGAGGGACCTGCAGAAGCTTGAAGAATGGTCAAGAGTTTGGCAGTTGAAATTTAATGCAATAAAGTGCAAAGTAATGCATATGGGGCACAAAAACCCTAGAACAACACATCAGTTAAGGGGTGAATATATAGAATGCACCAAGTAGAAAAGGGACCTTGGGGTTATCATCTCTGATAACCTCAAGGTAGGGAAACAGTGTGACAAGATGGCAAGTAAAGCAAATAGGATGCTGGGATGCATAGGCAGGGGCATCACCAACAGGAGAAGGGAGATCGTAATTCCACTATACAAGACACTAGTGAGTACTTACCTGGAGCACAGTGTCCAGTTCTGGAGACCTTACCTATGTAAGGACACAGACAGGGTGGAGAAGGTTCAGAGGAGGGCAACAAAGATGGTACAGGGATTACATCATAAGTCCTATGAGGACAGGCTAAAGTACTTGAATATGTACTCCCTGGAAGAGAGAGAAGGGAGAGAGGGAATATGATAGAGATATACATGTACCTTACGGAGAGAAACAAGGTGCAGGAAACCACTATTTTCTAATTAAAAAGATGTTCAAGGACTACAGGGCATGGGATGAAGTTGGAGGGACAGTGATTCAGAGGAAATGTGAGGAAGAATTTCTTCACAGAAAGGGTAGTGGACAAGTGGAACACCCTGCCTGAGGAAGTGGTGGGGGCTGAAACAATTACAGGATTTAAGAATGCATGGGATAGACATAAGGGAATCCTGGAGGTTAGAGGTAAGAGGCAACAGACTTCTAGAAAAACTTAAAGTGATCTTATGAGCTCAAATGGGCAGACTGGGTGGGCCATAGACCCCTATCTGCAGACAGTATCAGTGTATTTGTATCAGAATTAATGAGTTTGCCTAATTTTAATGGGCAATCAATGAACATGTATTTTAGTGGCTCCAGTTGCTAGCAGTAGTGTGAGATATAGAAACTGATGTGTTTTTTTAGATGAGATTTTCACCAACTTGTGGGCCTATGCACTAACAGGTGGGAAGTACACGTCGGAGGCACGTAGCCTACCTGTGCAGCTCCGCACCTGTGGACAGATGTGCACCAGCAGCATGCACGACCGCTGGCCACCTGTCCTGTCCGTTGCCCCCCCCCGCATGCTGGTATGTACAGGTTCGTGCAGGGTGGCCATCAGTGAAGTTGTGCACCTGGGCAGTTATCCAATGGGATGTCTGTCCCGGAACCTTCAGTGGATCCCATATGTGTTGGGGTATGTTGTCTACACTTCCTTACAGATGTCTGCACAGCCAGTGGCTGTGGGGGTGAGAAACAGGTTGTGCCATCGGTCGTGCCATGCCCCGAACGGACGGGCTGGTATGGGCATTGGGGGCAGTGCTGAGAGGGTATGTGAAGAGGGTTACATCTGCCCACTAATCCATGCCCAGTTGGGCCAAGATCTGGAGCAAGGGGAGACAGAGGCAGACAGACAGTGCTGGATGAGGGGAGCTGCAGTGTATGTGGGAGGGGTTGGCATACACAGAGAAGGTGGGGGTTATGGCTAGGAGCTGTGGTGGGTGGCCCCAAGTGGCCTGTCACTTCGGATGCTGGGGTCCCAATGTTCTGGAATGGAGGTGAGGAATGCATAGGGGACTTACAGCAGGGTTCTCCCTGGTGTAACCCACACCCACCTCCACACCTCTGAGGGCAGCACTATACACCATTGTGCATAGCGCATAGTGCTGGCATGCCCCCTGCCCACCCCCTGCGCATTGCAGTTCATGTGGGTGGGAGATTGGGTGCATAGGGGCTGCGTGCTCTCCCTTGGTGTATCCCACACAGGGGAATGTCTCTGTGCCTCACATACGCTGTGTGGAGGCACTCCGCACTATCGTGCATAGGGCCCTTAGTTGCTGCACACATGGTAAGCATGCAACATGTGAACCTGATGTGATCTTTAGAAGATATTTGCACCAGCTTACCTGCTGCACACGTCAAGCTTGCAGCATTCAAACCTGATTTTCTCTTTAGAGCTGGTTCGCTTAGGTTCACTTTGTGTATGCAAACTTTGCACAATTAAGCACCTGGCATGCATTCTGCATGTATGCAACACGCTTATATTTCTGTAAGGGTTGTACCCCTAAATTTGTTCTTGAACCACTGCACCCCTCCCAAACTTTGTACTTGAATTGTGCTTGTACTCCTGCACCCATACCAGAATTTGTACTTACACCCTCCCCAAATTTGTACTTGTACCCCTGTACCCCTCCCCAAATTCTTACTTGAATTGTACTTGTACTACTGCACTCCTCCAAAATGTATACTTGTACCTCTCCCAAAATTTGTAGTTGAACACCTGCACCCTTCCCCAAATTTGTACTTGTACCCCTGCACCCCTCCTAAAATTTGTAATTGAAGCCTTGCATACCTCCCAAAATTTGTATTTGTACCCCTGCACCCGTTGCCAAAACTGCACTTGTGCCCCTTCCAAAATATCTAATTATACCCCTGAACCCCTCCCAAAATTTGTACTTGAACCCCTGCACTCCTCCTCAAATTTCTAATTGTGCCCATGAACCCCTCCCAAAATTTGTTCTTGTACCCCTGCACCCCTCCCTAAATGTGACTTGAACCCTGGCACACCTTCCAAAATTATCTTGAATGACTATTGGTATCCAGGCAGTGTGACAAGACAGGTGGGAAGGCTATTGGGATGCTAGGTTGCATAGGGAGAGGGAATACCAGCAGATGTAGGGAGGTGGTGTTACCTCTGCATACAGTAAGTCACTAGTGAGATCTCATCTGGAATACTGTGTACAATTCTGGAGACCACATCTATGAAAGGACATTGAGTGGCGGTGGTACAGACGAGAGCAACTAAAACGGTGTGGAAACTTCAACAGGAGACCAATGAGAAGCGACTGAGGGAACTCCGTATGTACACCCTGGAAGAATAAAAGGAGTGGGTGATGTGATAGAGACATTTAAATACATAAACAGGGTAAATAGGGTACAGGATGGGAGTATTTTTCAGATGAAAGCGTGCTTAAAAACAAGGGGGCATGATATGAAGCTGAAAAGGAGTAAATTCTGAAGAGATATAAGAAAGTTTTTCTTCACAAAAAGAGTAGTGGTTTCCTGGAACAGGTTAGCAGCTGAGGTAGTTGGGGCCAAAACAGTGAAAGGGTTCAAGAAAGCTTGGGATAGGCATAAGAAAATCTTAGAAGAAAGGAATAAGGGGCAGGTGAAAGAACCTGAGACCAAGTAGGGACAGCCAGACTACTGCAGGTAGGGTTAAATGAGCTGACTGGGTGGTCCAAGTGGTCCTTATCTGCCAGCAGTTCTATGAATCTATGTATCTGTCTCAATTTGTTCAGGTGAAATAAAGGGCACGTGCCTTATAAGACAAAAAGGCATATCCCAGTCCTCTAATGCATTCCAGTGGGATTTTTCCTGGCTTTGATCCTAATAGGAACTGGTGTGCTATGGAGAACAGCCCAATCTAGCAAGAGTCAATATAGCAACTGCTTTTCAGACTAAAGTTCGCAGCTCTTCCATTTTCTGGAAAGTGGTTGTTTTTTAAATGACTCGCTTAGTTTATGGAACTAAATTATTTATATGGTATTAGTTACCTATGCATGGAAAATGGAACACAAGTGAGACAGAAAATAAGTGGCCTAACTCAGATTGTGCCTCAGTTCCATGAATACCATCCAGGTGTTATAACACCTGAGTTTACCAATTAACTGTTTGGCCTGAACTTTTTGTGACCACTTTATTTCTCAGAGTGGAAAGCCTGCTGCAAGGAATATTAAGATGGAAGGAAGTCATTTGTAAGCACAGTCCAATAGGTGCTATTGTGACACATTAATACTGAAAATAGAAAAGAAGCATCATCCTTTTCCAGCTTCAAGTTTAATCTACTGACTGAGATAAGTTGCTTTCTTGCATTATATTTTCAACTTGCCTGGGCAAACAGAAGAATGCATGCCACCTTCAGAATTATTTTGTTTTTTTTGGCTTCACACGTGTGCTGCAAACTCAACAACACTTGTTTTATTTTAAGAAAGGACAGTTTTTAGTTACAGTATAGTAGTCTGTAACTGTACTGTCCCGTATTAAAGATAAATTCAGCCTTATCACTGCAAAGTCAAGGAAAGGGCTTATGGTGGTGAGAGGTTTTGTCCTGGACTTTGCATGAATCTGCAAGTGGTGAAATGATATCCAGCTGTGCTCCAGCACATAAGCTATTATGTGGGAGCACTAGGGGCCATTAACCCCAGAGTAGCTGCATGCATTCCAGACAGATATTTTCAAAATGTGAGCAGGACCCTACTTGCGTAGAATGGCAGGGTGGAATGTGGTTGTGTATGGAAATCCATATAACACGAAAAGTCATTCTCGGGTGAAGAATTGCCTTGTTGTGTATGGGAGGCCATACACTATCCTAGATATACTAGCCCCAGTTTATGTGAGGCTGTAGAATGGTGCTAGTTAAGGCTGTGCAAACAACAAGTATAATTTCCCAGATATCATGAGTATTAGGGTGTTTGTACTAGGGATCTGAATAATCATCATCAACTCATATATTCATTATTCGGACCACACACCTATGGAAAATGCCAAAATTGAACAAAAAATGGTCTCCCTCCCAAGTGCTCAGGACTAAACCCATCATTCTACCCTACACCTTCAATCATCCCCCAGCCCACACTCCCATATTAGCTCTCCAAGACCTTAAGATTATCATATCCGGCCTCCTGCCAGCACCTATCCCCTTCCCCTCCCGTCCTGACATGCAATTTCCATGTTATCATGGGCCAAAGGCCCAGATGGTCTTCATCCCAGACAGCAGATACATGTTGGGGAGCAACACTCCCTGTGCCAATTGGTACAAGTTTATATATCTGGCATTCTGCCAGCCACTGACACATGAAACAGTCTTGCCAAAGTTCCCCTCTTTTTATTCAAGGACACACTCCTACAGTTATGTCCCAAAGACCTAGAGGGTCTTAATTTGACCCTCAATCCATGATATGGGGCAAAAGTACAAATCTCTACTGATTAATTGAAACACCTTCATTGTAGTTGAAATGAGACAATGCTGAATTTGTATTTGGTAAATGTTCAAAAGTTTTTCACCTTTATCTTCAGTTTGCTTCAGTTGATGTATTGGATCATTTTGGAATTATTTCAACTCTCAGCCTGTTTATTAACAAAAGAGCACTTTAGCCCTTCCTAGGGAGCCAGGGCTAGTACCATGACCACCTCTTCACCCATGCAGGCCATTTACCACTCTTCTTCTCACTCCTCATGCAATTTTTTTTTTAATAAAGAAAATTGTCTGACTCCTGGCACTGTGCTAGGTGCTGGCCAAGTTCTTTTTTTTTAATATGACTGGAGGACCAGAGGAGGGTGCAACTGACTGGGAGGGTAAAGATAGGTTAAGGAGTGCCACTTACCCTTACTGTTAGCCTGCTAAACCCCAATGCCAAGGACCAGAACTGTCTTTGGCCAAAGTATTGAAGCCAAACCAATTACAGGGGACTTAAATCAAAACTGATCTGAAGTTGCCAAATCCCACAGCTGCTCACCCTTCCTTTGCAGTTGCCATGTGAGTTGGGGGGGGGGGTGAATTAGCTGTGAAAATGGAATACACCCTGCCCCTATGAGGAACCACAAAATGTATTTTACAGTAGACTGTAAAACATCGTTTTCATGCCGGCCCAACGTCACTGAGGGCTGAGGTGCTGGATGCCTTACCTGGTGCTGTGCTGGAGACCCGGGTTTGGGAATGACCTCTTGTCATTGGGGAGCTGATGGGGGGGAGGAGTGGGATTGAGTCACCGGAAGGCTCTCCCCTCCAGGGTTGGTAGTCCACCCCCCAGTATTTCCACTCCCATCAGGTGGAGGTCCGATGGGACAAGTAGATGGGATAGGGTGTCAGCGATTGCCAGGGGTGGGGTGGAAAGGGCTTAGTCAATACCCAACATATGTGTGCACCTCCACATCCACTCATGCTCGTGTCTGCAGGAGTCCTGCGGTCTCGGGAGCAAAAAAGGGGGAAAAAAACAAGCAAGAATTACTAATGAGAAAATACTGTTTTCAGTCAAGTATAATAATAACTATTTTTAGGCCTTTAATAAATTTGTTTTCAGCAAGTATTTGTCTGAATGTATTTGTGCACATCTAGTGCTAGTAAAGGCCTGCATGGTGTCATGACAATGGACATTCCAAACAATCAAGTTTTATGACTGGGGCCAGCATTACAAAATCTTCCTCATACTTCCCTTTGTTCTATATTTGTACTAATGGGTTAAACAGCTAGTGGATTCAAAAATAGGCAGTGAAATGTTTCAAATTTTAAGAAGTAGTCAGCTGTAACTTTTTATTTAAGTATTTTTGTTTCTCTTTTTGTCCATTAGAAATGTTTCTATATGACAGTATTATACTGGATGTGTGGAATAGCTCTGTGCATGGCAGCTGGCATATTTAGTTGAATTCTTCCCACTACATCATCATCACTGTGACCTCACGGACTGTAACACATATTAACAATAGGAAATAACTTGCTGGACCTCTGGAAACAACCTGCGATGCCCCCTCTAATTTATATTCAATCTCTATGCTATGATAGCTATTGAGTGGCTCTTCCTCAGCAGCTGTGATGTCATAGTCAGTGAGGTCTAGAGTTGTGTGAAATTGCAAAATTTCATTATGCAAAATATTTCGCAAAATGTTCTCATTTTGTGAAATATTTAGCAGGTGCAAAATGAGAAATTTAGCCCAAAATTGTAAAATTTTGCCCAAAAACAACACACTTTCACTGCAAAATGCAAACTTTTACAATTTTGGGTGAAATTTCACAATTTGTGGGTGAAATTTTGCAGTTTTTGGGTGCAATTTAGCAACTTTCAGGTGAAATTTCACATTTCACACCTATGAAATATTTTGTGAAATGTGTGAATTTCACAAAATATTTCGCACAGTGAAATTGCCGATTTCGTGGCAATTTCGCTGGCAAAATTTGATTTCGCAACATCTCTAGTGAGGTCACAATGCTGATGATGTAGTGAAAGGAAAAGAACTACTTACAGTATGTCAGCAGCCAGAAAGAGTGCTGTTCTACTCATCCCACCTACTATCATCAGGTAAAAAAAAATCATCTTTTAATTAACCAAACAAAAAGGAAAAGAATAACTCCAATATAAGAGAAATGACATGACTGCTTTTAAAAAGTAATATTTCTTTTAGGCTGTACACTGCCTCTTTAAGTGATAAATTCCCTATTTTCCTGGTAAACGCCTCCCCATATTTTCCAATGGTTTATGTAAGGGAAGGGGTATAAACATCCATCATGTAAGGGGTGTCCCAGCTCCTATGACCACCCCAAAAACCTTGGCCCAGACTCACTTTAAATATGTCTTTTAGAAGCAGCATACTAGCAGCCAAGCCCTCTTTTCCATGTTATGCTGAGAGGGGGGGAACAGCAGAGCAATCCTTCCAAATTTGGGATGCACATGCAAGCCCAGATAATGAGACTTAAATGGGATTTTTCACAAACAAGCCAGACCTGTACATTTTTAAAATGGGGTCCATGGATGGTTCCAGCTTATGCTGCATTAGATATATATATATCAATTCTACAAATCCACCGCTGTTTTTCCTGAAAAATGTATCTCTAAATATTCTTTGTAAATCTTTTACTGACCATGCTTGTCCTCTAGAAATCTTATCTTTTTATTTAATCCTTTTTCTGATTAGGTGGAGTTATTCCTTTCATCACTTTGGAGACTATTACACCATCTTCTTTTAAACTACTGCTTTTTAACAACATAGAGACCTGGGTTTGAATCCTATCAGCCCCCACTTGCATACTGTGTGACCCTGAGCCAGTCATTTAACTTCCTTGTGCTCCCAGGTTGCACCTGGAAACCAGCTCTGGCTTAGTGTGCCTTTTCAGGTTAAACAAGTTCCCTTCCCCCATCCCTCTTCTTCACTTAGATCACTACCAGGAAAGATAGTATGTACTTATAGTTTAAATTAATATTTATTAAACTTGCTATGTATAATGTCATTTTTCATAATTCAAAGATATTTTTCGTAATTCAGATCCTGATGTTAGGAAGATCTGTTCAACAAGTGAATTTATAGAATTCAAAATAAATATATTAGAATGCCAGTTAATAAATTCTCAATCTAATATAAAAATGTGTGAAATGCCACAGGCATTATTAGTTTTTAAATGCTTAAAGAAACTGCAAATAAATGCTGCAGCAATGCTGTATATGGCACCTTCTTGACACAGCTTTCGAATATAAAACCTAAGAAATAAAAATCTTAATCACTTTAATCATCTTTTCATAGCTTACAATAATCGGATTTCCACTTAAATTCAATAAATGTCCTTTAAGACTCCATAGAAAGAATCATAGCAAGTAGAAACAGGTTCTTATCAATTCTGTAATGGAGTTTTAGGTCAACAAGTTCAATAAAGCCTTTTCTATGAACACAAAAATATATCTCTAGACTTCTAATAACTGTGTAGCACCTTGATAGGAATCCTCATCTTCCATAGCAAGATCCTCTATTTTCTCTCTATCATGCCGTTTCTCTAAAAGCTCCCACTTTCTAGACAAAAAAAAATATTTTAGTTGGTCAGGATCATAGAATGTGTGTTTTATGCTTTTTTTTTATCATAGAATAATTTTTATTGTTTACAAAGGCAACACATCCAAAACAGGAAAACTCCTGCCACCATCAGGCATGAAAAAATTATGTGTACATACCATTATTTGTCCCACATAGTACCTTATTCAAAACTCAGAACTACATAGTAAACCAAATTACAGGATCCTCTCCTATTAATCGTAGTAGACCATGGCTCATCCATAACTCATACACCTACCTAGGTCACATGGGTGTCGCCTCTTCAACATTAAATTTCCAATTTCATGCTCAGATCAAGTATAAAGCTCACGTCCAGTCCTTTAAGAAAGTATATAAAGAGGAAGAAATCACACCAAACCTCAGCATAGCGGCAGATGAGATCATCACCAAGACTGCATGTAAGGATCCGCTCCCTATGATGATCTTATACGATACTTGGGCGGGGCCTATTCTGCTGACAGAGACCCAGGGTAGTGGTTACCGTAACAGGAGGGAGGGGAAGCCTGACACATAGCTGAATTAAGATAAGCCTCCCATTTGGAAAAGTAAGCGGACAACTGCCCTCTGGCAGAGTAAGATAACTTTTCAAAGACAGCTAACCTGGAAATAGCTGCATGCCATAGCGAAATGGGCGGAGGTAGGGGTTGCCGCTAATGTCTTAATAGGAGCCATTTAGCCTCCAACAGAACTACCAGGACCCAGTTCTGGTGCTGTGGTCTCAGATGCTCCAACGGAGTCCAGTCTCCCAGCAGTAGCATAGGGTGCGAGAGATCTATAGGTTGCCCCAGCACCCCTGAGCAGTCCATTGCTACCGCTGACCAGAAAGGGACTAATGTTTGACATCTCCATAGGAGGTGCAAAGTGTCTGCAGGGCTGTGCTCGCATCTCCAACATCGTGCATGTGAGAGGACCCCCCACTTGAATAACATAGCAGGTGTTCTATACCATCTAAGCAATATTTTAAGTTGGATTAATTGGCTTCTAGCATTCTTATAAGTGGAATGTACTGCACGAAGGCAGCGGGACCAGGACTCCGGGCCAACATGACTACCAATTTCAGTGCCCCATGCCAATCTGCAGGACTCCATGTGATCCGATTGCGCCTCCCGCCAAGTACTGTAAAACCTACCCGCTAGCCCATGAAAAGAAGATTTTAAGTGTAGCAAAGACAGCCAATGCCACTTCGATTCCCCTTTACTCAACCAGTCAATGGCCTGCACTACGTTATGAAGTTGCAAGTATCTCCAAAAATCCAATGTGTTTTATGTTTTTGCCAGCTAGCGACACTAAACATTTGGTCATAAAAGTGAGTTAAAAAGAAGCTTCTAGATCTAATTGATTCTCTCTCTCTATAAGCAAAGAAACATTTTTGTCTCTCTCCTGAGTTGTTTTGCAGTCATCTGGATATATACTAAATTTAAAATCTCTAAAAGTTAATGTTCCTTTCCTTCTTGCCATTTGAGTGATACTATATCTGTCTGTTTCAAAGTTGAATACTATAATGATAGTTGGATATTCTGTGCTCGATTCTCAAAGCCCCAAGTTTGATGCAAGGTGCCTGCGTCAAACATAAATGGCGCCAATGGCACTTGCGTCAAACACTGACCTCATAGCTATTCACATAGGCAGCCTGCATCAACCGCAGGCTGCCTGCCCCAAATGGGGCTTGCACCACCCATGCACCCAAGACTGGGTTACGACATGGTGCTAGGAGGCCTGTGGCAGACGTAAGCTGCCACCTCCACAAATGTGGTATTCACAGACCTCTCCCAGAGGATGTAATTCTAAGTACACTTTGACCAGCCAAGTCTGGTCTTAGAGTCCTTAGAAATGTCTCCTCTGGGAGAGGTGCCTGTTTGCAGCATTGTGCAGTGGTCCCCAATCCTCGATAGTGCCAGATATTACAGTATAATAATAATAATAATACCCCTGCAGCCCTCCCTGAACCCCGATGGTGCCAGATATATTTGTATAATATTAATGCCTCTGCCACCCTCCCTGAACCCCGATGGTGCCTGTACTGATAGTAATTAATATAACCCCAGCCCTGGTGGTATACTAGCTCCCCCCACCCCAGCAGGCAATGCCAAACACGCCACACTAACCTCAGTCCCGGAGCAGAGCTGGTGACCAGCACAGCCCACCTCACACCTCCACAGTTGACCACCAACTGAACAGTCATTGAGTGTACTGTAATGTGTATGCACTCTGCATACACATTACAGTATGCTTAATGACTGGGACAGGTGCAGGGGCTTCTGTTGGGTGGGAGTTTGACACAGGCTGTCTGTACTGGGTGGGAGTTCTGTATCCTCTGCAGCACATACAGCAGTTACAATGGGGTCCCCCCTGCCATAACTAGCACCCTCCTACACCTCCCTGTGTGCAGCACTATGCAGCATTGTGCATGGCGCATAGTGTGGGCATGCCCTTGTCCATTTCTGTAACTTCTCCTAGACCTCCCTGGTGCATAGCTGCCCATGTGGCTGAGGAACTGAGTGCACACTTGGCCAGTACACCTATGGTGGATATCACTGGGGATCTGCCGAAACCTCACTTCGTGGCATTACCACATATCTATGCCTATGCACTTGGTTTCTTTGGCGCTTTGGCATAGTGCATAGGGCCCATAATTTTTAGCATTTCTCAAAAGGAATCAAAGCAATTTTCAGCCTGAGCAGGCACTCCAAAACATCTCTGATTTTTATATGCCAATACCTTTTCCAAGTTCTCAGTTTTCCTTGCAGTTTGAATCTTTTCTCTAATAGAATATGTAGAAAGGGAATCAATTGTTAATATTTAAGTTTGCATCTCACATATTTTCTCATTGGCAGCTTTCTCTATCAATTTCAGCTGGTCAGTTTCAGATTGGACCTGTTTGATATCATTTTCAATCAGTGTTGTTTGCAAGCTGACAATCAAGATTTTATCCATATTTGCAAGTATTTGAAACACTGGGGGATATGCACTATGGTACAGGAAGTATGTGCCAAAGGCATGTACCCAACCCGCATAGCTCCACACCTGAAGACAGGTGAGCACAGGCTGGTATTCACCAACAGCCACCACCCATCTGCAGCCCTGCCCCACCTCAGTGTGCAGAACTGCACAGGGTGGCCGGGGGTGGAGTAGCGTATCCATGCGTGCATCCAATCGAATACCCGTACTGGGTCCAGGAATGGATCCCTTGCATGGGAAGGTGCAGGTCTGGGTGCGTGAATAGCCCCTACAGGTTCCAGGACCTGCATGGTCATGTCACTCTGTTCAGTGGTCCCCCCTATATGAGACCCACCCCAGTGGCTGAAGTCCATCTCCAGCAGCAACCCCACCCCCTCCGGATGCCAGGTCCCCCCTCACACACAGGCAGCAGTGCCCCAACCCCATCCGGTGTCTGATGCAACCCCCCACCACACATCTGTAACCCTCCCCATGGTACTGTAGCAACACCCCCCACACACACACACACCAAAAGGGGACCCATTTCTGGTCCCAACAGTTACCACCTCCACGCCAGCATCACCGCCATGTCTCCTAACCTCATGCCAGTGTCCCATCCCCCAACCCCGACCTAGTACCCCCAGCACAATCATTGATGGACAGTGGTCCCCACCCCTGACACCCAGTGGTGCTCGGACATCACTACTCCAACACTGGTACCCCAGCACTTACACTGGTGGACAGGGGTCCCCCCAACCCCATGGCACCAACACCCACCCCCAGTCTCCATACCTTCTAGTCAGTGCTGCAGCTCAGAATGGACAGTAACACAGCCCTTCATACACCTCCTCAGCCACCGGCCATCCAAGAGTGGCTGGGTGCATGTCACTATATAGACAACGCTCTCCCAGCAAGGCAAGGCACATTTTATTTAAAAGACGCCCATCCCGGAGGCTCTGGGTTCTGTACATCAATCAATAAATACAACACATCACAGTAATAATCAATTTAAATACAATACTCTATACAAGTTAAAACAGAATTTGCTATATAATTATTTATCCTCAACTTCTGCTGCATGTAAAGTTTCCAATACCAGTTAGCATCAGATTTATCTTTACTAAAAAGACAGGTAAGGAACTATAAAGCATAGAAGGCTTGATTAAACAAAAAGGCCTTGAGGCAGGCCTTAGAAACCTCAACAGACGGGGCCTCCCTAACAGCCGAAGGCAGCGAATTTCACAGGATGGGGGCGGCAACACTAAATGCTCTGTCACCAGCAGTTTTTAGCCTCACTTGGATGGCTGGTGGCCAAGGTGGTGTGCTTAGGGCTATGCCACTGGCCATCACGAGCTGCAGCACTGACTGGAAGGTATGAGGACCGGGGGGAGGTTGTTGGTGCCATGGTGAGTGGGGGGGCACACACTGACCACCACTGTCACTGCAGGGGTTACAGGATCGGAGGCCGGACACAGTTGCCGGGCTACATTGTGTGTTGGGGGGGTTCTGTCACGCCATAGGGACAGGATTGCCATGTTGTTGGGGAGGGTATGCCTGGCACTGGCAGGGATGGGGTGGACATATGTGGGGGGCTGCATTCATACACATGGGGTCGGGGCTGGCATGTGGTGTTGGGGGATATTGGTTGCTACCAGGGACCAGCAACCAGTAGGTGTGGCAGAGTGCCAGACACAGACCGGGGGACGGGGCTTCTCTGTGGGTAGATGGGTGAGATGCTTGTGCAACACTGGGGATGGGGCTGTCCCATGGTGGGGGGGGGTGGCCCTTGCATTGGGACATGCCCAGGGCACTGATGTGTGTGGGGGTGGGGTACCAGGCATATGGGACAGGGGTGGGGGTGCTGTTCTGCAGGTGGGTTTTGCCGCAGGATGTCTGGCCTGGGTGGGGGACTGCGTGCACACTGGCACATACTGCTGTTATGGCAGGGTCCTCCGCTGCAATAACCTGCTCAGTCCTCCGACCCCCTGCAGACAGCACTATGCACCATAGTGAATGGCGTGTAGTGCCGGCATGCCCCCTGCCCACCCCTGATCTGTTGCTGTCCACGCGGTCAGGGGATTGGGTGCATAAGGGATGTGTGACCCTTTTTGTGCATCCCACTCAGGGGGTGCAATGGGTGAGGGTATAGACTGTAGATATGTGGCATGTAGGCACTCCATACATTCGTGCATGGGGGCCATAGTTTGAAAGGTAAAAGTCACTTCTTTGAAAGTTTCAAGTTTAGCTTTTAGCAGAAGTTCAAATGTAAAATGTTTTTTAAAGAGATTGGTGGGTTTACCTTATGTACTTTCACCCTTCTCTGCACTGATACTCTTTATTTTTAGGCATTTCCTTCATTGCCATTGGGTCAGAGGAAAACAGTGCCTCTGAAAATGTAGATGGCTCCATTCCACCAATCACCATTGCTCTTTGCACTGCAGCTTGTACTTCCAAATTAGTGGAAAGGAAACGACCCAGAAATGTATCTATTGGTTCCTTTTTAATGGAGTTGTATCTCTGTTCAATGAGGAGAATTGTGTTCTTCCTTTTATTCTAGCCTAAGAACAAGAGCCTTTTCTCAACATGATAAAAGACAGATTTCACAAAAGAACAATATTGCATTCTTTATGTGCAAGTGTCCACAATGGCCATCTTGGATCTCTCTTGAAATTAGTGTTGCACAGATGTGCACTATGTGGAATGATATTGCAGGATAGCTGAAGCTCTAATTAGTGCCCTCTCCAAAGGTACTGCATTGTCCAGGTAATGGATTTAGACACTGACCTGAATCTGCAGATACCGTGGTTTACACCAACCTACATATCTGAAATTGAATGAATACATACTGTAGATACATAGATACATAGACAGTGTCGGCAGATAAGGGCCTATGGCCCACCCAGTCTGCCCATTTGAGCTTGTAAGTTCAGTTTATGTTTTCCTAGAAGTCTGTTGCCTCTTAACCCTGACCTCCAGAATTCCTTTATGTCTATCCCATGCATTTTTAAATCCCGTGATTGTTTCAGCCCCCACCACTTCCTCTGGCAGGGTGTTCCACTTGTTCACCACCCGTTCTGTGAATAAATTCTTCCTCATGTTTCCTCTGAATTGTCCTCCCTCAAACTTCATCCCATGCCCTCTAGTCCTGGAACATCTTTTTCGCTTAAAAATAGTGTATTCCTGCACCCTGTTTCTCCCTGTAAGATACTTGTATGTCTCTATCATATCCCCTCTCTCCCTCCTCTCCTCCAGGGAGTACATGTTCAGTTCCCTCAACCTGTCTTCATAGGACTTGTGATGCAATCCATGCGCCATCTTTGTTGACCTCCTCTGAACCTTCTCTACCCTGTCTATGTCCTTACGTAGGTATGGTCTCCAGAACTGTACACTGTACTCCAGGTAGGGCCTCACTAGTGTCTTGTATAGCGGAATTATGACCTCCCTTTTCCTGCTGGTGATGCCCCTGCCTATACAACCCAGCATCCTATTTGCTTTACCTGCTGTCTTGTCACACTGTTTCCCTACCTTGAGGTCATCAGAGATGATAACCCCAAGATCTCTTTCCAGCATGCTATATCCTCACCCCCCAACTGATATATTGTGCCAGGGTTTTTGTGCCCCATATGCATTATCTTGCACTTCTTTGCATTGAATTTCAACTGCCAAACCCCTGACCATTCTTCAAGTTTCTGCAGGTCCCTTCTCATTCTGTCTACACCCTCTGGTGTGTCTACTCTGTTACAGAGCTTTGTGTCACCAGCGAACAGTGAAATTCTGCCTTCTAGGTCCTGTTCAATGTCACTGATGAAGATATTGAATAGGACTGGCCCCAGCACTGATCCCTGTGGTACCCCACTGGTCACTCTTCCCTCTGTGTTGTGACAGCCATTTACCACCACCCTCTGTGTCCTGCCACCCAGCCAGTTATCTACCCACCACACTACTGTCTTGCCCACACCCATATTCCCAATTTTGTGTAATAGTCTTCTATGTGGCACAGTGACAAAGGCCTTGCTGAAGTCCAGATAGGCCATGTCCACTGCCCTCCCCTGATCCACCTCCCTAGTCACCCAGTCAAAAAATTCAACGAGGTTGATCTGACATGACCTCCCCCTGGTGAAACCATGCTGCCTTGGGTCCTGTAGTCCATTGACAACCAGATGTTCCACCAATCTCTCCTTCAGTAGTGCTTCCATGATCTTCCCCACTACCGAGGTGAGGCTGACTGGTCTGTAGTTCCCTGCTTTCTTTGTTCCCACTTTTGTATAAGGGGACTACATCTGCTGTCCTCCAGTCTTTGGGTACCTCCCCTGTTTCCAGTGATCGGCTAAACAGGATAGCCAGAGATTCAGCCACCACCTCTCTTAGTTCTTTAAGGACCCTGGGGTGCACCCCATCTGGCCCCATTGCTTTATCAACTCTTATTACTTCCAGTTCCTTCAGGACCCTTTCTCGTGTAAAGGGACTTGTGTCCATTTCTGCACTATTCTCACCCCTTGTATAGCATCTGCACAACCTAAGTTTAAATCCTACATAGCATTCAGAGCTGTATTTACAATTGAATACACAGGGGAAGTTGCCTAGGCCCCTGAACCTAATGGGAGCAATGTTGGATGCCAATGCCGACTTAACATCTCATACTCAGGACTGGGAGACATTTCTTTCTTGGGTGGGTGGGGGTATTGATGGCATCAGAAATCTTAGCTAGCATTATTTTAAAACTTGTTTATTTTAGCAAAATTAGTGCAATTACAAGAAAGACAGAAGCTGTTCCTCAACTGCCCAAGGAGAAGTTTAGCAAACAAGACAAAAAAAGGCTCAAAGCCCTCAACAGAAACCTGTCACTCAGGGCTTTTTGGGGTGAATTTTAAGGCAGGGATAGATCCATGGCTCACCAGGTATCTAATGATGAGGTTTTAGGATAAGTTGAAAGTGGCACTGGAGAAGGAGCAGCTGTATGACTATTTGTATCTGTATCTCATTGTTTTAGATAGTTTTACAAATATTCTGGTAAAAATTGTTATTAGAAACCTGAAATGTTTGCTTTATCCGTGTTGCAGCTGGAATGGGATGTCAACATCATCTTATGCCTCTTACTGTACGTTAGTTTGATTGCTACAGTTTCAGTATATACAGTATGTCTTGCAGTTTCCATATGTACTGGCCCAGGTAATAAGCTTCTGGCCTGTGGCAGCATAGGATCCTTGCAAACCGATGGTACAGTGGCAAAAAGGGGGATGAGTTAAATTCTTCTGATGGGCTCATCTTCCCTGGTCGGCATAAGGTTAGTGGGACTGCAAGACCTGAATTCTGGTTGGAGGAGTCATGGTCCAATCTTATAGAACTTGTCTGCAGGTCCAGCTATACCAGATGAGGGCAATTGCTTGCCACCTAGCCTCATGACTTCCCACTCTTGGGTCCTGGGTAAAATCTCAGGATGTACATAATTTCCTTGGCCTACAAAAGGGGTTTGGCCCTTAACTTCAAGGGGTACGAGTGCCTGAGGTGACTGACAAGATCTTCCAGCTCCT
The DNA here is from genome assembly GCA_016271365.2 of Neoceratodus forsteri. Lineage (NCBI taxonomy): Eukaryota > Metazoa > Chordata > Ceratodontiformes > Ceratodontidae > Neoceratodus > Neoceratodus forsteri. Next base: position 1,517,984,340 of record CM057456.1, read on the forward strand.
CATTCCACTCCAATAATGTAAATTACAAGTAATAAACATATAGCTGCAGCCATTTCTCCAAGATGTGTGTGTGTGTGTGTGTGTGTTTGTTTATTCTTCAGGGGAAGGGATATGGGGACCAGCATTGCAAAAAGCATCCCCTTGTGTGTGTGCGCTCTCCCTTGGAACCTGTAGACATGCAGGTAGGGTTCTTCCATCAGGGATGGGGTTCAGCCCTGGCAACACTGTGGGACAGGAACAACTGGGGCCACCCACAGGATGTGGGTCACCTGGAGTGGACAGAGAGTGAGGGGATAAAAAGTGCTGAAGCCAGCGGCTACCCCTCATTTCAGCCAACCACTTCAGATAACCCACACAACCCACTTTCATAAAAGCAAGGTTAGGGTTGACAAGGGTAGGCAGGGAACCTGTTGACCCAATAGGGGTGATCATACTAGGGGTTGGGGAGTGAGGTTTCCTGGTTTTCCCTAAGAGGATTTTTTCCTGGTTTGTCACCTTCACCAAAGGGATAAAAGGGATGCTAGCTTTGGTAGCAAACTGTCACAGTCATGTCACATGGCAGCTTCAGAGTCTCACAAACCAATGGTACAGAGAAAAACAGGGGTATGAGTCTAATTCTTCCAAACAGCTTGTCTTCCCAGGTTGGCATGAGGTCAGTAGGACTACAAGACCTGGACTACAGTTGGGGGGTCATGGTCCAACCTCATTGGGCTTACCTGCAGGTGTAGCGCCACTTGATGGGGGTGGTCCCTTGCCACCCAGCCACATGATCTCCCCAATCTTGGGGCTTGAGTCCCAACTCAGGAGATACATTATTCCCTTGGACCACACAAGGGTTTTGGCTCTTCACTGGAAAGGGTGTGGGGGAAATGAGGTGGCCAATGAGATCTCCCAGCTGTGCATGCCACTCCAATACTGTAAATTGCAAGTAATAAACATATGGCTATGGCCATTTCTCCAAGATGTGTGTGTGTGTGTGTGTGTGTTCTTCAGGTGAAGGAGTATGGTGATTACTAAGACAATAAGCTGCCTCCTTTGATGTTGCAGTGTGAAGGAGTCTATACAAATTCAGCCAGGATCCCCTCTTCACTAAGATATTAGCTGGAGAACAGGGTGAATTGAAACCCAGCTCTGATAATTTCTGGCCTGTCCTTTCAATGGCCATCTGCATTAGCTATATGCAGGCTTGGAATTCTCTACGAGGGAAGAGCACAAAATAGGCTCACCTGGGATACATATAAAGGAAACCAGATCGAGCAAGCAAATGGATTTGGGGGCTTGAGAGATAGCATGGCTGCTGTGAACTGGAGAGTTAAAGCATGCTAAATACTATTTTGTTTTATATTTGCTCTGCCGATGTAAGCTGCTTTGAACCTTGTTTGGTACTGCAGTAAAGCAACTTTTTGTTTCATTGAACACTGTTTGCCTGGAGCTTTTTTTCTGAGAGATCCCCCCAAAGCCTTTACTTGTTACAACACTGTTACATGTGGTTGGCTTTAGTAGTGGGGCTGAACTTCCCCATGTCTATATAGGAGTAAGATGGACTCAGATAAAGTACTGAAATGGCTGACAGAACATCAAGCTCAACAAGCTCAGATGCAAAGCTACTGGATGGCTTAGTAAGTGCAACAATAGGCTTGGAGAGACCAACAGCTGGTGAAGAAGGAGCAACAGCTGGTGCAACTACAGGCTCAGAGAGACCACCAACTGGTCTAACAGGTCCAGATGCAAACAGACAGGCTGGCCCAGCAAGTGCAATTGCATGCATGAGTGACCAGCAGCAGATGCAACACCTGGTGCAGAGAGACCAGCAGCAGGTATAACAGCAGGTGCAGAGAGACCGGTAGCAGGCTCAATAGCAGGTGCAGAGAAACCAGCAACATCAGGAGTTCACGAAGCAGGTGCTGCAAGCACAGGAAGAAAATGTGTCCCAGTTCCAGGTCACAGGGAATCCAGGCACTGTAGGACCTCACCCCATGCTAACAAAAATGGGTCATGAGAATGGCCCCAACCCCCCCCCCTTATGAATTTTGAGAGAGTTGCCACTTCCTGGCAAAGAGAAAGTTGGGACACTTGCATTGTACCATATCTAATTGGAGATGCACAAGATGCTTATCAGAGCCTAGACAATGCCACTGCCAGAGACTATGATCGGGTAAAGAGAGCTATCCTTGACCAGACTGGGATAACTGATGAGAGCTATTAATGGAACTTTTACTGTTCATTTGCCAAACTTGAGTACATGACTGGGAGAATCTTCACAACCAAACCACCCTAGCCAGTACCATCATGACCACAGAGCATTATTTGGAAGTGGAGAGATCAGAGACTACTAACAAGAGTGGAAGCTCAGACAAACCTTCAGTGGTGACCCAAAGGGAAGATCCCCATAGAAGAGATGGGAAAAGGACAATGGAATGTTGGGAATAAGCGTACTCATATGGATAAGTGGTCAAGAAGTGAAATAATAGTTACCCCTCCATGCCAAACGGTTAGAACCCCAGGATCTAGTGTAATTCCTCCAGTCCTAAGACCATGGTCTTTAGTCACCAAATGGGGAGGGGTCCACAGGTCAATGACCTGATAGTACCAGCATATGTTTTCACTATGGTAAAGTGGGGGCATATCTGTAACTTTTGAAACAGTATGGACTATGACTTTATGGAATATGGAACTATAGACCAGAACAGTGGAACCCATTCCAACCATCCATAGATGGGCCTGGTGCAAATGGGGGACCAAACATTTATTACTCTGGTGGATTAGGGTTATGGGCAGACACTGGTAAAAAAATCTCTGGTAGGATCCAGTTTAGGCCACTGGTAAGAACCCATTAAAATTTCCAATTTACTTGGAAATACTCACACATATCCTACAGCCCCAGTGCAGATAAAAGTAGACAATTGGGTATGAATGATAAAGGTAGACATTTGGGGGCCAGTAGTACTGGATCAAGACTAGGAAGGTTTTCATGACCTCCTACAAAATAATTCTGAAATAATTCTTCAAGTGTTTGATCTTGGGAGGAGAAAAATATAGAGGGATTAGAACAAATATTTCCCTTCACATATGCTGAACTATTTGATTGAAAGGGAAGCCTCAGAAATTCCAGGAAAGGAATGAAAGGAGGAAAAATAAGCAGATCCCACTGTCCATGATTGTAGTGGCTGGGCACTGTGAAGACTTGGGTTCAAGGAAGGTCAGAAGTGACTCTAATGAAGAACTGGCATCCACATCAATGGAGGTCATCATGAGGCACTTCCTGAGGTCAGGCCAGACAGGTTTCAAAATCCAGTCAGTATAATTTCTGAGCAAAGCCATGATGAGGTTTTTAAATACGCTTTTCAGAACCAATCGATAGTAAATGGCAATGTGGTTAATAAAGAAAAAACACAAATATTTCCAAGGTTTGAACCAAAAAATGAAATGTAGAAGATTGAAAAGAAAAAAACGCTGTGCACTGTCAGCTTTTGGTTTCTCAGTCTACAAGAAGGGAGGTGTTAAGACTTCCTATATCATACCTATTGTGGGTCACCTAGGCCAAGAGAAAACCAAGAAACACATACTTACTTGTTTTTTCTGGCCAGGTATATGCAAGAAAGTGGCAGAATTTTGTGCTTCCTGACCAGAGTGTCAGTTAGTTACCCCCAGAAGAATAAAGCAGGCTGAAGTGATCCCTATTCCCATAATAGATATTCAGTTTAAAAGAATTGGGGTTGATTTGGTGGGAACCTTGGTAAAATGTTCAGCAGGGTACCAGTATATTATGTTGATAAATGATAACGCCATCCAATATCCAGAGGCTATTCCCATGTGCTGCACTACAGCCCAGTCCATAGCCAAAGAATTGCTAAAGGTATTTTCCCAAGTCATGCTGCCAATGGAGATCTTAACTGGTCAGTGATCCAACTTTGTGTCAAAGCTTACAAGGGAGGTGTGTGCTTTCTGAAGGTTTAACATCATGTGGAATGGCTTTTACGTATTGTTAATAAAAAGTTGAATTTGATATAATTCAAGTCCCCGTGTCATGATTAGTGTTTCCTGAAAATTTCATGCAGTTTGGTTTTGTGGTTTTCTTTAAATCAACATTTGTTAACTTGGTCTGCAGCAGCAGAAAACCGTGAAGTTGTTTTTTTTTTATCTGAGTGAGGCTTGGCGAGCGATGACATTATATGGAGTAGATTGCTGCTTCAGCAGACAGGTCCCTGCTTCACTGAACAGCTGTTTCACTTCCCAATTAGAGCAGTCTGTAGAGTTAATTGTCTGCTTGCCAGATTTTTTTTACTAACTCAGTCTCTGGTTTATCTTTGGATATATTAGCTTAACAGGAATTGTCCATGTCTGATCGGGTGCCATCTCCGTGTGAAGCAAGGCCCGATTAGCAGTTTTAGAACTAGTACAGATTTGTAAACTTACTGTGCCATATTTTATTTTAAATTGTATCTGCTTGATCCTGCACCCTCTCCACCAGCATTTTACAACTAAGAGCCCTTCCCGGTGCACCCACAACCACCCATGGCTATCCCCAGTATGATATGTCCTGCAGGAAGAAGCTGGGGCTCGTCCATAGGATTACTATATTGTGGTCCACTCAAGTAGCTCCAGTTTGGAGCCTATGTCCCCCGTGATGTACCAATACCAGGTACAGACTGCCAGGATACCTATCAATCTGTACCTGGTCTCGGTATAGCACGGACACATGTAGACTCCAAAGTGGAGCCACTTGAAGGTACAGCAGTATAGTAATCTGTATTGCCATACCTTTAAATAGCTCCAGTTTGGAGCCTGCATATGTTTGTGCTATACCAAGACCAGGTACAGACTGTCAGGCACCCTGGCTGTCTATACCTGGTATCGGTATATCACTGGCATAGGCGGGCACAAACTGGAGCTTTTTGGATGTACAGCAATATAGTAATCCTATGGATGAGCCCTGTCTGCACCCCACAGGAAACATCATACTGGGGACAGCTGCAGGTGGTTGTGAACATGATGGGGAGGGCTCTTAGTTGTAAAATGCCAGCAAGGAGGATGCAGGATCAACCAAATACAATTTAAAAATAAAATATGCCATAGTAAGTTTACTGATTTGTACTATTTCTGAAACTGCTAATTGGGCCCTGCTTCACAAGGAGGTGGGCCCGATCAGACATGGATGTTTCCCTTTAAAACCTATCATTCTGCTCTTATAAATAATTGATCAGTTGAGTTTCAGTGCTGAGTTGAAGTGGGTATGAATGTTTTTCTGTGTGAATTCAGCTTGTCTGTATCACAACTGTCATTTCTTTCTCATCAAAACTCTGCATTGTTTTCTAGCTATATAACATAGGGTGCTTTAATGAATATAAAATACATGTAAAATGTGTTCATTCATAGAAGTAGTTTGTCTTTGATGTAGCCTCCATAAATAGGCTCATGTACGAACATTTTTATTTCATGTTAGATTGGCAACATTCTGCTATTTCTGGCACACTGTATGAACTCACAGTTTTCAGTTCTTTGAGGGTTTCTGTGTGAAAATAGATCATGTATTTGTATAACTAGAAACACTATATGGCATATTGATACCCCTGTCTCCTGCCCTACAGTTGAGGCAGCTGCACCCTGAGGCCAACTATTTTCTCCTACACAGTCGGGGCTGCTGCACCTTTTTTTTTTTTTTGGTTAACCAGGAGAGACACACTAAGCTGAATGCTTGTTTAATGGTGCCACCTTGGAGCACGAGAAAGTTAAGTGACTTGCTCAGGGTCACACAATATGCAAGTGGGGGCTGTGGGATTCAAACCCAGGTGTCCAGGTTTGCAGCTTAGAGTCTTAAACCACTGCGCATACTGCCTCCACCCTGCTGCCTTCTGTGCAAACAGTTGAGGTTGCTGCACCCTACTTCCTTCTGTCCCCCACCCCCAGTCAGAGCCAATGCACCCAGTTGCCCCATTTGCCTCTCTCCACAGTCAGGGCTGCTGTGCTGTGCTACAGCCTAGAGTCCCAGGTACTCTGTCTCCACAGTTAGAGCTGCTGTGTCATTCTTCCCCCGGCCACCAAAGGTGTGACTTTTTGCTGCACCTGCAACCCACTTCCATTGCCCCAAATAGGAAGGCTGCTGCATCACATGCACCCTGTCCCTCAGTCAGAGCTGCTGTACCCTGATGCCTTGTTGTGTTCTGCCCTACAGTCAAGGCTTCTGCAACATGCTGTCCTCTGTGTCTGCCACCACAGCCAAGGCTGCTGCAACATTTTCCTGTCTACACAGTCATGGCTGATATGGACTGCTGTGCCCTACAGCCCTAGGTCTCTGCAGTTAGGGCTGCTGCACCAAGCTGCCACTTGCCAAAAGAGTCAGGGCTTTTGCTGCACCCTGTCACCTGCCTCCACAGTTGGTACAGTTTCTCTCTGCTACCCCCTGCAACCAGAGTCAGTTCCTTTCCTACACCTTGCTGTTCATGCCCTTGACCCAAACAGGTGTGGCTGCAGCACCTGTCCCACAGTTTGGGCTGTTGTATCCTGATGTCTCCCCTGTCTCCTGCCTGAACAGTTGGGGCTGCTGCATCCTGCTGCCCTCTATCTCCTACCCCTTAACACAAGATAAAAGTATTTTTCATTTTTTTCTTTCATGCAGTTTGGGCAGTGTAGCATAGGATCTGACTCTGGTGGCAGAGAGCAACATGGTGCAATAACCCTAACTGTGGAAGCAAGGGTCTCTATGGTACAGTAGGGTACAGTGGTGGCAGAGGACAAAGGACAGCATGGTGCATAAGCCTTGACTGTGGGGCAGGACACAGGTGGGTACCAGGGTACAGCAGCCCTGACCGTGAGACAGGGTGCACATGGTACAGCAGCCCAGCCCATTTGGTCCAATAGAAGTGCATAGTAGGGTGCAGCAGAACCAACTGTGGAGGCAGAGGCCCTGGGCAGCTGGGTACAGCAGCCTCAAATGTGGGGCAGAAGACAGTTTGTGGGACAATTCTTTGATGGTATCTGTGAAAATACATTGTGTATGTGTATAACTAGAAACAGTATATAGCATCCTGATACATCGTGTTTCTGCACCACAGCAAAGGCAGCTGCACTCTGCAGTTCCCTGCTCCATAAGCCCCCTGTCTCCTGCTCCACATTTGAGGCTGCTGCACCCTGCTGCCCACTGTTTTCTCCTACACAGTTGGGGATTTGGCACCCTGCTGCCTCCATCCCCTACCTGAACAATTTGGACTGCTGCCCCCTGCACAAAGAGCTGTGGTAGTTGCACCCTACAGACCTCTGTCCCCCACCCCCAAAGTCAGGGATGCTGCACCTGTTGACCCCTGTTTCTGTCTCCACAGTCAGGGCTGCTGTGGTCTGCTAAACCCTAGAGTACCACAGCCTCTGCCTCCACAGTTGGGGCTGCAGCACCATGCTGCCTGAAGCCACCAGAGGTGGGGCTTTTACTGCACCCAGCTACCTAGTTCCATTGCCCCAAATAGGCAAGGATGCTGCACCATGTGCACCTCATCTCACAGTCAGGGCTGCTGCACCCTGATGTCCCCCATTCCTGCACCACAGTTGAGGCTTCTACACCATGCAGTCCTCTGTCCCCTGTCATCACAGCTAGGACTGCTGCACTCTGCTCCTGTCTACACAGTCAAGGTTGCTGTGGCCTGCTGTGCCTTAGAGCTCCATGCTTCTGCAGTTAGGGCTGCTGCACCACACTGCCACTTGCAACAAGAGTCAGGTCATTGGCTGCACCCTGTCCCCTGCCTCCAAAATTTAGGCAGTTGCACACTGCTGCCTCCCTGCTACCAGAGTCAGAGCCTTTGCTACACCCTGATGCCCACATCCCTTGTCTCAAACAGGCATGGCTGCTGCACCCTGTCCCACAGTTTGGGATGCAGAACCATGATGACAACCCCTCTCTCCTGCCCAAACAGTTGGGGCTACTGCACCCTACTGCCCTCTGTCCCCCATCTGCATAGTCAGGGACACTGCACCCTGTTGCCCCTTTTTCTGTCTCCACAGATGGGGCTGCTGTATTGTGCTACACCCTAGAGTCCCATGATCCCTGCCTCCACAGTTGGGGCTGCTGCACCCTGCTATGCACTTCCATTATCCCAAATGGGCTGGGCTACTGTGCCATGTGCATCCATTTCCATGGTCAGGGCTACTATACCCTGATGCTCACCTCTGTCCTGCCCCACAATGCTACTCCCTGCCAACAAAGTCAGACTGTTTGCTACACTGCTCAAACTGGCTGAAAGAAAAAATTGAAAAATACTTTTTTCTCATGTTATGGGGTGTGGAACAGAGGGAATCAGGGTACAGCAGTCCAAACTGTTCAGGCAAGAGACAAGGGAGGCATCAGGGTACAGTAGCTAAAACTGTGGGACAAGGTGCAGCAGCCATGCTGGTTTGGGGCAAGGACATGGGCAACAGGATGTAACAAAAAATCTGACTCTGGTGGCAGGGGACAGCAGGGAGAAATTACCCCAATAGTGGAGGCAGAGGACAGGGTGCAGCAAGTGCCCTGGCTCTTGTGGCAAGTGGCAGCATGGTGCAGTAGCCCTAACTGCAGAAGCATGGGCTGTAGGGCACAGCAAGCCACAACAGCCTTGACTGTGTATACAGGAGCAGGGCATCAGAGTACAGCAGCCCTAACTGTGGGACAGGGTGCATGTGGTTCAGCAGCCCTGCCCATTTGGGGCAATGGAAGTGGGTACCCTCCTCTGGTGGCCTGGGGCAGCATGATACAGCAGCCCCAACAGTGGAAGCAGGAATAGGGAGCAGCAGGGTGTATTGGCCCTGATTGTGGGGGTGGAGACAGAGGGAATCAGGGTGCAGCACCCTCAACTGTTTGTGTGCAGGATGCAGCAGGGTACAGCAGCCTTGATTGTGTGGAAGAAGACAGTGGGCAGCAAAGTGCAGTAGCCTCATCTGTGGGGCAGGAGAAAGGAGCATCAGGATGCCATATAGTGTTTCTAGTTATAAACATACATGATGTCTTTTCACACAGAAACCCTCAAAGAACTGAAAATTGTGAGTACATACAGGACAATGTGCCTGAAACAGCAGAGTGCTGTCAAGCTGACATGAAATAAAAATGTTTTTACATGAAGCTATTTATGGAGGCTACATCAAAGACAAACTACTTCTACGAATGAACATATTTTAGATTTATTTTATAGACGTTAAACAATCCTATGTTATATAGCTAGAAAACAATGCAAAGTCTTGATGAGAAAGAAGTGACATTTGTGACACAGACAAGCTGAATTCACATAGAGAAACATTCAGACTTCAGTTCAGCACTGAAACTCAAGTGATCAACTTTTTATAAGAACCGAATGATACATTTTAAGCTAGGCCATCTAAAGACAAACCAGAGACTGAGTTAGTAAAAACCTGCGGAGCAAGCAATTAACTCTACAACTTGCTCTGATTGGAAAGTGAAATAGCTGTTCAGTGAAGCAGGGACTTGAATAATGAAGCAGCAAACTACTCCATAAATTGTCCTCGCTCTCCAAGCCTTACTTAGACAAACAGAAGCAACTTCACTCTTTTCAGTTACTGCAGACTATGTTAACAAATGTTGATTTAAAGAAAACCACAAAAACCAATCAGCATGAAATTTTCAGAAAACACTAATCATAACACAAGCAATTGAATTCAAATGAATTCAACTTTTTATTAACAATATGTAATAACCATTGCACTTGATCTTTTTAAGTCAATCTAGGCATCAGTGTATGGTACCAACCTCAGATCGATGGCTAAGTCAAAAGATTTAACAAATCCTTAAAGGGTATGGTGTCTAAATTTGTTTCAGCTGAGGCAAAAAAAATGGGATGAACTGTTACATTATTTAATGTTTACAGTTTGGGAGGTGCCACAATCATCCATTTGGTTTCTCACCCTTTGAATTGTTGTACATGTGGCAACCTTAAAGAATGCTGGATCTTGTAAAAGAGAAATGGACAGAACAAGCACATAGCCCCCTAACATGCTCCAATCTGTACTGCAAATGAAAGAAAGACTGGATATCATAGGCAGATTTGCCAGAAAAAAAAATGTATTCAAGGCAGAACAAACCCAGGCAGGACACAACCTGGTGACAGAATACTTCACTCCCTAGCTGTGAAAATAAACTTCTGGTTAAATGGTAAGGAACACATGAGGTCAATAGAAAAGTGTGGCCAGTTGATTATGAGTTATTACAATGGGACCAACAAAAGGAAAACACATTTATCATGTTAATTTTGTTGGAAAGACATGGAAGTTTTGCTAGTTGACCCAGAGGAACCTAAAGATGCCCCTAGTCAGGTGACAGACGAGGAGATTGAAGATGAAATCCTCTACTTAGTCCCTAAAATTGTTAAAGAACCAAGCCCCATTCCATTGGACTAATGGCTTAACCTGACAAGACAAATGAAGCCCAGCAACTGGTAGGACATTTGGGGATGTGTTCTCCCCAAATCCTGGATGAACTCAGGTGATCCAACACTACATAGAAACAGACCCAGGTGTCCAGATCTGCTGACAGCCATATAGGCTCTTGGAAAAAGTCCAGGAGACCATGAGGAAGGAGATCCTCTCTATTTGGAACTGGGAATCACTGAGGAATATCAGAGTGTCTTGTCTAGCCCTATTATACTAGTCCCAAAACTAGATGGGTACACTTGGGTTTCTACTGACTTCAAGAAAGTCAATGCAATCTCCAAGTTTGATGCATATCCTAGGCCCAGGGTGGATGAACTTCTGAACTGACAGTAGAAGAAAACACTGGTAGGGGGCCAGCCCGGTGGCACTGAAGACTGAGGCACTGGATACCACACCTCACACTAGGCTGGTGACCCGGGTTCGGAAATGCACCCGGGTCATCAGGGGTCAGCAGGGGAGGGATAGGACTGAGCAACTGAAGGACTCATCTTCTATCCCTGGGGAGGACTGAGGGATGTCACCACTCTGTAGATGTCCCTGGTGATGATCAGGGGCACTACTAGAGTTGGTGCCTTTGGGATGGAGTGCGGCAGACATTGGCACGTTGTGCTCAGAAGTCATTGCATGACCGCACTCCAGGGGTCACAACAAGGAAAATGACTGGGTGTGACCATGCAGCTTGATGACCATGCTCTGCCCTGCCCAGAGGAAACATAGAAACATAGAAATTGATGGCAGATAAGAACTGCAAGGCCCATCCAGTCTGCCCATTTCTTTTTCTACCTTATAAATGTGCCATCGGCCTTTGCTCTGTCAATGGCCTATCTATTCATACTCCTCTGTATTGCTCCTTTATGCCTATCCCATGCCTGTTTGAGCCCTGCACTGTATTCATATCCACCGCTTACCATGGCAGGCCGTTCCATTCATCCACCACCCTTTCTGTGAAAAAGAACTTCCTCACATTACCCCTTAATCGGCCTCCCTCTAATCTCATGCTGTGTCCTCTTGTCCTGCTATTTTTCTTATATTGAAATATGTTAGACTTTTTCACCTTGTTAATGCCCTTAAGGTGTTTGAATGTTTCTATCATATCACCTCTCTCCCTCCTTTGCTCTAGGGTATACATATTGCGCTCCATTAATCTGTTCTCATATGTCTTATGATGCAGTCCCTGTACCATTTTGGTTGCCCTTCTCTGGAATGCCTCAATTTAGTTAATGTCCTTGTGAAGGTGTGGCCTCCAGTACTGCACACAGTCCTTCAGATGGGGCCTAACCAGTGTCTTGTAAAGAGGGATTATTACCTCCCTCTTCTGATTTGTGATACCCCTACTAATATACCCCAACATCCCCCTAGCCTTACCTACTGCTTTAGTGGTCTGTTCGGATGATTTCAGGTCATTGGTGGTGATGATGATGCCCAAGTCTCTTTCTTCCCTTGTGACTGCCAGCAACTCCCCTCCCAGCCTATAGGTGGCTTCAGGGTTTCTCTTCCCTATGTGCATGATCTTGCACTTCTTTGCATTAAACCCCAGTTGCCACTCTTCTGAACATTTGGCTAGTTCATCCAGATCTCTTCTCATTCTGCCCACCCCATCTGGATCATCTACTTTGTTGCAAATCTTGGTGTCATCTGCAAACAGGACTGTCATGGAATCGTGCTGTGGGAGGGGGGGGGGCTGGGCCCAGCCTGGCTCAGAGTGACAAAGGTGAGGCCCTCCAGAGAGTTGGTGTGTGGCCGCACCAGATCCCCATCATGCGAGTGAGCCTGCTGCTCTCCGGGCAGGCAGAACCGGTGGCTGGATGCCCCCACCGGTTACGTCGCAGTAGGCAAGAAAAAAAGAAATACGATAAAAGAAAGAAAACACTGGTAGGATGCACTACCAGCTATGTGGCAGGCAGTGCAAGTTCAGAAAACATGAAATGGCAGAATACTAAATGATCACACTCAATCATTTATGAAAATAAAAAAAGTCACAAATGTCAACATAAATTTACCAAAACACTCCCATTTATTCAAATGTAATACAGTGTGGTACTGTGTTGTACCAGTGCTTCTGGTCTGAATCATTAGCCCATGGTCATGGGGGAATGACTGTTATACAAAATACCCGTATACGTATAGTAGTTTATTTAAAGGCACAGTCACAATTTATGGGTCTTGCAGAAAGGTAGCACATCATGAATACCAAATAACTGATATTCAAAAAGTAGTAATATATAAAATACTATAGTCAAAAATAGACAAATAAATTACTAACTTAATTCTAATCAGAGGTAAAAGTAAAAAGATAGCTATGACATACCAATAGTAAATAAAAACAGTATGCAAAATCAGGAGATAAAAAAACAATGATTCTAGAAAATGACAGGACCCTATTAGTATTTGAGTCCAATGAGGAAACCAGACTGCATTTTAAAGGTGCTGAACCATGACAAAATATCTCATAAACATAAAGCACTCTTGTCTTCTGGCCATTGCTGTAAATATGAACTAAAACATATTTCTCAGGAAAAAAACTTGCTGCAATTATAGTATAACTTCAAATATAAGCCACCCTCTAATAAAGGTCACCCTCAAACAAAAGCCGCTCTTGCCAATCAAATTTTCTAATTAAAGCTGCCCTCCATCTTTAACCATAACTTACATTGGGTGACATAGGGTAGATGTGCTCTGCTACTAGGATATGCAAGTTTAAGTCCATTTCAAGTCTGTTTCAAAATCTTACCTTTGTTTCTTTGTAACAGGATCCTGTGCTGCTACCCCAACTTCTTATCTTATTTTTTACAATTAAGGAGCCATAGATAAAAAAACCAAAAAACTTTAGCATGTGCTACTGTCTCGGCGTGTTTGGTGTGGTTATGGTACTGGATGTACCAGAAGTCATGGGGCAGAGTTTAAGAAAGATTTTTATTTATTCATTTTAAACATTAAAAAAACTGAAATAAGACATCATTTTATCCATAAACATGCTCAGAACACACTAATGTACTACACAAGAGACTCTGTAGCTTCTGATTCACTTGATCTTCGATCCACTACCAAGATCAGAATCAGAACAGCTCAGATGCACTTGTGTCAGTTTCACTGCTTGTGATGTCAGCATTGGAGAAATCAGCTGCTGGTGATTTGATCTCTGCCAACTTGGTGATCAGCTCTGTCCAGATTTCTTCAGTAATTCCACCCTCCTTTGTGCAGCTTCTCATATCTGGGTCATTGCTTGTTATAGCACACACCAGGTAAGAAACAAAAATATAAAAATATGGTAGCTGCAGTGTTAGACGTGTGATCATATTGTACTTTCTCAATACCAGTACCTCAGGATTTTATTATCACATCTCTAGTGACTGCCTGCCATGAAAGCTTTATCCACTCCAGAATCTTGTCCTTGCTGGGTGCTTGGAAGTTACCAGCTGCTGTTCTCTCCTGCTCCTCTATTACCATCCATGTATCATAAAACTCTCTATAGGCAGTTTCAATGGAGCATTGCAGCTAAGGTCAGCAGGCTGTAAAACATTAGTGCAGCCACCAGGTATTACTTCAATTACAGGTTTTTTGTTCTTTGCAGCCTTCCTCTCAGCAGGCAATAGGTGACACTGAAAGGCATCCCACACCAAGAGATACTTATTAGAAGTGATGGAACCCTACAGTTTGTCAAGTCAGAGGAGAGTCAACTACTCAGTCATTCAACCATTGGGTGACATAGCCACTACCATTCCTGATACACCCATAATCTGGGATACTCTTTCCTTTTTGGGCAACAACTGTGATAACTTACATCCATCAGCCATCACTGCTAGACAGTAGACATTTTCACTCACTGTTTTTCAAGGCCATTAGTTAAGAAGGGTGCAGACTTACAACCAATAAGGTCTATGGTTTTAGTACTGGGCATGTATGTCCAAATAGCAGTCTCATTCATATTGCCAGTCATTACTGGTAAAAGCTGATATGCTGTTATCTGACAAGCACAGAAGCAAGCAAAATTTATAATCTTTGGGGCAAAGCCTTTTGGCTTTTGGCAGATACTAGTTGTGTGTTGTCTAATAGTAAACCCCAACCCCATAAAAACGTAACCACCCATCCCCTGCTGGCAGTAAAGGAAGGATTCTTAGAAATGACAGTTGCTTTTAGTGCCACAACTTTTCATGTAACATGATAATGTTGCTCTCGCTGTAAAATATAGCTAGCCAGGTCAGCCTCAACCTCAGGTATCTTGCCTTCCTACCCTCACCATCTAGTCACCTTCTTTTCTTATTGTACTCCATGGATCTTATCACAGACACCTTCTCCTTGAGTGTGGCCAATGTTTTCTCCACTCTGTAACCTGTTTCTCATCTATGTGGAGGGCTGCTGCACCAGGATAATTTCCCTTCTTCTCAGCTCTCCTAGCAGTGGCAAGTTTACAATCCAGATCAAAATATTTTTATTTTGGCATTTCTCAGTTCATTCGCTTGCACTAGTTCTCAATGCCTTTCAACTTTTCAGAATGCCTCTCTATCGCCACACTACAGCTAATCCTTTTAACCAGTCTATCAGCTGATTGTAAATTAAAATTGCAAGATGCCTGTGAACATAAGCCACTGTCAAACATAAGCCATGGCTAAAACAACATTAATTATAATAAAAGGTGTGGTTTTAACTGAAGCTATATGTTATAAGGTGGGAATACTTTTTACATGATTTGTTTCTGACAAACTGAGCCTTCACTTACAATATCACATGGGGAAAATGATTCATGTGCCTGATTTGTGAAATAAATTGGCCATAATTTACTCACGGGGCTTTTACAATACAGCTGAGATTGTCTCTTGGAGTTCTGGCATCATGTATGAACTATTATAATGGAAGCCTATCAAAACATTATACTGCAACATAATCATTGGCTGAACAAAGAACTTACAAAGCATTTATGAGAAACTGATGAGGCTACATCCGTGAATTACAAATGCCCCATTACATTTGCAGTAAAAAGCGTTCATACCATAGTCTACCTCTTTCCCCCTCCCACCACGTAGTGATCATTTGGTAGCAACCTGCTGCTGTTGTGAGGTAGGAAGATTATTTGTATGCCTGTTTCAAGATAAACTGAACAGCATTCTATAAAACCAGGTAGGAAAGAGACTCACCTGTTTTGATTGTGACAGTCCAATCTGTTATTTATAAACAACGCTTGCACAAAGCTTCAAAAACAGTTTATTTCAATGATTCATAATAAAAAAAAAGCAGGGTATACTATGAGGTGAAACCTCCAGCTGGGCAGCAGTTGTCAGGGGGGCACTGCAGGAGTCAGTGCTGGGACCATGTTTGTTTAACATTTATGTAACATCAATGACTTGTAATCGTGGAGTTTGGCTGTCAAAATTTGCTGATGCTGCCAAGATTTGTTTGGTGATTCAAAATACCTCTGAAATAGCAAATCTCCAGCAGGCACTTACTAAACTCGAATAGTGGGTACAGGAACACAAACTAGAGTTTAACATGGCAAACTGTTCAGTGATGCACCTGGGGAAGAACAATAAGAAATCATCATAAGTACTAAAAGGACAGGTATTTGAAAGTAACAATGGAAAAGACAGACATGGGAGTTACCCTTCATGATGATTTGAGTTTTAAAAAACATTCTCAGTTAACTGCAAAAAAAAAAAAAAAACTATGATATTTTGGGCTGTATCAGAAGACATACACATGGCAGAGACAAAAAGGTGATCCTCCTGTTGTACACCTAACTGTTGAGGCCATACTTGAATTGTTGTGCCCAGTTCTGAGCATCATATACAAAGACCAAGGCAAAAACCTTGGAGGGGGTTCAGCATAGAGCAAGCAGGAATGAAAAAAACTTGAGTACAAAGAGGTTGGATACACTAGAGCTACATACACTGGAGTATTACAGGTTGAGAGGATATTTATGTCTAGTTTGTGGAACTTTTAATAACCACAATCTATTGGACTGTTTAGGGTTGGGAACAAGAAACCTACAACATAATACATCACATATACTCCAGTGGGTGGGTGAATTAAACCATTCTAAAAGGAGAGCAATGTGGTTTTCTCAAAGGGTGGTGTCCTTGTTGAACAGTCTTCCTTTGGAGGTGTGGGGTAGTAAGAGCATGGAAGACTTCAAGATCAAACTGAATAGATACTGTGAAAGGAACATAATGAAGGGATATATCCTTCGAGACAAAGGCAAGCAATAAATGGCAACTTGCCAAATAATGCTTGAAAATGACCCAAGAGTACTATAACAAGCATTTGTCAATGCCGAATGTTGCTTGCTTCTATGTGCTGTTTAGGTATTTGGAAGTCATTGGAGTGCAAATATTGAAAATTTGCGAACTTACGAACGTGCGTAGGAACTGCGCAACGCACGCTCGTAAAACAGTCATTTTTAGGAATTTTTTCACCAAATTTTCAACATAGCCATTTTAAGACCTCTGCTCATGAACAGTGTCACTGTGATTTTTTTAATGTTAATGTGTCCCATACATTGAGTTTGCACACCAACTGAGCCATTGTGCTCTACATGGGCGGAAACACGTTTTGGGCAGGATGTGAAAAATGACAGCTGTACTGCTCATAAGGAGGTGTGGTAAAATGGCAATGTTGAAAATCTGGAGTGAAAATATTGAAATTTCGTGAACTTACGAGCCTGCATAGGAACTGCGCAACGCACGCTCGTAAAACAGTCATTTTTTGGAATTTTTGCACCAAATTTTCAACATGGGGTTTTTGGGACCCCTTCTCATGAATGATGTCACTGTCATGGTGGTATTCAGGCCTGAAGGGTAATTTTGCAGTCACTGTGCAGTCACTGCGCAAAATCACCCTTTGGGCCCGAATGCCATGACAGTGACATCATTCATGAGAAGGGGTCCCAAAAACCCCATGTTGAAAATTTGGTGCAAAATTTCCCAAACTGCCTGAGATATGCAACAAAGTTGAAACCCCCCTATCTAGGCCATTATACAGCTTACCGGCATTTCCTCAGTTCGCAGTCGACTTTGAAGAGTGCAGAGGTGTTCCCGGTCCACCAAGATCGTCGCGCCGGAGTCCGGAGGTAAGATGGGGTGAGGGGGGTGGGGAGGATGGGTGCGCAGGGTGGGTGCGGGTTGTGGGGGTCGGGAGATGCCCGCGGGACCGTTTTGGTTCTTCAGGTTTAAAAAAAAAAAAAAGACATTGTGGGACTGTTTGCCACACTGGGGTGGGCTCCCAGCATGGCACAATGACATTGGGGGGGCGTTCTGCCAACGGGGGATTGGGCACCCCAGTCGGCCAAAGAACTCATTGCCATGCTGGGGTGGGCTCCCAGCGTGGCACCTACAACTGGGAGGGGAGACGCAGCTCAGCCAATGGGGATTGGGCACCCCGTTGGCTATGCAGTAGATGTGGAGGCATGCACGCCTGAGTTTGGGGGGGAGCTACGCTTCAGTGGGCTTCTTATCTCTGCTCACTGAAGCGTAGCTCCCCATTTCAACTGTATGCCGCTGCATTTTGGAGCGTGTCATAGACAGCTCCAAAATGCATTGGCTTACAGGGGCCACGCCTGCCAGCTCACTGACTGAATTGGAGGAGGAGGTGACACACCTCCGAAATCTCCAATGATGGCACTATGTTTCTTGCACATGCGTGCAAGCAACATAAAAAGGCACGGACTGTAACATCAGTTCTGAGTCTACACAAAGTGTGGGATTCCTAATCATCTACTAGTTCACCAGGGACTTCTCACTGTGAGTTCTTCAGTCATGGCTGAAGAGTGAGTCACGTGCTCTGAATTATATGAGGTGTTTTTATATATTTTTTGGTTCAATAGAACCTTAAAGGGACACTGTCAACTTTTTTAATCATGTTATTTCTAGGTAAAAACCCACATTTTATGATTGCTTATGTGCTCTAAAATTCATTGATGCTGCTTGTCTTTTTATTTATTTTCTTTTACAGTAGAATTGGAATGCATGCTAATGGCATAGTTATATCCAACCTTGTTTTCTATCAAATCCTTGATCTACTCTTCTTACATACTTCCAGAACATGAGGAGCTTCCCCCAGCCACTAATTATGCAATAGGCTCCTCACCTCTCACTGCATCATGAGTGGCTAGACTATGTTGGGAGTGTTCCCAAGTCCAGGAAAGATGCAGTGGGAGTTGATCAAGGAATGAAACAAACATGTTTTTGTGAGGTAATACCAGGATGGTGGGCAGTCTGTTTTTCACTTTTTAGAAGAAAAGAGGAATCAGAATCAAACTGTTATTTACATGAACGATCTATACTGAATGTGACCAACCATAAAATGTGTTTTTTTAAACTGGGGGCATTTTAAGGCTGAAGGGGGTTAAAAATTTCTCTTTAATACAATTTCATTTAGATTCTTTGGTTCGTATCTCCATTTATCGCTTATTGGACCCTATGTACCATGGGCACGTACCTCACTCATGGAGCTCCACATCTGCAGACAGGTGCGCACCTGGCAGCATTCACGACTGCTGACCACATGTCCACGGCATCTTCCCCTAGTGCACAGGTTCACACAGGGCAGATGGGGTGGAGCTGCGGACCCGGGCCGGCATCCAAACAGATACCCATCCCAGGTCCCTCAGTGGATCCTTTAAGCAGCAAGATGCACATTGGCTGCATGCCCTTGTGGATGTCAGACAGCCGGTGGCTGTGGAGGTGTGAGGAGGGCAGTGCTGCCATTCATCCCTAGCTGCTGCACTGATGGGCCAGTCCGGGGGAGTTGTCAGTGTCTGTGGGGGGGGACCGCTGGTGAGCAGTATGTGGTTCATGGATGTGGATACAGGGCACATCTGTGTGTGTGTGGAGGGGGCTGTACTACCCAGGTCAAGGGCCCACATGGGGGTTGCTTTGCGGACCGGGGATGGGTGCTGCCTGCAGGGTTTGTGTGTGCTGTGTCCCTCTGGGAGCCTTGCTGGCACTCTGTCCAGTGGTGGGCAGCATGGGCACAGTGGTGCAGCCCCAGGGTGGGGGGTGCTACATCAGTGGGATGGGGTAGCACTAAGTGTGTGGGGGTGTCTGCCTCTGGGGTACAGGGTCAGGGCTGGCTCAAGCTATGGGGGATGTCCACCTGCTGCAGGGGCATTCCATTGCCAAGTGTGTGTTTGTGGGGGCAGGGTGTGTAGGGGATTTATGGCAGGGCTCTCCCTGGCATAACGGGTGCACCTCCTATGCTCCCCGGTGTGCAGCACTACTTGCCTTGGTGCATGGTGTGTAGTGCTGGAACACCCTGGCACACACCCCAGTACACACCCCCACCCAACCCTGGTGTGTTGCTGTCTGAGCCACTGGGAGATTGGTTGTGTAGGGGCTGTGCATCCCAGTTCAGGCATCACACACAGGGGGGCTCAATGGATGCAGAGTGGCTATGCGCCGCGTATATGCATCACGTAGCCACTCCGCCCATTTGTGCATAAGCTCCAATGTTTTTATTTCCTTTTCTTTACTATTGTAAGGTCATACAGTAGCTAATTGTTCTTTGACTAGTGTTAAGTTAGTACTTTATACATCTAACTTTGACTCTAGTATTGTGTGTGTGTGTATGTATATACATATATATATATATATATATATATATATATATATATATAGTGTATATATATATATATATATATATATATACATATATATATATATATATATATATATATATATATATATATATACTTTTGAAAATCAATTATTTGGTACTCCTGATGTTTCCCCATTTTGTAAACCCTTAAACTGTGACTGTACCTTAAGTAAGGTACTATAAATATCTGGGTCTTTCAGATGCTAGCCATGCCCCCGACTAAAATTCATGATTCAGAAACAAAGATCTGGTGGCTACACAGTGCCATATTTTCTTACACTAAAATAAATAGGAGTGTTTTGGTTCATTTAGTTTGTTTTGTGTCCTTTTTATTTTCATAACCAATTGAGCATGGTCTCCTTTGGTGTTCTGCGGTACATTAGTACCATAGAGCTGACCAAGTGGTATTGGCAAAGACTGCTAACTCCTGAATCCCAGGAGAAAATGGCCATTGTCATCCCATTTGTTCTGTATCAGTTTACCATGCTCTCCTTTGGGATGTATGGTGCTCCAGACACATTTCAGAGAATGATGGATCAAATAGGTTATATGCAGCAGCATACCAGGACAACATTGTCATATTTAACTCTGGTCAGAACACTTACATGCAGGATGTAGCTGCTGTACTTCAGTCGCTCAGGGAGACGGGTCGCAAGGCAAATGCCACAAAATGTGCCCTGGGTGACAGGAAACTAAATACTTGGGATACATTGTTGGGAAAAGCCATGTACACCCAGTTGTTGATAACTGACTGCCTGTACTGACAACCAAAAAGCAAGTTAGGTCCTTCCTTGTCATAGTGGGGTATTGTCGCTGGGTTGTTCTGCAGCTTTCTGAGACTTTGACACTTACTGACCCGCTGACTGACTTGACTGACAAGGTTGCCTCAAATAAGATTCAGTATTCCTCAAAGTGTCAGTAGGTCTTCCAAACTATCAAAAGTGTGTTATGTAAGGGACCTGGCATACAAATCCAGGTTTCAAGTGTTCATTCATTTTGTATACGGATACCTCAGAAGTAGGGTTGATTTATTTATTTATTATACATCTTGGAGTAACACCTTGAGAGCTGTCTTGTCACAAGAATTGGCCAATAGGATTCACACCATTCTTTATTTGTCCAGAAATTGTTTTCAGGAACTCGTTTATGCCAGCCTGAGAAAGAGTGTCTGGCTGTGAAGTGGTGAGTTTTAGCCCTGTGTTACTATTTGTTGAGACACTAATTCCTAAGTCACTCCATGGTACATGGCTCTGCAGCAATTTTCATCCAAGGTGCACCACAGTGAGAGTTCCCTCTATAATAATGTTGACTTTTTCTCCCAGGAAGTTAGTTCAATGTTAGTCAGTGCTGAGGATGCTATAGGTACAACTGGTGGGGAGGGGGGTTGGAAGGGGTCTAAACAACCTTCACCTAGCACACCCTCTCCACTATGATGATACCAGGAGAACAGGGTGAATTGAAACCCAGCTCTGCTGATTTCTGGCCTGGCCCTTTGAAGGCCATCTGAATTGGCTGTATGCAGCCTGAAATTCCCTGTGAGGAAGGGTACAAATGAGCCTGACCTGGGATGTATTAAAAGGAAATCAGACAGAGCAGGGCAAAAGATTTGGGGCCTCCAGTGAGAGCAGAGCTGCTGTGAACTGGATCACTGAATCAAGCTGAAAAGTATTTTGTTTTGTATTTGCTCTGCCAAAATAAGTTGCTTTGAGACCTTTTCTATTGCTGAAGTAAAGCAACTTTTTGTTTCATTGAACTTTGCCTGTAGGTTTTTTGTCTGAGGGTTCCCTTGAATGTTTTGGTTTACTACAACACTGTTACAGATGGCTTTCAGTTCACTGATTTGCAGTGCTTTGCAAAGCTGTCTGCATTTTGTAAGTTGGATGAACATAAGTGTTTTCTATTGGTCATTTCCTACTGTAGTTTTAAAGGCTCAACTGGCTTTGTTGAGCCAGTGTTTGTTCATCATTTAATAATAAGTAAAAAGACCGATCTGAATAAACACTATGCAGCATATTGGTTCCCTTTTCCCAACGGGCATGTTAGCATTTTCCTTTTGTGGCAAGTCAGAGTTCAGTTTGTTTAAGAAGACTACTATGGAAGTAAAACATGATACTGATATATTTCAACTGCTGGTGGTCTGCTCAGTGTTGTAACTACAGGGGGGCTTGTTCCCTTAGCCTGAAGTAAGCCCCAGTTGCTGACGCATCACTGCAGTTGACTTAAAATGGGTAGGAGGGCTCAGTAGAAAGATTGAACCATCATGGGCCCCCATAGCTCACACAGCTCATAAAGTGTAATTCTAGCACTGGGCCCAAGTTTGGGGAGTTGGGTGGCACAAATTTAAGACTGGGAGCTGTGACCCGATAAGTTTAAAATGTTTTAACTAAGTTTTTAATTTAACTGTCAAGTAAGTAATGTTTTCTCTTTGTGCCTGGACAAACAAAAATAGAAGTGATGAATGGGAAAGTAATTCCCAGATGGGTAATGCTTCCCTCCATTCAAATTCTCTATTATTTAGCTTGAAATATTGAAACTGAATAAAAGTGATTACTGGGAGAGAGTCTCATCCTCAACTGTATATCTGTATTGGAAGAGGAACTCCCTAGTGGCTGTGTATCCCTTTGCTATTTGAGTTTGAGCTTAATATTTTCCTAAACAACTGTGTAACTAGTAAACTTAATTTGTTCGAACTGTGTTGTGGGAGATTAAATCTACTCTCTTGTACCTGAATTAGGAGAAATACATAGACATATATATATATATATATATATATATATATATACAGTGATGACAGAAAAAGACCAATAGTTCATTTAGTCTACCCATGATACCCTATCAAACCCTAGGATCTATTGTCTATCTATGGTTCTAGACCTCTCCATCCACCCACCCGTTCCCCTACCAGTTTCTGCCATCCTGAGTAACCACTATTCTCCTCACTCTGTCCTAGCAGTACATGAAACTATTAATGGTTTTAGCACCTATCACTTTGGCTGGTAATCTGTTCCATGATTCCACAACCATTTCATGTCCCTCCTGAACCTCCTTCCTGACAGTTTCAACCTGCACCCTTGTGACCTCAGTTACTCATGCAGAATAATTCTCTGCAGTTCACCTTGTTTATTCCTGTCAGGAACCTGAAGGTCTCTACCATATTCCCCACTCTTCATTCTGATCGCCAGTGAGTGCATGTTCAGTGCCTTGAGGTAGTCTTCATAAGACCTTCCCTGTTGGCTCTGAATCATCATTGTCACCATACATTGCACCGTCTCCAGCCTGTTCTTATTTTTCTTGAGGTGAGGACTCCAGAACTGGGCACTGTACTTCAGGTGAGGCCACGACAAAGACATTTAAAGGGATAATATCACCTTTTTCCCTTCAGCTGTCAGTAACCCTCCTGGTACACCCCAGCATCCTGTTTGCCTTACTGTAGGTCTTGTTTCACTAGCTCGATAGTTTGAGGGTGTCATGGATGATAACTCCTAGGTCCCGTTCTTCAGCTGAATCTTATACCACCCATCCAGTACTCAGTCCTGGGGTTCTTGTTCCATAGGTGCATCACCTTGCACTTTTTGGCATTGAATTTAAACTGCCAAAACTTAGACCACCTCTCTAGCCTTTCATGGTGTCTCTACATTTCCATAATTTCCTCATCACTATCCACCCTCCCTCAGAGCTTAGTGTCATCTGTGAAGACACACAACCTGCTCAGATTCCCTCCCCAATGTCACTGATGAACATACTGAAGAGTTTAGGGCCCAGGACACATCCCTGTGGCACCCCACCTGTAACCTTCCCTTCCTACTGACCTGACTTCATTTGCCACAACCCTCTGTTGCCTCCCCTTAGGCCAGTAGCCTTCCTCCATCTTCTTCAGCAAGTGTCTGTGAGGCACCGAGTAAAAAGCCTTGCTGAAGCTGAAGTATGGCAAATCCACAGTGTGGCCGCTATCTATTGCCCACAACATCCAGTCAGAGAAGACTATCAAATTAGCTTGACAAGACCTCCATGCCACAAATCAGTGTTGTTTACTATCCTAGACACCATTGCTCTCAAGGTAGTCCACAAGATCCTCTTTGACCAGTGACTCCATCAGCTTCCCTACAACTGAAGTAAGGCTGATGGGACTGTAGTTACCTGCTTGTTCTTTGTTCCCCACCCCGTGATGCAGAACTATGTTTGCCACCCTTCAGTCATCAGTACTATCATTGTATGTAATGAGCTACTGAATAGCCCTACTAGGGGTTCAGCCAGTTTTGCTGCCACTTACCAAAGCACCCTCAGGTACATCCCATGCAGTTCTGGACCTTACCTACCTTTATAGCAACTAGCCCTTTCCAGACCCTTTTGCTTGTAAATACTGGCTGCCTCCTCTCTTGGACCCCCTTTGTAGCTGTTTTGATGCTACTGTCTTGGAAGATCCCACCATATTCTCCAGAAAGACAGATCAAAAGTAGTCACTTTGGATGGCAGCCTTTTACCCATTTTCCTCTATCACCCTACTCCCTTCTAATAGCCTAATGATTCTGACTCCTTTCTTCCTTTTTTCCCCTAATATAGCAGAAACAATATTTTTCTCTGCCCTTGACCTCCTCTGAAATACACAACTGTGTGTCTGCTTTTAACTCCCTAACCACCCTCTTTGCCTACCAATTTCTTTGGAAATATTCTGCCCTCTCTTCCTCCCCTTCCCTCTCTTTGTACTTCTAGAAGGCCTTTTTCTTGGCCCTCATTGCTTCCCTGACCCTTGCCGAGAGCTATAATTGTCACTTAAATCTTGTTTCTTTTGGTTGTAATACTAATGCAAAACTTAAATCCCTCAAAAATAGTCCCCTTTATTGCATTTTAGTTCCACTCCTTCTCTGCTGTCAACCCTGACTAAATTTACCCTGATGATCTCCCTCAACCTGCTGAAGTCCAGTCTTCTAGAACAAAGGACCTCAACTATTGATTGGGGTTTTCAGCTACAAAGGGCCAGTTTGAAGCAAATGGAGGTGCAGTGGCTGTTCCCTAGTGGCTCCCCAACTCTCACAGCTCCTACCACCAGAGTTGGTAAGCACCACATCAAGAATAGTCTCGTTCTTGCTAGGTTCCTTAACTAGCCATACAAGTAGACAGTCCTGGAATGTATCCAGCAAAGCTTGATTTCTGGTGCTCTTGGCCACTGGAACATCTCAAGCAATATCTGTTGGATTCAGATCCCCCACCATCAGTACTTCTCCCTTTCCACTCCCCCTATAAGTTCATCCCTGAGCTCTTGATCCCCATCTTCTCCTTGCCCTGGTGGTTTATAGGTCACCCCAAGAGTGTTTTCTTGCCTGGTTCCTCTTTGAGTTGCACCCACATCAACTCTGTCACCCCCTTATTATCCCTAATACACATGTTTCACAGCCTCAGTGCCATCCATGACATAAAGGGCTACTCCAGCCCTCTACCTTTTCCTCTGTCCATCCTTAACAATGAGTACCCAGGGACAATCTGGAGCCAGTCATTGTTTTCTAAAGCTCATATTTCTCTGATGGACACAAGATTCATCTCAGTAACTGTTAACATTGCCTGGAGCTTGCTGAGTTTGTTAACCAGGCTCCAAGCATTAAGGCAGACCCCACTGCCATTTAATACCTGAAAACTTTTTTCTGTATACTGTACCTGGCTTTCTTCCTTTTTCATCCCTGCTCCTTTTAGCTTCTTGTTTTAAAGAACATAGACACATAGAATTTGTTGGCAAATAAGGACTATGTGGCCCATCTAGTCTGCCCATTTCTCCTGTTATGTGAGGTCCTTACACCTTAATTGGCATTCCACCTGTACACCTTAGACAAACCATACTATACATATGTTATACTAACTTATAGGGGATGAACACTTACCGTACAAGTGTACTGTAAGTGTCAAGGTATATTATGATTTGTGTGATCTGTCTGCTATAGCTGAGACAGAGAGAAACCACCAGCTTCTTTATAGCAAGGAGGTAATTTAATAGAGTACATTGAATTGAATTCTTAATATTGGGGCCTGTGTAAGTAAGTAGAAGTCAGTGATTTGTTTCTCTGTTTTGGGGGTTGACATTTCTTAGTGTAAATTTAATTTGCCAGGGAGGAAATCTTGCTGGGAGAATATTTGCAGTAATTTGCAACTAGACCTGTTACTTAAACTCTGTGAAATAGGTGTCTGAAAGGAAGGAAGACACTCACTGGGGTGGTGGGTCAGAGTTGTAGTTGATTGTTTCTAGAGGGCACTGGCTTAGTCCCACCCAACCTGCACCTCACACCACCCGCTTCAAGTGCATCATTTCCTTTATATCAGGGGTTCTGACATCACTTCCCCAAAAGTGCAAAGGACATACACCTGTTCATATCCTTAGAGGCATAGCACACTGAATAGGGGTAAACACACTCACACGCTTACACTCACTACCAAAAAAAAATCTTAAGCAGAAAGGGAATCAGACATGTGAGGAGTGATGCAATGCACTGGCTGTGGAGCAGCAGCCTTCTGAGACATGTTCTGGAGGCTGCATTGCTGCCCTATTTGCAGGCACCTCTCTGGTCTGAAGGAGGAGGTTGCCTGTCTCCATGCTAACCTGGTGAGAATTCAGGAAACCTCCTCCCCAACCACGGGACCATGCAGGCCACCACCACCACGGTCTCACAGGTTGCCAAAAAGAGAAGCAGTTGCACCACAGTGGGCTCAGAGAGGGTGAGGGTGGTGGAATAGAGGCGTATCCCTCTAGTTGTGCCTCTTCACAATTCATATGCCATTCTGGTGGAGCGTGGTTTCTCTATGGAGGCACCCACAGTGGAGACCAAGGAAGATGCTGGGAACCTCCACTAAGGAGACCCACAGGAGGGTGGCACTTGACCCCACATGGGAAGGAAACAACTCCTGGTGGGGGACAATCATTAGGGGACTAGAACTGGGGGAGGGAAGGGAGAGGGAGGTAAGGTGCCTGCCTGGTGCCATTACTTTGAGGGACAGGAAGCAAATCCACAGGATCATGGGAGCAGCTGTACGGGGAGGGTGCTGGATGTCACTGTCCACCTAGGGAAAAATGACCTGGCTGGGAATGGAATCAGAGCAGTGCAGCAGGAGTTTGTGGAGATAGGAAGGGGCCTTAGACAAGTGGCACACATGGTAACTTTCTTGGAAGTGCTACCTGTCTATGGCATGGGTGAGGCTTGGGTACTCCACACCCTGGGATTCAATGACTGGTTGGAAAACTGATGTTGAGTTCAGGGATTTGGCTTCATTGGAGACTTGGGATCCACCGGGAGTGATGGGCTACATCTTTCTGGGAGGGGAACCAGGATCCTAGGTGATAGGTTTAAATGATTCATTGGCTAGCATTTAAATTAGCCAAGAGGGGAGGCACTGATGAGAAGCAAGGAAAACATAACTTGATAATGAACTACAAAACAAACAAAAACCATGTTGTTCATCAGCCTTCAGAACAAACACAAAAACTACCCGCTATCAATATGTGATAGGGGTGGTATTCCCCTTGAACGTGTTCATCACTTCAAATATCTTGGAATCACTCTTGACAGCTCACTGTTCTACACCCTCCACATAGACATCACAACTAAATCAATCAACAAATGCATAGGGCTACTTTATCACCACAGGCAGAGCCTGACCCCTGAAGCCCTCAGCATAGCAGTCCACAGTTCTGTGTGTTCCCTAGTGGACTACAGACTGCCAATATATGGTTCTGCCACAGATACTGCCCTTTGACATATAAATACTGCCCTTAACAATGCCTGCAGGCTCACCTTAGGGGCACACCGACTAACCCAGACATGTGATCTCTATGCAAAGGCTCACTGGCTAACGCTCTTTGGTCACTTTAAATATCAATCCTGCCTCCTGGCCAAAAAGATTTACCTTGATCAGCTCCCAACTAGGGTCCAACAACTCCTAGTTCCCAGCATAAATCCCAGGCCCACCCAAAATTCAGAACTGCAATACTTCCTGACTCCAAAATGTCAGACATCTCAAGGTCAAAGGTCCTTTGCCTATTGGGCCCCATTGTGGTTCAGCTCCCTCAATGAGAACATTGTTAGCCTGCCCACTCTGTGGACCTTCAAAAAGATCCTAAAGAACCATTTAATACAGGAATCTCAATGTGTCTGCCATTGGTAGCACCTAGCAAAGGCATCTCCTGCCATCTGCCCTTCTGCTAAACTGATCTCTCTCTCTCTCTCTCTCTCTCTCTCTCTCTCTCGTACACCCTGCACTTGGAGCTCACCCCCTCTGCCCTATCTCTCCAGTACTTCTATGCTCTACACCCTCATGTTGCTGACAACTAACAGACTCCCTGTTGGGCACAGTTATTTAGTCTGTTCCAGTATCTATCTAACTGTGTTTACTTATTCCAGTATTTTTTTTGCATTCCTTTGTTTAAAGACCAAATGTACCTAAACATTCTCATTTTAATTCTATTGCCTTGTTTGTCTCAATCCTCTGTATAATCACCTACTTGTTCTAAATGTACTAACGTGGAACCTATGTAAAGAGCTCTGAGCTCAAATGGTTAATCCAAGAACTGAAATAAAATTAAAAAAAATCCCAGCCCCCCCCTTCCACAAAACAGGGTAGCTAGTGAAGTAGACACAAAGGTAGAGAAGTCGATAGGGAGCAGAACAGGGGTAAATCCAGAAAAAAAACAAAGGCAATAAGGACAGGGATGGGCCTAAAAGGGGTGAGACCATCAAGAAATGGAGGGCGATGAGTACCAATGCCTATACTCTGGGTAACAAGCTCCATGAATTAGTGGCCTTGATGGAAGAGGGATGCCTGGATATCGTGGCAGTCACAGAAACATGGTACACAGAGCACCATGACTGAGATGTCAACATAAAGTGGTATACAATCTACAGGAGGGACAGGGAGGGTAAAAGAGAAGGACAAGTAGCTCTCTACACAAGGGAAGGAATTAAAGCAACAGAACTAAAGGGTAAACAGGGAGGGAGGAGGCACTGAGGGTCACCCTGGAGACAGGAAATGGCACCACAATCTGCTCAGGGGTGGTTTACAGACCCCCATTTCAGGGGGAGGCAATAGACAAGGACATGATAGACGGAATCCCTACAATGGTAGAAAAAGGAGAGCTATTGTTGATGGGGACCTGAATATGCCAGATGTTAACTGGAGCACCTTTACTGCAGCCACATCCAAGAGCAGGGTCATTCTCTTATTTTGTTAACAAATCTTTATTCATTTTCTAGACAATAGACAGACATACAAATACCTGGGCAACCCAGGGTACACCGTCCAAAACTGACTGTGTGAACTATATACAGTCCAACTATGTACACACACAGCAGGTAGAACCACCCCCTCAAATAAAAACTTGATGCTATCTCCTCTATACCATAAAATAAAATAACGGGTCTGCAGATGGAGTTAATCCCCCTCATACTAACCCCAATATCAACACTCCTGCAGCCCAACAAACAATCTCTGTCCACAGACTCCTTTTAAGAAGCATTCCTTCCATAAGGTGGCACCCCTCTGTGTCCCCTGGAAAGAGAGAGAAAGTCCCCATCCCCCCATACAACCAGGCAGACCCCTAAAATCAAGCTATTACCTTATCTAAAAACCATAGCATCACAAAGACAGCCGTATAAACAATCCTTTGAATCACACTCGTGCCATAGATGACTATTTCTCACTCCAGCAAAACTTCCTTCCACTAATTACAATCCGACAGACAGGCCTGTGTTGGGATATTTGTAGCCTGCTGTGAATATATCACACCTAATGCCGCCCATCTTTTAGCATATAACCCTTTTCTCCCTTCCGAATATAGATACCTCTTTATTCTACTCAAAGACCCCATAAGATCTCTCACCCACTGCTCATAAGCATAGGCTTGATCATCTTTCCAATGTTGTAACAAAAAGGACTTAACTACCGCTGCCATCAAGGAGAGATGGTATTCAGGTGTAACACCAGAGATTTGCGAGAAATCACCTAAAACACATATCTCTGGTGTTATAAATTCTGAATAATCCAGCATTGGGTCCATATGCCGTTTAATTTCACCCCAAAGGGGCGATATTTTACTACATCCCCACAGCACATGCAGGAGATCTCCTCTTCCCATTTCACACCTGAAACACAGGTCTGTCTGTCTAGGATTTCTATCACATAGTTTCACAGGGGTAAAGTACATATTAGAGACAATAAAAAAATGCATACTCTTGTATTTAGGTATAACCATATACTTGCTATTTTTCCAGATACTATCCCAAGCTAGACACCGAGGAGCCATCGCTTTATCCCAATATGAGACTCTTATAGGAGAGTTCGGACTAAGGAAGTCCAGGAGCACTTTATATACTTGTGAAAGGGAGTTGGATTTCGGGTCAACATCCTTTAGCTTATCCCATGTGAAGGTATGATCTGTAAGACCCCCTAACCTCTTCAGCATCTCCTCCAACAATCGTGTAAGCTGCAACCTTTGAAAAAAGAGCATTCCTTCACATCAGGTCGTGAGGATAACTCTATTATCCTGAATAACATCCCTCAGCTTCAGGCCCGATACCTGATTAGCCCACCGCTTACTGATTACCTCACCCCCAATGACTAAGTTGGGACTACCCAACAAAGGTTGATCTCGGGCCTTCATTTGATCCTTTCTCTGTACAGGAGCAAGAAATGACCACCAGGCTTCAGCCGATTTTAAAATTGGGATCCCAAACACTCTTTTAAAACCTTTTTCTGTATTGGCATACAGCACTGCCTCCGGAGAGAGGCCAGCATCTTTTAACATTTGCTTCTCCATTTGTAGCCAAGTTGGAGTGTAAGTCTCCCCATCCAAATTTCTAACCCATCGAGTCATCAGACCCAGCTGCCCCGCCACATAGTATACATGGAGATCTGGCAATTTGATCCCTCCCAATGTATATGGTAAACACAAAACATTATGCTTTTTCCTAGGAGGTTTAGCATTCCATAAAAATTCTGAGATCAGCTTCCTACTTATGTTGAACCATGTTTTGGGGATACTATATGGGGCTAGGTACACCGGGTATAACAACCTAGGCAATAGATTCATCTTAATAAGACCCAGTCTAGCCATAAAGTTCAAGGGAAGTTTGTTCCATCTTACTATATCCCCCTTAATTGCTGGTATAGTCCCCTCCATATTTGTTACGGCCTCCAGCTCGATATTCGCTGTAAGCCAGATACCCAGATATTTGATCTTATCTGTCATCCATTGTACTCGAAGTGGTGCAAAATCTGCCCTATAAACATACGGCATCAGAGGGAGGATTTGAGTCTTAGTCAAGTTTAATTTATAATTTGAAACTTTGGAGAATTTCCCTATTAATTCTCTTATTCTCTCAAAACTAGATGCTAGATCTTGTAGGTGTAGAAGTACATCGTCTGCAAAAACTGAAAATTTTAACTCCCTCCCCACTATCTCAATCCCCTTTATATGCCAGTCTGTATTAATTGCTCTCAACAGGGGCTCTAAATAAATGTTAAATAACATCGGTGAGAGAGGACATCCCTGTCGGGTCCCATTTTCCAACTGAATTTCTTGTGAAACATAGCCATTACACAATACCCTGGCCGTTGGAGCGGCATAAAGATTGTTAATACCTCTAAGCAGGCCCTCCGGGAAGCCCATCCTCTCCATTGTAGCAAAAAGAAAAGGATGGGAGACCCTGTCAAAGGTCTTTTCGGCATCTAGAGATATCAGGGCTAGGGGTAATTGAGAATCAGGCACATAGTTCAAGATATGGTGTAATTTCCTAAGAGCATCATGTGCACCCCTTCCTGGCATAAATCCCACTTGTTTCTGACTAATTAGGCTAGGAGCAATCCTCAAAATTCTGTTGGCCAGGATTCTTGTAGGGATCTTAATGTCCTGATTCATTAAGGCTATAGGCCTGTAATTGCAAGGCAAATCCCTGGGCTTATCTGGTTTGGGAATTAGTGTAACATACACCTGATATAATGGAGGAAGAAACACTCCTTCCTGCATTATAATATTAAAAAATTCTTGAAGCATGGGTAGTATAGTATGAATATCGACCTGATAAAACTTAGCCGTGAGACCATCCGGCCCTGGAGTTTTACCAGCGGGCAGAGATTACACCACTTCCATAATCTCTGCTGCGCCTATAGGAGCCGCTAACTCCCTAGCCTGTTTTGGATCCAGAATGGGTAAGGGAACTCCCTCCACGAAAGTCCTGATTTCCTTCTCCCCAGCAAAATTTCTAATCTGGTATATTTCTTTAAAGTATGATGCGAATGCGTCTGCCATTTCCTGAGGATCCGTTATGAGCATCCCCTTATACTGTATAGAAGTCACCGTTCTACTCGCTTCCCATTCCTTAACTCTAGCCACTAGTAGACACCCCGGAACATCTCCCTGCAATAAATATTTAGCTTTGATATTTTCTAACCAAAATTCTACTTTACCATAAACAATGTCCCCTCTCAAACTTTTAAGTTCAGCGTCAATTTCCCCAGAGTACCCTTCCAGCGGTGTCAATGAGCTAATTGCCCCCAAAATAAATTCCTCTTTTGCCTTTCTCTGTCTGTTTCTTTGTGCTGCCAAACCCTGAGCTACTCCTGCATACAACACCTTACAAGTCGGCTACGCCAGCTTTTTGTTTTGCAACTTAGGTAGTTGTTGCTGCACACTCTCTAATAGTGCTTCCTCAAGCTTATCCTACATTGAAGTCTCCATCAATAAGGAGTCATTCAGTCTCCACCGATATGGTCTAGGAGGGCCAGGTCTTGATTCCCAGATCAGCTGGATAGGGGAGTGGTCCAAAAAAATTCTACCCCCCGTTGTCACATCTCTAATCTCCTTAAGTGCCTCCCTGTTTACCAGAAAAAAATCAATTTGAGATTGGCTCTTTTGGGCTGCTGAGTAGAATGTCATATTATTGCCAACAGTGGAATGGATCCGAATCAGATCTACCAACGATGCAACCTCAAGTAACCTATTTAGGGCAATTTGAGCCTTAGTCAGAGGCCCTCTGGTAGGTGGTATCTTGTCCTCCTGGTTGTTAAAATAAGTATTCCAGTCCCCTGCCAGAGTAAGTGAATGTGCGGAAAAAACAGCTATATCTCTCTTATTGAGGCAAAGAATTCAGGGTCAGAGGGCGCTGGTCCATAGATGGAAGCAACCGAAATTGCCTTACCAAACATTGGGCCCAAAAGATAGATCCCACTACCATCCTCCCTTGCAACCACTTGCTCTACCTTACATGGGCAGGTTTTCTTTATTAAAATTGCCACCCCCCTGAAGCCCTTTCTTTACCTACCCCAAAAACTTGTCCCACCTACAGTAACTTAAGGCCATTCAGTTCCTCCGTCAATAGATGTGTCTCCTGTAAAGCAGCAATATGAGCCCCCTTTTGATTGATATGTCTCAGAATTACCATTCTTTTACATCTACCCCTAAGTTCTTTGATGTTCCAAGAAATTATTTTAACACACGACATTGACAAACCTCAAAATTATTTTGATTAAGCCATTACTCTGTGCCCTTCCAGGGTCTGCCTCCCTCTTTCTCGCTATAGTGGACTCTCTCTCTTTCCAGTTCCCCCTTAACCCCCCACCCCACTTGCCCCGATCCCTAGATCGTCCGCCTACCAGATATCTGATCATGGATGAACCCCTTCTTGTGCTACCCCCCAGCCCCTTCCCTTAAGAGAGCAGCTCCAGGATCTAGCCCATAACCTCAAAAAGATCTACTATATGGCTACCTTTCTCCCCCCTAATCTCCCTTTCCTCCTTGCCCATCCTGCCTCTTCCCTCCTCCACGCATCCTCTGTATAAGTCGGAGGCTACCTTTAGTTTCTGTGTGAACAGAGTTATCTAACCTCCTCCAAACACCCACCTGGTGATAGGTTATGAAACCTCTAGAACTCTCCCATCATTGTTTCCCTGCCATTTGGGGGAGTCCCTCCTACATTCTAGAAACTGCCAGAGCACCCTTAAGCCTTAGTCCCTTTCCATATGTGCTAGAAATAATGCTGCCATAGTATCCTGCAGCAAAGTATAGTGTACATTACATCGCCTTATATTTCAGTACAAATCAGCACCTAGGAGGTGTAACACCATCTGGTGACTATATTGGGAAATACCTGCCACAAGTATTTCTATGGACACTCTGCCTTCACCTTATTTCACATCCCATGGGGCACTCCAAGCTGAGGGAGACTAGATCTACTTCAGAGAGCACCTATAAAAGCAGCTTATATTGCTCTCCTCTCTCTCTGGGTTCCCAAGATTTAAGAGTGATTACTGCCATTTTTCATGCTCACTTAGCGAACTGTATCCAAGCCCCCCTCTTCTAAATATTGGCGAATTTGCTGCACTATGCAATCCGCCACATTACAGTAGTTCACTCACCTATGATCCCTTTAGTGTGTTCCCCCGCTTACTTATACTACCAGTCCTCACTCCCTACCCATTTACCTTCCTCTCTTCGCCCCCCGTGGGGAGGATCCTCTTCAAATTCCAAATTCAAACTATTCCCCCTATACCCCCCTTCATCTCCGATCCCCTATTGCCCCAACCCATCTCCTTAATTATTTAGTTTCTGCTCTATTCAACCCTCCCAGTTCTAAATTGAAATTGATCTTTCCTCCCCCAGAGATGACCCTCAAAAACCCAACTGTCTTAATAGAACCCTTTAACCCCAACCTTTATATCCATAAACCGAACAATCGAAATAACAGAATAAACTTTAACAAGTCCTTTCATTCTCCAAAGTCCCAGTCATTCCAATCAAAGCAGCCCCCTTCTCATCTGGAGCAATTCAAGTCAGTGACTTAAATAACTCGGGGAGTTCCAACCGTAACCCTTCTGAAGCATCTTTTGCTGTTAAGAATCTCTCCTCTCCGGTTTGAAGTCGTACCACCAGTGTTGTGGGGTATTGTAGACGGAACTTGATTCCAGCAAGATATAACTTCTTCTTAATCTCTGAGTATTCCTTCTGCTTCTCTCTAACCGCAGGTATTTGGTCTTGAGACAGCCAGAGAGAAGTGCCATTCCATTGTAGTGACTTCTTTTGTCTGGCAGTAAACAACACATGGGATTTTTCTTTGTAATTGAGAAAGCGCATGATAATTACCCGAGGTCTTGCCCCCGGTGGTGGCATCTCTCTTAATGCCCTATGCGCTCTCTCCAAATTATACGCTTCCCCATACAGAGTAGGGCCAAGCAACTTAAGCAGCATGTCCTGCATAAAGGAAACACAGTCCGACCCTTCAGCCCTCTCTGGTAGCCCTGTCAGTATCAGATTATTCCGTCGACTCCTCGATTCTTGATCCTCCATTCTCTCTTTGAGCTTCTTGCCTGTTTTCTGACCACCACTAATTCCTGTTCAATCGTCGATACTTTCCTTTCCTGAGAGGAGATCCGAACCTCTGCAACCCCCATTCTCTGTGCCAGTGATTGCAGCGCCGGTTTCACTGCTGCAAAATCAATCACATGCCCCTGTAACATTTGCTTGATTTCTTACATATCTTCGGTAGTCGGGCAGACACCCCTTCCTTTCCTGCCATGTCCTCTTGCTTGTTTGGGGTAGGAGATTGGGGCTCCAGTCTTTTAGTAGTGGGGGATCTCCCCGCAAGAGGCTCTACCACCTCAGCTTCCATCTCGGTGCTGTGAAGCGGCCTAGTATTATGCCCAAGCACTAGCAATCTGTGAGGTCACTTCGCTTTCTTTTCTCTCAATCTTGCAGCGACATGGCCAGAATTCGAGCCCACAGCACCTCACCAGCTAGATATACGTGTTTTAATTCAGCTTAGACTGGTCCCAGAAAGTTTAATGCCTTTTACTTATTTTAGGGTCTTGGAGCAGTACAGAAGACGTCTTCTCCGACTTAGCTCAACACGTGATCCCCCAAGAGCAGGGTCATTCTCAATGCCCTACAGGGGGCATGCCTCAGACAGCTAGTGATGGAACCCACTCAGGCGGGAGCAGTCTTAAATCTGGTACTCTCAAATAGGGATGGGGAGAGAATCTCAGATTTAGAAGTGGGTAGCCATCTGGGAACAAGAAACCACCAAACAGTGTGGTTCATAATAAACACAGCTGTAGAGTCAAGCCATAAAAAAGCAAGGGTGTTGGACTTTAGGATGGCTGACTTTGTCAAAATGGGAGAGTTCCTCAGAAAAGCACTAGCAAACAGGCAAGAAGGAGGGGTGGAAATACAATGGGGAAAAATCAAAACTGCCATCACAGGCGCAAAAAGCCTTTGTGTAAAGCGAATCAACAAAACAAAACAAAGGAAAAAGCTACTATGATTCTCAAAAGATGTGGCAGGGATGGTTAAGGAGAAAAGGATAGCATTCAGGAAATATAAGGAAACACAGAAAGAGCAGGACAGAGAACTATATCAGTTAAAGCAGAAGGAGCCAGGGAAGGCAGTCAAAATAGCAAAGGTCCAAACTGAGGAAAAGATAGCCAGCTCTGTTAAGAAGGGGGATAAAACCGTTTATCGGTACAGTAGGGAGTGAAGAAATACCAAGGGAGGGATACTGAGGCTTAATAAGGGGGAGGGAATGTGAGCAGAGGGTGACAGTGTACAAGCAGGAATATTAAATGAATACTTCTGCTCAGTATTTACAAAAGAAGAGGAGGGGGAGGTACCTAAACCAAACAATAGAAATACTCTGGATAGGGAGGTTGATACCAGTCCATTCACAGAAGAAAGGGTTCTGAAAGAACTCTTAAAACTGAAGGTGGACAAAGCAATGGGGCCTGACGGGATTCACCCAAGAATTCTAAAAGAACTAAGGGTAGAACTAGCGACACCACTGACTACAGTCTTTAACAAATCGTGGGAGGATGGGGTGGTACCTGAGGACTGGAGCAGGGCAGATGTGATTCTAATTCACAAAAGTGGGAGCAAGGCAGAGGCAGGAAACTACAGATCTGTTAGTTTGACCTCAGTGGTAGGGAAAATTATGGAATCATTACTGAAAGAAATAACTGTTGAGTAGCTACAAGTCAGCGAGGCACAGGACCCAAGACAGCATGGATTCACAGTGGGAAGGTCATGTTAGATGAATCTAATAGATTTCTTTCACTGGGTGACAAAAGTAGTGGACCAGGGAGAGGTTGTGGACATGGCCTACTTAGACTTTAGCAAGGCATTTGACACAGTCCCACACAAAAGATTAATATACAAGTTAGCCAGCCTTGGAGTGAGTCCCAGGGTGGTAGCCTGGGTAAAAAATTGGTTGGACAATAGGATGCAGAGGGTAATAATAAATGGAGTCCACTCTGAAGAAAGAAATGTTACTAGCAGGGTACCAGAGGGTTCAGTACTGTGACTGGTCCTCTTTTATGTCTTTATAAGTGACATTGCAGAGGAACTGGAAGTAAAAGTATGTCTCTTTGCAGACAACACAAAGATCTGTCACAGGGTTGATATGCAAGGTGGGGTGGAAACAATGAGAAGAGATTTGGCAAGGTTGGAGGAATGGTCAAATGTATGGCAGCTTAGATTCAATGCAAAGAAGTGCAAAGTAATCCACCTGGGAAACAAAAAGCCTGGGGAAGAGTACACAGTGGGGGATGAGATACTAAAACAACAAAAACAGAAAGGGACCTGGGGATAGTCATTTCAGATGACCTAGAGGTGGGCAATAAATGTGAGAAGGCAGTAAGGAGGGCTAGGGGGATACTGGGATGCATAAGGAGAGGCATCACCAGTAGACAACAGGAAGTTGTTATCCCTCTGCGCAGACAGTTGGTGAGACCCCATCTGGAGTACTGCATGCAGTTCTAGAGACCCTATCTCTGCAAGGACATAGACAGGACAGAGGCTGTCCAGAGGAGGGCAAATAAAATGGTGCAGGGTCTGTACCAGACAACATATGAAGAAAGACTAAAGGAGCTTAATATGTATACCCTCGAGGAAAGGAGGGAGAGAGGGACATGATAGAAACTTTCAAGTATCTCATAGGGAATCAACAACGTCCAAGAGGGTAGCATCTTTCAGAAAAAAAGATGTGCAAGAACAAGGGGGCACAATTTAAAGTTAGAGGGGGGACGGCTCAGAGGTAATGTGAGGAAGTATTTGTTCACAGAGAGGGTTGTGGATACATAGAACAGTCTTTCTGAGGAGGTCATGGAGTCAAAAACAGTGGAGGAATTCAAGAATGCATGGGACAGATATAAGTCACTTCTAGCTGGGGGTAGGAGGAAGTAGGCTGTTGGTTAACTAGAATCTGCAGCTTATCCATTAGGTAGGGAAATGGGCAGACTAGGTGGGCCAAGCAGTCCTTATCTGATGTCAGATTCTATGTTTCTATGTACTACTGTATTTTCTCTATGCATGGAAACTGCGCATAGTAGGAAAAGACCCCTATGGCTTTGTAATCTTCTGATACAGTATTATGTAGTTGGCACTGCCACCTTTTGGATTTATGTATAATTGCACCACATCCTGTGTTTTCCATGTACCATGTATGCCTTTATTGTTCTACGATGTAGCTGACTTAACACATATTGTATAGGACTAGATAACACTGTGGAACCATCTAACTTTTGGCCAACAGGGCTTACTTTATGTATCTAGTACTGTTTCTCATGAATGGTTACCAACTAACTATTATAGTATATAATGTAAGGTATTGCATATTCCCCCTGGAGACCATCAACACTCCTTGGGGTATTGGGGAATGCTAGGCTCGGCTCCCAGTGTCTTATGGTAAGAACTGTTTGGACAACTGTAATTTCCTTTTGGTGTAATAAACTAGATTTATTATTGATATGCAATGTGTCTGTGATTCATCTGCACCTCTATTACCACAAAGAATCTGATCAGGGCTAGTCACCCTAACACTCCCTACCTACACTATTACCTTAGACCATGCACAATCTACAGCTCTTTCTCCTGTCCCCTTCCTTTCAACTATGATTCCCTTCTGCTTATTCCATGCATTCTTGAACCCAACCACTGTTTTTGCCCCCATCACCTCCAATGGAAGGTTGTTCCAAGAATCCACCACTCTTTCTATGAATAAGTACTTCCTCACATCTCTCCTAAATCTACCACATCTGGCTTTATAGCACATCTTCTGGTTCTTGAGAACATTTTCTTCTGAAAACTACTCCTCTTGTGTACCTTTTGCTGTGGATTCATACTTTGTGGTACCTCCTTCTATTATCCCTTTCCCAGCCCAGTTTGGTCAATACTTCTACCTGCTGTGTTGCCACTACCCCCAGATATGGGGGAGTACTAGCTAGGTTCCCCTTCCTCTTGCCTACTACCATGAATTCCATAGTCTCAGTCTCCCCTAAAATCAGTTTAACTATATGATATAGACATCAAACTTCTGCCCCAGTGCCCTGGCCCCCCTCTGTTGTCAGATGATGTTCATCATCCTTGAAGAGAAATCCCCCCCACTCCCCTGCAAAATGCTATCCCATGTCCAGACACCATCCCCTAAGCCATCCATTAATCAGTTGTATCTTATCCTTCCTTTTTCTACTCATCTTGCCATCCCTGCCCCACACATACAGGACCTTGGAAAAGGCCAGGGAGGCTAAGTGTGCTGACAATCTGTTCCTCCAGTTTGAAATAGTTCCACTTCACCATCTCCACTGACTGGCTCACCAGATCACAGGAACTTAAGGGTACCAGCAAACACAGCTCTTCCCACTCCCTGTCCACCATCCTCCCTATCCTGTCTAGATCTTAGATGACATAGCCACCTGGAAGGCAGCTGACCATCCCCATCCCACCTGCCCCCCTTTCCATACCACTAATCATTCAGTACCCAACCAGCAACACTCTCCTGGTAGAATTGCTTCTGTGCATACCCTTGGGTGCCATCATGCTTAAAGTCCCCATGAGTGGAGTCTGGTGCCTGTGCCTCCACTGGGGGTGTGAGAGTTCACCATCTGGATGGTGATGTGCTGGACAGTCTCCCTGTGGCTAACCCTGCCTCCCTCCCCCTCCACACAACTCTCCACTCCCCTAGACCAGTGGGCCTATGGGTGAGGGGGTTATGTGATGTGGTTTCCAGCTGAACTGATGATGCAGATGTGATATTTCTTCTTTTGTTGCCATCAGCTGAGCATGGAGCTCTGACAGTGTCCTGCAGATGGGTCAGTGCCCCTCCTTCAAAGTGTATCTCTATTGAAGAGCACGTCTCAGCCACCATATCTGACTGCTCCCCATACCCCATTTCTATAGAGGCAAGGCAAGGGAAATTTTATTTATATAGTGCTCAATCCATCAAGGGCTCTGAATGCTTTACAAACATTAAAAAAACAGTAAGACTATAAAATATATAGACAAGATAAGACTAGAATTCATCAAGTCGCTTTAAAAGCTTGATCAAATAAAAAGGTTTTTAATGAGGCTTTGAATGCCTCCAGTGAGTTGGCTGCATGAATAAGATAAGGGACAGAGTTCTAAACAATATTTATTTATTTATTTAGTTTTAGTTTACTGGAAAAATGCACTAGACAAAGACTTTGCCTATTTTCAGGCCTGGCCTGGCAGAGTTATATACAAAGGCCCAGATATGCGCCCCGGCGCGATATTCAAAAGGGAAAAGTGCGCGGCACAAATCCTGATGAGCCGGAGCGCATCAGTAATGGATGCAGGCACAGGTGGTGGGGTGTGCTCATGCATAACCTGCACAGCCTGATATTCAGCCCGGGATGTGCAGAGCCATGCATGCGTAACCCCTACCCATGCCAGCACAATGTTAAGCAAAAAACAAAAGGAACAACTGATGGCCACCCACAGGTGAGCTGCCGCATTGCAGGGCGCAACACGGCAGCTGCCATCTGTGGGTGGCCACCCGAGTTCCGGCTGCACCTGGTGGCACCCCCCCATGCCTGATCACGGGCATTTGTAAAAGATAACGTCGTCCAATATCCCTGGTGGTCCAGTGGACCGCACTCTGCCCGATCACGAGCATCTGTTGTAATAAAAGAACCCTCCCATCCAATATCCCACTTTCTGCCCGATCGCGGGCATCTGTTGTAATAAAAGAACCCCCCTGTCCAATATCCCTGGTGGTCCAGTGGACCTCACTGTGCCTGATCGTGGGCATCTGTTGTAAGAAAAGAAACCCCCCCATCCAATATTGCTGGTGGTCAGTGGTGCCCCCCTCACCACCCACCCACTGAGCCCCACCAGCCCGCTGACCAGGGTGAGTGGGATGGTGGGAATCAGTGAGCAGGTGGGAGGAGGTACCACTGGACTACCAGGGATATTGGACAGGGGTTCTTTTATTACACAGATGCCCGCGATCGGGCAGAAAGTGGGATATTGGATGGGGGTACTTTATTACAACAGATGCCCGACAGCAGAAAGTGGTCCACTGGACCACCAGGGATATGAGGACGGGAATTATTTAAACTTATGGCCGTGATCGGGCTACAGGGTGCCGGTCCCCGATGACTGCTGCCTGGCAGGGCGCCAGGTGCAAGTCATCAGGGATCAGTGCACCTGCATGCAAATGGGATGCAAATGGGGCCATAATGACATACAAATGACCCCATGTGCACCGTGCATAAATTATGGCCTCATTTGCATGTCACCTTTTGAATATCACAGGTGCTGTGAATGGCGCAATGGCACTTGTGCTAGAGCCTCTCCATGCTCCTCTCTGGCCACTTGAGCTGGTGCAGTGCCACTGCGCCATGCACAGTGGGGGTGACCAGAGTGTGATATTCATAGCTGCTGAGCCAGAGCGCAGCTCTTTGAATATCGCTTAGTCTACACCCCTGCGCAGCCAAGTTGAGCTGCACCCAGGCTTGCACCACAGCCCGGCGCAGTTTGAATATCTAGGCCAGAGGAAATAGCAGTTCATGAGACAATACATTACATTAATTTGTGCAAGGTTACCAAAGTAGAATGTAATTAGACATTTCAGCGGTGCTGTGGGAGAGCAATTACAGACAGGGGAAATAGCAAATATCAGAGAAATCATTACAATACATATTTTAGTGTAAGGATTAGCTAAAATTTGACAAACTGTATCAGCCATTTCAGTGGTGGTAGAGCTCAAGTAAGGAAGTAAGTAAGTAAATTCTATTGAGTACAAGTGTATGTTCAAAGAGACTTTTAAAAAAAAATACGAAGTACACAGATACAGTACAACCACTCATTTAAAATC
Source organism: Neoceratodus forsteri (assembly GCA_016271365.2). Taxonomy (NCBI): domain Eukaryota; kingdom Metazoa; phylum Chordata; order Ceratodontiformes; family Ceratodontidae; genus Neoceratodus; species Neoceratodus forsteri. The sequence continues at coordinate 1,518,026,459 of CM057456.1, forward strand.
AGATACTTTCATTATTTTCATCAAAAATGAATCTAGAATTTCATAATATTGTACACTCCCAAATAAAATCAAATAGCAGCATAGGAATATGGCATGTCATTATCCTCAATAAACTTTAGTACAATATCCTCCTTTCTTTTACCAGAAATATTGCAGGTCAATGGGTTAATCCATTTTGTTCTAAGGTCAGATGATAGCTTATAATCTAACAATAGATGACTAGTAGATAGATAACAATTTTCATCACAGTTACACTTCCATTGCTCTTTAATTTTTTCCCATGGTACCATTTGTACTCGGTAATGCAAATGTATATTAAATCTTATTCTAGCAAGAGTTTTCTATGTAAGGAGATTTGACACCATGTCAAATAATCCTGACTACCAATTCTCAGATGTATGACTTGGTACAGTGTGAAGATGGTAGAGGTAGTGATCATTGCTACATCCTCTGAAATTCATTTTCGCTCCATCTAGTTTTTATTTGTTCAGTATAAGAGTCAATATCCATTAATGCTCTATTATCGAAAAGTGAGTTCATTTCACACTTTCTTACTTCAACATCTAGTTTATTAAACCAAGAGTCATATCTTTTCTCTTCACTATGATATATTTTTACATCTGTCCCACATGCATATCTAAAAGTAATATCAGGATTTTTTACTAGTCTTTGCCAATAATTCAAAGATCTAATTTTAACAGATAAGACCAGAGTCATCATGCCTGTTTCTGCTCTAAGATGGGCACCTGACACTGCCACTGGTAAACCCGGATTACTTCTGATAAATAGATTTTGAATTGGCTCCAGTGTTGAAACTTTCTTCTCAATACCCCATACCTCTGCTGTATATAGAATGACTGATTTTGCTTTTGCAACATATGCTTCTTTCATTGCATAAAAAGAATGGTCAGCAAAGGATTTTCCAAATCTGTTCAGCACTAATAGAATTTGTCTCCCTTTGCTTTTATTATGTTCTCTATTTTCTTGCCATTTTAATTTATAATTTATTAATCCACCTAGATAGTTAAAGTCTTTCAATTTTTGAAACTTAGCATCTTTTAGTTTCTATGTGCATCTTTTTTACAGACATTCCCAATTTTGATTAGTTTGAATTTTTCACAGTTTACTTTCAGGGATAATTTTATAAGAACCACTGCAACTATATCTAAGCCAGCTGTTGATTTTGATGTAAGCAAGGCACCATGTGCCAAAATACTGACTTTGAGGACATCTATATTAGTAACGTCTGTATCATGTTTGTTTAATTCTCTAATAATTTGGTCTGTATATACAGTATGTTAAACAAGGCTGGGGCCAGTAAACAGCCTTGTTTAACTCCTCTATTGACCAGTATTTTTTGTGTAAGCTTTCCATCCCTTGTGTACTAAATACTAGTAGATGTACTGATATGAAAAGTAATGATTAAATCAAGAAGTTTGGAGTCAATTAATTCCCCAGGCTACAAAAATTTTCCATAGTGTCTTACGGCTAACATTATCAAATGCTTTCTTTGAGTCAAGGAAGCATTTGTATAAACATCCTTTCTTCAGTTAGATTTGTTTATTTGCCAGACAAGCCAGTAAAAATATATTATCTATTGTACCACTGTTTTTTCTAAATCCAAATTGAGTCTCTGATAGCACACCCCCTATTTCTAGTCAATCTAAAAGTCTTTCTAGTAATACCCTAGAAAAGATTTTTGCAAGTATTCAAATCAAAAAAATTGGTCTGTAATTCTCAGGCATTGATCTATCTCCTTTTTTGAATATGGGCACAATCTCTGTTATCAGCCATTCTTGGGGAATCTTATTATTTGTTATTATGTACAGAAAGACAATAAGCAAAACTTTGGCGTACCAATTGATGTTTACTTTAAAAGTTTCTGCAGGTAGACCATCAACATTCTGGATGCTTTATTATTCTTTTGATTTGTGAAATGTCTCTTTATTTCTTCCAATTTCAATACAACCCAATTTCTATTTTGCAGTGTAACCTCCATTTGTGTGACCACTGGTTTTATGTCTCTATTTGAGGAGTCTATCTGTTCTTCATAAGGTTTACTGTAGAATTCAGCCCATCTATTTGCTGGAATCATGGCTTCAATATTATGGACTATTTTCACTTCTCCGTTTGCGATAAGGGTCCTAAATTTCTTATTATCTTTCTGTATTATTGCATCTTGCAGTTTGCCCCACATATGAGATTGATGTTGTCTTTTTTTGTCTCTTATAATGTCTCTGTATTCCTTTTTTTTAGTGCTGCTACCCCTTTAAATAACAATAATTCTGGATTTTTTTATTGCTAATCTCCCTGCTCTATTAATATCTGATTTTACCTTTTTGCATATGTTATCAAACCAGGGAGCTTTATCTCTGCCAATAAGTTCCCCTGTATTAGGTTTCTGATTTTGAGACCACTGAATAATATGATCTAAGAGTATTTTAAAGTTTTCTATCACTCTCTGCCCCTCTTCTATATCTGAAAGCAAAGATCGCACTTCCCTCACTGTCTTGCAGACCTGCTATTTGAACATATAGTAGAGGGTTCCATTAATTTTTTTTATCACTGTAGATAAATAAATTGTCCCCCTGCTCTTGTTGTATCCCTTTTCTATCACTTTCCCATTTTAGTTGCAATCCAATATATAAATGGTCACTTGTACAATTTTGACTTACTTTAAAAGAATCAATTAGGTGCCACTGGAAAGTGTCAATAAATGTGTAATCTAAGATCGAGCCTTTCCCTGATACCACAGAAAAAAATGTAAAGTCACCATTAAGGTCCTCTTTAACACAGCCATTAATCAAATGTAAATATTGTTGCTTAACCACTTTAAAATAATCCTGCCTCTACTATTTACCACACTATCTGAAGAACTTCTGTTTCTTATACCCGATGCTTGGTTAATTTTCTTCTCCAATCTGTTGATTCTCTCCCAAGTATAAATAACATTCAGTTTGGGTATTTAGATCTCCCATGCCTAGTATTATCACATCACTAAACTTATCACTTAGTAACATAAGGTCATTTTCTATATCATCCAATTCTTGCATAATCATTTGGATGGACATAGTTGGTTCCAGATACATGTTCAATATACAAAGATTTGAAGTATGTTCCATACTCAAAAAATATATAAGACTGATTTTTCTGAACAATAAGAGGATCTTTATGCATTTTTAAATTAGAAGATATCAAGGTCATAATGCCACCTTTATTCTGACCACAATTAGTTTTGGGCTTTTTACCCTTCATCTTAAATTTAACATATCCTTCTACAACAATCTTCTGCTCACTTCCCATCCAAGTCTCCTGCAGGAGTATAATATCATATTTCTTGATCTCCTCTATCCAAGATTTGTCATCAGTTTTATTCATAATTCCTGCAATACTCTAGGAAATGACTGATAATGGTCTTTCAATATTTATATTAACTATATTGTGGTCAGTATAAGGGTTATTTTTTATTGTTGACCTTTTGAATTTTTCATCAGCTATTTGTCATTCATGAGAATATCTTTCTGATGACTCCACTTCCTCAGAAATCTCAGAGACTACAGAGCTGTCATTTTCTATTTCTATCAAACTCTTTGAACATGAATCAAATGTGCAGTTATTTATTCTATAAGCTAAAACCTTTCTACCTCTTACATATGTTTCTTTCTCTAGTGTACCTTTTAAAGAGTAGTCCTCAGTTTCACCTCTTTGTATGTATTTTGTAATGCAAACTTGTGTTTTTTTTTATTTTATTTCCATCTTGCTTTTGTCTTCACTGTTTAGTTTCCTGTATTATCTCTAGACATACATGGATGTCTGATAGGGTATCATTCAGATGAATACCATTATCCACCAATAATATACAACTATTTAAAATGTTCTCACTGACTTTTCTAGAGTTTACCACCAGGCACATTTTTCCTTTTCCCAGTTTAACATTATATCTGTAGACCCGAAGATATATTATCCTATTTTAAATCTTCCTTTATTATGGGTTTTGGCATGCCAGAAAAGACTTGCCTGCTCCTTTTGGAAGCTGAGAAACTTACTATACTGCACAGAACAAACTAGAATGCATTTGAGGAACTGGGAACCTGGTAAAACATAATATTGTTGGGGACTAGTTAAAAAGATAAGCTACGCTTTCTACAGAAAGTTTCATTATTTTCTTATTGGCATTAAGAATTGCAGGATGCCATTAAAGTGCAGTAATTTTATAACCAGAGGGGGGTGAAATACAACTGAAGTTGCTTGATTTCTGTGCTAGACACATAGGATTTGGAAGGATATTTGTGCAATATTTTAGAAGTGTCCTGCTGGCTAAGCAGTGAGTTTATCCCTGGTTTCAGATAAAGGGTTTGTGTGTGTATTAGAAGCAGACATAGCAAATTGTCTTCACTGAAAGGCCTGCTTACATCACAGGTGTCACTAGTCAATCAATTGATTCTGGGTGGGGCTTTTATCACTGTGCTGTCTTAGGCAAACTACACAGAGAGAGGCCAATTAGAAAATACTTGCCTGGTCCTGTTAGAAGTTGAGAAACTTGCTATACTGCAGAGAACAAACTAGAACGCATTTGAGGAACTGGGAACCTGGTAAAACATAATATTGTTGGAGACTAGTTAGGAAGGTAAGCTACGCTTTCTACAGAAAGTTTCATTATTTTTTTATTGGCATTAAGAATTGCAGGATTCCATTAAAGTGTAGTAATTTTATAACCAGAGGGGGTGAAATACAACTGAAGTTGCTTGATTTCTGTGCTAGACACATAGGATTTGGAAAGATATATTGTGCAATATTTTAGAAGTGTCCTGCTGGCTGAACAGTGAGTTCATTTTTATCCCTGGACTCAGTACAGTGGTTTGTGTAGGAGCAGTGGTCTAGTAAATTGTGGCGTTGGTTGACTGACTATAAAGGGCAGTACTCACCAGGGTGGTGGAGCAGTGGTGTATTTGATTGTTTCTAACAGTCACCAGTGATTGTGGCATTTCCTTTATAGCCAAGATTCTGACATCACTTCCTCAATAGGTCTTGGGGCAGAACTGTCATATTCTTAATTACTCAGCACAGTGCATAAAGGGTAGGAACCCACACACACAAAAAAACAATTATATATTGTTGATTGTATATTATAAGGAAGAGGGACATGTGGGAGTAGTGCAATGCATTGGCTATGGGGCACAAATCTTCTGAGAGACATTCTGGAACCTGCATTGCTGCCTTATTTGCAGGCAACTGTCAGCTCTGAGGGAGGAGGTTGCCCACCTCCAGGCTGAACTGGCAAGGACTAAGGAGGCCTCCCCCACCCAAAGAGCACCAATTCCACAGCCACTGCCTCAGAGGTTACCATGTGTGAAGAGCAGATGGACCACAGTAGGTTCTGGGAGGGTGAGGGTGATGGAACAGAGGCATAGCCCCCAAGCTGCACCTCTACACAAATCATATGTCAGTCTGGCAAATCAAGGTTCCTCTATGATGACACCCTCATTGGAGACCAAGAAGAATGCTGGGGACATCCACAAGGGAGACCCACAAAAGAGTGGCAAGGGACACCACAGGGGAAAGAAACAGCTTCTGATAGGGGACTCAATAGTTAGGGGTGTAGACCTGGGGAAGGGAGAGGAGAGGGAAGTAAGGTGCCTACCTGGTGCCATGGCTGGGAGGGACAGGAAGCAAATACTCAGGATTGCAGAAGCAGCATCATAGGAGAGGAAACTAGATATCATTGTCCACCTCGGGACAAATGACCTAGCTAGGCATGAGATCAGTACAGTGCAGGATTAATTTGTGGAGTTGGGGAGGGGCCTCAGACAGGTAGCAAGCATGGTAACCTTCTCAGAGGTGCTGCCAGTCTATGGCAGGAGTGAGGTTAGGGTACTGCAAACCATGCAGTTTAATGAATGGTTGCAAAACTGGTGCAGAGCACAGGTCTTTGGCTTCATTGGGAACTGGGGGTCCCCCTGGAGAGATGAAGATCTATACTAGCATGATGGTCTGCATCTGTCCAGGAAGGGAAACACACTCCTAGGTGACAGGTTTCAAGGCTTCCATGGCAAGCTTTTAAACTAGCCATGGGGGGAGGTGCTGATAGGAAACAGGAAAGTTCAAGCCTCCCCCCACAAAACATGGCAGGTAGTAGGGTAAACACTGAGGTACAGAGCTTGACAGAGGGCAGGACGGGGTAAATGGAAAAATGGACAAGGGCTATAAGAGCAGGGATGGGGTAAAAAAGGATAAAGCCAACATTAAATGGAGGGCAATGAGTACCAATTCCCATAGTCTTGGAAACAAGCTTCCAGAGCTAGTAGCCCTGATGGAAGAGGAACACTTGGATATTGTGGCAGTCACAGAAACATGGTACATGGAGAATCATGACTGGGATGTCAACATACCAGGGTACACAATCTACAGAAGGGACAGGGAGGGTAAAAAGAGGAGGTGGAGTAGCTCTCTACATAAGGGAAGGGATCAAAGCTACAGAACTAAAAAGTAAAGTGGGAGGACAAGAAGAACTCTGGGTCACCTTGGAGACAGGGAATGGCATCACAATCCGCACAGGGGTTGTATACAGACCCCCATCTCAAGGGGAAGAAATGGACAAGAAAATGATAGAGGGCATTCTCAAAATGGCAGAAAAAGGGGAGATACTGTTGCTGGGGGACCTGAATATGCCAGATGTTAACTGGGCGACATTGACTGCAGCCACATCCAAGAGCGGGGTCATTCTTGATGCCCTACAGGGGGCATGCCTTAGACAGCTAGTGGTGGAACCCACTAGGAAGGGGAGCAGTATTAGACCTGGTACTCTCAAATGGAGAGAGGATCACAAATTTAGAAGTCAGTAGACATCTGGGAACAAGCAACCACTGCACAGTGTGCTTCACGACTGGTCCTCCCCATCTGCTAAACTAACTTGTCTCGTCCTCCCTCCCTTCATTCCTGTCTCTGTTCAGCCCCTCCTTGCTTGTCGTGCTCCCCTGGCCTAAACCTCCAGCTCCCTTTACTGTATCCTCCTTGTTCTTCTGGTCCTTCTCCTTGCCCTTTCCTCCCTCTTCCCCCACTGCTCCTGCTCTGATCCACTGTTCCCCCCATTTTCCCACATTCCAGGTTCCCCTGTTCCTCCTGCTATCTGGCCCCGCCTCCTGTCCCCTCTCCTTTTCATCTCTAACCACCCTGTCATGGCTACATCACCCCTCATCCTCAAGCAGAAGAGAGAATTGAAGCAGTTACAGAGCTTAAGGTCCAATCCACCTCCCCACCTTACTTCCTTCTGTCCAGCCCCAGCCATCTGCCTACATCCCTGAGAATGTTGTCCCTCTGGCCCCCCTCTGTGAGGGTCCCCAGTTACCTGCCTGCTTCCTTGGTAGTGTCCTCCTTTTGGCCCCCTCTGCCAGGGTCCCTATGTGACCCCAGAGTACTCTCCTGCACTCCTTTCCCTATGCCCCCACCCCCTAGTGCTTGGTGAAACCCTGTGGGAGAGCTTCTGCCCTCTTTCCCAACCATACCTCCCCCCTCTCCCAGCTGTCTCCTAATCACCCCCAACCTCCTCCCTAAGCTGTGCCAGCTGGTAGCACACTGGGCAACCACCAAACTTCCAAGCCCAGTCCAGTATCATGGCTACTCCATGCCCTGTGCACCCCACCACCCTCCCAAAGATGCCGGCCCTAATGATGTGTGGTCCCATCCCCTTCCAAGTAGGTTTCCTTGGGTGAGCCACCAGGTTCCCCACTAGTCCAAGACACACCCCTACTGACTAATCGGGTCACCCACTAATCCTAGATACAGTCCCACAGTAAACTGGTAACCCTGTTACTAGGTGCAGTACAACACAGTAAACTTATAAGGGAAGTGAACAACTCCCTAAGCTCCCCTCTCCCAGCCTTTAAATCCAACCCCCAGTGGCTAGAACTACATGTGCTGCACCTGAAGCCTTTTCCTCCAGTTGCAGGGCAGGTGTTCCCCTATAAATGAGCAGAGCTCTGGGGAGGGAGGGGTGGGATTAGGGCCTACACCCGACTCTCACAAGAGTGTATCAGCTCTGTCTGCTCCTCCAAGCCCTGCAACCAAAGAAACAGGCCCAATTAAATCTCACCAAATAGGTTTTAAACCAGAAGAAATAGGCCTCCACCAGCATAGCCTGCTACACAGTGAAACATCAAACAAATGATCCCACTTACAGCTCCAAACCAGTTTTCAAACTTCCAACAGCCCCAAAAACAGTACCCTGCTAGCCCCTTAGAAGTAGTAAGAAAGAAAAGAAATTACTTTCTACCAAATAAAATCCACAACAAACCCTGTTAAAGCGAGAAGCAGCTGCTGTACTGGAACAGATCTGATCCTTTCCCCTTCTAGTTCCTTAAGCTTAATTAAGCTTACTACTGACCTCCTACAGGACCTAGATAAATGTACCCCCAGAAGGGCCATCTTGATTGATTTTAACCACGGTTTTTGACTTGGTCATAAGATTCTCATCGGGAAGCTAAAGAAACCCGGCCTTGACACTCACTCTCTTGTCTGGTTCACTCATTACCTCTGCCATAGAACCCAAGTTGTCAGATGGAGGGGAGTCTCATCTACCCAGTTGTTGATCTCAGATGGGGTGTGTCAGGGCTCGATATTAGGACCCATTTTGTTCTCATTAATTAATGACCTCAGCAACAACGGTGGCAGCAGTCCGCTCATACTGTATGCTGATGATGCTGCACTGTCTTTATAGGAGCTCTCATGACATCCTGGATCTCAGCACTTCACTGCAGAAGGACTTTATAAGTCTGGAAGAATGATTACAGTCAAATAAACTAGTATTAAACAATGGCATGGCAAATTTTATTTTTTCTGGGTGCTGTACAATAAAAACACACTACCAATATAAATAAATGTTGAATAAAATGACAGCATAGAATAAATATGATCTGTGACAACACAGAACCCTATTAAAAACAGATACTCAGAAGGAAAAAGAAAAGTCTGGGCTCCCAAGGAGGACTAATATACATAGTCACGATAATACTAAATCTGTCCTGTTTGGTTCCAAAAAACTCTGCTCTGTTAGAAGTCACCTGCTGCCCATCACAACCTCCATTGGTAACAAGACTGAGGTTGTGGACTCAGTCAAATACCTTGGAGTAATACTTGACCAAGGCATCACATTTAAGGCACAAATGGATCAGACTACACAAACAGTCTACCAAAAACTGAGTCTCCTTTGTTGGTTGAACAGTCACGTCACCATCCAGACTAGCAATAGCACATGGTATCTTACTACCTAAATTTACATACACCGTCCCTGTTCTACAGTTGTTAAGTATGACTGAATCAAACAGGCCAGAGATATACTGTGCAACAAAACTGGGTGTTTCACAACACAGTCCCCTCCTACGAAGCACCACTGTGATATTCTTGCCTCCCTAAAGTGGCCCTCACTGCCTAGTAGGTTCCAGTATCCTCTGCTAACCATGGTATACAAACTGGTCTATGGACCCACTCCCTCTAGCCTAGAGGACCTCCTAGTCCCCAAGCACTCCTGCAGGGCTCTTCACACCTCAGGCAAAAAGCTGCTAGAAGTGCCCAAGAATAAGAACTGCGCTAGGGAATAAATCCTCCATGTATTCAGCCCCAAACCTTTGGAATGCCCTCCGTGAGAACTTGCAAAGGGCCAATTCCCCTTGACCACTTTCTAAAAGGGACTAAAAACACTTCTTTTTGAGTGTTGTCTGTGCCTCTGCCCCTGCTGAATGCCAGATGTGAACCTATATGGCACTTGTACCCTCCATCGCCCACCTACATTGCATTCAACACCTACTTGTACTGTTCTGCTAGCCCTGGACTACTTCATGATTTTGAGTAAATTAGATCATACTGTGTTTTTCCAGTGTGACACAGTAAGGACAGGGATGGGGTAAAAAGGGGTAAGGCCATTAAGAAATGGAAGGTAATGAGTACCAACGCCCATAGTCTCGGCAACAAGCTCCCTGAACTGGTGGCCTTGATGGAAGAGGGATGCCTGGATATTGTAGTGGTCACAGAGACATGGTACACAGAGAACAATGACTGGGATGTTAACAAACAAGGGTACACAACTTACAGGAGAGACAGGGAGGGCAAAAGAGGGGAGGTAGCTCTGTATGTAAGGGAAGGGATAAAAGCAGCTGAAAAAAAGAGTAAACAGTGGAGAGGAGGCACTGTGGGTCACCTTAGAGACTGGAAATGGCACCACAATCCATACAGGGGGTTGTATACAGACCCCCATGTCAGGGGGAGGGAATGGACTAGGATATGATAGGCATACTTAGGATAGCAGAGAAAGGGGAGATATTGTTGATGGGGGACCTTAATATGCCAGATGTTAACTGGAGCACCTTTGCTACAGCCACATCCAAAAGCAGGGCTATTCTTGATGCCCTTCAGGTGGCATGCCTCAGACAGCTAGTTTTGGAACCTACTTGTGAGGGAGCAATCTTAGACCCCATTCTCTCAAATAGGGACAGTAAGAGGATCTCCCAGTCTAGAAGTGGGTAGCCATTTGGGAACAAGTGACCACCAAACAGTGTGGTTCACGATAAACTCAGCTACAGAGTCAAGCCATACAAAATGAGGGTTCTGGACTTCAGGAGGGCTGACTTTGGCAAGATGGGAGAGTGCCTTAGAAATGCACTAGCAAACAGGCTAGAAGGAGGGGTGGAGCAACAATGGGGAAATGTCAAAACTGCCATCACAGAGGCAATAAGCCTTTGTGTGAAGCAAATAAATCAAAATGAAAGAAAAAGACATTGTGTTTCTCAAAAGAGGTGGCGGTGAAGATTAGGGAGAAAAAGATGGCATTTAAGAAGTATTAGGAAATGAAGCAGCAGGACAGAGAACTGTACCAGTTAAGGCAGAAGGAAGCAGGGAGGGTAGTCGGAATAGCAAAGGCACAAACTGAGAAAAAGAGAGCCAACTCGGTTAAGGAGAGGACAAAACCTTTTATAGGCATATCAAGGAGCGTAGAAAGACAAAGGGAGGGATAGTGAGGCTGAATAGAATGGATGATGGGTCGGCAGAGTGACAGTGAAAAAGCAGGGATACTGAATGAATACTTCTGTTCAGTATTCACAAAAGAGGAAGTGGGGGAGGTGACTAATCCAATTAACAGAAGCACTCTGGAGAGGGGATCGATTGCAGTCCTTTCACAGAAAAAAGGGTTCTGAAAGAACTCCTAAAACTGAAGGTGGACAAAGCAATGGGGCCAGATGGAATTCACCCCAGAATTCTAAAGGAATTAAGCAGAGAACTAGTGACACCACTGACTACCCTTTTTAACAAATCATTGAAGGATGGTGTGGTACTTGAGGACTGGAAGAAGGCTGATGTGATTCCCCTTCCTAAAAGTGGGACCAAGACAGAGGCAGAAAACTACAGACCTGTCAGTTTGACCTCTGTGGTAGGGAAAGTGATGGAATCACTTTTGAAGGAAAGAACTATTGAGTACCTAGAAGCCAGTGAGGCATAGGACCCAAGGCAGCATGGGTTCACAGTGGGAAGGTCATGTCAGACAAATCTAATTGATTTCTTTGACTGGGTGGCCAAAGTGGTAGACCTTGGAGGGGCTTTGGACATGTCCTACCTAGACTTTAGCAAGGCATTTGACACAGTCCCACACAAAAGATTAGTAGTCAAATTAACCAGCCTGGAAGTGGGTCCCAGGGTGGGAGCCTGGGTAAAACATTGGCTGAACAACAGGACACTGAATGTAATTATAAATGGAGTCCACTCTGAAGAAAGAGGGGTTACTAGTGGGGTACCGCAGGGTTCAATACTGGGTCCAATCCCTTTTTATGTCTTTATAAGTGACATTGCAGGGGGACTGGAAGGTGCCTCTTTGCAGATGACACAAAGATCTGCAACAGGGTTGATGCACAAGGAGGCGTGGAAAGGATGAGAAGGGACTTGGCAATGTTGGAGGAATGGTCCGAAGTATGGTAGCTTGGATTCAGTGCAAAGAAGTGCAAAGTAATGTACCTGGGAAACAAAAACCCAGATTACACAATGGGGGGAGGTAGTAACAACAACAAAAATAGAAAGGGACCTGGGGGTAATCATATCAGATGACCTTAAGGTTGGCAAGCAATGTGAGAAGGCGGTAGGGAGAGTTGGGGGGGATACTGGGATGTATAGGGAGAGGCATCACCAGCAGAAAACAGGAAGTTGTTATCCCCCTGTACAAACAGTTGGTGAGACCCCATCTGGAGTCCCCATCTCCGCAAGGACATAGACAGGATGGAGGCAGTTCAGAGGAGGGCAACTAAAATGGTGCAGGGTCTGCAAGAGAAGCCATTTGAGGAGAGACTAAATGAGCTTAATATGTATACCCTCAAGGAAAGGGGGGGGACATGATAGAAACATTTAAGTACCTCAGTGAAATCAACAAAGTCCAAGAGGGTAGCATCTTTCAGAAAAAGAGATGTGCAAGAACAAGAGGACACAATTTGAAGATAGAGGGGACGGCTCAGGGTAATGTGAGGAAATTCTTTTTCATGGAGAGAGTGGTGGACACATGGAACTGCCTTCCTGGAGAGGTTGTGGGGTCTAAAACAGTGGGGGAATTAAAACATGCATGGGACAGACATAAGGCAATTATAGTGGGGGGTTGCAGGAAGTAGGCTGTTGGTTAACTAGAATCTGAAGCTTATCCAATAGGTAGGGAAATGGGCAGACTTGGTGGGCCAAGTGGTCCTTATCTGTCATCAAAGTCTATGTTTCTGTGTTTCTATATATTGTGATTTTGAGGAGGAAAGGACTCTCTTGGCTCTTCTAGCCATGGGGATATTGTTCATGAATATTGTATCTAATTTCTTTTCTGCCTGCTTCTCTGGGTGCATCCTTAGTTCCTTGTTCTTATCTCTTACTTCCTTTCTAGAACTGACTTTGTATTGCTTGTCCATTTCTTTCTTTTTTCCTTTTTTGCAAGTTTTCAATCCTTGATTTACTATCCTCCTTCCTTTTATCTGTTTGGCTTGCAATTGAGTGTTTGTTCTTTGTCTGCTTAGAAGTCCTATTTTCTTCTCTCCTTTCTTTTTTAGTCCTTCCACTACTTGTTTGATTTCCACTGTTTCCTTCTCTTGTATTGCAGTTGTGGTTGCTTTGATCGCCTTTTGATTCTTGTTTATTCTTACCCTATATTCACTCTCTTAATTTTCAACTTCTTTATTTTTTTCTTCTCGATGTTCCATTTGTGCATTATTATGTATATCTTTAGTGAAATTTCCACCCTGTAGTAGATCTTTAAAGGCATCTGTTTTGTCAGTCACTAGTTTATTTTTGTTTCCCTCTCTTAGGGATGATAACATTTCTTTTAAAAGAAAATTATTTTGCATAAAGGCTGTTTTTACATCATTGTGTTGTCTCTTCCTCTAACTGTGTTTCTAGCTCTTGCTTTGACCATAGGCATGCTCCCTCCTGACTTTAGGAAGGGGGGTCTAATTTCCTACATTTTATTAAATATGAAGTTAAAAATTCCTTATAATCCTTAAGATAGGGTGATTTTCCCCTTCTTCACTTATAGTCAGTACTGTTGCCATGTTGCACAATATCACTCACACTAAGATCTATTTTGGGAGGAACTGACTGACTGAGTAATTTTGATACTGGAGACTCTAATGCTTTGATTTTTTTTAACTAAGACATGATCCTCTCTTATATCCCTTCCTCTGTCCTCCGAAATGGGTGAGGATGTTAACTGTGCCCACCTGAGTTTCCTTGTTGGAACAGCTAGTATATTCTGTGAATTTTTTTATTATTCACTGGCATTATCGTGGACCTTTTTTATATTTTTTTTCTTATAAATGTTCCCTCTCTATTGTTCTGTTACCTTTTTTTATTTCTTAGAACTATTGCAATTTTATCCTTCATTCTAATAATAATACAAATAGGGCAAGGCAATAATAAAGTATCCTATTGGTGTGGTATCTCACTTAATTGACTAGTAACAACAAAAAAAATTAGCCCCTAAATCGGGATTGCTTATTCAATCTCAAGACTATGACAGATAAAAATCAAGCGCAAATCAGGCAATGATAGGAGCACGTGTGCACCATTAATCTGTATATTATATTCACAAGTTTTAAAAAGATAAATTATTTCACCAACAGCTTCACACTCTCATACTCTCATGCACTCTATGCAAATTTCAGTTCTATATTCTAGTACAGCTACAAAGATTAGAATATTTTATACAACGTATACAGTAGGCCCAAATTGCTTTAAAAAGCTCTTGGATTACACTCTTTCATGTCCTTTCTCCAATTTCAAGCTCAGAAACTACAAGTGCTTCTTCGGTCTCCTTTTGATAAAAGATCTGCCTGTGGTTTGACCCAGGGACCACACTTCCTGCTCCCTCATCACCACTAGAAAAGCAAATTAAAAAACAATGATTTTTAAACCGACTCAAACTCCAGCTAAAATAAAAAAAAACTTGCTTTGCTTTTTAAATGTGTGTGTGGGGGAGGGAATTGAGGTCTCTTCCTACTTCTCCCTTTTGCTGTTCTTTTAAAATATCTAAAGAAGTGCTACTATGCCATCTCTCTTTAGGAGTATAGCTTGAAAACCAAATCTAGGTCTCTCTCTTTCTACAGGCAGAAGCATTCCCTGGAAAACATAAATTTATGGGAAGTAGAGGAGTAATTAGTAAGGGTTTTCATTTCAAAATTGGAACTTTATTTAACTTGAGCTTTTCCCCACTCAAAATAAAATACCACAAAAAGCTGACTTACTTATGTTCCTTTGCAGCAAAAAATACCATGTGATTTGGTTCCGATTATTCTACAGGCTCTGAAAACAGCACCAAATGCTACGCGTCACTGCTCACTATCCTGCACAGCTCAAAATGGAGAATGTTAATCCTGAACGCCACACACGCATGTTTATACTACATATCAAGGGACTTGGACCTCTTGAAACATGAGAATATTTAAGCTGCTTTCTTTATATTTAATTTTTTTAAAAGAGAAGCCGAAATAAATTGAAACGATTAGGTTTAAATACTTTCTTTGATTTCTTTGACTTTGTTATAACCAGCGAGAATCCCTATGAGCTAAAAACTCAGACTTTTCAAAGTTTCAGAGCTTAAAATCAGCTTTAAGTGTTCTTTAAATAATTTTAAATATCCTATTAGAGTATCCTTAAAATAACACAAAGTTTCAGGTCCAATTTTCCAGTCCTCAAATCTTAATGTAGTAGGGGCTTCCCTCTCATCAGAGCAAACTGTTTTGCCATTGCGGTCAAGCTGTTAATCACCCAGCAGATTCTCCCTTTCAGCATAATAGTGAGAGCAAATAATCCAAATAAGTAATTATGGTACCCAAAGGGTGGCAATAACATCTTTTACTTGCGCTCAACCACTGAGATACCATTGAAATACTAAAACACTGAAGCAGGCCTCAATCACAAGGGCTTTTCCAACTAAACTGCTGTATGGCATGTTGATCGGTGTGCTGTCTCCTGATGCTTTCTCTTTCTCCCTCGCTCTCTCTCTCTCTCTCTCTCTGACATGGGCTCCTCTCTGGCTGTCTTGGGCTGCCAGCCCCGGCTTTCTGAAGGCCCTTCCTCACTTTTCTGGTTCTAGTCGCACCCCACCATGGCTGACTTTTCTCCCCAGGGAAGCAAAAAAAAAAACTGCAGGAGCAGACCACAAAACTGGATAAGGTAAAAGAACTTCTGGAAAGACTGTGTGTCAGGCAACAATGGAATACCTCTTAGAAATTAAAAATTTGCATAGGAGTCCTGCCTCTAAGCGTTACTCCTCAATGCTCAGAGCGTGTGCCTCCTCCAGCTATAATGCAAATAGCCTCCCTGCACTCCCTGAATCTCAGACCTCAAGTAGCAATGACCCAAAACCTCATAGTAACATATGTCATACAGACAATGAAAAGTGTTTGCATACTAAGTGGGTGCACCAGGGATTAGGGTACAAGAGCACCTATCAGAGCCAAAGAGGGAGTCACAGAGCTAATTTTTAAACACCTGGTGCAATTTGAAGTGCCTTACATATGAGGGCTGGGTGTTCTAAAGCTTGGGGGCTGATGCAGTGAAGGCTTGTTAACCCATTTTTGTGGCACATTTAGATACACCAAGAAAGGACTTTTTTGTTGACCCCAGTGGGTAGGCCTGAGTCACTTGTTTTGACATACAGACCAGGGACTTTGGTGTACCAGTTCTAATGATGTTATCTAGCATACATTCTGTGGTGTATATACGGTAGGAGGAAGGAGACAGCAAGCCCTTATTTGAGTATAGCATACATCGGTGATCCATCTGGGAACCAACAGAGCAAAATGGCATGTGATATTGTAGCAAGTGTCCCATTTTTGCAGTATCCCTTTGCTGATGTCATGGAAAATTGCTAAGTCATAAGTTAGGTTAGGTCTAAGAACTCACTGAGCAATGGCCAGTTTAGCTACAGGGTTTAGACAGGATCAGGTCTCATAGGCCAGCCCCTACTTTGTATTGACAGCTTTGCAGGTAGTGGCTACGCACTGATTAAAGTCAAGCACAGGGTCAAGCATTATGCTCAGATACCTGAAGGATTTAACGACTTCAAGCACATTGCCATCCAGGCCTGGAATCGACAGTGTGGTTGTATTTTCCTTGATCCTGGGTGTTGATCCAAAGAGCTTGGCCACTGTTTGCTTGGAATTCAGTAGCAGTTTGTGTGTTAGCCAGGCATGTAGACATTCAAAATCCGGCTGTAGAACAGAATTAATAGTGGTTATTTCCTTGGTGCTGGTGTATAGGACCATGTCATCAGCATACAGAATAGTGGAGGAGGAGCCAGACATCATTAGCATATTGTTTATAAACAGCGGGAAGAGTAGAGGGCAGATAATGGATCCCTGAGGTACCCCACCACTGGTGAGAGACAGACCGGATTTGCATTTTCCTATTTGAATGAACTGCTTATGGCCAGTGAGGTAGCTGTCAAACCAGGAGGTAGTGTTCTGAGAGAAACCTAGGGAACCCAGTTTTGGCAGAAGCAAGGGGTGACTCACCATATCAAACACCTTTGTTAAGTCTACAAAGACTGCTTCTGTGCATAATCCTTTATCTATGGCTGTTTTTACTTCATTTGTAAATCTGATTAGAGCCACAATTGTGCTGTGGCTCTTCCTGAATCCATGTTGTTCAGGAGGAAGTAAGTTATCCATCTGAATGTCTTCCGTGACCTAAGTGGTCACAACTTTTTCAAGTAGCTTATTCAGAACTGATAGTATGGCAATTGGACAATAATTATTTATGTTTTTGGTATCCCCTTTCTTATGTATGGGAACAACCCATGCAGGTTACTGTCTTTGTACTGAGTGAGGTTGAATATCCTTGTGACTGGTGCAGCTAGGACTGAGGCCTCTGTTTTAAGGAACCTGAGTAACAGACCATCTGTCACAGCTGATCTGCAAGCCAGGATTTTTCTCATCAGATTCAGTACTTCTGCCTAGGAGACTTCTCTATGGTTAAGCGATGTAGAGGCAGAAAGCATGTGGCCAGGTGGTGCAAGTGTGGCCTGACTAGTAAGCTTCTTGTAACTAGAGAGGTCTGAAAAATGAACGTTTAGTGCATTAGCTATTGCACTGATGTGGTTACAGTTTGCTCCTTCCAGCATCATGTCCGCTATCATAGAGTTGCACCCCTGCCTCATGAAGGATTTTATATGGTCCAGAAACTACAAGCGTCACTGACAGATACTTTTAATAGTTGATTGGATTAGACCCTTTTTGCTTTTCAAATGGCTTTCTTGCAAACATTCCTCTGTCTTCTGTATTCCTTCCAGTCAGTTTGTCAGTTTTCTTTGCAGCGATCTAGGTCTTATCCCTGCCTCCCATGATGGCTAACAGATCATTGTGAACCCATCTTGTTATCAGGCCCTCTAAGCTCCTCTTTTTCAGGGGTACATGCTTATTCTGAATCTCCTGAAGGGTGGTTGTGAGAAAGCTTCCCATGTTCTTAACATCCTCTGTCTGATGAATTGGGGACCAGTCTGCGTTGCGAAGGTCTGCAAGCAGGTCTCTTGTGTTTAGATCAGAAAAGTCATGGAACTGAATTTCTTAAAAGAGAGGCCTCAGTGTATGAGCACTTCAGACACAGAAGACTGGGGTATAGTCACTGATGGAGTCATGGAGTGTGCCAGAAATTCTTATACATTCCGCTCAGTTTGTAATGATCCAGTTCAGTATAGATTTGTGTTTGCCCTTTTGGGATATTCTTTTTGAGCATGTAATCAGCTGTGTTAGATGTAATTTTCACAGGACCATCTCATATGATCCAGAATGTTTGCCAGCCCATCCCATGTCTGTGGAGTAGTGGAACACCCATGCTTCCAATTCAGCAATATTTGCCACAAGGCTTCTGATGTTCATGTGGGTGATTTTCAGTTCTTTGGTTTTGAACCACTGTGAAATGACAGAGGGATCTGTCCCAGGAGGAGGTCCGGGGTTAGTTTCAATATCCCCAGACAGGGATAAATATAAGAGGTGTAGCCATAACTCAGCGATGAATTTTTGCAATCATCTGAAGCCCTTTGGCTCCTGAAATGAGAGGGGGGTTAGGTAGTGCCCAAGTCTGGCAGTCCTGATGTTCCTCAGGTACCAGTTACTGTTTGTGGGCTTATCCGTCCCAACCATTAGGTTAGAATATGTGATGGAGGTCACATCATAGTATCTGTGCTCCCTTCCAAGTGCAGCTTGACATTTGGCAGAGTCTAAAATCATTGCTATTAAGAAGCCCCCTACAATACAATAGACAATGTCATCTGCCCCATTTTCACATTTGTTTGCCCTTGTTTACACAATCCAGGGTTCAACTTTTCCATTTGATATGCAAATGCTGAAATTAGTAATTTCCTTGTTTCTGAGGCTGAATTTAAAATGCCCCAGAGAGATTTAAGTCCCTAGTATGAGTTTGCAATTCGATCCTGCAAAATTTTTACCTTGACATGCACATATGCAGCCAGAAAGAAAAAAAACACCTTGATACCCTGTAAAGTCCCCAGTGGGCAGTAGTGCTTTGGCATACGGTAGGTGTCTTTACACCTAGGAATTCAGGTATTAGAAGTACTAATTCAATTATCCTTTAATTATTCTCACAACATGTTAATCAGAGTCATTCAGCTCTGCAGAAAGAAGCAATAAGTATACCACTACCTGCAGGTATAACAAAAAGCCTTTTCAATAAATTATTAATTGTAACAAACACCTCAGCATTTAATGGTTTACCATCAACTAGCTACTGTACTTAACCCTGGAACATTGTTTAACTTTGTCTATGTGAGAATTATATATTTCCAGGCAGCTATGCACTCCTATTTCAGAGATTACTGATCCTTGACTAGCGTTAGTAAAATACAAGTCAAGCAGTCATCAGCAGAACAAGTGTAAGAAACAATCAATAGTCAGCAGAAAGTCAGATACACTGTCTTGCTATTATGCGCTGTGGGCAGTGACGAGCTCACTCCTCTCTTCTCCCCGCCTGCCCAATGATCAAGCCACACTATGAGTAATTTGGAGGTTTCACACAGGAGCCAGTGTATTTAATAAATGGCAGGAGACAGGGGTGGGAGGGAGGGCAAAACTTTGCAGCTAATACACAATCTGTGAGCTCCATTTTTCCAGCCAGGAAATCAGCAAAATTAATTAGATGCCCAGCTTGAGAGAAAGACAATTATTTATAAAAAAAAAGTCCCAAAATAGCAGCAAATTCTCCACAGTTAATGTTGCGGTGGGAGGGTTATCACCAGTTCATTGTGCCCTTCCACCCCCGTCGGCTGTGAGATGGCATCTTGTTGCAGGAAGGTTGAAGCATTTATTTCTTCACTGAAACAAATTTGAGCTTGATGCCTTTTTTGTTTCAGCTCTGTAAAACTTGAACTTTGGAGCTAACATATGGTCCATGAGCTCCATTTTCTTCCACCCAGGAAATCAGCAAAATTAATTAGATGCCCAGCTTGAGAGAAAGACAATATTTATAAAGAAAAGTTCCCAAAAGCAGCAAATTCTCCACAATGAACATTGCAGGGTGAGGGCTATCACCACTCAATTGTGCTCTTCCACCCTCATCAGCTCCAAAATAGTATTAATAGGAGCTGCCACCTCAAAGGCTCTCTCACCTGATGACCTGAGCCTTGAGGTGGGGACCATCAGAAGTCCAGCTTCCGTGGAGCAGAGAGAGCGGAATGGTTGATAAGGGAATCAGGAGCACTTTTAAGTCATCTGATCCCAATCCACATAGGGCCTTGTATGTTAACAACCCGACCTTGAAGGCGATACATGAATGCAATGGCAGCTAGTACACAGCACTATAAATAATTGAGAAAACCTATAAATAAGGCTGCATTTGGCTGTGCAGGTTATGTAACAACCAATTATAGCATTTTGTTTATTTATTCATTTATTTAAAAACTGGTTACAGTAAGAGGCACGCTGACTACAGACTCACTTCCAGGTGTGACCCAGGGGAGGGAGACGGGGAGAGCACAATCACAAAGATTACAGCATGACAGGAGATGTGGTTACAATGACATTAATTTGTAATAGTAGAGTGCAGAGCAAATAAGAAAGCAACATTGCTGCATATACTGTAACAGAGGACAAATACATTAGCACACAAATTAGCTATGTAATTGTACACAATCAAAAAAGGCTTAGTGCCTGAATGAGTGGAGACTGACCTAGTTTTGAGGTAAGTGTTAAAACAAACTGATAAAACTATACACCAAATAGACAAAAGTATGCATTTGAGGAGGGAGGGTAAGGGGAGTGCAGAATTGCAGGGAAAGGGTTAGAAAAGTTTCAGGTAGAGAGATGACAGGAGCAGGTGGAAGAAGGGAGAAGTTTTAGCTAGTGCCTGATGGAAAGAAGAAAGGTGGTAATGCAGATGGAGGAGAATAGCTCGTTCTAGAGGAAGGGGAGGCAATTGGAGAATGCATATTTCAATATTTTTATAGCAGACATCACTTATGGACTGGAATGGAAGGTGTGTCTGCTCACAGAAGACACCAAGATATGTAACAGGGTGGACACCTCAGAAGGAGTGAGCAAGATGGAAGCTGACCTCAAGAAACTAGAAGAATGGTCTGCAGTGTGGCAGCTGAGATTTAACTCCAAAAAGTGCAGGTCATGCATATAGGAAAGAAAAATCCAAGAAAGAAGTATTACCTAGGAGGTGAAAGTCTGGCGATTTCAAACCTGGAACGAGATCTGGAAATCATAATCTCAGATGACTTGAAGGTTAATAAGCAGTGTGAGAAGGCAACATTGAAGACCAACAGAATGCTGGGATGCATTGGCAGGGGAATCACAAGCAGGAGGAGAGAGGTGGTATTACCACTGTATAGATCACTAGTCAGGCCTCACCTGGAATACGGAGTCCAGTTCTGGAGGCCTCACATCAGGAAGGATATTGACCAGGTGGAAACAGTACAGAGAAAGGTGAAAAAAATGATTCAGGGTCTGCAGTATATGTCCTACGAGGAAAGACTTAGAGAACTGAATATGTACTCCCTGAAGCAGAGAAGAGAGAGAGGGGACATGATTGAAACATTCAAGTACATAAAAGGCATTAACAAGGTACACGCACAGGAACGTTTTCACTTCAAGAAGGGCTCCAGAACCAGGAGACATGACCTCAGGCTGCAAGGAAGGAGGTTCTCTACCCACACCAGGAAGTTTTTCTTCACAGAAAGAGTGCTGGATGCCTGGAACAGCCTGCCCCAAGAGGTTGTGGACATCAACACTGTGGGGGGATTCAAGAATGCATGGGATAGACACAAGGGATCCCTGATTACAAAGGGCAACTAGAGTGTCAAAATAGGTCTAAAACAAATGGGCAGACTAGATGGATCAAGCGGTCTCCTTCCACTGTCAACTTCTATGCTTCTATGTTTCTATATTTCGCAGCTGGGGAGTGAGGGTAGGAGAGGTAGGAGGTGTGTGGATCCCTAGAGCATAAGGAGTAGAAAGTGGAGGGGGTAGAGGTGAGGACTGAGGATAGGTATAAGGGAAGGGGACCAAATCAGTATTTAGAGATGACAGAAGCACAATGGAACTGTTGATGTGAGGGGAGTGGGAGGATGGATAAAGAGAAATACAGGGAACAGTGGTTGGTATGAGATGGTGAGTTGACAGCAAAGTAGCAGAAGGTGTTGCAGAGCGTGTTCAGTCTGGCAAGGGAAGTGGAGGGGGCAGTGCCATAGACCACATCCACATAGTTGAAAAACAGAAGAACCATTTTGGTAACCATTTAGCAGCAGCCCAGGGGAGAAAGGTAATCCTTTTCTTGGTACAGGGCATCAAATTTGGGGTAGAGTTTGGCATGCATGGAATGGCAGCCCTGTGTGAAGGGGAGGGTTAGATCCCTGTATCAACACTAGATTGTAGAGTTTTATAGGGCCCAATGGGCAGACTTGATGGATTTTCTGTCTTTTTTTGTTGTCACTGTCTGTATTACTATATTACTATGCATGGCATCAATGTGGGCAGAGAAATCAAGTCTCCTATCTAACCACACACTGAGGTACTTGAAAGTTGGGACTACCTTAAGGAGAGGTGCCATCTAGTATGGTGAAAATGAGGAGGGGGAGAACCAGACCAGTTCTAGATGGTACCAAAAGTTATTTTTACTTTTTTTAAGTGTTGAACCAAAGCTGATCAGACTGGAACCAATGCAGAACACTATGAAAGTTTTGCTGGAGCAAGACTTCCACAGATGCAGTCAAGGGACTGAAAGTGTAGAGAACTGTGTCTTTAGGATACATGTGAATATGAGAGTAGGCACAGGCAGATGGGAGGTCATTTAGGAAGATGGAAAATAGGATTGAACCCAGAACAGATCCCTGTGGTTCCCAGGCCTGGATACGAATGGGTGGGGACAGAGCTCTTCCTACCTGTATCCTACCTGTACTGAATATTGGTAGCCTGAGTGTTAGGAACAGAACCAGTCAACAGTGGGGGCTGAGAGGCTGGAAGAGCTCAGCTTGCCCAGGAGGAGTGAATGGTACAGTACACTGAGTCATCAAAGGTTTCAGCCAGATCAATCAAAATGTCCTCTGTGATGCTTTTCCCCCAATCCATCCCAGAGAGGATAGAGTCCATGACCCAAAGCAGGGAGGAGGCAGTGGAGTGGCATTTTCTAAAACCCGACTGGAATGGGAAGAGGAAGTTACAATGGTGGAGGAAGTCTCCAAGCCATGAGTAGGGCAGTTTCTCTTTTAGCTTTGCAGGCAGGAAGGAGGAGGACAATGGGGACAAAGTTGCCAGGGGTAGATGGATCACCCGTTCATGGAGGGAGAGAACTTTGGCAATCTTCCAAGACTGACAGACAGCACAAAGGGTGAAGGAGAGGTTTGGGAGGTGAGTAACGGGGTCGATGGCAGGATCTGACTGATGGAGAAGTATGGAGTCCCAACCATCTGAACTAGATTAGGATGGGTTGAGTAAGGAAAATGTAAGCAAAGGTTTCCTGGGGAGTGCTGGGTAGAAAATCAAACACCAGGAGGAGTAAGGTAAGGTAAGGGGGAGAGATGAGATGGGAGAGAGGAGAGGAGCCAGGAGGGGGAGGGGTGGGAGCACATGTGGTGAAAAACTCATTAAAGTGAGCAGCAACTGAGGGAGGGTCAGCTACTGATGATCCAGTAACTATGAGGATTAGGAAAGAGGACGGGGCTTGGGGGTCAAAAAGTGGGCGAATCACCTTCCAGAATTTGGCTGGGGAGTAAAGTTTATTCTAGAGGTTGGCCTTAAAATAAAATGACTTAGCAGTATGAATGGCTTTTCTGCAATAGCTGTTAAGTGCCTGTAAGACAGGAGGTGCAACAAGGAGCAGGATAATTTATGCCTGGCTCAAGCATGATCACAGGACGTGCACACATCTGTGAGATCATAAGTGATCCAAAGTTGGTAAGAGGATTTAACCCTGTATTTTCTGATGGAAGCATGCTTGTCCCAAACAGAGGTAAAAGTAAAGTGGAAAAGGGAGAAGGCTATATCAGTGTCTTGAGGAGAGAATGGAGGACCAGTCAGTTGCAGCCAGGTTGCTCAGTAGAGCTTCTTTTTTCAGTGACCATAGGGACCTGGATATGATATACTTAGGGGAGGAAGGAGGGAACAAGACTTTTCTTTTCTTTTCTTTTTTTTCTCTCCATGGCCCCAGTTGGCTGACATTCATGCCTGTCCTCTCAGCCCCATCTCCCAACCCACAGGACTTACCTCCCATCTTCCCCCTTGGCTTGCCCTCCATGACAGGGCAGCAGGGAGTCCCTCTCAAACCACCGAGACCAGATCCAGTTCAGGGAGGTGCCTGCTATTTGGAGAGGAGCCTGTGGAGGATGGCAGTCATCCAAAGTGCCCAGGACCTTTTTCTCATTTTTGCCAGGGGGGAGCGTGCAATGCCAACAATGGCAGAGCTGTGCACACTTCTGCATGCAAAACACTGGTCAGCTGCCCTGCCTCCACCCTATGTTATGCGATACCTGGCATGCCAACACCCAACCACCACTAGATGTCAGGCTGGTGCCGGTCTCTGATCTCCCTCTCCCTGGGAGAGGAGTGCTGTCATCTGTACACACGATCCTCTCCCTCTGTGGCAGACCCCCAGTGACCTGCTCACAGGTCACCAGTGTGGCAGGAGCCAAACTTTTCTGACACAAAATGTCATACAGTGATCACTGAAGGTATCTGGCAATATACAGTACTTGCTGCAATGATGTGGTGTGGATGTAAGGCAAGGATCCAGTCCAGGAGAGTATGGTTTGATGAATAAGCATTGAGATGTGTGGTTTCAGTGATGAGTTGGGAGAGGTTAAGAGACTCAGTCCTGTGAGGGGTCGGACTGAAGGTTGGGGAAAGCCATATAATGTTAAACTACCTCAGGAAAATGATCCAACCACCAGAGGAGTGTGAGGTGTGGGTAGTGACTGTTCAACAGAGATGAGGCGGAATTCTTGGAGAGGCATGGAAAACATCAGCAAAAATGGGTATTGAGGAGGCAAATGAAAGTTTGGTGAGAAAAAAACTCATGGGAGGAGGGTGCAGCCTTACTGTGAGTGATGGTGCAGGAGAGACTCTGACAGACATATAGAGCAATGCCACTCCCTGGTTTACCCCTGTCCTGTCTGAAGAGGTGTTAATTGGGGATGGCCAAGGTAGATTCAGGAATCCTTTAAGAGAGTCAGGATTCCATGATACAGAGGGAGGTCTTAAGAGAGTGGATAAGCTAATACAGTGAGAAGATCCAGTCTAGGGAGGAGGCTCCTAGCACTGAGATGGAAAATACTAAGGCATCTAGGAATTAAAGAGAGGGAGGATGGAGAGAGAGAAGAACTGAGGTTGAGTTCAATATCACCAACAAGGAGATGAAGCAGGGTAAAGAGGTGGAGTATGAAGTAGGACTTGCATTCCCTTGTCTGGGGAGGAGAGGGAAGGGGAAGTACAGGGAAGAGAATGGAAGAGAAACTCCAGGTTGAGGGATGAGTAAAAAAGGAGAATTAGGATGGATGGAGGATTTAACACTTAACAGAGGCATCCTTGCCTATAACGAGAAAGCAACAGTTTCAGCATATCTGCACAAAACAGATGAATAATGACTTAATTGACAATTAGTGCTCAACAAAAAGATAGGGTGTAGCAGTAAACACCAACTTTAGCACAAAACAACTAGTGAAACTAGTAGTGCTCACCTAGATAAGGCGTAGCAACACGCAACAGACTTAGCAGAAACAAGATTACTAATTCATTAGTAGCAGTCGCCCACTATAGATAGGGTGTAACATAAAGCAACAGATTCTGCAGAAAACAGACTACTAATTGATTTATTTATTTAGAAAAAATTCACCAGGAGAGCAACATGAACTGTGAACTGCTTGTTGCCAGAAGTGTCCGGGGGGAGGGAGTACAGAGGGAGGAGGTGAAAACCTCAGTAGAGACAATAAACGTGCATTGCATTACAAACTAAGTAATTACATGGACATAACACAGATAGAACAAGTACCTTTTTTTTAGCTATAATTCAATTATCTAGATAAGTGCAGCAATATCCTGGAGTCATTGTGACAGATAGCAACATATAGCAAACATCATAGAAACAGGGTAGTACATTTAGTACACAATATAAGAGAATAATCTTAGTGAACAAAGCCAGCTTAAGACAATGGTGCAGAGCTGAGAACAGTGAGCAAAGCTGGTAGATTGAGGAAGTGGTCAGGTGGATAAAAAAACATGCATGGGAGACAAGTGCTTATAGTACTTATAGTAGTGGAGGTAAGGGATACTAAGTGATATTTTATTGCCCTATACATTCATAACATGCAGAAGAAATTTGAAAAGATTTGAGGAGGGTAGGGGTGGGATGAAGAGGGGGATCCTGGACATTCTCCTTCAGGATGCTGAGAACCCTGCAAAGGAGGGAACAGGCAGGAGATTAAAGAAATAGGGATAAAGGGAGAGGGGATGGAGAAGGAGGGAAGGGCCTAGAAATTTACCCCTTCAGGATGCTGAAAACCCTGCAAGGGGAAGTAGGACAGGCAGGAGATTAAAGAATTGGGGATAGTGGGGGGGGGATTGGAGGAGGGGAGAGGGGAAGCCTGGACAATCTCCCCTTCAGGATGCTGAGAACCCTGCAAGGGGAGTGGAACAGGCAAGAGATTAAAGAAAAGGGTGTAGAGGGAGGGGGAGCATGGGAGAGAGAGAGGTTGGACGAGGCAGTGGTGGAGGGCAAGAAGAAGGTGGCAGGGGGGAAGGCACTTTAGAGGAGGAAAGTTGGAAGGATGTGAGATGGGAGTGAGAGGAAGCCAAAGGAAGGGGGAGGGGTGGGTTAAGGTAGGAGGTGGGAGTTGAGGAAGATGGGAGGCAGCTGAAGCAAGGAGAAGATGGAAGTGAATAGGGGAGTTTATCTGAGGGGATTAGTTACCAGTACAGCAGTGAACTGTGTGCCTGCCATGGAGGAGAGCAAGGGAATGGTGAGACTGGGCAGAGTGAATTTCAAGAGGGATAGAGTTCCAGGTGCTAGGGAATTTGTATGAGAAGGTGGAGTGATCAGTAGATGTACGCTGTGGAGAGATGGCAAGTGTTCTGTGTGTTGAGGATTGAAGGGAGTAGCAGGATGAAGGAAGGACAGAGAAGCAGGAGGACATGTAAGATGGCAGAGAGCTGAGCCAATACTTGCTACAAGGTTGGCGGTGTGGGACAGGAGCCTGGCAGTGAGGGTACGGAATGACAGTGAGGTATAAAGATTGCAGTTGTGTGTGAGGGGGGGGCAGCCAAGAACATAGTGCCAGAATGAATTAAAGAGAGTGACCAGTCTGGATTAGGTGGTCTTAGGGGCAGAACTGTAGACAATGTCCCCAAAGTCGAAGACTGGAAGAATCATCTTTTGGACAATTTCATGCCTAGCTTTCAAGGGCAGGCAGCTGCGATGTCGCTACAGGGCACCGAGCTCAGGGATGAGCTTATTGTGAATGGCATCAATGTGTACACCGAATTCTAGATTTTTGTCTAGCCATAGCCCAAGTTATTTAAATGAAATTATGTTGTCCAGTTTGGTACCAGTCAGGGTATGAAAGATGGGGATGGAGTCAAGTCTGGACAGCTTTTGTCTGTTGCCAAAGGTCATAGAGACCCTTTTTTTGACATTCAGCAAGAGTTGGTTAGCACTAAACCAGCGCTGGACATTGTTGAAGTCCAGTTGAAGACTGGTAGTCACTTCAGCAGGGGAACTCCCAGAGGAGAATAACACGGTGTCATCAGCATACATATGTATGCTAGCAGATGTCAGGGAGATCATTTATGAAAATGGAAAACAGAACTGGACCAAGTACCAATCCTTGTGGGACACCTGTGGTGACTGGGGGTGTGTGGAGTTGCCAACTCTGACAGATTGGGTCCTGTCAGTAAGGTATTACTGGAAACAGCTGGTTGCGGAGTCAGAAAGATCGGCCACTATCAGCTTAAACAGGAGAAGGGAGTGGGTGACGCTGTCAAATGCTTTGGCAAGGTCAGCAAAGATGGCAGAGGTAGTGCATCCCTGGTCCATCATGGTGAGAATGGAATCCATGAGCCGGAGGAGGGAGGTGGTAGTGGAGTGGTTTTATGGAATCCAGACTGGAAAGAGGTGAAGAAGGAGGAGGAGTTAAGGAAGAGGGAGAGTTGCTCTAAAGTCAGGTGCATTTGAACCTTGGCCAGGATAGGTAGCAGGCATTTGGGGTGGAAAATGCCAGGTTTGGAGGGGTTCCCACCTTTGGAAAGGGGGATCATGGTAGCAGACTTCCAAATATTAGGTACAGTTGTGTGTGAGAAGGATAGATTCAGAAGATAGGTTATGGGGAGTGCAGTAGCATAGGCAGAAAGGTAGAAAAGTTTAGGGTCAAGACCATCAGGGCTTTTTCCTTTGGTGGGATTCAGGGCAAGTAATACTTGCAGGGTGTCATCAGGGTGGACAGGTTTAATGGTGAAGCATGAAGTGGGTAGAGATTGAGAGTGGGGGGCATTAGGGGAACAATGAGGGGAAGGAATGCAAGGAGAGAGGAGGCACAGGTGGTGAAGAAGTTTTTGAGCTCCTCTGCCACAGAAGGAGGATTATCAATTATATGGAGCCAATTTTTAGGACTGGAGAGGGGGTTGAGATAGAGAGGAGAACATGGCGTGGATAACCTTCCAAAATTTGGTTGGGTTGTTTAAGTCATTATCGAAAGAGGTGTTGAAATGGTCCACTTTGGCGAGGTGGATGGCATGGGTACAGGCATTCTGGGGTGCGTGATAGAGCCGAAGGTCTTAAGGAGAGCTAGAGGACTTGTAGGTGCCCCATGCTTGGTCATGCACTCGTTGGCATGTGATGAGTTCGGCAGAAACCCACGGCAGGTGGTTACCTCTGACCCTTGCATTTCTTAGTGGGTCATGGATGTCCCTTACAGATAGGAATTACTTGGTAAATAAGGACAGGGCTGCATCCACAGAGGAAGCAGTGGAGATGGGTGACCAGTCGAAGCAGATCAGCTCGCTATGGACAGCGAAGATGTCGAGAGAATGGAACAAGTGGATTTTAAGAATGATAGAAGAGGACTTTAGTTGGTGGATTTTGCAAATGCAGTAGACTATATGATGATCACTAAGTGCATCAGGAGAGTACTAGACTTAATGTCATGGTGTGGGTGTGAAGATTATTAGTAGTGCTTACTCAAATAGGGTGTAGCTGCAAGCAAAAGACTTGGCCGAAAACAGACTACTAATTTAGCAGAACTTCTCACTCAGATAGGGCGTTGCTATAGCTTAGTCTAATCAGGAACAGACGTGGTGATGTGCATTACATATACAGTTTTACCTGAGTGTCGAGAGGAGCAGAGTTCCTGGCTACCAGCTGCCTTTTCTGGCTGGCTCTCCATAACTTACTCACCTGACATCCTTTGCTCTGTGGTCCTCAGTGCTCCAACCAGAGTGTGTAGTATCTATTAAAACCAGTGAACTTTAAAGTGCAATAAAGGCTCATGATTGACCAGTAGGTGATGGGAGGGAGGAGAATTGAATTCAGATCCCCGTGGGGTCAGCACTCTACTGCGCAGAAATTGGCAGTTGGGAAATGAGCTGAGAGGGAGCAAACAGCTTTCATGCCCCTAGCAAGGCTCCCACAGAATTCAAGTGACTCTGACTGCTTGAACAGTCTGGCTACAGATTTAAATTCCAGGGGAATTTTCTGGCTTCACCCCCACTAGAATAAACATCCCTGATTGGTTGGAAGGTAGTGGGAGGGAGGAGAATTGAGTTTGAGCTCCTGTGGGGTCAGCCCTCTTCTGTAAATCAATCACAGGTGGACAGTGGACTGAGAGTCAGCAAAAAAGCTCTTATGGCCATCAGTGAGGCTCCCACGGAATTCTGGCAGCTCTGATTCCTTGAACAAAGTCTGCCTAAAAATTTAAATTCTGGTTTGTTTTTTGGCTCTGGCTCTATCTCCACTGGAATAATGGCCTCTGATTGGTTGGAAGGTGGTGGGAGGGAACACAATTGAATTTGGGCTCCCATGGGGTCAGTGTTCTTCTGCACAGTGATTGGTGGGAGGGTGGATTCAGAGTCAGCAAACAGCCCTCATGGCCTCTAGCAAGGCTCCCAGGGTATTCCGGTGGCCCCAACTGTTTCAACAAAGTTTTGCTACTGATTTAAATTCTAGTCAGCTTTTCTGGTTCTGCCTCTGACTCTGCCAGAATAAAGGCCCCTGACTGGCTGGAAGGTGGTGGGAGGGAGGAAAATTGATTTTAAGATCTTGTGGGGTTGGTGCTGTCCTGTACAGTGATCACTGGGTAGGGGGTAGGTTGAGAGTCAGCAAACAACCCTCATGTCCTCCAGCAAGGCTCCCATGGCATTCGGGCACCTCCTCCTGCTTGAACAAAGTCTGGCTACAGATTTAAATTTTAGTGGGCTTTTCTGGCTCTGCCTGTGATGGTATAAAGCCTGTGATGGGCTGGAAGATGGTGGGAGGGAGCAGAATCAAGTTCTGGCTCCCATGGGGTCATTGATCTTCTGTGCAGTGATTAGCAGGTGGGGGTGGGCTAAGATGCAGCAGTGTTGTGGTGGCTCCAACTGGTTGAACAAAGCTGGCAGCAGATTTAAATTCCAGATGTCTTTTCTGGCTCCGTCTCTTCTAGAATAAAGGCTCCTGATTGGCTGGAAGGTATTGGGATGGAGGTGGTGGTGAGATGGAGGAGATTCGAATTTGGGCCCCTGTGGGGTCAGGGCTCTTCTGCGCAGTGGGTGTGGGTTTGCTGAAAGTCAGTAAACAGCCCTCACTACCCCCAACAGGGCTCCTGCAGCATTCTGGCAGCTCCAAATCTCTGGGAGATGAATTCCACAGTAGTAGTTTATTAACATCCCTTGTGCTCTGCTCTGCTTTAAGAGGGAATTAGGAAGTCTGGAAGAAAAAGTTAGGAGAGAAACTCCCCAACTGTTGGTTATATATTTGTTGTGAAGTAAATTCCCTAACTGCTATTTTTTGTCCCCCCTATGTACCCTCTTCCACAATGTCCCAGGATGTATAATTTGGGGTTTTGTTTAACATCTTGGAGAGAAGCTCCCCCAGCAGCTGGTTTTAGGTTATTGGGAGGGGTAATTGCCAGTTGCTGTTTTTTCACCTCACTCCAATTTGCCTCATATTCCAAATGCTAAGAGAAAATCAATTTATCAAGAAA
This sequence comes from Neoceratodus forsteri, assembly GCA_016271365.2. Classification (NCBI taxonomy): domain Eukaryota; kingdom Metazoa; phylum Chordata; order Ceratodontiformes; family Ceratodontidae; genus Neoceratodus; species Neoceratodus forsteri. Next base: position 1,518,057,639 of record CM057456.1, read on the forward strand.
ATACAATACTTGCATTATAATTTACATTTAGGCTGATTCCTACCCTCTAGTGTGGCTATCTGACTTTCCTTCACAATATGATGACTATAGCTACAAGCTGTTCTACAATAGAAGCAGTCTGGATGGAGAGGTCAATACCAGTCCATTCACAGAAGAAAGGGTTCTGAAAGAACTCTTAAAACTAAAGGTAGACAAAGCAATGGGGCCTGATGGGATTCACCGCAGAATTCTAAAATAACTAAGGGTAGAACTAGTGACACCACTGACTACCCTTAACAAATCATGGGAGGATGGTGTGGTACAGGAGAACTGGAGGAGGACAGATGTGACTCCCCTTCACAAAAGTGGGAGCAGAGCAGAGGCAGGAAACTACAGAGCTGTTAGTTTGACCTCTGTGGTAGGGAAAATGATGGAATCACTTCTAAAGAAAAGAATTGTTGAGTTCCTAGAGGCCAGAGGGGCACAGGACCCAAGGCAGCATGGATTCACAGCAGGTAGGTCATGTCAGATGAATTTAATAGATTTATTTGACTGGGTGACCAATGTAGTAGACTAGGGAGGGGCTGCAGACATGGCCTACATAGACTTTAGCAAGGCATTTGACACAGTCCCACACAAAAGATTAATACACAAGTTAGCCAGCCTTGGAGTAGGTCCCAAGGTGCTAGCATGGGTACAAAATTGGCTGGACAACAGGATGCAGAGGGTAATAGTAAATGGAGTTTACTCTGAAGAAAGGGGGGTTACTAGTGGGGTACCGCAGGGTTCAGTACTGGGACTTGCCCTCTTTAATTTCTTTATAAGTGACATTGCAGAGGGACTGGAAGGAAAAGTATGTCTCTTTGTAGACGACACAAAGACCTGCAACATGGTTGATACAGAAGGTGGAGTGGAAAGGATGCAAAGGGACTTGGCAAGGTTGGAGGAATGGTCAAATGTATGGCAGCTTAGATTCAATGCAAAGAAGTGCAAAGTAATGCACCTGGGAAACAAACATTCCAAGGGAAGAGTACACAATGGGGGTGAGATAATAACAGCAATAGAAATGGAAAGGGACCTGGAGGTAGTCACATCAGATGACCTTAAGGTGGGCAAGCAATGTGAAAAGGCAGTAAGGAGGGCTGGTGTGATACTGGGATGCATAAGGAGAGGCATCACCAGTAGAAAACAGGAAGTTGTTATCCCTCTGTACAGACAGTTGGTGAGACCCCATCTGGAGTTCGGAATCTAGTTTTGGATACCCCTTCTCCACAAGGACATAGACAGGATGGAGGCTGTCCAGAGGAGGGTAACTAAAATGGTGCACAGTCTGCACCAGAAGACATGCAAAGAGAGATTAAAGGAGCTTAATATGTATACACTTGAGGAGAGGAGGAAGAGAGGGGAAATGATAGAAACTTTCAAGTACATCAAGGGAGTTAACAGAGTCCAAGAGGGTAGCATCTTCCAGAAAAAGAGATGTGCCAGAACAAGGGGGTACAGTTTGAAGATAGAGGTGGGGACGGCTCAGAGGTAATGTGAGGAAGTATTTTTTCACAGAGAGGGTTGTGGATACATGGAACAGCCTCCCTGAGGAGGTAGGGGAGTCAAAAACAGTGGGGGAATTCAAGAATGCATGTGACAGACATAAGGCAATTCTAGTAGGGAGTAGGAGGAAGTAGGCTGTTGATTAACTAGGATCCACAGCTTATCCATTAGGTAGGGAAATTGACAGACTAGGTGGGCCAAGTGGTCCTTATCTGCCATCAAATTCTGTGTTTCTATGTTTCTGTGTATCCAGTAAGATGCGCCTGCTCAGCATTAGGTGAGTCTGGGTGCTTGGTGGGGGTGACATTCCCCAAGCATAATGAACAATATCTAAAAGTCAAGCACTCACAGACAAAATTGTTAATGATGCTCCAAATACTCAAAATAAAGTGCCAATGCCAAATTATTTTTGTGATCTTTAGCCCACAGTGTTCTGGTCAAAATGGAAAATCACAGATTAGGAGATCCTACATGGTTAGAATGCTGGTAAGTGGATGTGAAGTTACATTGTTGAATGAAGCAAAGGAAAGGTCTAATAAAATAGAGTTGATCTTTTGGTACAAAAGGAACATCATGAATGGGAAGAAGAACCAATGACACTAGTGCTGGACTACAGTCCAGTAGCAGTGCAGATTGGGGTAGTAATTAGAAAGAGCTGGTCAATTCTACATGGAGATAAAAGCCTGCAAGAAGAAATTGGCCCATTTCCAACAGTCAGATTCTGAAAAGAGGAAAACCTTAAAGGCATGTTAGTTCACAATGAATACAATTCTGAGAATGCAAATACAGGCAATTAGGGAGCAGAAACATATAAGAAGCATCTTGAAGCCTTATATGAATAGCCTAATGGGAAACCACTTTAGGGATTTCCACAGTTTAGATTCCCAAATATTTTCAGTTCATAGGAATTGACTGGATACCACAAGCTAGACAGGGTGGTAACAGATTTAGAAGGCTGCTCAAAAGTGAGAGCATGTGGATATTTATGTTTCATACTCTTACACCTAAAGGCTTCAGCGATGAGTGGGACCTGAAGCCATTTCTAGAACTGAGCATGTTAAAAACAGGTTGTACTTCAATATGGAAAGTCACCATTCAGCTAAAAAGCATGATGTTTAAGTGCATGATTTTGTCAACTTTGTATAAGCTAGTAACTTAAATTGCCCATTTCAAGTTAATGAGAAAACTCAGCCTCCTGTTCTAACTCTATCAACCCCACCTTCTAAGCTAGCCTATGGCCCTACATGGAGTTCTATGCTCAGTTTTGGGCACCATACAAAAGGGAAGAAATAAAGAAACTGGAAAATGTACGGAGAACAGTCACCAAGCTGATATCAGACATAAAACATCTAACCTATGAAGAAAGACTTAATGAGCTCAGAATGTATACCATAAGTTACAGACACGTGAGAGGGGATATGTGCTTGGTTAATAGGGCATTTAAAAATGGTGACTTGTGGAACTATGCAGGATTGGAAGCCAGTGAGAAAACAAAAACAGTAAGAGGACATGATATGTCACTAAAAGCTGAAAACTATAGAAACACAGTTAGAGGTGAATGGTTTAATCAATGGGCAGTGTCTATATGGAACAATCTTCCAGGTAGAGTAGTACTGTATCTAACAACGCAATCAGTCAATCTAAAAAATCATTGGAGAAAGCACTGAAACTACAGAGAACTGTATGTATGACATAGTTTGGAAACAGGTCATAAACCATTAGTGCTAATTGACAAGTAATAAATCCTATCAAGCCTATGAATCCTACAAGTTGCCTCGTATTTTATTTGAAGGCACACAAAGCAGAAAAGATACTCCTGACCTTTTAAATCCACCGCCAGTTTACTAGCAATTAATAGTTGAAATATTTTCATCTTAACAGTAAAGGTTTACACTGCTCAAGTTCCATCATACAAGCAAACAAGCTGCATTACTGTCCTTGTCTTCTGTACTTTATTCACATAACTTACAGTATAACAAAAAGATTGGTTTTTATGACACTTTCCTTTCATCTATGACCCAGACCCACATCGCTAAAGTGAATAATGTGAAGACCTAAAAACAAAGTGATGTAGTATGTGACTGGAGCAGGGAGAGCTGGGCTATTTAGTCAAAAACCTGGAATTGTTTAAATTCATGTTGTACAGTACATTGCTATCTTGGAAAAAATGGTAATAAAAAGCTTTGCCAATATGGCATAGGTCTTTGATCCAGAATTACAGTTTCTCACTTTTTCCTGAAATTTTCTACCTGTCATCTAACCCTTCTGTTGTAAGTATTACTGTGTACCAGGATCTCATTCTTGCCACCTATGCAGCAAAAGCAAGCTGTATGTTAATACGGTAAAATGGCGCTAGTAATATAATAAGCAACTTAAATACGTTATGAAACTAATAGTAAACAGTAGGACTCTACAGATCCTTTACTGATATTGATTGTATCAAAAAAAAAGCATGAAGTTAGTAACAAGAATGGGTGAGAACTGCAGTTTTCTGAAACTGCGTAAATTTTGAACAAAAAAAATAGTCTACAAAGTAATCACTTTTTGGTGCAAATGTTCGGGTTCCCAATTAGGCTCACACATCAGCAAATTAAGTAAAATGATATATTAGCAGTTCAGTGAATAGAAACAGAAATTGATTCAAAAATCATATGCTCTAAGGTGATTGGTTGATTAGATGTATATGAAGGTGAGGGACACACCAGAATCCTGACCCCTGATGAAGTCTCAGCATGGGAAGTGCTAAGGGACCTTCTGACAGTGGAGGATCTCCCAATCTGTGATATTCAATTTTGACCTGAACACTGTGGATTTAAAAATTACAAAAATAAAGTGGCACAGCACTTTAAATGGAGTCTTTGGAGTAACTTTTGTGGATGAATGCTTGACTTTTAGACACTGTTTGTGTTACAACATACTCTAAAACTGCTTTTTTGTGTTTTAGAGATGTTAGTAATACTAAACTGAGCTGATGGATTTCTGTGGATATGAAAAGCAAATTGCAACAATTTGAAATATATAATAATAGTGTCAAAATACACAGAAGTTCACAATGTTATGGTGTGAAACCTGGTTTAATTACACATAAAATACAAACAGTAGTGGGGAGTGGTAAGTATGACAAGGAAACATCAGGGAGGAAGAAGCGTTATAAGAGTTGATTTGAGAAATATTGTCATAATCAGGAGGTTAAGGACCAATCAGATTGAATTGGTGTTGCCACAGAAATACATTATTTTATAAAAGGATTATGAGTTCTCATATTCAGTTTTTTACTACTTCTATAAGGTGAATGAGATAACATTGAGAATTAAGCAGTGTGGTTCACTGAAATGTGATGTTCCGCAGTTCTACCAGGTCACTCTATTAATGTACCAGAGTACCAAATGTGTAGAAAATGTCAGGTGCTCGGTTCACAAAAAAAAAAATGCAAAGCACAGCACACAATTTTGCTTTGGGCTTTGTGATTGCCAGGGTGTCCAAAACTGCTATTCACAGTCGGGTAGCACACCATGCTATCTGACTGTGAATAGGAATAGGTCGAGGCAGCAGCAACTCCAGTACCACTAGTGCTACCCCACTAATGCTCCCCTGACATGCAGCCAGCAGTATGGCCCTGCAATGAACAGCACAGGACCGCTATTCCCAATTCACAAAGGAAGCCATGCAAATGAGCCCATTGGATATGAAAGGCACTGGGTGGTCCTTTGCATGCCCAATATTGGCCCATTTAGACAGGCTGCAGCTAGTTCTGCGTGCTCTCCATCCTCTACCCTAGATGAAGCTGTGTGTCAGGTCTAGAGTGCTAGTGCCCCCCCCAGTCGATCACCAATTGCTGGCCCAAGTAAAACATATGTAACCCCCTTCTTCCCATGGGTTACAAGAATCCCATTAGAATTAGTGGTAGGCAGGGAAGGCAGCTAGTAATTTTCCAGTAAATGGATTTCACTCTGTCTCTCCCTCTGTCGTCAATCTCAGCTAAGAGCTGGAGGGGTGATGTCATTTAGAACTCTCACAGCAGCATAAGCCATGGCCAGCTGTTGTGAGAGAGTGAGATAGAATTCTGTAGTCAGTTGGTACCTGGAGTCTTCAGAGTGTAGTTGCAGATCCAGCAGCAGCTCTGATATAGAGCTGCAGTGTTCCTGCTTGTTTTTCTTTCTCACTCTAGTAGAGTTCAGAAATTTTCCAGGTTGGGTAAAGTGGTGGAAACTGACTCCAAGAGATTTTCTGTGTTTCATCCCAGGAGGGATGGAGCAGGCTACCATGATGTTAGGGGCAATCCCATTGATCCTACCAGGACATTTGGTGAAGCTGCCTTGCGTACATCTTCTGTGGGTACTTTTGTTTTGTGTGAAACTGCCCAGTTGGTACCTGTATTTTAAGGGTGGATTCTCTGAAAGAGGGACCCTGTCACCCTAAACAGTTTAAAAGTTGACTGCCCTCTGTGAAGTCCAGTATGTGACCATCCAAGTGAACAGAACTTTTACCTTTGACACCCCTGTGGTGTTCTGTGAGGATGTTAAGTGTGAAATACATTTCTAGAGAGCATCTTCAATTTTGGTACAGTGTTTTATTTATTTTAGTCTTTGGTAACCAGGTAAGGCCCACTGGGCACAAATACCTGTTTTCATGGGTGACCTGGGAGCACTGTGCAGTTAAGTGACTTGTTCAGAGTCACACAGTATGCAAGAGGAGTTTGTGAGAATCAAACTCAGGTCTGGTCTACTGGATGTATCAAGCTTGTTCACACCTCATTCCTCTAACCTCTAGGCTATACTGCCAGCCCAGTGTGAGGTGTATTTACCACAGGGATGGCCAAGTATGAACTTGGACTCAAAAGGTGGGAGACCTCCCCCATCTGGAGTGACCAGTTTAGCACTCTGGGTTCTGAAGGGAACCTTTGTTTATTCTGTCAGTGTATGTGGCCAATGCCTAAAGAAAGTTCTACCCCAGTGAATGGGTTTTCTCCAGTTCTACCCCAGTGGGTGGGTTTTTCTCCAGTTTACCCCTTGTATGCGGATTCTGTGAGTGTGGAGTCAGTAGTGCTCTTTTGTGGTCTGTGTGCCACAATTTATCCTATGCAATATGGGAAGCCTCCAAGTACTGGCCATATGTGCCTAGTCGAGGGAAATTGCTTGTGTGTGTTTTACAGGTGGCTAGTCCACAATTTCTACAGTTATCCTATGCTATATAGGAAGTTTTGGAGTTCTGTACCTCAAATGTCTGCATTTCAGTATGTGTAACCCTTGGGGGTCCATCTTCGCTTTTTGTTGTTCCTACTGTGTTTTGGGATAAAGCCACACTCTAGAATCCCAACCTGGTTTGGGCATTTATGTTATTGCTTCCTGTGTGTGGAGTTATTTGGGTACCCCTATCCAGAAGTGCAAACCTAGCATAGCCCTGAGCAAACATTTTCTCCCCAGGATCTGGGTTGTGGATATGGTATTGATCCCAGCCAGATGTGTGCCAGGTAGTATCCACACTTGGTTTGTGTGTTTTGATAGTGTCTACTCTATCTGGCATATCCCACCTTGTCTAATGGTGGCACATCAATGTAACCCCCACCCTCTCTTTTCTCCTAGACTATGGGATGTGTGCCTACTGGTTAAATAAGGGGCTGGTGGGGGGTTACACATATATTTCCTGTTGTTAGTGGTCCCTTCCCCCCGATCTCTGATCACCGGCTTGAGTTGTAAAAAGTATATTCCCTGGTGCTAGTGGTTTCTCCTCTGTGTTCAGTGATTGCTGGCCCAATATAAAATAAAAGACATTCCCTGGTGGTGTGAGCTATCAGTCAATGAGAGGGTACTGTATATAGTATGCACTCATTGACAGCTCAGTTGGTGGCTAGCCATAGAGGAAAGAGGAGGGCTGTGCCAGTCACTGACTCAGGTTCACGATGGGGGAAGCAGGGTGGTCGGGCACTACCTGCCAGTGAGGCAAGTCCAGTAGACACCAGGGAAAAATATAACTTGTATTACATGGGCAGATCAGGTAGGGAGGTGGGTCCACTAGATGGCTCTATGATACCGGTTCAGCAACACTTTTGTCGACCGGCATCACAGCGACAGAATTTATGTCAACTGCAAGTTGCGGTAGACATAAATCCCAAATGCCTCCCACTCCTGTACCTCCCATGCGGGGATGTTCTGCCCCCCGCACCTCCCCCTTACTTTAGATTATCAACTCCAGTCAGAGTTGATTCGGGGAGGGGGTACAGGACCCGGAGACAGTCTGCCCCTGTCTCTGGTGCACCAACACAGCAACCTGTCAGCAAAGTGTCGATTTTTCCGACAGCGAGGTATGTCGCTGTGTTGGTCTCACTGTCAGGGGGGCAATCCCCACTAGACCACCAGGGAAGCATTCAAGTTATGGCAATGAGGGATCGGGGATAGGGAGTAGAGATGTTGTGAAGTTTAAATCCGCCATTGAAGTTCCCACAAAGTCACCAAATTCTCCCTGCGAAAAACTTTGCGTAAATGGCCTCTCTGGTGCTAAAACGTCAACAGGTAACTTAGTTAACGCTGACTTTTTTAGTAACTTCAAAAGTAATTGGCTTAATCTGGTGCCAGTTAACTTCAAAGGCAACTTTGACTTTATTAGTAACTTCAAAGTTAATGAAAAACATGGTTTGTCACATGATTCACTTACTGCATGTCACATGGGAGACTCCAGGCAGGAAGTGAATGTTTCACTTTCATTTCAGCAGCTTTACCTGAAGAAGAGTGGAGACAGTCTGATTGGCTCAGAGGAGAGCATTTTATATATCTTCAGAGTTTAGAGTTGAATATTTTGCACCTCTTTTAGTATTAATCCTTATCTTTCTTTACTGCACTTTCTGATTTTATAAATGTTGTTAGTGTATACTTCTTTTTATGTTGCTTGCACGCATGTGCAAGAAACATAGTGCCATCATCCGAGTTTTCAGAGGTGTGTCAACCCCTCTTCCAATACAGTCAGTGTGTTTACAGGCGCGGCCCCAGTTCCCCAATGAGTGCTACAGCTGTCTATGACAGCTCCAAAATGCAGCGGCATACAGTTCAAAGGGAGAGCTCCACTTCAGTGAGCAGAGCTCTCCCCCCACGCACACACATGCGCAAGCACGCATATGGCGTGCTGATGCGCTCTCCCCCCACGCATACACTGTATGGCTGATGGGGGTGCCCAATCCACCGTCGGCTCCACACCCCCCCCAACAGCTGTCCAGGTGCCACGCTAGGAGCCTACCCCAGCGTGGCAACAACTGTTATAGCCGACAGGGTGCCCAATCTCCATTGGCTCCAAGGCTGCACCCCAAATAGCTTTGATTGCCGCTGGGAGCCCACCCAATTTGGCAAATCTTGTTTTGGCCAACGGGGTGCCCAATTCCCCATTGACTCCACATCCCCCAAAACAGCTTTTCTCTGCTGCCGCTGAGGAGCCCACCCAGCATGGCAAATGTCCAAGTCGTCTTCTTAAAAAAAAACAACCTGTGAATAAAAACTGTCCTCGTAGTCTCCCTGCCTCCTCCCACAACCCGCACCTAACCCACTGCGCACCCTGCCTCCTACACCCCTCACCCTATACTTACTTCTGGAGCTCGGCACAATGATCATCGGTGGACCGGGAATACATCTGCATTCTTCAAAGCTGACCGTGAACTGAGGAAATGCCGGTAAGCTATATAATGGGATAGTTAGGGTTTTTTCAACTTTGTTGCATATCTCAGGCATTTTGGGGAATTTTGGCCCCAAATTTTCAGCATGGGGTTTTTTGGACCCCTCCTCATGAATTCTTGCACTGTCATGTCATTAATCGGGCCTGAAGGGTGATTTCGAGGTCACTGCATGAAATCACTTTTCAGGACTGATTAATGAAATGACACTGCAGTGTTCATAAGGTGGGCTCTCAAAAAGCCTATGTTGAAAATTTGGTGAAAAAATTCCTAAAAATGACTGTTTTACGAGCGTGTGTTGTTCAGTTCCTACACATGCTCGTAAGTTCGCGAATTTTCAATATTTTCACTCCAGATTTTCAACATTGCCATTTTACCACACCTCCTTATGAGCAGTACAGCTGTCATTTTTTCACATCCTGCCCAAAACGTGTTTCCGTCCATGTAGCGCACAATGGCGCAGTCGGTGTGTGAAATCAATGTATGGGACACATTAAGAAAATCACAGTGACACTGTTTGTCAGCAGAGGTCTTAAAATGGCTATGTTGAAAATTTGGTGAAATAATTCCTAAAAATGACTGTTTTACGAGCGTGCGTTGCGCAGTTCCTACGCACGCTCGTAAGTTCGCGAATTTTCAATATTTGCACTCCAATGGACTTCCAAATACCTAAACAGCACATAGAAGCAAGCAACATTTGGCACTGACAAATGCTTGTTTTTATTTCTTACTGTCTTTTTCTTTCATTTTCTTTGCATTTCTTTTTGTAATGCAGGGGGGCAGCATCAGGACTCAGCTGAGTCCAGACTGGGTGGAGCTGGAGCACCAGTAAGGTATCCATGCCTTATCAGGTGTATTTTTTCAAAAGTGGCTGCTGCCCCCCCCCAGCTCAGGAAAGGAGTTCTGCTGCTGCAAAGCAGCAACAACAAGAAAATGCTCAGCAGCCTGAACAGCAGCAGCAGCAGGAGCAGGAACAACAGCAGCAGCAGCCACAAGTTCCTCCCCCAACAGGAGCCTGCCCCCTCCTCTTCTGGTGCTCCCCTAATCCCGCAGCACTGTGTGGTGTGGGATTTTTTTTTGACATGCACCCTGCAGATGAGACAGTGGCCATCTGCAAGGTGTGTGGGTGGTGTGTGAGGTGGGGTAAAAAAAGGGAGTCGTCTTAGAACTGGTGGCCCGAGGACGCACCTCTGCATCCATCACCTCACTGAGTGGAGAGCCAAGGAGTGTGATCTGGCTGCATCACATGATGATGGTGGTGGTGGTGATGGCCCTGGGGGAAATGTGGAGCAGCATGAGGTCAGTGGTGCTGCTGCAGTGAGTCAGCATGGTAGGCATGGGATGGACCACAGCAGTACTCCTCCGGTACCTTACAGACAGCACTGCCGTTATGGCAGTGGCAGCAATGATGACCCCATGGCACCTGCCAGAAATGGACATTAGGTAGTTTTGTGGGCTGAGGTGAATGGTCTGTGGCAAGAACTCAACACCTTCCAGCAGGAAATGAAGGCCTGGCTGGACAGTGTCATGTCCAGCCATGAGAGGATCCTCACTCTCCTATCCAAGCTGCATGCTGGTGGTGGTGGGCGTGACTTGTCTTCTGGTGGTGCTGGTGGGGTGGTCTTAGTTGTTTTGTCTCAAGAAACATTTTATTTTATATGTAGTTATTCTGTCATCTGTGTTCTTAATTTCTCCACTCTCTAGTCCCCCCTATTAAAAATAAAAAACACCCCAAAAATATATATATATAAAAAAATAAACACTCTGTTGTTTTAAGGTCTTTTTTCTCTGTCCCCTTTTTTAGTATTGTTTCGTTTGTGTGGATGTCCCTTGCTTGTCCAGTTCTGTTATTTCTTTAATCCTTTTTACACATGATGAACCACTTTCCTTCCTTTCATTTTTGTTGCTGATTCATCATGTGTACTCCCTCCTTCTATCCACAAATGTCAAGAATTTGCCACACTACATAAACTGTTTCCCCATGGTATGTGGTGATGCGTAACTGGTAGTTGTGTTGTGTGCAACCGCCAACCACCCAAAGAAGTGCAAACCATAACACAAACATGAGCTACTCTACTGAGGAGTTAAACATAAATCTGTTTTAAGCATTTAACATGTTTACTGCATTTTTGCCAGAAATGTGAAGTTGTGTCCCCAGACATAAATTGCTTCTCTTCACTGAAATACTGTTGCCGCACACACCTGAGAAGGTGGTGCAAAGCAGGTGTGAAGCTTGCAAAAGAATTTAAACATATTTATCCTACTAAGCATTTTTGGGCCTAACACCCCACCACCACCAGCACTTTGCCAGAAATGTGAAGTTGTGTCCCCAGAGAGAAAACACGTCCTTTCAGTCAAAAACTGTTGCCACACATAGCTGAGAAGGTGGTGCAAAGCATATGTGAAACTTGCAAGAGAACCTAAACATATTTATCGTACTAAGCATTTTTGGGATTGCCACCCCAGTTCCTTTCAGTCAAATACTGCTGCCGCACACATTTGAGAAGGTGTTGCGAAGCATATGTGATGCTTGCAAGAGAACTTTAACATATTTATCATACTAAGCATTTTTGGACCTGCCACCCCACCACCACCAGCACTTTGCCAGAAACGTGAAGTTGTGTCCCAAAAGAGAAAACACATTCTTTCAGTCAAATACTGTTGCCACACACACCTGAGAAGGTGGTGCAATGCATATGTGAAGCTTGCAAGAGAACTTAAATGTATCATACTGAACATTTTTGGGCCTGCCACCCCACCACCACTTTACCAAAAATGTGAAGCTGCGTCTCCACAGAGAAAATGCATTCTTTCAGTCAAATACCGTTGCACACACACCTGAGAAGGTTATGCAAAGCATATGTGAAGCTTGAAAGAGAACTTAAACATATTCATCTTACTAAGAGTTTTTGGGCCTGCCACCTCACCACCACCAGCACTTTGCCAGAAATGTGAAGTTGTGTCCCTAGAGAGAGAACACTTCCTTTCAGTCAAATACTATTGCCGCATGGAGAGGGTGCTTTGATGCTGTTGCTGCGTGCTGCTGTATTTCTGAAGTCAGAGAAACATCCTCGTGCTCATTGTGGTCCTGGATTCATGATGGCATATAGTCATACTGATAGATAAGTACCTTTGTTTTCTTTTCATTGTATTGGAGGGGAGTTACTGCTACTATTTAAAGTCTAATATAGTTGTAATTCTCTTTCATTGATTTTCAGTTATTTGTGCATGTAACATTATACTGCTGGATGCTGTAGTCTGACTCATGCCCAACACTGGTCAACCATGAAGGTAAGTATTTTTCATTTGTGGGGGGGGGGGGTTGCTCATTGGGGATTCATGATGGCACATATACATAGTGCACAGGTAAGTACCTTTGTTTTGTTTTCATTGTAAGGGAGGGTGGTTATTGCTACTGTTCGAAGTCTAATCTATTCAAACTTCACTTTCATTGATTTTCAGTTATTTGTGCAGAATACAGATAGATGACATCATACTGCTGGACAGCTACAACATAGATGCTGTTGTCTGACTCATACACAACATTGTCCAACCACAAAGATAAGTATTTTTGTTTTTTTGGGAGGGGGTGTGGGGACTTCTTTCTGTACCATAATTGATAAATGAATTTCATTTCTTAATCACTGACTCTGCTGTTCTTCTTCATCCTTACAGGTAATCCTTGTGCCTAAATTTGTTACAACGATGTGCTTGATTCACTAAGCAAATGATGCCAGCCCACAGAGAGCACCTGGAAAAAAAGAAATGATTTTTGTGAATGAAAGTCACGGAAAGAAAAGTAAAGTAAACAAATGGAATGGCACAGAACAGAATGGAATAGAAAATAGAAAGGAAAGGAAAGGAAAGGAAAGGAAAGGAAAGGAAAGGAAAGGAAAGGAAAGGAAAGGAAAGGAAAGGAAAGGAAAACATTAAATCACAATGGGGGTTATTCACAAAAGGTGCGGATGGGATATGCCCAGCATAACCCAGGTGCATAGCCCATCCGCACCCGAAGCAGCATTCACAATGCAGTTATGCCCCCCCTCTGCACTAATTCCACAGCTAAGCGCAGAACTCCTCTTGTGGGTGGGCTGGGGCTTCCGCGGGGGGATGTTCAGGCACTCCACATGATTCACTAATATGCAGAGTGCAGTATGTGGGTCCCAGCAGCTATGCGGATGGAGGGCAGCCATAGCGGCTATGCGCCCCCTTCGGTTGCCATGACTGAACCCACCGGAGCAGGTGGGGGGGTCTATGGACTCCTGCAGGTGTGTGCCCCTATCACTGGGGGACAGTGATCAGGCTGGGATGGGCTGTTGGCACATGCTTTCCCTCCGGCAGCAATACCGTCACTCTATATGCCCCCTTCAAGATGGTGCCTGACTAGTGTAAGGGATCCATTGTGGACCCGGGATGGGCAGCTGATTGGCCACCGGCCCAGGTCTGCACTCCCGCCCCCATGTAGCTGTGCACTCAAGGTGGGGATGAGGTTGGGTGCTGGGTGGGGACCACTGCTTTGTAAATACGGTCCCTGCCTGGAAAATCCATAGGTGCTGAACTGGATGCACCTTTATGCGCTGGCTCCATGCTATTTTGTGAATAGTGCCCAGTGATACTTACCATCAGAGTACTACTTCTGGCTTTGCAATTCTGTTTTGGTGTCTGTGTTCTGTAGTAGAACCAGCAAAACCTGCATGAAGAAGATATTACATGAAAACATTTTAATGCTGCAATGAGTTATCAATCATGGACTGATTTTCTGCCTCTAGTAGGCTTATAGACAGGATGCAGTGTCTGAAAAACAGTGCAGGTGTCTTACCAACAGCAGATGAAGAAAGTCCTTGATGCAGTGTGGTTCTGCATAATGATGCCTTGCAGACTTCAGTCAGTGGCTTGATGGAGGACAATGATGAATCTGTCAAGAGAAGAGTTTTGAGGAGGTACAGGAGGTGCTTCTGTTTATCACACTGGTGGCAATGAATCATCACTATGGTGGTGGAAGAGGTAGCCAAGCCAATGCTGTTTCTTACTTGATGTGATTGTGAGGAGGAGGACATAGCTGAAGCAGCCCAAGGAGCACAGAGGAGGTAGAGGAGGTGGTTCTCTTTATCACAATTGACTGCCTAGTACAGACCACTGAGGTGGCGGAAGTGCTATGCCATGCTGTTTCGGTTTGTGTTGGAGAAGGATCCAAGGCATCTACACACAAGAGATAAGGCTGAAGTGTTGAGGTCACTGCTGCACAGCTGTGGTCTATCTTGCTGGCTAGAGTGGGTGTTCAGTATTTCATAAGTGGCATAGTGCATTGTTTACTGCTGTTCAATTTGTTGCAATTGAAAAGCAGCACTAATTAATAGTTGTGGATGTATATCTCAGCACTGAATGTGAGGCATTATTATTATTATTATTATTATTACGTTGACATCCAGGAGTACATGGTTAGGAACGGGTGGGGACATGGAGGGATAAGGAGAAAATAAATAGTAGAGTTCATTATTTTTCCACGTCCTCCATGAAGCATCCCTTACAGTCTTCAATACTGGAAGTGTCACCATACAGAAACTCATTCTCCATCACTGCTTCATCCACTTCAGTGTTGCAAGATAATAATGAGGTACGTCTCGGTCTGCCTAAAGCACTTTCCTCATCATCATCATCACTGTCAATTGGTGCTGTTACCATGGACATTACTCTTTTTGATGGTATGTGAGCCTCACTCATTTTGATGTCAGCATGCCAACATTTTTTGGAGATAGATTTGTGCGCCTGTCATGCACAATGACACATGCTGAACTGAACACCTGCTCAACACTGACACTGGAGGATGAGCAGCTAAGATATTTCAGGGCAACAGCTGTCAGTGCTGGCCACTCATTGGCCTTAGTACCCCGGTATATTAGTGACTCATCTCCAATGGCGGGGTTCTTTGTATCTGCGAAATATGCATCTAACATGTGTTTTGCCAGTCGAAGACGTGCAGCATGATCCTCCTCCTCCTCCTCCTCCTCAGTTTCCTCCACGTCTGTGAATCACACCTGACTGAGGACGGCCAAGATGGGATTCAGCATAGGTTCCTAAAACCTTGCATTGCTTTTCTGCAGTGTGACACCATGGCTGAGATGAAGAGAAGTGTGTGGCAATAACACCAGATTGCTGTGCAGTACCATCATCTTTCTTTGACCCATGTGCCTGTAGTAGCAACTGTGCATCATTTACCCTCTGAGTGAGTAGTTCTGTCAGTCTCTGCAACTCATGATGCCCACCTTGTAATATGGCTGCATGCCCATGTTTATAATGTGGGTCGAGCACTGTTGCAATTCCAAATTCCTCAGACTGCATAATATACATTATGTGGGTGTTGGAGTCTAATGTAGACAGCATATGTTCCATTAATGAGCAAATTGCTCTGTCACCACCTGCCTCCAGCTGTTGCTGCACATTCAGCAGTGTCAGCCTCAGCACCCATAGCAGAGGAATGGACTCACTGATGCAGGAAGTGTCCCCACTAGCTGCCTATGTTGCATGCTCGAAGGGTCTCAGAATCGAGATGAGTCCATCCATCGGGTGCCACTGATCTATTGTGAGACACAAGGATGCCCCACTGTTGTCAAGACTCCAGCAGGAACATCTGCCAGAACTAGACACATGGTGAATTCCCTGCAGGGGAGGGCCTCAAACAACTGGTACAACAACCCATAAGAGACAGAGCTATCCTAGATCTAGTACTGACTAACAGGGAAGGGATCACAGATCTCCAGGTAGAAGGTCACCTGGGGTCCAGTGACCATCACATGGTATGGTTCAATTTGGCCACTACAACTAAATCATCCCATTCCAAGGCAAAATATGGGACTTCAGAGGAGTTGACTTTGATAAGATGGCCAACAGAGTTAAGCTAGTCTTGGCAAAAAGAAACACAGGTAAGGGGGTACAGGCAAAGTGAGCAAGTATTAAGGATGCAATACTTGAAGCAACATCCCATTGTGTTAGACAGAAAAGGAAGTGCAAAAGAAGAAGTAAATCACTTTGGTTCTCAAATACAGTAGCAGAAAAGGTCAGAGCTAAAAGGCTGGCCTTCAGGAAATATAAGGGAACACAGCAGGATGAAGATAGGGAGGCATACCAAACTGCCCTAAGGGAAGCAGGGAAGGCAGTAAGGCAGGCAAAGTCCCAAACTGAGGAAACACTAGCACAAACAGTAAAAGAAGGTGACAAGACTTTCTACAGATACATTAGTGAAAGGAGAAAGTCCAGAGGGGGTATTGCTAAGCTCTAAGGAGAAAAAGGGACATGTGAGGAGGAGGACCCTGTAAAAGCATCTACCCTAAATAGATACTTTTGCTCAGTATTTACTGAAGAGAAGGTAGGGCAGGGCCCACAGCTCAGCACCATGGACACAGGGGGGAGGGAGGTGAGCACTACTCCCTTCACGAAAGAAAGGGTCCTACAAGAGCTCACTAAGCTCAGGGTGGACAAGGCAATGGGACCTGATGGCATACATCCCAGGGTACTAAAGGAGCTAAGGATGGAACTAGCAGAGACATTATCAGAACTGTTTAGTGAGTCTCTGAGCACAGGAGAGGTCCAAGATGACTGGAGAAGGGCTTATGTGATCCCACTCCCATAAAAGTGGTAGCAGGGAGGAGGCAGGGAACTACAGACCAGTCAGTCTTACTTCAGTAGTGGGCAAGATTATGGAGGCACTCCTTAAGGAAAGGATAGTGCAACACCTGGAATCCATAGGGGCACAGGATCCAAGACAGCATGGGTTTACAAAAGGAAGGTCCTGTCAAACTAATCTCATAGATTTCTTTGATTGGGTAACCAGAGTGGTGGACCAAGGGGGAGCAGATGATGTCACCTACCTTGACTTCAGCAAAGCATTCGACACTGTTCCACACAGAAGATTGATAAACAAGCTTGGTAGGCTTGGGGTGGGTCAGAGGTTGGTCAACTGGGTGGCAGACTGGTTGACGGGCAGAAAACAGAGAGTGGTGATAAATGGTATACAGTCAGAGGAGATACAAGTCACAAGTGGGGTACTTCAGGGATCAGTCCTGGGGCCAGTCCTGTTCAATATCTTCATCAGTGACATTGCAGATGGACTAGAGGGTAAGGCTTGTCTGTTTGCAGATGACACCAAGATCTGCAACAGAGTAGATGATCCAGATGGGGTGGGCAAAATGAGAAGAGAACTGGATAAACTAGCAAAATGGTTGGAAGAGTGGCAACTGGGATTTAATGCAAAGAAGTGCAAGATCGTGCACATAGAGAAGAGAAACCCTGAAGCCACCTATAGGCTGGGAGGGGAGTTGCTGGCAGTCACAAAGGAAGAAAGAGACTTGGGCATCATCATCACCGATGACCTAAAATTATTCAAGCAGACCTCTAAAGCAGTAGGTAAGGCTAGGGGGATGTTAGGGTGTATTAGTAGGGGTATCACAACTCATAAGGGGGAGGTAATAATCCCTCTTTACAAGACGCTGGTTAGGCCCCATCTGGAATACTGCATGCAGTACTGGAGGCCACACCTTCACAAAGCCATTAACCAAATTGAGGCAGTCCAGAGAAGGGCAACCAAAATGGTGCAGGGACTGCATCGGAAGACATATGAGAACAGATTAACGGAGCTCAGTATGTATACCCTAGAGCAAAGGAGGGAGAGAGGTGATATAATCGAAACATTCAAACACCTTAAGGGCATTAACAAGGTGAAAGAGTCTAACATGTTTCAGTATAAGAAAAACAGCAGGACAAGAGGACACAGCATGAGATTAGAGGGAGGTCGATTAAGGGGTAATGTGAGGAAGTTCTTTTTCACAGAAAGGGTGGTGGATGCATGGAACGGCCTACCTCAGGAAGTGGTGGCTATGAATACAGTGCAGGGCTTCAAACAGGCATGGGATAGGCATAAGGGAGCAATACAGATGAGTACGAATAGATAGGCCACTGACAGCAAAGAAGGATGGCACATTTATAAGGTAGAAAAAGAAATGGGCAGACTGGATGGGCCTTGCGGTCCTTATCTGCCGTCAACTTCTATGTTTCTATGTTTCTATGACTCACATAAATTAACAAATACTCAGATGTAGCCTTTTACTGCTAATATGCTTTGGTATAGATGCTCCGCCATGTATAAGGTGGAGTTCCACTGCGCGTCAACGTCAAACTTTAAATGGTGCTGAGGCAGCTTGCTCCTTACCTGCAGATCACAAAGATGGTCATGTGCTTTTGCTGAACATGCAAAGTGGGCACAGATGCATCAGGCAAGAGTCAAAACTTCTTTTATATCCAGATGGTTAATGAAAGCCTGCACAACAAGATTAAGGCAATGTGCCAGGCATGGCACCCTAACAAATCCCCCATCAGTGATGCATTTCCGCACATTTAAGCCATTATCACTAGCAATGAATCCAGCTTTCAGTGCATGGAGGTGGAGCCACTGATCAATCTCAGTTAGTATGACTTGCAGCATCTTATCTCCAGTGTGTGACCCGGGGATACTCTCCATGGTCAGTGTTGCATGCTGCCTAACACCAGGCATGTTGCTACCACCACCACAGTTTGTCCTTGTACAATTCTTGCCTCTCCTCCAATCAGCCACTACCCCAGGTACCTGTGCCCAGTGTGCTGTAATGCACAGGTAAAAGCTACCAGATGTTTTCTTACTGGTCCACACGTCCATGCTCTGATGGACATACTGTGCTGAGGAATTCTACAGGGCATGATGTACCATGTCACATACAGTACTGTACAGTTCAGGGATGGCACCCTTTGAAAAGTATGTACGTGATGGCACCTGTCATTTCGGCAAGGCATAGGCCACGAACCACCTAAATCCCACATTCTCTACAAAGCAGTATGGCAACAAATCCAGAGCAATCATTTCTGCACATGCTGCATTCAACTCCTTCACTGTACCATGATTAGTGGGAGTTTTGCTTACCTATCCAAAATGGAAAGCAGAGTTGGATGAACTTTTCTTGATACTGCTGCCATCAGTGATGCACCTGGTGCTTCGCTAAACAGCTTGCTTTGTCATTGTGCCAGTAAGAGGGTGCTCCTTGCCTGGTGAATGCCAATGGTACTCATGGTCTGTGACGATGCACAACACAATTCAGTGACTTTTTGGTTTTTCATAACTGGGGTAGCAATGACATTTTGGGTTGGGGTGGTACTCCCAATGCTAGGACCACTACTTTGCCCACTTCCAGAATCCTCCTCATCCAGTACCACAACAATGTCCTCCTCCTCACCTGCATCTCCATGTACAGTACCTGTAGTGGTGGTGGGTGTATTTTGCTTACATTGCCCTCTCATTGGGATGGACCAGAACCACTGGCACTGGCTGCCTTCTGGTGTTGATGCCACTGAACTGGGTGCCTATTTTTAAGGTGTGTGTTGCCCACCTGTGCCGAGGTGACTACCCGTTTTACCCCAACTTACTCAGGTTTGACACAGTTGGCAAATTGCCACTGTCTCGTCAGATGGGTCCACTACATAAAAATCCCACACTAGGGATTTATGGGGCCTTGTATTGACTTGGTGCTAAGATGACTGTGACTGTGACAGCAAAGGAGAAGATTTGCTCTTTGTTATGTCATGGGGTGAATGGAACAATGTAGAAATGGGAGAAACAGTGGTTGGGGTGTTTTTCTCCTTGGTGGTTTTAGCAGTTAAGGCAACAGGAAAGACTTGTTCTGTAATACCCTGTTTTGCCCTTTTTCTTCTGGCTCCCATGAGGAATCTGTGCCATCTGACACATCATCATCATCCACATCGTAGTCTGGAAAAAAAGCTGGCAGTCTCGTCAGCCTCAGCAGGTCTGTCCGCCTCAGTAGCAAGTGCCACAGGCTCTGTAACATGCACCTCCTCTTCATGACTGTTGTCCTCATGTTGCTCCACATATACCACCACCTCACCCTCACTCACTGGACACACATTGTCAGGCTCCACCTCCAACCCACCATAACCAACAGCACCACTTTCAAATTGCACTTCAGAACCAACCTCCTCCAAGCCCATAATTGTTCATTTGCTGGTGCTGCTGCTGCTTCTTCCTCTCACTGCGTCACGTGACATTGACACATCCATCAACATGTCTGCCACTGTCTTCCACAGAGTCATCTGAATGCTGTCCTTGTGCTCTTACAGGCATGTGTCTGGTTCCTGCACCACTATTAGGATTAGGAACCACAAATTGGGAAATGTTCTTTGTCTCCCTACCACAGCCTCTCCCTTTAGTTGCCCTTTCTTCCCAGTCATTCTTCAGTGCACACAGCCACACAAAAATCACTTGGGTTAAATTGCTGTCTGGAGAACAGTGATTTTATTCCTTAATACATTTGTGCACGCAGTCACACAACAATCACTCTTGTTAAATCGCTGTCTGGAGAACAGTGATTTCTTTCTTAAATACAGATGTGTACACAGGGACACAACAATCACTCAGGTTGAATCGCTTTCTGGAGAACAATGAATTTTTCCCTAAATACAGTTGTGCACACAGTCACACAACAATCACTCTGGTTAAATCGCTGTCTGGAGAACAGTGATTTTTTTCCTAAATACAGGTCTGTACGCAGGGACACAACAATCATTCAGGTTAAATCGCTGTCTGGAGAACAGTGATTTTTTTTCCCCTAAATACAGTTGTGCACACAGTCACACAACAATCACTCTGGTTAAATCACTGTCTGGAGAACAGTGATTTTTTTCCTACATACAGGTCTGTACGCAGGGACACAACTATCACTCAGGTTAAATCGCTGTCTGGAGAACAGTGATTTTTTTTCCTAAATACAGGTGTGTACACAGGTACACAACAATCATTCAGGTTAAATCGCAGTTAGGAGGTCAGTGATTTTTTCCTAAATACAGGTGTGTATGCAGGGACACAACAATCACTCAGGTTAAATCGCTGTCTGGAGAACAGTGATTTTTTTTTCCTAAATACAGGTGTGTACGCAGGGACACAATAATCACTTAGGTTACATCACTGTCTGGAGAACAGTGATTTTTTTTCCTAAATACAGTTGTGCATGCAGTCACACAACAGTCACTCTGATTAAATCACTGTCTGGAGAACTGTGATTTTTTTTTACCTAAATACAGTTGTGAAAGCAGGGACACAACAATCATTCTGGTTAAATCGTTGTCTCGAGAACAGTGATTTTTTTTTCCTAAATACAGTTGTACATGCAGTCACACAACAATCACTGGTTAAATCACTATATGGAGAACTGTGACTTTTTTCCTAAATATAGGTGGGCACGCAGTCACACAACAATCACTCTGGTTAAATTGCTGTCTGGAGAACAGTGATTTTTTTTTCCTAAATACAGTTGTGTACGCAGTTGCACAAAAATCACTCAGGTTAAATCGCTGTCTGGAGAACAGTGATTTTTTTTCCTAAATACAGGTGTGTACTCAGGGACACAACAATCACTCAGGTTAAATCGTAGTCAGGAGGACAGTGATTTTCTTCCTAAATATAGGTGCATGCATCACACAACAATCTCTCTGGTTATATCACAGTCAGAACAGTGATTTTTTTTTCCTAAATACAGTTGAGCATGCAGACACAGAAAAATCACTCTAGTTAAATCACAGTCAGAAGGAAACTGATTTTTTTTCTTAAGAAGAGAAAGGGCACTTGCCCATTGATTTTGTTTGGATGACAACTGTGCCTTCTAAACTGCTCCTACCCTCCCCCACACAAGCCACCAAACCACAACTTCTAAGAGAAAACTAAATAATTCAAATAAACAATACAAGACGGAGTAAATCAACACAAAAAATCACCGTGTGTGTAAAGAGCACTAACAGTAACAGTTCTGAAGCAATCTGACAAACCAAATGCTCTTTTATATAATGTTTTTAGGTTTGACTCTAAGCTGAAGCACAAGCTCTGCTCTCTAAGACTCTCAAACACACTACACTCACAGAATGACAAAACTAGCTTCTCATTGGCTGTTCAGCAACATGTGACCTCATGTCCCGTGGTTCATTGCAAAGTTTGACTTATGCTGAACTTCGACAGTGAATTTCCAGCTCCGCCGATCTGGGACACTTCTTCTATTGACTGTAACAAGAATCAAAGATTTTGACTTCTAAATTTTGCAAATTGGCAAAAAAAGGCTTTGAACTGGGACTTCACAGAGCAGAAAACTTTGCAGAATAGTCAAAATCTGTGAGATTTTATGCAGAGTGAATTTTCCCAACTTAACACACCACTAATAGGGAGGGGGACTGCTAGGCTACCAGGGAATATACAGTACATATTTTATACTGGCGATCGGCAAGGGGGGCCAATAGACCACCAGGGAATATCTTTATTTCATACTGGGCCAGCGATCAGCCAGAGGGGTTACTATTAAACCACCAGGGGCAATCTATATCATATACTGAGCCAGTGATCGGCATGGGGGACCACCAGAGACACTCCATATTATATAGTGGGCTGATGATCAACAAGGAGGGGACCACTAGATCACCAGGGACACTCTATATCATATATCAGACTGGCGATCTGTGAGGGGGATCACTAGACCACCAGGGACCCTCTATATTATATATCAGGCCAGCAACTGGCGAGGAGGAGGACCACTAGACCACCAGGGAATATCTTTATTTTATATTGGGCCTGCAATCAGCGATCATGAGGGGAGGGACCACTGGACACCAGGGAAATTATACTGTATAGCAGATGGGTGATCAGGTGGAGGGAGGGACCACTGAACACCAGGGAAACTGTACTGGTCAGGTCAGACTGGTTTGTTTATTTATTTAACTTTTGTTAACCAGGTAAGCACGCTAGACAGCCAAGTGCCTATTTTCAGGTGCAACCAGGGAGGTTACAAAGTACAGGCAGAAGATCAAGAAAAACAGAAACAGATAGTACAAATACACATTACACGACAGTGGAGCATAATGGAACTAGTACAGATAATACAAATAATGTTGACAAGATAGGTTAGAATATTAGACTTACAATATCAAGAGACTCATGGCCTCATCAGTCTCAAAGAGTCAATGACTCATCAGTCAATTGAGTCTGGGCCATATGTCACAGGACTCACCAGTAAAAGGGGGGAGGGGGTGGTTCCTTAAGTACAGAGACAGGAGGAGGCAGTTTTCAGGAAGCCCCATAGAGAGGATCTGAAGCAGGGATGTGAGACTGTAGGGGCATCTGGGGGCCTGGCAAGCAGCAGCTCACCACTGCTGTGCAGGCAGATTTCCTGGACTTGGGGTCAGACGAGGCCCTGGATGTGTTCCTGCAGGATGCTAGCCTTGGGGTCCTGTGCCCAGAGACACAGATCGGGGTGGGGTCTGACACCGATGATGACGTAACGCTCATCCTGGACAGCATGACCACTGTTGCAGGGGAGACGCCCCTACTGGCCACTGACACAGGCAGCATGCCCAGTGCTCTGCCAGTGGTGGAATAGCTGCCCACCACCACTGCGGGCACAGCAGTGTGCACTGTCCAGGCTGTGCCCTGCAGTGGAGGTGGTGCGGCCTCGCAGGCACTGGGTGGCATGCAGTGGCTGGACGGGCAACAGCAGTGGGCTGCGGGTGCCACTGGGCAGCCAGACACAGGGTCCACTGCCGGTGTGCCTGCCATACCCAATCCCCCTGCAGGCCCCACTGTGCAGCATCCAACAGAGAGGGGAGCTGTGCAGCATGGCCAGTCACCACATGGGGATCAGCGTCTGGCCCGGGAGCCCAAGGATGCTGACCCGCTGGCTGAGCACACCCGTTTGCTGCGGGAGTCTGTTCGGCAACAGGTGCTGCTCACCACTGGGGTGTGCGCACTCTGCACGGAGCTGTACCAGTTAGCCAAGCAGCAGGAGAGGGGCACTGTGCAGATCCTTGTGGGGATGCAGCACATGCAGGAGGCCATGACTGCATCCCTGGATCACATTGACACTGTGATCTCAGATGGCTTTGGGCTGCTGGCTGCCATCGGGTGTGGCCAGGCACAGATGACCCCCCTGCAGTGCGCTGTCCACCCTGCGTACCCAGCATCAGGTAACCCCTACGCAGTCGACACCAGGCTCAGATCTCGGCATCCCAGGCATGTCTGGGGCTGGACTGTTTGGGCGCCTTGACACCCCCGAAGAGATACGGTCACGGTCCCGTGGTTCCACCCCTGGGGGGGCTATTTACACACCCCATGGCTGATGCACATCCTGTGGCTGCCAATCGGCTCAGGCGCAGCTACCCCATGGCCATGGTGGCCATATTTCCATGCAGCGGACCTGATGTGTGGCCCACCTTGCCTGTGGTCTGCAGCTGCTGCCCAGTGCACACATGGGTGGTGTGTGTGTGCCTACCACAGGTGTGGCACTTGTGTGTCATGCCACACACTGCCTGTGTGCATGCCTGCCCAGCCACTGGGCTATGTGGTGTGTGCATGATGACAGCAGTCCTGCACCGGTTGCGCCTGTGCACCAGTGTGATGCATCTGATCCATGCCACATACACATGCCTGTATGTGTGGGTACGTGTGTGTGTGGGGGGGCTGTCAGGGGTGCTGTGTGTGGTTGTGTGTGGGTGTGTGCCCCTGTCACCCATACCCCTGCTTCCCACCTCAGTGTGTGCATTCCCAGTGCCATGCATGCCCCTGCATGTGTGCTGTATCTGTGTGTGTGTGTGGCCTATGCATCTGTTTTTCACCACCTACCTGTGTGCACCATAGTGCTCCTGTGCTATGGTGTCCCTGTGCCATCTTGCCTGCAGGATCAGCTGAGGATCCCTCCACTCAGGAGATGGCTGTCCACTTTCTTCTGATGCATTGCCTCCATTGTACCCACTACTGCCACCCTCATCAGCCTCGACAACTATCCCATGGTCAATGGCCATGTTGTGCAGTATGCAGCAGGCCAGGAATAGGCCACAGGCTTTTGAGGGGCTGTACTGTAGGGCACCGCCTGACCTGTCTAGGTAACAGAACTGTGCTTTTAGCATGCCAAAGACTCACTTGATGATGTTGCGCATGCTGGTGTGTGCCTCGTTGTAGCATTCCTCTGCTGGGGACAACGGGCGCCGGTAGGGGGTGAGCAGCCAGGGTCGCAGTGTATAGGCACTGTCCCCTGTGTGGATAATGACATGGTTAGCCCTCTGCTATTCTAGGCTGTGCCCTTAGCCTGTCTCTGGTGCCCACGCCAACATGCACACCCTGCTCTCCTCATCTCAAGGTATGCTCTGCCAATTGGCCCTTCCCCATGCCATACTCATCCACTAAGTATCTTAACAAATTTATTTATTTAGTTTTTGTTTACCGTGTAGGTGCGCTAGCCATAAAGATAACTATTTTCAGGTACGACCCGGGAGGTTACAGGGTAAACATTACAGATATACAACAAAAGATGGTTACAGCAAGGTATAAACAATAGTGTTACACAGCAGGTTAGGCATCATAAATAAGATACAAGGTGTTGACAGCAGGGTACAGAGCATATTTTACAGTTATTACATAGGGATGAGGCATATTTGTAGTGGAGCAAGACAGTGTGGATTACAAAATACAAGGAATAGATCTAAATCAAAGATACAATGGGCACAAATTCAAAAAGATAGACATGCAGCAGATATGACCCTGGTGGAAGACAATTAGACAGACAAGGAAGATAAGGGAAACAAAGCTGATAAGTACAAAGGGGGTAGATGCACAAGATAGGAAAACTGAGGTTATACATGTTTGGAGTAGGGTAAGCTTCAGAGATATCAGCCAAGGCAAGTAGTGGGTATGGCTGGGGTCAGGTGAGAGGGGATATACCTCGCAAGGGTAGGTAGGCAAATTTGTACTGATCCAGAGGATATGGGATCAGATTGAGTAAGTGCAAAGGGGGATTGATGCAGAGGATAGGCAAGCTGAGATAGGTGAGGTTTGGAGATGCAGGTCTGTTGAGTAGGGGTGCATCTGGGGAGGAGTGTAGGAAGGGACATTAAAATGGTATTATAGCAGAAACAAGTTAAGAACTGCTGCCAGGGAGGAGGAACAGGGAGCTAAGGAGGTTTAAAGCAGGAGCATTGTTCAGATGAGATGAGGTGGTGATGGAGTGCTTTCTTAAAGGTGTCATGAGTGGGTGCTAGGCGGACATCTAGAGGGAAGGAGTTCCACAGCCAAGGAGCGTGGTGGGCAAAAGCACTAGAACCTTTGGTGGTTGAGTATTTTGGCACACATAAGAAGGATTCATCAGTTGAGCACAGTCCATAGTTGGAGGCCTGTGGAGTGAGCAGTTTAGCCAGTGATTTGGGGGTTTGAGACCTCATAATACTGTCTATAATGGAACCAATGGAATAGAGCCTGATGGTATTTGGAGATAGCCAATTAAGATCAGAGTAGAGGAGGCAGTGCTGTTTCCTCCTATGGGATGAAGCAGCATACTGACATATATTATTATAGGCAATGTCCCACCTGTATAGATTTGTTTTTGGTATGACGGTATAGGAAGATACCCCATAGGTCAGGGTTGGCAGGAGTATGCCTCGGGCAATAGCTAGTCCTGCTGAGGGGGGTTAGAACATAGCTAGTGCGGTAAGCTACACCTAGCTTAGAGTTCACAGACTTACATATGTTCAATATATGATGTTCAAAGTTTAACGATTGATCCAAAGTGATTCCTAGGTACTTAAAAGAGGTAACTATGCCAATGGGTGAGCCATATAAGCAGGAGACCCTGAAGATGTTTTGGTAAGAGTTTTGATGGGGTACCAAATAGCATGGACTGGGTTTTGGACTCATTAAGAACACGTTTATGATCCAAGAGCCAGGTTTGAATGTGTTGGAAGTCAGCAGAGAGCCGTAGATTGATGTCAGTTATATTTTTCGCACTGATATAGAGGACTATGTCATCTGCATAGAGTATGGAGGAGGAGGAGGAGGCAGAAAGTTTGGAGGTAATGTCATTAATGAATATTGAAAAAAGAAGTGGTCCCAGGATAGAGCCTTGGGGTACTCCAATATTTATTTATTTATTTATTGAAAATGTTTCACCAGGAAAGGCACACTGAGCAAAAAGATGCTCGTCTCATGGTGCGATTCACTGTAGCCTTATCACACTAGGATGAGCTGAACTTAACAACTTGGACCCTGTTTGACAGGTAGCTCCTGAACCAGCTGACTACGTTAGATGCAAAGCCCATAGATTGTAGGGTGGTGAGGAGAAGAGAGTGGTTCACCAGGTCAAAGGCCTTAATCATGTCGATGAAGGTAGCCCCTGTTAGAAGACCCGAGTCCATAGCAGTGAGAGTGTCTGTGGTAAATTTAAGGAGGACAGTGGAGGTGCTGTGGCCTTTGCCAAAGCCATGCTGGGTGGTTGTTAGTAGGTCATGTTTGAAAAGAAACTCTATGGTTTGAGTGGTGACTAGTTTTTCTAAGATTTTGCTTAGCACTGACTGGATGGCTATGGGCCTATAGCGCGAGGGGTCACTGGGGTCACCCTTTTTAAAGACAGGGGTGACTCTTGCTATCTTCAGGGACACTGGTTTACCAGGATTGAAAAAGGGCAAATTCCATTTTGCACATTATAAAAAACGGTACTGTCACCGGTGTCTGCTAAGTCAAAATCCGGTTTTACCGGTTTTTGGTTTTGTGTACTGCATTTAACAATTTTTAACTCTGCTAACATGCATTTTAGCAGTTTTGACCTCCACTATTGCACATCCTTCCATCCTTGTACCAATTTAAAGTCATTTTAGGTACAAGATGTGACGGCAGCAACAGCACTACAGCCCCCATCCCTGAAGTGTAATGGAAGCAGTACTACGGCCCCCGTCCTTCAGGTGCAATGGCAGAACCAACAGCACTACAGACCCATCCCTCTGATGTGATGGTAGCAGCAACAGCACTGTGTCCCCCTCTCTCAGGTGTGATGGAAGA
The DNA here is from genome assembly GCA_016271365.2 of Neoceratodus forsteri. Lineage (NCBI taxonomy): Eukaryota > Metazoa > Chordata > Ceratodontiformes > Ceratodontidae > Neoceratodus > Neoceratodus forsteri. The sequence goes on from CM057456.1 coordinate 1,518,085,709, forward strand.
AGCAGCACTGTGGCCCCTATCCATTAGGTGTGATGGCAGCAGTACTACGTTTTGCATTCCTCAGTGTGATGGCAGTATCAGCACTATGGCCCCATCCTCAAGTGTGACAGCAGCAGTACTACATTCCCATCCCTCAGGTGTGATTGGCAGTATCAGCACTATGGCCCCATCCCTCAGGTGGGACAGCAGCAGTACAACATTCCCCATCCACCAGTGGTTATGGCAGAAGCATTACAGCCCTGTCTCTCAGGTGTGATGACAGTAGCAACAATGCAGTCCACATCCTCACGGGTGATGGCAGTAGTGACAGCACTATGATCCCCTTTCTACAACACCCACACCCCACATGCACGAGTTATAAATTATTTAGTCTCTTTGCTTGTTAGAACTCAGATGTGAATTAATCTGAATCACCACTACTAAGGTGGACCACCTTTGTTTTTTCCTATCATTTAACTGCCTGAACTGGATTTATGCCTGTGACACTACTGACCAGGGTTTGAGAACAGATTTGGGTGTTGGAGGACTGGCCGGGGGGCCGAGGGGGTGAAGGCCTGAGTGTCCAGTGACCACTCGTCTTCTCCTGGGAGGGAGGGTGTATTCACAGCTCAGCATTTGCTGGCCCCAGGTGGAGGCTGGAGGAACGGCAACATGTTGGCCCTCACTGTGGGAGGAAGCATGATGGACATCAGCTTGTGCCTTGACATCATGTGGCCTGTCATGCTCCCACAAAAATGGGAAAACACCTGCTGGCCACCTGGAGGACGGCTCCTGGTCCCTCCATAAGCATGAAGCCCCAGACACATGTATCTGTTAGGACCCCTGCCATGCCTGGGATATATACAGGAAGCTCTTTAGGGTGATTGTCCTTCCCTGTTAGCCTCCCACAGGGGTAGGGCCCACCAGTGAAGGGTTACTTTGGGTTACCTGGTAGCATTGCCATAAGGGTCAATGGATGATGGTCGGACTTAGCAGCGAGGTAGGGGACTTGCAGGCCTGAAGGAGTGGATGGCCAGGGGTAGGAGGAGCAAAAACCTGCCTGAATTTGCTTCTTGAAATAAAGTGTCTTCACCTGAAAAAATTCACAAGTGATAAGTGGAGGACCTTCTAATGGAAAATCATGCATCTCACAAACACGTGGATGCTTTTTTCCCCTTGGTCTCCATGAAAGGTGTCTCAGTTTCATGTCCTGAGCTACGATGTGAATTGAGCACCACTCTGCCCACCAGCATCATACTTCCCTGGGGTCTTACCTCTGTGTGTCCCTGAATGTGCTTTCAAATCCACTGGCCAAGCATAAGTAGACTTAAACACTTAACATTTGCTTTTTATTAAAGCAGTCTGTCAGAAAACACTTTTTGTTGTCACAGAGACTGAAACAGCAGGTGGGGGAGAGAGTGCAAATGATTCCATTCACCTACATGGGGTGCTAACTATGAAGTCTTTTTTGTTAGTAAGGCAGTTTCTGCCTTGTGAACATACTTTCATTCAGACTAGTTTTCATTCAAACAACTGAGGATTTTGGATGGCCTTGCTTGAACTTGAATAAGCTAGTTGGTAACAATGATCCTGCGCTTAGCAATCTACAACCAGATGTTCACATGCAAAGAATACAATAAAACCTGATAAAGTCTAAAACAAGCTTATAAAACGCATAAAATGTATTTGAATATTTATATTTACCTATACAAAATCATTGCAGCCCGAGTAAAATTCAAGTAAATTACATGGTTCCCTGGCTACTGTATGATGTAGTAAACATATATTGGTATTTTTTATATTTTTTTAAACCAGGTAAGTCCACTAGGCAGAATTGCCTGTTTTCAGAGATGACTCAGGAGCACTGCGTAGGTTAAGTGACTTGCTCGGAGTCACACAGTATGCAAGTGGAGGTTGTGGGAATCAAACACAAGTCTTCTAGATGGACTTGGTTCAATCACTGTTTGTTACTCTAAGCACTAGGCTATACTGTCGCTATAACACTCATACATAATGTTTAATATATGATTTCAGTAATAGTACACAGTACCTACAGTGCAAATTATGAACATTAAACACTTTACATTTTACTAAAACTGAATTATTTGCCTCTCCATCTGCTTATGTTTTCTTATACCAAAGTGAATGTATAGTTGACAGAGCACTGTAAATAACCTGTGGCAGCACTACTGCTTGCAATGCCAGGGACTCAGGGTTGAAAGTGAATTCAGGTTGCTAGAGGTCTGGCCAGGGGAGTAGGATTGAGCACCTGGGGGCCACTCTCCTCCTCCTCCTCTGGGAACAGTGTCCTGCAGGTCCTGCTGCTTTACTGCACCTGGGTGACCACAGATGGTGGTGCAATGGGGCTGCAGAGCAATCGGGAAGAGAGGAAGCTAGCCAGGATCTGGAGCAGTGGCATGTCTCTATGTGCCCTACCTCCTTGGATCCCCTTGAGTGCTGTTGCCCTCAGGGACAGAGACCAGAAAACCAGTAACAATCACTCCACATCAGCTGCTGGTAGAAGGGACCCAGCTGCCCCAGACTTCATAACCAGGTTCCATGAGAGACCCACTGGGCTGCCCGACACACATTAAAGGACTGTGGAGGGGTGACCTGGGGTCCTCTCCCTTCCCACCTGGGGGAGTACAACCCAGTCAGGATGAGGACAGGCTCACAGGAGCTCCTGAGCATTACCTGGGTTGAAGCTAGGGGATACCCAGCCTAGGGATCTCTGAAAAGTGGAGACTGATGTTGTGAGAAGGGGGCATAGAAATAGAAAATAAAAAAATGTAAAAAGATGCTGAAATCTTAGGGATTGTGTGCAGTGAGATGCAATTTCCATGAGGCACCGGTACAAGAATTCAAAATCCGCAAACCAAGCAGGATTCCGTGATTGTTACCGGTGTTACCGGTAAAAATGGAAAACCAGGGTCCCTGGCTATCTTCCAATTGTCAGGAACACTACTTTGACACAAGGAAAGGGTAAACATTTTGGCCAGAGGAGCTGCAATGAGAGGTGTGGCTATTTTTAGCAGCCTGGGCTTAATATTTTCTGAGCCTGTGGCTGTATTATCAGACATCGAACTAAAAAGTTGTGTAACCTCCTTCAGGGTAATGGATCTGAAGTGACAGGGTGGGGGCACAGGTGCCCTGCTAGAAGACGCTGGAGACACTTGTGAGGTGGGGAAGGAGGATATGAATTTGGTTAGGTCTGAGAACTAATTATTAAGGAAATTAGCAATGGTCTGAGGATTGTTGCAGTGAGTTCTGTTAAGGATCATATCATTAAGGGTAGATGACTGAGTGGATCCCAGGAAGGTTTTGATGTGGGACCAGAACTTTTTGGGGTCATTCGAGGCATTGGTTAGAAGGTTTTTGCAGTAAGAGCTTATCGCAGACCTTGTCGACTTTTTGCAGGCATTCCTTAATGTCCTATAGGTGTTACAGTCCTCTGGAAGTCCAGAGGACTTGAAACAGCTCCAGCTACTGTCTCTCTCTTTTATTTTGGCTAATAGACCTTTTCTGAGCAATCTAGTGTGCCTTCCCTTGACACGGCGGGTTATAAGAGGGGAGTGATGATCTTGTAGTGCTAAGAAATTGGTGATGAAAATGGCTAGTGCAGTCTGGACATCTTGAGCACTGTAGAGATCAGACCAGTCAGCGTTGGCAACATCTTGAAGAAAATTGTGCTGATCCAAGTAGGCATAGTTTTGAAAGGTGATGAGACGCAGCTTTACAGGGAGGAGGGGAGGTTGATCCCCAGATGCAAAAAATTGGGGAGTGGTCAGAAATGGCATCTGCAAGTGTGCCGGCAGACTGGATGTGCTCAGGGTGGTTTGCTAATATCCAGTCTATAAGGGTACAGGAATTAGAGCGAGAGGCGCACCTTGTGGGTTCGGTGATAAGTTGATGGAGGTTATGGCTTTGGATTTTGGTGAGCAAGGTGGTCTGGCATTTCCCTAGCCAGTTTAAGTTGATGTCACCTAAAATGATTATTTCATTATTGCTGCAGAGTAGGGATGTCTGGTTTAACAGCTCATCCAGCCCAGTGAGGCTACTGTTTGGGGGGTTATAGGCACATATGATGTGAAGTTGTTTATCCCCAAGAGTAACGAGTGCATGTAGCGACTCACAGTGTGTCAGAGGATCAGTGTTGAGGGCAGTGAGAAGAAGGTGATTTTTGAAATAGATGGCTATGCCACCCCCCCTTTTGGGGGTGATCTGTCCTTCCGTAGGAGACTATAGGATAGTATCGAAGTATGAGAGTCGGATATAGAGAATTTTAGCCAAGTTTCAGACAGGCACAGTATGTCTGGCTTGTAAGGGAAGATCCAAGCTTCAAGTTCAGCAAAGTTGTGCTTGAGGCTTCTGATATTGTGGTGGGCTATAAGGAAATTGTTGGTGGTCCTTTATAGCACATCTGAGTGGGAGAGCTAGTCTGCAGGGCCGGGGTTCACCTCAATATCCCCGGATAGCAGGATAGCTAGGAGCAGGAGGTACCATAGCTTCCGCTGGGTACATGGGGAGTGGATTAGGTGGCAGAGGAAGCACTTTTTAGAATTATAAATAGTTAGGTTGATTATTCCCCTATTAATCAGGAGTGGGGTAGAATTCCGAGGTGAGTCTTGGAGGAGAAGGAGGTTAGAGAAATGGAAATCATCTAGAGACTGGATGATGGCAGAGTGGGCTATATTAGTATTGTAGCCACCCGAGGATGCTAAGTAAAGCAGTGATAGTACTGTGGCGGTGGTGACTATGAACTTTAGGTGACCCATGATTTGAGGTAGATTCTGTGCCACGTGGGAAACCTGTGTTGAGGATAAGCAGAAAGGCCACTACCTGAGATCACTGCCTAGTAGTTGCTGCAACAATAAAGAGGTCAGAGTTGAGGGAGTTAGACTGTTTGATCAGAACTAGAAATTATTAAGGCGCATAGGAGCTAACTTGCGGTTTGGGCTAGAGGGGCAAAATTTGTGAAAGTGATTTAGCATGGGCTAGAAGAGAGTTACAATGGAGATAAGGCTTTAGAGTGAGATTAAAGAAAATCAGGGGACAGGGAGGAGGGAAAAGTAAGGGCACAGGGAGAGAGACAGAATAGGTAAATTAGTTAACTTTGTGCCATAAACTTAGATTGCAGTGAAATACTTTGGTATAGCATAGGCATTAACAGCAGGACAGAGCGGCAGTGTGTCTCAAAAGATCAGAGGGAGACAGAGAGAGATGCTATTCATCAGAACCTATGTCAGTCTGAGAGTGAGAGGAAGAGTTGTAACCAATAGATGTTTAGACAAGAAATGGGAGGGGCGAAGGTGTATTTAATAGAGGCCGGGGTCGGGGCAGGCAATGTGGGATGATTTTCTACAGCTACGTAGCAGCACATAGAACAGCTGGGGACTTCTGAAAATGCTGCGCTCAGTCCAAAGTGCTGCTGCCAACAGCGGGCCAGGAGCAAACCCAGTAGACAATGGCAGAGCAGGCAAAGGCAGCAGGGACCAATCCTGTTTTGGATTTCCAAACCTTGGGGTGCTGTACCTGTGTGCCAAGAGATTCGGCGTCCAGAGAGAGGAGAGAGGGTGGCCAATGGAGCTCTGTGCCACAGCCACCTGTGGCTGTGTGTTGCCCTTGCGTTCGGTCCTGAAAGAGGGAAAGAAAGGGACAACATTAGCAGCAGAATAGGGACTGCACCACAGGGCTGGTGCAGTCGGTAATCAGTGGGTGGGGCAGATAAGAGGCCCCTCGAGCATGACAAAGGAGGTGAGATGGACAGCAATTACAGAGCTGGAGGGCGATTTAGGTGATATGGGAGTCTGGTGCTAAACAAGTGTAGGACACAAAGACACAGAGGGGGAGGTGTTCAGCTTAGAGAAACTGAGGATAGAGAGAGAGAGAGAGAGAGAGAGATAGAGGGGAGATTGGGGTCTAGGAAAAGCATAGAAAAAAACAGGGCAGCTAAATATAATAGTGTGGCTAGTGGGAGAAAAGTAGGCGATAGGAGGGATACTCAGATAAGAGGCAGAAAAGCGGAGCAGAAATCAGTTGCAATCAGGCAATTAGCTTTGCAAAGTGGTAGAAAAGCAAAATAAAACAATCAGATATGCTTATGATACAAAATCTGGGTATACTTAGAAAATAAAATAATTGCAGTTTAGACAAACAGCTATGTAGATGACAGGATAGAGCAGCTGTAGACTAGAGACAAATCACAAGCAGGCAGGCTGTACAGCAATAAAGAGTGAATTCTTAGTTACACCACATTAAGCTTTACACAGAATTAGTCATCAGAGCTGTGGCAAGAATAATAACCAAAAGGACAGCAGTACAATTCTTGTGCCTAAATTTTGGATTTAACAGCTAATCATGGATTTTCTACAGCGACGTAGCAGCGCAGAGAACAGCTGAGGACTTTTGAAAATAGCCGTGCTCAGTCCAAAGTGCTGCAGCCAATAGTGGGCCAGGAGCAAACCCAGTAGCCAATGGCAAAGCAAGCAAAGGCAGCAGGGACCAATCCTATTTTGGATTTCCAGGGATGCCGTACCTGTGTGCCAAGAGATTCAGTGGCCGGAAAGAGGACAGCAGGCGGCCGATGGAGCTCTGCACCACCTGCCGCGGTGTGTTGCCCTTGGGTTCAGTCCTGTGTGCCGAGAGATTCGGTGGCTGGAGAGAAGAGAGTGGGCAGCCAATGGAGCTCTGCGCCACAGCCACCTGCGGCGGTGTGTTGTCCTTGGGTTCGGTCCTGAGTGCCGAGAGATTTGGCGGCCGGAGAGAGAAAAGCAGGCGGCTGATGAATTTAAATTATCTTTTAGACAGGATAGAGGTAATGTATGTGAAAATAAATACAGCTAATATACAAACTATCAAAATTAATTTGTGAAAACAAACTGTTTTGAGTATACAAAGTTTTTGATAGATGACGCACCAGTTGATATAGTTCATGATGTTTGCTTCTTTGGGGTAGGCATTACAGATAATTTGGGTTGGCAAGAGCATATCAGCTGATGCTGAAAAAAAAGAACTAATGCAAGAATATGTTTCATACCTGCAGGAAAGAGCTGGCTGCATCAAAAATAGTTGATGATGGTGTTTGAAACCACTTCAAAGTGCCAGTTTTGAAATATGACAGTCCAGTATTCAGACCTTACTTTTGCAAATCAAAATCAACTAGAGGCAGTTCAAACAAGCATTTGTCAATGCCGAATGTTGGCTTGCTAGCATTGACATTGGTAGTGCAGGAGTTAGACAGATGCATCATAGGAATGGCTGTGAAGTATTGAACTGATGCCAACCCACCCCCACCCTGCAGAGAGTGACAAGCATTAGGGTGTCCCTTTGGGTGTTTGGTAGTCCAGTGCGGGAAAACGTGTCGGGCAGGATGTGAGAAATGACAGCTGCACAGTTCATAAGGAGGTGTAAAAAAATGCCAGTGTTGAAAATGTGGCATGTAAATATACCAAATTTGAAGGCTACTATGGTGTGTGGAAATATGCAATGCACGCTTGCAACACTGCCATTTTATGGGCATTACGCACCAATTTTCAACATAGGCATTTAGCACCTCTGCTCATGTACAGTGTCACTATTATTTCCTCAATGTCCCAAAAAGTGATTTACTTTAGTGACCACCTTTATTCTGCGCTGGAATGCAGCTTACATATTGAGCACGATATGTCAAATGATGGCTGTACTGTTCATCAAGAGGTGTGGAAAAATGGCAATGGTGAAAACCAGACGAAAAATATCACAAATGCGACAGCACGAAAGGCATGCAATCTGCCAACGATGCTCGAACACAGTTATTTTATGGAGTATCATCACCAAATTTTCAACACAGGCATTTTAGGTCCTCTGCTCATGAACTGTGTCACTGTCATTTTCAAAATCTGGCTCAAACACTGATTTCCCACAGCGACTGCACTATTATGCACTGGAAGTGTGGAAACACATTTCGGGCAGGATGTGGAAAATGACAGCTGTACTGTTCACAAGGAGGTGTACAAAAATGACAATGCTGAAAATCCGGCAGTAAAATATTGTGAATGCGCGAAATTACGAGCCTGTTCAGCAACTGCGCAACGCACGCTCGTAAAACAGGCATTTGTTGGATTTTTTCCACCAAATTTGGAACTTAGGCTTTTTAAGAGGGCACCTCATGGACACCACCACTGTCATTTCATTAATGGGCCCCGAAAGGTGATTTCGCACAGTGAGTAAACGCCATGACAGTGACAGAATTTATGAGGAGGGGCCCCAAAAACCCCATGTTGAAAATTTGGTGCAAAAATTCCAAAAAATGCCTGAGATACACAACAAAGTTGAAAAAACCCTATCTAGCCCATTATACAGCTTACCGGGATTTCCTCAGTTCACGGTCGGCTTTGAAGAGTCTGAACATGTTCGGTCCACGAAGATCATCGCGCTGGACTCGGAGGTAAGTATAGGGGTGAGGGGGTGTGTAGTAGGCAGGGTGTGCAGTGGGTGGTGCGGGTTGTGGGGGCAGGGAGAAGCGTGGGACCGTTTTTAATTTGCAGGTTTAAAAAAAAAAGATGACGCGGGACATTTGTTACACTGGGGTGGGCTCCCAGCGTGGCAGAAGGATGGCTGGGGGGGCGTGGAGCTGACAGGGGATTGGGCACCCCCGTCGGCCATGGCATCAGTTGCCACACTGGGGTGGGCTCCCAGCATGGCACCCTGTACTGGGAGGGGGGGGAACGGCATGTAGTAAAGTGGTCATAACTTCTAAACAAAGTGACGCTGCATGACGAGCTTGTCTCTGATTGTAGCGGCACTTTGTTTAGAAGTTTTGTCCACTTTACATAATGTTGGTGTCAGCGCTAGCATGCTGGCTTATTGGGAATGAGGGACGACCTATTGAGCGCGGCCTGCATTCGCCCAACAGCAGCCGCCTCCAAAGCTGCATCTTACAGTTGACTGTCAAGCGCGGCAAGCCAACATAAAAAGGTGCTACCATATGATTGATGGAGAAGCCCATTCTGACAACCAGATTTAAAGTTGCAACCTTTTGTGCAAAGAAGAGAGCGACAGTGCTCAATTCTTTTCAAGTCCATATGTCAGGAACAAAGTAAATTGAACTAATTTGGCTAAAAGATCAGACCCTGTATGTTGCTAGAAATAAGAAATGGTGTACAAATGTTGGTAACACTAAAGACTACAACCTAAGTGTTTTATTCTTTGGGCTGTTTCAAAAACTGAATAATCATGCTTTGAAGCTAAAGAATGTCTGTAGTATTTATTGATCCTGAGCAAGTTTTTGCATGGCTCCTACAATATCAACAGAAAGTATTTATAAACATGCTGAGTAATGAAATATATTTTCTGATACTTACTTTTCTATTGTTCATGTGTTTTGTGAATTGTCATTTCTACTTCCAAGTATTGTTTTACAGCTTCTGTTAAATATATGTAAAGGGTTGGGTCTATTGTATTAACTTCAACTCATTTTTATGGCTGTCATTTTTAATAAACAAACAACAAACAGACAATTATTTGGCCATTGCAGGTCCCCCGTTTACTTGACTAGTGCTCAGATAATAGTAACTATTCAGAGATTGGATACAATTCAGAAACATTATTAGCTATTGCCATTTCACTGGAGTTTTGTGCAGCACCAGAACAGAGGTCCTATTTTTAAAGGGCCCGACGTGGTTTAAGAACCAAGTGACCAAGTGTTTGTGTGTAATAGTGATGGGCAAAGTCAGAAAACGTTGCTCAGTGAATTAATTTTAAAATTTCATACAATTTACAAAGTGAAATGTGTGAATTTCATGCAACTTGCACAGTGTGGATTGATTGCAAATTGCGAAGTTTCACCACGAAGTGTGGAATTCTTTGGGTCAGATTCCACACTTTGCAGCAAAATCTTCACAGTTCAGGTAAAGTCAAAGTTTCTCAGCTCACTGAAACCGAGGCGAAGCTTCACGAAGTGTGAATTTTCACCACTTAGAGTGAATTTTGCTGGTGAGTTTAAACTTCCCCCACATCTCTAGTGTGCAGCTCCTTCATACAGGAAAAATTGCTGCACCTGCAAAAATGCAACTTTCAGCATTTTATGGCTGGCATTTTCCTATTTTTCTGTGGCTGTGCAAAAATGCTATGCCTTGTAATACCAGGCACAGCATTTTCCTCAGCTGCAAACAAGAATATATGCAGGCTGCTGTAAATTGTGGGTAAGGTTGCAAAAAGGCAAACTTTTTAAAAACTGAGAGCATATAGAAAAAATTGTGGTTGCACAAAGAAACTCTCTCTTGGGTAATGTTTTCCAGTACTTGCACAATTTTTTCACTTTTGAAAATTAGCCCCCAGGTGTTTGGAGAGTTAAAAGTTGAGTTTATGGTGAAATTTGAGAGTTTTGTCTTATCTGAGCAGTCTGCTACTGCACAAACTGAGAGCAACAATTATTTGAGAGAAATTTAGAGCAGACATAAAGTAGTTTTGTTTATAATAAAAATTTCATTGAATTTTCCAAAGATGTACTGTATTAATACAACTTGAATCCTGGTCGGGAGATAATCCCATGGAGGTATGACTCTATTGTAGGAATGTTATTGAGGTCCAAGATAAAACATAATTGCTTAGTATCTTATATAGAAAATTAACAATTTTAAACAATAAACTCTAAACAGAATGTGGGAGACATGAGCTAACAAATTCAGTATGTGTCATATCCAGATATATATTACCAACAGCAAGGGAGTTCTGGAAGTGGTCACTCTTTTATTGGTTTCTGGGTTTCTGTGCCTCTTGGTTAAGGCAGGGAAGGTTTAAATACCCAGGATATTTTGAGCTGAGAGCCCTGCCTAGTCAAGTATATGGAACTGTGCCATATACTAGATATGGAGAGTGAGTGGCCTGAGGGCTTGTTCCAGTCTGATGAGTGCGAGTGGCCTTTGTCCTGGTTGGGTCCTCTGAGGTTCAGATCAAGTGAAGTTGTAATGGACATGGGACTGGAGAGGGATAGGGGAATGGAATCTCTGTCTGCTGGGGCTAGATGTGCATGGGTGTTTCCATTGGACATTCCCTTACTGATGAATTCAGCCCATTAGGTACTGTGGCAAGTAATAACTGTGGGATTTTGCAGTGGGCGGAGAACAAGTATATCTCCCAGAGGGCAATGTAAGTGTCAACTTTATTGAGCTGGCTGCAATGGGCTCTTTCAAGGCTGGCCATCTTATCATGTTCCAACAGCCATTCAGAAGGTTGAGATGGGGACTTATCTTTCCGGTGTCTAAGAATAATGGACTTGTCCAAAATAAGAGCCCCTTTTAGCCATTTCTCAACCACGGACATCCAGGCAGTAGAAACATGTCCTATTTCTAACTGGCCTAGCATCACCAGTGGGGAGGTGCAGGCAACTTTCTGCTGGAATGTATCACTTAAGACTGGCTGCACTTTGTTCCAGTATGGTCTGAGATCTGGGAATTCCCAGAGTATATGAATAATGTTTCCAACCTGTTTGTTCCATCTCCAGCACCAATCAGTGGTCACCAGGCCCACTTGTGCAGTTGTTGATTGGTCCTATGCCAGTGGTGGAGTATCTTAAACTGGGTAAAGTGGTACAGTGTGTCTCTAGCAGAATATCTGAGACTGTTCCAACACTGTCTCCAACTGCTTAAAGAAATCTCTAGGCCTAGTTTCTTACTCCATTCAGCTCATAGTGAGTCCAGTTGGTGTCCCTAGAGAGACAACATCCCTTGTATACAGTGGCTGCCTGTAGCAGTTTGCCCTAGGGAGGGAGAAGTAGCTTATCAACACTGTGTGGTTGCTGTGTCTTGTAAGTCAGACCTAACGGGGAACCCAGAACATGCTTGAGTTGCTGGCACTGCCAGTGTTGGTTCCTGATGAATGAAAAGGCTTCTTCGAGCTGTCCAAAAGTCTTTAGGTAACTTGTCTAATCGCCCAGCTGGAAAAGGCTCTGGAGTTCCTTATTGAGACAATTCTTCCATGCAACAGGGGCACCCTCTATCTTCGGAAAAGGATTCTGCAAGAGCATTAAAATTGGGGAGTAGGTTGGAGCACAGTTCAAAGTCTTTGTTAATCTTTTCCATGCCCTCCTGGTAACAGACAGGGTGGATGTGAGGCAGCTGATGCGGGTAGCTGCCCAAACATAGCTGCCCAGTACGGAGCTTCTCCTAAGACATGAATCTTGAAGTCTACCCATTTATGTGTTGCCTCTAGGCTGTGGGTTGGAAAGGAACATGTAAGCTGGTAAATCAAATTGGCCTTGTGCTTAAGGCCCCAGTTGGGAGTTTTAAACCTCCCCCTTCTAGGGGCTGTATGAGTTTGTGAAATTGAATTATTTGCCGTCTAGATCCCCAGAAAAAGGCAAGCATCTGTTTCCTATCAGCCAGTATTAATTTGAGTTTAAGACTGATACAGTGGGTAGGTTGTCTAGGAGAAACTACAGCCTCGGGACCACCCACAGTTTAAAGGTGTGCTCCCTTCCCCAGTGAAATAAGTGGAGATGGCTTCATCTGTCCATGTCTTTTCATAACTCATCAAGGAGCAGGGTAATATTAAACTTTCCCATGCTCCATTGTCCCAAGAGAATTGGATATCTAAATATTTGATGCTGGACCGAGCTGCCTGCAGGCCCCAAGAGAAACCTGGGATGGTCCCTGTTTGGGGGCTGAAGGCAGTAGGATCGATATGGACACATTGGCTTTCTAACCCAACAGTTGACAGAACTGAGATAGGAGGTGCAGCACTGCCAGGACTGAGGTTTCTGGAATGTTGAGCCTTAACGTTATGTCATCTGCATATGCCAATGCTTTATGGTCTCCCCCCTCCCCATTGGTGACTTGTATGTCTAGGTCCAGCCATATGGCCCGTAGCAGTGTCTCCAAGGCCAGAACAAAAAAAAGATCTGAGAGGGGGCAGCCCTGATGGGTGCCTCTACCAAGTGGGAAGAGGGGGGAAGGATATCCATTTGTGATTACAGAGGTCTGAGCTCCCTGGCTCAGAGTGCAGATGTAAGAAAAGGAATCACCAGCATTATGTCCTTCTTAAAGGAATTAGATCTAGACCTAAATGTGGACAAATCCAAGATTGTGATAATTGGTAAAAATAATGTTAAAAAGATCATTGGGTAATAAATGGGATAGAATTAGAAGTTGTTAAAGAGTATAAATATCTTGGGTAACCATGGATAGAAATCACTTTTTGAAGCCGCATTTAATGGAAGTAAAAACTAAATCTTATAAAACTACAGGGGCTATAAGGTCATTTGCTAACAAATTTCTGGGTAATAGTTTCAAGGCCTTAAAAACTACATTTGAGGCTAAAACTGTTAGCCAATCAATATATGGAAGTGACATCTGGGGTGTTTATATTGATAATACCAAAAATATTGAGGCTATTCAAAATAAATTTATTAAATATACCCTGAATCTTCCTAGAGATTGCCCCTCATCCTTCTTAAGGGTAGAAATGGGTATGCGTCCCCTAACAACTAAAATTCACATAAAGGCAGTTAATTACTGGGGAAAAATCTTGGCAATGGAAAACAGAAGACTCCCAAAGATGTGCTGGTGGGATTTTACTACTAAATCGCAACAGAAAATAGCTAGGGATAACTAGTTTATAAGATTTAATACAATTTTAAAGAGAGTGGGTCTGGAGGAGTTATGGTCTGACAAGGCAGTTCAAAATACAACCAGATGTGTGGAGGATGCAACTTTAAGATTAAAAGACATAGCTACCTGTATATCTAAGGATTTTGAAAAAATCCATGACATAGATAGATTTGGTCTATACACCGGTATTAAACAGTCCTGGGATATGAAGAAATACTTAATAATCTGTGAAAACAGTTACCAGAGAAATGCTCAAAGTAAACATAGGTTAGATACATTACAATTGGATATATCACATTTAAATCAGGGCTATGGTACAATGAATGTGCATAACTGTAAATGTGTTAATATGGTATACCAAAGAATGTTACATGGCATTCTTAAGTGTGATCTCTGGAAAGAAAAAAGGAATAAATGGGTGACACCTCTATATTCATCACTAAGCCATAAAGGGAAAGGAAAGGGAACAGTGTTTAACCAGGAGTAACACACTAAGCCGGAGCTTGTTTCCAGATATAACGAGGGAGCACAAGGAAGTTAAGTGACTTGCTCAGGATCACACAGTATGCACCTAGGTGGCTGGGGGATTCAAACCCAGGTCTCCAGATCTACAGCTCAGAGCCTTAACCCACTGCGTAATACAACTATTGATAGCTATATGAATTTATTAAAGCTAGACAAAACAAAAGAAATATTTGGGCTATATAAATTTCTGATGGAGGTTAAGATCTAATAAACTTATTATAAATGTGCAATATCTTGTCAAACTGTGAACATAAGAATTGATCACTGGCCTACGCAGCCAGTATAGCGTTATGCTTGTGCAACTGTGTTAGTTTGGTTTTGGCCATTCGCACTCTCTATTCCAGAGGAATTACTACCCTGTAGGGGTACAAAGGCAAGGAACCCTCAGAGAGGGTTCCACCCCTAGAAGTGCAACGGGATGGTTCCCATGGCTAAAGGTACCTTTGGAATCCCCCCCCCCAAAAAAATTTAGTATCATCCCCCAAAGGAGGCAACATGAAGCATATGAGCAAGCAGTAACTGAGACATAGGAGTAGTAACTGTAACATTGTAGTAGAGAAGTATAGGCAGTTTGATAATACAATGAGATGCTCAGTTGTCGTAATGACTGCCCAGTTCTGCGTAGCATGATACTGATGGTTTGCTTTGAGAGTAGGGGATCCCCTAAGGAGAGAGGGAACAGCAGGACATCCTCCACCTCCATCCAACAATGGAACCTACCTAAAGAAGCTAGAGGAAACAACTAAGCTAACTAAGTGTTATGACCTGAGGCAATGGAGGAGATTAAAAAAACCCTATGAGGAGGAAATCTCTGGGAATCGAAGGCCTAGGTCGCCTTCCCTCCAGGATCGGGATAGTTTATTTAATGACGGCTTTGCAGCTGCAATTTGGAAAACCCAATTAAAGAGAGGTGGAAAATATTCCAATTTGGAGGAAGGCTCTCACTCAAACCCTCTAGCAGGAATGCTTTGGAAGGTTGTGAGAAAACTCTGCAACAATACATGCATCCAAGGCGCAGGAGGAGAGCAACAACTGCCGAGGCACTCACCTGGCCTACCCACCCTAAATCAAACCAGGTGAACCAGAGGCAGTCATAGGGAGGATGCGGTGAAGGTGCCTCACTAGGGAAACACTATATATTGGAACACTAGAGCCAAAGGAGATCATCATAACCACCCTTCACCACTAGTCTTAAATTCTACACCAGGAGCTGCTGTCGCATAGAAGGCAGCTAAAGCCAAGCCCGGGGTGAGACATTCCCAGCTATGGGTCAGGTGAGAAGGATCCCGCCCCAAGTTGGACACACTCGTGATGCAGACTAAATGCAGAGAGAGACTGTCGGCTGCAGAAACACTGCGCCAGAATAGAATGGCTGGCATGCCCCAGAAATTGATTGAGAGCTGAAAAGCTGGTGAGCTGAATGAGTACGGCATGCTGAGATCGTAATGAGCATTGAGTGCTGAGACCTTACAAGGTTGAAATTCAGATTGAGTGCAGCAGAATCCCAGGCTGAAGCCAAGGGGATGGCAGTAGGCATGAAGCAATGGTTTGCGTAAGCAAGGAGCAACGGTTGCGTAAGCAAGTGTGGACCTGATAGGTCAGAAAGCAGTATTAGTAATAGGTGGACCTTCATAACATACTGTATAGCAATAAACAGCACTGAATTGGGGGCAAGCCAGCTAGGCAGTTCAAAGCCAAATCAAGGTGACAAACTCTGAGGATTTTTGGCGGTGAAAACAAGATTTAGAACAGAATTAATTAGCCACAGAGACCATGACCTCCCAGACACCTCCCAGTCCCCGCCATAGGACAAACAAGGAAGTGATGGAAGGGCTGAGAACCACATGTAGATATAAAGCTAATTTACCGTAATAGCCTCAGCAGGAGCATCAGCTAACCTCACAGTAACACAATGTACAATAGCAATGGGAGTAAACAAGCAGTAGCAGGAAGCAATTAGGCCTGTGCAGCAGTAGTGAAAACAAATGTGTACACTGAGTTGTAACTGCAATAAATAAAAGGAGACATGATGATCTTAAGCACTGTCACCAGGCAGTACAATGAGACTGCTTTAATGAGGTAATTAGAACAAGCATGAGTGAGCTGTAGAGCTAGGTTGTAAAACTTAGTCAGGTGAAAGTAATAGAGTATGCCATGGAACAGCTAGTTGAGCTGAAACGCACAAATCAGGTTTGCAGTTGCAGTGCAAGTAATTTGAGAGTTATGAGTAACTGAAAGCAAGCAGTATGAGCTCTGAAATAACGCTTAGAAAAGTCCCTCCCCCCCAAAAAGAAGGAAGTACACAGAGGCAAAGGCAAAATACAAACCAAAAGCAGTTAAATAAACACAGAAGCGCTGTAGAGACCAGCCGGGGGCAGGCCCCAGCCAGGAGGCTGAACCAGCTCAGAGGACAAACCGCAGAGCCTTCAGCTGCAAAGAAAAAATGCTTCACAGTGAGGCTTAGAGGAACTGCTTATATAGCTCAGGAAGTGGGAGTGGCTGGCTGCTTGGCCAGCTAACTACAGGCAAGCCTTTAATTTCTTGTTTTTTAATGACATGAAAATTATGTGTATTTTAACAGGAAATATGGAATGTTATAAATTATGTAATTTTATACATTTGTATATCAATAAACCTTGAACTTTTGAAGTTTTGAGTGCTAATGTAACTAATGAATGTGTCTCCAATACCAAAAATTTCTAGCACATGAAAGGTAATCCCATTCCACACTATTGAAAGCTTTTTCTGCGTCACGTGAAACAAGCACCAATGGGATTTCAGGAGTTAGCAGCCCAGATCAGGTTCAGGAGCCTCCTTGTGTTGTCTGATGCTCTCCTCTGAGGGATAAATCCTACTTGGTCCCTGTCCACCAAGATGGCAATCAAATCCTTGAGCCTAGTGGCCAGAACCTTGGTGTAGGCTTTGTAATCTGCAGTTATGAGTGAAACCAGGCAGTAACTTCCACATGCAAGCATGCCCTTCCTGGGTTTAGGGATAAGAGTAATGGTGACTGTCCTCATGGAGGGCAGGAGTTGTCTGGTGTCCTGGGCTTCCTGAAGTGTGCTTGTCAAGGGTCAGAGGAGAACTTCTCTGAAGGCATACAGAAACTCAGACAGATGACTGTTTCCACCCAGAGATTTACCAGAAGGCATGTTGCGGAGGGCTGTCTCAAATTCTGCAATGGTTAAAGGTCTGTCCAGGGCTTGTATGGTTTCATGGTGATCTGATGGAGACTGGGTGGGGTTGTAAATTGTGAGAGATCTGCCTCCAAGGAGGTTACCTCCTTGCTGTATAACTGTTTATAGAAATGGAGAAAGGTCTCGTTGACATCTTGCTGATCTCTTATCAGTGTGCCATAAGGAGACTTAATGGCTAAATTCTGGATTTCTCCTGGTACTTATGTAGTTGGTATGCCAGTAGGTACCATAGTATCTTTCCTGCTTCCCAAAAGGTCTGCTTAAGGTTGAATAGCTCAAAATTTGGCCCATTGATGTAGGTGCATGTTCACTTTGTATCTGGTACCTACAATATCAGCTAGGAGCCCAGCTTTAGGGGTCATTTCAATATTTAGCTTCTAGGTCCTTGAGGGTCTGCATTTATAGTTCCAAGTCTTTCTGTCTTATCTTCTTGAGGTATGAAGCATAATTTATGCATCTTCCTCTGATGAAGGCCTTTGGGATGTCCAGTCTACCCACCACTGACGTGACATTCAAGTTGTTAGTGGTCTGCGATTGGCAGAAGATCTTGTCTTGTAGCAGGGAGGCATTAAAGAGGTAGTGTACTGCCTGAAATTAATAGTAACTTTCAGATATAGTCAGCTGTCACTTTGTTACATCTGAAGCAGTTTTTTCTTTTCTGTTTGTTAATTAGAAGATTTTCCACCTGGCAGTACTGGGGTAATGTGTGGAGCAGCACTCTGGAGGCTAAAAAACATCAGTTCTGTTCCTCCCACTACGTCATCAACACTGAGATCACACTGACTTTTACATCACTAGTATTTTATTGTAGAAGCACCTTGATTTCAGAAAGACGCCTTTTATAAATAAAACTGATTTGATTTGATTTGAGTAACCAAGGAGAACCATTTCTCTCTGCCAGATTATTCCCTTACACATGAAGCAGCAGGTGTTGGCTCTTCTTGGTTACTAGTGATGTTACAATTTCCTGCATTTTGGTTGGTAACTTGTGAAAGTCACTGCTCAGGCTGCAAGGAAAATGGTGCCTCAATGTGTTTAGTTACCTTTCTGATGATGTAATGGTAGGAAAAGAACTAACCTTTTTTAGCCTCCAAACGGAGATCGGCTCCACACGTCAGCCAGTACTGCCAGGTGGAAAATCTTCTAATTACAAACAGAAAAGAAAAAATACTTCAGATGTAAGAAGTAGTAGCTGACTGCATCTGACAATTACTATTAATTCCAGGCAGTACACAAGCTCTTTAAATTGCCATTGCTGCTTGCTTGTATCTGGTGAAGAGTAGGAGCCAAGAGACAGAAATCAGGGTGCTGTCTGATATGATCATTGTTCCAATATTGGCATCTATCCCTTCTGTCATCCACTCTTGTGGTACCAGCCACCAATCAATTCAGCAATAGGATTTGTAAGGAACTGAGTAGAAGGAGTAATCCCTCCCTTCTGGATGTATCAGAAGCTATATGTCTGTAAGACCAAGTTATGACATCATTTGCTGGAGTGCCAGGGAGGCATGGGATGGTGGGGCAGGGGGTGGTGTGCTTTTGTCTGTGAAGTCCTCCATCACCATGTTAGCATCTCCCCCTACAATGAGTTGGCCTTGCTGGTCTGTCAATAGGGTTTGACCCAAAGCATTAAATAAGGTGGTGTCTTGGGTAAAAGGGATATATATGTTCCAAAGGGTAACCTCCTGCCCACAGAGTAGAAGTGGGTGAAAGTTGTGAATTCCGCTTTTGTGGAACTTCCATGAAAAATCAGAAATTTTATGGAATTTTCTGAACTTCCGCCATTGGCGAGATCGGAATCTTCCAAATGTGTCTGGCAGATTTTTGCCCAGTTCTGCTGAATTTTTTTGCTGAACTGCAGAATAATACACCTGAACTGTGGAATAATAGTTCTTGGGAATTTGTTTCCGCAGTTTAATAAATTATTCCGCAATACATGTAATTATTCTGCAGTTCAGTTATCAGTTCTGTGGACTTTTTTCTCTGCAGTTTAATAGAATAATTCACAATTTATACATTTATTCCACCGTTCTAAGCAGGACTTTCTGTGAAAGTTGCTAATTTAATTTCTGCTCTTTCGCGGAAGTGAAATTCCGCCTTTCATGGAAATTCTGCTGGAGGTATTTTTTTTCACACACCTCTACCACAGAGCGTACCTGATACAATAGTATGTTATCCCTCCAGGTCAGACATTATAGTTTCTGACATAAAGGGGATATTCTTATTAATTAGAATAGCTACTCCCCTACTTTTAGTATTGTAGGTACTACTGTACACTTGGGAGACCCAACCAGTTTTAAGCTTTGCTGCCTTAGTCACAGTAAGGTGGATTACCTGGAAGAAGGCTATTCTGGCTCCCAACCTAAGGATGTAGTCTACATTTTTCACTGTTTTATGGGGATTTGTATGTCCTTCACATTGCAGGATATCCAGTTTAATGGCTAGGTAGCCATGAGGTAGAGTAGGTTGAGAAGGGAAGGGTTGTAGACATATCGATGTCTTTCTGTAAAATGGTGGTAGAGGAGGTTGTTGTTTTTTTTTCGTGGAAACTTTTTATTAATTTTTCTAACTTAAAACAGTACAGAAGAATAACATACAGTCATGTTTAGTATTCCTGTAAGTACTATTCCTGTCTACCTTCCACTGGTTACACTGGTGGTAGAGAGGTATAGTAAAACCGTCACATTCTGTAGGATGATGATTAACTTAAACTTGTATACCAGATATGGACCTACCGGGAGAGGGGGATCTCTTCACTGAAGGTTAGGTGGTTAGTTGTCATGGCACCTTGGCCCACATCATTGACTTGTCTATTCTTTCAATTTATTCTTCTGTTCTGAAAAAAAAGTGTAGCGGACCACAAAGTATCATGGTAGCCAACGTTATGTATATTATACAACTGGGCATCTTACTGTCACACATACAATGTTCATTCTCGTTTGCTGTTAGAGGGACACAGATTGTTTAGGGGTTATACAGCAAGGAGAGCAGTCAGGGGTTCCTCCAACACCTTCTTTAGCACTCAGATACACCATGAAGGGGGCCCAACACATGTGGTAAGTGGCTATGGTATCCCCTATCCTCTTAGTCATTCTACCCAGGGATGCTATCACAGTAAGGGAATTGAGTAACTCCAATATACTGGGTATGGCTGTGGACCTCCATTTAATAAGCAGGAGGTGCTTAATTTACATACCAATGAGGGCCAGCCACCTTTTCTCAGAGGGAGAAACATGTGGGGTGTCTGGGGGGATCCCCAGTATCCAGAATTCTGGTGTTTATGGAACATGTTTATGTAGGGTCTCTTCAGCCAGTGCCAGGGCCTGTGCCCACAATGGTTTTATGTTAGGGCAGGATCATATAATGTGATGGAGGTCTCTGGGAGACCCTGAGCATCTCCAGCAGTGGTCATGTGGGAGATGTTTGGCCACATACAGAGCCCTGGGAGTTTTGTGCCATGAGTACAGGATTTTGTTTTGTATCATCTGGTTTCTGGGATCAGGGTACACTTTGTGGGCTGTCATCCAACATGATTTCCATTGCTGGTCACTGATGTCTATGCCCAGATCTTTTTCCCACTTTATCTTGGAGCTCTGCGACTGATCTAGGTTGCCCTCTCTAATGTCTGTGTATATTTTGCTGGCCACTCCTCTTTCCATGGCCAGCCACCCTTGCAGGCTGCAGTGATGGAGGTGTTGCTGTATTGTACTTCTGATCTGTAAATACCTCCAACCATCAGATCTGGGAATGTTATATTGCTGCTGTTTGTCCTGGAATTGAGCCACTTTGTTGGTGCTGGGTTCCAGCAACTGCTGGACATTGGACATACTGCTCTTCACCCAGTGTGACCAGAGTATCAACTCATTGCCCACTTGAAGGAGCTGGTTCCCCATAAGGGAGTATAAGTTGGGGGGGGGTTGGAGCTCACCTTAATATGTACCAGCTTCCAATATTTCATGGAGGGCCCTATAGCCAGATGTCCCTTCATAACACTCGTCTGGTGCCCATACAGTAGGGAGGAGAGTATTGGTACTCCTGCCTCTACCTCCTCAATCTGCATCCATTGTGGTGAGATGGGGGAGTGGGAGGTAAACCACCTGAGGGTCTGTGCTGCATGATAGGCCATTGTGTAAACCTTGAACCATGGCAAGTTCCATCCCCCATTTTTCCAGTCTGCCCTCAACTTGTTTCGGCTATACCTCATATTTTTCCCTTCCTATATAAAGTTCCCAATAAGCTTGTTGATCTGGTTGTACCATCTGTGGGGAGGTATATTGCCAAGTGTGAAATGATATAGAGGATTTGGGGGAGGTTATCATTTTAATAGCTGAGATTTTCCCTGCCAAAGTAAGGTGAAACAGCTTCCATCTCTCCAGTTTGGCCCTAATTTGGGATAGGAGGGGCATGAGGTTGAGGTCCCGTAATCGGGATATGTCTCCTGTAAATCGGAAGGCTAGGTATGTGATGCCCCCAGACTCCCATCTCGGGTTATAGGGAGTAGACATAGATTCCTTGCACAGGGGGTCAGAGGAAATACTTTGGTCTTGCTTTGGTTCACCTTAAGCCTGGAAAGGGTAGCATATCAGTCTAGAAGTGTTACAAGGGGACCCAGGGATGAACCTATGTCTGCAAGGGGGACCAGAAGATCATCTGCATACATTAGGGTGGGGTAGCTGTTTTCCCCTATGGTAACCCCTTGGACTAGTGGGTGCTGCCTGATGGCCGCTGCCAGGAGCTCTACTGCCAGTTCAAAAAGAAGTGGGTGCAAAGGGCACTCCTGTCTAGTACCTCTTCCCAAGGGGAAGAGATCTGAGAGAAGGAAGTTAGTGAGGATTCTGGCAGTGGGGGTTGTGTACAGAGCCTGGATCCATGCCAAAAATCGTACCCTGAAACCCATATGCACCAGCACTGACGGCAGGTAGTTCCACCACTCTAATGAATCAAAAGCTTTTGCAAAATCTACAGGCAGTGCTGCTGAGAGAGTTGGGAGGGTCCAGGCTGCTGTGGCTATGTTTATTAGTTAGCTAATATGGTCTGCACTACATCTACCTGGAATGAATCCCTCCTGCAAGGGATGTATTGACTGGGGGTAGGAGTGGACTAAGTTTGAGGGCAAGAATTTTAGCAAATACCTTGCTGTCTGTGTTAATCAGGGATAAAGGCCTGTAACTGGCTGGGCTGGTTGGATCCTTTTCCTTTTTGGGGAGGATGGTTATCAATGCTTCCCTAAGAATGAGTGAAAACATGTCCTTCTCTAATGCCTTGGTGTACAGTAGGCTCAGCAGCGGGGGGAGGGGGGGTGGAATCAGCTGGGATAGATGTAGTTCCACCAGGAAGCCATCCCCTCTGGGGGATTTCCCTGCCTTAATGACATTTAAACAACTTCCTGCTCCATAATGGGGGACATCCAATAGGGCCACCGGTGGAGCTGTAAGTTGAGGGATATTCATAGGCCTGATCCTCTGCTGGGTTTGAGGGGGGATGGTGAGTACAGAGCACCACAGAACTGTTTCATTATCTTATTAATCTCTTGATTCTTGGTTTGGATTTGTCCACTGGTGTCCTGGAGGCCTGCTATAAACCTTTCGGTCTGTTGCTTACTTAATCTGTAAGCCAGAACCTTGCCTCCGGTTTCCCCTGTCTCCCAATATTTATGCCTTAATGTCAGTATTAAGCTTTCAGCTTTACAAAAAAGGATGTCAATGACGTCCATTCT
The DNA here is from genome assembly GCA_016271365.2 of Neoceratodus forsteri. Classification (NCBI taxonomy): domain Eukaryota; kingdom Metazoa; phylum Chordata; order Ceratodontiformes; family Ceratodontidae; genus Neoceratodus; species Neoceratodus forsteri. The sequence continues at coordinate 1,518,108,712 of CM057456.1, forward strand.
TAGCCCCAATATCTTTCTACCCAATGCTGAGTTTGCTTTAGCTCTTAGGGTGGCTTTAAAAGTCTGCTCTGTGGCCTTTCACTTGATTTCTAGGTCTTCCAACTTCTTTTCCCTCGCACACCTGTTGACAGCAGCATATCCCATTATACCCCCCCCAAGGGTGGCTTTAAATGCCTCCAAGGTATTTCCAGCGGTGGTATCTTATGGGGGGTTCTCAAGAAGAGTGTGGTGGTCTTACGGGCCAATGCTATAAATTCTGAATCTCTCAGGAGAAGCGGATCTAGTATCCAGGATGGGGAGGCTTGTGGTGAGGGACCCCACAGGAGGAGTAGTTGCACCGGTGTGTGATCAGATATCATTATAGAGGCTATCTCCAAACCCAGTGAGGCCTGTATGAGCTGGGCAGAAGTCAGCCACTAGTCCAATCAGCTATGGGAGCTATGGTATTGGAGAATAGAAGAAATAGTTGCAGTCTCTTGGGTGGAAGGTCCACCAGATTTCCACCACTCCCACATCCTTCATCAGCTGCGAGAGTGCAGCTACCTCTCTGTGGTGTGGCTCTATCCGGCTCATGCTTCTGTCTAGGATGGGGTCTAAAGTGAGATTTAGGTATCCCCCTACTAGGATCAAGGAAGGTGCTGGGGCCAGAGAGTCTATTTTCTGGGCCAGGGTATGGAAGAACTCGGGGTCATCTGTGTTTGGGCCATAAATTTTCCCCAATAATATGGGTCCCCATGGCATCTCCATCAGGGCTAAAACCCAGCTGCCCAGCATCTCTGCCTCTAATTTTTTCAGGGTGTATTTCAACTTCTTACTGACTAGAATGGCCATCCCTTTTTTGCGTGTTGGGGCAGAGTAGTGGAATAGCTGTCCCACCCAGTCATATCATAGGTATCATAGGAGTTTACAGAGCCTAGGTTAGACTTTTGTCCATTATGCTTGCTTCTTGAGATTTTAGTACTTATTAGGTTTCCTGAATCCCTGTAAAAGTTGTCTGATTTGGACATAAACATATTGGTAGTCATACTGCTCACTACCTCAAGTGGGAGTTTATTCCAGTCATATACCACCCTCTGACTAAACCAGTTTTGGCTCCTTGCCAACTTTGGTATGGGATGAGCGTGGGTATTATGTATCTGCTTCTTGATTTCTAACCCCAGGTTCTTCCACACATCATTATCAGACCATACTTTGTGAACGAGACACATGTCTCCTCTTTTTCTTCAATATACAAGGGGGTAAAGATCCAGTCCCTTAAGTCTCGAGTCACACTCTTCTTTTTATTAGTATCAATACACATGCACTGCTGTAATGCCGATCTCAGCACATGTAACCAACTGACTGTACACCTCTGTATAACTTGTATCATAATTGTATTTTCTACATTTACCATACTGTGATGTATCCTATGATATGTAATCCTGGGTCGCCCCTGAAAAAGGTCTTTCCCATTCATACCTCTTATTCCTCTTGTGGCCCTTTTCTGCACCCTTTCTATCACAGCTATTTCTCCCTTCCTATATGGGGACCATACTTGTGACCCGTACTTCATGATGGGCCTCACTAGTGAAGTATACAAAGGGAGCATCACTTTCCTGTCCCTGCTTGCAATGTACCTAAATATGCAATTTAGCACCCTATTTCCTTTTTGCAATACTTCCTTTGCTAATCTTGCATGATCTGGTGTGTTTAACTTGGTCTCCTGCAGAAAGGCCAGATCAGACTTCAGCTTTTTTAGATGAGAGAGTACCTGCTTATGCTTTATGGGTGTGTTGAGCCCTTTCACATTCCAAGTGGTGCATGTAAGCTCACCCATTACCAGTTCTAATAAGGTTATATTGACAACATGTGAGCAAAAGAAGAAAAACTGGAGTCAGACCCAGCTCCCCTGTACCATTCATTGACGGTAGAGGAGGTTTTTATCTCCTGAGACAGAGTTATTTCATGACCTGTGTTGGTAAGGGGGACCCACCCCAGTATGGGTCAGTTTTGGAATTCCCTTGTTGCACTAAAAGTGCAAGGTAGGCCAAAAGCTGGGCCAAAACAGTACATACCTCACAGAGAAAAACAGAAGATAGAAAATACAGGAATCCAAGCAATAGTAACAACAGCATTTTAAACCTAATAAATGATCTTTCAGTGTGGACAGGGACCTCAGTCAGATAGGTTACCAATGAGAGGTCATCAGTGTTGGGTGCTCTGGGTCTTAACCCACATGGGAGTAGAGGCTCCCAAAGTGGCCAACCTGAGGCCCCTATGCGCCCATTCAGTGAGTGAATGTTGTGCAACTGCAGTCAATCACTGAGATGTTCTGAACACACTAGTACCATGGCATGTCGGTAGAAAAGGTGTAAGCATCCCCAGCAAGAGCCATTGTGTATAGATTTGCGAGGGACAGCAAAAGAAAGAGAGTAATGGTTAAATGATCCCTCCTAGATATAAAGGAGCAATTGACAATGTCCTTCAGCTTGGCCTGTGGCTTCTCTCTCACTTTGAGGGATGGTATGCCCCTGGCTGCAATGCTAAGGGGTGCCAGGAGGTGCACCCACCAGTTCCTCATCTAACCCCACTTAGAGGAGGGGTATCAAGGCAAGCATGGTACTGCAAAGTTGAGGTAGTGCAAGGAGCATGCAGTTCCTTAGCTGAGCTGCAGCTAAGTAAACTATAGGATGATGTCTGAAAGAGAGGAAAGAGGGAGGGGTATAGCACTGCTTCTGCCATAGGTAATTACATTAGTCTGTAAATAGAAGCATCTCTGGTATGCAGCTGGCCAGAGTGCATATATCATCTCTGTCCATCTAGGTTGGTACATGGGGCAGTCATGGATTTTGTGGTCCACCAAAATGTTGGCCTGTGTTAGAGAGACTGATCCCAAGGGTCTGTCCACTACTGCCCTGAACACATTTGAATAGGAGAGATTGAGGCGAGAGGGATATAACACTTCAGTTAATGTCAGGTGTGTGGCGACTGAGGCTATTTGAGGTGCAACCAGGCATATCCCCACATCTTGTCGGGTAGAGGGGGTGGCTAGTCCTTAATGGCTGCTGCCAAAATTTGCAAGGGCCAGATTGGAGCACAGAGAGGACTGCATCCTGGTAAAAGTTATTAGTTAGGAGGCCTGAAGTCCTCTCTTCTCCCCAAAGCAAGGTAGGGAGGGAATAAATGGTATGAAATGTGTGGAGGCATTGAATATTTGTCTGGGGATGATCTAGGGAATTAGACCATACGGGAATGGGAAAAGGCTGTGGGGGGGGGGATCTGAAAGAAATGTGCAGCTCCAATGTGCTTGGCAGGGGAAACACAATTGATCGTCAGTCCTGTGGGCATATTTATGAGCCTGAATATTGAGGCCTCACTGAATATGTAGACTAAATGAATGTCTGCATGTTCATGAAGAAGTTGCTGGCCTATCTCCTGTATCTAATGGGCAGAAACCCCATGTCCAGTGCAGACAAGGGAGAAGAACAAGAGGATAACAACTGAGGTATTCAGTCCAGTGGAGGAGGGTCACGTTGGCTGTTGGCATGGGAGACCCAGTCAGGCTATACTGAGGTCACAGGAGAGTTATACAAGGTGGTAGCCTAGACCTAGTGACCCATTGCCAGTGCCCGTCAAGGACCCAAACCTGTTGACCAGGCTGTGTCTCAAGAATTCTTAATTGGATTCACTCCTTCTTTCCATGCTCAAAGTCACTGCACTGTGTTGGAAATCATATTGCTAAGGAGATGGCCCCAAGCAGTCCAGGACACTGAAAACCAGGGAGGAGTTAGGGAAACAGCCAAGGAGCAAGAGACAAGCCTAAGGGGGGTTGTAGAGAGGCAAAGAAATGAGAGAGAAAGCAGGAGTGGGATTAAAATTCCGAGGTAGGGTGAAGCAGGGAGGAGGTCGAGAATGCAGCAAGGGGAGGTAGTGCAGCAGTATACGGAACAAGGTGCTATTACTTAAAAAAAAAAATTAAGCTGTCTGCTACCCTACAAGTCTTACAGTGCCAACTGAGATAGTACCAAAGAGACGGATACTGAGCCTAATAGGCATGAGTCCATCACGTTTGGCAGTCTCGCAGAATGGCATCAGTTGGAGAATGTTTCAGTAGCCTATTGACCAAACTTAAGTCAGTGCTTTTTGCCACTCAGTTAGCCCAGGTGATATTTTTGTTGTCTTGCAGCTGAGGCAAAAGTGGAAGCCTCATAGGACAATGTCAGTGGGTTAGTGTGGCATGACTCTGGTGTCAGGCTATTGAAGTGTCTGGACTCCTGGGTGCAGACTCCCTTATGGAATCCGAACTGATGGCAGAGTGTTCAGAGTCTCCGCTGCTCTCACTTGCACTGTGGTCCTTGGTATGTTTGTTAGGCCTCTACTAATCCCTGCTGTAACAGCAGGAGCACTTTGCCTTTGACATCTGTCATTTCATCTTTTCAGGGGGGCAGATATTTTCATCTTGGGGGGGGCATGTTGAAGCCTCCATCCTTGCTGGAAAGGGGGTGGGATTCTACATGGGTCTCTTGGCACCATTAGACTACTGAAGAGCATGAGCATTGTCTGGCCAGTGGCAGGGAAAGAAGTGGTTTGCCTCCTGCACTGTGTGAAAGGTATGGGAAACTACATTCCTAGTAAGAGTGAGCTTGGCTGGCTAGAGAAGTTTGTACAAAATTTTTTTTTAGGTCCTGCAAAATCTTCTTGGCTCCCATATACTCTTTGCAATGTTGGGCCAACTCCATAGAGTAATCTCCAAAGATTTGGATTCTGTGGCCTTTCCAGCTAAGTGGTACACAATCCCTGGCCAATGTTCCTTGCCTTGATATCTAAGGAAGCAGGGTAGTATTGGTCAGAGCCTGTCGCCAGGCTTAGGTATGGGTCAGTGTCCAGTGAGCCCTCTCAGTTTCCAAAGGCTGTTTCCAGCTGTGCTGCAGGATGAATGGGAGTTCTTGAAGCAGGAACCCTGCCACATCTTTATGTTCTACTCCCTCAGGGAAGCTGACACACCTGAGATTGTTTTACCAGCTTCGGTTTTCTGCATCCTCAGACCATTCCCCTAGGAGCATTATCATTCTCTCCAGTTCTTGGATGTGAGCTTTGTGCCAGGTATCTTTGTAGAAGCTCTTTGATCTCGGCTGTATTACTGGTACAGCTATGGGTCCCAGGTGCCTCCCCCATGTCCCACCAATGGGGTTTGCTGTGACTGTGACAATAAAAGAACTGTTTGCCCCCTGAGAGGAGTTTTGTAGTCTTTGTTCAAATTCAAAACTGGAAACTATAGCTTGTGAGCAGAATTCACAGGTGCGGAGTATACCCACCTCATTTACTGTTTCTGAGTCAGTCAAAATGATCATGAATCATTTGTGAATATTCATGAATTATTCATGAACGGTTCATGAAATCAGTATATGAATGTTCATCCAAAGTACACCACATTGTTTATGAATGTTCATGAAATTTGCATCAACACTAAATGGAACTGGAGCTGGGCAAAACTACCCTCCGCACTTCTGTGAAGGAATTTCAATGAATATTAAAAAATTCCACATGTGACTCCCCCTCCCTCAAAAGTTTGGGATGACTTGAGCTATTGGGAGCTCAGTGTGGGTCTACCAGTGATGCCTGTGACCTTTAACTGGAACTGATATTGGAGGCCAGGTTAAGAGGAGCTGGAATTTTAACTTATTTTTTCTTGTTCTTTGATGTCGACAAAAGGGATGCCCATGTAACTGAAGAGGACTGGATAAATAGCTGCTGATAACATCACCACAAACCGGATTGCAACTACATCTGGCAAACTATGAAAAAGTAAAATAATAAAGTATGTAGTTAAAGAACTTTGTACAATCAGCAGTAATGATGGTGTGCAGAATGTAAACAGATGGATATTGCCATCTTCCCAACCTTTAACCCCCTGTGATCACTCAACAGGAATGCATGGGGTCCTGTAAGAGACATAGAGGAACCTGGGAGAAAAACAGTCTAGTGCTTCATGCCCTATTGCAGTCACACGGGAACAAGAAAAGTGAGTGAAAAAAGAAATCAGCCTATGAGGAGCTGTTAGCTGAACTAGAAAATTCCCTCCAGCAAAGAGGAGTTTCAGTCAGTCCTCCTTGGGCAGTCTGAAGAGAAAGAAGTGCTGAGGAGAAGAGCCCAGGATGTAGCCAGCTTTAGAGCCAGATACCCTGGTAACATCATTTTTAAAATTACTAGCGTTCCATCCAATTTGTGTGTTTTGCTAGTGAATACTACAAAGTTACAAAATTGCCTTGTTGTGCCATCTGCAAGAACACTGCTTGCCTTTGGAACAGAACTGTTGTAATTAGAGGTAGAAATTTGTCTGTTCTACCCTGCTCAGTTTGACCAAGGGAAGAGATTGTCAGGAGCTTGTCTCTGGGTACCTGTTACCATCAACCAAGAGAGTTCCCACTCGGCTGAGGCAGGGAGTTCTTTGGTCTGGATCCCTCAGAACTTGCCACACTACCGTGCTTCTGGACAGTGAGAGGCGAAGCTGTGTGGTAGGAGTGATCAGGCCCAGACAAGGCCAGCATCTGAACCATGTGCCTGCTACCTGAAACTGCTAACTGCATCAGAGGCCTGTGTGACCACCTGCTTGAATCCTGCTATAGCTGGATATATCCAGGATGCATAAGTACTAGCCTAGCCAGCCAGAGTGTTTTGATCCAGCTGTCTCATTTGGATTGCAATTTGTTTGTTAGTTCAAGTTTCTCTATGGAATGCAACACTTGCTATTGAGAATGTGCTAGCCAATCAAAGTCATTTGGGTGGGATAAGATCACAAGCTTGTGTCAGCAATTAAGTGCACCAGTGCAAGATCCTGGACACTGCAACATCAGGCCTGCAAATGTGTGTTTTCACCTCAGTATCCAGTAGATTAAGTACCACACCTAATCAGTAAAGTGTTGAAGAGTATTGTAAAACTGTAGGCATCTGCTACTGTGGGTAGTAGGAGGCCTGAGAGTACAGTAGGCCATATAGGGTAATTGTCAGGGCCCTGTGTTTTCTGTGATTCTGCAGTTGCAGCAACAGCCTTAGAAACATGGTCCTGACACATAAACAAGCCTCTGCCACAAAGGTGCATCTTTGGTACAGTAAAGATGGTCACCACCACTGACAAATCCCAACTAAATTGCTAAAACTACTGTGAGTGAGTCTAAAATGGTATTCGTGCGAGGTGTCAGGCAGCTCCATTATGTAGTACTTTCCCCTGGGTTGCAGTGGTACTGTAAGTGGAGCACCCCCTATTCAATCCCCTGGTCCTCAGCCCTGAAGCTTATGACCATTTTGGCCTTCTATAAACATTCCCAAAAACTTACGACTGTTTCGTGGGAAACAATTGTGGTTCAATTTGTTGATTGTAGAATTGTGGAATGAAAAAGTATTAGTAATTATTGCAAAACCAAAAAACAGGAGACTTTGTAGACCTGTTTCTAATGTAAAATGGTCCATCTGCTCTCTAGCCTCACACTCAAATTCTTACAGGGTAGGAGAGAAAAAGATATGAAAGGCAAATGGCATTGACACAAATGGCACCAATAGTATATAAGTGGACAAGCAAGAGGAAGTAACTGGAGCAGTGTCACAGCCCAAACTAGCACCACCAAGCTTCAGGTAAGTGGATGATAGAGAGGGAGCCATTGAAACAGCATCGCTTTGCAACTTGGCAGTACTGGTCTTCAAGCAAGTGGCAGGCAGGGGTGGAAAGCCACATGAGTGTTGTAGTGGTAAACTGGCTCTTGGCAAGTGGGAGGGAGCCATGGGAGAATAAAACAGATTGCAATACAACAAATAAATAATCTTTCAATTCCCCTATGCGCTACCTACAAGTAAAATCATGGTGCCAAAATTGCTTTGTGTTGTCTTGCTGGATCACACCATGCTGCCTTTTTCATACGTTCTTTTAAAACAACTAGATTTCATTTTGCAGCTCATCTGAGTCACCATAACATGTAATGCCCATTATAGATTTACTGCAGAATTGCTACAGAATTTCTCATAGCCTGGCTGCAGCAAGCATAAGGTAATGAATACAGGTTCACTTTGCCGCAGTGTATTGTACATGGTGCCTTAATAGTTTTGTGTAGGTGTTAGGAAGGCAAGCTATCTCTGCAGAAAAGCCAGGTGCAAACCTGAGAGCTCTTGCAAAGCAACACAGCACAGGTTATTTCATAATGTTAGAATTATTGGTTTCTTGCCATTATTGCTAAAATAATTGCCAAACTGTTATATTGCATAACCTCTATTCCCTAACAGGACTGGTAAAGAGAAAAGTAAAGTCATGTTGGTAGTTTCTTAAATGTTGGTGTGTGTGATAATATTATTAGAGTGCTACGATAATTTGTAAAAAAGAAGGGTATTTCTCAAAGGTTTAAGTGTGTGCACTGGTACTTGCTGGTCTCAGAGAGGTGTTGAATAGTCATAGAGTAGGGGGTTAGTCCCAGAGGACAGCATCACACTTTTTATTTGGCCTATTATTTCTTCTCTGTGTGGAGGCACCACACTATTCCCTTTGTTCCTTTACTTAACCAACCCCCTCCATAAGGAGATTAACAAGCCCAAGCCCTCAACCTTGTTTGGCCCTATGGGCACAAGGAAGGGTTAGTAAGCATGAGTAATATCTGCAGCATCTGCACGGCAACCTTGTTGCACACAAAAAATCACATATTTTCTGGATAAAAATATTGGAGCCTATTCACGATGGCAGCCCATTATGTACCAAAGGCACGTACTTGGGGCGCAGAGCCCCACACATGTGGAGCAGCAGTCACCAAGCACCATTCTCTAAGCCATGCCACCCTCCTTGGCACCTCCCCACACACCCACACTCACACATAGCACAGAGTTATGGGACGGGGGGTGAGTTTGACTTGTTGATTAATGGCAGCCGTCCAGACGAATGACATGCTCGCTGGTAGACTGGATCCCCTGTTCTGCGTGGAGCAGGGGAGTGTGCAATATAGCTGGTCCTCCCAGGACAAATGTATCCCTTAAAGGGACCTTCCAGTCTGACAGTGAGATCGCACAATGCTACCAGCTCTCATGGTATGCTCAGAGGGCTGGGGGTAGCAGGGGTGAGGTGACTGGCTGAAAAAGGAGAGGTGCTACTAGTGGGGGACTTCAGTCTGCTGGATGTACATGGCAGCCTCACAACTGTGACCATGGCTAGAGGCAGGGACATCATGGGCTCCCTGCAGGGAGCATTTCTTAGGTAGCCAATCAGGTAGCCCACTCATGATGGGGAAATATTGGACCTGGTGCTCACTAACAGGGACAGTATCACAGATGTCAAGGTGGGAGGTCACATGGGGAAACAATGATAACTGTTCAGTGTGGCTCAGCATAAGTATAGCAGTGAAAGCAAACCACACAAGGACAAAGGTCTTGCACTTCAGGAAAGCAGATGTTAAACAAGCATTTGTCAATGCCGAATGTTGTTGCGCTGGCATTGGCTTTGGTAGTGCAGTGCAGAAACACATTTTTGGTAGGACGTGAAAAATGACAGCTGTACTGTTCATAAGGAGGTGTAAAAAATGGCAGTGGTGAAAATGTGGCATGTAAATATTGCAAATGTGCGAATTTACAAGGGTGCATGGGAAATGCGCAACGCACACTTGTAACAAAGTCATTTTATGGAGTTTCGGCACCAAATTTTCAACATAGGCATTTTAGCACCTCTGCTCATGTACAGTGTCACTGTCATTTCCTCAAACTGTCCCAAAAAGTGATTTTGCACAGCGACCGCGCTATTCTGCGCCGGACGTGCGAAAACACATTTTGGGCAGGACATGTAAAATGACAGCTGCACTGTTCATCAAGAGGTGTGGAAAAATGCCAATGGTGAATATCTAGAGTTAAAATAGTACAAATGCACAACGTTACGAGCGTGCGTGCAAACTGTGCAACACACGCTCGTAAGACAGTCATTTTATGGAGTATCGTCACCAAATGTTCAGCATAGGCATTTTAGAACTTCTGCTCATGAACAGTATCACTGTCATTTTCATAATCTGCCCCGAACACTGATTTCCCATGGCAACTGCGGTATTGTGCACTGGAAGTGCCGAAACACATTTCTGCCACGATGTGAAAAATGAAAGCTGTATTGTTCACAAGGAGGTGTAAAAAAATGACAATGTTGAAAATCTGGCATGAAAACATTGTGCATTCACGAAGTTACAAGCATGCATAGCAACTGCGCAGTGCACACTCATAAAACAGCCATTTTTGGATTTTTTCCACCAAATTTGCAACATAAGCTTTTTGAGAGCCCACCTCATGAACACTGCCATTGCCCTTGCATTAATCAGTCCCGGAAGGTGATTCCATGCAGTGACTGCAAAATCACCTTTCAGGACAGATTAATGTCATAATAGTGACAGAATTCATGAGGAGGGGTCCCAAAACCCCCATCTAAAAAATTTGGTGCAAAAATTCCAAAAAATGCCCCAGATATGCATCAAAGTTGAAAAAACCCTATTTATTCCATTATACAGCTTACCAGCATTTCCTCAGCTCGCGGTCAGCTTTGAAGAGTGCAGACGTGTTCCCAGTCCACGAAGATCATCGCACGAGCTCCAGAGGTAAGTATGGGGTGAGGGGGTGTGGGGAGGCAGGGTGCGCAGTGGATGGGTGCGGGTGATGGGTAGGGAGACTACGAGGGACCGTTTTCTGTTTACAGGTGGAAAAAAAAAAACATTGCAGATGGTTTTCTCTTTTACAGGTGGTTTCTTTTTTGGGGGGTTCAGTAGCCGATGGGGGATTGGGCACGCCGTCAGCATAGAAGAAGGGGGGGACATCATGCCGATGGAGAGTGGGTTCCCCCGTCAGCACATAAAGTGGGAAAGGGGGACGGATACTGACGGGATTGGGCACCCCCATCAGCAAACAACAAAAGCGGGGACATCTATCTGCCATCGGGAGTGGGCCTCCGTAGGCACATACTTGGACAGGGTAAGCCGACCGGGGGAATTGGGCACCCCCGAAGCTGGCAGTTTAGTGGCCACTGTGCCACCATGTTTGCTGCTGGCGAAGCATGTAGGAAGGGTCAACTGCATGTGATGAGCTTTGCTCACATTGCAGCGGACCTTTCCTTAGATGTGCTCACCACATTAGTATGCATGGTATGGCACCAGCATGCAGGCTGATTGGGGAATGAGGGGCGCACCTACTGGTGTGTGCCCTGTATTCACCCAACAGCGACCGAGCCTCCAAATCTGCACTACCGCAAGATGTTGGCTGCGTAAGTGCGCCAACATAAAAATGGGTGAATGCCTCAGAGATAATCTAGTAGGGGGAATAGCCAGGGTAGGGTGGCAGAACAGTGGGCCAAGTCAAGGGATATCACAGTGAAGGTAACAAACCTCTGCACAAAAGATGTGAGCAAAAGCAGAAGAAAAAAAAGACTGCAGTGGTTCTCAAAGGGAAGCGAATGAAAATGTTAAGGCTAAAAAGGTAATATTCATAACGTACAAAGAGACGCAGAGGGAAGAGAAATGGGAAGTGTACCAGGCAAGACAGAGAGAAGCAGAAAAAGCAGTGAGAAGTGCAATAGTGCAAATTGAGGAAAGGATAGCCAAAGGGATAAAGAAAGGGGACAAGACCTTTTTTAGATGTATAAGTGAAGAGAGGAAGACAAAAGGACAGCCTGAGAGGTTAAAAAGGGTGTGGGGGGGACTGTGCAGATGAGGATCAGGAAAAGTCAGATATCCTGAACAAATACTTTTGTTGTGTCATCACAGAAGAATGAGAAGGGGATGGACCATGTAGAAGAGACTGAAACACTGTGGGAAGGGAGGTAGACTCAAGTTCAGTCATAGAGGAGAGAGTACTAAATTGACTTGCAAATCTGAACATGGACAAAGCTGTAGGGCCCACAGGTTACATCCAAGGGTGCTGAGGTAGCTCAGGGAGGTACTGACTGCACCTCTGGAAGCCCTGTTCAACAACTCCCTGGAAATAGGAGTGGTTTCAGAGGACTGGAGGAGGGCAGATGTAGCTTTGCTTCATAAAAGTGGCAGCGGGGAGGAGACTAGTAACTATAGGCCAGTCAGTCTGACATCAGTGGCAGGGAATAAGTTAATGGAGTCACTGTTAAAGAAAAGGATTGTGGCATATCGTGAATCCAGCAGGTTACAAGACCTCAGGTAGCATGGATTTATAGTAGGAGGTCATGTCAGACAAATCTGATCCATTTCTTTGACTGGGAGACCAGGGAAATAGATCAGGGCGGGGCAATAGATGTGGTCTACCTAGACTTTAGCAAGGTTTTCAACACAGTACCACATAGGAGGCTTGTAAGAAAACTGGGCAGCTTAGAGGTGAGTCCTAAGGTGGTAAACTGGGTAAGAAATTGGTTAATGGATAGGCGGCAAAGGGTGGTGATAAACGGAACTCAGTCGGGGGAAGGAAGGGTGACCAGCGAGGTACCTCAGGGCTCATTACTGGGACCAATCCTCTTTAATGTCTTTATAAGTGACATTGCAGATGAGTTGGAAGGGATGGTATGCCTCTTTACAGATGGCACCAAACTCTGCAACAGAGTGAACACTCCAGAGGGATTGGGGAGAATATGAAGAGACCTGAGAAAACTCGAGGAGTGGTCAAGGGCATGACAACTGGGTTTCAGTCAGAAAAAGTGCAAAATCATGCGCCTAGGATGCAGAAACCCAGAGACAGAGTATAAAATGGGGAAAGAGGTATTGTTGATCACTAAACAGGAAAGGGATATTGAAGTACTCATTTCTGATGACCTCAAGGTGATGAGGCAGTGCGACAAAGAAGTAGGTAGGGCCAGTGGGATGTTGGTGTGCAGAGGTAGGGGTATCACCAGCAGAAAGAGGGAGGTGGTATTGCCACTGTATAGCTCATTGGTGAGACCACACCTGGAGTACTGTGTCCAGTTGTGGAGACCACATCTCAGGAAGGATATGGATAGGGTGGAGAATGTCCAAAGGACAGCAACAGAAATGGTGCAAGGGATGCATCAGAAGCCCTATGAGCAGAGACTGAGGGACCTAAATGTGTACACCCTAGAAGATGGCAGGAGAGGGGGGACATGATAAAGACCTAGAAATACCTTACAGGGCTGCACACACTAGAAGAGGGGAGTATTTTTCAGAGGAAAAGATGCATGACAACAATGGGACAGGCAAGGAAGCTGAAAGTGCGAAAATTTAGGAGGGATATCAGAAAGTACTTCCTCACTGAAAGAGTAGTAGATGCATGGAACAGTCTTCCAGCAGAGGTAGTAGGAGAGAAAACAGTGGTCAGCTTCAAGCATGCATGGGATAGGTACAAGGGTGGCAGAGAAGGGAGTGGAATATCAAGTAGGGTCTGCAGTGTCAGTATAGGCAGGGAAACATGGGCAGACTAGATGGACCAAACGGTCCTTATCTGCTATCAATTTATATGTTTGTATATGTCTATGGTGGAACAAATGCCAGACATTAAGGATGGTAAGAGGTGCAACATATTGTGCATGTTAGGGTCCCTGCTGTGTAGTCTGCACCCTCTCCTCCAGCACTCCACATGGCATATTCTGTGTAGTGCATCCCATACAACCATGCTCCGCTCATGGCCCACCTCCAGTCGCCACCCCTGTAGGTCCTTTCATAGAGTCAGGGATCAGGAAGGGTTGTGGGTTCCTTTTGTGCATTCTGCAGGAGTCCACTGGACCCTGATATACAGAAATATAACTTACAGCAGCCTACCCATCACATACTGGATATGCAGTATATAGGCACCACACATAGTGCCAATTGTGCATAAAGCTGCACTTTTTGCTTAAACGTCTGCCATTTTTCATGCCAAGATGTTATTTTCACACTAATTTGTCCACAGCAATTGTATTTTGCTCCAAAAATTATTTTCACAAATTTTTTTACTTGATTTTACCATTTGCATGAAAGTTGTCATATCTAATGACTTTTTCAGAAACAAAAAGTACATGTACAGTAAGTAGGTGTTCATGTGGTTTCCTTCAATGAAAATAACATTTTGCCCAACCCTTAATGCCACATCTGTGTTAATTGACATAAAAGTTAATAAATTTCCTTAAAATTTCAAGAAACTCTTCCAACAATCGCTCATTTACTTCTTTGGGACAGAGGTTCCCATATCAGAGGTGGACAAGTGGTCTATACAGATCATTGCACTCCACACTTAATGTCATATGGCCATTAAGGAGGCATACAGTATTTGTACAAGCAGCATACCCAGTCTAGCACAAGCTGCTTATATGAATAGGCAATCAGGAACTAGGGCACTCTAAATATGGTAATAGTCCATGTAAAGACTCAATACTCAGCAGTAGTTGCAAAATAATTTTTATTTGAGTATAGTTTACATAAACTGAGTGACAAAAAGCTCCTGTCAATCCAGTTCAAGCCTCAGCACTTGACGTAGTCTTCACCAGGGGGCTGAGTTTCTGGATGACACTTCCAAATTTACTTTACTAGCAAGCTGACGCTTGGAAACTGACTGGTCCACTGTATTTACATAGATTGCTGACTAGTGTAACCCTTAGGTGGCACTATCCCAAGGGCTACTCCCCCTGCCTGCTTGGCTAGTAGCAGGTTAAGGGGCCTGGGTACTGAAATGGGTGCCTCCACCCAGAGGTCAGGGTTGTTAGTGGTCAAGCTAGTCTGGGCACAGCCATCCAGAACACTGTAACCCCCCTCTTTCCCTTCTAGTGGCCTGAACAATACACAATAATCACTTTCACAATGACCCTTATTCACCATACAAGTACCCACACTGTTTGACTTACCACCAGGGCTAGTTCCTCTGGCTCGAACCAGGGGACCCCCTGTAAAACAAGGTTAAGCACAGCAATTAGCAACAGTACAGTACTTTTGGCACAAACTGGAACCACAGTCAGGTTAAATGCAAAATGAGATCTGATTTATTCAGGGACTTGAACAAGGGAGGAGCATAATCAGGTTGATTTGCTTAAAGCCTATATCAATCAGACAGTTATGCATGCACTTCAGAGTCCCTACACAGTCACACACTCTGGTTACCCAGGTAGGAAAGCGGTGGGCTAGCCAGGAACATTGCCCAGGGTAGGCCGGTGTCGCAGCTGGTGGGGCCCTGTGATGGAAGAAAGCAACATCACAACACACACTATTTGTAATCTGGAGCCGGAGGGCTCAGTTAGTGAAAGAAAAGGCAACAAGACAATCAGATGACAACAATTTAGATTTAGCTGTTGTTGCAGGTAGCTACCCTGATGTTTACTCATGCTACCCAATACTGGACACAGGCAGGATTAAAATCGAGACTGCAGGTTGCTGAGCTGGAGTGCCAGGAGAAGCAGGACCCACACGAATCACCGAGGTGTTGTTCCTGTTCAAGGAGTTGAGCAGGGGGCTGATCCCCAGGCAGGTCTCTTGTCTATGACTTTCTCTATGTAGCGGATATTCTGGCTGGGCCAGTGTGGCAAAGCCCAGGTCAAACGGAGATGGATATGGATTTCAGTCCATGGAGCTGGATGCCGCCTCCAGCAAGCAAAACAAAGTTCAGACACACAGTGGGGAATTAAATCATGACCCACTATCAGCACACAGCACATTTGCATGTAAGGAAATTCCACTGTACCAGGCAAATGGCTATCCGGTCGCAATTACAGAGTCTCTGCACAATCCGGGAGTTCAGAGGTGGCTGGAAATCCTGACAGGCCGATCGCATTCAGCAAATCTCTGGTCTTCTTCAGGTAGAAGCCTGGTCACAATTCAGTGGCTTAACTCGCTCTCCAAATTCAGATTCAGTCCAAAACAAAAAACTCAGGTTCCCTCTCAGGGACAGCAGGCAGGTATGCAGGCCAAATTCAGGCCTTTCCACAATTCTCCCATGCGAATCAACACAGGATTGCTGCTCGATTATCTCGAGCTGTTACTCCTACACTTCCCGACTCAGATCTGCCTGAAACTGCAAGCAGTCAGGGACTTTCCCCAGGATTCAAAAGGTTCAGTTGGCTGATCTGTCTGTCAGTCACAACAAGGGCTCCCCCTCCAGGTTCAATTAGGTGCCAAAAGCCCAAAACTACAATTCCTACAGAATTTTGCTCCCACAAAGGCCCTGGGACAGGATCCATTTTAGAGTCCCCAAAGGTACTGACTGGCCCATTTCAGCAGTCCTGGACCAAGATGGTGGAGATGAACAGAAATGTCCATGCTGCAAAGAAGGCAGGTTAGACAAACTGCAGTATTATTACTATTCTAGTAAATGATCAGCAAACAAGTACATCTTCTAACAGAGCTCCCTCTGTGCTAATAGCGATGGGAGAAATGGAGCGATTATCTGGTAGCCCTGACGAGACTCGAACATAGAAATACTCAGCCCCCTCCCAGATTAATTATAACTGCAATCTAGACAGCTCTTAAAGAGACAGTATACAGAGGCTATACAGACACTCTCTGGCAAGAACGCTTAAACTGCTAAAACACAGGGCACCATCCTGGCAGTGAGCATTTAGGCAAGCTCAAGGAAGACTTTTAGGGAACCCACATTTGTAGGGGGGTTATACCAGCAAGTGGCAGTGGTGGGAGTCATTATATACCTGTATAGAGCATCAGCTTGCCATCCAGACCTGCTCGCACTTCCTTGACTGCATTCCCATTAAAGATACTTTCCCAATACCATTCCTTTTGGAAGGTCTTTCTTTTGTACTTAGCCTAAACAACTCTGAGTTTGATCTGACCTTTTACCTTAAACAGTATAGCACATCCATGCTGCCCTCGTTCACCACCTCTTTCTAGGTTACTGAGAGAAAACTGTCACCCTTATCTCACCACCAACCCTTTTTGTTCACCACATCATTAAGTGGTACAGATATATAGATGACATCATATATGCCTGGAAGGGAACTCCAGAAGAGGCTGAGAAATCAGTGAAATGGCTAAACTCGATTTAACTTAATCTGAGATTCACCAGCACAAAAATGAAATCAGCCTAAATTTTCTAGGTCTTACCCTAATGATGGATGAGAACAAAATAGTCAAAACCAAAGGGTACTGAAAGCCTACAGCTAAGAGCAGTCAATATGAGATTACGTATAGGCACATGCTGAGTAATTCTATAATTTATAAACTAGCTCTGTATGTGTTGAAATTGTTCTAATGCCAGGGAATATGAAGAACAAGCTGATGAACTCTGAGATTTTTGACCAGAGGATATGCTAACAATTTGCTGATGTGATCATTGGAGAGAGCCAGAAATATGGATAGAAAAACACTGCTTACCCCTTCCTAAGCATAACAAAAATCAAATGAGAAAGAACTTGTGTGTTTTGTTACTAAATACATTCCCATATCTGGAAAAATAGGGACCACTTCATCTCTCTTTCAGCTCTCTATCAGCTATCCAGTGGCAGGCTGTACCCACTAGCTGATACCCTGAATACCTGGACATTAAACTCTGATTTAGAGGAGATTGCAGGAGAAGGAGCGAGTCCTGTCCTTTTCTGCTTTTTATCTATTGATAGCTATCTCCCCTTGCTTGTTATTTTTGAAGTTTTGTGATGATGTTTTATTTATTTATTTTTTTTATTTTATTTAGTATTCTTTATACTGCATTCCACCATACACTCAATCCTGTCTTCCCTGGACCCCCCTCCATGCCCCATGGACTTACCTCTCTAAGTGATATCCCCTGGATTCCCCCCAGGGTTTGGCTGCCACACCTGACCTGAACCTTCATGGCGACGGGAGATGTTTGCCAGTAGGAGCACCACTGACATTGCCTCCCTGACTTGCCCCCCAAGGTGGGGCATGATGCTGGTCCAGAGCAGGTGGAGACTGGATAGGTCAGCTATTAGGGAGTGCTGTAGTTGGTGATCAGAGTTGGGGAGTGGGCATCATCAATGGTGGATACAATTTTGCTTGTGCTGCAACCTGAAGGAGGTGTGGCGTGCAATGGCATGTTTGATCCGAGCACCTCCCTGAGGTCCAGGCACTGGTCACTGTGAAACCCCAGCCTCTCAGGGGTCTGACTAGTGCTGGACACACACGACCTCCCTGGAGAAGCAGAGCCATTCCTAGGGCACTCAATTCTTCTGCCCCCCCCACCCGGCCGGCCCTCAAACTTCTCGGATCCATATCTAACTTATTACTGCTTCTTCTTCTTCTCATACTTTAAACAAGGGTACTTAGTTACACAGAAACATAGAAATTGTCAGCAGCTATGGACCGCTAGACCCATCCAGTCTGCCTGCAGGCCCTGTACAGTATATGTAACCACTGACCCTATGTGATCAATGGCTTTTCATCACAACCTCCCCTCTCAAAATTCCCCTGTGCCTGCCCCAGGCATAGCAAACCCCTCCACTGTCCACACAGCCACTTCTTCTTGTGGAGGCTGTTCCAAGCATCGACTACCCTTTCTGTGTAGAAAAACTTCCTCACATTACCCCTTAATCTATCCCCCTTCAATTTTATATTGTGCCTTCTTGTTCTAGTTCTTTTTCTCTCTTGGAAAAAGTCCCCCACCTGCATCTTGTTTATGCCCATGAGGTATTTGAACCTTTCTATCATGTCACCCCGCTCTCTTCTCTCTTTCAGTGAGTACATATTGAGGTTCCCTATTCTCTCCTCATATGTTTTGTGTTGCAGCCCTGCACCATCTCTATCACCCTTCTCTGGATAGCGTACAACTTGCTTATGTCCTCGCACAGGTGTGGCCTCCAGAACTGCATGCAGTACTCCAGGTGAGGCCTTTCCAATGTTTTATACAATGAGATCATCACCTCCCTCCTCCTGCTAGTGATACCCCTTGTCTATGCACCCCAGCATGCCACTGGCCCTCCCCGCAGCCTTTGCACTTTGCTTTGATACCTTGAGGTCATCAGAGATAATAACCGCTAGGTCCCTTTCCTCTTTAGTGACAGTCAGATCCTCCTCCCCATCCTGTAGCTCTCCCCAGGTTTCCCTCTGCCCAGGTGCATCATTTTGCACTTCTTAGCATTGATTCTTAGTTGCCATGTCTCTGACCATCTTTCAAGCTTCTCTGGGTCCCTCTTCATTTTTTGAACCCCGTCTGGGGTATCCACCCTGTTACAGATCTGGGTGTCATCCAAAAATAGGCAGACCTTTCCTTCCAGCCCTTCTGCAATGTCACTAATGAAGACAGTGAACAGGACTGGTCCCAATACGGATCCCTGTGGTACTCTGCTGGTCACCCCTATCTCCCTGGATTGGATCATATTTACCACCTCCTGTCTGTCAGTTTTTAATCCAGTGTATCACCTTTTGTCCCATGCCTAGACTTCCCATCTTGTTAACCAGCATTCTATGTGGGACTGTGTTGAAGGCTTTGCTGAAATCTAGGTAAGTGACATATACTGTCCCTCCCTGATTAAATTCCCTAGTCACCCAATCAAAAACATCTATCAGATTTGTTTGACATGACCTCTCTGTTGTGAATCTGTGTTGCCTCAGATCCTGGGATCCCCTCGATTTCAGGTGTGCCACTATCCTTTCTTTCAGCAGTGTCTCCATGATCTTCCCCACTGCTGAGGTGAGGCTGACAGGCCTGCCTCCTCCCTACTGCCACTTTTGTGGAGTGGTACTACATGCACCCACCTCTAGTCCTCTAGAACCACCCCTGTGTTGAGTAACTCTGTGTAATGGGTCACCAGAGGTGCTGCAAGTTCTCTTTGCAGCTCCCTTAATATCCTTGGGTGTACTCCATCTGGTCCTATGGCTTTATTCACCTTCAGCTTTGTGAGTTCTTCCACAACTCTCTCCATTGTGAATGGACTGGTGTCCACTTCTCCCCCTCCATTGCCTCTGCCACCCATCTGTGGTCCTTGACCCTCGTCCCACCTTAGTGAATACTGAGCAAAAGTATTTGTTCAGTATTTCTGCCTTGTCTAGATTCCCCTCCTTACACTCTCCCTCCTCCCCTTTGAGCCTCACTATCCTCCCCCCCAGTTTTTCTTTTGTCGCTGATGTACCTATAGAATGTCTTGTCCCCTTTTTTCACCATCTGTGCTAAACTCTCCTCTGTTTGTGCCTTAGCTCTCCTTACAGTTTTCCCTGCTTCCCTTCAACATTCAAGGTCCACCTCCCTGTCCTCCTCCCATTGAGTCCCCTTATATTTTCTGAAACTCAGTCTTTTACTCTTTACTTTGTCTCCAACCTCTTTAGAAAATCATAGGGGTTTCTTTCTTCTTTTCCCTTTGGTCACTATCCTAATGCAGCTTCCTGGATGGTCCAATCCATGTCCGGCATATTGAAATCCCCTAGTAGTAGGATTTCACCTTTAGCTGCAATGTCATGTGTGTCCTCCACTAGTTCCCTTTCTACCTCCTCCCTCTGTGCCGGAGGTCTGTAGATCACCCGTCTGCGTATTTATTTATGCTGTGCCATTACCTGACTCAAGAGTGACCCACATTGCCTCAGCCTCCCCCTATCTTCCCTGAACTTCTGTAGCTTTTATACCATCTCTGATGTTCAGGGCCACCCTCGCCACCCTTCTTACCCTCCCTATCCCTCCTGAACAGTGTATAACCCAGTATATTGGCATCCCAACTGTGATTAGCAGAGTACCATGTCTCTGTTATTACTGCTGAGTCCAGGTCTGCTTCTGCCAACAAGGCCTCCAGGTCTGGAAACTTATTTACCAGGCTATGAGGGATTTGTTAACATGACCTTCATCGTTTACAGTCTGCCCTCCCTCTGTTCCTGTTCTCTCTCTCTTATCTCTTCCCCCCACCCCGGTTTGCTTTCCTGTGTGCTCTGGACCCCCCTGTATCACCCCCTAAACACGCTTCACCTGCATGCCCCACTCTGCCTGAATCAGCTGTTACTGTTGTCAACTTATGTTCCTGCAAGTTCACATGGTGCGAGGTGTTTCTAAGCCCCTTGATCCTCCTGGCTTTCCCCCTTTGGCCAGTTTAAATGTTCACTGCAGAAGCATTTAAACTTCTCACTAAGGTACGAGGTCCCCTTCTCAGACAGATGCAGGCCTTTCTCATTATATAAACTCGCATCTGCTCAGGTCGGGCCCCAGTCACCCATCCTCAATGGTCCCAGCTGTGGGTGCCTGTGTGGTGCTTTCCTGTTCCTCCAACACAGTTTAGGAGTTATTAAGTTGGACCGGTTAGGGGATGTGCTTCCGACCCCCTCCTTGAGCCCTCCCTGAGCCCACCATGGTCCAATCACTCTTCTTCTTGGGCATCCTCTGAGATTCAGGTTGTGGACCCAGTGATCTCTGGGTGGGGGTGGATGACGCCTGCATCCTGGCCAACTGTACTTGGAGGTAGGCAACTTCCTCCCTCAGCCCAGAGAGGTGCTTGCACATAGGACAGCATCACAGCCTCCAGAACATCTCCCTGAAGACTGCTGCTCCATAACCACTGCACTGCACCACCCCCAACAAGTCTGTTTCCTCAGTCTACCAACTGTCAACCCCCAGTCTACTGCCTGCTTATGCCGCCTCTGCTAATGTTTTTTTTTATTTGTTTTTTCCTACTTACTGTGTGGATGCAGGATGGGATCTACCCTATAAATGTAGGTTGATCCCTGTGGTGGGTGGGTGGGATTGCACCGCAGGCTGTGTCTGAAAACAATCAGCCAAGGAGTCCTCTGGCAGTGGTTCCACACTCCTCTCTCTGCGCTCGTCCAGGTGGGATGCAGGCAACTCCCTCTCTGCCTGCTGCTTTCCACTAGTGCAGCTCCTTTCCTTTGAACTGGATTTAAAGTGCCTGGTCCAAACTCTTAGAAGTTTTGATATCACTGCCCACTGAAAGGCAATTAGGAGAAGCACACAATTTCAAACCACACTAATCCCCTGAAATACGATCCTGCACTTAAGGTACAGATTTCAGCCAAGTACAAAGCTACCCTCAATTTTAAATTTACCAGCAAACTGTTTCCCTCAGTCCAGCCCACTGAAAGACAGTTAGAAAAAGCCCTCAATTTCAAACCACACCAATCCCCTGAAATATGATCCTGCACTTAAGGTACAGACTTCAACCAAGTACAAACAAATACTCAGTTTCAAACTTACCAATGAACCGATTCCCTCAGTCCTGCTCACTGAATGGCAGTTAGGAAAAGCCCTCAGTTTCAAACCACACTAGTCCCCTGAAATATGATCCTGCACCTAAGGTACAGACTTTAGCCAAGTACAAACCTACCCTCAATTTCAAACTTACCAGTGGACTGATTCCCTCAGTCAAGCTAACTGAAAGGCAGTTAGGAAAAGCCCTCAATTCCAAACCACACTAATCTCCTGAAACATGATTCTGCACTTAAGGTAGTCTTCAGTCAAGTACAAACACACCCTCAGTTTCAAACTTGCCAACAAACTGATTCCCTCAGTCCTGCTCACTGAATGGCATTTAGGAAAATCCTTCAATTTCAAAACACACGAATCCTCAGAAATATGACCCTAAATTTAAGGTACAGACTTCAGCCAAGTACAAACAAACCCTCAATTTTAAACTTACCAGAAAAAAAGGATTCCCTCAGTCCTGCCCACTGAATGGCAGTTAGGAAAAGCCCTCAATTTCAAACCACACTAATCCCCTGAAATATGATCCTGCACTTAAGGTACAGACTTCAGCCAAGCACAACCCTACCCTAAATTTCAAACATACCAGCAAACTGATTCCCTCAGTCCTGCCTACTGAATGGCAGTTAGGAAATGCCCTCAATTTCAAACCACACTAATCCCCTTAAATATAATCCTGTACTTAAGGTACAGACTTCAGCCAAGTAGAAACAAACCCTTAATTTCAAATTTACCAGCAAACTGATTCCCTCAGTCCTGCCATCTGAATGGCAGTTAGGAAAATCCCTCAATTTCAAACCACACTAATCTCCTGAAATATGATCCTGCACTTAAGGTACAGACTTCAGCAAAGTACAAACAAACCCTCAATTTCAAACTTATCAGCAAACTGATTCCTTCGGTATCCAGTGAGGAAGACCGACTGAATATGAGCTACTGTCAAAACGGTGACTCATATTCAGGTCTTTCCTCCTGGGCTACCCTTCAAGGGTAGCAACCCTATGTGAATGCAAGGGTAATAAATGGTGACAGGAAGGCAGGATAGTGAGGGGAAGGGGAGGGACAGCGAAGGGGTTTTTGGGGGACTGATGTACCTGCAGCCGCCAAGCTAGCCGTGTGGTGTGATGGTGTGGGTGGCTAGCTCTGGTACAGCAGGTACAGGGTTCGGGACTGGGTGCATGGTAATTTGCTGCTGCCTGTGGCTGGGGCACTAATTTTTGCACTGTAGAGATTTTGCCCCTCCTGACATGCACCCTCTGGAGTTGAGAATCTATATTAAGGGGTGGGAGGAAAGCCGCCCCCGTGAGGGGTGGCTTGTGGGCACCGCACCCCGCTGAAACCTTTTTACATTTTCTCCGATGTCAGGTCACTCTGGAGAGTATATCGCCGATTTACTTTTCAAGGAGAGAACTCAGCTTCATAATAACGATCGCTATTTTGTGATCATTATTATGACATGGGACTGATTCCCTCAGTCCTGCAGTTAATAAAAGTCAGCTGAGATCTGTGAAAGCCTAACTACCATTCCCTGGTAAACTTTCTCGGTCTGATCTTACACCATTCCATATTCATTTCTGTTTACCTGGTTATTATGATTTGAGGTCATGTGGTTTCATTCTCTTTTTATGTTCAGACCACACTCCGGCTTCCTTGTTTTAAATTTATGAGGTGCAGTCACTCACCACCAGGTGCAGGCTAAAATATAATGGAGCCAATTTTAATAATCAGGGTTGAGAAACTTACATTTTGTATTATAAATTGAGGGAGGGCTCCTGACCAGTTGGATCACTCCTTTCCTATGTGCATGAGATACCCTTATTGAGGGAAAAAGAGTCTCTCATGCAGCTGCCCTGGAAATGGAAATGTTCAGGTAAGGTTTTTTAAAACATTACTATATTATTGATCAAGTTTGGTCAATAGTATGCTAATACCACCAACAAGATCACTCTTACAGTTGTGAGAGTGCTCTTACTTACTTTCATAGTGTATCAGAACCGCTCACTTTCAATTTATGGTTCTCATACCCTAAAAATGTATGTAGCCACTCTTACAACCCTAAGAACTGTCTCAGTGGTGGTATTAACACACATTTATGGGTGATTAGTAGGAAAAGTGGCTATTTCCTTTTAAACCACACCTCAGTTACCATTTGGGAAGATCAATTCAGGCTACACTTTGCAAATGTGAGATAAGGAAACTTTAAGGCGTTTCACTATTCTGGACAAAGTTACAGCCTGTACAGGATCAGGAGATACCTCAGGTGATGTCTTTTTTTCTGGCCTACCTAGTGTATTTTGAACCCTGGCACTACCCAACTGTTGGTGTATGGCAAAAAGTCTCTGTTTCCTGTGGAAGCCAAGATCATCTGGGGTTCCTTATGCAAGAGGAATATTCCTGCCACATTGAAGAATGCAAGACTCAGCTGGTGACCCTGGAGAAATTCACCTCAGGTGATTGCAATACCTGTGGCTTTCCTCAAGGCTTGATTTTGTCTATATAAATCACAATGTACATGCTATCTCGGGAATCTCATGAGATGGTACAAATTGTTGTTTCCCGGCTATGCAGATACTGATGGTACCCAGTTATACCTTTCCTTTGCACTAGATTGAAGGGACTCTGTTGCTGTGATAAATCAGTGTTTTTCTGAACAGAGTGATTGGATGGCTGTCAGCTGGTTGGGCCTCAGTCTAGGTAAGATGAAGCTGTTACTCATATGACCAGAATCTCAGAAGATGGCAATGAAGAAGAATAAAATGATCCTGTCTGCTCTGTGTGTCATCACCCTCCAAGCTGTGAATAAGGTTAAAATCTGGGGGTCATAGTGAATAATAAGCTGTTACTTGATATCTATGTGGCAACGGTAGTTAGCAGTGTGTTCTTTTCTATCTGAGGGCTACTGCCAAGTTGAAACCATATCTTGAGTATGATGCCCTCATGACTGCAGAACATGGTTTTGTGAAATCCTACCTCAAGTACTGTAACACTATCTAGGGCTTTCAGGAGGGGCACCATCTCCAGTTGGTGCAGAATTCAATAGAAAGACTGATATCTGGTACAAGCACATTCAGTCATATTATGCTTGTGCTGCATGATCTGCACTGGATTCTGGATAGATGGCACACCTCTGTCAATATTTGCTTGATGGTTTTCAAGGCATTGCATGGGATGGGTTCTGGCTAAATTAAAAACCTCCTGCGCCCATATACTCAAGAACACCCTCTCTGCTCTATCAGAGAAAACCTTTCAGAAATTCTACAAGCGTGTTTGAAGTCATCTGAGACAGGGCTTTTACTGTGGCTGCCACAGGCTCTGGAACTGTCCCCTGCCTCTGTTGTGCTGTATCCCCTTATGGTGCTCTTCAAAAATGCTCTGAAAGCATACCTCTTCTCTATGGCATTTTATGGTCCAGACTAATTGTTTGGATATTCTTGGCTTGTTTTAATGGTGAGCAGAACACAGTTGACCAGGCCCGGAAGGGACTGCATTTATAAATGTCCCACCATGAAGTGTCTTTTAAGCCCTAAAGGGCTTCTCTGTATTTCATTTCTTTATATAATGCTCCATGTCCCCATTTGTGCAGTTTGTGGGGACTGAAAGAGCTACTGAATGCTGGTTTTTGTGTGTTGCTATCCCTGTAAACAATATAGAGGAAGAAAAAACCATGGGCAACACATCACGGATCAAAAGAAAGCCAGGAAAATCATTGCAGGACACAACTGTGTGCAGCCCAAAGGGAGCATGGCATAGCTTCCCGGTGTGGGTGCATGGCTGTGGCCACCAGCAGGAGTTGATGCAGGCATCCACAACCCCCTACTGCCATGTGTGTGACTGTGTTCATGTTTGAGTTGGAGCGGAATGGTGGTTTTTGGAGTCCATTGGGAGGCACACACTTCATGCGGCACAGGGCTACCACTGGGGCTGCACGTCAGCTGGGGGATAGCAGTTCGAACTAATAACTATACATAAATAAGATCCTTATTTAAAACAAACAATTCAGCAGTCTTTTGTTTTTTAGATTCATAAGCATTTGGCAAACATCTCTCTAAACAGATGCACTTTCAGATCCCACTTAAACACCTCCTCTAATGGGACCTCCCTTAGAGATCTTGGAAGTGAGTTCCACAGGGCCGGGCCCACCACCTTATATGAGCAGCATGAGTACATATGAACCATTTTATAAGTGTGATAAGCCACTCCAGGGTGAATATTAAAGAATTTGAATGCACTTCCAATGGATGTAAGGACACCCGGCTTTCAGACATGTACCTCTGTTATGCCCCTGGGGTGTGCATGAAATAGCCGAATAATATATAGGTAGGTGTGTGCAACGAAGTTTACACACAAGGTGTGGATGCTACGTTAACCCCGAGGGTAGTTTAAGGGGTTTATAAAGTGTCCATTATTTAGGTGTGTAAAATCTGTTTTTACACACACACACCCATATATTAATTTATTTAATTAATGGCCAGCATTTTTAATATGAGAAATACACACACACACAAACACACACACTGCCTTTTATCTCTTTTTAGTAGAGACATTCATTTACTTTTTTTTTATTTCATTGGTAATGTTGGTGTTACTACGAGCCATTTGTGGTTTACAAAATGGGTACCTAATGCTTCTTTTTTGTTGTTATCATGTGTGCATGTCTCTCTCTCACCCCTTCCCTGCCCCACCATCACTGCTGATGCATTTTACTGGGGGCTTCTTCATACTGCTTCTCGCTACAGTCGCAGTTAAGAAAAGTGGCGGGAGGCAGTCTGAAAGGAAGGATCAACCAGATGTGTATGATGGAATGTGTTACTGATCCTACCTTTTCACTCATGTAAGGGAAATGGTGGAGTGGAACATTCACTATCACTGCAACAGAGCCACCATGTTGTTGAAGATGTTTGGCCCACCCACTAAATGTTAATTGGCAAATGATGTTGTGAAAAGAGAGTTTGATTGATGGGCACCGATTAGAATATCCTGGTTGTCACCAAAAATATCAACCAGGAGGTTGTAACCAGGAATAAAAGTATTGTTATCTAGATACAAAAAACGTTAGCCATTAATTAAAATCCTTTAATGCATGCCCTGTTGTGGCTTATTACTTACCTAACAGTTTACATGGGTTTTAAATAAAATGTTCCTGATTTTAAAGCTCTGGCAGCATATTGTTTAGTGCGATGACTACCACTCGGTCAAACTACACTCAAATAAGAAAATGAAAGTCATTACACTTAAAATTGTCTAAAAATGGAAAAATCAACTGGATGTTTTTTTTGTTACTTTTGAACTATAAAAGTCATGGCAGGATCAACTAGATAATTGTTTTTCAGTATGGGACAGTTATATAGATTTAAGTCTTTGTGGAAACCTGTGTGTGCCAGGTGTTTGTGTAGCAGGCTATGTCTGCCAGGTATAACATGATCACGCTGCTGGTGAGAAGGTTCTGATGGATGGAAAGTAGGGCAGGCATGCAGGCGTAGTTGGAAGTGTGCCGTCATTGTGGGATAATGCATAGTCATGAGGTGTGCTTTATCCAATCAGGGAACCTGAATTTCAATGATTTTTCCTATCCAGTTTATAAGGTGGGATAATGACCCATCTTGGGTGGGTTGAAGCATGAGATGAAGTTGAGTGCTTCTGCCACCCGAGAAGGGCCATTAGCCCACCATAACACACCTCCTGGAGTGCCTTATTATGATTATCAAATGGATCCTTTTCAGTAAATTGGATGTATTTTTATGCATATTGTTGTTGAGCTACCTTCAGCTGAGCAGTTGTTCTTGGATAATGACATGGTTGAAACTACAATACCTCTTGGTCAATCAGAAGACAGCATTCTTTCTACACATTTCATAATGTGTGGTAGTCACTGGGTCATATCGCATCACAGGCAGTCTAATATGAGGCATCCCATTAAGTCTTTAATACCTTACTTAAATAATGTGGATTGAGAGACCTCTTATTGTCCATTTATTCCTCTTTCTCCTCCCATCCTCCTGATACAGCTTCTTCTACCATTTGTATCTTTCACTTGACTTGGTTATCATAATAAGGTATAATATACAACAAACTGAGCTGTTCTAAAGAAGTGACCATTTATGGAGAACTGTGATCACACATGATGATGTTGAGCTGTGAAACAAAATGATAGGAAAGCCATCATAGAGGATTTATTGTTCTTACAAAAATATACACTCATGGTATGTAATAAAATGAAATATAATACTTATTTAATATTATGTTCCATGCCATTCTTTTAGAACTGTGCATTATAATAGAGAAGTAGGTCAGGGACCTTGTTCCCATAACAACAGTGTCCCTAGATAACATGGAAGAAGCACACAAAACAAACACTGAAACTACAAGATAAATATCCCCTTCCACCCATAACCACATGATGACCAGTACACCAGGCAGGAAGGGGTCAAGCACACAAGTTCAATATACTATTTACCCAATCAGTGCACCAGACTCATTCCCCTGGCCCAGGTCGATCCCTAGGCTCATTAATCATAACATAATCTACTCAACGCCCACCCTCATCCACACTATGCTCTATTCCCCACAGGGGATCTATGACAGGTCGACAACAACATTTTTGTCGAATGACCCTACAATGAAACTGGCAGGTCGACCGCATTTTTCAGTCAGCTGCCAGTTTTGGAGAACAACAAGTGGTTTCTTTGGAGGGCTTCTCCCCCCAACCACCCCCCCACACTCTGAGTCAGAGCTGATTCAGGGGGTGTAGGACCCCCGACAGACAGTGCCAGTTTCCAGTGGGTTCCCTACAGTGATGTGGTGCTAAAGTCACTGTAGAAGACCACGCAGTCGAAATGTCACTGTCGGGGGGTTATACCCCCCACAGGCACCATGAAAAATGCAATCTATAATGAAGACAGTCTATAAGTGCAGAGCATCTGCTCTGTTCCATGCCCAGCTTGGTAATGGTCCTCACATGAATTAATGATAAAATGGTGACATAGAATGCATCTAATAAAATTTAGACAATCAGATTATAAAAGGAGTAAAAAGGTCATTCATCGTTCATATGTCAGCACAAAGAGTAACATGGATACTGAACACAGCAGATGCTCTGAACTGGGGGACAGTTTCATTACATGTCACTTTTTCTTGGTTGCTGGTGAGAGGATGGGGGTGGTGAGGACAGGGGGTGGTTAGGTTATGGTCTTATATGGCTAGATCTAGTAGTGAGAGTCAGTTGGAGGGAAGTGGGTGTGGGTGTTGTCTTGTGAACTGAAGGGAAGAAGAAAAACTGTAATTCAGTTATTACGCTACTGACACCCAAATGCTCAGGTTGGTCTCAGCCTCACATTCCAAGTGCTCAACAAACTGCAGACCATTTTCATGCGAGCCACATCATATTGCCATGTCTACATGCACACAATACCAGAGCTCCTTTGCAGTCAGATCAATCTACATTATCTAACATATCTTTTTGACCCCTCCAGTTCCACCAGACCAACCCTGAACATGGAGGCTACCTCCTCTATTTCTGCCATCTTTCCTTAACATACTGCATTCTGGTTGGTCTAGCACCTTCCCCTCATGTCCCTACTGCACACATTTCCCCTTCAGACACCACACAGGACCACCCTCCACTAATGAATCAGTGCAATGCTGTAGGCTGCATCCCCCCAGCTGAGCCTCATACAGCCACTAAATATTCTTCACACTTACCTTCAACAATCCACTCAGTTGATGAGTTTCTTCAGCTCCTAACCAAATGTGGGCATATATCTAACACTGTCTCCCATATTACCCACTCCACAAACATGCAGGCTACTGCGCCTGTTCCTGCCATTTTTTCCCAGCACACTTCATTCTGTTCTATCTTGCACTTCCCTTCATGTCCCTATTGCACACCTTTCCTTGAGATACCACACAGAACCACCCTCACCCAGTAGATCAACCACAGTCCTGTCGACTGCATCCCATTGACTCAGCCTCATACACTCATCCAAAACTCTTCACACTTACCTTTGATGATCCACTCAGTTGATGAGTTTCTTCAGCTCCTAACTGGATGTGGCATATATCTAACACTGTCTCCCAATCTATCCCCTTCTGCAAAAAATGTATGCAACTGCCCTTATTTTTGCTGTCTTTTCCTAACACACTCTGCATTCTGTTCAGTCTTGCACCTTTCCTACATGTCCTATTGCACACTTTCCCTCCACGACACCACATAGAACAACCTTCACCAATGAGTCAACCACAACCTGCAGAATGCATCCTCTCAGCTCAGCCCCATATCTTACTCAAACCTCTTCACACTTACCTTTGAAGATCCACTCAATTGACTTGTTTCCTTCAGCTCCTATCCAGATGTGGGTATATTTCCAGCACTGTCTCCCATTCCAGCACCCCCCCCCCAAAACATGCATGGTACGTCTTTCCCTTACACTGACTGTTTTCTGTTCAGTTTGTCACCTTCTCCTCATGCACTGTTTTTGTTGCACACCTCTGAGACACTGGGGCACACATGTGAAGCTGGTGAGGATTTCAGGAAAGGATCACATGGGGGGGGGTGACATTGACCACTACAGCATTTGTATTAGGTAAGGGCAGACCACACTCCAACATTAGATGAACCACCCTCATTTTACCCTTCAGAACGTCTCGATGCCACACACATGAAGGGTGTTTACACCATTTCAAGGAAGAAAATCCAGTTATCTATGCTGTTCAACAGATTTCCAGTGTCTTGAACCCATTTCTGGGATTTGATGATTTGATCCACATAGTGAGGTGATGTAATGTTGGTGGTGGTCTCATTTCCAATCTCAACAGAGAATGTTAAGTTCTGTACATGTCTGTTCTCACTCTACTGCTTCTTGGTTAGCCCATAAGGAGGGCTCAACAGGAAGTGAAGGGACCTATCGCTACTAACACTAGCCTGGCAGGGTCAAACCCTCCAAGGTTCTTGGGGGAAGTGTGGTCCATGGTTACAGAACTGATGCTGCAGCCAGATTCCCTCCTCACCCCTCAGAACCAGGCATGTAAATAAAAGGGACTCCCATAAACAGCATGTTGTACTTTCAGCAGCATGTGCTCAGCTCAAGTAGTTACCAGCACTCACACCAATGCCAACATCCCCCATTTGATCACGATCATTGTATAATGCAACTTCTCCACACCCAGTTTGCTCTGGGGAACACATAAAGCAATGCAGCCTGTCAGATGTGCTAAGAGCACCATGTTTAAACCCTCCTCTGCAAAGTATGAGGGGCTGTATTGCTTGCTGTGCATCCTCGAGTACATTTGGATGGGAATTGAACTTGCATTTCACATAAACCAGGGCAAGTTTGGATGGACTGTCATTGGTGTGTTCCTGAGCAATGCTGAGGGGTTGTGTTGATTTATTTGTGCCCCAGAACAAGTTTGCAGGAGGTGGGCTTTACACACCGTTTACTGGGTTCTGTGTGTGTCACTGACTCCCCCCCACCCCAACTTGCTCTGGGAAGCACAGAAATCAACATAGAACTTTGGACTTGCTCAGAGCTACACTGATACCAACAACATCTCACATTTGCCTTTGGTCAGTGTGCAATGTAACCCCTAAATTGCCCAGGGGCAAACAGAAAGAAATACAGCCCCTCAGACTTGCTCAGGGACACACAATGCATAAGCCCCCCACCCACGAAGAGCAGGGTACAGTGTCCAAGAGCAAGAACAAGACAAAGGCTGTGTTGATGTAGGTAGGCCTTAGACCAGGCTTGCTGGGGGGTGCATTACACAATGTGCAATGGGGTCAGTGAGCAACACAACCCCCCTCTATTTACTCTGGGTTACACAGAAAGGAAAAAGAACTTGCTTGGAGATCCTCAGACTTGCCACCCAACATGCAAAGTCTGAAGGGCTGTGATGATTTATGCATCTTTGTCCCTTTCAAATTTTTGAAATAAAGCTCCCTACATACACACACACACACACACAAAACACTGGAGTGTCTCTTTGCTTACCTGACTATTCAGTGAAGCATTTGACTTTATTAATTCAGAATATAAACAGTGCAGTTTCACACTTCTACCCAGCTGCACTTCTTTTCAGCCAAGGATTTTCTTGGTATGCCAGCCCATAAAGTCATATAGTATGCAGTTTTACTTTTAACCCAGCTGCACTTTTACTGGGCATGGTTGTATAAAGACAGTTATTTTTTTTATGTTTTATATATTTGACTTTAAATCTAAAGGTACCTATCACAGTGCAGTTTCACACTTCTACCCAGCGGCACTCTTTTTCGATCTATAATTATGTTGGCATGCTAGCCCACAAAGTACTGTGCAGTTTACTTTAAACCTAACTGCACTTTTACTTCTCTTGGTTGTTTACACAGTCATTTTTTTTTAAATTTAAATCAAAATGTACCTGTCTGAGGTGGCGTGGTAGGCACATAGGAAGGCAGAGTCATGGTGGAGATCCAGGTGTCCTTAGAGCAGTTTCAGGACAGCTGTTGTGGTAACAGTTAAGACTTAATGTATTTTCACTTTAAAACAAAAATGCACTCATTTGGTGAGATTGGTGATTGCAGAAGACTGCTAACAGTGGTCACGTGAAGTAGTGTGGGTCTCCAGTGGGCTTCCTCTCTCGACAAGCGTGGGTACCCAGCATGCTTCCTCTCTCTGTGTACTGCAATGGGCTTCTCCATCCAGCTTCACTGAGCAAGTGAGAGGTTAGCTGGCTACATGCCAGCATTTATCTATGGGAACTCCTTAATGCTCATGCTAAGAGCAAGAGTTTTGTGAGGCAGTGGCGGGAAATTTAAAATTCCACTGGCCAGTAAGAATTCCATGACTCCGGTCACATTCATAGAATCACTGAAAGGCAGTGACATAGAAACATAGAATTTGATGGCAGATAAGGACCGTTTGGCCCACCTAGTCTGCCCATTTCCCTACCTAATGAATAAGCTACAGATCTTAGTTAACCAATAGCCTACTTCCTCCTGCCCCCACTAGAATTGCCTTATGTCTGTCCCATGCATTCTTGAATTCCCCCACTGTTTTTGACTCTACGAGCTCCTCAGGAAGGCCATTCCATGCATCTGCAACCCTCTCTGTGAAGAAATACTTCCTCACATTACCTCTGAGACATCCCCCTTCTATCTTCAAATTGTGCCCCCTTGTTCTTGCTTATCTCTTTTTCTGAAAGATGCCACCCTCTTGGACTTTGTTGATTCCCTTGAGGTATTTGAAAGTTTCTATCATGTCCCCCCTTCCTCGAGGCTATACATCTTAAGCTATTTTAGTCTTTCTTCATATGTCTTCTGGTGCAGACCCTGCACTATCTTGGTTGCCATCCTCTGTACAGCTTCCACGCTGTCTATATCTTTGTGGAGATGGGGTCTCCAGACCTGTACACAGTACTTCAGATGTAGTCTTACCAACTATCTGTACAGAGGGCCAGCAACTTCCTCTTTTCTACTGGTGATGCCTCTCCCTATGCATCCCAGTATCCCCTGAGCCCTCCTTACTGCCTTCTCACATTGCTGGCCCACTTTTACGTCATCTGATATGACTACCCCCAGGTCCCTTTCCATTTTTGTTGTTGTTGTCAGTATCTCACCCTCCCATTGTGTACTCTTCCCCTAGGTTTTTGTTTCCCAGGTGCATTACTTTGCATTTCTTTGTGTTGAATCTAAGCTGCCATACATTTGACCATTCCTCCAACATTGCCAAGTCCCTTTTCATCCTTTCCACCCCACCTCGCATATCATCCCTGTTGCAGATCTTTGTGTCATCTGCAAAGACACATACTTTCCCTTCCAGTCCCTCTGCAATGTCACATATAAAGACATTAAAAAGGACCGGCCCCAGTACTGAACCCTGCAGTACCCCACTAGTTAACCCCCCTTTCTTCAATGTGGACTCCATTTACTATTACCCACTGTGTCCTGTCATCCAGTCAGTGTTTTACCCAGGCTACCACCCTGGGACCCACTCCCAGGCTGGCTAATTTGTTTATTAATCATTTGTGTGGGACTGTGTCAAATGCCTTGCTAAAGTCTAGGTAGGCCATGTCTACAGCCCCTCCCTGGTCTACTAGTTTGGACACCCAGTCAAAGAAATCAATTAGATTTGTCTAACATGACTTTCCTGCTGTGAATCCATGCTGTCTTGGGTCCTGTGCCCCACTGGCCTCTAGGTACTCAACATTTCTTTCCCTCAGAAATGATTCCATCATTTTCCATACCACTGAGGTCAAACTGAAAGGTCTGCAGTTTCCTGCCTCTGTTTTGCTCCCACTTTTATGAAGGCGAATCACATCTGCCCTCTTCCAGTACTCAGGTACCACACCATCCTCCCATGATTTATTAAAAAGGGTAGTCAGTGGTCTTACTAGTTCTTCCCTTAGTTCTTTTAGAATTCTGGGGTGAATCCCATCACGCACAATTGCTTTATCCACCTTCAGTTTTAAGAGTTCTTTCAGAACACTTTCTTCTGTGAAAGGACTAATATCAATCCCGCTCTCCAGAGTGCTTCTATTGACTGGATTAGGTATCTTCCCCTGCTTTTCCATTGTGAATACTGAGCAGAAGTATTCGTTCAGTATCCCTGCTTTTTCACTGTCACTCTCTGCCCAACCACCTTCCTCTTTATTCAGCCTCAGTATCCCTGCCTTAGTCTTTCTTTGCTCCCTAACGACTCTATAAAAGGTTTTATCCCCCTTCTTAACGGAGTTGGCTATCTTTTCCTCAGTTTGAGCCTTTGCTATTCTGACTGCCTTCCCCACTTCCTTCTGCTTTAACTGGTACAGTTCTCTGTCCTGCTCCTTCTGTGTTTCCTTATACTTCCTGAATGCTATCTTTTTCTCCCTTATCTTCCCCACCACTTCTTTTGATAACCATAGTGTTTTTTCTTTCATTTTGATTTGTTTATTTGCTTCACACAAAAGCTTGTAGCCTCTGTGATGGCGGTTTTGATGTTTCCCCATTGTTGCTCCACCCCACCTTCTTGCCTGTTTGCTAGTGCTTTTCTGAGGCACTATCCCATTTTGACAAATTCAGCCCTCCTGAAGTCCAGTACCTTCACTTTTGTGTGGCTTGACTCTACAGCTGAGTTTATTGTGAACCACACTGTTTGGTGGTCGCTTGTTCCCAGATGGCCACCCACTTCAAGATTGGAGATCCTCTCTCCGTCCCCATTTGAGAGTACCAGGTCTAATATTGGTCCCTCCCGAGTGGGTTCCAAAACTAGCTGTCTGAGGCATGTCCCTGTAGGGCATCGAGAATGACCCTGCTCTTGGATGTGGCTGCAGCAAAGGTACTTCAGTTAATGTCTGGCAAATTCAGGTCTCCTATCAGCAATATTTCCCCTTTCTCTGCCATCCCAAGGATGCAGTCTATCATTTTCTTGTCCATTTCCTCCCCCTGAGATGGGGGCCTGTATACAACCCCTGTGTGGATTGTGGAGCCATTTCCAGTCTTCAGGGTGACCCACAGTGCCTCCTCCCTGTTTACCCTTTAGTTCTGTTGCTTTGATCCCTTCCCTTACATAGAGAGCTACTCCTCCTCCTCCTCCTCTTCTTCCCTCCTTGTCCCTCCTGTAGATTGTGTACCCTGGTATGTTGACATTCCAGTCATGTTTCTCTATGTACCATGTTTCTGTGACTGTCACAATATCCAGGCATCCATCTTCCATCAAGGCCCCCATTTCAGGGAGCTTTTTACCTAGACTACAGGCATTGGTACTCATTACCCTCCATTTTATATGGCTTTATTTCTTTTTGCCCCATCCCTGTCTTTACTGCCTTTGTCTTTTTCTCCATTTACCCATGACCTTCTCCCTATCGACTGCTCTATCTTGGTGTTTACCTCACAAACTACTCTGATTTTTGGGGGGGGCTAGGATTTCCCTTCTCCTTTTCACTGTTTCTCCCCTTGGCTAGTTTAATTGCTTGCTAATGAAGCATTTAAACCTATCACCTAGGATCCTGGTTCCCCTCCTGGATAGATGCAGACCATCACACCTGTATAGGCCTGCTTCCCTCCAGGTGGAGCCCCCAGTCCTCAATGAAGCCAAATCCCTGAGCTCTGCACCAGTTTTTCAACCAATCATTGAATTCCATGGTGCGGAGTAACCTAGCCTCATCCATGCCATAGACAGGTAGCACTTCTGAGAAGGTTACCATGTGTGCTATCTGTCTAAGGCCCCTCCCCAACTCCACAAACTCCTGTTGCACTGCTCTGATCCCATTCTCAGCCAGGTCATTCATCCCTAGGTGGATAATGACATCCAGCTCACTCCCCCTTGCAGCTGCTCCCACAATCCTGGGACCTTGCTGTTAATTCCTTCTAGCCCTTGTGTTCTGAGTGGCACACCAGCGTTATTTGGCATAGTGGTCGAACATGAAAGTGCAGGCAGCAGTACCAGATTACTGATGTGTTATGACTCCTATTGATACGTTGAGCATCTGGGATATAGGGGTGCCAAGAAAAAGCATTTATGTGCAGATTTTGAAAAACCAAGACCAGAATCTTGCTAAATGGGGCCTGTTTAGCCAGGTTCAGGTGTTTGTTTTTTTTCAGACTACCCCAGTATATCATTTAAATGATGTAATTTGATATAGGAAATCAATTTGCTGTTGGCTCATTGCTACTACATTTTGACTATTTATTTATTTAGTTTTTGTTGACCGGGTAAGTGCACTAGACAAATCCTGCCTATTTTCAGGCATGACCCGGGGGAGGGGGATACAGATGAATGCCAACTGACCATGAACCAGATTAAGCTGTTGGTGGTATTTTTAGTGAATGAGGGGAAATTTGGCCAGGACACCAGGGAAATTCCCCAACTCTGCTTCCTGTGAGCAGGGGGGACCCATTTTCCTGTGGGACCAAGATGGTGGCTCCCATGGATCCTGGTGTGGAAGTTTTGCAGACAGACGAGCAGGCCTGGATGGCCACTCGGACTGCAACGCCGCAGGAGGAGGATGTCTATCTGGTGGGAGAGCTTGCCTCAGCTCCCATCCTTTGCAACGCTGAGGCTACTTGTTTACAGGCGGCAGATTTTGATTCTGACTTGGAATTCCATGATGCATCTGTCACTTTGGATATTTTGGGCTCTTCAAGTGAAAAATCAGTAGTTTGCAACGATTATCAACAACCTGGTTATTGTGATGGATTTACCACCTGTAACAGTGGCAGGACATAGCGCTATACATCCACTAACAACTTCAGTTACCCCTGTCAGCAGCACGGCAGCTGCTGTCATTTCTACAGAACTAACTATGGAGGTGGGAGGGCCCACAGAGAGCGGTGAGTGTATCCTTTCCTTTTCAAGCAATTTGTGCTATGTTCATGGCTCCCCTATGACTTTGCAGGCTGGCAGTGTTACTGCAATTTCTTGCAGCTGCCTAAAGCCTTCAGAGGATTTATTACAAACTCCTAAACTGTCAGCGTTGCATGTTGCAGCACTGGAGTGTGAGACTAGCCCTATTGTACTGCAAAAACAGCAGGAGAATGTTATCACACCAGGAGGGGCAGCTCAGTGCACAGACAGCTGCAAACGCTGCACAGTGTCCATTGCCATGGTTACTAAGGCTGCTGACAGTGTTACAGAAAGTGGAAAGGTGCAGCTTCAGAATCCCCCCAGTACTTCTGTACAGAATGAATTAACTACTTTATCTCAGGCTGGCAATCTTCACTCCAGTCATGGCGATTGCCTACAGCCTGCAACAAAAATTACTTTTGCCTGTGAAGCTTGTTCCCGGTTCAATTTGGTCACCGGGTCATGGAGGGCCTTTTGGACAGCCTTTTGCTAATGAGTCACCACCGCTTAGTAAGGTGGCAGGTTTTGTGTTTAAACAGCCTGAGGCTCATGCTCAGCCTAGTGTGGTTTATCAATCCACGGCAGTCTCCCAAACTGGGGTGACTGAATTCTGTTTTTCTGAATCTGTTGCTAAAACTCCAGTTATGACACCAGGGAACATTAAGGGGCCAGGGGTTTTGCTCCCTATTTTGGGGGACAGACCTGAAGATTGGTCACCAGAAGTAGCCCTTAAGGGGGCAGGATGGAAACAGGCCTCTACAGGTGTATGGACTCCTGATCCAGCCTGGGACACAGCATTTGCATTTTCATAACATTCCCCAATGTGGAAACCTGTTTTACCACCTGTAATTTCTACTGAAGGTTCTACAGGGGACATGGATTTGCCTTCTGCAATTCCGACTTTACCTACTACTACGGTCTCTAAAGAACAGTCTCTCCCGTCTATTCCCCAAAAATCCATTACTCATCCTCTACCAGTGGACACTTGTGCATCTACTCAGAATCCTTCTTTGGAACAACCCCCCCAGCAGAAGCCTTTAATGTCTGACTTATTTCCTCAGCAAAAAGGGAAGCAGCTCCTCATAGAAATGCAGTCCGCATTCACTACAAAGGAGGACTGGAGAACAGGCCGGACAGATATTATGTGGGGGAAAACTTTATTAAAAGAGTCACTTCATTTTACCCCAATGATGTTTTTGCTTTTATTAACATTTCAGAGGAGGACAACTACGATGTTAGCTTTCAGACAGCTCATGCTTTGGATTTGTTTTGGAAGCAGTATGGTCAGGTGAAGTTTTCCCCTACATGGACCCCCTTTTTGGTAATATCTTTAACTAAACCATTAATTAAATTCACAACAGTAATGTTTAGGAATGAGGGGGTCCATGTAGAGGATATTACCTTTTGGTTATCCCAGAAATGCGAGGTCTTGAGTGCTCCTGATCCCATCTTAGATTCAGAGCAATTTTGGACTGGGGGATAGAAGTATAAAGTGAAACTAAGGCAATCTGATTCAGGGGTGGATCATATCCCCAATTCCTTCTTGTTAGGTAGGGATAGGGGGGGGTTTGTTTTTATGGAGGGCAACCAAGGGCCTGTTATAAATGTGGTTCTAGGACTCATCTTTCTAGCATTTGTGATCAGCTATGTTGTGATAATTGCGGAGAGGTAAGGCACGTAACAATGCAATGTGCAAATCATTCTAGGTGTGATCTTTGTGAGGAGTATGGTCACGTGTTTTGAGAGTGTTCTTGGGTGGCCAAAAATAAAGCATCTTGCATAAGCCAAGATCTCTTGATACAGAAGGCTCAGAGTGCTGCTAAATCCCCACCTTCTCCTCCTCCTCCTGCACAACCTCCCCCTCCCTCTCCCTCTTCGCAGACTATTACCAAAAAACAGATAGAGATTAATCATCTGGATCCTGTAGTTAGGTGTTCTTCACCTGAGCCTGATAAGGTAGCATAAACTATTTGCTCAGGCCCGCCTAAAGATAAGAAGCCCGGCAACAGCTCCCTGGACATATTGGATCTTCCTCCAGTGTGCTACACTGATGTGCCTCCTAGTGCTCCAGAGGCAAGCGTCAAAGTTTTGGCTCAATGGTCACCACTACCATGACGTAGATCTACTAGGAATGTGCACCCTAAATCTCCACCTTCTGTCCCTGCTGTAGAGACTAGTAACTATTATGCAGCACTGTTTACCCCATCGGGTGATACAGAAATGGAGTTGGGAGATTCAGACACCCAGAAATCTACTTTGTCTACCACCTCACAATCAATTGATAATTATAAAGAGAAAAAAAAGGAAAAAGAAAGAAATGATAGTTAAACATTATTCAGTATCTGATTTATTATGCAGTGGTGTTGGGGTTCATTAAATGTTCATAGCTTGCTGAACACAGTCAAATGGCAAGCACTGTTTCATTATGTTCATGAGCAGAATATTCCAGTTTGTTATCTACAAGAAACCTGGTTGCACTCTCTAGAACAATTAACCTCTTTTAAAAGGGACTGGGTTTGGGGGCCATCTTATTGGTCCTTTGGAATGGATAAGGCAGATGGGATAGACATTTTATTTAATTCTTTTTCTTTTTCTTTACATAATTTAATTGATTTAATATTGGGTAGAGTTTTGATAATAAATGGGAAATGGCATGACGTGTGTTATCGTTTCATTAATATATATAATCCCCAGTCAAAGGCAGATAGAGTGGCCTGTTTGAAGGCAGTTCAACCTTTTTTAGTGACTTCAATCAAGGTGCTTTGGGGTGGAGATTTTAATTGTTCAATTCTTGACTCACCTTCACAGAAAAATAAAAAAGTATATTGTGATTCCCATGCTCTGGCACATATTATTAAGGCTGCAGAACTGTGTAATTGCATGGCTTGTGCAGATCATGGAGCACATTTTTCTTACACAAGAGGGAAATTTCATTCCTTAATAGACTATATGTTTGTCTCCCCTTCTGTACAAATAAGCACCGTTAGGATGGTTCCTAGTGAATTTTCTAATCACTCCCTTTTGTTACGTTATCTGCCTTTAAATGTTCTTCCAGAATATTGGAAGGTACGATGGAAATTGAATGCATCTAGTCTGGAGTTTCCATACATACAGTCAGGGGTTAAATTTATCTTACAGGCTAGACTATCAATGTTTTTTTTTTATTCTGACATTGGGGATTGGTGGAGGCAGACTAAGTCAGACTTAAGTACCTGGTTCAAAAAATAAGGAAGTAAGACTAAAAATCATAAATTTCTGAAATATTTA
The DNA here is from genome assembly GCA_016271365.2 of Neoceratodus forsteri. NCBI lineage: Eukaryota > Metazoa > Chordata > Ceratodontiformes > Ceratodontidae > Neoceratodus > Neoceratodus forsteri. The sequence goes on from CM057456.1 coordinate 1,518,149,280, forward strand.
TCATCGAGGCAACAGCTTCAGAGACTCATGACTTTGGTGCATGACTCTCGGTATGATTATTCTGCACAAATAAATAATCTAAAAAATGATATGAAAGCTTTCCAGTATGACAGGGCTAAAACACTGCAAGTTATTCTCATTAATGGGACTAAGAAATCTCCTATCGGGGATCCTTTTGAAGTTTGTAAAACTTTGAAAGATTCTTCTTCTATGGATTTATTACAACAAATGGATGGGAATATTATTACCTCAAGCAGACAAATCAGGGAGTTAATTATAGATCATTACCATTCATTGGAACTCTTCCTCCCTATTACAGAGGAGTCTATGCTCTCCTATTTAAATTTCATTAAGGTTCCTTTAAGGACATAATGAGACTTCAGCATTATTGGAACCCATTTCTCAAACAGAAATTCAGGCTGTCATTCAGAAACTAAAAACAAATATTTCCCCTGGAACAGAAGGTCTTTCAAATAACTTATATAAAGCCTTCTATGTGAAGTTGAGTCAATGTTTTTTTTTTTTGTTTCAATATTTCAACAAATGTTCCACCATTTTCTCTTCTTTTTCAGAGGGCTTATTGATTCATTTGTTTAAATCAGGGGATAAACAGAACATTAAAAACTGGTGGCCTATCACATTATTAAATTCCGATTATAACATTTTTACAAGTATTTTGAATACCTGTTTGAAAAATTATGCTAGACTGGTGATATCTCCTTATCAATTCTGTGGGATTCCAGAGAGAAAAATTCAATCAGTTTAATAATTATTCGTGATGTCATTGAACATTTGTCTTTATGCGGAACCTCAGGTTGTATGGTAGTGGCTGATTTTGAGAAAGCTTTCAATAGGGTGCATTTACCCTTTTTGGTTTTGGTTTTAGAATGATAAGGAGTCCCTAGACAATTTGTTAATCTAATTAAGCTGATTTATGAATATAACATGGTCTTTCCCTTTTTAAAAGGGAATACGGCTCATAACTTTTGTTTAAGGACTGGAGTGCACCAAGGATGTCCATTGAGTCCTCTTCTTTACATTTTTTCCCTAAATCCCTTGTTGCAATATGTAATAGCCTCGCAAAGTTGGGTTGGAATTCCAGATAGGGTTTCTAGAGATAAAGATTTGATGTTGCAGGCTTATACGGATGACCTATTGCTTTATTTCTCTAGTCAGTTTGAGGTGTATAAATTTTTGGCAGCTTTCAACACTTATGCTAGGGTTTCCAATGCCAAGTTGAATATTCACAAAACTAAAGGGTTATTTCTTGGAGCAACTGGCCCAGTGGATATGATACAGGAGGGTATTTTTTTTCTCGATCCTCACTTAAGATTCTGGGTATTTTATTTGGACCCCAGAATCTGCCAGTACAAAATTGGGATTCAGTGCTTCAAGAGGTTGAGGCTAAGGTTAATTGTTGGAAACACTGGAAATTTTCAAAATTGAAAAGTGTTCATATTATTAAACAGTTTTTGGTACCTAGTTTACAGTATATAGCCATGATTTTTCCCCTTCCAGTTCATTTGGAAACCAGATTATATAGTGCGTTTTTTCAGATGTTATGGGGCAACTGACTAAACCCTGTGAAACGATGTTATACTTATTTAAGCACAAAATCAGGAGGACTAGGGATGGTAGATCCAGTGGTGTTTTTACATTCCTTGTTTATTATGTGTTCCATTAAGTGTGGGTTGACCCCATCTGAAGATATTGGGACAAGATGGATTATCCGGACGTTGGGCAAATACCTTGCCACTTGGCATACCTTAGCGCCTAAATTAAATCCTCGTGTGCATATTCCACTATATTTTTGGCGGCTGTCCAAAAATTATATAAATGGAATATTACTAAAGAAGTTATCTTAAATAATAAAGTAAAGGGATTTTACTCACTGATAATGGGGCAGTTATATCCACATGACCCTTGCTTTAAAAATTGCCCGTCCACCCTGAATCCTAAGGTCTTGGCTCAATTAAATAATAACAGATTGCCTCAGTTTCAATGGGAAGTCCAATGGTTGATTTTTTATGGTAGATTATATGTCCGGGGGAATGCCAAATATACAGTAAAGTAGTAGAAGAAAGGAATTGTCCTTACCTAGAGTGTATGAATGTGAAGGAAACAATGGAGCATTTTTTTCTGCAATGCTCCTATTCGAAGGGCTTGTGGGACTTCTTAGCAACACTATGGGGTTTTAAAAGTCTTACCTTTATATCTTATGACATATTGATTCTGGGAATATATCCGGCAACTTTCTCCCAGTTTCATGAAGAGACTTTATCTTTATTTTTTGTTGTCTAAGATATTATTTGTGGCAAGCTAGATGTTAATGGGTTCTCTACCAAAGGAAAATGTCATATTATTGTTTTAGTAGTTTAGTTTCAAATGAGCTGTCTAGAATATATTCTCAGGATGCTCAAAAAGTTGCTCTTGTTGAATTGCAAAAGTGGTAGAAAGGGTTCCTCAACTTTATAAAGTTTAAGTAATATAGAAATGCGTTTTCTTTCTTTCTCTTTCTTTTTTTTTTCCCTTTTGTATCTTGATTTTCTCTCCCTTTTTTATCACTATTGTTATTATTGACACCTTGTGTTCTGCAGTTTCCTTGTATACTGATTGAATTTTTTGTGTTGTGTCTATGTTATTATTTCAATAAAACTCCCCTACTCTTTTCGATAAGTGCCATGGGATCTTTAACATCCACTTGAACTACCACCAATCCAGGCAGATGGGACCTCGGTTTAACATCTCATCTTGAAAGACGGCACCTCAGAAGTGCAGCACCCCTCTCATGCTGCAGTACAGTGTCAGTACTGGGATATTAACCCAAGTGCCAGATGTGGGAACTGAACCCACAGCCCTCTGATCTCCCGGCCTCAGAAGCGAGTGTGCTACCTACTGAGCCACTGACACTATGTAGGTTACTTGTATTTAAATTTGAGTTGTAGAGAGTAAAATGTTTTGTCCGTTACTTACACTAATATATGTCAATTTAGTTTATCAGTTCCTTATCGAACACATCATTGTGATCTTTATTTACAATTAGGCTGGTTGTTGCCAAGGACTAGAATTGATTACTTTTTTGGTTGTTTGGTTTATAAATCTATCTTCTCTTCAGGTTTATTTCCTTCAACTGATTTGGTAGTTGTACATCCAGTGCTTTCTAAACTTAGGTCTGCAAATGGTATATTACTGAATTAAAATTTTCTTAAAAATAGGTACGTTTGCATTCCTTTTCTGTTGTAGCACCCTCATTTTGGAATGTTTTGCCTACATCTCTCTGCTCTGTGTCATCTCTCTTCTGTTTTAAGTTTACTTTTAAGCAATTTTTATTACAAAATTCAATGTGTAAATGTATAAGATAATGAATGTTTTTTGTTGTTTGTTTGATATAAATTGCTGTTTGTTGTCTCCAAGTCGGACATGAAAAAGGACCTGTCCAGTGTCCCTACCATCTAAACAAATAAATAAAATTTATATGCGATTCAAAGGTTTTTAGCTAAAAAAAAAACAAGATGGTGGCCATCACAACCTGTATTTTTTTCTGGTATCATGTCGCAACAGTGATGGGAATACAGTGAAGACCATCACTGTGACATTTTTGGCAGTTCGCTGTGATGGTCTGCTGGGTTCCTGACACTGCTGACTCTGGGGTGTTCGCCCCCCCGAACCAACTCTGACTCAGAATTGGTTAATTTAAGTATGGGGGTGTGGGGGGGCAAAGCACCCTACATGGGTGGTGTGGGGGTGAAGCTCCCCACAGAAAACACCAGTTCCTCCAGCGACAGCACAACACCAGTTGGTGGTGTTATGCCATCACTGTGCTGACGGTCCACAAATTTCATGTTACCACGGCATGGTGGAACCTTTTTTCTCACATCCTGAAATGCACTAATTTTGCCAATGGTAAATGCCTATGAAAGGTAAACTTATCATTTGTGTCAGAGGGTTATCTTACAACCCTACTGAGCATGCTCAGACAAAAAATTAAACCCTTATAACTCTGGAACTGATCAATACCTTTTTATAAAACCTTCAAAAGGCAACACTTTGGCACAGGCCATTTCTACCCTAAAAGTTTTGGAAACAAATCCTGTATCATTTAGGCTGTACATGAGAGCAAAACAAAAGTGTAATAAGTATAGGAAAAAATACTGCACTTCATTATAGGCTGACATTCTGTATCTCAGAAACTGTGCAAGATGCCATCACGAAACTTTTAACATCTTGGATCCCTGCCAAGCAGACCACATATGCCAGATTTTGGGCTATTTTGTCAAATTACCGCAAAGTTAATAAGGTGCAAACTTGGGATTTAGCACTAAGCATCTTACTCATCACAAACTATTCTGGCATTATCACAACAGTATAATATATATATTATGGTAGCACGGTAGTGCTACCATAGTTAGGGTTGAGGAGCCATTTCTATGTTAAACCCCAAAACTTTGCACCTTAATAACTTTGCAACCGTTTGATGGATTTGCCTGAAATTTGGAATTTATGATCAAGAACCATAGGCCTTGGGATTTGCCAAGTTTCATACTGGTCGGATATACTACTGCAGAGTTATTAAGTGTGATCTGTGCACGCGTTCACGCTTTTCTGGAATTCTGTGGTCGCGCCTACAGGTCGTACGGTTTGCATGACTGGCCCAAAATCTTCAGGGAACGTGCAGCCAGGATCCCCGATGTGCCTTTCAAAGATTTCGTGAAAAATATTAAACAGTTCAAAAGTTATTCAAAAACAGTTTCCCATTATAAGTCAATGGGAAAAGTTAACAAAAGTTCAACACTTTCAAAATGCATTTTTACTTTTCGCAAATGGGCCTGTTACTTTCAGAATCGGCCATTTTGTTTTCAGTTGGCGATCAGAAAATGGTTGGCATTTAAATTTGGGACCTCTAGCAACCTAATTTTTTTGTATTCACCTAGTCGGGCCCTGAGGATGCTTGCCATGTCTTTATTTTGTGGTAAACACCCTAGAAATATGTTTTCAAAGTTCTGGAAAAGTACTTTCATAAAATTACTTTCATGTTCATGAAAGTGTCGCAAATTCTTTATGAAAGCTTTGAAATCATGGCTAGTAATTTTCTAGTCTGTGGGAAAATGACAGCAATTCTTTGGCACTGCACTGCAAAATAACCGTTGGGAGTTTTGGGCTGAAATTTGAGGGAACGTAGCTGACATCTTCACAGATGTGCCTTTCAGTGTTGTATTGAAAAATATACAGCTGCAAAGTTATGGCACTAAAGTTGACCGTTTTTCCATAGGATAACATTACGGTGCTCGAAGCATTACAGGAATTTTGGCACCCTGCTGCAAAATAACGGTTTGGTCTTTTTTCCTGAAATTTGGAGGGAAGACAGCCAACAGCCCACAGATGTGCCTTTCAGTAGTTTGGTGAAAAAACATTACAGGGAGGCAAAGTTATGGCACTCTGAACTTTTCTTTTTTTCCCATAGGATAACATTATGGCGTTCGCCACGCCTTTCAGGGCCCGTATCTCGGAAACGGTGCAAGATACGGACTTTTCGTTGGAAAATTTCTTAGCCCCATTATGGGGCTAAGATCCAAATTAGCCAGGACAGTTGTAAATAATATGACTTTTAAATTTTATTTCACGTCAGCGGTTCCTGAGATATAATGTATTTAGTATTCCAAGATTTCATTTTCTCTTGATACTCATTATTTTGCATACATTATTTGTACTACTGTCTTTCTC